>CM058040.1:49617801-50918586 GCA_030169165.1 Centaurea solstitialis
TTGAAAAATACTTAGAAAAATTAATTTTCGGAATTTGGACCTGAATTGACCCGACCCGAATTGACCCGGTTTTTGACCCGGTTTGAATAACAGGAAAAACTGCCTTTCGGCAGTTATCTGTTATTTCAATTTGGTCATCGTTTTTCTTTCTTCTGGTTCACGAAAATCTCTAACACACATACATCGAATTCCAAATTCTCTGAATTGTATCCGATTGAATAATTCGGGAGAACCACCGAATTGATTCGATCTGAAAGTGTTACACGCCTTTCAGAGACATCCAGATTTCGTTACTGATTATTCCTCACAATCACTAGCTTTTTAAATTGGACACTTATTTTTGGACGGACTAAAATGGAAAACTGGACCCTTATTTTGGACGGAGGGAGTTTTCAATCCACTAGTCTTCGACTTGTAGAGAATTTCAAAAATTAAAAAGTATTAGAATTTTTTATTTAAAGTTAAAATTTAATTTTATGTGATCCCATGTTAATCATGCCTATACATGCGCTAGACTCTAGATCCTGGTACTATCCAATTAAAATAGCAAACAAATCAAATAAGAGACATGATTCCACACCAAAGGAAGATAGGGGTAATACTTGCATGATGAATGGTAGATAAGATAGTAAACAACCTAATAAGAAATTTGAATGAAATGAATACTAAATGCAATTGTAGAAAAGATGAAGATGGCAAACCTGTTGGGATTCCAAGCACCTTCGAGCCACGGCCATAACCTTTGATAACGGGCCCACCAATATGCCAAGGTTCTAAGGGTAAAGTACTATCTATCCCTGAAAATTTTAAATTGTTAAACTAGTGAAAACAACAGACAATAAGAGCATCTCCAACAGTTTCTCCAAAAAAGAGAAGCAAAAGTCAAAGCAAAATCTCCAAGAAAATTACATTCAACTCCAACAATTTCTTCATTTCAGAGATTCCTTCATTTAGGGTCTGTTTGGTTCAGGCTGATGCATAAAAATGGGAATGAAAATCAAAATGGCAAGGAATGAATTTTCATTCCCCTCGATTTAATCAGGAATGAAATTTTGGGCTTATGGGGGAATGAGCCCATTATATTACAATTTCCTTTATTATCATTTTCAAGGGAAAACCTCAAAAAAAAGAGGAAAACTGAGGAACACCGGTAGCCCTTTATTAGGACCGTATGCATTTGTGCATAGAAGTAATTTGTAATTTATGATAAAAAAACCATAAAACAACTTAATTTACTTCTATGCACAAGGGCATACGGTCCAAATGAAGGGCAACCAGGGTGCTCCTCAGTTTTCCGCTTTTTAAGGTTTTTCCTTGAACCTCCCTATTGCTTAATACCTCTAACCAAACACCGCCTTAATTTATTTGGCAGATTGGGGAGCTTGTTTTTTGGGAAGAATAAAAAAAGTCATTCTCTCTTCCTCCATCTAATTTTTTAGGGTTCTCCAAGCTTGTAGATTTTCCCCTTCTTTTCCTACTTTCTCCATTTTACAGAAAGTTATCGAGAAGTTGTTGGAGCAAAAACGAATACCCTAAAAAATCCAAAATCTCATTTTTCTCCATTTTTGGAGTAGCTTTTGGAGCTGCTCTAAGTGAGTTCACAGGAATATGTCTAAATGAGTGAGAGATATTTACAATCTTCAAACGGAGGGAGGCCCCACTTTTCGGGTCGTAGGTCAAGAAGTGAATTGATCACCTCGTCGGCTGCAGTGTAAAGATGGGACTGCTTTGGCTGAGATGGTACAGCAACCACTTCCATTTCAGCAGCTTTAGCAGCAGTAATACCTGGTCTGATATCGAAAACAAAGCATCGCTATTTTAAGAATCCGTGTTAATGAACTGTTTGTAAGCAAAAAAAGAAAACAATAGCTTCCACGAATATCTTTAAACCATCAAAAAGGACTCCGTTGAATTGACAAGGTTCAGCAGCAGATGATGCAGTAATCTACCAAATTATAGTAGCAACCGATATAAAAAAAGCATGTATAAGGGGGTGTTTAGGATTGCTTATTTAAAGTGCTTATCAACTTATTCCGGTGTGGTGCTGGTAATAAGGAGTTCTAGTATTTGGATGGAAAGAAAAAGATAATGCGTATACCTTTTTGGCAGAGGTGTTAGTTTTTTATAAGTTACTCTCTTCAAACTTATTAACTTATTCTGGTGTGGTACCGCCATGAGTTACTCCCTTCTCCCTCATTCTTGTCCCACTGTTTTGGTAGGACACAAAAATGCATTTTTCCCACTCAGTTCAGTCTTGTCCATATCTAATGTCGCACCAAACATGGAAGAACAAGTTTTTGTTCCAACGGCACCCTAAATGAGTAACCTTATAGTTTGGATAAAACCACTTTTGATGGGTGAATGGAATCTCTTGAAACTTGATTACTTAAAGCCATGTTGCAAAACCTGTCTGGCTGTCCTCCTAATCCAAAATCGTAGTATTATGGGTTATTGACAAACTAATCCTCCAAGGATACAATTAAGCCACTTGTTGAAATATGCATATAGCAAGGACACGAATTCGGAATTCTAGTTTGGAACTTTGAGAAAGAGATTCCAGGATAAAGACAGAGATGAGATCCCAACTGTATTTGTAATTCTTGTTGTTTCTTTGGTGACTTGATATCTTCCTTTTATCGAACACTATGGATTTTTACGCAACTTCAGTCTTTTTCTTTCTCATTTTAGAGCATGCCAACCAGAATTGAAATTGCTTTCAAAACAATATTTGGCTCTTTAATGTGATGCGTTTCAGATTCTGAAGTTAGCACTCAAATAGAAACTTGTTAACGGTTCCATAAACCATTGCGGTTCCTTGTAATTGTCATAGTTTCCTAATTTCCTTATTGATTTGCATCACTTAATGACCTATTTCTACAGTCATTGGATGTTGACATGATGTGTTATGTTTCCAAAAGTGACCTGAATGATTACCTAATTAAAGATAATACTGATTTCAACATGATGTAGATAATAAGAAAGAAAAATTCAAAATAAGGCAGAACTACTGATATCAACATGATGCTCCTAGTAGTTTAGAGATGACTATTTAAAACATAGTTGGAATTTCCCTAAAATGATTTTCACCCATCTACTTCCGAATGAAAAAAGTAGCTGGTGGCTCTCAGATGATGGTGCAAAATTTTGAGCAAGAGTACTTGTGTGTATACGAAGGAAAACAGTTTCCAGAAGCCATATTTCAATTAGGCAAGTTGTTTATGACTCACATTGCTCCAGTAAAAGAAAAACAAGTGGAAAGCAACATATAAAAAAGAACTCCATACTTTGTGGCATAAGTTTCCAGTGCTTACATCTACCCCAGTGAATGAGAATTTGCCATAACGGCCAGAAGTTATTGAGCTAACAAAGGAAATTATTTCAGTAATTCAAATGCTATGAAACTTATGGAAGCAGTGAGAAAAACAATATTCTTGCATTTTACTGGTGATTTCTTGTCCAAAACCTTCTACCAACTTGATTTCTAGCTCCTAAATACCTTGCTTATATTATTGGTAATAATCTGATGCACAAAGGGAACATCAACAAAGAAGGAAGCTACAATTTACTTGTGATTTTATATCATAGAAAAATGGATCACCAATGCATTCTAACCAGCAAACTCAAAGTCCCAATTTGCTTCAACAAATTCTTTTGGAAGATATGGCAAATGGGAAATATGTCTCAACAATACATGCAAGGAGTTAGCAGACATTTCAGTTCTTATATGAAGAGCAAACTCACAGTGAATCTTCGATGACGAGACATTTGGAAGGATCAATGCTTAGCCTCTTAGCTGCTTCCAGGAATCTGATAACGGAAAAAATTTACAGTGCCAGAATAGATTAAGATGAGCATCATCCATCTCAAATTTAAACAAAAGAACAGCCACAAACTAGCTAGACAAACTGAACATGTTTCATCTTACATTTCAGGAGATGGCTTTCCAGATTTAACTTCATCACCAGCAACAATGGCCGAGAAAGATTCTTTCCAATCTGCAAATGGCAACCAGTCATATAACATATTAAAATGGGCAAGTATGATGCAAACTGTTTAACACCGCCATTGTGCCAGTAGCTTCTGTTCTGTTAAGTGACCAACTTGTCTGAAAGATTAAGCTCAAAGCTAGAAGCATCAGTGTGTTTATCATAAGCAAGTTATAACTTACTAGGATGATAGCTTATCTTTGTTTCAATGCTAGCTCTTGGAGAGTTAGAAGCCAATGCCATTTGTACTCCATGGCCTCTCAAATGTTTAATCAAACGATAGGCACCAGGCAGTGGTTTAAGTTTGCACCATCTAAAATTTAAACAAGATAATCAGAAATTATATCGTATGCAACTATTTTTTTTTTTTGAACGGCAAGTTAACGCACACACACGTTCCAGCGCTATCGGGCCTCCTTACGGGCAATCCCACTAATCCGCTGCGACCGGGCCCAACCTATGGCTGAACCTGGCCGGAAGGTTTTAGGGGCCCTATGGACCAACATGAACCGGTCCCGAACCCATCCCGAAGGACCGGATTCAGAGTCTGGATATCTCAGGAAAGTGTCGCCTGTGGGAATCAAACCCTGGTAGTGTGGCTTTCACCCCACACCCCCCAAGGATGTTACCTATCCAACTGAGCTAGCCCCCTTTGATATATCGTATGCAACTATGCATAGTTTGAACAGAAATAGTAGGTGCATAAGTGCATTAGCAAGTTTTAAGAAGTTTTGCATTAACAAAAAAAATTGAGATAATATCTTCACTCCTGAAGTTCTAAAGTGACAACATTATAGGATACATTGCCCAATCACCATTATTAGGAAGAGGAACAATGGGAAACATTGAAAAAACGCTAGAGATAATTTTTCTCAGTTTTCTGAAATTTCATCACAAAAGATTTTTTTCTTAGTATAGATAGTTGAGATAAGCTTCTATATCTTGTTTAAATATATTTCCAAGATATGACCCAAGTTTGATGAATAAGTTGGATGTCCAAGTATAAGTGAATAATAGCCTAAGCTCTCTCCAGATTTACATGATAAGCCAGAGCAAGCTTAGATTTCCAAAAAATAGAAGAAATAAGAAACAGAAATGTATAAATTTCACTATTGTGACTGCTTCTAAATATATAACAGGTACACAAGTAAAAACCTGCTTGTCCTGGTCCATACAGGTTAACTTTTAGTAACTTAGTTCCTTGACCATTTCCATCCAAATTTAGTCTAAATAAGTGAAAACAAAAGGCAAGAGTGGGGATTATTACTGATCAGAGAACATTGGGGAAATTTCTGATAGCAAGTCTTCTTTTGACAGAGGAAGTCCATATTCCTCCACGATAGCAGCTGCAGCTTCTATAGGTGTTTTCCCAATAATCTTGTGAGCCTCTCTCCCATCCCATTTCTTCTCATACTTAACCAAGTAATTTTTCAAAACTTCAGACACAATGCCATCTGTCATAAAAATAGAGTTTAGACGATGAATTCAAAGACTATGGAAGATAACCAAAGCTACTAGTTGAATTGAAGTAGTTGAGAAGTTTGACATTCAATAGTGGACCCACACACAGAAATCCCAACAGTATAAAGTCCATCATTGAAACCAAATGCATAGTATCCAACGGTTATTTCACTATAATTATTGGAGGGTATGTCCGTGATCAGGAGAGGGATGGATTGGAAGTAACACAATCAACAACTCAAGAAACATAAATGTTATCTGCTAGAGTAACAAGATGGGAACATTAATTTTTTTGCTTCCCAGTAGTAAAACAATCTTAGAAGTCATGTTAAATAAGAACAACAATTTAAGCTTCCATAACGACATGCATCAAAAAGCAAAATAAAAAGGTAAAAAACCACCTGTTTCAAGAATAGAATGCTACCTGTATTTACAAGTGTTCCGTCCAAATCAAGGATCACACACGAAACCAGTTTCCTAACAGCATTCATCATCCAGTGTGTCGGGACCTAACTCTTGTGGCAGATTTTAGACTTGCATCCACAGACTTCTGCAAATAGCAATTCAGATTAGTTTAGATGATTGTGGGCCAAACC
This sequence comes from Centaurea solstitialis, assembly GCA_030169165.1. Lineage (NCBI taxonomy): Eukaryota > Viridiplantae > Streptophyta > Magnoliopsida > Asterales > Asteraceae > Centaurea > Centaurea solstitialis. The sequence goes on from CM058040.1 coordinate 49,623,845, forward strand.
TTAAGCAAGGTACAAGGAAAATGAAAACATACAAGGGAACATTAGTTTAGATTTATTAGGTCTACACGTGTCCATTTTATGGTATCAAATTGATTGCAAACTGGTTTCACGTCAACACAAAGGTAGTCTGCCTAAAACATTTCAAGGGGTTGGATCCAATGTCATTCAAATCATTTAAGACAAACGTATAGAAATAAAAGAATATATCACTGCTACTACTACTTCTATGTGTTAAGTTTGCTATGACTTGCAGAAGGGGTGCGAAATCATAAGAGGTTTTCCTTTAGATTTCGCTGTTAGGCTATTTCTTAGCCAATAGCCATGCTTCTTCCTTTCTGATGTATAAAAATTCTCAGACTTTTCTCTCCAAGCTTTCTTCTTTGATTTCAACAATATGAACTCAATTATTCCAATCCATGTAAGAAGTTCAATCTAAGTGTATTATTCATTATCTCACATTAAACTCCAAACATAATCAATCTATGAACAAATACAAGAAATCTGAGTACACTGTAAACAATATTTTCATTCAGTCATTTCATCGAACACCTATTGTGCATTATACTAAGTATGCCGATTACACGCAAACAAACTGAAATCAATCAACCATATGCAAAAACAACAAAAGAATTCCATCCTTAGGGCTTGATATAGAGTAAGAAAAATCAATAAATACCTCCGAACTGAAACTAGTTCGCAATTCGACAACGATGAACTATGAAACAACACAATTTCTGCTGCATAAGTGTCCGCTACGACGATTGTAGCAAATTGAAGATTGACGGCGGCGACGCCGTGGCTCGCCGGAGCTCCGACGGTGACGACGGTGAACTGTGTGTGTGGGGTTTGATTCGACTGATAAAACAAAGCTCTCTCCCACGGTTTGTTGGTAGTTGTTGATCACTTTATAAACTTATGAAAACTTTCATTTAAGGTCCTTATAGAATAAAGATTTGTTATCATTGGCCCTCATGCAATTAAAAATAACAATAAACCCCCTATACTGCATTTACTAGTGGTCATATTATCACAAACATAGCACACCAACAAAGAAATTGAGGTAAAATGTTTGACAAAAAGGGCAATGGGAAAAATACTTTCCTGGTTGATTTTAAACCTATTGCAAAGGTATCACCTAAATGATAGGTTAACAAATGAAACACAACGATATCATCTCGTATATGATTTTATGAGTTGAACTGTTGTTGGGATGTAGTCAGATCATCCAAAGGCATGTATTTGAAAATATCAGCCTCAAAACATTTGGGTCAAGAGGTTGCATCATGTTTATTTGTTTGAGGGATATCAATGGCGTCCTAAGTCACCACCGTTGATTAATTTCAAACTATTTATAAGTTACGTATCCTGATACGAGTTTTGAATGTTTGGTTGAAGGACGTCTTTTGAGTTTGTTGGTTTTTATTGTTACAATGGTTAAAAACAGAAATAGTGATCATGCTCTTTATTTGATATATCGGCTACCACAATGGTATTACGATCCAAAAAATCAATGAAATGCCTGATCTTTTGAAGAATTGTAACTTTCAGATTGCAATCTGTTTGACTTGAAGCGAGGAAGGCCTTATGACAAGGAAGTTGAAACATTAACACTGCCTTTCTCCTCTTCCAACCTAATATGCTTTATCTTCTTGTTGACAGGTGTCACATAATCAAACATAATATATAAGGTATGGAGCCACGTCGTTCGATTGGCATGCTCATGGTGGGATCACTATCCTCACTTGTTTGTGCAAGTATAAATTGTATAACCAACTATGCGAAAACAACAGTTTATCGTAGATGAAGTATGCTAGCAACCTAATAATGGTATTGTGGGTAGAAATGAACAAAAACAAATCCATGTGTTCTATTTTCATGTTCTCTTATTAACCATTTCTTCATTTTAAATTTAAGATTATTCTAACAAAATATATATTAAAGATGAATAAATGGTGTATCTTATAATAATCGATGGAGAAGCGTAAAACATGAAAAAGTGGACAATATGTTTTGTTTGGATTGATATACAAGTACAACTAGTTGTTTCTATAAGGATTGTCATTGGGGGTAGTGCACACCTTGTTATACGACGAAGGGATAGGAAAATAAAAGAACCAACTCATGGTATGAATATGTTATTACTATTTAATAAATATTACACAGAAGCTTGTTTAATCATATATTTTTTTAATATTAAATTAGTGGTTATGTTTTTTAAATTTTGGTTAAAATGAGATGCATCCTTCATTTGTTGCATGGTCGAGTTACGTTGGGATAACTAAACGTTTTTTTGTGTGTGCTGAATTTAGGCCTTTTCCCTCGATCGATAGAGTGATTGGTTCATCGAGCAAGTTTAAAGGGAAGCCATGGGAAGGTGGGAGAAAAAGGCAAAACATGGATTGTGCGAAGTTTGTGAATAAAGGGTATGAATCATGCTACATATGCACAATATTTGGTACCATCTTATGTCAACCATGAAAATAATAGGCATGATTCATGTATGGTCTCCATAAAGCATGCACGAGGTGTGCCAAATTAATTAACAAAAACATATTGTTTATGCACAATATAATTCTAACTTCTTTTGGGTTACATTCTGGAACCCCTTTTATATTTGCTTTAGATTATAGTATATGTAACACCCGTAATTTTCGGGCTTTAGAACTTTAAGACAAATGTGAAAAATAGGATTTTGATTTAAAATCTAGATTTTATGGTCTTGTTGGATGGGAAATTGAAATACGAATCCAACGGTCATTTCGGAATCGAAATCGGAGCTATAACGAAGAAGTTATGGCCTAAACAAGTTCAACCCAAAAACACCCAGATGCTAGCGATCGCTAGCATCTGACCCTAGCGATCGCTAGGAAGACCCCAAAATACTTCTGTCGGAGCTCCCGACCATTCTCACGGTCGCTAGGCCTTCGCTCGCGCCGCGAGCAATTCCTTCGCGCCGCGAGCCCGGTCAGGTCTGAAATCGGGTTAAATACCCCACTTCTTCATTTGAGCATAACTTCCTCATTTCAACTCCGTTTCTCTCGATTCTTTTTGCTATCTTCTCAATTTTTCGAGCTCTTCAAGACTACATCAATGGATTTCAAGTATTTGGTGGTTCTAAAACATTGGTGTAAGTATTCTCTTCATCTCTTTCGAGTTTAAGCTTCGATTCGAGTGGTCTTTCATCTCCAAACCTTTTCTTCCATACTTGGCTTAGATCTAGTATTGTTTTAGGTGGAATTCATGTTTTGAGAAGTGTTGGAGGTTGGATCTACTAGTTTGGAGGGTGGAGACTTCCATGGCTTCATCTTCTCCACCTCTCACAACCTCAAATCACCATTGTTGCAAGGTGTTCTTCATCTAGGGTTTGTTCAAGATTTGGCTAGGTAAGCTTTATCTAAACCATTTGGGGTTGGTTAATCTATGTGATAGGAGTTATGAAACTAACCTAAGGTTCGATTTACTTGATTTTAGGTTTGTTCACATATTTGACATAAATCGGAAGATTTGGGGGTTTTGGGTGCAAACCCTAAGGTGAGTTGCTAAACCCGTTTTGTTAAAACTGAGAGCACATCATCTTGCTTGTTTTTACATATCTTGTTTGATTAATGTGATTGAACATGATTTTGGATGAAATGCCTGAATTGTTAGGTTTAAGTATTGCCATGATATGAATGACTAATGATGCTTGTATGAATGACTTGAATTGGATTGTTGCATACATGGAATAGATTATCGTATGCTACCAACGCTTGAGTTAAATCCATGTGATTATATGATGAATGTATTTATGAGAAATACGTATTATTATGTATGCCACGGAATGATGCGAAGGAATTGAATCCCGAGCATGTTGGCTTATATGAAATGAATGAAGGGCTTGAGACCCTCGATCAATACCTATGAAAGGTAAGAAAATTGTATGAGTCTTTCTAGACAGTACTTGTGTGTAATTAAGTATATTCCGCGCCATGTTTCCACACCAAACAGTCTTGGGAGGTTCTGAAACAGGAATGCCCCTATGTCGCCGGCTCTCGGGTTGCTCCGAGGTGCGCGGACCTCTGATGGTGTCATGGTAGATATGGCATCGAGGTGTTTGGAAGTAACGAGTGATGGGATATTGGTTGGTGGAGGTGGGTCGCTCCCACTGTTTCCGAAGATAAAAGATAACCCGTAAAAGTATACTTTGATTATGTTTGTTTATATACCGTTATGTATATATCATATGTCTTAACATGATTCTATATGTATCGTACTTGCTGGTACAACTCACTAGGCTCTTTTGGCCTAACACTTGCGTGGTGTCATGTGTCTCTCAGGTGCTAGTGGCGCCGCTCCAAAGTAAATGCTTGGGTTTAGAGTGAGATTGGGGAATCGTGTGAAGAGACCGGTCATCTAGACCGCGAGATGATAGTAGAGACCGATAACCTTTTGTAGTCTTTTCCTTGTTAGGAATTAGACTTGTTGGTTATTACATCGCTTCATTTAAATTACAAACATTGTAATTATACATTACTTTATACCCCATTTTTGGGAAGAGCTCACGCCTTGGCGTTTTATTTGTACTAACACCTTTCGTAAAAGAAGGTTTTTGTTTGCTCCAATTTTTGGGGTGTTACAAGTTGGTATCAGAGCTTTAGTTTAAGCGAACTAGGTGTTGACGGTAGAATACCTAGACTTAAACTTAGTGCACTAATAGACACGTCACCTACCATGGGTAAAGTCTTAGGTGGGGAGAGCGCTAGGGATACGGAATGCATGGATCGAGAAATTGCGTCAATAGAGGCAGAGAATCTCGTGTACGGTCTATTCATAAATCACTTAGCTACTGAGTTATGAATGTATCGTCATTTGGGTATTCTTGGTTACTATCGATGTAATGATTGATAAATGTTGGTACGTATAGTAGTCTATTCTTACTCTCTTTCTTGATTTCTTATGACATGATATTTGATCAAATATTGAAGGACCCTTAGTTACGGTAAGTCTTTATTTAGGGGTCGTATTATGGTATCAACATGAGAAAGTATTAAATACTTTGATTTAAGATTAAATCTTAGTGGTAAATCCTTTTTGCTTAAGAGCAAAATTTTATGTTTAGCTAATGAATTCTCCAGACGACTAAGTGAAGGTGGATCGCATCGGAAGAGCTTAGGGATAGTTGACCCATACGGCCTATTTATCGAAACGGTATAATTGAGTAACTACTAGCGTAACCTAAGTATTGATTAAAGGAATCGATGGTCTAAATCGGTCATGAATTTGGAAGGGTCTAAATATGAGGAATAGTAACCTATCTACGTGTTTCTAGCACTGTTAGTTATGCCGTTGATAAGATTTACACAAACGGCAAGGTTTGGGAAACACCATGGATGCATGGCTTATTAAGGTTGTTAGAACGAGTATGGATGGATTAAGATTTACGAATCAAATTGTTCTAAGTGGATTATATGTTGGATAAAAGTGTGAAACTCTAAGTTGAGGGTAAACTAGAATCATGCATACTTAAGGTTTATGCGGTCTAGTTACGACGATTTTAGTATGCATGTTGTGAGGATCTATCTATACATTATTCACTTATTGACTTATCACCTTAAATTACATGAGTGTTTATGTAAGCCAGAAATTAGCATGTGAATAATTGTTATCGGATGAACGTGGGTACATAATGATAGAGGTCACGAGACCCTTTGGGATAAATACTTGATTTATGCAATAGGAATTATTGTGATTAAAATGACTAAGTTATAAACTTAGAGGAAGATCATGAAAATATGATACTAAAGGAGGATAATGCTCTATCGAGTAGAGTGCGGTGTATTGATGTTGCGGAAGTAATCCCTATATACTATTGGATAGTGAGGGTAACACTTAGAAAAAAAATGGATGGAGTCGAGTCTAAACTCGATCAGAATCAGTATTAGATTATGGAGGATTAAGTTCTGTGAGGCCTTCATGAGAGTATTATCGAAAATCACAAGATGTCTTGGGTTCGAGATAGAGGAGTTTGTTAGATGACTTCTATTTCAATGCGAGATGGTTCAGATGAACTAATAGCAGTTGTGTGTGCTAGATGACATTGCAAACTTCGACTATATAGGATGTCGGGATGAAATGGTTGTGCGAATAGGGCAAAATCCTTCTTGTGTGCCAAAATGATATCCTTCCAAGACATGTGCGTTTTCATAAAGTTTTCTTCAAATTAAACGATTTGTTGTGTTTTATTGTCGAGTGGGTTTATCTACTGGATTTTGTAAAATGCTTGTATATGAGATTTATAAAAGTGTAGACCCACTTAGATAACTGTTTTGTTAAACTGTGTTGAGCTTTTGGGTCAAAACGACTTCGTAAGTTACGTCCACACTAACGGGACAAACAAGATCAAATTATTTTCAGAAGATCAAACTTTGGGTAAATTGAGTCTAGAGCTTATGCTCGGTTTTGACTTTAAGAACTTTGGGAACAAGTCCCGCCCGCCTACTAAGATAGCCCGGTTGTGAGCTTTGATTTTGAATGGCTCGGTTACGAGTTTTGAGTTCTAAGATGAATGCGTGGGTCACTAGTCAAAAGTGAACACAAAACCTCACTAGTCAAAAAGTGAACACCTATTGCGTAAGGAAATTGTACGCAGCTCTATATGAGCAGGGACACTTATGTGCTTATGTGCTCCCGATTAATACGGATCACTTTCATTCTCACCAAGTCTTTTGTGTGAGATACATGTAGACCTTGTGTGTGATTGTGTGTTTTTGGTATTTGAGTTGTCATTGCTTGATTTTGAAATCTTTGAATGCCATGCACGTACGAATTACTTAAGGGTTAATACCCATGTGCGAACCAATTGCATATTATCCTGTTAATGTGTTAGAATAAACTAACTGATTGATAGCTTTTAGGAGCATGCTAATACATAGTGGAGCAACACTTAGAAAGTGTGAGCGGAATTGTGTTTATGCTCGAAGTGAATCGAAACTGGACTACGTAGGGATTAAGTTTCATACATCCCTTATGAGAGTGTTGTTGAGGAACACCTTATGGCCAACGGCTATGGAAAGCGTGGTCCGATGAGAGACCGTATCTAGAAAGAAGCTTGTTAATGACTAGTAAAAGTCCATTGAGATGTGGACAGATCCACGTAGGAAGGATTGGTTAGCGCCACCTAAGTGAATGCATGATGTGCGCACTGACCCTTACAAGAGAATCCTATGGGTTGTTAAAGCGTATTCCTAAGAGATCGTAGCGAACCGTTTAGAACAAGGCTTGTTCGAGTGGGTTAAGTGACCATGTTTTGAGGTTTCTTTGGGTTCGAGAGAGACAAATTGTAAGAGGGCATTCACTTCTATTTAAAGATCTTGAAAGGATAACAAAAGTTAAGAGTGTATATATCTATATATCGATGACTCTAAAGTTCAATAAATAATTTAGTAGTACCCTGGGGGTATAGATGAGTAAATATTCCCCATACATGTCTAGGAATCGAGAAAATGTTATCAGTGGTACCACATCTGGTGATTATGTGATGTTTACTAATGACTTTATACGTAGACAGAGAGGTGCATGTTGTCGGTGTATTAATATTGCCATGTAGGAGAAACCTTTTGTGAGTATAAAAGTGATTTTGAAGACGTGACTTATAATTAAATTATATGAAGTAGGAATTTGTGGTGAACTTAATGGCATGATACGCCAGACTAAGCATGAAACTTAGGATATGATGACAAATATTGATGGGGATAAGTAGTGGATTTGTATTAGTTAATCGACATGGATTGAAGGGAGAATTAGTACTTGGAAATCCAAGATTTAGTCACCTAAGGCAAAGTTAGAATTGCGTAGGTGATTGGATAACTAGAAGGGATATGATAGTACGAATGTGGAAGTTTATGGATTTAGTGGAAATTAGCGATTTGCTAAGCGAAAGAACTTACCTTCCTTACGGTATCCATAGGCGAGTAGACGGAATTTTCGAGTTTCCTTGAGGATTAATGACGACGACTAGACACCGTTAGTGAGAGTGTGGAGACATTCCTTGGTAGTAAAGTGACTCTTAGTCGAGTGATCGACTTTAATAGGAGGCGAATGATGTATGGTACCTTGAACCATAGAATTTAGTCGACTTGGTTTGGTTAAATTGTACAAAGAGCTAAGGTTGCGTATTCTAGTGATATTATCCTTATAAACGCGTTATGTTTCGAAGGATAGACGTAAAGTAGTAGCTTGTGGTGTTTTGATGAACCACTTTTAAATTAGAACACTATATCAATGATCATATTGTGAACGTAACTAAGTCCAATGGTGATTTGACCGACTGTATGGAGAAAGCGTAATGTCTTAGATTCGCAAAACGTTTGAGCGAAGCTGTCCTTTATGGTTCGGAAAACATTTGCAATTTCGAGGACGAAATTTTTATTTAGGTGGGGAGGATTGTAACACCCGTAATTTTCGGGTTTTAGAACTTTAAGACAAATGTGAAAAATAGGATTTTGATTTAAAACCTATATTTTATGGTCTTGTTGGATGGGAAATTGAAATACGAATCCAACGGTCCTTTCGGAATCGAAATCGGAGCTATAACGAAGAAGTTATGGCCGAAACAAGTTCCACCCAAAAACACCCAGATGCTAGCGATCGCTAGCATCTGACCCTAGCGATCGCTAGGAAGACCCCAAAATACTTCTGTCGGAGCTCCCGACCATTCTCACGGTCGCTAGGCCTTCGCTCGCGCCGCGAGCAATTCCTTCGCGCCGCGAGCCCGGTCAGGTCTGAAATCGGGTTAAATACCCCACTTCTTCATTTGAGCATAACTTCCTCATTTCAACTCCGTTTCTCTCGATTCTTTTTGCTATCTTCTCGATTTTTCGATCTCTTCAAGACTACATCAATGGATTTCAAGTATTTGGTGGTTCTAAAACATTGGTGTAAGTATTCTCTTCATCTCTTTCGAGTTTAAGCTTCGATTCGAGTGGTCTTTCATCTCCAAACCTTTTCTTCCATACTTGCCTTAGATCTAGTATTGTTTTAGGTGGAATTCATGTTTTGAGAAGTGTTGGAGGCTAGATCTACTAGTTTGGAGGGTGGAGACTTCCATGGCTTCATCTTCTCCACCTCTCACAACCTCAAATCACCATTGTTGCAAGGTGTTCTTCATCTAGGGTTTGTTCAAGATTTGGCTAGGTAAGCTTTATCTAAACCATTTGGGGTTGGTTAATCTATGTGATAGGAGTTATGAAACTAACCTAAGGTTCGATTTACTTGATTTTAGGTTTGTTCACATATTTGACATAAATCGGAAGATTTGGGGGTTTTGGGTGCAAACCCTAAGGTGAGTTGCTAAACCCGTTTTGTTAAAACTGAGAACACGTCATCTTGCTTGTTTTTACATATCTTGCTTGATGAATGTGATTGAACATGATTTTGGATGAAATGCCTAAATTGTTAGGTGATAACGCCATTTTTGGCGTTGTTTTATAACCGCATTCGGAGTGATTCACAGGGTTCCCGAGCGAAATTAGCGTTGTTCTTACGGTTTTATGCAAGAAATTCTCAGGGTTACAGCTATCTGATGAGATGATTACAAGCGAAGCCAAAAGAGATGAATTTAGGAGCAGAATAGGAGATTTTGACTGAAGGGCGCTTGAAGCCGCGGGTGAAGACCTTACCCGCGGGGTGGTACCTAGCGGGCGGGTAAAACCGCGGGTAAGCTTACCCGCGGGATTACCCGCGGATTGGTCTGGATTGTTGTAAAAAGGACGATTTTTGGGTGCTAAGAGGGGAATCATTCATTCAGCTAGGGTTTCGAAGAGAGAAGGTTGGAGGCGACTTTTGGGAGCAGTTTTGAGCCGCTGAGAAGGAGAATCACTTGGAGAATCAGCAGCTTGGAATTATTCATTGTTCGTGATACCGGAGGGAGTTTATGAGTTTTACTTTTCCGTTCAGTTTTCTTTCAATTATTGCTATGATGTCTTTAATGTGTGTTTGTCTAAACACCCCCAACATGAACTAATTTTAGATGTTGGGGGTTGGGTAGCTTTTGGATTAAGCAGTTGACTTATTTGATTGGATTTTTGTTAGATTTATGAATGGTGAAGCTTATGACTTTTGAACTTAATGCTATTGTTTGCCTGATCAACTTACAATTGAATTGTTGCTGTGAATTATTCTGAGAAGAATTAATTTCCTGTTAGAACTAAAGTTGTTTGCCTAAAGTGAGATTTTGGATAGAGATATACCAATTAAGCTTTAGTACTCGTGCAAATTTTGTTAATTCCTTTTGCATGTTGAGATCGAGAGATAATTCATCAATTGGGATTAATCTCGTTGTTGTTTGAGAAAAGACAACGAGAGTTCAAGATTGCGTGTTCACTAGTTCTTAATCCGCAAGAATCCATAATTATTTGTTGACTGTGAATATCCTTGAGTCCCAACTCCCAACTGTTCCCTTTAATTGATAAAGTTCACTCTTTTAATTCAGTATTCATTTTAATTCAATTTTAGTTTTAGTTAATCAATCCAACTACCCTTTTTGATTATATCCAATTAGTAATAATTATAGTAATTGTGTAATTCAATTCCTAGCTCTTTGGTTCGATTCCGTACTTACCGTACGTATTACTTGATTCGACCCGTACACTTGCGGTGAGATTTAGGGGAGTGTAAACCCTCCTATCAAGTTTTTGGCGCCGTTGCCGGGGAGCTAGGCGTTATTGATATCACGACCATCTATAATTGTTATTACTTTGGGTATCTTAGTTTTGTTTCTGTTTTGTTTTTAATTTCTTTATCAACTAACCCGACTCTTTTGTTGCAGGTGTCTGTTAGTGCATGCGACTAAGGAGTGCCGGTAACAAAGATTTGGAACCGTTTGATCCGGAAATCGAAAGAACCGTCCGTCGTTTACGCGCAGCATCAAGAAAAAACAAACCAGATCCGATGGGAGACCGTGTGCCAATGAGGAACCTCGCGAATCCCACTGGAGCAGACATACGAGTGGGAATTCAAGCACCTACCCTCGATGCGACCGTCAACTTCGAAGTTAAGCATGGAACTATCCAATTGGTTCAACAGAATCAGTTTGGGGGCTCACCGTCGGAAGATCCTCATGGCCATCTTCGAAATTTCGAAAAAGTGTGCAACACATTTAAGATGAGGGATGTCAGCGACGATGCTATTCGATTGCGGCTGTTTCCATTCTCACTGAGGGGACGAGCAGCTACTTGGGAGGAGAGCATTCCTTCCGGAACTTACCGCACCTGGGCAACAATGTCGGAAGCTTTTCTTCAAAAGTTCTTCCCGCCAGGACGAACTGCACAGCTGATGGCAGAGATCACACACTTCTCTCAATGGCCTCTTGAGACTTTTTACGAAGCTTGGGAAAGGTACAAAGATATGATCAAGAAGTGCCCCCACCATGGTCTGAGTAATTGGGTGATCATTCAGACATTCTTTGGCGGCCTCCATCCTCAATTTAAAAATGACATCACTGCAGCAGCCGGAGGATGCCTCATGGATAAAACGTATGACGAAGCGGTTGAACTGATAGAGAATTTGGCGGAACACAGTTATTCCACGCCCCGAGATGATGTCAGGAAGGTTGCACAAGTGCAAGGGTCAGATGAACTGAAGGAAATTAAAGCACAACTGGCAGCTCTCACAAATCAGCTGAAGGCCGTTTCAATTCAGCCAGTTCAGCAAGTAGAGGCAGGCACTCCCGACTATTTCCCGGCCCAGGGAGATCTTCCACCTATTGAACAGGTGCAGTTTTTGCAGAATCGGAACAGACCCCGCAATGATCCATTTTCTAACACTTACAACGAGGGGTGGCGAAATCATCCGAATTTGCAATATGGTAACGGTCAGAGAGAGCCCATGGGACAACAGCGATAGCAACATTCAGGTAATAATGCTAACGGTCCATCTAATCAGCAATCTAACAATGTTTATCGTCCACCAGGTTATCATCAGCGAAGGAATGAAGAGGGTCAGTCATCCGAAAAGAAGCCTGGGTTGGAAGATATGATGATGAAGTTCATGGCTAAGATGGAGGGCACTGTCGATGGATTTGCTAGCACAGTTGGGGAAGTAAAGAACGCGACCGCCCAAAACACTGCCTCAATTCAGATGCTCGAGAGGCAAGTAGGTCAAATAGCTGAAGTACTCCAAGCACGGACCCCGGGTCAGTTTCCAAGCCAGACAGAAAGAAAGTCGAGAGAGGATGTTAATTCCATTTCTCTGAGGAATGGCAAGGTAATTAATCCGGATCCCACTCGAGAAGTTGAGGTTGATGAAGGTGCGAACGAGCCTGAAGTTGAGGAGGTGGAAGTAGAAGATGAGGAACCGGTCCTCAAGGGAGCTAGTGGCACAAAGGAATTGAAGAAGAAAGAACCAGAAGTTGTAGTTAAGCCAGCAAGTAAACCGACAGTGACTCAGTCAATACCGAAAGTCCCATATCCGACTCGGTTGAAAGCTCACAAAGACGACCTCCAATTTTCTAAATTTCTTGAGGTATTTAAAAAACTGCACATTAACATTCCTTTTGCAGATGCACTAGCTCAAATGCCATCGTACGCGAAGTTCATGAAGGACATCATCTCCAACAAGAGGAAGATTGAAGAGCAGGCAACAGTTGCACTTACTGAAGAGTGCAGCGCGATCATTCAGAACAAGCTTCCACAAAAGCTAAAAGATCCAGGGAGTTTCACAATTCCTGTTCAAATTGCAAATTCTGATTTTGGTAGAGCTTTATGTGATCTGGGAGCAAGTATTAACTTAATGCCTTTGACTCTTTTCAGGAAACTCGGGCTTGGAGAAGTACAAAGCACAAACATTACGCTCCAGCTTGCGGATCGAACCATCAAATACCCATATGGGGTAATTGAGGATGTGATTGTAAAGGTGGATCGATTTTATTTCCCAGTGGACTTCGTTGTGCTTGACATGGAGGAGGATCAGCATATACCGCTTATCTTGGGGAGACCATTCTTAGCAACAGGGAGAGCACTGATAGACGTGGAAGGAGGAAAGTTAACTTTGCGAGTTGGTGACGAGACGGCGGAATTCGATGTTTTCAAGGCGACAAAGAATCAAAGTGAGCATGGTATGTGCTACCGGATTGATAGTTGGGAATCGATTAGCCAAGACGATCTCTATCATGTACGAGAGGTAGATCAAATAGAGGCGGCATTGTTGGGCCTCAATCGTGATGAGGATAGTGAGGCAATGATGCAATTGAATGCACTTCCACCGTTCAAGGGGCCCAAAAGGCCGATAGTCGAGGACTTGGGGGAACCAATTCAAAAGTCGCAACCATCCTCAAAGGTACCCCCGAAGTTGGATCTTAAACCGCTACCGGAACACTTGAAGTATGCCTTTTTGGGGGCAAACGACACGCTACCGGTCATCGTCTCGGCGTATCTAACGGTCGAAGAAAGGGAGAAATTGTTACGAGTACTCCGGGCACATCAATCGGCTATCGGTTGGACAATCGCTGATTTGAAGGGTCTTAGCCCAACTTTCTGCACTCACCGGATCAATATGATTGAGGGACATAGACCGGTAGTTCAACCCCAACGACGTCTTAATCCTATTATGAAGGATGCGGTTCGTAAAGAAATTTTGAAGTTGTTGGACGCTGGAATCATATACCCAATCGCTGATAGTTCATGGGTGAGTCCGGTGCATGTTGTGCCTAAGAAAGGAGGGATGACGGTTGTGAAGAATGAAGCAAATGAATTGATCCCGTCAAGGACCGTTACGGGTTGGCGAGTTTGCATTGATTACCGCCGACTTAATGATGCTACTTGCAAGGACCACTTTCCCTTGCCATTCATCGATCAGATGCTTGAAAGGCTGGCGGCCCGATCTTATTATTGCTTTTTGGATGGGTACTCGGGATACAATCAAATCCCAATCGCTCCGGAGGACCAACAAAAGACTACGTTCACCTGTCCGTTTGGGACATTTGCTTATCGCCGGATGCCATTCGGCCTGTGTAACGCGCCAGCGACATTTCAACGTTGCATGTTGGCAATCTTTTCCGACATGGTGGAACGTACAATGGAGGTCTTTATGGACGATTTCTCAGTCTATGGAGACTCATATGACGAATGTTTGAGCAATCTGGAGGCGGTTCTTCAACGGTGTCAAGATACAAGCTTGGTACTTAACTGGGAGAAGTGCCATTTCATGGTGACCGAGGGCATAGTGTTGGGCCACAAGGTGTCCGAAGAAGGGATAGAGGTGGATCAAGCGAAGGTGGATGTCATCCGAAAACTACCATACCCGACTTCGGTGAAGGGAGTGAGGAGCTTCTTGGGGCATGCCGGATTCTACCGGCGGTTTATAAAGGATTTTTCTAAGATTACTAAACCCCTTTGCTCTTTACTGTTAAAAGATGCCAAATTTGATTTCACTAACGATTGTAAATTTGCTTTTGACAGGTTGAAGAGGGAGCTCACTTCAGCGCCTATTCTTACTGCACCGGATTGGAGTCTACCTTTCACCGTGATGTGCGATGCGAGTGACACAGCCGTAGGGGCTGTTTTGGGTCAGAAAAAGGACAACCGGATGCATGTGATCTATTATGCCAGCAAGACGTTGGATGAGGCTCAAGTCAACTACGCTACCACGGAGAAAGAATTTCTTGCAGTCGTCTTTGCATGTGAGAAATTCCGTTCGTACTTGGTTGGAGCAAAGGTCATCATTTATACCGATCACACGGCATTGAAGTACTTGATGGCGAAGAAAGATGCGAAGCCGAGGTTGATAAGGTGGGTACTCCTTCTCCAAGAGTTTGACATAGAAATCCGAGACAAGAAGGGAGCCGAGAACACTGTTGCGGACCACCTATCGCGGTTGGAAGAGGATGGCAAAATTCCCAATCACAAGACGATAATCAACGAGTCATTCCCGGATGAACAATTGTTTGGGGTAAGCTCTTCCGAACCATGGTATGCGGATATGGTTAACTTTCTGGTTGGTTCTATCATTCCCCATGACTATAATTCACATCAAAGGAAGAAATTCATCTCGGATGCCAAGCATTATTTTTGGGATGAACCGTGCTTATATAAGCGTTGCGCCGATGGAATGGTACGGCGATGTATCCCCGACGAGGAGAAAGCCGATGTGTTAAACCATTGCCACAACCTTGAATGTGGGGGTCACTTCAGTGCGGACAGAACGGTGGCCAAGGTTTTGCAATCCGGATTTTTCTGGAAATCAATGTTCAAGGATGCTCGTGAATTCATCGCCCGATGCGACAGATGCCAAAGGGTGGGGAATATCTCAAAGAAGGACGAGATGCCGATGAAGATCTTCATGGAAGTCGAGCTCTTCGATGTATGGGGTATAGACTTTATGGGGCCGTTTCCTAACTCTCACCGGAATGAGTACATATTGGTGGCCGTAGATTATGTGTCCAAGTGGGTGGAAGCGATTGCAACTCCCACGAACGACTCAAGGGCGGTTATCAATTTTCTCAAGAGGAACATTTTTGCACGGTTTGGGGTCCCGAGAGCCCTGATAAGCGATGGGGGCAGTCATTTCTGCAACCGATATTTAGAGGCACTCTTGAGGAAGTATTCAGTGAAGCATCGGGTGACCACTCCTTATCATCCACAAGGTAACGGCTTGGCTGAGGTATCTAATCGCGAGCTAAAACAAATTTTGGAGAAGACCGTGAATGCCTCAAGGAAAGATTGGTCCTTGAAGTTGGACGACGCCCTATGGGCATATCGGACAGCTTTCAAGACCCCACTTGGGACTTCTCCATATCGACTGGTTTTCGGGAAGTCTTGTCACTTACCAGTTGAGCTCGAGCATAAGGCGTTTTGGGCAATCAAGCAACTCAATATGGACATCAAGGCAGCTGGTGAACGTCGTTTTTTGCAGCTGAATGAGCTTGAAGAGATACGCAATGATGCGTTTGAGAATGCTGCCATCTATAAGGAGCGCACTAAGAAATTCCACGACAAAAGGCTCCACCAAAAGGTAATCACTCCTGGCATGCACGTTCTGTTATATAACTCACGTTTGCGTTTGTTTCCAGGTAAGTTGAAATCCAAATGGTCGGGTCCATTCATTGTAAAGGAGGTGTCACCATACGGCGCAATTGAGCTTCAAGGGAAGGATGGCGAAACCTTCAAGGTGAACGGTGAAAGAGTAAAACCATATTTGGGAGACGAAGCAATGGAGACGCACGCCGTGTATCTCCAAAATCCGACTAACTGAGAGTCACACGGTCGTGCCACGACCCTAAATAAGGCGCTAGGTGGGAGGCAACCCACCATCGGTTAGCTTAGTTTTTGAGTTTTAGTGTAATTTTTCATTTTTTTTGTGTTGGTTTGTTCGTTTGTATTTTTTTTTCGGTTGTCATGCACTTTTCAAGGTGGAATATGGTGATTGGTGTATTTGGGGGGATTGAGAAGTGGTTTGAGCGGGTGATGGTCGCCTCAGAATTGCCCGAAAAATTTCCAACACAGTCTAAACGGCGGGTAAAACCGCGGGTTAGCTTACCCGCAGGAATTACCCGCGGGTTCTTCACACACGCATACACTCAGGGCACGGGCGGGTAAAACCGCGGATAAGCTTACCCGCGGGATTACCCGCGGATCGGACTGACCCCCTTTTATCACTTCATTGCCGGATTTTTCAAACCCTAGACCACTTTCTCCTTCCCGTCGCCAACCACCACCACTCTTGACCACCCTCTCCGGCCGAGATTCCGACCAAGGCAACTTCACTCAGGTATGTTTTTCGTGATTCCCTCTCTCTTCTACACGTTAGGTATGTCGATTGCACCTCTCTTGCTCCATGGTTTGATTTTGTTGAGTTGCATATACATGGATTTACATAGGTTGATTTTTGGATGAATGATTGTTTATGAAGGAAGTCTGAAGTTGAATGATGCATTTGTGCTTTGTTTTTACTCTTCAAAATCACAATTTCAGATTATGGTGTTGATTTGAGCATGGTTAAGGTACTAGAACCTTGGATTGAATGTGTGTATAAAGCATAATTTGGAGTTAGTTGTCGAGTATCTAACCTATGTATGTGCTTATCGTTAATTTTCGAGTGTGCATATGCCTGAAGAGCGTTTGTTAGAGTCCTCTTTGCTTCATACTGTGTAAGTGCAATTAGTTGCTTTTATGTCGCATTATTCTTGTCGTGATGGCTTGGTTTTCTAGGAGAAGGATTATGTGGTTTTGTATTGCGTTGATGTCACCCCAAGGTGTTTGGTTGATAATTGGCACAACCTAGGTCTCGACCTAGGTTTGGGGTGGTATAGAGGCTCAATTTGTTTGTGGAATGATTGTAACCTAAGTTTCACTTAGGTTTGGGGTTGTAGTGTAGAAAACACCCATGGTTTTGAATACTTTTAACCTAGGTTTCACCTAGGTTTGGGGTGGATTTTTCTGTAGCCTATATGCTAACTTGATATGTTAATCATTTCAGGTACAATGCCGAGACCCCGTGCAAATGCCCCTAGCAAGTGGGGAGCTTTCGATAATCTTCCACCCCATCAACAAGAAGCATTGCGCTACTGTCAGAACCCAGATTTTGACCAACGTTTGGCAGCTCTTCAACAGCGAGACGTCTATCCGGAAAGAGGGTTAGACGTGAATGACATCCCGCTTCCTGCTCTTGGACAGACGGCGGCGGAGCGGGGATGGATGCATCTCATTCAACAGCCGGGTTCTTATGATCCAACTCTCGTCCGCGAGTTCTACGCAGCGATGATCCCTCCGATTTTCAACCGGCATAGTACAGTGATTATACGCGGGGTCACCATTCGCATCTCGGTGGACGATATTAGCCGTCATTTCCATGTTACACGTCCAGAGAGAGGGGTTGACATATCTACGGGGTCGGAATTATTCCTCAGGTAGCGCCTCATGCGACTTATAGTGGCCGCATCGCTTCCTCGCTTAGACGAAACCGCGAGTCTCACTGGGAGATAACTAACGCTGAAATCCGCCGATCTGAGCTACATTACGACCTCGCGATGTGGATGATGTTCGTAAAACACATTCTGCTTCCATCCTCTCACCATACGTATGCGGATCCACATGTGGCGCGAGTGTTGTTCTGTATACAACACAGCCTCCCTCTTGATATCGGCCATATTATCCATTTATCGATCTTAGATGCTGGAGGACGGCAGGAGATGCGGGTTCTCCCGTTTCCGTCATTGATCACTCATTTCTGTAGACAAGCAGGGGTGCCAAACATCGGGGAAGTGGGACCGGAAAAGCCACTTGGAAAACACGCGTTCATCTGTTTTCGTAACGCCGCAACGACATTAGATGGCGGTGAGTTGGGTGCGAACGAACAAATGCAGATCCCGGCAGGGGTCGATGAGTTTGGTATGGATGACGTAGGTCATGATCTTCCATCCGATGATGTTGATCGGAGTGATTGGCCTCCGTACGCCTTGGCTCTACGTCAGGAGTTGCGACAGGATGCTGCGAGGTACCGCCGAGAGATGCGGCAGAGTCATGCTAGTCTTCGCCAGGAGATGCGACAGCAATTTGATAGCCTCACTTTGCTTCTTATGGGTGACAGGCAGCCAACCAACACGACTGGTGCCGGTACCTCATCCCAGCAGCCGACTCGTCGTGTGCGAGTGAGACCGACAGAACCGTCTACGTCGCAGCCTTCCACTTCTCAAGCACCATCATCACGTCCTCGCCGTAACACCCGCAACGCTTGAAGATGGGTTTGTTTTCTCTTTTGGAACAATTTTCTATTTTTCTGTTGGCATGTACTTAATCGTATCACTTTCTCTTGTTGGATGACTGTATAATTCGCATATTACCTGTAATCGTATTTGCTTATTTTGTATTGATTCACATTGGGGACAATGCGATATACAGGTTTGGGGTGGACTATCACAGGTAATATGTCATGCAAGTGTAGGTTGGAGTAATTTGTGTTGTAAAGCGTTGGTGTGGTCACTTATCGTCATTTACATGAAAAGGGGTATTGTAGTGAGAACCTTAGGATAGGAACACAATTGAGGAAACGCGGAATCGCATGACTAGGAGACATTAGTGGAGACCACCCGGAAAGGTTTTGAGCCGAAAATGTCGTGATTTTTCTTTTTTCCGAGTGATTGAAATGTTTTCTTATTCAGATACACAGATCAGTTTCCTTGATTGATCATCGTAGTCGAATCTCGCTACGATATTGCATCAATTGGTATAGATAGTAGGATACGAGCTTGGCAACTTATGACGATGTGTGGACCCTAAGAGATGATCCCGGGCATTGTGTGCAAAATTTTGTGTTTTCTATCTTCTTTCTTTATCTTGTGTGCGCCTTCACCATGTTTGCAGCCTAAATCTGTATCAGTTTGTTGTTTTTCAACCCACATGAAACCCCAGCCAAGAAAGAACTTAACCCTCATCCGAAAGCGGCTCACAGTACATAACGATGGGAAAGGATTCTGGATTGACTGGGATGAGAAAGGTACAGCGCAGAAAATCAGCAGAAAATCCAACAAAGTTGGAAAACAGATTCCAAAAAAAAAAAAAAAAAAAAAAAAGAAGAAGAAGGGGGTTGAAAGCGAGAAAGGAATAAGGGCCAGTTTGCCCAGAAAAGCTGAATAAAAGGGATCTGAAGGAAGCGCGCAGTTGCAATTATGGGGGAAGGAAAGAAGGTGGTAATCGGGATGTACTGTGATAGCGCTAAGGATTTTTGAGCCGATTTACCCTTCATTTCATAACCCTTAACCAAGAGCCCCATTACAACCTTTTGAAAGACCCGGGTGATCATTGGGAACACATCATCGAATTAGGTTGTCCGAGTAAGTAGTCCTTGTCATACTATGCGATTCCTTTCAGAGATTGTCACTACTTTATGTCCTTTATTCTATATTTCGCATGCAGCAGTTTGTGTTTCATTTCTTGATTAATCTCTTAACTGCATGTTTTGTGAGGTGTGACAACCTAGGATTCGAGCGAAAGAGTGCAACCCGTGAGGTAGGGTCGAGGCGAAATCCTCTCTGAAAGTGTGATCGAGTGGTAGTACTTGATTGGGTGACAGTTCCGAGGGTTTGATTTACAATACCACTATATTCAGTAGATGACAAAGACAGTGACCAGACTTGGGCTTTATTTCGTGAATTGTTCAAGCTAACAGTTGTGTGATGTATGTTTTTGAATCGCCCCGTATGCAGTTTTACAGTTTCCATTCTTGCTTAGATCGTTTTGTGTTATTTTTATCGCTATTTTGCTTGGGGACAAGCAACGCTAGGTTTGGGGTTGTTGATAACGCCATTTTTGGCGTTGTTTTATAACCGCATTCGGAGTGATTCACAGGGTTCCCGAGCGAAATTAGCGTTGTTCTTACGGTTTTATGCAAGAAATTCTCAGGGTTACAGCTATCTGATGAGATGATTACAAGCGAAGCCAAAAGAGATGAATTTAGGAGCAGAATAGGAGATTTTGACTGAAGGGCGCTTGAAGCCGCGGGTGAAGACCTTACCCGCGGGGTGGTACCTAGCGGGCGGGTAAAACCGCGGGTAAGCTTACCCGCGGGATTACCCGCGGATTGGTCTGGATTGTTGTAAAAAGGACGATTTTTGGGTGCTAAGAGGGAATCATTCATTCAGCTAGGGTTTCGAAGAGAGAAGGTTGGAGGCGACTTTTGGGAGCAGTTTTGAGCCGCTGAGAAGGAGAATCACTTGGAGAATCAGCAGCTTGGAATTATTCATTGTTCGTGATACCGGAGGGAGTTTATGAGTTTTACTTTTCCGTTCAGTTTTCTTTCAATTATTGCTATGATGTCTTTAATGTGTGTTTGTCTAAACACCCCCAACATGAACTAATTTTAGATGTTGGGGGTTGGGTAGCTTTTGGATTAAGCAGTTGACTTATTTGATTGGATTTTTGTTAGATTTATGAATGGTGAAGCTTATGACTTTTGAACTTAATGCTATTGTTTGCCTGATCAACTTACAATTGAATTGTTGCTGTGAATTATTCTGAGAAGAATTAATTTCCTGTTAGAACTAAAGTTGTTTGCCTAAAGTGAGATTTTGGATAGAGATATACCAATTAAGCTTTAGTACTCGTGCAAATTTTGTTAATTCCTTTTGCATGTTGAGATCGAGAGATAATTCATCAATTGGGATTAATCTCGTTGTTGTTTGAGAAAAGACAACGAGAGTTCAAGATTGCGTGTTCACTAGTTCTTAATCCGCAAGAATCCATAATTATTTGTTGACTGTGAATATCCTTGAGTCCCAACTCCCAACTGTTCCCTTTAATTGATAAAGTTCACTCTTTTAATTCAGTATTCATTTTAATTCAATTTTAGTTTTAGTTAATCAATCCAACTACCCTTTTTGATTATATCCAATTAGTAATAATTATAGTAATTGTGTAATTCAATTCCTAGCTCTTTGGTTCGATTCCGTACTTACCGTACGTATTACTTGATTCGACCCGTACACTTGCGGTGAGATTTAGGGGGGGTGTAAACCCTCCTATCATTAGGTTTAAGTATTGCCATGATATGAATGACTAATGATGCTTGTATGAATGGCTTGAATTGGATTGTTGCATACATGGAATAGATTATCGTATGCTACCAACGCTTGAGTTAAATCCATGTGATTATATGATGAATGTATTTATGAGAAATACGTATTATTATGTATGCCACGGAATGATGCGAAGGAATTGAATCCCGAGCATGTTGGCTTATATGAAATGAATGAAGGGCTTGAGACCCTCGATCAATACCTATGAAAGGTAAGAAAATTGTATGAGTCTTTCTAGACAGTACTTGCGTGTAATTAAGTATATTCCGCGCCATGTTTCCACACCAAACAGTCTTGGGAGGTTCTGAAACAGGAATGCCCCTATGTCGCCGGCTCTCGGGTTGCTCCGAGGTGCGCGGGCCTCTGTGGATGGTGTCATGATTGATATGACATCGAGGTGTTTGGAAGTAACGAGTGATGGGGCTGGCGGCGGATATACGGCTATATAAATAACAATGGACGAACCAACGCAATATTTCCACACCAAACAGTCTTGGGAGGTTCTGAAATAGGAATGCCCCTATGTCGCCGGCTCTCGGGTGGCTCCGAGGTGCGCGGGCCTCTGATGGTGTCATGGTAGATATGGCATCGAGGTGTTTGGAAGTAACGAGTGATGGGATATTGGTTGGTGGAGGTGGGTCACTCCCACTGTTTCCGAAGATAAAAGATAACCCGTAAAAGTATACTTTGATTATGTTTGTTTATATACCGTTATGTATATATCATATGTCTTAACATGATTCTATATGTATCGTACTTGCTGGTACAACTCACTAGGCTCTTTTGGCCTAACACTTGCGTGGTGTCGATGTGTCTCTCAGGTGCTAGTGGCGCCGCTCCAAAGTAAATGCTTGGGTTTAGAGTGAGATTGGGGAATCGTGTGAAGAGATCGGTCATCTAGACCGCGAGATGATAGTAGAGACCGATAACCTTTTGTAGTCTTTTCCTTGTTAGGAATTAGACTTGTTGGTTATTACATCGCTTCATTTAAATTACAAACATTGTAATTATACATTACTTTATACCCCATTTTTGGGAAGAGCTCACGTCTTGGCGTTTTATTTGTACTAACACCTTTTGTAAAAGAAGGTTTTTGTTTGCTCCAATTTTTGGGGTGTTACAGTATATAAAGGCCTTTCTGTCGTTGATCTTTTAGTTGAGTTGTGTATGACTAGGTGAGATATCTCCCCTATAATTTATATATGGATTATAGTATATGGATTATTATGATAGACAATTTATATTTTCTGTTATTTAGGTCTCACATCATCCTCTTTGTATTTCAATATTTATTGTTCTTAATTTACTATTTATAGGATTATGTTATTTCATGCATAGGTTTTTACTTTGTGATGATTATTATACCATGAAAACCAGATGTACATTTTCAATTAATGTTGGATGCGTATTGGGTGTTGTTAACAACATCCCCTATACCTATAATAACAATAAAAAACTATCTAGAAGTTTGGAAATATATAATTTTAAAATAAGACGTTAACTTATTTATGGCTAAAACTACCTAGAACGTTGAAATAATGTCATTTCATAGGGTGGGTAGAGGGATGCAATAATCCTTACCCTACATATTTGAGTTTTTTGGTTGTTGGACATTCTCGCACGACTAATTTTATCTTCGTGTAGGAGATGTTATTTTATGTTTGTCTTCGAGTATAATAGACTACATTAAAGTTATAATTTGTTAGTTATATCCCACATTTACCAGTAAAGTAAGGTTGTTCAAGCTAGACTATAATAGTATATGGTTTTGTAGTAGTGTTGGATGAAGCTTGTTAAAGATTTGACTAATCATGTTTAACATTCAATTATCTACTTAATGGTTAGGATTGGTTTGTACATTTTATAACATTTAGGGCTTTTTTGTTAGCAACTTAATGAGACTCATAACTTATTCGGTCAACTATATACAAATGTTTGGGAGCGGTTTAATGATATAGAAAGGTAGGTTATTCATTAAGTTATAGCATAAAGCTTTATGAAGAAATCCAAGTTTTACCAAATATATCATTATAAAAAAACACACTTATTCCATCTATAAAACAACCTTTTAAACAAAACCATATTAATCCATACATATAATTTTATCCATATAAACGAGTAGGGGTATAAACGAGTGAAGCTTTTAGCGAACTCGAATTCAATACATACAGTAGAAACTCGATAAATTAATACTCGATTATTTAATAAACTCTCTAAGATAATATTTTTTGCCGGTCCCGACTCGGGGATAGGGTGCTAAATTAATAATTCGCTAAAATTATAAGATAATACATTTTTGATAATTTCTTTAGACCCCATATAAAATATAAATTAATAATTTCTTATATATAGCATATTACATGAATGATTTATGAAGGTTTCTTGAAAAATGACCCCATATAAAATATAAATTAATAATTCCTATTTTTATCTTGTATTTATATAAAAAAATATTTTTAATGTCCATAAAGTGATACATTGAACACAAAAAACATAATAAGGTGGGAGATTGAAGGTTTCTTTCAAATTGGGCCGTTCATTTGATATACATGCATTGTATACAATAATTAAGTGGAAGCTTGAAAGGTGTTTGTAAACTAAGTATTCTACTATAAATTAATAAAATATTGATTAATATATAAATTAATAATTATTAATTTATCGATTAATTAATAACTCTTTTAATTAATAATTTTTGGTGGTCCCAAATGTATTATTTTATAGAGTTTCTACTGTACAATAAAAATATAACAATTATATATTCGACATCAAACCTTTAACGAGTCACTTTTGAGCACAAAACAAAACTTGTTTAGCTTAACGAGTCGAGCTTTACAGCACCAATGTTAAACGCGACTTGTTCAAAAACTCAAATCAAATTTTCGAACCGAGCCGAGTCACTTGAGTATATATTTTTCAAGCCAATCAACCAAACATGCTAATGTATTTATTAGTTATACAATAAATATATAAAAAATAATCGAGCTCAAGCCGATAAACAAGTTAATCAATTACGAGTTTGAACCCATAGTAGGCAAACATCAAGCTCGATTACTAAAAAAATATTCGAGTCCAATCTCAAACCCTACATCAAAAAAGTAAATCGAGCTTAAACCGAATAATAAGGGGCCGTTTGATTTTATACACGTCAAAACATTAGTAGTATAACGGTCGATAACATTTTTATCTAACCGGTTTATATTCATGGGTGAGCATGTGAGGACGTGTGCCTGTGAAATTTGCCTTTTTCGATTTTTTCCCTTTTTTGGCGGTAACAAACAGCACTCTAAAATCAACAACTCTCATTAGTGCTTCTTCCATCGCCGGCAAAATCAGTAAAAATGGAAGACTACCGGCAAGAAGATGGCGGCCATGAAGTCGGAGATATCACGGAAGAACAACCAATCACCGGCGATCAATCTTACTCTTGGCCGCCGCCGGCGATTCGTTTCGACGTTCCTCCTTACAAAACCTACCATTTCTCTACACATTTCAGAGCTTCGTCTAACCCTAATAACTTCCTCAAGGGCGTTAAATGGTAGCTTTTCATCCATTTCTTACCAAATTGATGTTCATACTTTCACTTTGATTGTGTAAATTGCATATTGTTTACTGTTTATGGTGACTGTGTGTAGAGTAGTTGTTCGTATTTCAGTGTTTGTTGTTGTTTTTTTTTTCTAGGTCACCGGATGGTTCGTGCTTTTTGACGAGCTCTGATGACAATAATCTTAGTTTATTCACATTGTAAGTAAAAATTGGGGGATTTGCCTCGGGGTGAGCATGGGACTAATACCGTATGGAAAACTTAATACCGAATACCAGACAGATTAGAAGTGTACGGTACCGGTATTTCGTTACTAGTACCCTATTAATCTCGATTTTACATTTTATAACTTTCAAACTTTGGTTTCCTGAAGTTAGATACTGAAGAGGTTGATTAATTGCAAGAAATTGGAATTTTTTGAAGGTTTAAGTTGGTATCATCACCCATTTGCTGGTAATGAATCATTTTATTTGAAATGGATTTGGGATTTGTTTTGGGATTTTTGGAAAAAAAAACGAAGATGTTTTTTGGGCTTTCGGTACCGGTTGGTATGTTCGGTAATTAGAGGGGATCGGTACCGATATTACCGAATACCGATTATAAGAAAAACATGGATCCGATTACTGAAATAAATGAATCGGTACAGTACCAGTTCGGTATCGTGATTTGGGACTCGTTGCTCACCCCTAGATTTGCCCGAAAACTGTCTTATGGTGATTGGTCTGAGTTGTGTGAACTGTAATTTGTTCCTCTCTTTTTTCATTCATAGACCAGATTATGAAAGCTGTACAGATGATAAAGCTTGTTCTTCAGCTGCTATTGAAGGTTGTTTTCTATTTCACATGTTGTAAATTTTATGCAGGGACGGAGTGTGAACATTTTTCGAATGGTGGCACCATGTATTAAGTTTTTGGTTGATTTTAAGAGTTTTTTTTATACAAAATTTTTGGTTGATTTCGAGAGGTTTTTTAAGTTTCTTTTTGTTGATTTCAGTGGACTGTTTTGATTATTTTTGTTGTATCGAGAGAATTCTTTAGGTTTTTGATTGATTTCGAGGAAAAAAAATTGGTTTCTTAGTTGATTTTCTGAGAATTTTTCGGTTTTTTGGTTGATTTACAGAGAACTTCTAGGTTTTTAGTTCATTTTGAGAGATTTTTTTTTTTGGTTTTTAGGTGCACCCTTTAGAAGTTTCGAGAACGATACGGTAGCACCCTTCAAAACAATACGGTTGCACCTTCACGAAACTAATATTTTTTACCCTTTGTCGGAGAAGTAATAGTTTCGAGAACGATACTGTAGCACCCTTCATAGCAATACGGTTGCACCTTCACTAAACAATACGTGCCACCATGACCACCATAGAAGCTCCGTCCCTGATTTTACCAGATGAGTGAATTGTCGTTTATTTGTTTCGGAATGGTACTTCTGATTTGCAGATTCATTTCCTGCAAATCTTGTTATGACCGAGGGAGAAGCCATATATGATTACTGCTGGTACCCTTACATGTCTGCTTCAGGTGCATCTCTCTTCTGTTAACGTAATATAGTTCGTTTGGGTATGAAATATTTCATGTGTTATTCATCATGAATAACCCTAAATATTCATGAATATCATGCAATTTTCGTTATGAAGAATCACGAATAATATGTGAATAGTTGATTCTAGGTTCTTAAAATGTTTACGGTTTTCATTTGATCCTGCCCTTAGGTTGTGCTTGGCAAACTAGCTGATAAGCTAGCTGAAAAAATGATGTTTGGCAAAAACTAGATATGAGCATGTAAAATGACTAAAAAGGGTATCTTGGGGTATAATAATTAATATTAATAAGGGTATAATTGGAAAAAGCTACAAAAAGCTCCTGAAACGCTACTCCAACTAGTGTTTCAATAAGCTAGCTTATGGTCCATCCAAACATGTACTAGCTTATAAGCTAGCTTATTTTTGCCAATCACAGCCTTATTAAAATCTCTAGTTATCACTAATCAGAAGTTAACGGGAATTATGTGCTCTGATTGTATTGTAGATCCGGTCTCTTGTGTGTTTGCAACTACCACTCGGGATCATCCTATCCATCTCTGGGATGCTAGCACAGGCCAGGTGCTTCATCTTATCCTTTAAAACTTAACTAAATTGCAAGTCAATTTTTTTTTACCAACATTAGTAATATGATCTATGTATGAAATGTAACAAGTGAATACAACAAACATTTTTTTCTGTCTTAAATTCTTAATGTGTCGCACTCAGTGAGTTTGACAGAAATCATAATTATTGAAGTCGTGGATAATTCTTGTGGTATATAAGTATTAACATTTCATTTTAACATGGAATTGCAGCTACGTTGCACATATCGGGCATATGATGCCATGGATGAAATAACTGCTGCCTTCTCTGTTGGTTTCAACCCCACAGGAACAAAGTAAACGTCTGCTTGCTAACCACACTATTTTGTAGAATTACGTTTCTGTATTTTTTTTTTTCCCGATTTTCAAGACTATACCCATGTTTGTAGAAAACTTTGATCTCACTTGCAGTTTGATGTAGCTCAATGCTTCTGTTGAGATGCAATAATGTGGCTTCTTGCTGATAAGCTTATTTTCTCTATTGATGATAGACAGTTAATTCTTTGATATGTCACTACTCTTTTCTACTTAATTCATTATTTTCATGCATTTGTGGCTCCTGCATATCGATGATGCTAGAACACTAGCCTAGCTGTCCTGTTTATGTTATTTTTATAAACATTATAATGCTTTTTTCCTTGGGTGTGTAACTGTTGATGATTGCAAGAATCATTTATGAGATACGTAGTTGTTCAGTTGTTCTTCGGCATCATATTTGTCTAGATCTTGTTTCATTCAATAGCTTATTGCTTTTAAAAGAAGAATGCTGAAAATATGTTTTATGTTTTCGTTCAGGATATTTGCTGGCTACAACAAAGCCATCAGGATATTTGATATTCATCGCCCTGGTAGAGATTTTGAACAACATTCAACCGTTCAAGGAAACAAGGAAGGACAATCAGGTTGGTACTTGGATATTTTTATGGTAAATAGTTGTTTTAACATGAAACCTAATTTTTGTGCTGTAAAGCATGTAAAAATTAAGGGGACAGTATTTTTTTTAAATATTTGAAATGATCTCAGCAGTTACATGATACTCTCTCTGTCCCCAAGATAAATGTAACATTTTATCTGTCCTGAAGAGCATGATAAATATCCATTTCCAATTGATCATCTGGTTACAAAAGAAATAAGAAGTAAATTGTAACAACTTGCAATATATTATGTTTGAATTTGCTTTATCCCTTGACAATGTTGAAACAAAGTCACCTAATCTTAACATAGCAATACCAATAATCGAATCATAATATTGCATTCAGTGTTGATTTAGCTCAGCGGAGTGACTTTTGTTGATTATACTTCTAATTGACAGTATTAGTTGATAGCCGGAGACCATTGATTATTCAAGCTGGTGGCAACCATGTTGCTATTTGTTTCTGTAGCTGCATGTGCTAGATTGTCATAGTCTAACTATCTATTCTATATATGACTAGTTACTTCCTCAAACCATTAGGGTCCGTTTGGTTTGTAGGAATGGAATGATTTGGGGGGGTTTGGATTTCAAATCCATTCTAATCCCGTGTTTGGTTTGCAGGATTGTCCGGATTTGAAATCCCTCAAATATAGGATTTGAAATCCCTCAAATATAGGATTTTGAAATCCTAAAGGGGGTGGCTAGGATTTCAAGGGATTTCGTAGGATTTGTATCTAATAATGTTTTAAAATATGTTCTCTAATAATAAGTTAAATAAAGGTAATCAAATAATCTTTATAAATTTTTCATGATTTTATTTATAAATAACAGAATTCAAATCCATTCCAAATCCTACAAACCAAACACCAAAAAGGATTCCAAATCCTTCCAAATCCAAATCTCTACATGAAATTCATTCCATTCCATTCCTACAAACCAAATGGACCCTTATGATTATTTATAATGTTATGCTGACTGTTAAGAGCCGTGGAAGACTTGCCCTGAGCACTGATTGATAACAACTATTCGTTTATCATTTCCACGTGAACCTGCAAAATGTATAATTCTGATTTTCTTCCTTGTGGTCAGGTATCATATCTTCTATTGCCTTTTCTCCAAGTCATACCGGGATGCTTGCTACAGGATCCTACAGCCAAACTACAGCAATCCATAGGGAAGATAATATGGAACAGCTGTATGTCCTACATGGTCAAGAAGGTGGGGTTACACATGTAAGTGGGCAACTATGATTGGCAGTTTTATCTAATCCTTATAGAAAAAATTATCCAGACCGTTTTTTCTCTCACCTTATTTACAGGTTCAGTTCTCCAAAGACGGAAACTATCTTTATACAGGGGGGCGAAAGGTATAATGTTGTTTACTTATCCGCCTTTATTTGCCATCATATGTTCTTTTAGAATTGCTCTCTTTCTCATAAGATGATCTACAATCAATACTGTAGAAATACCAACATATCATTTTATAAGTTGCTGTAATAAGCTTGAAAATTTATATGCCATGGATGTTATTTTCATGCCGCAACACCTGAGTATGTAGGTGTTCTCAACGTGCACGCTACTATATCAATGACTGGGTTGAGGATAAAGATTGGAGAAAAAAGATGCCCATTCTTGTTTATGTAGTTTTGCAGTAACTTCTATTTCAAGTTAGTTTGCATGACGAATAATGTTAGAAGCTTCAATATGTATAACCATTTTTAACTTGTAGCGTCCTTAAATTGTGATTCTCTTTGTACTTGCATATCATACATATTTGTTTTCAGTTTGCATATTTAAAACCGTATTGACTATGCTCATCTATCTTAAAGTGATTGAATTTATACTTATCATTAATTTGGTAACTAATTAAATTTTAGCTTGTTTCTTTCTATTGTTATTCTCTTATCAATGTTCATGACCAATCAAGTGTCTACCTTATAATTTACATGTCCTCTATAATTCCAGAAAATTGGAGCATATATTTACAAGACATCCTCTTCTCAAAGTAAATGATATCTGTTTTTGTAGGATCCATATATACTATGCTGGGATATACGGAAGACTGTTGAAATTGTATTCAAGTACGTAACTTTTCTCTTGATGCAACACATTATATGCAATCTCATAAATCTATTATATGATTTATATCTATTCTACAATATGTCTTGGTACAAGTAATTGAAGTGGACTATTTTCTTTTTCTTTTGTAGGAACTGAATAGCTTTAAAATTCCTCTTTAAAAGTTTTGATTTACAAATACATATTCCTTCTCATTACTACAAAATAGAGAAAATAATTCATAGACTTATAACTTAATTTTGCCAAAAATGAACATCACAAAAAATTCAAACTGGTCGGGTATGTGCACGTGGGTAATCAAACCTCAACTTACTTGGAAAAGAACTCGCAATTTTCATGGGATGGAGGACAAGTTAGGGCCTGTTTGTTAGCAACTTAATGAGCTTAATGGGACTCATAGCTTATTCAGTCAGCTATACATGACTGTTTGGTAGTGGTTATTAATATAGAAAGTGGCTTTTTCAGTAAGCTTTTAGGAGGGAGCTTTATGCAGAAAGCCAAGTTTTGTCTAAACCTGTCTCTCCAAATTAAAAAAACATGCTCTTTCCATCTATGAAAAAACCCTCCCGAACAATACCTTTCCAATCTATACACACAGACAACTTAATCCATACAGGACTTACTGGAAAACCAACCAAACAGCCACATAGTCCCTAATGCAACATTTACTAGTAGAATTAATTGGATGTTGGTAAATATTGTATTTTAGTGTCAATTCATCATTTTATGTTAATCTTGGCGTAAAAAAATTAGATCTTTGCCGGCTGATGTTTTACTTACTCTGCTTAATTATTATAATTATTAGGTTATATAGATCAACCGAGACCACCAATCAGCGCATACAGTTTGACACTGATCCATATGGTCGACATCTTGGTACTGGTGGCCAGGTATATTATGATTTATGACTTCACCATTTATGATTAAACCCCACTACCCCAGTGTCATTCTATAACACAATCCATTATATTAACCATTTTGCAAAATGTAATTCTAGGATGGTTTGGCTCACATATACGATCTTCAAACGGGTCAATGGGTGTCGAGCTTTCAAGCTGCATCAGGTACTACCATCTCAAACTTTCTTATTTTTTTTAGTATATAAAACATATGGGTCAGGTTTAGGGGAAAACCACAAAAAAAATGAAAAACTGAAGAACACCCTGGTAGCCCTTCATCTGGATGGTATGCCCTTGTGCATACAATTAACTTGTAACATGCACATGTGCTTAAAATGAGATCATTAGCTAATAGGCACTTGTCTAAATTCTAAAATTCCCTTCAATAATAACGAAATAGTGGAAACTTCTGAACCAAAATTATTATCACCAATATCTATTAATGGTTACTAAGACGAAAAAAGGTAATCTGAATTGAAACCTATCCAAAGGGGCATGTTTATCACATACCTTTAGATCTTAATAATAATAAAATATGTCTTTTTAGGATCACAATCTTCGATTTCTACTTTCAATTGCTTGTTTGCATTTGATGCAGATACCGTTAGTGGTTTTGCTTTCCATCCATTTTTGCCAATGGCCGCCACTGCATCAGGACACCGGAGATTTGTACCTCTTGATGAGTCTGATGAAGATTTAAGTTTGACTTTGCGAGGTATATTTTCTTTAATGCTTTGCTACTATATTGTCAGAACACTAAGAACTGGTTTTTGGGGTCGATTATATTTGCATCAATGCTTGTGGTTTGATTCAAATATGAATTTTTGAATCATAATGTTGCGTTCCTCTAACCCCAAAAGTACGGAAGTTGCATGGGCTTTTATAAGAAACAAATCAACCGCTTTGTAAAATTCAACCTCAAAGGCAAATATGCAAATGTATTATATTATCATGTATGATACTTCAAATAAATTTTTTAATAAAGAACTCGTACTTGTAGCATGTGGGGTTGAGTTTCGGTGAGAAGTTGAGGTTAATGTGAGAAGCGTGAGAAGTGGTTATCAACCGTTGGATGAGAAATGGATGCACATTAGGATGAGATGCGCCGGATCGGTTCTCTTCTATAGCGCAATTCATGGGAGGGAATGAGATTAAAGGTGATCAACGGTTTAGATCCACTTCTCACGCTTCTCACTGTTAAGTGTTAACTCAACTTCTCATACAATCTTTCGCTTGCATGTGTATATGTATGTTTTTGCATGTGTGTGTATATGAAGACTTGGGATTGTGTGAGAATAACAGTTATGGTGAGAATGGTGAAAGCACTTCTTCTAAGAATTTGAATTGAAGGAGTTGACTTGTTTATTTAACTTCATCTACCTTCAAATAAATTCAACTTTCACATGCATGTATTTGTTAAGAGTTTCGGTCATGATGATAAAAATAGGTAAATAAGGGTGGTCGAAGGTATATGAATGTTTTATTTTACGTTCTCACCATAACTCACATTCTCACTGTAACTCTTGCACAAGTCAAGGGTCTTCACAGTCACAACCACTCTACTCTTTGGGGTAGAGCTCATATATGCATACATTTCAACCCAACAACCCCTATCCTAATTTCAAGCAAGATTTACTGGGTCCGTTTGGTTTGATATTTTGTGTAAAAAGCAACATTGTTGTTAATATCGTTTGTTTTATCTCATGTAGATGACGAGAATTGTGCTTCAGTTTGGAGTTTCTCCGTTTATTCAGCTGAGGATTATGCTGCAAATGTGGATCCCGGGGACGCAAATAGTCAACCCGATCAGGAAAATTCATTATTGGACCCTTGACAACAACTTATATTCTTCATTTTAGGTTAGTTTTTCAGCTGATTTTATGATCCATATATTTGTGTCGGCCCATTTTTAGTTCTTTCATGTTCTGTATGTTATATTGGATCAGGAAATGGTCTAGTCGACTACTTCCAAGTTTTGTAGGCAAACATTAGCAGCATAGACCATCTTCGATGAACACACTATATTTTGTATCGAGTTTATTTATTGCATCACCCAACTATATTTTGCATCACTTCAGATTCAGAGGCTGTTTACTTGCAACTTAACAAGCTTAATGATTTGGGCGGCTTATTGGCTCATTCTTTATTGCCCAATGGACTAATTATGGAATAAGCCAAGCCACTTCATAGAAAACAATACCAGAAATGCCTAGGAAGTAATCGAACTCTTGCTCTCTTTACCTTCCTCAAACCCAGCAACCCACTAGTAGGGGTGTTCAAAAAAACCGGAAAACCGTAAAACCGAACCGAACCGTATGATCCGAAACCGAGAAAACCGATACTCGAACAACCTGTGACCCGAAAAACCCGAAAATAAGGGTACCCGCTAAGTCGCGGGTCGGATTCGGTTCTCAAAATCTACTACCCGTGGGTACCCGCCCCGCCCCGCCCCGCCCGTATATAATTAATTTAATAAGAAAAATATATTTATTAATACTTCAAAATAAAAAGGGTTAATTACATGGTATGTATCGAACTTGTCACGTTTTATCATTGTATGTACTCAACTTATAAACTTATCATTGTATGTATCGAACTTGCTAGACTTGCCATTGTATGTATCCAACTTTATCAAAAACCTATCATTGAACGTATTCTACTTGTCACGAAAGTGTATCGAACTTGAGGTTTTGATAAAGTTGGATACATACAATGACAATTTTAGAAAGTTCGATACATACAATGGTAAGTTTATAAGTTGAGTACATACAATGATAAAACGTAACAAGTTCGATACATACCCATGTAATTAACCCAAATAAAAAATTACCAATCTTAAAAAAATGTTCATTACATACCGTGTTTTCTTTGTTCACCCCTACTCCCATTGGTTTGTTGGTCAAATTTAATCTCGATTTTGCATGCCCATAACGACGACAATCCTCGATACTATTATTTTCATTTTCTAATAAATTTAGGGTTAATTGTTAGTTTGTCACAAAATAACTTCATTTTCTAGTATATATTTTGTGTACATCAAAAAATTCGACAAAATGAGGGTACCCGTGAACCGAACCATGGGTACCTGCTCCTTTTCGATTCGTTTGGTGTGGGTACCTGCCCCACGCGGTTCGGTTTCGGATAGTAAATTTAGGTACCCGCCCCGCACATATGGTCATCAAAAATCTCACTACCCGCCCCGGCCCGCTCCGTGAACACCCCTACCCACTAGTCTCCCATGCCTCAGACAGATAAATTTATCTAGGCAAACATTAACCTATAGATGACTTAGTGGAAGAAAAAGGTAAGCGGACCCGAAGATACCAAATCTATATTATATATATATATATATATAAAGCTCAAACATGGCATTGCCATGTGGCATTTTCTCCTTTTTTCTAATTTTTACAATTTTCAATTTTATTTTTACATTAAATTTTCAATTGTTTCATAATGTGATTTTTTATTTCATTTATTAAGGTCATTATTTAAAATATAAATGTTTCAAACCTCAACTCCAAATCTTTCACCTCCTTCTATTTAATTCATCAAGAAAAATAACTCCAAACCATTCATCTTACATTACAACTATATAACTCCAAACCTTCCTATTCCAAGGTTGTTGACAAC
The DNA here is from genome assembly GCA_030169165.1 of Centaurea solstitialis. Lineage (NCBI taxonomy): Eukaryota > Viridiplantae > Streptophyta > Magnoliopsida > Asterales > Asteraceae > Centaurea > Centaurea solstitialis. Next base: position 49,658,571 of record CM058040.1, read on the forward strand.
AACCTTATTTGGAAGAATATCATTGTGGAAATCATGGATGTTACCAACAACATAAAAGTGAATTACATCTTCCAAGGTTAAACATTGAAACACTTTTATTGAATCCTCAATGTGTCATTTTGCTTTCTCAAAAGTATCTTACTAAATCTCCTCTTCTATATATCCATCACCTTATGTATGACTCATATCATATCGGTTTCCAAGTTTATGTGCGAGAATACCCTATCTTCACTTTATGTGTTCAATATTCAGGTTTGTTTATAGAAGACTAATTTAGGTATGTATTATGTATTTTTATTTTTATTTTTGAGATTTTTTCATTTTTATACCTCATATCTTATATATTTTTTTGTACATATTCCATTTGAAACATGGGGTTTGTTATTTGCAACCATTTTAGAGTATTGATGGCAACAAGGTTCGATGATGGAATCTCGCACATAAACTTGGAAACCGATATGATATGAGTCATACATAAGGTGATGGATATATAGAAGTCTTAATACTATTACAATCGAAATATGATCTCAATTAACTTCAACATGTTGTTTTCAATGGTTATTTTTATCTTTTTCAAGTATTATTCGAGAAGACTAATCCGGGTATGTATTCATTTTGACTTTTGTTGAGATTTTAATATTTTGACTTTTATATTTTCCTTAATTTTTTTCCAGTGATGAAACAAAGATTCGTTTTTTTGCAGGACTAAGATTCAACGATAGAATCTTGAAAATATTACAACATATGATGTAACATTAAAAACCTTGAACATGTGATTGTCGATGGTTATTTTTAAAATTTTCAAGTATCTTTCGAGAAACTAATCAAAGTATGCATTTCATTTTATTTTTTACTTCTATTGATATTTTAAAGTTTTCTTTTATATTTCGTCCTCTATATTTTTCTTAAGGTTTGTATATTAACAAAAGTAATCAAAAAATTTATTGGTTAATATTAAATACATCTAAATTAACATCAACTTAAAAAATTAACATATTAGTTGTACTAAATAAGATTTACCGATAAGTATTTAGATAAACTTGCTTACATTAATTTGTAACTTATAAACTTGTATTGATAAAAATTAATATTTGTATTGATGATCAATTTAATATATGTTCATGTTATTTATAAACTAAGTTTTGGTTTGTACTTTTTACACAATTTTAGTTATGTATCGTTTAAGTGCATATTTTTTTCTTAATCAATAAATTCAACAAAGATACGTTTTTTGGCAAAAGAATGAAGATACGTTATGTTTCAAATAAAATAAACCTAATGAAGATTATCTAATTATAAAAACAATGGATAAATTTATCCATGCACCCATTGATAATGCGATTAATGATTATGTGAGAAGAAGAATTAAGTTGAGAAAGTAAGAAAAGATTTGGACCCTTAATAACATTCAATAACTTGCATTCTCATTGGAATCCAACCTTCGTCATTGTTATATATTATGTACACCTATTAAAATTAGACTAATTCAATTCTACCAACTTAATTAATAATATGCTAACAATCAATCAATATATTAAAACAAAAACACAAGAAGATGACATGACACAATAAGGTTCAAATATTGATCAGATTGTGACTTCTTGATTGTCCCACATTAATATGTAAAAGGAAAATGTTAGAATTAAAAATGATTATGTAGTAGCTTGAATAGTTGTCCAATATTATATGAAAGCATCTCGATTTTGTAACAATGATTTTGGACAAATGCAACGACCGACAATGGCAATATACATATTATTAAAAAAATTACTTGCACTACCGCGCAACGCGCGGTTACGACACTAGTTTGATATAATAGTATAACACTATTCATTTACACCGCTTTTGTGAACAAATTTGGTGTAGAAATGAATATACTATTATAATAATATTGCTTTATTTAGTGTTAAAGATTGTATTGATGGTTAGAGATGAATACTGTTTACACCAAAAATTAAGAGATTTTTATACAAAAAGTAGTGTTGATAGTTATAAGTTCTCTTAGGCTGCGTTTGGTACGTGGAACATGACAGGACAGGACGGGACAAAACTGTCTGTCCCATGTTTGGTGCAGCATGGGACAGAATAGGAATTCACTGTCCCACGTTTGGTGCGACATGGGACATGACAGAAACTGGGACAAGGTGGGACAACATGGGACAAAAAGGACTGTTTTTTTGTTCTACCAAAATAGGTGGAACAACATGGGACAGAAATGAGACAGAAACTAATATATTACTAACTAACACTTGTTTCATATATAACTTCAATATGATATTTGTTTTCGTATTTACCACCACTAGTTGTGGCCATCGCCGCCACCGGTAGCCACTATCGGCCACCTTCACCTCGTCTTCCACTACAACAACCTCCTCCACCTCGTCTTCCACTACAACAACCTCCTCCACCACCTCTACAACTGTCAACAATTACCTACCACCACCGTCTACCAACTTTACATTGTCCATATCCACTACAACCACCATCACCACTACCCACCATCTTCACGTTCTCCATAATCATCGACCACCACCGACCACCACCACCACCATCATCATCACTAGTATTACCGTCTGCCACCACCGACACCTCTACCATAACCATCAACATTAGTTACATAAAAATCATATATGTATGTGTGTATATATATGTGTGTGTGTGTGTTTTATGGTTATGACAATTAATTGTGTAATTTTTTTTATAAATTACTAGTTTAGTTTATTTGTGTTAATTATAACTATTAAGTGATATATAAAATCATCAAATAATTTTTTGAGGGAACTTGTGTAGTTCTGTTCAGTCAAGTCCTAGGCGTACCAAACACAAAACAGACATTTGTTTTGTCCAGTCCTGTCCCGTCCCGTCCAGTCCTGGCCTACTCTCTTGTTCTGTCCGGTACTGTCCAGTCCAGTCCCGTCCTGTCCTGTCCAATCTTGTCTGCGTACCAAACACTACCTTAGGAGACAATCTGGGCTCGCTTATAGGTGGGATATACGGGCTCGCTTGGGTTGGTGTGATAAAGAATCCAAATCTTTAGTTGTGGCTTTTAAGTTTTTGTTAAGATGCTATCATAAAATCTTCCAAATGAATCGATAACTTTTTCACACTTTTGTTATTATAATTGTCATTTTGTTACATTTTTGATCCCTCTTTAACTGATGCTTGTGGTCGGTTAAAATAAACTGTGGTAAAATTCTTGTCGTTCGGATCCATAAGATCTCATCGCTACACGAGAAAGAAACAAATCTTTGAAAGCTAACACAACAAAATTAAAGAAACATATAAAAATCCGACAAATGATTCTGCAAGCTATATAACCAACTTGAAAGAAAACCGATTGAAACTACTAAAAGAAGCAAAGCACCCCTTGAAACTAGGTATGCCTGATAGCAAAAACAAGCTTCGAATAACAAGCTTGCCGTCACGTTTACCCCTTTGGCATCGATGTAAAGCATCAAGCTCATTAAGTGGCTTGTCATGACGTGTGATAAATTTGTGTACTCTCCATTTTCAAGACCCGATTATAATTTACCCATTGGCATAGATCAGAATTCAAAAGTTCTTTTGTTGATCATCTTATATGAATTTAAATGGTCAACAATTTAATCATATTGTTTAAGGTATTGATATAAACACAGACACACACATATATACTATGTATAGATTTGTCGTCTTAAGTCACATATGAAAAAATGTTATGGCCTTACCTTTAACTCGTAACTCGTAAGGCTCGACTTACGGTCATGCTATATCTCACAACATTTAGAACCGTAACGAAACCATTAAAAGTAGGATATTATGACAAAATTGTTAATTCATATTTCCTTAAATTGCTTCTTAAAAAACATAATGATTTAAAAAAGTGCCATTTGACATGTGGTTGACCAATTTTGACTTTATGGAAACCATCTCACAGCCGCCACGATGGAACACAGATCCACACCCTATCTCACACGTACCTGATCCATGACCACCCACAACGTCCACGTGGCACTTTCCTATTGGAGAAGCAGTTGGATAACCTACCCCACCCACCATTGAGTAACTACTCCATTACGAACATTATTCTAGGATTAAAAAATACATTTAATTTTTTTTAAAAAAAAGTCTCATTGAATTATTAGTGTTGGTAAAAAGGATTTAAAGTATTAATTATGGTCAAAATATTTTTATTGAATTTATGAAACTAAAACATTGGAAATTATTATTTTATTAGTCAAGGAAATCGGACACGTCAGCACCACCATCCACTTGCGTTCGTAGTTGCCACACGTGTCCCAACGGCTACTTTCTCGTTTTAATCGAGCTCAATTACGAAATAAATCGACATACCTTTGGTGTGCAAAATTATATACATTTATCTTATTTTTATTTTCTTAAGAGCTCCATGAATATGTATCATGTATATGCACAGGGAGGTTCATACGAAAAATATAATTTTTTTTAAAAAACGTAAGAAGCAATCTTAACCATTTATATCGGTTAATAAATGTGTCTTTGATCGGTCCCTCTTTTAATAATATCTATCATCCCATGAATCGCGTCAATCCTTCATAACCGCGAAATGAATGGCTAAGATTACTCCTCATTTTTTTTTTAAATTGACATGTTTCTCGTTTAAACCTTCCTCTGTGTATGTATGTATAGATGTAGAGAAAAGTTCAAGTGTGAACCTATCTTTCATTGTGAAGGTGAGGACCACTAAAACCATGTCACGTAGCAATGTTTATTCTGAATATCATGCATTATTCGGAGTGATTATTGTCATCTTGCGTGATTTTAGTGATTCTGACGTTCACAACTAAAATTGAGTTCACATTTGAACCTAGCCCTGTGTATGTATATGTATATATAGATGTGCAAAATTATACAAGGATATTCAATTGTGAACCATAATAAAAGTGTGAACTTATGAACCAAATCCTAGCCCTTGATCAATTGAATCAACGCATGCGATTAAGTCAATGGAATTCTAGTAAGCCGTTCACTTAATCACATCTGTTTGTTCAATTGATCAAGGGTTAGAATTTGGTTCATAAGTTCTCACCTTTATTTTGGTTCATAAATAAATATCCCTCCAAAATTATATATATTTATCTTATTTTCATTTTCTTAGGAGGTATATGTATATGTATACATAAGAAACGTTCATTTACAAAGTACAAATCAAGAATTGCACGTACATGCTTCAAATTACCATTTAAAGTACAAACCAAGAATTGCACGAACATGCTTCAAATTATCATACAAAGTACAGACCAAGAATTGAATGTATAATGAATACATAGGAGACGTTCATTTACAAAGTACAAACCAATAATTGCACGTATAGGTATACAATAAGTGGTTTTACAAACGTACATGCTTCAAATTATCATACAATTATCGACATCCCACGTCTCTAAACTATCTCAGTGCACCCCCTCTCTGTCATGGTAGATGAAATCTATCTGCTTCTTCACACACCCTCTATTTTTCTTTATTAACTTTCAGATTTCACACTTCCTCTTTCTCATTTATACTTCAAATTCACACAAAATATTGCGAGTCACTTTATTTTGAGGAACTAAGATAATATTAATCTGTTTGAAAACAAGTAACAAAAAATGTGGTGACGATCGCGACGAGGTAAGCTATGGGGAACCATAGGAGAAGATGGTGATTAGATAATATAAAAAGTAGATAAAAAAGCACATTTGGCTTAAACTATTGTACTTAGATTATTAGTTATAATAATTTGCCAATTTTGATTCATAATGAATTTTATATCATATTGCATGGCTCAAGTAATATCTAGTTTATTTATATATACTTAGTTGTGTTGGAGTTGGATATAAAATGTCATGATAAATCGAGAATATAAACTTTAATGTCATTTCTCATTATAAAAAGATCTGAAATTTATGAAATACTCTATTGTATTAGTAATGCTCAATGGTTATTCTATATTTGATAAGTTGATCGGTTAGTTTTATGAATTTCACGTATTATAACATAAGAGGAAGTTCATTTATGAGACAAAAGACAATTAAAATCTTGGCACATGTCCATGTTAATTATGAATACTGATCATGTTTTTTTAATAGCATGCATGGTAAATTTTCCCGATACATAACACGGTCTTGTTGATTCTCCGATTCATAAAAAAATCATTTTTTTTCCACAACCTATCCTTATTATGCTATAATATAGATTATAGTAAAGATAAGTATCAAATTAAACTACTCGAATAAAACAAAAATACTTTTCTACACTATTCATGATACATATATCCCATGCATAATACACTCTTGTCGATTCTCCAATTCATAACGAAAATCAACTTCTTTTACAAACCTATCAGTATAATATAATACATAATATTCAAGTGGGCTCTCCTTCGACGATTCAAGCAAGTCGATCATAAGGTGAATCACCCGTCTACAATAAAGATAAGTATTAAACTAAAACCACTTCAATTAAGAAAAAGCAAAGACAAAAAGTGAAAATATCGGAAACTTCGAGTCCTTTCCAAGAAAATACAGAAGAATGTTGAATTCAAGTAGACCCTATCACTTCAATTTTTTAAATTAAAATTTAAAATCACAAAATCTCTCTCTTCCACTATATAAACAACCAAAACTCCATTTCCAACTTCAACAAAACATCGCAATCTTTAGCTTCCATTAACAAGATTTTCTCTTTATTCCTTCTCAAGAACAACCCCTAAATTAGGGCTCATTTTCCACTTAAAAAAAAGAAGGTAAATTTCATATTTTTCCTTCATTTCCCATCTGGGTTTTACTTATTTTTCGTATATCTCAACTGGGTTTCACTTCTTTTTCATATATCTCATCTGGGTTTCTCTTATTTTTTGTATATTTCATCTGGGTTTTTCTTAATTTCGTAAATTTAATCTGGGTTTTTCTAAATTTTGTAAATTTCATCTGGGTTTTTCTTAATTTTGTAAATTTCATCTGGGTTTTGTTTAATTTGTTTATTTGATGTTTAATATCAGGAGTAAGAAATGGCAATGGGGAAGAATGTAGGATTAGGGCTTGTAAAACGTACCAATTCATTTGGTAGAAAAAGGATTTTGATTTTGAATCATATGGATTTTGATTCCATTGATGTTTCTACACCAAGAAAGAAGCAGTTTTTGGAAAGCAATTCTGGTTTTTGTAGTCAAAGATCATTGCTTCAAGCTCTTCCTCAAGAAATATTGGTAAGTTTTTAAATTTTGAACACTTTTTGAATCATCATGTTTGTTTGGTTTTTTAATGCAAATTAACAATCTTTTTTTTTAATGGGAGTATGAAGAAAAATGGTGTGTTCATTTATATAGCTTTAAATGAGATGATGAAGTTGTTTTTAATTATTATGTTAAGAGTTCCTGTATTTAATTAGAATTTAATTAAAGGTTATATACATAAATGGATGGAAAGGAAATGAAGTGGAAGTTACATTTTTATTTTTTTCTTAACAAGAAAGAAAGAAAATTTATTTTTCGTTTATTTTGAGAAAGAAAGAAATGAAAAGAAAGATGTTATTTAAAAAAAATATAGTCTCTAAAAACATATCATCTATGCTAAGTAATAGGTAGTTTTATAATTTTAATAGAATTTTAAAATTTTCATTTCCTTTTATATTTGAAAAAAAAATTGAGTGGAAACTTAACAATAGGTGGTTAGGGTTAAAACTCTTCTTTTTTTTGAAAATTTAGTATTTTTTTTGTGAATTACGTACAAAATTGAATAAAATATGCCAAAAGCATATTCCGGAAAAAAATGGTTTTTGCTAGTGTATTTCCGAAATTGGTGTTATTTTGTATTCATCTTTTATTTTGATCATGAACTCCAATGTTGGTTATTTTTATGATAATTCTGCTTAAGAAACCGAATTGATAGGATTTACACACACTCATGGTATTTTATATGTGAAATTTTGAACAGATTAAGATACTATGTGGAGTGGATCATGAAGATTTAAAGAGACTTTTTCATGTATCGAAACCGATAAGAGAAGCCGTAAGTCATTTATTCTACTACAACAATGATTTCAATCAATTTTTCTTGAAACTAATTTCAAATGTAAAAATTGTAGGTTTTGATTGCAAAGAAATGGCATTTCGAGTACACTACACCTAAAAAGATCCCAGCTTTTAGGTGTTCGTTGAACTTGAACGAGTTTCCATCAGCCGATTTCGAAGAAATCGAACCTCCAAATGCTCCAAGACAATCGAGAATTTATCGTTCTCGTGTGATGACAAAAAACCTGTCTTCCATTTGTGTGTCCTTATTTGCTTCATCCGCGGATAAAGATTAAGAAAAACCAACGAACGACTTATTTATGGAAACGTAATCATAAAAAAACTGACTTTGGTGCATGAAGATTCTAAGATTTAAAGATTCTAGGTGCATCAAGATTCGTATGAGGCGTTGGCCGAACAATATTTAAGTAATCAGTAGTCGTCCTTTTCAGAGGTCAAACCGTTAAAAGATTAACCGTCACCAAAGGTGATAAATGTCCACACAGTTTTTGTCAATATGTAAATATTTATATACTTAAAGAGTTATTAGTTTGAAGAGTTGGGTGATTTGGATATTTGTGTATAGTTAAAGTGATTTAAGAGTAGTTGTTAGAATTGATGTAGCAATTTTGAGATGTGTTTGTAATTCCCTAATGTGAATAGGTGTGGTTGTGCTAGTTTGGGTTGTACTTTGGTTCTTCAATATTTTCAATGAAGAGATAGGTTGGGCATGTAAGGTGTGCTTTAGGTGTTTGTACGTTTTGTGTGAAGAGGGCTTAGGTATAATAATGGTTGTTGGAGGTTTATTGATTCAATAGAAGAGTTTGTAGTGTTTTGTATTTGAATCTAAAAGGATCGTCTATCATGTGTTTATAATAGTTTATCGGGTGTTCATAGCAATGTAGACCGTTTTATATCAAAATCACAAGAAATCATACATTTAATATAAAAAGCAAGTTTCAATGTTGATGTGTATGAGAAAGCAACTAGTAAGGGTGCGTTAACCTATCGAAATGAGGTTCGTTCTTATTTGAACCACTGTAACAGTTAAGACACAATGTAGAGAGTCCATTATAAATGTTCGAATATTGTTTTCAAAAGTTTCTCTATGACCATCCTTATTGGTACCACCTTTACCAGCTGTCACCTTAGCGCTACATCAGCTTTCCACAATCTTATCAACACCTTACCAACATCATACCATTCCATCCACACTCATACCAATTCCATACCAATCTAAATATTTAATTAAAAAAATAAAGAAAAAGAAAAGAAGAGAGAGAAAGAAGAGAGAGATAGAGAGAAAGGAGAGAGAGGGTGGGGTGGGGTGGGTAGGGTTTCTCAACCGGGATGGAGGTACCGGTCTCCATGCTTGACGTTAGGCTACCGCCTCATTCTCGGCGGTGCACAAATCGGTACCGGCCATTACCGGTTCCTTGCCGGTCTTTGGTACCCCCCGGCCGCGGATGGCCTAAGACCATCCATAATGGTTTTACCCCTTGCCAATGGTACCAGCTGCCACATCAGCTTTCCACTATCTTACCAACCAACACCTTACCAATCGTTACCAATTCATCTACACCCATAGCAATCCCATACCAATCTAAATAATTAATTAAAAATAAAAGAAAAAGAAAAGAAGAGAGAGATAGAGAGAATGGAGAGAGAAGGTGGGGTGGGGTGGGGTGGGGTGGATTATCAACGGCATGGCTATACCGATTTTCTTGCTATACTGGTGGTACCATTTCATCCTCGACGGTGTTCCTGGTCAGTACCGGCCGGTATCGCCTCCATACCGCCTCCCGCTGCAGATGGTCTAACAAGTGTTCTAAGATTTTTATTGAACTATAAAAGTTACTTTGAATTGTAAATTACTCTTTCTATTTGGTACCGCCTCCATACCGCCTCCCGCTACGGATGGTCTAACAAGTGTTCTAAGATTTTTATTGAACTATAAAAGTTACTTTGAATTGTAAATTACTCTTTCTATCTTCTATTTGGTGAATTTGGCATCTTTATTACCGTGAAAATTACAAGTACGGTCTTTAAACTGTGCTTATTGTTTATATGGTCATGGTGATATTTAATTTTCACAATTACAATCTTGTTACTAACATTGTTTAGTTAAAATTGTTAACTCAACATGTACCTTTTAAAAAATATCCATATGTGGGCCCCACTATTACACAAAACGTTTCCAATTATAATGAATAGTAGTAGAGGTGAACAAAGACGGATGTCCGACTAAAATTTATGGAATCGGTCCCAAAACTATCGGTTCCGGTTATGGATACTGGGTATCCGCTGTCAAATTAAAAAAAATCTAATCATTACATACTATGAAAGTTAATTATTAGTTTATTATAAAGTTTTAATATGAAGAAATAAATACTAAAAACGATAAAAACTAATACGATTAAAAAAATTTATATAAATCATTTGATAGAAACTCTTATGAATGATCTTTTTTTAAGTGGACTTCAAAGCCAAAGGAAATATATTTTTTGAGGAAAATTTTACAAAAAAGCAAATTAATAAATTAATTTTTTGTTTATTAAATAGTTTACATATAAAATAACTTTTATTAAAAAGGATAGCGGGTGTTTAGAAGGTAACGATTTCAAAAGAAAATGAAAACCGAAACCAATCGTATCAGTTCCGGTTTCCAAGCTGTCAGTTTCGAAATGGTTTCAGTTCCAAAAACAGGTACCAAGTTTCAATACTCACCTACAATTCCATCCGACGTCCTTTAGGTTGGAATCAACTTCAATTTCAAATCCTATCTAATCATTGAATAATGGTATTTTAGTGATGGATTTGTGCAAACATGACCTGTATATTAGTGTCTTAGTAACAGGTTGGAGATGCCCTACAACCAACTCCAATACACAAGACTAAAAAAACATCATAAACACTTACCATGAAACACAAAAAATAAATCAATTCCACCCTCTTAGGCTCTTACCCAAAGATAAATACTTTTGATAAAATATTGTTGAAATAAAAACAACAGTTTTTAATCACATATAATTTAAGATATTTTAAAATTTTATCTTTTTTAATAAATTTTAGTATAGTTTAAATAAATCTCGTTGACAAGAAATAAGTAAAATTTATATATATTCTCACATTAAATTTATGATATTTTTTGACTTTTTATAGAATTCTCTCTCTCTTTTATATTTTAAAGGATATTATTAAATTTATTTTTAATTTAGTAAATCTTTATAAACATTCTTACATCTTAAGAACAATACTAAAAACATTTGAGACAACAATCTTATAAAAATAGAAAAAGACCTGTTTACCAATTTCTTTTTCCAAACATTCATTGTAAAAGTGCAAGGCACAAATTTTTGTGGCATTATGGTTTTTGGAGGGAAACCAATATAAATTACACTTAAAAGGGAACATATTAGGTGTTGACTGACCATTAATTTTAGTAAATTCAGAATCAACATTCCCAAAAAACATCCAATATTTTTAATTTATTACATATTTGAGTAATAGATTGTTTGAAAAAATTTATAATAATTTTAAACTTCACTCGCCCTTGAAGAACTTTGTCAAAGTTAGGCTCAAGCTCGAGCTCTGGAGTTATTGAATTCGATGTTCATTTATTAGCTAGATTTGACGATTTTTATATTTTTATGATATGCTTTATGAAAATATGAAATTATTTTGCTCGAAAATGTGTTTGTTCGAATAATTGTGCTCAACTAGAAAATCTTAATTGAGCTCTTAGACGAGCGGGTTTATCATTTGTGTTATGACGCTTGACTTATTAAGTTAAACGAGTTTTATTTTGTTTTCAATAGTGTCTCAAGCTTGATGGCTATTAAACTCGAGGTTGAATAGCTCGTTAAAAGCTTGAATAGTTTAAATCCTTAGGTCTAGCATGCAAGTATTTACGTTATTATTCTGGACTTCATTTATTATATAGAATACTTGGAGGTATGTGCTTCTAATAGTAAGTCTGAGGATTCGAGGGTAATATAACCATTTATCTATCATTTTCATTATTTTTAAGAAAATTCACCAAATTTTAAAATTTTAATCTTTTACTTATTTTTGATATTTAAACTTTTTACATTTTCGCTATGTTCTAAAATTTCACTTATTAGAAGGAGAATCATGCAAGAAGTCAATCAATTTACACAATGTGATAACAACAAAACCACAATTGATACAACCAACAAGTCCAGAAGGACGCATGCCACTGATCAACAATGTGTGTGTTTGTGACATGTAGATGTACTATGGAATCATACGTTATTTGGTTCTCTGGCACTTCTCATAATTTAACCATCTTTTGAAGAAAAAAACGGTCTAATGACAATTGATTTTACACTAACACAATATACAAAATAATACGAGCATCATCGTTTATGTGAATTTGCCCCCGCGACTTGAAGATGTGGCTAAAGTCACATGCACACCATTTTTTGACCATTAATATAAAATCACACATAATTTTATACGTGATTGACCACTTTCATATTATTGATGATGAACAAAAACGATCATAATTCATGTTAAATTGATTCACTATTTTTATGTGTGTTAATGAGAGAATGTAATTTTATTTGGTCTACTTGTTTTTGTGAACTTGGGTATTTAGGCCCAAAATTTTTTAAGTATCTTGAAGATCTTTATTGGGCTTAGCTCATTGGGCCTGTGAGATACTTGGAGTTGGAATAAGTTATGATATTACTTCAATTTCAATTTAATAATTGGTATTTATATTATTTTTTTTATCAAATGTTAAACGATTTTTTTTTTTTTGTTTTGGAAATACCTTCATAGATTCGGTTTTTTTTATCGAATATGTTTCTAGGTTTTTAGAAGATGTGAGGACTACTGACTCCTCACTAATCCAGAACAATATATAAACATTCTACAGATAAGATAGTGTTAAATGCATATTATAACAAATTATTTGTAAAAAGTTCTTATTATTACATTCCACTTTAATTCTTTTTATTATAGAAACATACTTCCATATCATGATTTATTTGTGTGTTGGTAAATGTAACAAATTATTTGTGTGTTGGTATTTTGAAAATTCTACTCAATATTGCAATGAATAATTTGTTACATTTTTAAACAAGCTAATCGTTTGTTTGATTTGTTTATTTTTGCTTAAATGAGATGATGTAAAAGACACGTCATTTATGATTACATTGAGTAACTTATTTTAAAAATGACCAATTTGTAAATTTTTCTAATAAGTAGGAGAATAGATGGATGATGGTTAAAAAATTGAGCAATAACCGTTCACATTTTTTAGTGTCAGGAACAATATTAGTGCAATAACCACTTTCGTTCTTTATGATGAACCAACCCGCAACCTAAGCACCATCTATGTACAAATTATTTAGATAACATTAGTTTTCTTAGAAACTATAATTGATTTTTATAGTGGTTAAGGAGGATGAAGAATAAAAACGTCAGGAACAAATAATTCAAAAGATTAACTCTAAATAAAAATTTGTCCTAAATAACACAATCCAAATAACATTTTTACATTTACAATAATCGTGTTTGAATTCAAGATTTAGAAATTTAAAAGAATCCGTTGTTGAAAATATTACATATTTGCAATCAATCATTGTGTAAAATAATTTCCGAAAAAGTCAATAAATGGGATCCACAAATAGGAAATTTGTCTTCAAAACTTTTTCAAATCCAACACATATCTGACACCTTAAAATTATTTGTAACGATAATTACAAAAGAGTACTTTTAACGGAAGATTTCCAAAAGGAAACTTCTTTTTACCATAACAATTTATACCTATTGAAACTATATTAAACCAAGTAGTTATATGTTTGTGTTATGTACTTTAAAACATCAGTGATTCATATCAACAATGAATGATACCAAATACGTTTAACATGAAATTACATAGTTACCCTTTTCCATATACTAGACAATTTATACATGTCAACCTTTTGAATCAAATGATTATGTATTAAAAACTCCTTTCTAACTGATTTTCTATATACTGACATTCATTCAAGAGAAAGTAATAGAAAAGTCCATCATACTTCCAATTAGAATCAATTTTAATTGACTATCATATTACCAAGCCCCTGAACCATTTCAAGTTAGCAAATCTGATGTCTAAGATGACTACGAACAACATTTTCTCTTGTTCATCTTAAGCAGCAATATTAGAGGTGGATTGTGATGTGGCAATAACAATTATTTGTTTACGTCTTAATGATTCATAATAGCAACCTCTTATTCGATTATACTCAAATCGTGTTACGTAATCCTTTTTCCAAGTCTCTGATGTTTAAATCATGTGGGAATGGTTCATTTTCCAGGCCATCGACATATACACATCAGCTTTTTCCACATTTATTTGTCACTAATCATAAAGTTTCATCGAATATTTGAAACTCATGTTTGATCATCGTTAGAAATACATTGAGTTCAGTGTATTGGCAAAGAAAACAAGTCATTGATGTGAAACACAAAACCCATTAAAAAAATCCTTAGTTAGACAAATAACATAACATAGATTCTTTTTGGTTTATATATAAGTATAGAAGTTAAAGATGGTGGTGCATTTTTATGACCCTAATAAGATTGGACAAAGAGATGATATGATTTAAACAAAGAATAAGGGTTTTAGTGCACACTTGAATTAAATTAATTGTTGGTGTACACTTGAATTAAAGAGTTGTTAGTGCATTTAATCAAGTTGACAACTGATTTGAGTCGACTATAAATGAAATCTCAGTTGATTTCAAATGCACGTATTCACTTAACATTATTTTACCATATTTTAATAGTAGTTGTCTAGTAAAAATCCCTTACGTAATTTTACCACATTTTCATATTTTCTTTATTTTTAAGAATTTATTGAAAAAAATAATCCAAAATCCCTAAAGTGGCATTTGATTTGTTGGAATTGGAGGAACTTAAAGGAACTGGAATAATCAATTCCATAGATCGAATTACATTGTGTTTGATTCGTTTATTGAGTTTTCCTATGGTTTTGAATTCCGCATCCAATAGATGGTAAATTCATTTTATTCTATCAAGAAATTACAATTCTTCCATCCCATCTTTTATTTAAAAAAAAATAACTTAGACTCTTATATTTACCATATTATATCCCATCAGGCTACAATGGTCGTGAACAATGGTGTCACAACCACCATCTTCGCTATTGTTGTCACCATCGCCGTTGTCGCCGTAGTGACCATTATAGCCTGGTTGTCGCATCTGCCCGCTACCACTATTATCTTCAAAAAACTAAACAGAAATATCGAGGTTTTTTTTTTAATTTTCATTCCAACCTCCACCAAACAAACACATCATCAAATCCGATTTAATTTCACTTTGATCTTATTTAAACAAACTCAAGTGTCAACTTTTCTATTCTACAAACCAATGCTACATATCTTTTCTTTTCAATTTTAAATAATTATTGGAGATGCTATATATAAAGGTGGGTTTATACGAGAACAATATCAATTTAAGAAAACGCGATGACGATTCTCAGCCACACATTTTCGCTTACGGTGGATGCTGTTAGCTTAGGTTTATATTTGGGCCTGGCCCATTTCTTTTGTTAGCCTTTTAGGGTTTCTTTCTTTAGGGTTTTTCCTTCTTTTGCTTTATATAGGGCGCTCTCGCTCCTTTGTAAGGTACGCTTTTCTATTCTAATAATACAATACACTTTTAGCTCTCAATCTTCAGACGCGATCACGGAGGATTGACGCGATTCATAGAGGGTGAAGATGATTAAAGATGACCCGATCAAAACCGTATTCATTGACCGGATGAGTGGTTAAAAATCATTCTTACGTTTTCTTAAAAAGTTATATTTCTCGCATGAACCTTTCTCGCTATATATAAACATGAAAATTTCAAAAAATGAAACATATTACTCTTGTATCACATGGAAGAGTGTTCATGAGTGACACCTCTACAAATTATAAAAAAATAATAATAATACTTTTTGGGTACGTGGCAGGATTTGATTGGGGAGCCGCACACGATGAAAAGCCGACAGGGTTAGCCGGCTTGGTCTATCTTTTTGTTTCTTAACATGAGAAATAATTGCATCCACCCGTTACCATTTTTTTCCATTTTTTTACAAAAGGGAACATAATAACGTGCCACTTTTTTAAAGTAAATTAATTTTTAAATTAAAAAATCATTGAACTTTTAAGTGACACACGAATTAAAGATGAACGTTCGATTCATTACCTTAAAACTGGAATCGGAATCTAACATGTGCAACCTAAAAGCTTACGTTTTTATAGGGTATTATTATATCTATTTTAAAAGATTTGTGTTATAGTAATTATTATGATATCTGACTAATGACTTAAGACTCTGATATTATATAAGGTTGATTTTGCCGTATCCAATGACCTGATGCATGCAAGATGATATTGGTTTTTTTTTTACGTTTTCAATGTAATATCTGTATTGTTTTTGATATAATCATATTTAGATTGCTTAATATCGTTTAGTGATTTAGTCATGAGGATGGGGAATACCGAATATGATTACATCTCCATACTCGTTCCAACAGGGAAATGGGGATCCTTGACAGGGAATCAGAGATTTTTTTTTCCCGTTTTTGTCAGATAATTTAAGTTAAATGCGTTAAACACCATAATCGAACCAAAATGGTTTATGGTTGAATCTCAAAATTTTCTAAAACTTTGCTTTTATATAATACCGAATATTCATATATGAATAGAATCATAATTTCATACAATAAACCTAAAACCAATAGAATTTAATGTAATACAAAAAAAAACTCAACCGTGATACTATTTGTCTATGTTCACTTACACGAACATAGATATTACATTTAGGGGTTAAAAAAAACTAATTTCATGGATATTCTTGTTTTTCTGCTAGTTGTGGGATTGATTGGTGTGTTCTTCACCGGTCTTTTATGAGTTTGTTTTTTGCTAGATTCTTGCTAGTTTTTTTTTGTTGTTTTTTTATAAAGCCTTTCGCTGTTAAAAAAAATCCAAAAATTCATAGCATTTTATGTAACTAGGAACATGACTTAATGAAAACCAACCACATGTAGCTTGGGCTAAACGAAACAAATGAACACGAAAATAGGCTTTTTCGTCTGCGTTCGTTTAACTTAACCGAACAAACAAATGAACACGGAAGTAAATGAATGAATTTGTGTGTGTTTATATGTGTTATCATTAAGAACTTTTTTTTGTTCATATTCGTTTGTGTTCGTTTATTAAGAGCTAAAAGAATTTAAACGAACATAAACAAACAAACATGAATATAAACGGACGAATTTAGATGAACAAAAACAACCACCATTACTCATAATTTCATTCATAAAAATAATCATAACAAAACAAAAACCCAAGTTAAAGTTAGGAGGTATAAAAAGGAATTTTAAAGAATTAATATACTTAATTGATTTGATATATTAATGTCATTATATAAATATGTTTAATTCTGTTCTTTTTTTTACAACAAAAGGAGGCACAAGAAAGGAGCTTCGGCTCGGCCATCACTCCAAAACAAGCGCCTCTGGAAATTTATTAAAACATAACAAAAGCTAGCAAGATGCTAGACATAGTACAAACGATTAAAAAATGGAAATTGGATTACAACACCACACTGATCAATCTAACGCCAAACGCTTGACCCTATATTTTAACCAAGTGAAAAGAGTAGTATGTAATTCGAGCACCACTGAAGAAGCCGAAAAGCTTTTGAAGTTGAAAACCAAGCTGTCGCGAGCATTCCATATTAGCCAAAAAGTCGTTCCCAACACTGCTTCTCAAAAACTTCTTTTTCTAGTAGATCTTCCTTCGTCGATTATTTTAGATAGCAGCTAATCCAGTGAGTTTATTATTCTCAACTCTATACCGCACCACTCGGAAACCCAATCCCAAACCTCGGTGACTTTGGTACACGAATAGAACAAATGTACATCCGTCTCCTTTTCACTATTGCACAAAGGACAAAGATCAGACGGTAGATCGATGCCTCTTGAAATCAAATTCGGTTTTGTTGGAATCTGATTCAAGAGAAGTCTCCATATGAAGCAATTCACACACGGGGGTAACCATTTGTTCCAGAAGGGGATACCTGCGAACAGTGAGCTTGACACATTGTCAATAATCAATCTCAGCGACTTGACCAGAAAAAACCACTCGAATCTCCCTCCCATCTCCATGAGTCTTCGGGAGAAGAAATAGAGACATTTTGAAGTATTCCCTCCAAAGACGCCAGCCTTTCAGAATCGACATTTCCCATCCACGACCATGTCCATGATAAAAACCCGTTTTTATCTTACGTTACTCGATCAACAACCATACAGTCTTTGTTACTCTCTAATGCAAACAAATCAGAAAATTGCATTTTTAAAGGGACTCCACCGCACAAACAATCATCTCAGAAGCGAATTTGTTGTCCATTGCCAAGTGCCCGCGTGAACAGATCATCAATGTTTAAGTTATACGAACATAGAGCAACTCCTGCTTTGATGATGTTCGACCATACACCGGAGTTTCTAGTGTTGACAATGGAGGCGGAAGGCATGTCGTTAATCTCGTGTAAAGCTTTAATGACACCGACGCAAAATGCTTCATTTTCCATCTTCCATCTCCATTGCCATTTAACCAAAAGAGCTATATTGGTTGTCCTCAACGATCCAATTCCCAATCCTCCTAAGTTTCGAGGAGCTAATGTTTTTTGCCACCCAACCTAAGTAATTTTTGATTTACCTTGCTCCGACGTTCCCCATATAAATTTTCTGCGCAATTTTTCCAAGGTTTCAATCACCTTTAACGGCGCTCTAAAGAGAGAAAGGAAGTATAGCGGTATACTTCCCAGAACAGCTTTACATAAAGTCACACGACCTCCGAAAGATAGATTTCTGGTTTTCCATTTCGACAGCTTGGAGTTGACTTTGTCAATAACGGGCATCCAACCGTCGCACCTAAGCCAAAAACTGTCGCACCTAAGCCAAAAACCTTCCTCATATTGGCACCAACCGTCGCACCGAGGTAGGAGAGAGGAAATTTGGCATGATCGCATTTGAGAAAATCCACCAGATTTTGAACTTCATTTTCCTGCGCACCTAAGCCAAAAACCTTGCTCTTAGCATAATTGACTTTCAGACCGGAAGCCAAGTGGAAATACCGAAGTATACGAGTTAACTTTTCCACGTTAGAGATGGACCATTTTCCGAAGAAAATGACGTCATCCGCAAAAAGTAGATGAGAGAGACAAGGGCCTTTATTAGGTAATTTTACACCGTGAAAAATTCCTTTTAGAGATGCTTCCATCATTGCAACGTGGAGCCCCTCCATCGCGATTATAAATAAGAAAGGGGATAGAGGATCCCCTTGTCTAAGACCCCGAGATAAGGGAAATTCATTTGTGGGCGCCCCATTAACTAGAACCGAGGCTCCTGCCGAGCTCAAACACGCAAAATCCATTGTCGTCATTTTGCTCAAAAATTCATCTGTTCTAAAATGGATTCTAAGTAGCTTCAACTAAGGCAATCGAAAGCTTTCTCGAAGTCCACCTTGAAGAACAACAATTTTTTTTACATTTTTTGGTCCAACTGCAAATCTCATTTAGGATGAGGGGACTGTCCAAAATCTGCCTTCCCTCGATATACGCAGATTGTTGTATACTCACAACATGCCCGACAATCTTCCTTAATCTTCCAGAGAGTAACTTCGCTAAGATTTTATAAACACATCCGATAAGACTAATTGGACGGTAATCTTTAAGCGAAAGTGGAACCTTGACTTTGGGGAATAGATAAATAAACGATGAGTTGCAGCCAGGAAAAAGTGAGCCTCGTTTTTCAAAACCCCAAACAAAATTAACCACGTTAAGTTTGATCATCTCCCATAAACGTTTGATGAATTTGAATGTAAATCCATCAGGACCCAGCGCTTTTTCACTCCCGCAAGACCATACTGGTTCGAGTGAATCGTACCAGGCTCTGGCTCTTTCCCTGAGTGAAAATGGAAAAAGAGATAACCTCAAGGCACTTGATGAGACTCCCGGTATACGGAAAGAGTCTGATATTTGCATAAAAGATTTCAGATGAGAGTGAGGATCCTCAAGTGCAGTACCACCAAACTGGCCATTAGTTTGAAGCATAGAAAACATCAGTGGCTTAAGAGCAAAATGGGCGGCTTTGATTTTTGGTTTAAGTATTCCTGAATGGAGTTGCCTCAAAACAGGAACGGCATAATCCATAATCCCGCCATCTTTAGAGTTAGCCAGTTGGATGATATCCTGCTCTTGGTAAAGTTCCTCCTCATCACTATAATCTTCCTCATCAGAGGGAGGGTGTTCTTGGTCAGCCATTAGTATTTTTAAAAGCTCTTTTTGTATTTTTCTTTGCCAACGGAAAGTTCTTTCAATCTCTGGATCTAAATCGAAAAATTCCCCGCGCACTTTTCTTGGCATACGCCTCTATTTCAAAAAGGTGGTAGAAAAATCAAATTTTAAAAGCTTTACTTAAAGCAGAAAAGAACTCTTAGCTACCTTCCCCGGCAGCGGCGCCAAAAACTTGTTAGGCAGTTTTCCTTGCCCAAGAGCAAGGAAAACAGAAAACGACCGTGAACTGTGAGATTCAACTAGAAAATAGAACCAGGCGCAAGTATACACCTTGAACTACTGTCGTCCCGTAACAAGTAATAATGGTAAGTAAATACCAGATATCGATCCTCAGGGAAGGTTTTGTGCAAAAGTCTTTTTAGCAAAAAGTCTAGTTCGTAAAAGATGATTTCAGATGGCGAATTCGAGGATTTTAACCGATGCTGTTTAAGCAAATGGTGAATGATTGGTTATAAAATCTATCAGAGCAAGAAGCACAGGGTGCAAGGGTCTGATGAAACACAAGTGATCTAGCAATAATCCTACTGAAGGTCCAACTACTGGTTTGACCGGCCTCCTAAGAGTACACACAGGTCAACGTGCATTCAGAGGTGATATATTAGTCACGAATCCTAGCACAACACAGTGTTACCAATCTCACTAGATGAGTATAGCACAATTAAGTACTAAAGCTACTTTTAGCCTTCTCACGTCTGTTACGGATGTTTAACACAAATCCTAACTCTAAGAGCTAGTGCACTTTCATGTACTAAGTTGGGCGTCAATCAACTAGGTACAATCTTCAATGAAGTGTCAAACACCTGCAATAAACAGTTAGATTACAACAGTAAAGCAAACACTAGAAAGTAAACACTGGATTATGACCAGTAGAGTTGCTGTAAATTAAATTGCGAGTAATTAAATTGCTGAAATAAAATAAACTGGTAGTTATTACACAATACGTTCTCTTTAATGAGAGAAACAGAGTGTAGATAACCCCGAGAAAATAAAAGCAGGTAAATTGCTGTAATGTAAATAACTGAAAAATAAATACTGGATGTTGACCAGTAAGAGAGCAGGAAAGTAAATACTGGAAAGATGACCAGTAAACGGCAATAAAGTAAATAACTGAAATATAAATTGCAGGAATAATGAACACTGGAAAGTTGACCAGTACAATAATTGAAAGCAAGGTAAAGAAAACTGATAATTATCACACAATACGTTCTCTTCGATGAGAGAAACAGAGTGAAAATAATTATGAGTTAGCAGTTATATAAATAACAGTAGTAAACAGATTTATAACAGTTCAAGAAAATAGCTTTGCTTGGAAGAAAAATGATACTTTGCTGATTATCACACAATACGTTCTTCACTATTAGAAATAAATCTAATCTGGAGGAAACAGGGTGCACGTAATCTCAATATAACAGTAAATATCAGTTTGAAAATGGCTCACGATTTAGTAACTTGGAATGAAAGCTACTTAAGATGAAAAGTTCTTCAAAAAGTACTAAAAAGTACTTAAAGGTACAAAAAGGTACAAAAGCTAGATTTGGTAACTTGCAACGGAAGCTTTCAAATTTGTTACTTGCAATGCAAGTTTCGAGATAAACACTTGTGAAATAGGAACTTAGTAACCAACCGATGATTAAAGTAAGCTTGTTTGAAAAGACGAAAGACTTTCAAATTTACGAAAGATGAAAGACTTTCAAATTTGACGTAACTGGAAAATCTTGATGATTAAATTCGAGAACCGTTTTGAACAAAGATGAAGTATCGTGAGTGAGAAAAATCAAACCTTGAGAATTTGTAAGACTTAAAAACACGTACAATGATGAAATAATGCACTTTGAGAGATATAAGTGAAAACTTGAACACGAGATGTACTAAAATGCTTCGGAATTGGTATTAATACTAGAAACGTAACTTAGAACAAGTGAACTAATGCTTAACAATCGGGATGATTCTAAGCACCACTTAACTTGCCAATAACTTACTTACGACTATAGAACACGAAACAAGAGAAAAGTAGTGAAAGTTGGTAAATACAAACTACATTAAACCTACTATTTATAATACTTAGTGACTTAGGGACCAAGTTTGTGATTACATATGATGTCATCAAAAGAGAAATGGGCTTTGGCCCTCAAAACGTAGCTGCTGCCTCCATCAGCCCAAAATAGTCCCTAGAAGCCCGGCCCAAATGAGTAGGAGTCCAAAAATCCGCTGTCAACAATACTGCGCACTGCTACAGCACTCCTATAGCATCCTGTAGTACTGGGCCATTTTCTGCAAAAACTGTAATTAAGCTACATAAGTACCAAAATTAAATCAAATTAAGCATAATTAGATATAAACTAGTTAGGATACTAATATATACTAATATTGCATAAAATAGGACTAAATAGACACAACGGGCTACCAAAATGGTGAAAAAGTGAACTAAAAGACTCAAAATAGGGGTTAATAAATAACACCTATCACATCCTCAAACTTAAACTGTTGTTTGTCCCCAAACAACGAGAAAAAGACAAAATAAAGACTCAAAGTGCTAAAAACCTAAAAAGATATGAGCTTTTTCACAATTGACCAAGATATGCATGTTTTTGTGTTTTAAAGAGAAGGTTGTGTCCAAAGTCAACAAGGTATGATACTTATAGCCCTTCATAAACCTATGCTTAACCATGATTTATGCACAAAGTCTGCCATCCCATGAAATATAAGACCAACATTTTGTATTTCAAAACCAGATTCCAAAAAAATTTGGGCATTGACTTGGTTCTTTGACTTTTTTTTTCCTTTCAAAGCTTGTCTTTTACCTCATCTCTTTTATGTCACTCCATAGTACAATTTTCCTACTATGCATCTCTTAAAGAGGTATCATTGGTGTGCATTGACACTCTTTTGTACACAAGACCTTAGAACTTTGTTCTTTGATGTTACTTTTGGTCTAGGTGTGTATTTTGTACAGATAAAGCAAATGAGTGCTTAAATAGACATCCTCCCATCCTCAAACTTGATGGTTGCAGTGTCCTCAATGCATGAAAGATCAAGTTTGCAACAAAGAAATGGTCTACAATTTTATAAGATGGCTTATTTAAGCTAAGCATGGCAATCATAGGCTTATTGTGGCTATAAAATCACTATATGCAATACTAAGGAGTCAACTTTCTGTTTTATTTTGTTTTTGTGCACACTTGATGGATAAGTGATAGAAAGCTCATGCAAATCAGTTCCCAAAAGACTTAGTTAGACTCAAAACAGCAAAGAAGGGTTGGGGACTGATTCCAACTCATCTTAAACCAAGACTTGACCAAAAATTGGTTCAAAGTGACCAATTGACACTTACATACACTAGTAGGACCTAAAATTCAGCAAACAATCCAAACAACTTAGCAAATGGTTGGCAAGCATGGAATAAGACTCAATTGTACTTAAACAGATTTCAAAAGACCATATAGGTACACAACTGAAGACCAAAATTAGCAAACTGATCCAAAAATAGTCTAAAGCCAAGGGCTTTGAACCAAAGATCTATGACATACATGACCATAATGACTTAACAAGACAAGGATGAGACTGGAATCCAAAGACCTTTAGCCTCACCCCTGTTTCTGTGGTGGTAAAACAGCAGACATCAAACCTGTTGTGTCAAGTGACATACAGGTGATGAAATACAGCAAAGAAATAAAGGAAAAGCTATTGGAAATCTTATACTAAGCACTTGAAGTCAGCAAAATGATCCAAACAGATCTGCAAAGCCAAGGGCCTCTTAATCAAGGATCTAGGACTGGAGATGCTACAAACATGCTTATGACAACCAAGAGGAGTGTGGGATCCAAGGATCCTCACCTGTTCCTCTGTTTTCATGTTACCAAGACAGTCAACCCCAAACCTGTTATGTCAAGTGACCAACAGGTGGTGAGTACAGCAGAAAAAGAAGGCAAAAACTAGTTACTTTACCTACTTATCCTAAAATCAGCAAAGAACAAACCCAATAATGACAAGTGGCACATAGGAGTTCAAATTTAGCAAACAAAACAACAAACCAAGCTAAATTGTTCTAATCTATCCTGAAAATAGCAAAGAGCATGCATGTGGTGCCTAAGTGGTACACAAGTGCTCAAATTAGCAAAGAAAGAAGGAAAATCAATTTTTGACCACTAAAATCATCCTAAAAACAGCAAAGTCCCAAAAGAAAACTTAAGCATAATGGTGGGACAAATATATTAATACCACAGATACATACACACACAGTCCTCAATGGTTCAAGGTGATCAAAACTCAACATGATGAAGAGGGATTGCCTCTTGTATCTATTTTCCAACCCAAAGTGATGTATGAAGAGTTACTATCATCCCAGCATATTCTGAATGGTCAAACAAGCTTGGAGAAACTGTCTCCACAAGTGGTGCACCAAAACAGAGAAAACAGGGGTACTGCCCCTGTTTATGCATCCAATGTACCAGCAGCACAATAGGTGGATTGCACCTATATTTTGTGAGCCAAAATTCAACCAAAAAGGGACTGCTCCCATCTGTGTGAACCTGTGTGTGCAAAACAGTGGCATACTAACAGCAAAACAGAACCAAACATTATACTACAAAGCAATTTATCTAACTAATCATGCATATGTACAATTTAATACAATAAAGAGGGGTGGTGATGGCAGAACCTGTCCTACTCAGACTGAGTAGGTGAAGATGAAGATGAATCCACAACAGCTTGTGATTTGGAAGGCATCTTGAAGGGTTGGCTAGACTGGCCCATTTCCCATGCTTTCTTTAGCTCAGCCTCTCTTTGTTTCTTCTTGTGATCCTTTGTGAGAACCTTGAGCTGTTTTTCTAAAACTTTGATCTGCTGCTTCCTTTTCTTGTTTTTCCTCTTAAGACACTTGATAACCTTGTCAGTGTTCTCCTTCATGGCAGCCAACAATGTGGTCTTTAAAGCATCTAAAGGGGTGGAACTTGAACCTGCAGGTAGCTTTTTAGAGATTTTTGAAAGCCTATTAAAGGTGCTCTGATTGATAACCAACTTTTCAGCCGTGTATGGATCAGATTCAAGGATGGGTACCCTAGCAGCCTTTAGAAGATCATGGATGTACCCTGGATAGATCATTCTTCCATATCCCCTTTCTATACACCCCTTGATGCTAGTAGCAATCAACTTCCCTACGTCAAATGGTTTCTTCTCCAAAATGCAGTACAAAAGGAAAATCCTTTCCAAACACAAGTTAGTATCATGGGATGTGGGATGGAGGGTGTTCCTCATGAAGTAAAACCAAATATTTGCCTCTGGTTTGACAAATTTCCCTTCCAAGATTCTACTATTCCCAGACTTTCCCCACTTAGCCCCTGGTATAGCTATGGTGTCCAAAATGATGCTAAACTGCTCAGGAGAGCAGTGGTCAGTGAGAGCATCTAAGGCAGATTCATCAGGGGGTGTCAAGCCAAGTAAAGCATTGAATGCTTCTGGTGAGAAATCCACAGTAACCCCCCTTACAGTAAGCGTGTAGCCTTCAGTCACAGCTAGTTCATTAAAGAACATCCTAATCCATCCTATGTTAAACCTAGGAGGAATAGCACAAACTCTACCCCATTGAAAGGCATCAACAACTTCCTTGACAGTAGGATTGTTGTTGATGACCTCATTTTGAAAGCCTTTTGGGGTGATGACTTCTTTCTTGGCATACATAGGATACAATTCTCTGGCTTCTTCACTACTTAACAAGTCAAAATCAGAGAGAGTGGAAAAAGGGTAACCTGCACTTTTGCTCAAAGGTCTGAAAGTGACCTTTTGCTTCCTGCCCTGTTTTGAGCTTTGTGGCTCATGCCCTTCCTTTGGTTGCTGCTCTTCTCTGTTTTCTATAGCAGCTTCTTCTTCCTCAGAATCTTCATCTATAATCCATGCTCTCCTCCTCTTTTTAGGCTCAGTTTCTGATTGTTGCACCTCCTTTCCCTTATCTGCCCTTGTGAACCTTTTTGATGCTGGTGGATCCTGTTTTGGGACACCCCTGGCAGTTATACCCCCTCTTTTTGCAACAGGTTTTGCTCTCTTCTTCTTTGATGGAGCTTGAGGTATCTCTTCCTCTTCTTGGATATCATCAAACAATGCACCTGTGCATTCCACTTCAGGTTCATCATCTAGCCGTGTCTCCCCTTGATCATGTATTCCCTCCCTGTTTGGCTCCTCTTGGACAGTCTCCCCTGTTTGGGTAGTTAGATTCCCATGGGTGGTGTGTATGGTCTTTTGCATACCCACATTATCACTAGTGGGTTGTAAGGAAGGTGTAGGTTTAGGTGGGGGTTGGGTACGGCTGTTTGGTGAGGGTAAGGGGTTAAGGTTTTCATCAAGGTTAGGAAACATGACAAAGGGTTTAGGTTGGGGTAGTCTGATTTCTAGGCTAGGGGTGTGTTTGGAGGTTGGTGCTTCGGTATCTCTAAATGGGTGTCGGGCTAGGAAATAGAAAGGGTTCTTACGGTGTTTCTTGGTAGGAGTATCGAGTGAGGGTATTTCAATTGAGGGTGATGGCTGTGGGTTTGGTTCACTGAATTCGGGTAAGGGTGTGGTTTTGGGTGGAGGTTGGGTTTGGTCTCCAACAAATTCTAAATACTTGGGAAGTGGCCAAGTAGCATATGAAGTGCGACCATGTCCAAAGACAGAGGGTTCTCGAGAGGAGGAGGGTTGGCCCTGTTGTGTGGTTTGTTTGCGTAGGCCTAGGAATTCGGTCGTGCCGATGGCATTGGCGTTAACCATTTGGCTTGAAGAAGCCAAAGCAGGGGTTTTAACAACAGGGGAGGTTTTCTTACTCACCGAGAGTACGGATTTAGTGAGCCCCGATATGGTAAAAGCCGGGACCTTCGGCGTATCTACGGTTGCAGCCGCGGTAGCCAAAGCATCCAAAGAGGTGGTTGCGACTTGTTCTTCAGTTCTCCGTGAAGGTACACCTTGGTTCACAATTTCAAACGACCCTGCATCACCGGAATCAGAGTTTTCTGATAGCTCAATAGCCGATCCTTCGCTTGCCGTCATCTCCACCGTCTTCATCTTTTCACTATTCCGAGTGAATCGCCGCCTGTTAAAAGGTAAGGGGTGGGGTTTTGGGGGTTTTCCTTTTTTCTTTTTCGGTGGCTGTGGTGGAGGTTCGGTGGTTGTAGAGGGTTGTTTAGGAGGTTTCGGTGGTGGTGTAGGCTCAGCAAATGGGACTTTGGTGGTGGGTACAGGTTTGGTCGGAGTTTCAGAAGGTTCGCCGGAGTTTGCTTTGCTCTGTTTTCCCTTAGGGTTTTTCGGAGCCATCTGAGTGAAATCGGGGTTGCGGTGGTGTAGATAAATAAGGGGTTGGAGAAGGGAAGGGTATCAGATGGTGGTTTTGGATGATGAAACTTGGTGGGTAAGTTTTGGTAAGGTGGTTTTCTTGGTGGCAACCGGCGGTGATGGCGGTTTTGGGTATGTTTGTTCGGCGGAGGTACAAATGCCAGGTACGGGTTTTGCAGGAGATTGAAAATGGGTCTATTGAGGATGTCTCCTCATTTGTACCATTTTGAAAACCAAAGAACAAATTTCTTTGTTAGAGTTGAATCTCTGTGATGATGAACATTTCTTGGAAGACGAAGGCTAGATTATAGGCTGATGATTTGTGATGATGTCATCAGAGACACTTGGACGAAGGAGGAGATAACCGTTTTGGGTCCCACCAAATCCCATCCGTGGGTTTTATTTGAATTGTACCTACAAGAGAAAGGTATGAATAAATTAGTTTCATTGGAACTATCTTTCTAACTAGTAAGTTATTTACACTTTTTAAAAAAAATTCTTATTATATAGATTGGTTACTAAAGTAAAATGAGGCATCCTAAATTATGCTGAGATTTAAAAAGATATATTAAAAATATTAGAATCTAGTAAATAATGAAAAATTGTATGATATGTAAATTATCCTAGTATATACACAACTTTGTGGGTTTTCAAACCCGATAATCAGAGTTGATTCTCATCAGAGTCAACAACCATTTCTGGTTGTTGTTGGATTTCAGCTGGTTCAAGAAAAGTGTTGGTCCCAAGTAGGTGACCTTCAAGTAAGGATAGTGTTTGGGATTATAGAAGGGGGGGGGTTGAATATAATCACACAAATTTCTCACTTTTAAATTCTTGTTTTATAAACAATAAGAATTTACAGATTGTTGCGGAAATAGAAAAGACAATTAGTCTAAACTAAACAATCTAAGTTCTTTCACTATGCACTAAGTGAGAAGAGAATAAGGAAAGAAACTAGAGGGATAAAGAGAGAAAGGACTTGAATATTTTAGGATGAAGAAGAAGTATGGAGAACATCTCTTCACGTCCTATTTATACTCCATGCATTAAATGCATGCAGACCTACTATTGTGACGTGTCACAATGTGAGTGGTCTGTTGTACTATTTACTATAAACAAATACTCTTTGCATGGTGTGCAAAAGAGGATGTTTGTAAACAGTTGCCTTATGGTCTGATAAGTACGGAGGGAACAGTAAAGTAACTGCCCTTATGTACTATTGTGTCAGAAAAGGCGTGTAATCCTTTTGTGCATTAGACTAAGACATTGTTCTAATCCTTCAGGATCAGGATACTGATCAGTGACTAGAGTCCTGAAACTGGGGACGTTCAGGGTCACATGTATCCTGATGAATCTTCAGGATGTCATACGATAGTGAACAGACTGCTATCACTGAGTTCCGTCTTCAGATCACGAGCATGCTGTTCCTGTCATCAGCTATTTCTTCGACGTCGCTGATGGTTCTTTGTGTATGATCTTAATGTCTTCAGGGGGAGGTCTTCACTTCAGTGGACAGGATCAGTAGACTGCAGAACAGACTCGTTAGTCTCCTGATCCTGATCCTGAAATCTATAAAGTTAAGTTACAGCATAAGTAACATGGAATAACACTGAACAGACTCAGTGATAATTCCTCAAGCTATAACAGAAGTAAAAACCTATTCACTAAGTAAAGATTCAGGATCATTATCATTTCATCAGGTCTTAGGAGAGCTGGATCAACAATCTCCCCCTAAATGATAATGATAAGACAACAGAGTAATTGTCTTAATCTAGAAAGGTTAGAAATAAATCTAAGTCTAGAACTAAACAGTAGGAAATAGAACTCATAAAGGTACATGTCCCATTTACTGTTTTGAGGGATCTTTTTCAGTACTATGATGGAATGAAGTACAATGCACTGAATTGCATTCTCATTAATCTCATTAAATATTACAAGAGTAAGGAAAATACAAAAGTACATTACAGGAGTACTGAAAGAAAAAAAAATTACAAGACAACTAGCTATCAGATTCTTCGCTAATGTATTCAGTCTTGACGCAAACAGGAACAGGAGTGTCGCTGAAGGCAAGTCTGTGATCAAGTATAGCTCTGACATTGCGAATGATCTCTTTGTTGTCTGGATTTTTCTTATCCTGTTGTGCAGTGAAGAGAACTGTCAAAAGATGTTCATAAGGCGCTAAGTGTAGCTCACTGAAGCGTTGAAAGCGTAGGATTGAGTTATGGCTAACACAAATGCCATGAACAGGTTCTCTGATTACTTGTCCTTCAGAAAGAGTAATTCCTTGAGGGAATGAAAGATCAAGCATCGAGAGGTCCAGAGGTTTAACAACCATTCTGGGAAGACAGGGAGTTGGTCTTCTTGTAGAGGTGCCTGCAGATCTTCGAACAGGCTGCTGAGTTGGGAGTGGAGAGTAATGGAGTAGGTCATCAGGTATTTCAGTTGTCCTTCTGATGCGAGCAATAAGTCCTTCAATGACTTCTTCTACTTCCGCCCGATAGTTCTTGTTGGCTTTGGGAAGCAGGGATCTGATTTCGTTCCACTCTGACAAGTTGTAGCGATCTAACTTGTCCAGAGTGTGCTCTACGTCCTTTACTCCAGAGCGTTTGACTGTGATCCAGGTTTTGCCAGGATTATTCTTCTTGCCTCTTGATCGGCGAAGATGGATTCCTGAGATGGCAGCACCATGCTTTCGAAGGTGTAACCGATCTCTGCACCAGTCAAGCTCAGCATTTACTTCTCCAGTCTGTATCTCAGCGTTTTTGTTGAAGACCTTCAGAACAGCCTTCTGTGCAAGGATAGGATCCGCACTTATTTCAGCATCTTGATCTACAAAATCCGATGCAAGCCTTCGAGCGGCTTGAGCAGAGAGGAAAGCTTCCTTCTGCTTCTTATTATGCTCTAGTTGAGCCTGTACAGCCTCGTTGTACTCCTCCTGCGAGAGATAGGCGAACTCAGAGTCACAAGAGGTACGAAGAGGAATTTTTACTCTTGTACTCTCGAGTCGCTCTATCACGGCGTCTAAGCGCCCATCCCTGTCAATGGCAAAGGAACTGTCAGGGTAGTTTTCACCTTCAGATCTAGGAGAGTTTGAGGGAGGTGATCTGGGTGAAGAAGCAGGGGTAGAGAAGTCATCAGAGATGAATTCATCATCTGATGAGAGGCATATGGTTTCAGGGGTAGCTCGGATTTCAGGGGTTCTAGATGAAGAGGCTTCCTGGTTGAAACGGGTTGAAGGACGGGTAGAAATGGTTTCTTGGTTGAGGGGTGTGATCCTGAAGGTCATTTTAGCTACTTCAGCTCTGGTTTGTTCATTGGGACTATTCTCCATTAGGCGAATAATGTCACCAGTGACAGAGCCAAAGTTGACATGGTGAGTTTCAGGATCGGCTTGGTTAAGGGGTTCAGGTTCAGGGGCAGAGGTGGATTCAGGAGTTGGTTCAGGAGAGGATAGTTTGGGAGGTTGGTAGATAACCATTTGAAGGTTATTAGGAGGGGAGTTTTTCAGGTGAGGAGTCTAGGGTGATAGTTTCAGGGGTAGGTTTAGATTTTAGGAGGGTAGAAATAGGTTGGTTATCAGAGGAAGAGGGAGAGGATGGTGGTAGAGACGTACCAGAAGCATCAGGGTTCTCCCCCTGAGGTTGTGCTTGCCCTGGAATGGGCGCAGAGTCAGTGGAGACCTTCTCGATGAAGATGTCGTCAGCATCATCATCATCTTCATCATCATCATCGTCGTCTTCATTATTCCCCCCGTCTTCAGTGGTTCTCCAGTTTGTGGAGGGGGAATAGGCTGAATGGTCTCGGGGCTGTCTCTCCCCCTCAGCAGGTGCCTGCACTAAGGCAGCTGTTGTAACACTCCTTTGGAGGAGAGAGGCCATGTCACCCAGAAGCTTGCGCTGGATGAAGGACGATGTGATCAAGGACTGTAACACGTCCCTGTCCGCCGTGGTGAAGGACGTAGATGGCGCAGGAGCAGTGGTGAGGGCGTTGACAGCAGTAGAGAGCCCTTGCACCTGCTCCTGGATGGCTCGGAGAGCAGCTTCCTGAGCGTCCAACCTCTGAACCACCGTTGTTTGAAAGGTGGTGAGAGAGTTGGTGCTGTTGATGATGTTGGTGGAGAGTGCAGGGAGTGCCGTGGCCTTCAGGTCATCAATTGATGCCTGAAGATTGGTGGAGGAGGAGGCAACTTGAGACACCTTGTCATGGATATTATCCAGACAAGGGATGGAGAGGGTGACGGCCGTGGGCGGCGGAGTCGCGGCGACGGCGGCAGCAGTGGCACTGGCGGCGGCGGCTTCAGCAGCGGCTGCAGCAGCTTGGGCAGCAACAAGTTCCTGTTGGAGGGACTGGAGCTGTGCCGAGTGCTCGGCCTCCTTCTGCTGGAAGGCTGTGCGGGCCTCCTGCAGGGTCCTCTCAGCGGACTGCCTGCGGAGCTCAGCTGTGTTCAGCTGATGCTCGGTGTCCGTGAGGATGAAGTCGTTGAAGGGGTCATCCTGTTGAAGATGCCCTTCAGAACCTGCTCCTAAAGAACCTGTAGACATAGTAACTAAGTGAGCACTAGAAGACTCATTAGTTTTCATAGAAGAAGGAACAGTAATATGTTGCATAGAAATATTACCTGAGGCTTGGAGGGTATCAGGATGATTACCCACCAGATTCTCTGAGGGTTCGAGTTGAACCACCTCAGGTTCTTGTGTAACAGGGGCAGATGTAGAAGTATCTGCAGTGGAAGAACGTTTAGATAAAGGGGAAGGTTTATTAAAGAGCTGGGGCAGGGTAATGTAATATTTCTTACCAGCCGCCTGCGTCTTTTTCTTTTGCGCCCTAGATTTGGCGCGTTTTGTAGGAGGTGGAGGAGTGACAGAGGATGGTTGGGGGCGCTTCTGGAGCGCAGAAGATGTGTTTGCAGCTGGGGAAGTCAGTATGGGGTTAGCTACTGACATAGCATGCATAGAAATAGAAGAATGAGGTTTGGAAGAGATGATAGAAAACATACCTGCAGTGGGAGCGGTGGATGGTTCAGCATCCTCCTGATCCTGATCCTGAGCCGGTTCAGGAACGACCAGGACGTCGGAGAGGGGGACGTCATCAGGATGATGAACAACCTGGTCCAGGAACTTGGGTCCCAGAGAGTAGTTGTTGGAGTTTCCAACCTTGGGGTAGTTCGCCCCCATGTGCAGCTCCAGGACGGCCGAGAAGAACCTTGTGAAGGCAACGTTGGCGACCCGATTCTTGCTTCGGACCTTCCTGACCATGTCGTCCCAGATGGAGCGAGCGTAGTCGAACTCGCGATTCTTGATCGCAGAGAAGACCATGTGCTGGATGACCGTAGGGAACTGCTCCGTGCTCCCCGTTTTGCCCGATAAGCACAGGCCAAATGTGTTCCATATGTAATAGAACACGGCGTTGAGTCCTGACTTATGGACAGTGGCACCGGTCTTGGGCAGCAGGACTCCTTCCTTGTTGACAGGCCATCTGTAGCCGATGGCGTCGAGGAACTCGACGATCTCGTCGGAGGTGGGGACAGGAGGGAAGCGCTTCTTCTTGGGAAAGTTAAGCACGTTCCTGAGTGTTCCGAAACCGAAGGAGATGAGGTTGTCCCTGATTTGGAACTTGATCACCTCGCGCAGGACGCCCTTGGTGTTCTTCTCCTTGGTAACCGTGGCTGTAGACCACAGTTGTTGTAGCATGGGCTTGTTCGGCTTGGGGTCCAGGGTGAAAGCCGTCTTCAAAGGGCTTCGAAGTAGGAAGTCCTTGGCAGGAATTAAATATTCCTTGCCTTCAGGAATGTCAAACAGAGCAAGAACGTTGTTCTGTTTGAATTGAACGTCATGCGCAGGGATGACGATCGGCAGGCTTTCAGATGATTGAAGTGGAGTAGCCTCGGAGGAGAGTTGAGCGTCCAGAGAAGAAGTAGTAGCAGCCATCCTGTCAGAAACATAAAAATAACATATATGGATGAATAAGAGTCCAAAATATGCATTTTTCTTCATTTTTCAATGAACACAAAGTATGTTCATAAAAATGGTGAAATCCTTTATACTTAGAATAGATTAGATACCAAAATTCACAAAAGGAATGTGTTTTGGTATTAAAAAGAACTTCCATTTTGATGAAAAGATATCAAAATGGGAGTTTATGACTGTTTCTTAAAAGAAATAAGAAAAATCATGTTAAACAGTTTTAACAAAAATCTTTGAAGATTTTGGGAAAACTAAGATCAAACGAAGTGATCTTAGGGTTTTTGGAAAAACGTTTACCAAAATAAGTTGTTTTTAAGAAAGAATACCAACTTAGATTGTAGAAAGAACAAAGAACAAAAGGAAACTTACGTTGATCTTGTTAAAAGGAGTGGTAAGTGTGTGTTCTTGGTGTTCTTGAGGATGAAGATTCTTGCTTTTTCTTGCTTTGAATGCTTAGAGAGTATTATGTGAGCGTAAAGAGTGAAAAGGATTACGAATGAGGTTTTTATACCTCGTGGTAGGAGAGAGAAAAAGGATGAGAGAGAAAAGAGCGGCTAAATTCAAACGTTATGATGAAAAAGAAGCTCGACGCGCGTTCACGCGCCTGACACACGTAGTGGGGAACAGGAAACGTCCCATTACGTGTCAGTGCAGATGAAAAGTTTGTTTTATTAGAAAAACTAAAAACCACCTTTTCAGGGGTTGATTCCAATTTGGTGAAAGATATGTTTTATGGGAATCAGAGTACTTATCAGATAAGTACTGTTTTGGGAAAATCCTCTTATCACATTTAATGCGATAAGGTTTCAGTAGCAGAGGGAAGAAATACTTACCTGAGAATCATCAGTATTCGGATATTGAACAAAGATTTTGTAAGTACTGAACAGAGTTATCCTCTGAAGAAGAGTTATTCAGGAGTTGTTAATAAAAGAGGTCCTGAAAGAATATAGGAACTTTAACAACTGTTTGTCCTGAGAACTTCTATTCTTCAGGATTTAACATCCCAAGTTCACTGAGGAGCATATTAAAACGCGTCACATCCAGTGGTTTGGTAAAGAGGTCAGCAAGCTGATATTCAGTAGGGACAAAATGGAGTTCAATATCACCATTCATCACATGATCCCTGATGAAGTGATATCTCACTTCAATGTGCTTTGTCTTAGAGTGTAAGACAGGATTGTTAGCAATGGCTATTGCTGAAGTGTTGTCACAGTAGATAGGAATTTTGGAGAGTTGTATGTCATAGTCCTGAAGTTGATTTCTCAGCCACAGGACCTGAGCACAACATATTCCTGCTGCAACATATTCAGCTTCAGCAGTTGATGTGGACACAGAGTTCTGCTTCTTGCTAGTCCAACTCACCAACTTGCCACCTAATAGGTGACAGCCACCAGTAGTGCTTTTCCTGTCGATCTTACATCCTGCAAAGTCACTATCAGAATAAGCTGTTAGATCGAACCCTGAGTCCTTGGAGTACCAAAGACCCATGTTAGGAGCTCCCTTCAGGTATCTGAAGATCCGCTTTACAGCGGTCAGATGGGATTCTTTGGGTTCAGCCTGATAACGAGCACAGAGACATGTAGAATACATGATATCAGGACGACTCGCTGTAAGATACAGCAGTGAGCCAATCATTCCTCTATAGAGAGTCACATCAACAGGTTTCCCTTTGGAATCCTTGTCAAGAGACAGAGGAGGAGCCATTGGAGTCTTCATCGGTGTACAGGATGTGAGATCAAATTTCTTCAGCATCTCATGTACATATTTACCTTGATTGATGAAAATTCCCTTTCAGATTGCTTGATCTGAAGTCCTAAAAAGAATGTTAGTTCACCCATCATAGACATTTTATATTCAGATTTCATGAGCAATTCAAACTTTTCGCAGAGTTTGGGATTTGTGGATCCAAAGATAATGTCATCGACATATATCTGGACAAGAAGGATATGCTTAGGATATTTCTTCAGAAATAAAGTGCTATCAATCTTTCCACGAACAAAACCTTTAGAGAGAAGAAAGGTTGAGA
The DNA here is from genome assembly GCA_030169165.1 of Centaurea solstitialis. Lineage (NCBI taxonomy): Eukaryota > Viridiplantae > Streptophyta > Magnoliopsida > Asterales > Asteraceae > Centaurea > Centaurea solstitialis. Next base: position 49,694,248 of record CM058040.1, read on the forward strand.
GGGTATCATACCAGGCACGAGGAGCCTGTTTTAACCCATAGAGAGCCTTGTTTAACTTGTAGACGTGATCAGGGAACTTAGGATCTACAAAGCCAGGAGGCTGAGCCACATAGACCTCTTCATTAAGTTTTCCATTCAGAAAGGCATTTTTGATGTCCATCTGATAAACTTTGAAGTTCATATGTGCTGCAAAAGCTAGGAAGAGTCGAATTGCTTCGAGCCTAGCAACAGGAGCAAAAGTTTCATCATAATCAATGCCCTCTTCCTGCCTGTATCCCTGAGCCACAAGGCGAGCCTTGTTTCGAATGATAGTACCAATCTCATCAAGTTTATTTCGAAAAATCCACTTGGAACCAATGATTGTACGTTTTCGAGGCCTAGGGACGAGAAGCCAGACATTGTTTCTGATGAACTCTGCTAGCTCTTCCTGCATGGCTGAGACCCAGGCAGGATCACGCAAAGCATCATCTATTTCTTTAGGTTCATTTTCAGAGATAAAATTTACATAAAGACAGACGTTACCAGCTTGACGTCTAGTTTTCACACCTGAAGAAGGGTTTCCAAGAACTTGATCAATGGGATGATCTTTGGTCCATCGAAGAGCAGGAGGTTGATACATCTGTCCTGAAGTAGATGCTTCATTGGATGATGGATCAGGAAGAAGATTTGTAGGAGAGGGTTCACTAACAGTGGTTTGAGAGAAGTCTTCACTGTTAGTGGGTTGATCAGGTTCAGGAGGTGTGATTTGAGTGATAGGGGTGGCATTTATGAGAGGTGGAGTGGTTATATCAGAAGGTGGTATAGGATTTTCTTCAAAACCATCAGGAAGGTCTTGAGGAGAGGGATCAGCAATAGGAGGTTCAGGAACTTGAAAGAAAGAGTCAGCCCACTGATTGATTTCAGTATTATCATTTGGGTGAGGAAAGGTAGGACCTGATTCATCAAACTTGACATGAATCGTTTCCTCAATGGCTTGTCTTCGTTTGTTGAACACACGGTAAGTTTTAGAAATGGATGAGTATCCGAGGAAAATTCCATCGTCAGATTTGGAATCAAACTTTCCAAGATTATCTTTGTTGTTTAGGATGTAGCAGACACAACCAAAGATATGGAGATGTTTGATTGATGGTTTCCTGTTACGAAAGAGTTCGTAGGCTGTTCTTCTGAAGCGCTTGACAATCAGAGATCTGTTCTGAGTGTAACAAGCAGTATTTACAGCTTCAGCCCAGAACTGAGTGGCAAGGTTGGCTTCACTCAGCATAGATCTAGCAGCTTCGATCAGCGTCCTGTTTCGTCTTTCAGCAACACCATTTTGCTGAGCAGTTCTCACAGAGGAGAAGTTTTGGGAGATACCTTTCTGTTCAAAGAAAGATTCCAGGGTACTGTTTTTGAACTCAGTCCCATGGTCACTTCTTATTGAACGAACAGTAAGGTTGTTGAGTTTTTCCATCTTCCTGACGAACTGGATGATTTCTTCAGGAGCATCACTCTTGGCACGTAAGAAGAAAACCCAAGTATATCTGGAATATTCATCTACGATCACCAGAGTATATTTCTTTCCACCAATGGATTGGACATTAACAGGTCCAAAGAGATCCATGTGGAGAAGTTGTAGAGGAGAGCTGATGGAGGAAATCTGCTTGGACTTGAAGCTAGCCCTGGTCTGTTTTCCTTTCTCACATGCTGAACAAAGAGATTCCTTTGTGTAGCGATAGTCAGGAAGACCAATGACCAGGTTGTTGATGCAAAGTTGATTCAGCGTCTTGAAGTTGAGATGAGAGAGACGCTTGTGCCAGAGCCAATTCATATCAGTGGAAGCACGTGATACGAAACAGAAGTTATCAGTGGAAGTATTCATATTGATGATGTAGATATCTGCATGTCTAACACCATTGAGAATGACTTCCTTCTTCCTGTTCTTGACTTTGCACTTTTTCTTAGAGAAGGAAACTTTGTGATTTTTATCACACAGTTGACTGATGCTCAGAAGATTATGCATCAGGCCTTCAACATAAGCAACTCTTTTGAAAGTAGTTACTCCGTTGGTCAGAGTGCCGTACCCTCTGGTTTGGCCTCTACCGTTTCCGCCAAAGGTCACAGCCGGACCTCTTTCTTCACGGTAGTTAGTGAGGACAGATTTAGAACCAGTCATGTGTCGAGAGCATCCACTGTCCAAGTACCAGATGCCCTTATCCTGTAAAATACAGAGTTTAAGTTTTCTTTGGTACCCATAGAACTATGGATCCAGAAGTATCAGTAGGACTGGTTGAATCAGTGTCAGCCTTTACTGAAGTATCAGTATAGGAGGCTGGAGTCTTGACTGAAGGAACAGTCTTGACAACCTTCTTTCCTTTGACTGATTTCTCAGTCTTGGGAATCTTCTTTACCTTAGCTGATTTTTCAGCTTTGGTAGCATCAGGACACTTACTCGCAATATGGTCATTTAATCCACAGTGATAGCATTTGCGATATTGAAAGCGTTTAGTGTGGTCCAGAAAGTTTTTGAACTTTAGGTGAGCAGGACCTGCACCAAGTATGCCTTTAGCATTGGACATTGGAGGAATTGGTTTCTTCTCCTGAGTCTTTTGCTTCAGGTCAATCTTCAGTCTAGGAGCAGGACTCTGAGAAAGAGACTTAGTTCCAGAGACTGAAGGACCACCACCCAGAACTTTGTTCTTGGGTTTAGGACCCTTGGTCTTTGAAGGTGTTTCAGTTTTGGATTTATCCTTAACTGTATTCTTTTTGCTCTTAGGAGCACCTTCAAGGTGAGTGTTAGAAGAAGAAGAAGGGGTGTTTTCAGAGGCATTAGGAAGAGGAATAGAAGAAACAAATTTTCCAAATTTGAGCATGGAACTATCAGACTTAGGTTCTTCTTTCTTGTAACCACGAAAGAATCCAAGACCTCTCTTGCTTTTATCAGGCCTCCCTGAAGCTAATATTTCATCAACCTTTTTAGAGGCGTCACTCCATCCTTTGATGGTGACTTTTTCAGCATTTAATTGGGCAAGGGCCTTCTCTTTGGCAGCAAGAGCCATTTCTCTTTCAATACAAAGAGTTTTGTTTACAGTGACCTGATCCTTATAATTTTCTTCCACAATGGTAAGCTGTTTTAATTTTTCTTGACATTCTTTGAGTTGTCCTCTAAGGTCAATATTCATTTTTTCAGCAGATGTTTTACCATTTAGGGCTTTGTAAAGGTCAAGAGTGACCAGGTCTAACTGTGTTAAGTTTTCAAGAGGGATGAGAGGAATAGGTACCTGACTGGAAGAATCAGTCGCAGAGGTGGAAGCTTCAGGAGTTGTGGAAGAAGAAGCTTCAGGATCCTGAGGAGGAATCTCTTCAGGAACCTCTTCTATCTTAGCCATGAGAGCTAAGGTAGGTTCCTCAATAATGGCCATGAGTGCCACTTGAGTATCTTCCTCATCAGACGAGTCATCAGAGGATACATCATCCCAATCGCAGTCTTCTGCGATTAAACCTTTGCCTTTACGCTGAGTTTTCATCTTTTTGTACTTTTCCTTCAGGCGTTGGTATTTGGGGTTCTTGGAAGAAGATTTTGCAGAGGAGGGAGCAAACTGACTTTTTCTGTACCTGCAATCATTAGCAAAGTGTCCTTTGCCCTGACAGTTATAGCAGATAGCAGTAGCCTTGTCAGTAGAATCTGACTTTGGCTTGTCAGTAATAGAAAGATGTTTCTTTTTATGGAAGTTGCCCTTTTTGGCAAACTTTTTGAAGGATCTAGTTAAAAGAGCAAGAGATTCATTGAATTCAGGATCTTCTGACATTTCAGAGTCAGAAGATTCTAATTCAGTAATAGTTACTGAAGATGAAGAAGCAGACAACAGGAGGAACTGAATCAGAAACCAATGCAACAGATGTGCTTTTGGATTCTTTAGAATCTCTTATGAGATTCTTTTTCAGTTTCTTCTGTTGTTCACGGTTCAGAAGAATACCGTACAGCTCACTTAGAGTGAGTGTCTTTATGTCCTTTGACATAGTTAAGCAGGAGGTGTAGATTTCCCAATGTTCAGGAAGAGCTTCCATGAACTTGGTAACCACCTCAGAGTTAGAGTAGGTAGTACCGATGGTCTTCAGATCAATCAGAAGACAGTTGAATCTCTGATGTAGCTGGGAGAGAGTTTCATCCTTCTGATGAATAAAGCTTTCGTACTGTCGAACCAAGAAAATCTTTCTTGATTCCATGAGTACGGCAGTACCTTCATATTGAACACAGAGAGTGTCCCATATCTCCTTAGCAGAGCGAAGGTGACAGACAGAATGAAAGACGTCATCAGGGAGTGACATGGCAATGAGAGACCTAGCCTTGGTGTCAATGTTGACCAGGCGTCTATCTTCATCATTCCAGTCAGTTACGGGCTTAACCAGCTCCCTTTCAGGAACAGCAGGTTGGCCACCAGCAGCAGGAATGGGGTGGACGGTTTGTGTAGGCACATGTGGTCCGTTTTCCAGAAAATAAGGAATCTGGGGATCAGAACCAGAGAGGAAAAGTTCCATCCTGGTTTTCCAAAGAGAGAAGTTGTCTTTGTTAAACCGAGGAGGCTTTCCAGCAGAGCCGGTATCAAAGTAGTTATCCTTAGCTTGAAGAGCCATAGAATAAGAAGAGAGAGGATCACAAGATTTTTCTTAAGAAGAAAATGAGAGCTTGTATCTGCTCTGATACCACTTGTTGGTCCCAAGTAGGTGACCTTCAAGTAAGGATAGTGTTTGGGATTATAGAAGGGGGGGGGGGGGTTGAATATAATCACACAAATTTCTCACTTTTAAATTCTTGTTTTATAAACAATAAGAATTTACAGATTGTTGCGGAAATAGAAAAGACAATTAGTCTAAACTAAACAATCTAAGTTCTTTCACTATGCACTAAGTGAGAAGAGAATAAGGAAAGAAACTAGAGGGATAAAGAGAGAAAGGACTTGAATATTTTAGGATGAAGAAGAAGTATGGAGAACATCTCTTCACGTCCTATTTATACTCCATGCATTAAATGCATGCAGACCTACTATTGTGACGTGTCACAATGTGAGTGGTCTGTTGTACTATTTACTATAAACAAATACTCTTTGCATGGTGTGCAAAAGAGGATGTTTGTAAACAGTTGCCTTATGGTCTGATAAGTACGGAGGGAACAGTAAAGTAACTGCCCTTATGTACTATTGTGTCAGAAAAGGCGTGTAATCCTTTTGTGCATTAGACTAAGACATTGTTCTAATCCTTCAGGATCAGGATACTGATCAGTGACTAGAGTCCTGAAACTGGGGACGTTCAGGGTCACATGTATCCTGATGAATCTTCAGGATGTCATACGATAGTGAACAGACTGCTATCACTGAGTTCCGTCTTCAGATCACGAGCATGCTGTTCCTGTCATCAGCTATTTCTTCGACGTCGCTGATGGTTCTTTGTGTATGATCTTAATGTCTTCAGGGGGAGGTCTTCACTTCAGTGGACAGGATCAGTAGACTGCAGAACAGACTCGTTAGTCTCCTGATCCTGATCCTGAAATCTATAAAGTTAAGTTACAGCATAAGTAACATGGAATAACACTGAACAGACTCAGTGATAATTCCTCAAGCTATAACAGAAGTAAAAACCTATTCACTAAGTAAAGATTCAGGATCATTATCATTTCATCAGGTCTTAGGAGAGCTGGATCAACAAAAAGGTTTTACCCTCTGTCCATTTACTTTAAAAGTGGTACCTCTCTCTGGGTCAATTAAGTCAATTACCCCGTAAGGATACACTTTTGCAATTGTGAAAGGCCCGGTCCATCTAGAGTTAAATTTTCCAGGGAAAAGTTTCACTTTAGAATTGAACAATAAGGCTTTCTGGCCCTCAATGAGTTCTTTAGGAATGATCCGTTGATCATGCCATTTTTTGGTGTTTTCTTTATATAATTTGGCATTTTCATAGGATGCATTCCTATGTTCTTCCATTTCACACAATTGTAAAGTTCTCTTTTTACCAGCTTCATCCAAACACATGTTAAGCTCTTTGATGGCCCAGTAGGCCTTGTGTTCTAACTCAACAGGTAAATGACAGGCCTTTCCAAAAACCAACCTGAATGGGGACATTCCTATAGGGGTTTTGTAAGCAGTCCGGTAGGCCCACAGGGCATCATCCAATTTGGAGGCCCAGTCCTTTCGGTGTGGTTTGACTACTTTGGCCAAAATGCCTTTGATCTCCCTATTTGATAACTCAGCCAAACCATTGGTTTGAGGGTGGTAAGCAGTGGCCACCCTGTGCTGAATGTTGTATTTACTTAACAATTCCTCAAGCAGGTTATTTATGAAATGTGTGCCTTCATCACTGATCAAGGCACGTGGTGTACCAAATCTGGTGAATATGTGTTTGTGTAAGAATTTGACAACAGTCTTAGCATCATTAGAGTGGCAAGCCATAGCTTCCACCCATTTAGACACATAGTCTACAGCCACCAGTATGTAAGAACAATTGTTGGAGATTGGAAAGGGTCCCATGAAGTCAATGCCCCACACATCAAAAAGTTCTATTTCTAGAATTCCATTGAGGGGCATTTCATTCCTCCGAGATATGTTTCCACTCCTTTGACACTCGTCACATCTTTTTACAAAGTCATGACAGTCTCTGTGTAAGGAAGGCCAGTAAAATCCAGATTGCAGGATCTTGGATGCTGTCCTTTGTCCTCCAAAATGACCTCCACAAGGTCCTGAATGGCAGTGATGTATGATTGATGTCACCTCTTCCTTTGGAATGCACCTTCTGATTATTTGATCTGCACAGATTTTAAACAAATAAGGATCATCCCACAAATACTTTTTACAATCATAAATGAGCTTTTTCCTTTGGTATTTGTTAAATTCCTTAGGAATAATCTCACAAGCTAAGTAATTTACAATGTCTGCAAACCAAGGTACAGAAAAATGGTTCACAGCTAATATCCTCTCATCTGGAAATACTTCACAGATCTCACTCCTTTGTTCAGTTTCTTTTGGCTTTTCTAATCTAGACAAGTGATCAGCCACTTGATTATTTACACCCTTTCTGTCAATGATCTCCAAATCAAACTCTTGAAGTAACAAGACCCACCTTATTAGCCTAGGTTTTGCATCTTTTTTAGAAATGAGATACTTAATGGCTGCATGATCAGTATGTACAATGACTTTAGCACCCATCAAGTATGCTCTGAATTTTTCAAAAGCAAAAACCACAGCTAATAATTCCTTTTCAGTAGTGGTGTAATTGAGTTGAGCATCATTGAGTGTCTTACTGGCATAGTAGATAGAATGAAAGATTTTACCCTTCTTTTGGCCTAAAACAGCACCAACTGCCCAATCACTGGCATCACACATAATTTCAAAGGGTTGTGACCAGTCAGGTGTGGTTACTATTGGAGCAGTGACCAAAGCTTCTTTCAAAGTTTTGAAAGCCTTTTTACATTCTTCATTAAAATCAAAAGCTTGGTCATGCTGAAGTAGTACACACAAGGGTTTTGAGATTTTTGAAAAGTCTTTGATGAATCTCCGATAAAACCCTGCATGCCCTAGAAAACTTCTGACTCCTTTGACAGTGATTGGCTCAGGCAATTTGGAAATTACTTCCAATTTGGCCTTGTCAACCTCAATACCTCTTTTGGATATGAGATGTCCCAGAACTATGCCTTCTTCAACCATGAAGTGGCATTTCTCCCAATTTAAGACTAGATCAGTCTTTTCACACCTTTCCAGACATTTTTCAAGATTTTGCAAACATTCATCATATGATGTCCCGTATACAGAAAAGTCATCCACGAAGATTTCCATGGAGTTTTCTAGCATATCAGAGAAAATGGACATCATACATCTCTGGAAAGTGGCTGGGGCATTACATAATCCAAAGGGCATCCTTCTAAAGGCAAAGGTTCCATAGGGACATGTGAAAGTGGTCTTTTCCTGGTCATCTGGTGCAATGGCTATTTGATTGTAACCGGAGTAGCCATCTAAGAAACAATAAAACTCTTTTCCTGCCAGTCTGTCTAACATTTGGTCTACAAAGGGTAGAGGAAAATGGTCTTTTTGAGTGACTTTGTTAAGTCTCCTATAGTCCATGCATATCCTCCAACCTGACACTACTCTGGTAGGTATAAGTTCATTTTTCTCATTTGGTACAACAGTAACTCCACCCTTCTTGGGTACACATTGAACTGGACTGACACAGGTGCTACTTGCAATTGGGTAGATTATACCAGCATCAAGCCATTTTAAAATCTCCTTTTTAACTACTTCTTTCATCACAGGATTGAGTCTCCTTTGAGGCTCAACTGAGGTGAAATTTTTGTTTTCAAGAATGATCTTGTGTTGACAAATGGTAGGGCTTATGCCCCTGATATCAGCAATGGTCCATGCAATAGCTTTCTTGTGCTGTTTCAGCATTTGGATCAACTTTTCCTCCTGATCAGATTCTAATGATGATGAAATTATGACTGGCAACTTACCTGAGTCTCCTAAAAAGGCATACTTCAGATGTGAGGGAAGTTGTTTCAGTTCCAGGTCTGGGGCAACATCTGAGGATGGGACAAGGATCTTCCTATCCTCAGCTTCTAAAGTCTCAAAGGCAAGAACTTCCTTAGGCATAACTATCTCCTCACAGTCCTCCTCATCACTCTCACTATCAGACTCATCTATTCCCAACATTCCCCTTCTACATCCATTCTCACACCAGGTCTCAATCACACTTAAAGTAGAACAATCCTCTCTGTCATCAGGGTACTTGAGAGAATTGAATACATTAAAGGTCACCTCTTGGTCATGGACTCTCATGGTCAATTCTCCTTTCTGGACATCTATCAAGGTTCTACCAGTTGCTAAAAAGGGTCTACCTAGAAGGAGGGGAACTTCATTGTCAGCCTCAAAGTCTAAGATGATAAAGTCAGCTGGAAAGATGAACTTATCAACCTGGACCAAGACATCCTCAATTTTTCCTTCAGGGTAGGCTATGGTCTTATCAGCTAAAGACAGAGTCACTGTGGTAGGTCTAGCTTCACCTATGCCTAAGGATTTGAAAATAGATAAGGGCATCAGGTTAATACTAGCACCTAGGTCACACAAGGCTTTCTCTACATTCTTTCCACCTATACAACAAGGTATGGTAAAACATCCCGGATCTTTCATCTTTGGTGGGATTTTGTTGGCAATCAAGGCACTGCACTCCTTAGTCAGAGCTACTGTTTCATATTCAGTCAGTTTCTTCTTTTTGTTTAAGATGTCTTTAAGAAACTTTGCATAACTTGGCATTTGCTCAATAGCCTCAACCAAAGGTATGTTTATGTGAAGCTGTTTGAAAACATCCAGAAATTTTTTAAATGTTGTTCTTCTTTTTGATTCCTCAACCTTTCGGGATAAGGAATATAACGACCGACTGAAGCAGAAGTAGTAGCCTTTTCAGGGGCAGGTGGTGGTACAAGTGGTGGAGTAGGTAGAGCATCATACTCCATTACTTGTTGTATGACAGGCTCTTCCTCAGGGATTGTATCTAGCTTGCTTGGTATGGAATGAATCTTAGGACTGTCACCAGATTGTGACACATCACTAACAAGGGTCTTGTCTCTTTTCTGTACCTTCTTAGGTTCATCTGGGAATAACAGTGGAAGGTCTGACTTTTCATGAAGTGGTGCATGTGTCAGAGGTCTTTTGTTACTTTCTTTGGAAAACTGTGGACTATTAGTAAAAGATGATGATGCACAGGTCTTTTCAGGTTCTACCTTTTTCTTCTCGGGCTCTGTTTTTGTATTTTCTTTTTCTTTATCTTTTTTCTCAGGTGGTGTGTGTGATTTCACCTGATTGTTTTCTATTAAAGTCTTACCACTCCTTAAAGTAATAACTTTGACTTGTTCCTTCCCAGGTCTCTGAGGTGTCTCAGTATCACTGGGCAAAGTCCCATCAGGTCTTTTCTTAATCTCCTGAGCTATCTGGCCAACTTGGTTTTCCAGATTTTTGATTGATGCCTGTGTTTGGGCCATGAACCCTTTTAGCATTGCCTCCAAGGTAGGGGGGGCATCATTTTGATTGTTTTGCCTATGGTGAGAAGATGAAGAAGAAGACTGATGGTTCTGGTTTTGAAAATGAACATGTCTCTGTTGTTGGTGGTGGTTATTATTCTGACTCGGATGATTTGTCTGTCCATGGGGCTTTAGCATTGGTGGGTTGAGTGCTGGACTATGCCATCCCAAATTAGGGTGATCTCTCCACTTAGAATTGTAAGTGGGAGAGAAGGCCCCGGTGGTTTGTGTGTAATTGTTATGATTTACATAATTGACACTCTCTGGGTTTCCAGGACAGTCCTCAAATGAATGGTTCTCTTGACAGTATGAACAAGTAACAAAGCGAACTTGCTTTTTAGGTGCCCTTTCATTTCCATTAGGGTTGGATAGATTCTTCATCATTTCAACCATATTGGAAACTTGCTCAGCCAAAGCTGAGTAGGCATCTGTATCCTGAACATTAGCAGCATTTCTTTTTGGTGGGATTCCCCGTGGGTCAGCCCAATGTCCGCTGTTGTTGGATATTTTTTCTAGGATTTTGAATCCTTCATTATATGTAACTCCTGTGAAAGCTCCGCCTGCCGTAGCATCTAGCATTCCTTTAGCAGTGGGGGTTAGACCATTGTAAAAGGTTTCTAGTTATATGCAGTACGGAATGCCATGGTGAGGGCATTTTCTCAAAAGCTCTTTGTACCTTTCCCATGCGTCAGGAACTGCCTCGTCATCCCATTGTTTAAAAGTGGAAATATCAAGTCGGGACTTAGCATTCCTGGTGGGTGGGAAGTACTTTTTCAAAAACGTTTCTGCCATTTGGGTCCATGAGGTTATAGAATCTGGTTCGAGTGAATCGTACCAGGCTCTGGCTCTTTCCCTGAGTGAAAATGGAAAAAGAGATAACCTCAAGGCACTTGATGAGACTCCCGGTATACGGAAAGAGTCTGATATTTGCATAAAAGATTTCAGATGAGAGTGAGGATCCTCAAGTGCAGTACCACCAAACTGGCCATTAGTTTGAAGCATAGAAAACATCAGTGGCTTAAGAGCAAAATGGGCGGCTTTGATTTTTGGTTTAAGTATTCCTGAATGGAGTTGCCTCAAAACAGGAACGGCATAATCCATAATCCCGCCATCTTTAGAGTTAGCCAGTTGGATGATATCCTGCTCTTGGTAAAGTTCCTCCTCATCACTATAATCTTCCTCATCAGAGGGAGGGTGTTCTTGGTCAGCCATTAGTATTTTTAAAAGCTCTTTTTGTATTTTTCTTTGCCAACGGAAAGTTCTTTCAATCTCTGGATCTAAATCGAAAAATTCCCCGCGCACTTTTCTTGGCATACGCCTCTATTTCAAAAAGGTGGTAGAAAAATCAAATTTTAAAAGCTTTACTTAAAGCAGAAAAGAACTCTTAGCTACCTTCCCCGGCAGCGGCGCCAAAAACTTGTTAGGCAGTTTTCCTTGCCCAAGAGCAAGGAAAACAGAAAACGACCGTGAACTGTGAGATTCAACTAGAAAATAGAACCAGGCGCAAGTATACACCTTGAACTACTGTCGTCCCGTAACAAGTAATAATGGTAAGTAAATACCAGATATCGATCCTCAGGGAAGGTTTTGTGCAAAAGTCTTTTTAGCAAAAAGTCTAGTTCGTAAAAGATGATTTCAGATGGCGAATTCGAGGATTTTAACCGATGCTGTTTAAGCAAATGGTGAATGATTGGTTATAAAATCTATCAGAGCAAGAAGCACAGGGTGCAAGGGTCTGATGAAACACAAGTGATCTAGCAATAATCCTACTGAAGGTCCAACTACTGGTTTGACCGGCCTCCTAAGAGTACACACAGGTCAACGTGCATTCAGAGGTGATATATTAGTCACGAATCCTAGCACAACACAGTGTTACCAATCTCACTAGATGAGTATAGCACAATTAAGTACTAAAGCTACTTTTAGCCTTCTCACGTCTGTTACGGATGTTTAACACAAATCCTAACTCTAAGAGCTAGTGCACTTTCATGTACTAAGTTGGGCGTCAATCAACTAGGTACAATCTTCAATGAAGTGTCAAACACCTGCAATAAACAGTTAGATTACAACAGTAAAGCAAACACTAGAAAGTAAACACTGGATTATGACCAGTAGAGTTGCTGTAAATTAAATTGCGAGTAATTAAATTGCTGAAATAAAATAAACTGGTAGTTATTACACAATACGTTCTCTTTAATGAGAGAAACAGAGTGTAGATAACCCCGAGAAAATAAAAGCAGGTAAATTGCTGTAATGTAAATAACTGAAAAATAAATACTGGATGTTGACCAGTAAGAGAGCAGGAAAGTAAATACTGGAAAGATGACCAGTAAACGGCAATAAAGTAAATAACTGAAATATAAATTGCAGGAATAATGAACACTGGAAAGTTGACCAGTACAATAATTGAAAGCAAGGTAAAGAAAACTGATAATTATCACACAATACGTTCTCTTCGATGAGAGAAACAGAGTGAAAATAATTATGAGTTAGCAGTTATATAAATAACAGTAGTAAACAGATTTATAACAGTTCAAGAAAATAGCTTTGCTTGGAAGAAAAATGATACTTTGCTGATTATCACACAATACGTTCTTCACTATTAGAAATAAATCTAATCTGGAGGAAACAGGGTGCACGTAATCTCAATATAACAGTAAATATCAGTTTGAAAATGGCTCACGATTTAGTAACTTGGAATGAAAGCTACTTAAGATGAAAAGTTCTTCAAAAAGTACTAAAAAGTACTTAAAGGTACAAAAAGGTACAAAAGCTAGATTTGGTAACTTGCAACGGAAGCTTTCAAATTTGTTACTTGCAATGCAAGTTTCGAGATAAACACTTGTGAAATAGGAACTTAGTAACCAACCGATGATTAAAGTAAGCTTGTTTGAAAAGACGAAAGACTTTCAAATTTACGAAAGATGAAAGACTTTCAAATTTGACGTAACTGGAAAATCTTGATGATTAAATTCGAGAACCGTTTTGAACAAAGATGAAGTATCGTGAGTGAGAAAAATCAAACCTTGAGAATTTGTAAGACTTAAAAACACGTACAATGATGAAATAATGCACTTTGAGAGATATAAGTGAAAACTTGAACACGAGATGTACTAAAATGCTTCGGAATTGGTATTAATACTAGAAACGTAACTTAGAACAAGTGAACTAATGCTTAACAATCGGGATGATTCTAAGCACCACTTAACTTGCCAATAACTTACTTACGACTATAGAACACGAAACAAGAGAAAAGTAGTGAAAGTTGGTAAATACAAACTACATTAAACCTACTCTTTATAATACTTAGTGACTTAGGGACCAAGTTTGTGATTACATATGATGTCATCAAAAGAGAAATGGGCTTTGGCCCTCAAAACGTAGCTGCTGCCTCCATCAGCCCAAAATAGTCCCTAGAAGCCCGGCCCAAATGAGTAGGAGTCCAAAAATCCGCTGTCAACAATACTGCGCACTGCTACAGCACTCCTATAGCATCCTGTAGTACTGGGCCATTTTCTGCAAAAAACTGTAATTAAGCTACATAAGTACCAAAATTAAATCAAATTAAGCATAATTAGATATAAACTAGTTAGGATACTAATATATACTAATATTGCATAAAATAGGACTAAATAGACACAACGGGCTACCAAAATGGTGAAAAAGTGAACTAAAAGACTCAAAATAGGGGTTAATAAAAATCAAATTAAGCATAATTAGATATAAACTAGTTAGGATACTAATATATACTAATATTGCATAAAATAGGACTAAATAGACACAACGGGCTACCAAAATGGTGAAAAAGTGAACTAAAAGACTCAAAATAGGGGTTAATAAATAACACCTATCAGAGGCCATGGAACGGAAAAGTACGGAAAAAGGCGAAAAAAACGTGGAAATTGGAAAAACTCAATCCAGTGGGCATTTCGCGTCCGCGAGTTTTCAAGTTTGGCGTCGCCAAGTTCGCAAAGATGGAAATCTAGGGTTTGATTAAGTTGCGCCGCGAACCCGCAGCCTCGCGATCGCGAAACGAGCTCCGACTCCCCTTTTTAAATACTGGCCTCCTCCTTCAGTTGAAAATCATGAACCATCTGGCATAAATCATTAGAGTCTTAGTTTGTGAGAAAGAGAGAGAGGGTTGTGCCGATACGTTACGAAGTTTTGATTCTCGATCATCTATCGTTGGACGGTCGGTATAATGTCTGTCTCTATTTTTGTTTTTGCTGTTTTAGTTATGATTAGTGAGTAGTTTTCTTTAGTGGTACTTATTGTGGTAGATGAACCTTGTGAATGATGTTTTTGTGATTTAATGTTTATTGGTTTGTTTTTGGTTTATTGAATGTGTTTTACGGTTCCGGTTTGATTCGTATTGTATGGATATTTGAATTCGCTGGTTGGGTGTATCTGTTTGACTTAGATAGATAGACTCCGATAGGTTAATCAACCTTTCTTGACCTTCCCTTCGGAAACTCGGAGAGTTGTGTTAGGTGGTTAGCTCAGACCGAGAGCAGCCAGATAGTAAAATTTCGTGCAATAGTGATAGAATTGGGTGGCTGGTACTAGATTGCCTGACAATCAGTCTATGTATTAGGACTAGGAAGACCAACCTAGTTGACAACCGTAATGATCACATGTTAGGGTGTCCCAGACTTAAATTCCTACAATAACCAAAACAACCATACCTTTGGCTAATTTAAATCATCCACTTGGAGAGTCGTTATACCTGATAAGTACTACTGTTTTTCTCTTATAAAGTTTAAATTACTTTCTTTGTATTTTCTAGTTAGTTAATTAAATCAGTTGTCTTTTGCTTCTTAGTTATCTTTTAATTAATCAAAACCATTTTTATAAAAACCCTCCAAAGCTTTAGGTTAATTAAACTAGCTAAGATTATTAATCTACATAACTTGACCGTTCCCAGTGGTAGATACGATACCTGGACTTTCCTACACTATATTACTCACGATCAGGTACGCTTGCCTGTGAATGTGGTAACAGTGGCTAGGCTTTAGAGGTTAAAACTTGTTTCGCTTTTTATACGATAATTACCGCATCAGGCAATGATCTGAAAAATTACGAGGTAAAGCGACCGCCGAAGTAAGGGCCATAATGCTAGAAACTCTGCCGAAACGAAAACGATCTAATTTGCTAAGAGACAACTCGTCATCCCCCATCCAGGTATACCGCCTACCGCCCAAATTATTTATGATTCTTTCTTCCCTGCACCGAAGTTCATTGAAATCCCCCATCAACGCCCAAGTTCTCGGGTTTGATAAGATTCTAGAATATAAGTCTCCCCATAATTCTCTGCGAGCCTGTTGTTGCCTAGGTGCGTAAATATTTGCGATATGTAAAGTGGAATCGATGCCTTTCAAAGTCCCACTAACAATCAACACATTTGCACTTTTAAATACCAATGATTTCGCAAAAATAGACAGGTCCCAGATGCACAAGAGACCACCCGATCTCCCTTGGGAGGCCACAACCTCAGTCATAAGGTGTATTATACCAGAAACTTTTGACATTAATTTTACCTTCGTTCACAAACCGAGTCTCCTGTATAGCTAGGAATTTGATGTTGTGTTCCTTTAGCAAACTCCTAACCCAATCCTCCTTATGCCTTCCACCGACCCCTCTTATGTTTAGGGATAAGAAATTCATTAGACAATTGGTTGGTTCTCCTGAATACCTTCCAATTGATCTTTTATGGCTTCTTCAAATCCATCCAATGAAAATCCCACTTGTTTCCCTACATCGATGGTGCATTGAACCTCCCGCTCAATTCTTTGCTCACTTGATTCAGCTTCATTCAAGGAATGCGTGGAGTTTGAGACAATAAGAGTTGCCCTAGCCGAATTGCAGGAAGTCAATCTGTGTCGGTGAAGGGTAAGATCCTCTCTCTTATGTAATTTTCCAAGAATGTTGACGAGGAGTCCTTGAAAGTAAATTTTCGATTTGAACATCTTCATCCATGTTTGCTTGATGAGGGTTCCCCATTGGAGAAAATATTCGCTGCAAAGGTCGTTAGAGGGATATTCAGATCGATAGAACGCCTATTTGAGGTCTCAGAAAATATGTATATTTCTATTAACAGATACAAATGAACATAGAAGAAAACAAACATACATCAAAATTAACAAATATTTACGAATATAAATAAACAAATGCAACTATTGTTCATGTTCGTTCATTAAAACTAAACGAACAAATAAAATGTATTTATGTTTGTTCTTTTTTAAATAAACAAATAGAGTAAACTACAAATTTGGTCCCTGAAGTTTACCCAAATCTGTACGTTTCGTCCTTAAACTTTAAAAACTACAAAAAGCGTACATGAACTTCCATTTTTGCAACGCGTTTCGTCCCTGCTCACTAACGCCGTTTGAGCTTAGTTAAGTGAGGGGGTTATCTTGCAAAAATGAAAGACAAGGGGCCATAACTATAACTATCTATATCTCTCTCTCTCTCCCTCTTTCATCTTTAACCAACCACCACCACCACCTCCACCACCTCCACCACCACACCCACAACAGCCACCACACCACCACCACACACACCACCATCTCTCCTTCTTCTTCATTAACCCACCACCACCACCACCACCACCATACCCACCACCACCACCATACCCACCACCACCACCACCACCACCAGTACCTTCACTAATGAAAATAAACAAAAACACAAATGGAGGAATAATGAAACTAAACAAAAACCCACTTCAAATCATCAACTATATACAAAACAAAAAGAAACCCATCAAGGAATTGAAGTTAAATTGACGAAAAAAACCCAATCTGTGTGAGAAATTAATAGATCGCCGGCTGCCGGTGGAACCACCGATCCTCGTCATCATCTAAACCCTAACCCTAACCCTAACCAAAAACCAAAATCGAACAAGAAGAATCATTTCCCTAAATCGTCAGCCAGACCGCATTGGAAGATGGCTCGCCGATTTCAGATCTGGGATTTCAGATCGGTCGTTGATTCCATGGAAGAGGCTGTGGTGGTGGTCGATTTCGAAAGAGGCTGTAGTGGTGGTCGAATTTCGAAAGAGGCTGTAGTGGTGGTCGATTTCGAAAGAGGCTGTAGTGGTGGTCAGATCTGGGGTGGTCGATTTCATATCGGCCGTTGATTCCATGGAAGAGGCCATTGATTTCAGATCAGATCTGGGGTGGTCGATTTCGAAAGAGGCTGTGGTGGTGGTTGATTTCAGATGTGGGTGTTGATGGGTGGTGGTGGTGGCGGTAGGTGGGTGATGGTGGTTGGTGTTGGTGGTGGTGTAATGAAGTTGATGAAGATGAAGATGGTGGTGGTGGTGGGTGTAGGGGAGATGGTGGTGGTGTTGGTGGAGATGGTGGTGGTGGGTGTGGTGGAGATGGGGGTGGTGGTGGTGGTGGCTGTGGTGGAGGTGGTGGTGGCTGTGGTGGAGGTGGTGATGGTGGTGGTGGTGGTGTGGTGTGGTGGTGGTTGGTTAAAGATGAAAGAGGGAGAGAGAGAGATATAGATAGTTATAGTTATGGCCCCTTGTCTTTCATTTTTGCAAGATAACCCCCTCACTTAACTGAGTTCAAACGGCGTTAGTGAGCAGGGACGAAACGCGTTGCGAAAATGGAAGTTCAGATACGCTTTTTGTAGTTTTTAAAGTTTAAGGACGAAACGTACAGATTTGGATAAACTTCAGGGACCAAATTTATAGTTTACTCTAAACAAATATAGATGAACTTTATGTCACAGTTCACAAACAATTTGGTGAACATTTGACTCATTTGCAATACATGCTGCAAACATATGAGGAGATTAAGATTATCTATTTGTAAGTTAGGTTTCTAAAACATTATATAAAATAATGTTTCAACAAGAGCATCCACAATGGTAGAACCTTCACGAACCCCACTTACCATATATTTTCCTACCACGTCATTGCCATCTCAACAAAACAAGAACCTCCTTAAAACTCTACAATGGAGTTTCTTACAAAAACCTCACTTCCCTCTGCTTATTTATAATATAATTTCTATTTATGTAAACTATTATATAATAGAAAAGGAAATTTTTACAAGAACCTGAGTTCTTGTTCAAGCACCTGGGTTTCAATAAGAACCTGTGACTGGGCAAGAACCCCTGTCTCACAGTGGGAGTTCTTATAAAAACCCCATGAAAAACCTTAAGAAAAACCTCCCATTGTGGATGCCCTAACTTCTTCAAAACCCTTTTAATATTTTTCAAATCATATATATACACAAAAATGGAAAAAAAACGAAGAAATACATGTCTAGCTATTTATCTAAAAGGTATGTATATATTCATACAAAATATATTGCTTATAAACTACTTACATCCAAACGTAGATACCACATAATCGAATAGTTACTATATACATATATCATTTTATCCACTAATAAACTACTTTTATTAAACACAACTTTTATTTATTTATTTATTTATTAAACACAATTAATTTCTCGAATACCAAGTGACTTTAATAAATTATTTCTACCTCAAAATACAAAAGAAAAAAAGGTAATTTTGGAAAACATCACAGCTTACAAAAGCATTTATCCACTATATAATAGTGTATATATAATAAGTCCAAAATATCTTCAGAGGTCCATTAAGCTGCCGGGAGACAGACAATGGCTGGATTCTCTTATAATGGATGAAAGATAACGACACCACTCCACCTCCATTAATACCACCTGCTGGAAATGGAGAATAACATCTGAATTCCATCTTTTTCCCCTAATAACCTTTTTCATCAAATCTCACCTCCTTCCATTCCAATTTCTCATCAATCTTTCCACCTCCATTAAGCATAATTCCAGGTATCACATTCACATCTCACCAATTCTCTCTTCTTCTTATTGCTTTCAATTCAATAAAATCAGTAATTTCCACTATTTAAGTTACCTGATCCAGCTTATCAGCTGGCTTATAAGTTAGCTTATAAGTTACCTTATAAGCTAGCTTGAATCGTGGAAAGTAATTAGATTTATAAGCTAGCTTATCAGCTAGCCCGTACATGTTTGGATGGACCATCTCGCTAGCTTATTGAAATAGCATTTCACAAGTTTTTTGTAATTTTTCCAATTATACCCTTGTTAATGTTAATTAGAATACCGTAAGACGCTCTTTTTGGTCATTTTACATTATACAAACTAGTTTTTGTCAAACATAATAATTTAGTCAACAACTAGCTTATTAGCTATCAACTAGTTTATTAGGCTATGTTTTGCAGACTAGCTAATAAACTAGCAATTGACCGATAAGATGGCTTATGAACAAATTATGTTTGGCAAAAACTAGTTCATGGGTACGTAAAATGACCAAAAATAGTACATCGAGTATATAATTAATATTAATAAGAGTATAATTGAGAAAAAAAAAAGAGTATAAAAAGCTAGCTTATAAGCTACATTTTGTCCATCCAAACCTTCACACAAAAAAATAAGCTAAAGCTAGCTTATATTTACCATAGCCTGAGCCATCATCTAGCTTATTAGCTAGTTTGCTAAACATAAACTTGATCTAGTTATTTTGCAGAGGTAGATCTGCCAACTGCCATGGATCCAGATCTGACCAAACCCTGGGCGTTACCTGAAGAATTTCTGAAACGAACCTTCTCGTTGATCGACTCCGATAAGGACCGCAACTCGGCGTCGCTCGTCTGCAAGGACTGGTACGACGCTGAGCGGGTCAGCCGCCGCCACGTCTCAATCGGGAACTGCTACGCAGTCTCGCCCGAGATCGTGGCGGCGAGGTTTCCGGGGATCCGGAGCGTGACGCTGAAGGGCAAGCCCCGGTTCTCCGACTTCAACTTGGTGCCAGAGGACTGGGGTGCCGACGTTCAGCGGTGGCTGGGGGTTTTCGCGGCGGCGTATCCGTTCCTGGAGGAGCTGCGGCTGAAGAGGATGGCGGTTTCCGATGAGAGCTTGGAGTTTTTGGCTATGAATTTTGATGGATTTAAGGCTTTATCACTGTTGAGCTGTGAGGGTTTCAGTACTATTGGGTTGGAAGCCATTGTTACTCATTGCAAGTAAGCTTTTCTTACTATTTTTTTTGCAATAATTGCAAGAAATTTTAGGACAAATTTGAAATTAATTATGTTTTTAGCTTTTTAATATATGATTTCTTGAAAGTAGTAAGGCCGTGTTTGGCAAAAATAAGCTGGCTTATAAGCTGGTCCATCCAAACATGTACCATAAGCTAGCTTTTTGAAACGCTACTTGAGCAGCGTTTTGAGAGTTTTTTGTAGTTTTTTCCCAATTATATACTCTTATTAATATTAATTATTAAATTCAAATATACCTTTTTTGGTCATTTTACATACTCATAAGCTAGTTTTTGCCAAACATAATTTGTTCCTAAGCTAGCTTATCGGCTAGCAGGTAGCTTATCACCTATTTTACTAAACATAGCCTAACACTATTTCCTTAGGTACACTTGTTTTTATAAAATATATATCTTTTTTTCCCTAAATAATGTCTTATTTCAAACCAAGAAATTGTTCCCATTTTAATCCACCAATTCATTCTATAATCACTTTTCTATGATTATGTATTTGGTCTTTGTGTGGGTTTTTTAAAATGGGAAATTGGCAAAACTAGCCGGTTTATATTTTGAAATTTGCCTCCTAATCATCCGTCTCCCACATTTACCAAATTGACCATCAATTCCGTAATAACGGAATTACCATTCTGTAATAACGGAATTACCATTCCGTAATTACCATTCCGTAATTACCATTCCGTAATTACTGATTCATGAATCCGTATGCACCTCCATTCCGTAATTTGACCATACAATTCCTCAATTTTGATCATGGGAGTGCATTTTCGTGCAACATGTGGCAATTCGGTAATTACTGAACTGTCACTTACGGATTTAGGATGGAATCTGTTTTTTTTTTAATTACAAAAAAGGTCCGATTCTGTAATTACAGAATGGTCTTTACCGAGTGGATGGCTAATTTGATAAATTTCAGAGAGAGATGGTTAGGAGGCAAATTTCAAAGTCTCATTTGGCGATCCAATTCATTTGATTTTTTTCTAAAACATATTCGACCCGTGAGGGACCAACTCGTTACAAAACAACATATACGAGTCATCTTCTATAATAAATGAAGTTTATGGACCATTTACGTAAAAACCACCAAACTATAGGGACTGCATCTGTAACTAACTCTATATCTAAAATAGCAATTATTTGGACTACATCTGTAATCCATTTTCTTTATGCACATAACATTCATAAAGTGGAAATGTCAAATGTCACCTATGCAACTTGCTGAATTGTTGTCTTTATAAATATTAGAGTAAATTACATATTTGGTCCCTGTGATTTATACTACATTGCACTATTGGTCCCTAGCTTGAAATAATTACGAAAAAGGTCCCTGTGGTTTACAGTATATTGCACTGTTGGTCCTTGTCGTTTACACTATATTGCATAGTTGGTCCTTGTGGTTTACACTATATTGCACTATTGGTCCCTATGTTTTTTTTAAAAGGTTCATCTAGGCTTTGCCTAGACTACGGCTATGTTTGGCAAGCGTAGCTTATAAGCTAGCTGGTAGCTGATAAGCTAGCGGATAGCTGATAAGCTAGCTGTTGATTGATAAGCTTGCTAGTAGCTGATAAGCTAGCTGTTGAACAAATTATGTTTGGCAAAAACTAGCTTATGAGTATGTAAAATGACCAAAAAGGGTATATTTGAATTTAATAATTAATATTAATAAGGGTATAATTGGAAAAAGCTACAATAAGCTCCTCATAAGCTACTCAAAGTAGCGTTTCAAAAAGCTAGCTTATAAGCTAGCTGATAAGCTAGCTTCCTGGTACATGTTTGGATGGACTAGCTTATAAGCTAGCTTATCAGCTAGCTTATAAGCTAGCTTATGCTTGCCAAACACAGCCTACATCCTTGGCAATTTAAAAGGTTGATTTCACAAGTTGCTAAATTACTATTTTGGACGATTCCCTCAAAAACTTGTTAGGATTTGATCCCCAAAAACGCATTATCAACTTATCTTTACACTTTTACATAAGAGACATAATTGTTTGATACTATAAACCTCGGTTATCTAAAAAAATCAGACATTTTTAACGTCTTATAAAGTCAAACAGTTTTTGTTAAATCATTAACCAATGAACTTTGCATTCTTGATTTTGTAGAAACTTGACGGAATTAGACATACAAGAGAACGGGATCGATGATCTCGGTGGGGATTGGTTGAGTTACATCCCGGAAAACTTAACCTCGTTAGAAGTTCTCAATTTCGCAACATTGAACAGCGAAGTCAGTTTCGATGCGTTGGAGAGCCTCGTTTCCCGATGCAAGTCGTTACGGGTCCTAAAAGTTAACCGGAAAATAAGTTTGGATCAATTGCGAAGGCTTCTCGAGCTCGCTCCAAATCTGACGGAGCTTGGTACCGGCTCGTTTGCGGAGGATCTCGTGACGAGTTCTGTCTCCGAGCTTGAAAGCGCATTCGGTAAATGTCGAGATTTGCACACCCTTTCGGGTTTTTGGGACGTTACTCTGCTTTATCTACCGGTTGTATATCCCGTGTGCGGTAACTTGACGTTTTTAAATCTGAGTTACGCGACTCTCGGGGCCGTCGAACTCGAACGGATTCTTTCACGGTGCAAAAGCCTACGTCGCCTTTGGGTAAGTTTTTTCCGCCATGAACGGATTTTTCTCGGAATAATTTTCGTCGGAAAAACTTGGGTAGAAATTGGGATGTACTGGGTTTGTTTAGTTTGATCTGATTCTTATGAACTGCAAATGTTTTCAGGTTCTCGATACGGTTAGGGACGAGGGTTTAGAAGCGGTCGGATCGTGTTGCCCGTTACTAGAAGAACTCCGAGTCTTCCCAGCCGACCCATTTGACCAAGAACTCGGCGTGACCGAGTTGGGTTTCGTGGCCGTATCCAACGGCTGCCCGAACCTGCATTACGTACTCTACTTTTGCCAACGGATGACCAACGCCGCCGTGGCCGCCGTTGCCCGAAACTGCCCGAACTTCACCCACTTCCGTCTCTGCATAATGAGCCCCGACGAACCCGATTACATAACCAACGAACCCATGGACGAGGCCTTTGGTGCGGTCGTGAAAACGTGCCCGAACCTCCGACGGCTCTCTGTTTCCGGCCGGCTAACCGACCTCGCGTTCGAGTACATTGGGAGACACGCGAAAAACCTCGAGACGTTTTCGGTGGCTTTTGCGGGCAGTAGCGATTCCGGGATGGAGTACGTAATGAGGGGCTGCCCAAAACTGCGGCGGGTCGAGATCCGAGACTGCCCGTTTGGGGACCGGGCGTTGCTTTCGGGCTTGGACCGGTACGAGTCGATGCGGTCGTTGTGGATGTCGGCTTGTAACGTGACGATGGACGGGTGTAAGAAGTTGGCCGACGAGATGCCGAGGTTGAACGTCGAGGTGATCAAGGAAGACGGCAGTGAAGATGGCGTTGCCGATAAGGTTTATATCTATCGAACGGTGGCTGGGCCACGGGCCGATGCTCCTCCGTTCGTTGTGACGTTATGAGCAAAAGTCGGGAGATGTGGGTGGTTGAGAAATGTTGTCGGACACCCGAGTTTCCGATGCTAAAACCGTATTTATATTTTGATTTAGGGTTTGGTTTTGGTTGCTTTGCGACTCTAATGAGGTAGAAGAAGAGAGTGTACTTTTGGAGAATTTTCTTTTTAATTATCATATCTGATATCTTTGACCTAATTCATGAATACAGTCTGAAAAAAGCTCGGGCTCGTCGAACAAACCTAAAAGGGTTTAAGGCTGAATCCGGACGGACAGTTAGGATGTTGGATTGGTCCATGATTGACTTGTTAATAAGAGACTTTTTTTAACAGAATTAGAACATTTTCAATACCTTCTTTAAAGTAGAGAATATTATATTTTTGTTCTCTAAAATGCTTCAACAGATTCTCTATGTAATTATTTAAAATAGAGGAAACATTTTTAAGAATCTCAAAGTTAGAAAATTCTCAAAAAGTTGAATCGTTATTTTTCAATAATATTTCTTTTTTAAAAGGTGTATCGTGATGATAAACTTATAGAATATTTTAATAATATAACAGATGTTAAAAATCTCTAAAATTGAGAATCTGCAGAGCTAAATATAAATCATTTTAGAGATTTTGATTTTTGAGTCACTGTTTAAAAAAATTATATAGAACCTGAAGGAAATATCTTGGGGAAAAGATTTTCAAAGCAAAATACCACAAGGACTATCAAAGGATGTTAGCTCAGTTGGATAGGTAACATCCCAGGGGTGTGTGGGGTGAAAGCCACACTACAAGGGTTCGAATCCCACGGGTGACATTTCTGAGATATCCAGACTTTAGATCTGGTCATTTGGGCCGGGTTCGGGGCCGATATGTGAGGATCCAGTCTATGGGATCCACCTCCCCACCGGCCGGGTTCAACCATAGGTTGGGTCGGGTCGCAGCGGATTAGTGGGATTGCCCAATTGGAGGCCCGATACCGCTGGAGCGTGTGTTTGTTAACTTGTCGTTAAAAAAATACCACAAGGGCTACTTATGCAATTGTCAAAAATTTAAGTTCTATTTTAAGACTTTTCACTAAGAACCAAAAATAAGTTACTTATTCGTTTGTTTATCCATTTTGGAACTAAAAAATGATAGGTAATTGGGCTAAACTTAACAAATGGGCCTGATGTTGGGTTTCAACCTTTAGGCTTTGGTATTGGGATTTTTGCTTACCCGATTGGGCATCTTTAAACTCGGGCCGGAAGCTTCGGCTAAAATTTTCACTGCTAACATTTGTCATTTAGGGTGCATTTAGTATACTAAATATGACATAACGGAATTAGAGTGTGCCTAACTATCTCTCGTTTGACATGACTTTTATATGCAATACATTGGAAATCTTACTGCTTTACCTGGCAGCATGACACTTGTACTGGTGCACCTTTATATACATTCTCATTGTGAGAATGGTCCATGAATTTTTCTTGAAAACCTTTTTACGAGAATGGGTATTTATGTAAATAGCCTTTTTACTTTCGCGTGTAGGGTTGGGCCGGTCCCAAATCCACCTCTTCAAAATTGGGGCGGTCAATCCCGACCAAGAATCCTAGGACGAATCTAGGCCCAATATTTTGTCCCGATCCAATTAAGATTGTCTCAAATCCGGTAGTGGTTTTTACTAGGTTTAAAAGAATTTTAGAAAAAATATATACCATCATGTTATATAGTGAAAATGCATAAATAGATATGGAATTATGAGTTTTATTGACTTTTATGTGATAACTATATCCATTTATTTTGAAAGGAAGAGGAGAGAGTGATACTATTATTATAAAGTTATATACATAATTCTTAGTAAATGGAGATGGACATGCATATTTAATTCCCATCCCTACAAATTATGGTGGGGAAAATATAATTAATGGAAATTTCCATGCAATGAAACATAAGTATTAAATGAGTATGTCAATTAAAATGAGATGTAAATGACTTATTTCTTTTTGGTTTAGTGGAAGTTGAAAATAATAAAGAACTCAATAATATCTATAAGTTTATTTTATTTATATTGAAAATATTAATAAAGTATCAAGGTATACACCGACCGGTTTACTATCATAAATAACCACATGGAGATTTTTTTAAAATACTTTTTAGTCATTTATAAAGAAATATCGATAAGATATTAAAGAAGCTGCAAGTCAAATCCGTAAGACATTTTTTTTAAAGCTTTTGATGTATTCAAATGAAAAGTAGGTTCGTTGTAAAAATAAATTGGAACGCCGCAACTTGCAACACCGCAAAGACATACCAGTATACCACAACTTGCGATGTCACAAAGACATGTTACATTTCATTTATAGTCTTAGTTAAAATCTTCTAAAACCATAAGTTAATCGAGAATTATGTTGATTGTAAAGTTTTCTTTTTTGTTATCAAATAACTATTAAACAGGTAAAGGCAAAAAAAAGTTGATACAAATCATATGGAGTCAACTCATAAGTAAACCTTATAATATATATGCCTTCAAAAATTAGCATTATGATTAATTGAACCCAGTGGCGGATCAAAAAACTTAAGTGATTAAGGTTAGACCTGGGAGTGTCTAACACTTTCCTATTTCGAATGATGCATTAGAATCAAAATGGTTTTGTTGTTGTTTGGTTTTCGATTTAAGTAGTTCGTTGAGTAGCAAATTATAACGTACTTTTATCTAGATAACTGGTTTGAGACTTTAAGCATATAAAAGAGTAAAGATATGATGAACCAATTATATTAAAGCAAAAATAACACGATAATGAGATGGATTTAGTAAAACTCAACTTACATCTAAGTTCAAACTATGTCTTAGATAACATTGAATTAATCCAATACAGAAGAACTAGATATTAAGTAAGGTTTTAAATGGCGTAATGTGTGGCCTGGCATCGAGGCCAAGCCTTAAGCCTTAGAAGCCATGGCGTTTTCAAGGTGTGAATGTTTCGTACTGTCATTCAATGAGTCAATAGTAATAAGCAAGTTAAATTAAGTTATATACTAAAACTACCAAACAGAACATTAAAAACATAAAGAAATTTCAAATTTCGCATCAGGAGAAATGCGTTGTAGGCCATGGCGTGCCACGGGCTTCACGTGGCGTGATACATAAGCCTTGAACTCATAGTGGTTGCGCGGCGGGTTTTTTAGAACGGTGATATTATGAGTTCTAATACTAAAAACGATATAACAAAACAATACACAAGATATTGAGTTAATTTATTTCTTTTGGGTTTGGTGGAAAAAATAAATATATGGATCTTTGCATGGACGGACCGACTATGGTGCAAATGGTGGCACATGCGACCGTATTATTTCTTTGACGAAGGCTAGAAAAAAGTTAGTTTCGTAAGAGTGCAACCCGTATCTGTAACACCCCAAAACTCAAAACATTCATCATTGACTGAAAGTAACCAAGTTCTTACAAAATAGCGGAAGCTTGTCCAAACCAACATTTAAATCTATCAAAAGTTTGAAACTTTAACCCATAGGTCTTACCAACAAAACATAAGTGTAAGAGTTTACGGAAAATAATCAATGTTTACATATCAAAACATAAAAGAGCATAAAGTTTTCGCATAACACTTTCTCCAAAAACCTCCTGACTGAACTGCCACCACGGAGCCTCATACGGTATCTTTCTCTTTTCCCTTCCGGGACTACCTGACACTAAAAAGGATAAACAACAACGGGGTAAGCATAAAGCTTAGTGAGCACACACTTAACCACTTACCATCATGCACACACAATCACAAGTACATAGCAACTACATACATGTAAGTCTCCAATCTTCCTTACGGCTCAATACCATCAAGGAAGGATAAACGACACTGGTACCAGGCCTCTGCAAATTCCCTAGGGGTATCACTACCACCATAGGTACTCTCCCAAGTCCCCGAAGGAACACATCACATAATCACATGCAAACATAACCATGTACACATAACAACAAGGGTTAAGTGAGGTACTCACCTATCAAGATGCTAGCAATTCATACACTTCACAAGCTAACACAATCACTTCGAACCACCTAACCAATCACAAATACATAACACATCAAACATAGCCCAAAAGGACCACTCGATACTCCATACCGAAACACTAGTCTTAGCCATATCTAGACTAGTCTAATTGCCCTTAAAATCTACCCAAAGTCATCTCATAACATCCCTAACATAAGCCCAAAGCCAAATCTTGAAAAGGGCCGCAAACGAAAAATATCGAAAATGCAACAGAAAGTTGCGCCACCTGTCCCCGTGACCTCAGGTCGCGGGGCCAGGTCGCGGGGTTTTCCTGATGCCCCAAAAACGCGACTTTTGCTTCGAAAACTGTACCAAAAACCCAAATTTCGACTAACAACTCCCAAATTACTTTTACACAACAACTAGGGTCGATAACCAACGAATACATGTGAGTAATTTGACCCCAAAACATACCAATAACATACCAATTACATCAATTGATGATTCTATGATCATCATTCCACATCCAAACCCTAACCATTGACAAGCTCCAAAATAAACCGAAATTGACAACAAAACTAACATAGAACTCTTACCTTAAGTGCAATTAGTGCAATCACCACCCCAATTGCTTGATAGAAATCTCCAATTGACTCCTTTTCTTCCTTCTCTCTTAATCGCTACCTCTCTCTCTATACGTTTTCTGAAAACTGCTTCCTGAAAGAGTTAAGGGTTCTCAACCCTATATACAATAACTGCTACAAACTCCCTTGCACTTCCACAATTTACACTTAAGCCCTTGGACTCCTACATTACACAATAACCAGGTTAGGAAGTTGACTAACACTCCGTTAAGCCTTAAAATTGGAAACGGGTGTTACAACTCTCCCCCACTTACCAGGATTTCGTCCCGAAATCGCCTAAACTTGGAACAACTCTGAGTAGTTCTGTCTCATCTCATCATCCGGTCTCCACTGAATACTCTCAGCCTTCTTCTGCATAACTTCAGTACTGCCCAACTCACTCTGACCAACCTCTCCCTAAAAGATGAGAGTCTTACATCACCTCTCACTCAACATCTCATAAAAAGGCATGCCGATGCGGCATGAAAGCTGCTGTTATACAAGAACTCTACCAACGATAGATACATATCCCAACTTCCTCCAAATGTCCACACACAAGCTCTTAACATGCACCTGAGAGTCTGCATCATCCTCACGCTCTGCCCGTCAGTCTGTCCACTGTCCCCACATAACATCATGATTTCTAACAGTACAACCAACCTTGCAAACAAATCCTTCGTCACATGCCCTTACTTCCATCCGGTAACTCTAACTCTAACTCAACCTTCACTCTTCGACACGTCTAACACTGTTCCACATCCCTTTTCAACCCTGGCCACTAGCAATCTGACCTTACGTCTCTGATACTGGAATCTATACGCAGTCTCAACGACTTAACAGACCACAACTTGCCTGCTTTGGAGACACGGGGCCCTAACCGGTCACCCCTACTCCCTCACAGTTTTGCTTTGGAGTTGCCCAGTCCAGGTCACAACCCAAAACACGTACCATCATCACATCGTTTCCTACGGAATACGACGGATTCCACAACATAACACATCTGCACACATATAACTGCTCTCCGTTCCACGAACGGAACTGATCCTACCTCCTCCTCTAACGAGAACGATACTATCCCCTCGACCCTTACGGGTACAAGGCTGCCCGAAAGTACACAAAACATGCTATTCACATCCAACATATAACTACCCTCTACTATCACGTACAACACAAACACACAACACATATCTTTACAACATCCATTTACTTCCCAGGCTACGTCATATTACAACTAACCTAAGGTAAGAAGTACCACAATAAACTGCCATGTCCTCTACCTTCTTCGGTGAAGTCAACACCGGTGCTTCGCATAGCCCTATTCTCAATGTCTCGATCGCTGCTGTCTTCTCTTCTCCCCACACAACTACTCATTACGTAAAGTCTCCATTACATCTCGAAAGTGCTCCACATGATCCTCCTTCGATCCCAAATGGATCGGTATACTATCTATGCATACAATCACTGATCTATCCGTCATCGACCTGCAGACCTGGTTCATCAGGTCCAGTAAAAATGCCGACGCGTTCGTCTACCCGAATGGCATCACAATGAACCCGAAATGCCCATATCGAGTACGAAAGGCCATCTTATGCTCCTCCTCCTCTTGAACCTCCAACTGGTGGTACCCTGAGCGAAGATCTATCTTCGAGAACTGCATAGCTCCCTGAAGCTGATCGAAGAGATCATCAATCCTCGGAAGTGGGTATCTGTTCTTCACCGTGAGCTTATTGAGCTCTCGGTAGTCGATACACACTCCGCATCGACCCGTCCTTCTTCTTGACAAACAGGATTGGGGCTCCCCAAGGTGAGGTGCTCGGGCGGATGAACCCCTTATCCAACAACTCCTCCAACTGCTTTGATAGCTCTTGCATCTCCGGTGGGGCTAACCGATACGGGGCCTTGGCTATCGGCGCCACCCCCGGAACAAGGTCTATCCGAAACTCCACATGCCTCTTGGGTGGAACGCCAGGCAAATCATCCGGGAATACATCCGGATACTCGCTGACCACCGGTACATCTGCAACTGTCTTCTTCCTTGCCTCTTCGCGACTGTCGACCACGTAAGCCAAGAAGCTATGTCCTCCGTGAAGAACATGCTTCCTAGCCTTAGCCCAAACATATACCTTCAGTAGTCTCCTCCCATGTCCTTCGATAGTCAGTTCTCCCCCACTTGGGTTTGAACTACTACCTGCTGCTTCTCGCAGTCAGTGCGAGCTCAGTTCTGACTTAACCAATCTATCCCAACTACCACTTTATCCTTATACACATCACTACTCCAACGTTACTCCTCGTCTGCTGCGTACTTCCACTTCTAACGAACTCCCTTGCTTACCCTGTCACAACGTCTAACTCCATCATTGCCTCTTCTGCTATCAACTGGAACACATGCCCCCGAGTCCGGTGGTAACACCCTTCTTCCTTGCCTCTCCAATTCTAACTCTCTCTGTCCCACGTTACCTCATGCATCTGATAAAATCAGCGCACCTTACTGTCACCATAACTTCTCTTATCTTTCGCTCTAACACTTCAACATACCTGCACACCTTCCTTCCTTCGTTTGCAACATACTTTGATCAACAGAGTGATCGCCTCTAGCAACTTGCTAGTAACCTCATTTACTAATCTGATAGGTTGAACTACCGATAGCGACTCGCTGGTCAGCCTCTCTATCTCTAACTGTGGTACTTTCTGTTCTCCGGAAAGCCAGATAGTTACTCCAACGTTATACTCTCCACTTGCTTCATTGTCCTTTACCAAACGATCAACTCCCGTCGATCCTTTGTAACTTCTCTAAGCAGGCTCACAGCAACCTGACCTCTACCTCCGCCATGCAAACCAGTGCAGAAAGCATCCTCCGCCCCAGAAATCCGGTGGGTATCAGCCACTGGATCCTTCTTTCCTTCGAAAATCGGCGATTGACATGCCGAGAAGCCTCGCAACTAACTGCTCTAGTCTCAGCAGACTGAGAGCTTACTGCATCGCCGACTCATGCGGCCATAACTGCTTCTAGACTGCTGCTAACCACCTGGGTTACTTCTTGCCCTTCACGCTCGAAAATCCAGGAGGGATCTCATAGAGAACTTCTCCTATCTCGTCTACTGCACTCTCTAATCCACTAACTATACACATATAATCTATTCATACTGTCATCTCAATTCCCAACATGCTACTGAGTGGTCTATCCTCACTGACTCAATTAATATACCATTTTAAACACCACTCTACTTTCCGTCCCATGCCGTCTACTAGCTCAGGTCAATGACCTTAGCTTCATATTCTCTCCTCATCACATGCTTCTTAGGAGTCTAACTACTTACCTTAAGGACACTCACGGAGGTCCTATCATGCTACTACCCTATCCCGACAATCTAGTTAGTTCATAGAATTCCAGTGACTATATCAATTCCCGATATGCACAATGTATTTGCAATGATACGGGCCCTTGTATCATTATAAACACACTCTACATATCTAGCCTCGACACCATCACAAAAATCCCAATCCCCAACTAGTTGTCCAATACATAACCTTTACACTAGAGCTTTAATAGCTCGTCTATCAGTTCAATCACATAACAAGCTACATGCTTTTCTACTCATAGTCAAGTACTACTAGCCTACACCAGGCTTACATGCAATATCTACATTTCAAGCAACTACAGTAGTAGTACATGCTTGTCTATCATGCAATTTCTGCTCAAATACTACACATGCCATAACTTTACATAACTTATCATACATACAACTTTAATAGCTCATCTACCAATTAAGTATATAACAGACGTCATGCTCTTTATTCATATCCACATATCTCCAAGCCACATACGACATACATGCATTCATACGTTTCATAACAGCTATCATGAAATACATACTTAACTTAAACTGCATAGCACTAGTAATTCACATACTAGTGCTCACGTATCACACATGCCACACATTCACATCATACACGCAACAACTTGCATACATTACATTACATAACATCTATCATCGGAGTACATGCTCAACATAACTACATAGCATCAGTTATTCACACAACTGATGCTCACTTGCCACACATGCCATAAGCTCATGCAATTCATACATACATCCACAATAAATCAACATGCCATAAAATAGGTAAGGTTAGTGTGCTCACCCCCGTTCTGATGCTCCGGTCCGCAATTCAGTCTCACTACTCATCTCTCCATAAAACATTTCATACTCATGTCTCCATAAAACAATTCATACTCATTTCTTTATAAAACTTTTCATACTCATCTCTTCATAAAACATTTCGTTTTGGTTACTCCTATTTACGAAAACACGAGCATTTGGTTTAAGTTCAAGTATCCACCACTTGTGAATACTCGAATCCCTTAAACCTAGGCTCTGATACCAACTTGTAACACCCCAAAACTCAAAACATTCATCATTGACTGAAAGTAACCAAGTTCTTACAAAATAGCGGAAGCTTGTCCAAACCAACATTTAAATCTATCAAAAGTTTGAAACTTTAACCCATAGGTCTTACCAACAAAACATAAGTGTAAGAGTTTACGGAAAATAATCAATGTTTACATATCAAAACATAAAAGAGCATAAAGTTTTCGCATAACACTTTCTCCAAAAACCTCCTGACTGAACTGCCACCACGGAGCCTCATACGGTATCTTTCTCTTTTCCCTTCCGGGACGTACCTGACACTAAAAAGGATAAACAACAACGGGGTAAGCATAAAGCTTAGTGAGCACACACTTAACCACTTACCATCATGCACACACAATCACAAGTACATAGCAACTACATACATGTAAGTCTCCAATCTTCCTTACGGCTCAATACCATCAAGGAAGGATAAACGACACTGGTACCAGGCCTCTGCAAATTCCCTAGGGGTATCACTACCACCATAGGTACTCTCCCAAGTCCCCGAAGGAACACATCACATAATCACATGCAAACATAACCATGTACACATAACAACAAGGGTTAAGTGAGGTACTCACCTGTCAAGATGCTAGCAATTCATACACTTCACAAGCTAACACAATCACTTCGAACCACCTAACCAATCACAAATACATAACACATCAAACATAGCCCAAAAGGACCACTCGATACTCCATACCGAAACACTAGTCTTAGCCATATCTAGACTAGTCTAATTGCCCTTAAAATCTACCCAAAGTCATCTCATAACATCCCTAACATAAGCCCAAAGCCAAATCTTGAAAAGGGCCGCAAACGAAAAATATCGAAAATGCAACAGAAAGTTGCGCCACCTGTCCCCGTGACCTCAGGTCGCGGGGCCAGGTCGCGGGGTTTTCCTGATGCCCCAAAAACGCGACTTTTGCTTCGAAAACTGTACCAAAAACCCAAATTTCGACTAACAACTCCCAAATTACTTTTACACAACAACTAGGGTCGATAACCAACGAATACATGTGAGTAATTTGACCCCAAAACATACCAATAACATACCAATTACATCAATTGATGATTCTATGATCATCATTCCACATCCAAACCCTAACCATTGACAAGCTCCAAAATAAACCGAAATTGACAACAAAACTAACATAGAACTCTTACCTTAAGTGCAATTAGTGCAATCACCACCCCAATTGCTTGATAGAAATCTCCAATTGACTCCTTTGCTTCCTTCTCTCTTAATCGCTACCTCTCTCTTATACGTTTTCTGAAAACTGCTTCCTGAAAGAGTTAAGGGTTCTCAACCCTATATACAATAACTGCTACAAACTCCCTTGCACTTCCACAATTTACACTTAAGCCCTTGGACTCCTACATTACACAATAACCAGGTTAGGAAGTTGACTAACACTCCGTTAAGCCTTAAAATTGGAAACGGGTGTTACAGTATCGTTTTGGAAGGTGTTACCATATTATTTTCGAAACTTCAAAATATGTACTAAAAAATTCTCTCATAATCAACCAAAAAACGGAAAATTCTTTCAAAATCTACCAAAACCCCCCAAAAAGTTCATCGAAATCAAGAAAAAAACTTAAAAAATCTCTCGAAATCAACCAAAAATTGAAAAAAAAACTCTTGAAATCAACCCAAAACTTAACCATACAGTGCCACCGCTTGAAAAACGTTATGGATGCGTTATTAGATCTTGTACATAGTGAATGGGTTCTTTAAGCTTGGGACTAAACCATTTGTGAAAGGTAAAGAAAAAAATTAAGCTAAATCTAGAATTTTCTAATTTTGTATCAGGGTCAAGAGACCCCATTGGTTTGTAAGTGGCCCCGTCATCGGATGAACCTTCTGAGCAACACCTCCGCTCTAGATCTCGCAAGGACGCAGGGGCGGAGCCATTTAGTCGCCACAAGTGGCATTGGCACCCCCTGATTTTTTTAACAAAAATTTAGTTAACCTGCAAAAGTAAACCCACTAACCACATTAAGTTGTTATCAATTTTTATTTGTTTGTTTTTTGGGTTTGGGCTCCTCCCCAATTAAATATAATATGGTCCTCCTCTTTATACGTTCAATTAAAAGTGATGATCTGACGTAAATACTTCCTGCTCGACTCTTGTTAGACGACCTTGGTTACAAGCACCCCTGATGCTCCATCTCTCCGACAACAGTCCAACAAAAAGAACTTGTTTCAGCTTAGTTACTTATATCAAAAAAGATGTTTTTATTGAGCTTGATAATGATGATATCATTGATAAGTTCCAAAAACTCGTCGAGGTCACTGTTAAATACGTAAAGATCGTATATTATCAATACACATATATAATATCATTATTTTTCATAACGTTAACGTATATTTTTGTTTTTTATACTTTAAATCATGGTCCCCCTCTTGTGAATTTCTGGCTCCGCCCCTGCAAGGACGCATACCCTTTTTGACCCCGCTCTTTATGGAAATCATAGGTTCAAAAGTTGGTAGATACAACTTTTTACTCCTCACTCCCAAATCTGTATTATAGTTTAGCTAAGACCTCTCCAACCTAATTGAAATCATATTACAACAAATAATCAGTGATACTAAAATCACCATCTTATGTCTTAAACACTGCTTTCAAATGAAATATATTATGTCTATATCATTTGGTTTTATGATGGTTAGTATTTAGAGGTACCGTCTTTGTGTGAACAATTGGAGTGAAATGGGACGACAAATCCTCTCATTTTGCCGGTCCATTGGAGTTGCTCGTAGTCCATGATTGTATTAATTGAATAAAGATAAAAAAGAAAAAAAGAAAATGGGCAATGAATGGTGGTCCTTACTCTTTTAAATATAGTCTAATATTGAACTATTTCATTCATTGAAATATTTTATTTAAATATTATTTAAAATTTTGATAAGTAATTGATTTGAAAAAGTAAACGGTTTAATGAGTTATTGGTCCAATTATGGTTGAATTATCATTAAAAAATGATGCAAAGTTATTCAAAATAGCCTTTTCTTATGTAATAATAATAGCAACAACACTAATATTCAAAACCTTTCAAAAAAATTATATAAATATGATGGGTATAAAAAAAAACATTTAGATGATTACATGCAAAAAAGATAAATGTTGAAAACAAACAATTCATTTACAAAAATTATGTATATACTATGAATGAAGTGTATCATAGACACAATGAATATTTTTTTGTACATTTTATTGGATTTTTTAATAACTTATACCAATATCAGTTAAGCTGTTATTTTTATTTTTAATGGAAAAATAGATGATTTTATGTGCTCGTAATCGTTATATGGATATACAGATTCTCTAAGGTTACTAAAAAAATCAAAGTAGTTTTTTTTTTGTGCAAAGTGTGCCTCTAGTATCAAACAAATAATTTATTTTAAAATTATGCAATAACAATGCTTTGAGGGACAAATTGTCAATTATTGAATTGTATTTTAGCTTGTTGGACTCAACCAATAATCAAAAACTTCATGTTATTAGTTTTAGATAAAATTCTCAAAAATATGTTTTAGAGATTTATTTAGGAGAAGCAATTTAGAAAGTAAAAGGAAAATTAAGTCATTCGTTGAATTGTTTTTTTTTTTAAATTAAGTAATATCAAAAAATTAAAATTTTAACTGAAACAAATAGTTAGATGGAAATAAAGTGTAAACAGAAAAATAATAATAGTATAAAAACATAATAATCTCTTTTAATATGAAATTTAATAGAGATATATTTGATTGTGATTCTTATTATAGAATATTTGGTAATGCAATGTCATATGAAAGTTAAGTTTATTAAAATTAATACTTTTGGTTTGGTTTTGAAACATTCAAATATGAGAAAACATACAAAGAAATAAAGGAAAACCAACGAACACTCTCGTAGCCCTCTATCTGAACCGTGTGCACTAATGTATACGGGTAATTTGAAATCTTTTTGGTTTTTATGCATCTATGTATATGCACATGTATATATTACAAAATTATATGTATGCAGAAGTGCATACGATCTAAATAGAGGACTATGTGGATGTTTCTTGATTTTTCATTTATTTAAGATTTTTCCTTAAACCTATCCCTATAATTTATAATATATAATCAAAGATATTTTTATTATGTTGATGAAAAGGAAAGGGAAAATCCAAATGATTTTTTTTCTCAATTAAAATAATATCAATAAAATAAAAGAGAAAAAACTAACAAAAATATATTCAAATATTATTTTTTTACAAATACTATAGCCGTGATATACACTCATCCAAAACGTTTATTATACATGCTACAAGATGCAAAATACATTTAATTTATGTAAAAATAAATTTGTTGTTTTTGATATTAATAAAACCATCAACAATCAAGATCATCAACAAGCATCGTTATTATTTAGCGGAAATTCTGACAAACTCGTCTCGTCTCTCAGGAATCCTACTTTATAACTAATTCTTAGATATTTTAGAACGCAATAAAAATATCTTCCTTCTTTGATGTTCATATAACTATAAAAAAAGAGATTTGTAGAAACAAGGGTATCCAAAATTAATAATTAAAAACAAAACCAGACTAAAAAATAATAATCGGGGTTTTCAATGATAGATAATTGTATAAATGAGTGTGTTGTCTCGATTACATTGTCTCATCAACTAACTTTTAGCAATTCGACACTTAAGTGCTCGATAGCTGGTATGAAATAATTCAGTTCGTTATTAATTAAGAAAAAGAACTTCAAAAGTTAATTTTAAATATATAAGAAAAACTTAATTTAATGGAGAATGCTTTTAAATTCAAGAACGTACAAATTATGTTGAAGGATTATGCGCTTTACCATGATAATCATTTCACTTTCATTTAAAATTTATATCAAAGGGTTATTGTTAATGAAAAATTGTAGTTTTTGATTATCTATATTGATTGTTTTTTTGTTGTTCTTTTATAAATTATGTATTTTGTGTAATTTTTCACGTCAGACAGTAATATTCTAAAATGCATTTTTTATTTTTATTTCAAATGAATTTTTTCTAATATTATTGAAATATAACCCAACATTAATATAAAAAAAATATATTTAATAATACCAAAAAACAATGTTTTATTAAACAAATTTGATCACCAAACTCTTTAAATTTAATTTTCAAACCCCATAAAATATATATTTTTATTTGTTTATAAAAATAAATATTGAAAACAACTCAAGCTTAGAAACTAAACATGAAGTCATTCACATGCATGATCCTTTGACTTACAACAACATCACCAGTTCACCACCTAAGAATGAAGTGTCTTTTATATTTATCTCAATCTTATCTTATTTTTCTCATTAAATTTTTTAATATCAACTTAATAAGTTTTTTAAATCAAAATCATAATTTTTGTTTATTTAAATATACATACATAATAATACAACAAAAACATCACACATTTGATATTAATTATAATTTGTTCTTTCGGTTGAAGTTATTTCATTTCACTTGACATAAAAGTTAAAACATAAATTAAATAAGTTTCAACATAATATATATGAAGTATTAAAGATGTACATGTATTATTGGAAAAAGAAAAAAACTTTCATCAATCGTATTTACAGTTCAAAAGATTGATTATCTGGTTAAAGCAAAACCATTGATAAACTAAATTGGTCCTACTAATAATCTATCGTATGTCGGTATGTGGTAAAATTCTATATTTTAGCCTTGACTTAAACGAAAAAGAAGTCAACTTTTACATTTTCCGTATTATCATGTCTCAAATAAATTGTAATCCAAGCGAAAATGATATATAGATTCGATAGACAAATGTAAAACGGTATTATTTCTTATATTCTTAAATTAAAGACTTAGAAAGTTGACTTTAGCAATTAAAAAAGTATTCTAATTTAATATTTATGTATAATATATGTATATGTTGCATGAAGACCTAGCTACCAATGATTATTAAGAAAAATAATGTGAAAAAAGAGCCACAATTTCAGCCGAAAAAATATGGAAAAATCAAAATCAACATGGGCTACGTCTATGGTAGATTTTTTTATGTTCAAATTGCCATCGTTGACTTTCAATTCAATCCACCATTATTCATTTTAGAGGTAATTTATTTTATAAATGCTTAATATACAATTAATCGACATAGAATATATGAATAAATGAAATAGTTGTTCATGTACAGAACGACTTGTTAAACTCCATCTGTTTGACTCTTTAAAAAAAACCAGCTTCGATTACCATTTTTGGTAAAATAGACGAACCTAGATTGACTTGTAAATTTTTTGATGAAAAAGGGATATGTAAAAAATATGAAGTTGAAAACCATTTTGTATTTGAAGTTATAGATTCTAGACATTTTCCATTTTCTACTAAGCTATGATGGCTATTTGGGAACCTAAAAACAATATGAATTGATTAATTTTGTCTCAGCTGTAATTTCTCGCATCCATGTTAAATGTTAAATAAAGGTCGAAACCCTTAATTAAATTATGACTTCATCTATCTGAGTGAGTGAAGACTTGAACAAGTTATATATAAAGGGATGTAATTTTGTCTTATGCTTATTGACGTATTTATGATATTTTATTTTACTAATAACATTGGTATATAGTTTCAACTTCAAACTTAATATGCTACTTGAGAAAGACTTCAACAGCTTACATAAAAAAAATATTAGATTTAATTCATAATATTAAGAAATAAAACTGGACAATTTTGATAGAACAAATAGAGTATCGTAAATACTCATGATTTTTGAACGACAAATTTCTTTGGCATGATCTAAATATGAAGATCAATCATGGCATTGGCAGACAAAGCCTTTTGCACAATACAACCATATGCCATCATGTTTTCTTGGAGTAACATAGTTAACTTTAGACATAACAATCAACATGTATCACTTCATCTTATTATAAAACAATGTTAATTTAAATGGTAACCTCCTTTTTGGTCATTTGGGAATATAAATATAAGCTTAAAGGTGAGTTGTATACCTTTGTTGAACCAAGAATGATGGGCATAAAGTTAATGCATGTGTCGGGTTGGTTATGGGAACACAACTCCGATAGTCTTCGTTATTATCGTATCACAATCTTTATCAAAAGATCTCTGTAATAATTATAGTTATCTAATTCTTACGAAGGTATGACTAGATTTGTTTCAATAAATGGTATGACTAGATTTGTTTCAATAAATGGTATGACTAGATTTGTTTCAATAAATGGTAGACAAATATCATAAAAACCCAAGTAGATTTTTTTTTTTATTAGTATTCATTACAACAAAAGTTGATTTGTATGATGAAAATAATGTCCAATTGTCCCAAACAATTACTTTATAGGACAATAAAACGCCATATTTGAAAAGGTTACGATATGTTTATAGGACATTTATGGACGTTTAAAAAAATAAAAATGTACATTTTTATATTAAGTGTCGAATTAGTTATTTTACATGATATTATTTTTAAAGTGTGTTATAACAACAAGTGTTATGTAAAAAAGATGTGTTTATATAATACTTCTCAAAAACATCTTGTAAAATAAGTGATATAATGCTTATTCTAAAATGTCCTAAAAATTGTTAAAGGGCTCAAAAGCGTTATATAAACTTATTACAATATTTTTTGGTTAAGCTCCTTATTGAATCCTATAAAGTAGTCTATTGGGATATTTGAACATTGTTAGTGTTCTATAAACCAACCTTGGTTTTAATGATTTTGAAGGATATGATCAACTATTTACAAGATGCTACCAAAATGAGAGGTTTAAAATTTCTTCAAGGAGTCAAATCGTAATTAAAACATTGATGTTGATTATCTTCAATATAGACACCGATATCTTTGGTGTAATACATACGCTCTATTGTGATAATATATGAAGAAAATAAGGTCATAACTGGTCTAACACCCTTGAAGATGATTGGGGTATGACTCAGACAACTCAAACCACCCCATTATTTCATTCGATTTATTTGTGTCTGCTAATAAAATAAAAACAATAGCAAATTACCGTTATACTTACTCATTACCCTGATAGCAACATCAATTAGGACCAACCCTTAGAACAAGGCCTGATAATCAAAAGATCATATTATATGACAACAAAAACATAAAGCAATATCGACTACATCTTTTAACGTTATAGTTGGTAGAAAGGGCACAACAAAACATGCAATTGGGACAAATTGCACAATTAGGAGATCACATGTACCTTGATTTGGAGATGGTGACATGGTTGGAAGTTGGAACCATTGGGGTGCTTGGTTCCACTTTGTTTATCTATTTTGTTTGTGAAAGACTCAAAGTCAAAAGTCAATAGTCAACACTCATTGATCTTTCCCTCCCATTTCATATCTCAAACTTTTCCAAAGTGATTGCAATCATCATTTCCATAATTAACTTTAGACTTTTTCTTTTTTATTTTATACACAACAAATAAATTCAATTAGTAATAGTTTTACAATAAAATCAAGAAAATATAATATAAATTACCTTGTGTTCTTGAAATATTTCAAAATTCAAGTTTATATTTTATTATTGCATAATATAATTTTAATATTATTAATTTTTATAAATTTATAGTTATGGGCTACTAATAATTTTGAAGTTGTTAGATCCGTGTCTTCTTTGGGCTTGATGCATTTCAAATGGTATCAGCCATCAGGGTCGGTTCATGTACTATCATGATTATAGGGCCACACCTCATCGAGCATGATGAGTCAGGGGGGTGTTTGTTACATTTTTGCAATCGCACATCGCTGATGAACTAGGAGAACTGAAAAGATTGACGAAGATGTTAGAAATGCAAGCGAGGGTGTTTGTAGTAACTCGTCATTGATGCGTAGAAAAATAGATACGTTTAATTACTATAAGTTCAAAGTTGTGGGACACTATTAATTTTCATCATGATTTTTAAGTTGAACTCGAGTTTATTTAGCCTAGGCTTGAGGCGTTACAGATACAAGTTACAACGTTTTAAAAATTCATAAAACTAACTAATAAACACATTTAAATACAATTATAAGCCTTATTGATACAACAAAAACACGTCAAAACATGAATCAATATTAAAAGTTTACGTTTTCAGATTATTCAAAACCAAGATTTATGGTGTTATACTGCCTATATACAATTCTAATATTAATTGATACATCGATACTAGCCTTCTAACTTCAAACCTCCTTTTTTTTTAAATAAGTTTTACCATAAATTAGATTTTTACTTATTCACAATAGTTTTTGTATTACATTTATATCGTCCAACTTATTCACAATAGTTTTTGTATTACATTTATATCGTCCGACGCTCGTACTCACCATGTGAACGTCGGCAATGATGACATCCCCTCCCCAACCGAGCGGCCACGACCGATGGGTCGAAACGCCGCGAGACGTGCGGGGTCTTCCAATACGGCCGCGTCAAGCGAAAGCGTGTCGAACATCGCGAACTCTTTAGAGGCCATCGCGACCAACGTGGGTTCGATTATGGGATCGATTAACAACCGGCAACGAACGGTAGACTTAAAAACGTTCATGGAACCGCACGAGCATCTCACGGGTATACAATTGCAAATCATGTTGCAAGAGAAGGAAATCATAGCCGAAAGATATGGGTGGCAAAAATATTGGTGACCGAAATTTTATTTTTAGTGTAATTTTAATTTTAGTTTTTTTTAATTTTAATTGTTTTAATTTTAATTTTAGTTATTTTAATTTAATGTATTTTAAATTTGAATTTTAATTTTAGTTGTTTTAATTTTAATGTATTTTAAATTTGAATTTTAATTTGTATTTTAGATATATTTTAGAAAAAAAATAAAATAAAATGAGGGGTATGAGTGGTATGGTTAAGGATGAAAGGTATGGAATTGGTAGGGTATTGGTAAAGCTGATGTGGCAGCTGATGTGGCAGCAGAAATGGGTGGTATGGTTGGTATGGCTAAGGATGGCCTAACAGGAAAAAGAATAGCACATCTTTTTTCAAATTCGATTTTTTGTCTACATTTTTTATAATTTTTTTTCTTTTACAAAAGTAGTGCTTTTTAATTAAAACTATGAAAAAAAATTACGTCTCATAGAATACAGTTATTTAAAATTTTATATTAAAAATAAATTAAAAAGAAAATTTGTTTCGTTTAAATAACAGCCAATTTTATTAAATCATAAAATCATAAAAACAATTGTTTTAAAATGTTGTGGTTACAAAATTACGTCGCATTCTACACGCAAGCAACAAAAAGGTGATTAAAATTAAAAGCATCGGTCTCTTTGCAAAATCTAAATAAACATAAAAAAATAAAAGAAAAGGTTAGAATTATTTTAAATAATTTTGTATTTTAAAGATTATAAATTTATAATGGTTTGCTTGGCGGGGGTGATGGCTTTGCCGAAGCTCCTTGCCTTGCGTTCCTTTTGCTCTTCAAAAAAATAATAATAAATTTATAGTGATTCTGAAAAAAATAATAGAAATAGTTATTATTTATTTGAACGTTTAAAATACTTATTAGTTCTATCAAAGTTTAAAAAAACTTTATAAATCATACATATACAATAGTTGGTTCAGGTTTATGTGAGACCACGTTGTTTCATGAGACCGGTGTAACCAACATTTTTGCATGAAACTTCACCACAAAACACTGTGAAAGTTATAAAAAAAAACCGAACATTCATCGTAAAAACAATGTAAATGTTTCGTTCACGGTGTTTTTTTGATGTGAAGGTTCGATTTCTTTTACCTTCACAACATTTTTGTTGTGAAGGTTCGAATTATTTATTTGTTACCTTCACAGTTTTCTGAGCTGTGAAGGTTTCGTTTTTTTACCATGTTTTGAATTTTTTCCCCTCGAAAGTGTTTTTAGTACGTTTTTACGATGAATGTTCGAATTTTTTTAACCTTTACAGTGTTTTGCTGTGAAGTTTCATGTAAAAACTATTGGTCTAACCGGTCTCACGTGAACCTAACCCTACAATAGTAATTTATAAGCTTAAGACTATGTTTGGCAAAAAAACAAGCTAGTTTATAAGCCTAGTACATGTTTTGATGAACCATAAGCTAGTTTATTGAAATACTAGCGTTTCATTAGTTTTTTGTAGCTTTTTCAGTTATACCCTTATTAATATTTATTATTATACCTCA
Source organism: Centaurea solstitialis (assembly GCA_030169165.1). Lineage (NCBI taxonomy): Eukaryota > Viridiplantae > Streptophyta > Magnoliopsida > Asterales > Asteraceae > Centaurea > Centaurea solstitialis. The sequence goes on from CM058040.1 coordinate 49,737,945, forward strand.
AGATATTTTTTTAAAATCATTTTATATATTTATTAATTAATTTTTATCAAACATAATATAGTCATAAGCTCTTATCAACTATTAGCTAACTTATTAATCAGCAGCTAGCTTATTAGCTAGTCTCTCAAACACCGTCCAAACGAGAACCTTTAGTGTTACGGTGTTAATAGTAAGTTACCAAATATTTGATATTATGATATAATTAGCAAATATATTTAATACAAATTTAAAAAAAATATTAATTGGTTTTATCCATTACAACAAACCAACGAAAAACGGTAACATATTAATGAGATGGATTTTGGCCGGCCAAATTTTGCGTTCCTAAAAATAGTAATTTGGATAAACACTAATTAAATTCCAATCTTACCCCTGATGGAAGAGGTTATTTACGGAATTGTATAAAGGGAAGTGGCTCGTGAGTATGTGGGCCCAAGGGCTAAGCTGTAAAAGTGACAAAAGTTTATTAAAAAAATCACGCGTTTCCCCAATTTTCAAGCCCACCGACGGCCCATTAAATCCGCTATTATCCACACACCGATCATAATTATCCCACTATTCCCTCCACGTCACCAACTCACCATTTATGATGTCATTATTGTGAATTTTATGTTTATTTTTAAAAACATTAAAATAAATTCAGTAAGAAGTTTAAGTTAAGTTGACATAAAAAACGTGGAAACTGGTTATCAACCGTTGAATACATACCAGAATGATGGATCTGATCAATCGTTATATGAAGTGCAAGTAATTGGTGGAGTTTTAGAATAAAAGTGATCAAAGATTTAGACTTTAGATCAAATTTTCACGTTTCTTACATTTTTTTTAATGTAGATTACACACGCACCTAATTAACCTACTCCTAAATCTATACCACTATCTACGACGGGACTCGAATCCTCAAACACAAGGGAAAGAGACACCTTATAAACACTCTAAATGCTGCTGGGGGCAGGGGCGGATGCAGTTAAGTAGGAGAGGGGGGATAGGCCCCCACTTAAAAAAAAAATTTATACATCTATTATGGTTAAATTTTAGGAAAAAATTTAGTTTTCACCTATAGTCCCCCCACTAAGATTTGATAGTGACCCCACAACCCTAGACTTTCACTGCTTGCTCCCTTCTTCCCCTGTGAGACACACAGCTACACCAGCCTTCGTTGATCGTCCACCATCCATTGGAAGGAATGGTAACCTTCTTTTCTTATTATGTTTTCTCTCTTTTCTTCTATTTATTTGTTGTTTGCTTTGATTTCTCCTTTTTATTTTCTTTGATTTCTTCTTTTCTTTTCTTCTTTGTTGCTTTCTCCAACTTCTTCTTTGATTCATCTTTCTACTTTTCTTTCTCTATTGTTTGTGCTGAGACTCATATTTAATAGTCCGATTTCTTTTTCCCAGTTCTTTCTTCTTTAACACTTTTGCTATTTATTCTTTACTTTCTTGAATTTTCTTCTTTATTTTTTTTTCTTCTTTGTTGTTTATACTTATGTAGTTTTGTTAGACTGTTGTATATACATTGTGCCGTGTGTTTGTGTTTCTAATAATGCAATACAATAAATTAGCAATTAAAATCAATAAAAGCACCGTTATTGAAATCAACCAAAAATTCAAAGGTCACTTGCAATTGACAAAAAAAAATCTAAAAATCTTTTGAAATCAACCAAAAAACTTTGAAAATCCCTTGAAACGCCTGAATTAGGCTAAAATGTAGTGGGCAATTTTTGCGGACATTTAGGTTGTATTTGGTAAACTAGCTGATAAGATAGCTGGTAGCTAATAAATTAGCTTATGAATAAATTATGTTTGACAAAAACTAGCTTATGAGTATGTAAATGACCAAAAAGGGGTATCTTGGGGTTTAATAATTAATATTAGTATGAGTATAATTGGAAAAAAAAACTACAGAAAGCTATTGAAATGCTACTCCAACTAACGTTTCAATAAGCTAGATTATGGTCTATTCAAACATGTAATAGCTTCTTTTTTTTGCCAAACGCAGTCTTAGCCTACCTCTAAAGGTGCCCCCACTATGGAAAAATCCTGGATCCGCCACTGGCTGGGGGTACAAGCTTGGCTTCACGTTTCCTATGTCAACTCAATCTATCAAACAGTTAACTCAATCTATATTCTATCACACAATATCAAGCACGAATGCGTGATTCATAAGTGGGCTTCATATTCACTTCGCACGTTATATTATGCTTGTTTCGTAGGTGGGTTTCAGATCCACTTCTCAGATATATCAACTGTGATTCATAAATCCAATAGTATTATATAAAAATGTTGTAAAAAATATTTAGTATACCTAGAAGCATCCTATAAACTACTAGCAACGCACTCCCACAAGACTACAATGCATCAGGAGATACTTTGATTTTTAATATTTCATTTTATTTTGTGTCTTTATCAATGTCATAATATAATTTTATATAGGTTTTGAGAAATTTATAAATTTATAAAATTATTTAATTATGACATTTAATTTTTATTATGTCATAAAAATACAAAGTTGAAGATCTCATAAAAAGTATCCATGTTGTAGGATAAACATTAAAATTTTTGTTCTTTTGTGTAATTACTTTATTCAACTTTTTTCTATAAATTAATTTAAGTTTAGAAACAAAGTAATTTGTTTTTGTTTATTAATATAATTATTTATATAATGATAATACTTAAGTATTTTATTAAAATTCAAAGATTAGATTAGCTATATTTTAGATTTTTTTTTATCATATACATGATTATGTCTATCTACAAATAGGAATACGAATTCAAACCTGAAAAATTAATAAGTTATATTTATACATAATCTATTTGTAATGTTAATTTAAATAATGAGCATCAATATAAAGTATTTAATGTACAAAAGTGGTTTTTAAGAGTTTTGTCAAATGTTTTATAATGTAGTATAGATTATAACATTTTTACATACAAAATATATATGTATAAGTAAAGGGACCAAATCCAACATGAAATGCATATCACAGGGACCAAATCCGTAATTAATGAAGTCTAGGCATCAAATCCGTAAAAACCACCAAACCATAGGGACCAAATTTGTAATTTACTGTAAGAAATATGATAAGTGAATTTGAACATTTGATAACTTTTAATCTCAAACTCATCCACGAATCATGCTTGATATAAAGATCAGTCTGATACATCTCATCTTAATATATATATCTATGATGATAATTACCTCTCTCGTTTTCTTATATTAACTTAGGGGGTGCTTGGTTTGTTTTCGGGAATGAGAATGAAAATGAAAATGAGAATGCAGTGAGCATTGTATTGATGTTGCTTGGTTAATTCAATATAATCAATGAAAAATTGTTTCATATAAAAAAATATTTTCCTCCACTTTGGAAATACAAAACATGTTTCATTTAACATCAAAAGATGGAATGACATATGGATAAAAGAACTAAATAGAAATATAATTTTCATTCCCGCCAATTTGGTCAGGAATGAAATTAATGGATCTGCAGAAATGATTCCATTATATAATATCAAACCGACAACTGTTTTCATTATCATTCACATTACTTAGCGTGCAATACCCCCAACAAAGCACCCCCTTAATATCTCACTCAAATTTAACCCTATATAATCACTTAGTTTTATAAAGAAATACATTTGGTAAATAATATTATATAAAGATGTCAATGACGTGTAGCTTAATTGGTAATGAGTGGGAGTAAGTTTGCATAATATCAAATGGTCTTCGATTCGAGCCAAACACTTTCATAATCACAACCATTCAATGAGTTAGAAATGCCACCTACGTTATAGCGTTGACAATCCATTGGGGTTGGGTTGCCAAAATCAACATTTTTGCACAATATTATATAAAGTTTGTAAAGGAGAATAATGGTAAAAGATTTAGTAATATATTGGATACTATATTAGGTCTTTTAAGTCGTACACATGATCTAATTTATATGACCTGTCTTTCCATTCAACCCATATTTTTTGACCCATTTTTTTTATTCATTACATCTATATATATCAAGTACATCTATAGACCTCACGTATTTTCCGAACATTTTATTTCAATTTTTTTTCCCTTATTGTTCTTATTAAAAGAATTAGGTTTATACCATGGAAAGTATCATGGTATAACATTATGTACAAAAGTCTGATCTTAACCTTTTATGATAAAGTTATTGTAGTAAGCATTTAAGCAATTTGTTAGCCAACCTTACATGTCGCACCTACCAGTCAAGTGAGTGTATCAACATATATATGCAACCAATCAAACGCATTAGAGTAACGAAATCAAAAAACTTACGGAAACAGCAAAATTGCACATCATTTACAATATTTAGTGATAAAATAATCTATTGTTATATATTCAAGGTTTTAATCCTTGTACTGATTACAAATACAAAATATAACGATATCACCTGCTTTATTGTTGGTTACATTAATCACATATGAGCATTATTTGTGAGTAACACAACGAGTTCCAAATTATGATATAATTATTTAATAGTTACTCTATGTAACTGACAATTACGAACGTGTAAAACACGATAATCACATGTCACCATCTTTGGCTGTATGATTTCTTGGTACAAAAAAATGTCATTTCTATATGGTGTGATAGCATAGGCAGACCTGTATGATTTACAGGATGTGCATCATGCATCTCCCATGAAATTGTTTTTATAATATTAAGAAGATAACAAAATGATTTTGTTACTACAACATATACCAAAACTGAAGTTTATATATGTTATGGGACAGTGATTTAATCATTTGTCTATAAAATGGTATGAAATAACCATTTAGAATAGCTTAACTATTAAGATATTGAATATACTCAATAGTTGTCGGTTAAAGTTTTCATCAGGTCACTAGGTGTTTGGGCTACTGATCATAAGGTCTTGTGAAATTTATCGAGTTGTGTAAAAAGACATAAAAATCCTCATGGTATTAAAAAAATACAATATTTTTGAACTAATTGTAAGAACTCAAAAGGTAGTTTTTTTTAAGAATTACATATGATTAAATGTAAATTGATTTAAATCATTATTTATCCAAATATATTGCAAAAATAGGATGATAGAAGACTTATGATTTATTTTAGTGGATGGGATTGTCAAACAAAGAAAGTAAATATTGTGAAAAAGGTAAGACCTTGAGAGATAAAAGCTAAGGTTCTTTTTGGCAAAAATAAATTATCTTATGCCGTAGTTTATTCAAACATTTATCATAAGTTAGCTTATAAACTAGTTTTCTGAAATGCTACTTTAAGTAGATTTTTGAAAGCTTATTGTAGCGTTTTCCAATTAAACCCTTATTAATATTAATTATTAAATTCAAATACACCCTTTTTTGTCATTTTACATACCCGTAAGCTAGTTTTTATCAAACATAATTTGTTTATAAGCTAGCTTATCAATCAACATCTAACTTATTAACTAGTTTGCCAAACATAACCTAAATCAGTGATTATATGTAAAAATTTAAACAACTTATTTAAAAATACATATTTGAATTCATGTGAATAATTTTTTTACATATAGATTTTTTTTTAATATTTTTTTGATAAGCTCACACATAAATATTTTCTTAACCTTTTGCTTTTATTTTTTCATCATATTTATTTTTATTATTTAAACACATCCATTAGGAGGTATAATATATAGATGAAAAAGTAAAAATAAATTAATATGGAGCCCATGTCTTGGAAAATGGCATCATTTACATGGAAACTTTTTCCTCAAGTGTCATAGATTAAAGACCCTACTTACCAAAAATTTCCATCAATTAATCATAAAAAAAGGAAAAAGGTAATCCCCATATATTCATTCATGATTATTCAAAATTTTATGTAACGAGTTTTATTTATTTTGAAAGGATTTCATGTATATAATTTTCTCTCATTAGTGATAAGATATATCTCTATATTTATAATATTCTATCTTTACATTAAAAATTTAAAATATTAACAATACATTTATACATAACTCTTGTAAATTAAGAACCCAAATCAAATCCATAAAAACCATAAATTGAATCTTTAAAATCAAATACCTAAGAATCAAAAGTGTATCTGAGTATTTGAAAATCAATATTGGATTTGTCTTTGCATCTGCAACTTCGTCGTTATTTACCCAAATTAGCCTTGGATCGTAATCTAGATCATTATTACCCATCGTTCACATTGTCACATAGAATCAAATTTGCTTTAAACTTCCTTTTGTTGAAGCCTTAAAGGTTCTGGTTACAGGACCATCTCCTTTAACCGTTTACGAAACATTATGTCTCATGGGATGTTATTTGTCTGTTCTCGAATTGAGGTGTTTTGGTATGTTCATTTGATATATAGCATATATAAAACCAAGTTATTTGTGGGAACTTTAAGATCTAACAATATCCACTATTTTAATAAGTAGCACCATTTCACGGTATGAATTACAATGCCCGAGGTTAACAATTGAGATAAACACTCATGTCTTGCATCAACGAATATTAACAATATGAATTATCATGTTTGGGTTTAGTGTTCGAATTACAAATCACATTGCCTTGGATTAAATAAGTAATCACACCGTAAATTACCACGTATAGATTCAACATGTGTGACTTTTAACGGATCTTCGTAGTGCTAACTAAATACAGGGTTCTTCCATGAATAAACATATAATTAATATAATTAAAAAACCAAAATGACGAAAACACCCCTCGTGTACAAGGCACATAGACTTAACTACTACTACACTAACAACATTAACTCGAGACACTAGTTTGGACTTTCGAAACTACTCTACCTGTATTCGTAGTTTATAAATTTCAAAGTTCAAAATCCAAAATCAAATATAAAAAAATCCCTAAAATCTTAAATTAAAATAAAAACCCAACGGAATCTCCAACTAGGATAATTATATTAATAATTAAATATTATTATCATTTTTATTAAATTATTTTTGACAACTAGCAAATTACAATTACAAGAAATCTTTCTATATATACACCAACTCTCCATTGTCAAACAATCCTCTCTATTCACCTTCATTTTCAAATCACTTCACCATCATTTCTCACATTTTCAAACACTAAAAAAATAATACTAAAGAAAATAAGTTGTTCCCATTATGGCCGGCGGTGGAATTCCGGCAGCTCCCGGCGGCGATAAAGCCTATCCCGGCGAACTCACTCTTTATGTTACCTTCACTTGTGTCGTTGCCGCCATGGGTGGTCTCATTTTCGGTTACGATATCGGAATCTCCGGTAACAATCTCAACTCTCCGACGTTGTTTTCTTGATTTTCCGGCCATGCTCCATGATCTTTGGAAAATGAAAATTTTGATCTTTTTTTTTTTTTTTTGGGTTTTTGAGATCGTATAGTTTCTGGGTATTTGTTATTTAATCGATTGTAACAATCTCAATTATCCGACGTCGTTTCTTGATTTTCCGGCCACGGTTTCTTGATTTTCCGGCCATGCTCCACGATCTTTGGAAACTGTTTTTGAATTTTTTTTTTGGGGTTTTTTGGGTTTTAATGATGGTAATCTCTGGGTATTTGTTATTTAGAGGTTGTTTTCGAGTGTATTTTTAATTCTAAAAATGTTTATTATTGGCTTGTAATAGTGATAAAGTAAGTTTTTGAAAAGGTGTTTTGATTAGTTTGTGTAACAGTAGAAGTCAAAAAGTTTAAATAAGTTAAAAAGTGTTCGTTGGGTTATAGGGTAAGGATCACACACCCCCCTCTACCCTATGATATGACACTGTTTCAAAATTTTAGGTGGTTCTAGCCATAAGTAAATTGACTTTTTATCTTAAAGTTATATATTCTCAAACTTCTAGGTGTGTTTGATTAGTATTACAGGTATAGGGGGGTATTGTTAACAACACCCTGACTTATAATAGTGGTAAAATGAGATTTTAGAAAAATGTTTCAATGAGTTTTTGTAGCGTTAGAAGTCAATAAGTTAAAAAGTGTTTGAGTTAAAAAAATAGGGTTCCATGATAGAGAAAAGCCAAAAGTCAAGTATTCATTGTTTTTGAAAATCTCATTTTTCAGTTGCATCGAAAAGTCATTTTAAAATGTGTTTTTATCGTTTGACAGACATTTTTTTAACTTGTTGGTTTTTTGAAAAGTAAATAAGTTATCCCCAATAAGTCAATTTTTAATAGATTTTTTGGAAAATTTTTAGGTGGGGTGACGGCGATGGATCCATTTTTGAAGAAGTTCTTCCCGGCGGTGTACCGGAAACAGTCGGCGGACACGTCGACGAACCAGTACTGTAAGTTCGACAGTCAAACGTTGACCATGTTTACGTCGTCCTTGTACCTGGCGGCGCTGCTGTCGTCGCTGGTGGCGTCGACGGTTACGCGAAAGCTTGGGCGGAAGCTTTCGATGTTGTTCGGTGGCGTGTTGTTTTGCGCCGGTGCAATGATCAACGGCTTTGCGCAGGCCGTTTGGATGCTTATCGTTGGTCGGATCTTGCTCGGGTTCGGTATCGGGTTTGCCAATCAGGTAATTTTGTTTCGAATTTTTTTATTTTTGAAATTCTTGTTTTTAATTTTTTTAATTAATTTGTTAAATTATGCGTAAAAAGTCTATCACTTATGATCCCAGCGGGTTCCGTATGGAACCTAACTGAGTTGAAGCGCCATTAATTGGATAATTGACTAAAACGGTCGGTGTTTCAAACTGGTTCACTTTTTAATCATTTTCTAGATGAACTTTTAATTTAATTAGAGTTTACACGGGTATATTTATTATTTGTGTAAACTTGATTTTTGAGTAAAGAATCCTTACTTATAAACATAAGGATTCTTTTCGTTATAAAACCTTGTCTTTATGCAAATGCATAAAACATTTGCGTAAATGCCAATTATTTTTTATTGGAGACCGAAAAAATGGCTAAAATTTAATCTTTTTAGATAAGATTGGCTATTTCAGTCGCCTTTTTTAGTTGGTGGCTTAGGTGAAGTCGTCTTGTTATTTGTCAACTGAGCTATATGTCAGAGACATAATTTAATTATGTGGGTTGGTTTACATACGATACATAGAGATTTTACGTATAATAGAACTTAAAGTATTTGTTGATACATGTACACTAATGAATTTTGACATAATATATTTATTAATGTGAATATAAGCTTTAAAGTTTCACATATTTCTTTTGTGTTTGTGACATGAAATGAGCTTATATACATGTTATATATACAATTTATTTATTATATTTGTTAAGTTGAAAAACTAAATACATTTTATTCTGCAATATCTATCTGTAAAAATAAGTTTAAATGCATTAAAATGCATTGAATCTTGCTTTTATTGTTATTTAATGTAACAAATAATTATTTTTGAATGTAATCAAAGTTATTAATTTTAATCTTTACTTATTTTGAACTTTTGTTACATTAAATAAGGAATTTATACTTTTTTCATATTAAAAAAGAAATTAAAACATTATTATATTGATCAAAGAGACCGTTACGTTAAGTAAAATCTAACTCAATTTTTCTTCATATTTTAATGCATTTTTCTTCAATTTCTATTTTTTTGTTTTATTATTTTGTAAGAACCTTGAACTCTGTTTTCATCTGACACACAGTGTTTTACTTTATTTGACCAATCTCACAACTTGTTTTAAAAACAAATCTGTTTTCTGATTTCTTTTGTTTTGTTTTTAGTGTTTAATTCTCAACTTGTTTTGAAAACAATCAAAGGTCCATTATTGATTTCTGATTTGTTTTTTGTTTTGTTTTTAGTGCTTAATTCAACTTGTTTTAAAAACAATCAAAGGTTCATCATTAATTAAAATACTTGATTAATATTAAAGTACTAAAAAATAAAAACATCACTGCATGATCTTGTTTCTCTTGCACATGTTGTCACTTTGTTTGTTTTCAAATATTCCACAGCCAAAATGTATACTTATGATAGTAACCCCTTGAAGAAATAGACTTTGATAATGACACCCTTTAAAAAAATCCCACTATATTTTTAAATATTAATAATAGAAGATATAATAATAAAATTAATTTTCTTCGAAAAAGTCTTACTAATTTTAAATTTTATTTAAAAATTACAGTCTGTGCCACTATACCTCTCGGAAATGGCACCATACAAATACCGTGGGTCGCTCAATATTGGATTCCAATTGTCGATTACAATTGGAATCTTGGTGGCGAACGTGTTGAATTATTTCTTCAACAAGCTTGATGGGAATTTGGGATGGCGGTTAAGTCTCGGGGGTGCAGTGGTCCCCGCTCTGATTATTACAGTGGGGTCCTTGATCCTCCCTGAAACCCCCAACTCGATGATCGAACGAGGTCAAACCGACGAGGCAAAAACGAAGCTCCGTAGAATCCGAGGGGTCCATGATGTAGATGAGGAATTTAACGATTTGGTTCACGCGAGTGATGAATCGAGGAAAATCGAGCATCCATGGAGGAATCTGTTGCAAAAGAAGTACCGACCACAATTGACTATGGCTATACTGATCCCATTTTTCCAACAACTGACTGGGATCAACGTGATTATGTTTTACGCTCCAGTTTTGTTCAAAACCATCGGTTTTGGTGGCGATGCTTCACTTATGTCGGCCGTGATTACTGGTTCAGTGAATGTCCTAGCAACTTGTGTTTCGATTTACGGTGTTGATAAATGGGGACGTAGGTTTCTTTTCCTTGAAGGAGGCACTCAGATGCTCATTTGTCAGGTATGTTTGCAACTTCATAACATTCAATGAAATCAATTATAAACTTATTCCAATATGTATTACAGAGTTGTACAACTCTGCAATACAATATTTGATGTCAATGTAGCATTTGTTATAGATTATGTTCTAACTTTATTTTATTTCTTATTTTTTTATAGGTTGCCGTTGCAGTATTCATAGCAATCAAATTCGGAGTTAATGGAGATCCGGGCGATTTGCCCAAATGGTATGCCATAGTTGTGGTGCTATTCATATGCATATACGTTGCAGGGTTCGCGTGGTCGTGGGGCCCACTAGGGTGGCTCGTGCCTAGTGAAATCTTTCCCCTCGAGATCCGATCTGCCGCCCAGAGTATTAACGTTTCAGTTAACATGATCTTCACGTTCATAATTGCTCAAGTGTTCTTAATGATGCTCTGCCACTTGAAGTTCGGGCTTTTCCTCTTCTTTGCCTTTTGGGTTGTCGTCATGACGTTTTTCGTGTATTTCTTCTTACCGGAAACCAAGAACATCCCGATTGAAGAAATGGTGATTGTATGGAAGAAGCACTGGTTTTGGTCGAGATTTATGGTCGATGTGGATTACCCGAATGGAGTTGAATTAAGCAAAGGCGGTGATATTAAAAAAGTATAACTTTTTTTGTTGAATTCGGTTGTCGTAATATTTTAGTGATTTGTACGTTGTCTATTAATAGTTACGGCTTAAAAGATCGACACACAAAAGGGTTTGACATTTTAAAGTCAGTAAATATAAATTGGTTTATGGTGTCAAAAGGGTAATATTGTAATTTGGTTTATGAATATTGATTGTTTAGAATATTTACTTTTAATGGAAGTATCATCCCTTTTGCACGGTGTGAACTTAATTTGTATTTTGTATATATGATCTCGCTTTTCTTAATTTTTAAGTGGTCAACTAACATTAAAATATAACTCATTCCAAATTCAAGCAAAAAAAAAGCTTTTGAATTAGGAAGTTTTAAAACTTTATTTTTTGAAAATATGAATAAATAGGGTTCGAACCCCATGGTGTGCATGGGACGATATCCAAATCAGTAGCCTGCCACATAGTGGTACCTTTAATTGGGTTCGGTCATGATCGACGGAGATTAGTCGGGTAGCACCTTAAGTGGGAGTTGGATACCTCAAGAACGTGTGTGTATGTGTGCACGTGTTAGCTTGTCGTTCAAAAATACAAAGTTGGTTATATTTTGAGATAACTTATATTAACTAATATAATCAATAATTTTTTTGTTATTTGTTTATCAATATCTGTATGACGTATTTGATGTTCAATCCTTTGACTTTTTAGCCCGAGAGTAGTTATCCAAGACTTAAGTTGAACTCGATAAAAATTTATAGTTTGAAAAGGTATTTATTATAAACACGTTTAATTAAATAATCTCAACTTAAACTTAACCACATGAATTGTCACTAGGGTATTCTTTTACAAACTATGTGGATTTACATATGTAGTTTCAAATCAATGAGTACCAAAAAAATTAGTATTAGTTATTTGTTTGCACATCTAAGTGTCTAAATACATGGGTATTCTTTAAATTCTCATTCTTTTGAGTGAAAGATAGTTTGAGAAGTTGGGTTAACATAAGAAGTATGAGAAGTGGATTGATCCGATATATCTTCTCTCGGTGTATCTCATCCTAGTGTCCATAAAAACGTTCGTAACCACTTCTCATCATATAGGTTTTGGTTCATGTGAGACTAGACTATTTTTCTTGAGACTTGTTAGACCACGTTTATACACTTGAAACTTCACAATAAAACATTGTGAAGGTAAAAAAAATGTAAATCTTCATAGCAAAAACACTATGAATGTTACGTTCATAATGCTTCACTTTGAAATTTCAAGTGTAAATTGCGGTTTCACTTGTTTAACGAAAAACTTTTAATTAAATGCCCTCCCATGAATTACGACCTAAAAGAGAATTGAACTCGTCCATCTTATTTGGGTGCATCTCATTCTAATATTTATCCATTTCTTATCCAACGGGTAATAACCATTTCTTATCAAATTTGAAAGTTGTCGCTGAAACATAAACCTATATCTATATATGTATATAGGGGAAGGTTCAAATGAGAAGCATGCCAATTTAAGAGAACGTGAGGAGCAATCTCAGCCACCCATCTCGTGGTTTTCAATGGATGTGATCATGGAGGATTGACGCTATTCATGAGAGGGTACAGATTATTAAGGGGGGGGGGACCGGTTAAAAACCGTTTTTATTAACCGAATGAGTGACTGAAATTACTTTTTACATTCATTTAAATTGATATATTTCTCGTTTGAACGTTTCTCTATGTATACATCATAGTCATAGCGTTGTAAAGATGCATCTAGGAATTGACTTGCTATATAGATGTATTTAATGGCTTCCAGCCAGGAAACATCTCACGTTCATTTTAAGAAGAAAAATAAAAAGAAAAGAAAGCCAAGTGGAAACCTCAAACACCCTTTCTATCCATAAAATTTGATGCATTAATGGGTGTAACTCTTTGCAATAAAATTAAAATTATTTACTTTTTATGTCCATTATTATTTGTGTAACTAATTTATTTATTTTTTATGTCCATTATTATTTGTGTATTTTTATTATTTAACATTATCGTTTTAATTCATAGAACCAAGTACAACCAAACCAAAGCATTAAAAACCAATTAATGACACTTAATATATGATGAAGCCACATGCATGACTCTTTACAAAGTTTATTTCTAACAAAATTTTCTGATTTTTTTAAAATAGCCAATTAAAATTTAAAGTCTTTTTTTTGGAAGAGGTATCCCATACCACATTAGGCTCAGACTAATCCTCGGTAATTTTTGGGTCGAAGCCCGACTGCTAAAGCATGCAGCCCGGGGTTGAAGCCCCCGTACCTCCAGAATGCGTCCCACATGGCTCGAACTCAGGTTCACCACTATGTAGTGCCCAAGTCTTAACACTAGGCTAACACTCATTTGGTTATAATTTAAAGTCTTTGTAAAGAGCTTCAAACAATTTTTTTTAATTTATAAATTACACTATCAATTATGTTATTAAGATATTTTAATATTAATAAAAGATAATTTTTTTATTTTTAAATCTTTAATCTCAAGTTTTTTTTTTTATCAATGAAATGTATTAAAAAAAATCATTTTTCTCTTGTCTAAATTATTTTTGGAGAATTTTTTTAAATTTGAAGAATTTACACATTATCTTCAAGTTTTTATGTTTAAAGAAAGTTGTAAAGAATATTTTAAAATAAAAAAAATGCATAAAATTCTTGTTTTCTTCCTCTTAGAGATTTTTTTAAAGTATTAAAGTATCTAGATTTTTGTTTATATTTTTTTAATATATGTGCATCTCAAATAATCTCAGAAGCATTAAAATAAAAAAAGAAATCGCCAACAACCTTATAGGATGTAAAACTATGATTAGTTATCATCAAATACTTAAACTAAAACTAGAAAAAACATTATTAATTTCATTAACAAATTATAAATATGTGATTAGTGAGTGAAGCTTTATTTATTTTAATATTATTAAAACAAAATATAGAAGTACAATAACATTTTATCTAGTTTGCTTTTATTGGATTAGATTTTGTGATCTCCAACATTTAATTCTTGGAACTTTTGGTAATATCACATGTTTCAACCTAATCCAAAGCAATTACATCCATTTATCCAAACTTTATCCACAAATATATCCGAAAAAAAGACACCATCCAAACTCAAAAGTTACAAAAATATTACAATTAGAATGTGTTTCTTGTGATTTCTTTTTTTCTTTTTCATTATTAGAAAGTCTTGTTATCCGTGATCTATATCATTAATTATCTTTCTCTGTAATCGGTATATTTTAATACAACAAGAAAATGAAATCAATTATTCTGCTATTACCTAACGTACCAGTAATTTTTTGGCTTATTATGGAAGAAACCAGAAACGTTTTGATGATTTTAGTAACAATTATGTTTATCTTGTATCCAGTAAATGATAATCACGTGAAACTCTTTCAAGTTTGATGACTACGTACTAGATCTTACACTTAATGATTTCTATAAGCAAACTGAACCGTCTTTTGTCACAAATATAATGTCATATTTGTAAAAATGCAAAAGACAATCCTTCTCAAGAATGAACGTCTATGTATCTCAATTGCTTTTAAAATCAAATACTATTAACGTTTATGGGTATGGTAATAGAACAAGAAGCAGCAACAATAACGACATTTTCTTTTTTGATGCGTATTTGATATTTATATACAACAAATACATACATAGATTCATAGCCTTTGGTAAGGCCGAACACTTGAACTCCTAAGGGAAAGGACTTTATCGACAATCAGGATACCATTAGGCTATAAACCCTTTGACGGTGGCAGGATTTTCTTGTAACTGTTTTACTGGTTGAATTTTTCATGATACAGATACATCCAATTACATCAATTTGTTGCAATCGAGATTTGGGTTAATGAACTTGAAGAATATCGAGCTCAACTTGAACTTCTCAGTTATGGCAAAACAAGCGTCCCTAATTTTCACAACGGTAATAGAAGTGCATCAAGGGGTTGTTCTTGAGAAATCCAACACGAATGATAAAACTGGTTTGATGTAAAAGACTAATTATGTGAGTTATTTCTAAAATACTTCAAACACACACTTGACAATTAAGGTTAACAGAATGGGAAATGAATGACTACAAATGTTAAGATTAAGTAAACACATGATCATCGGTCTAGCGATATCACTAGGTATCTCGGTTATTTGGTCGATCCTGACCTCCCTAGTTATTTGGTAGATTTTGACCTCCCTATGTGATAAGCATATCTGAGTTGCTGTTTTTTTTCTTTGTGAAATATATAATATTTATATATGATAAATAAAACGTATACATGTAATGAGAAGTTTATAAGGGAGTGTTATTGTCGAAGTCAACTTTTATAGGGGCTTTGATGCAAATTCAACTCCGTTGGCAACACGAATGCTAATTTGGTTGTCGAAATTTAATTCACATAATATTTCCTTTAGTAATTTATGTATTTAGGCCAGGGTGGTTAAATAAAAAACAAAAAATTTAAGGGTAAAATATGATTTAATTTTTATATTTTAGGTATAAAAATGGTTTACCTCTTAAATTTTTTAAATGACTGTTTTAATCCTTAAATTTATTATAATTAGTTGTTTTAGTCACTTAACTTGTTAGAGCAGGATACTACACTTTTAAAAATCACTTTAATCCTAAACTTGCCGATAAAAAATGATTTAACCCTTACATTTTTTTATTTAAAAATGGTTTAACCCCTAAATTTTTTTAATGAATATTAAAATTCATAAACTTTATATAGTATTTGATTAAATACTTGAACTAGTTTAACCTAATTATTTTTTATCTTCAATGAATGTTTAACCTAGTTTGAAGTACTTTTGAAACATAATAAGATCTTGAATATCTCTAACTTGCATTTCTTGATCTTGATATACCTTGATCGAACCATTAGGATGTAATCAATAAAATCTAGGGTACAATAGACTTAATGAATCAAATTTACCAACAAATTAACAAAAAATAATCATAATTAAGTTAAACAGTAGAATGTTTTATTGGATTATGTTAGAGATAAAAACAATTAGGTTAAACAAGTATATGTATTTAATCAAATAATACAAAAAAGTTTAAGCATTATAACATTTAGAGTAAATTACGGATTTAGTCCCTATGGTTTTCAATTTATTATGACTAAGGTCCCTAAACTCAAAAAATTATGGATTGGGTCCTTGTGGTATTCAATTTTGCACTACTAGGATCCCTACCATC
Source organism: Centaurea solstitialis (assembly GCA_030169165.1). Lineage (NCBI taxonomy): Eukaryota > Viridiplantae > Streptophyta > Magnoliopsida > Asterales > Asteraceae > Centaurea > Centaurea solstitialis. The sequence continues at coordinate 49,754,444 of CM058040.1, forward strand.
AATTAGCCTCAATTAACTCAAGGGCAAAATTGTCTTTTCCGTATTTGAACATTAAATTGTTTTTATCTTTTTCCTTATTTTATCTTTTTGCCTTTTCTTCACAAGGACCAAATACCTCACCTACTCTCAAGAATTAAAACCCTACTTGTCTTTTTGCCTTTTCATTCATAATTATTCACGTACAAAATCAAAACCCTACTTCAAGAATTAAAAACCATGTAAACTTGCTATCAACTTTAGGGTCGGAACATCTTTATCTTACCTTCCACTAAAGAAATTTACACAATCTTGAATGGATAAATTATTCATCATAAATATTATATCCTAGAATAAGCTTCCATCGATGAATATCTATTCACCAACAACCAACCCTTCCTTGTGCAATTCAGATTAGGGTTCAACCCCTGACCAAATGCCTCCACTTTTCACACTGCAAACAGAAGTAAAATCTAGGCTTCGTCCTGTATATTATACAACCAAAATATTAGTTCTTCATATTGTTAAACTGTTAACCAACTCTACCCAAAAAACAATTGAAACGAATCCGATATAAATATTCCACTCTGAAGTAAAGACCCAGGTGCATGAAATGTAGGAAGACCTAACCTCTACTCTAAAAGGTAGAGTGATTATTTCTGAAAGAACTCCTATTATGTGCACCAGTGTAAGGAAACACAAGAAAAATAACAAGGCACAATGAAAACACACAGCAAAAACACATCCCAAAACCTAAACTACCAGCCCTCTACCCTTCTTATTGTGTCCAACTCTCTTCTACCCAACTATACTAGCTATAGTTGCATCCATACCTAGTCTGCTACCTTAGTCATTTGTCTCCAAGTACTACTCTCATATATTGTCTTTTCAGAAAGACATACATTTGGATAGTTGATTCATAACCATAAGACTTACCAATGCCAAAAAATAAGTTGTCTTTCTGCGGTTGTTACAAATATGAAAACTAACAGTAAAAGCATTTGAATGATGGCTTTGTTGTTGATCTTGACCATGATACCAATGTACTTGCTACTCGTAGAAGGTTGAAAAGCGATGATTTTGCTTTACTAGATCTATCCTATTCATATAGTGAGGAGTCGTTTTCTTTTAACAATTAAAAATGCAAATATTCGTTTTGATATCATCGTATAATAATCAAGTTAAGAAACAAATAGACAAACCACAAAAAAGAAACAAACATCATGACTTGGAATAATTTAATATGGATTTAAGACCTTAATTTCATGATATAAAGTCACGAAGCCTTGGCTTATATAAGTAGACATCAAACTTAATTAATTACCATTGAGCATTTAATTTTTTATATTAAACTAAAAAGAATATGATAGTAAAAGGTCATTTTCATAATAAGGAATGAATTTTTGGTCGATGAGAAATATAATCTTGTTAATTTTTTAAATCCATATAGTATCAATGAATTGTTCACATATATTAAAATAGATTTAAAAGCTTAAATATAACACCATTTTATTCGGGCGAGTTTTAATTTGAGAGCCCATAAAATTATGATAATCTTGTTAAAATATGTATTAATTATTATGTGCTATTTCATATTAAAAAAGAAGTTTCCATTTGCAATTTGAATTTAGTGTATTGGTTATGATATATTTGTTTTACATATATTTGTTATTTTTTATAAGTTTATAAAACATAAATACAACTAAAAGATTTCATATTGTAAACCAAATACATATGAAACAAATACATTATAAAACAAATATATGTCAGTGGATGATATCTCTGACTACCCAGGTTCGTACCCCGTGGTGAGCATGTGACAATATCCGGATCATGGGCTTGTTACATAGTGATATTCAGATCATGAGTCTGCCACATAATGATACCCTTAATTGGGTTGGATCGTGATTGACGGAGATTAGTCGGGTGCCTTTGGATTCCAGATACCCGAAAACGTATTCGTATTAGTTTGCCGTTCAAAAAATATACTTTTATGATCATTAGAAGAATAGTCTTTGTTTTTGTCACATTTACGCATACCATCAACCAATAACATCGAGCATGTCAACTTCTTTAATTGGTATTATATGTTTGTTTTCATAGTAACAAACGATGGTTTTGTTGATGAGAACAATAACTTCGTAGAATTATTTTATCGAAATAGCATCCACGAATTGTTTGTGTGTGTATATATTAAGGCTTAATCACTTAAAAATATTTATATTATGATGATGGATGTTATTTTAAGACGTTGTTTCACCTTATTTTTTCTAAGACTAGCATTTAATATAATGATAAAGGAATATTTGTTTCACATAATGAAATTATTTTCGTGTAACATTCAATTGTTTCATTAACAAACTAAAAATGTCACATTATGAAACAAATATATATATATATATATATATAACTACATAAAGCATGAATATTCAAACTGAATATTGTCACGTGTTGCAATACTAGTGGTCCTCACGTTCACAATGAAAGATGGAGAAAAACATTTGAATTTGAAACTATATATAGGAAAGTTCAAATGAAAACTCATTTTTCATTGTGAACGCGAGGACCACTAGAATGACGTTACATGACAATATTCACTCTGAATATCATGCATTATTCAGAGTGAATAAAGGCGCATAAGCTTTATTTACTGAATAATGCATGATATTCAGAGTGAATATTGTTACGTTGCACGATTTTAGTGGTCCTCACGTTAACAACCAAAATTGAGTTCACATTTGAATCTAATATATAGAGAGAAAAGTTCAAATGAAAACTCATTTTTTATTGTCAATGTGAGAACCACTAAAATCGTGTGAATATTCACACTGAATATCATGCATTATTCAGAGTGAATATTGACACATGGCGCGATTTTAGTTGTCCTCACGTTCACAATCAAAATTTAGTTCATATTTGAACTTAACCCTATATATATATATATATATTCTAAATCTTAATTTTTGATGAAAAAATCATATGAACTAACATATGTTGCATTACTTCTTAACCGTTGTCACAATTTCATAAGTTCTCAAAAGAAACATATAACTAGTAAAACCCTACCTCAACAAAGCATCTAGTAGAATAAATATCTTGCTTTATAAATATATCAATTGTTCTATGACTAAAATGTTGTCATAACGAATTATACCAATTAGAATGTTTGCATTTGAAACAAGAAAAAGTCTGTTGATATGCAAAATTATATATAATTTACGCGATTTTGCCTGTAACTAGTCACATCAAAGCTCGCCCGTGTCCAATTTCTTGCCGTTAATATAAAATCATAGTTATTGTTCTCGTTTGAACCATCTCTCTCTATATACACACATATATATGTACATATAATACGTTTTCTCTTTTTTTTCCTTTATTTTAACATAACTTTAACATTACTGTTAGACAAATAAACATCTACGATTTTTTTTAACATAGCCATTAAAAATGTTCTTACAACTTTATATTTTGGAAATTTCGTTCATTTTTGTCAAAAAGTATATATTCTACCCTAAACAACAAAATTAAGTCTAAAAAGATATTTCTCGAATATATATAAAAGATAATATACAAAAAATAAAAAAGAACATGCCCAACTGGGAGGCTTAAGAGCCTAATACTGCTGCAAACAATTTCAATTTCGATGTCTCTTTAAGGTACTTTGTAAGCATCTTGACTAATATCAGAAATCGAATAAAAATAACAGCAAGAAAAATCCTCAATAACTCTTAAATAGCTAGAATTTCAGTTGGGTTGACCTTCAAGAATATTTTCCGTATACTTTGCCTCTAAGCTTTCATGTAAACGTACTCACGTTTCTTCCTACGTATTAGCTCTGTGCCCACGAGTTAAACAACATGACTTTTTTCATCGACTCATCCATCTGACTACCTCCCTCCCCATCTCCCGAACCTAACCTACCGACGCAAGATGACTCGGTCGGGTTTGCAGACCGAACCGCTTGAAAGCTCGACGTGTGTTTGAGACAACGGTTAGGGTGATGCTCGATGACTGCTACTACACTAGCTGCCATACATGCCCTGCACAAATAACTCATGATTTTCGCTTTTGGTTTTCACTAGAAATTTGAAGTGGAAATGTGGCACATATATAATGGGTGAAAGACCACGGTTTTCGGGAAAACAAAAGCCGATAGGCCGCGGTTTTGTACGGTTTCTAGTGGCTACATGGATGGATTTTGTCTTTTTCATAATGTGGTCCTAGCTTAAAAAGGTTTGTCTTTCTTATCTAAGGTTGGATCAGCAAATTCGTCATGACCCCGAGTTTGTTTGACAACAAAATCACGTTATTCCACATTTGCACAATATTTAGACTGGAACAGGATATGACTGTGGCAGAAATGTAGCCTTTTCTTTTGTCCCACCAAAGTGGAACAAAGACCGGGAAGATGGATTAATTACTAAATTACCCCTGTCAAATTCTTTCACCTGCCTACCTTACACTCGCTAGTCCCATCCAATCATGTATGCTACCAAAAATGTAGTTTTTTTGTCCCACCAAAGTAGAACAAGGACAAGGAGGATGGGAAAATTATTGAACTACCCGATCAAATTATTTCACCCACCTACCTTACCCTCGCTAGTCCCAATCCAATCATGTACAACGGTGCAAACTAGTTAAAAGCTAATAAACTAACGGTTGACCAATAAGCTAGATGATAAGCTAGTTATGTATGGTAAAAACTAGGTGATTAGCTATATTACGTGTAAAATGACCAAAGTGGAACAAAAACTAAAGGATGGTAAATTACTAAACAACCCGTGTAAAAAAAATTAGGTGATTAGCTATATTACGTGTAAAATGACCAAAGTGGAACAAAAACTAAAGAATGGTAAATTACTAACCAACCCGTGTAAAAAAAATTCACGTGTCTACTTTACTATCTCTAGTTCTCTCCAATCCTATATGATACAGTAAACTTGTTGAAAGTTGATAAACTAGCTGTTGGCTAATAAGCTAAATTAAAAGCTAGTTATGTTTAGTAAAAACTACTTTAGAAGCTAGATTACCATAGAATGACGTAAAGAACATACCCAAAATTAATTGGAAAAACATGAAGGGTATAACTGGACAAAAAATACCCACGAATTTGTTAAAATGCTATTTGAAGTAGCGTTTCAAAAATAAATTATGGGTATAACCAAACAGGCCTTTTCTAATAAGCTTAAAAAATAAGCTAATTATGGTTCGCCGGTTTTCTGGAAATACCATATGCTAGCAACAAAACAGCATCCGTAAAGAAGATAACTTTTAACGAACATATAAATCGCTAATCACACGACAAATATTGGATAGGGTTACGGTTTTTACCGGATGATGGAACTGTCGGGTGCAAGTCCAAACGGTACTTTATGTTGTTTCGACTTGTACCTCCTACAGGTAACCACCACACAGGTTAAATATGTGTAGTAGTAATAGTAACTTCTCCGAGTTACAAATTCAACTCAGGAAAGCTTTTTACAAATAGAATAATACGCGATACGTGGTACGTGGTACGGTTTAAGAAACCATATCTTTTATAATCATAATGAATCTTCTCCTTCGACTTGTTGTCGAGCCAAGTATCGCTCCCGTCTCTCTTTCTGCACGGACCCCACTTGTATAATAAGCATATGTATACACTAGAGATGCACAAAAAAGCCCAACCCAATCCCGGCACAAAATAGCCTGATCCAAGGCCTAACAAGCCCGAGCCCAGGACAAAAGCCCGGTTGGGACTATTTTCACAGCCAAAGCCCGGCTATGTTGTTAATTGTGGTGCAATAGCGGTTATCGTTCGTAATCAAAATAGCTTTGGAAATTGCGGTTTCGATAATAGCGGTGCAATTTAGCGCTATCTCACCAATATTTGGGTGAATAGCGGTCTGAAATACTGGTATTCTTCTTAGTTGGGCCTCTTTCTAATCTAATGCTTACATTTTTGTCCTTTTTCAGGATTTTATTTTGATTTGGAACCTTATTTTATTTTATTTTATTTTGATTTCGGATCTTATAATTATAATTAATGAAAATATTATGTTATGTATGCATACATATATAGAGAGAGGGAGGATTAACGAGAAAAATAATTATTTAAAAGAATACGAGAACCAACAAAATCATATATGATTCAAGTTGTGGGCAAAGTCATCCGCTTGGATTTTTTCGTCCGTTAATGCAATATTATATGTGATTTTGTTTGTTCCCGTGTTCTTTTAAATAGGTATTGTTTTCGTTTGAACCCGATCTCTCTCTCTCTCTCTCTCTATATATATATATATATTATATATAATTCTAAGAAATATTATATGAAGCGCTATTTTTGGACCGCTATACCACCGCTATAACCATTACTTCAAATCTCAATTGTGACGGCTATTTTGTATTTTGACCCTGTAACAGCATAGCAGCCCGACTTTTTTTGCTTACTGAAAACGGGGTTGGAAGGTCTTGTGCATCTCTATTATAAACATAACAAGAAGATCCATAAATTTGAAATGAGAGATCAGAAGCTAACCCATTCGTCTATGACAAGGCCATCACCGACAATCTTCGGTCCGGTGTCTTCTGGAGGTTTCTTACGGGTTTCAAGGGCGGCCTCGGCCTCAGCTAATTGGCGCTTCAATTTTTCGAGGGCCTTGCATGATATCAGCGATCAGGATGGTGCAATAAAACAATTGCAGTAAAAAAGTAGGTACAAAATTAAAACTAAAATACATCAAAGTTTGTTTTAGTTTGTATTTAGTGTAAAAATGATTTTTTTTGTCAATTAGTGTAATAAGCGTTCAACTATTCCTATTTCGTACCCATTTTACCCTGTAACATGAAGATATTGTAGTTATTGATAATGTGGATGTCAATTGTCAAAGATACATTGTAATCATCAATTATGTATAAAAAATGTCACATCAAATCAACAAATGTTAAACTCGCTGAAAACTAATTTATCAAGTAAAATAGGTATGATATACATAGGACTGAATGCTTATTGGACTAACTGAAATTATAATTTCACTAAATAGAAGCTAAGACAAACTTCGATACATTACGATGCATAATAAAGAATGCCAACTTATCGGAACTTACCGGGCTTGGACGTGCAGCATCTAGGAAAACAACTTGCAGTATCTGCTCCACAGCTACTAAATCTTTCTGCTCATCAAACTGAGTGGAGATGCAAATCTATTTAGCAATCTTGTAAAGTATGTATATATATACACAATACACACACACATACAGGTGAAGGATCGTGCGAGAAGTTAACATAGTTAACATGAGAAGCGTCAGAAGTGGATCTGAACCCTTATTCACTTTTCATCTCAAGCCCACCCATGAATGGTGCTTCATACGGGGATTGATCGGGTGCATCTCGATGCATCATCCTAGAGTACATGCAACGGTTGATAACCACTTCTCATGTTAACCCAACTTCTCACCAGAACCCAACCATATATATGTATATGTGTATATATACATATATTAATGGTGGTGTTCCGGTGAGAAGTTGAGGTTAACATGAGAAGTGTGAGAATTGGTTATCAACGGTTGGATGAGAAATGCATGCACATTAGGATGAGATGCACCTAGATAAAATGCACCGAGATACACCAGATCAATTCCCTTCTAAAGCACAATTCATGGGAGGGCATGAGATTAAAGGTGATCAACGATTCAGATCTACTTCTCAAGCTTCTTAGCTAAACCCCAATTCTCACTTGTGCAGACCGTGCAGATGAACAATTACCAGGGTGTGGGTGTTCCTCAGTTTTCATTTTCTCGGCGGTTTCCTCTAAACCTGGCCCTATATATATATATATATATACATGTGTGCGTATGTATTTATGCATGGTGGTTCCCAAGGTTACTAGTAGAACCAGTCACCCAGGAGGTCAAGGGTTTCAAACCTCACCAAAGGCGAGGAGTGTGTGTGTGCGTATGTAATGGTATTCCTTAAATTGGTTATATTTTTCTTGTACTTGCTCCTTTTGTATGTTACTATCATTACCAGCTTTTCAAACCTTTATCACATCTGTCCTTCTCTCTTTGTTACACTTTTCACAGGGTCTTCATGAAACAACCGCTCTCATCTTTGGGGTAGAGGTAAAGTCTGTGTACATCTTACCCTCCAAAAACCGATCTCAGGTGGGATACACATACACTAAGTTCTTTTGGTTTGGTATTACATTAGGAACACCACACCCTAATTGTTTAGACTATATTAGGCCTCCATAGACTAAATTCATCTTTTTATTCTCTATCCTCAATAAAGCGTAACTTCTGCAAAGGTGAAGAATATCCAAGAAGAGGGTGCATGACTTACTAGCTCAGGTACGTAGTCCATCATTCCTTTCACTTTCAGGCTCATGATTTTGAATTTCACTTTTCTCTTTTGGTCTGTCAGTTTTTCATTGTTATCTGGAGCTTCTACAAACTTGAAAACTATCACGATAAAACCACAAGTGAAACTTGTAAGCAATAGTCGTATAAAAAAAGAGAGGCTACATGCTTAGATTTCATAAGAACAAACTTTCAAGTAACATTTGTATTTCCTAATCAATATAAGCCTAGTCAGAAAGACAGAAAGTATAATACTTATAAAGACTAAAAACACGCATGTCAAAATTCTGTTACCAGTTGCGATAATACTCTCGCTTGGAGCCAGAATAGCACCCGGAGGACGCATGAAACAGCTTTTAGGTGCAGTTGTTTGAAACTAAAGCAGCACAACAAACAACACATCAGATTAAGGTAGTAAAATAGCGTGAGGTTTCAAGATTTTCCAAGCCCGTTATTAGAGCAAATCTCATAGCAGGTTTGAAATTGTGATTTTTTTGGAAGGGTGTCTTGAGCTAAGCCCAGACTAAGGCTATGTTTGGCAAACTAGCTGATAAGCTTGTTGGTGGCTGATAAGCTTGTTGGTGGCTGATAAGCTAGCTGGTAGCTAATAAGCTAGCTTATGAACAAATTAAGTATGGCAAAAAGTAGCTTACGGGTATGTAAAATGACCAAAAGGGGTATCTTGAGGTATAATTGGAAAAGGCTACAAAAAGCTCCCAAAACGCTACTCGAAGTAGCGTTTCAATAAGTCAGCTTATGGCCCATCCAAACATGGACTAGCTTATCAGCTAGCTTATTTTTGCCAAACATATCCTAATCCCGGCAAATTATAGTTGTAAGACATCAGCCCCGATAAACTCAGTGGCCACAATTGTTTTGGACGCCTGGAATTGAACCCTGGGCAGATAGGATATTCCACCGCATCCCCTTGAGCCTCAACCACTACGCCACAACCCTTGTGGTTAAGAAATTGAGTTATGATCCACTAATGGTGGATGTGTGCAATTAATGCAACGATATGGAAGATCAGTAATTAGTTAGCTGGTTTAAAAAGGCTGAATAGTCGTACCTTGAAAGCTACATGAGACTTGCTGGTGTTTTTTATCTTGATAGCACTTTGGACTTGCTTACCAGGTTCATCTACAAAGTTCAGGAAAAAAAATTGAAATGATTTATCGTCAACCATTTAAGGACATCCATAACATATGTAACAGTTTTCCGGTAAAAAGTAACATACATAGTTGCAGTAGATATATTTTTTAAGGTAGTATACAAGATGAATTACAAAAAGAATACAACATAAAGGAGCACTCACATATGTGCAATCCTTTCTATTTACTATTTAGTAGTAATTTTGACTGCTAACCAGTGGATCTTGTAGCTATCGACAATGTGGATGTGAAGTTGTCGAACTATGTTGTCATTCTTGAATATGTGTAAAATGTCACATAGAACGTTTATCCACTGGCTATCATCAACGTGGTGGCATTTTCATAAATAAGTGGAACTTTTGTGGTATGGCTGTAAAGGGAACAGGACGTTCACCCACCCTTCACACGCATGGATCTGTTAAGGTTTCAATGATGGTGATACAAGTATATGCGGAAGTGAAGGTCTGGTCTTGAAGGAAAAAAAAAACGAAAGTGCTCCTCCTTTACAAAAGCTCACACGGTTAGCTTCGTCGGATAAAAAAAGATCAATGACCGTGAAGTTGCTCTCACAAAAAAGGAGTTCACACGGAAATCCAACCCTATGTGTGTTTAAATATATATAGACTTGGGATCATGTGAGACCAAGCTATTTTCGCGAGACCCGTGAAACCACATCTTTACACTTGAACCTTCACAGCAGAACACTAAATTAAGAAATTAGCCAAAGGTCACTTGGACTGTTTTGAACTACATATATGTAGTTGAGTTTTTTACTTTAACTTTCTGTTAGTGCAGATGTTTGACCTTTTAACTGGAAGCCTCATGAGTTTGTCCAGTATGGGTTGGGTTGCGTGGAGAAGTTTGCTAGTCTTTTTTTTTTGGGAAGGTGTCCTGGGCTATGCCCAGACTAATCCCGGCAAATTATAGCTATAAGACATCAGCCTCTGATAGCTCAGTGGCCACAATTGTTGTGCACGCCTGGAATAGAACCCTGGGCAGATGGCATTTTCCACCACATCCCCCAGAGCCTTAACAACTACGTACAATGAAAACCCACGAAAAGTTGAGGATTGTGGTAGGTATACATACAATGAATATAGAAATTCTATATCTACTATAAGATGATTTGTGATGTTTGCAATAAGATTAAAATGTTGGCCGCTCTGTGATAGGTTGCAGGAGGTGATGGTACCGTAGGATGGATCCTTGGGTGCTTAGGGGAGCTTCATAAAGCAGGGCGGGATCCAGTTCCACCAACGGCAATTGTACCTCTTGGTACAGGCAATGACTTATCCTGGAAATAAGTTCAAACAACACATTTATGAAGATCTGAGGAGGATCCCATAAGTCCCAAGTCTTATTGCTAGTTGAGCTAACCCCACAAGGTAAGAAGGCCAAAAACTTCATGATAAAGAAGCTGGAAATCTATGAAATGGAACTAAAACTTAATCAAGCTAACTGAAATAAAATATCTGACATTTAACTCAAACCTCTTAACTACTACACATATTTAATCTTATCAAATGAAACTAAAAATCCACCAGTTCCTAATTTTAACCTATGCACGTTTTAGAAACAACAGCAATAAATGATATCAGAAGAAGTAAACAATGTCATGAAGTCACGATCTATAGCATCATGTTGAAACATCAATATTCAATGCAATTAATGAGACACTGACAAGAAAACACAGCTATTAAATCATACAACATAAACCAATTTGGTTCTATTTCACTTAATTCAAATCACAAACAAAAAAACCATCAGATTTCTAACCAATTAACACCAAAAAAAAACACAAAAACGTCAATCTATTTGAGAAAACCATCTGGATCTCAAGTGTTAAGAAACATATAGCTCAATACTCAGAACAATCAATACTCTAAAATCATCAATATTCAGCATGCAATTAATTACAAACATCAATATTCAATGCGTCAATGAGATACTAACAAATCACAAACAAATGTGGCTCTATTTCGCTTAATTCAAATCATCACAAACAAATGTGGCTCTATTTCGCTTAATTCAAATCACAAACAAAAAAAATCACCAAATTTCTAACAAATTAACACCAAAATGTCAATCTAATTGGTGAAAACCATCTGGATCTCAAGTGTTAAGAAACAAATAGCTCAATACTCTAAAACCATCAATATTCAGCATGCAATTACAAACATCAATATTCAATGCAGTCAATGAGATACTTACAAGAAAACACAGCTATTAAATCATATATCATAAACAAATGTTGCTCTATTTCACTTAATTCAAATCACAAACAAAAAAAACCACCTAATTTCTAACGAATTAACACCAAAAACACACAAAAATGTCAATCTATTTGATAAAACCGTCTGGATCTCATGAGTTAAGAAACAAATAGGTCCATATTAAGCACAATCAACACTCGAAATAACAGTAATGATCAAATTTCAATTAAGAACTGATAATAACCGAAGAAAAGGAGCATCAGCATGAACAAATGTGGCTCTATTTCGCTTAATTCAAATCACAAACAAATTTCTAACGAATTAACACAAAAATGTCAATCTATTCGAGAAAACCGTCTGGATCTCACGAGTTCATAAACAAATAGCTCAATATGAAGCACAATCAATACTCAAAAAATCAGTAAAATGATCAAATTTCAAGTAAAAACTGACTAATAATCGAAGAAAAACTAACATTAAACATAGGCGAGTGAGTGAGTGTTTCATAATCATACATGGAAAGTAGAGTTTACTACGCGGATCAAGCCGTAAACGCCGCCGCGTCGGAATCAGAGATCTAGCCACCGAGGAGACGGAGGAGGAGGTACCGGAGCTCTGGTGGTTTTCGGTTTTCCGGTGAGCGTTGTTCGATCCTTCGATTTGGTAGGAAGAAGAAGAAGATAAGGTCGTTGTTGTAGTTGTAGTTGTGTTACCTCCTGAGGTTCGAAACGGTAGCTTCAATAGGCCCCAAACTTTGCCGGTGCCGGAACCGCCGTGAGACGGAGGTGTATCGTCGACGATTGGCATCACCGGCGGGATGTGTTTTGTGAGTGTGGTGGTTTCAAAAGGTGGTTCTCTTTATGGACGACGACGATTGACTTGTATAAAATGCAACAAACGACTTAATAATTAAGTCGTTTGACTCTTTGGTCAGTGGTCACCGGTCACCATGACTTATTATCAATCAATTGTAAAACTTTTGAATATTTCTAATGAGAAAAATAATAGAAGAAACCAAAAATGAAAACAGTATTAATTTTATTTATTTCTTTTGATGATTGATCTAAGTTTTGAATTGTTTTTTACTTGAAAAAGAAAACAATTATGTAAGTAATCTATATATATACATATATGAAGCCGAAACATGGCATTGCCATGTGGCGCTCTCTTAATTTTTTCTAAATTTTTCAATTTTATTTTTACAACATTAGATTTAAAAAACTTTTGGTTTTTCTCTTTATCCATATATAACTTAAGAAAATTAAGTATTGATTTTATTGCTATTTATGTTACTTTATTATTCATTTAACTTCTTTATGTTATTAACCATTCATTTTCTTTCATTTATTTTAATTAATCATTCACTTTCTCCTATATTAAGCATAAGTGGTTTTTGTTGTTGTTGTTGGACATGTTAATTGGTAAAAGCCAATTACATATTCCTCTTTAAAGGTTAAACATCGAAAGCTTTTAATTTGTTCGTCAATGTGTTATTATATTTTCGTATGAGTTGTTTATTATCGGATCTCTTCTTCTGTATATCCATAATTTGATGTGTTATTCATTATATATATCACTATTTTTTAACAAATCATTTTTCAGGTTATTTCGAGAAGACCAAATTGGGTATGTATTTTTCTTTCTTTTATTTTCTGAGGTATTAGAGTTCCTTACTTAACTCTTCTATACTCTTCATATCTATTTTCAATGAAAGTGCTACAATCTCTATGTACTTTTAACTAACTTCAACGTGTCATTTTTAAATGGTTATTTAAAAAAAAATTCAAAGTCTTATTCAAAAAGACTAATTCAGGTATGTATTCATTTTGACTTTGTTGAGATTTTAAAGTTTTTTTGTTAAATTTTTGTTTTTCTATATTTTTCTTAAGTTTTCTTTTTTCCTAAGATTTGTTTTTTGCAAAAAAAAAATTTGAAATTGAAAATGAATATATAAAGGACAAGATAGTAGCTTGAAATAGTTAGTTTTTGTTATATGGAAAAGATTTGATGCAATAGTGAAAAAGTTTTTGTTACAAGACATAATAATGTTTAATTATTGATAAAAAAATGATGAAATGTGATGATTTGTTGATTATCCCACATTGATGAGAGCATGAAAATGTTAGAATTGAAAAAGAGTACATAAGATGATAGTTTGGAAGATGATGATTAGTATATTATAGGGTGATGGAAGATTTTGAAATCTATAACCAAAATTGAAATCAAAACAACAAAACGCTAAAAAAATTGTTCATAGAATAAGGTTGAGTTTCATAATCCCACATTGGTGGAAAGATGATTGTTTGGAATAAGATGATATGTATAAAAGAGGGTGATGGAAGATTTTAATAAAATGTATGGTTAGAATCAAAACCAATCAAATGGTAAAACCTCATAGTGCAATTTTCAAAATTTTATCTTGGTGAATAAATGAAACATAAAAGTTGTTCCACATTGATATAAAATGGAATTTAAAAGTGAAGATGTGTACATAAAAGGTTAATTAGTGCTTTTGAAAAACTCAAGGTTGGTTGGTGTTTGGAAAATCAATACTAAACCCAAGTTTGTTGATAAAGTTTGTTTCCTATTTCAATCATAGCAACTAAATGGTAACAAGTATAGTGCAAAATTATAAAGAAAACCACAAGTGATTTATAGTTTAAAGGAAGATGATTGATATAAGAAATATGATGGATGGTTAAAAAATTTATAACCATGGATGGAATCAAAACCAATCGAATGGTAAATAAGATGGTTCAAAACTAAAAAAGAAATCAATGATAATGATTTCACAATATGAGGTTTGAGCATTCCTCAAACCTTGAAACAAAGATTGTTGTACAAATGATAGTTTGAAAAAAGATGATTAGTATATAAAACTTGTGATGGAATGATTTGAAATCTATGATCATGGTTGAATCAAAACCAACCAGATGGTACAAAATATTCTAAAACTAAAAAGAAACCAACGTCGATGATTCAAACCATCAGACTTGAGTATTCCTAAAATCTTGAAATATTCATTATCAGAAATTGATGATAACATGATATCTTGGAAGAAGACGAATGGTATAAAAAAATAGGGATGAATGGTTATATGCAAGGTTGTAATCAAAACCAATCAAATATTAATATTATAGTACAAAATTAAGAGAAAAATTAACGATGAAGACTTGGTTCTTTTCAATATATCAACTACAAATCATGAAATTCTTACAAACCCTACAAACCTAATATTAACCATTGATTTTGTTTATTTTTTAAAATATGGTCGAGAACAAATTTGGTAACCGAATTAATCAACACTGTGATCATCTACATATATGGTTGATATTGGTTTCTAACGTTTGTAAGAATCTCATGCTTTGTAACGGATATAATCCCTATATATTATTTGAGAAATTATAATTTTTTTTTAAATTAGTTCAAAAATACTTTCAAAAAATATGACGTCACCGCGCAACGTGCGGGCCCGACACTAGTTTTACATATAAAACAAAAACTATTTATAATATTATTTTAAGGTATAAGAAGAAAAAATAGGATACAGTGAATGTATATTAGAATGAAATGTACTAATCAATTCTATCTCTAAAGCCTCATTCATGGGAGGACATAAGATTAAGATAGATCAAGGGTTTAGATCCATTTCTTACAGTTAACTCGAGTTAAGTCGATTTTTCATATGATCATTCGTCTCTCAAAAGCTACACCATTCAAACTCCATGCGAAAACTAGTGTTAATGCCCCCTTGCAACTCATTATTGCCCGTTCTTTGTATCATCAGTCACAATATTGACCCTTATCGTCAATATCTCTCTTTTTTATCTAGCTTTATCTTTCGATAAATAAAAAATAGATCAAAAAGAAGGAGATCGATGATAGGGACCAACAACTATTAAGCTCGAATGACTCATTTAAAGATTGACGCGACATGCAGCCAAGTTGCAACCTCTTTCATTAACTGATATTATAAATATCAGCTGGTATTTATCTTGAGCTCAAAGCTTAATTATTATCAAGATTGACTTGACCTCACCAATGAATGTCTAGCCCAGCGGTGGTAGGTAACATTCTTGCGCTTACCTTGAAAGATACGTTGGCGCGGGTTCAATCCCCGCTTGTTGCAAAAAAGGCCAAAGGCCTTATAGACCTCTTCTGCGGTATCCAGCTCTTGACCGGCCTTCGGGTCGGTTCTGGGGCGAGTCCATGGGTTGGCCTTCGGGTCGACTCATGGGCGCGGGGGATTAATCGGTGCCCGTATGGATCCGGATACCCCCGGAACGTGTGTGTAAGTTAAATTGCCGTTCAAAAAAAAAGATTGACTTGACCTCAAACACAAATTAAAGCTCACTTGACTGAACGAGTCGAGCCCCATAACACCAATGTTCAAATTGATACATTCAAAAGCTCCATGAGTCGACCCAATCCGAGCCAATCGAGCGTATACTATTTCAAGGCAAATATATTTATATGTTTACAAACTATATAATCAAAATACAAAAATTTGTCAAACTAGAGTAAATAAACGAATTAATCAATCTCAAATTCAAGCTCATATACGAGAGTGAAGTTCAAACATTAAAAAGAATATTCAAACTCAACCTCTAGCCCAGCTTTTAAACATAAAACTGAGCTCTAAAACTTGATGATCTTTTTTACAAGGCAAGTTCAAATAGCCTATTGGTTGACTCGTTTACACTCCTACAACTACATCTGCATGTTTACACGTGTATACAAATTAGTTTTCCCAGTTTCTAACTTTTAGACAGTGGCTATATGACCGCATGGGTTGGGTTCCGTTGAGAAGTTGAGTTATCATGAGAACCGGTTATAAACCATTGAATGTACATTAGGATGAGATACACCGATATCAGATGCACAAATTATCAAACTCAATTCATGGGTGGGGTTGAGATTTGAAATGATCAAGGGTTCAGATTCACTTCTCATGTTAACACAACTTCTCAATATTATTTGGATGATAAATATTCAGAGAGCATAGGAATAAAAACAAACAATTTCATTTTATATGAGGCTTCAAAACACAGAAAACAACAGTTTTTTAACACCAAAGCAGCAGCAGCAGCTATTCATCATCAAAAACACGAACAAAACACGCGATATTAAAACACTTCCTTCCGTTTTCGCTCTACTTCCTCATATTTTCTTCTCGATATACATATCAAACCGTTCACACTTCCGCATCTTTTAAGACGCTTTTTCTGGATCTGCATTACCTTCCAACAGAAATCCGTTAGTAATTCCGGATAGAGATTCACAAAAAACCCCAAGCCCAAAGCCCGGTTTGAAAAAGCACCGCTATGAGTCCAAAACCCGATTAGGCCAAAATTTTAGGCCCGGCCCAAAAAAGCCCAAGCTGAAAAGGATTGGATAAGCCCAAAAAAGCTCCGCCTGGAAAAGCCTGATTGGACCCTTTTTATCCCAAAGCCCACAGTTTTTCTCACTGAAAACGGCTTGGAAGGCCCGTTTCCAGGCCCAAAAGAGCCAGGCCCTCATGCATCTCTAATTCCTAATGTACATAACGAAAAAGGCATGCTGTTTTAGAAATGTGTAATTATTACTCCCTCCTTCCCAAACTCCCAAAGTAATAGAAATGTGTAATTATTACTGCCTCCGTCCCAAACTCCCAAAGTAAGTGTCCACATTTCTATTTATGTTTATCCAAAAATAAGTGTCCACTTTCAAAATTAGATAACTACATTCTCAAACAAACTTTCCCTTAATCAATGCACAAACATTTAAAGAGTTGTGAAGAAAGAGAAATTAAATACGGGTAAATATGTCATTTGGTAAACAAAAAGGAGTGATAATTATGCATGTCTAAACCGTGTGCCATTTCAATTGGATGCACTTTTCTTAGAATCGAGCGAGTACAATTTTTTATTAATTAAATGACAAATTTACCCTTAATAAAAGAAATTAAAGATAGAATTGGAAAGCATGACAATTCTGTTGGAGACAGATATAGTATGTGGTTTCTATTTATGGGCAAATTAAGTGTATGGAAGTGATTTTATCTTTTCATATAACTTCTTTAAGCATGCATAAGTAGATCTTAGATTGTGAACAGCTAAATTACATCAAAAAGATTAATGGGCAAACACAAATATTTTCATACACAATGAATTTCAAATAATGATAGTCCAACTTATAATTGTCAAGCTCCTAAGCCGGAAAAACAAATTAATCGATTTACACCACCACCGTAAATTTCAGATGTTCCATAAACTCTAACTACCCTTCCGGCATAGCTATGTTATACAGGTCGGGTTTAGTACAAACTAGTATGCATTACAAACACCAAATTTGGGTGCATTTGGTACGCAAGCAGGATTGGAAGGGTAAGAGTGAGGTAGGCGGTTGAGAGAAATATGCAAGGTTTTAGGGTTGTAATTTTAAATGGGTAGTTTGGTAATTTACCAATCTTTATTGGGATTTTTGTCCCGGTCTTAATATCGCACCGAACGTGGGATAACTAGTTTTTGTCTTGTCTTGTCCTGTCATGTCTCAACTTACCAAACACGCCTAAAGAGACCGGTTTATGGGATGATGGCGTTCTCTCGGAGCATGTCCAATAGCTATGTTAAACTAGAAATTTTGAAGATTTTGAGTAAATTTGGCTCCAACAGCTATGCTAGATTGTATGGTAAAATAGAGAAAACCAAAAAGAGAGTGTAGAAATCTCCAAATTTGGAGAAATCTCTAAAACAATACATGTAAGAGAGAAAAAATATTTTATTATTTTTCACCAATAGAAAACCTTGAAATTAAATGTTTAGGAAAGAGAAATAATATCTTATTAAATATATTGAATATTTTAATAATATAGTTGAAGGTAAAATTGTTATAATAGAGTAGCTGTTGGAGTTGTTGGATGTAAATATTTTTAGAGATTTTAACATTTGATCTTAGAGAAACTATAGCCTAGCTGTTGGAGATGCTCTCACAAGTAAGCCTTGATTCTATCTTAGGCCACAAAAACAACATACATGAAGCAATACCGCATAATGACAAGAGTGTTAACATATCTTTGTTATAGATACGGAGCCTAATTTGAGTTGAAATCAGTCCAAGATGGTTCGTAGTTGTTACACTGATCATGTATTACCGCCACCAGTCTAAATTTGATTCACTATAAAGACTACAATTTTCCTTCAAAGAAGTTGACTCTATATCAATATTCAAGATGCATATGGTTAGTCTAGGAACACCAAGTGGATGCAAGAGTCTTTGCTAAGCGGAAACATCGTGTTCTTCTTTTAGTTCTTGTTATAGGTGGAATAAAAAGCAAGGAGAAGGGACAAGATTGGTAAATTACTAAACTACCCATGTTAAATTAATACCCTAAAACCTTCGAACAATTACTTCCCGCCTACCTGACTCTATCCAGGTCATGTTCCGTCATGTACCAAACACACACATATCCAACCTAACAATCACACTCCAAATGAATCTCAAATTATACCTTTATCTTGTATAAATAGTAACAAATTTCATTCTTCTTGTCTATAATCTTCCTCATATTTGCAGGTTTAAACTTTCAATTAACGTTATCTTTCAAACAAAATTAGGCTTGCCTTTTAATAAGTGGCTTTCATAGTTTCATAGTTGGTCCACTACAAAGTCAAAAATTCATCAGCTTAATTCATTATGAATAACATCTAAAGAATGTGTCAATTAAGGCATCTTCTAGTTCAAAACTGCTATGTTAGCAAACGGGCAGAGCGAGTTCAAGTTCGAATAATGCTATTAGTATAGTGTGTGTGTGTACCAACATTGAGCTCGCTAGCTTATCAGCTACTAGCTAACATATTTGTCAATCGCTAGCTTATCAGCTAGTTTGCCAAACACAGCCTAATTGTTTATTGTTCACAAACAACACTGAACAACTTTTTGTTAAATTTAAGCTCAGAATTCAATAAGTTTCAATCTAGTAATAATAGCAACAAAAGGCAATTAATTAGTAAAACCCTAGATTCATCAAAAACCCTAACCTGTTTCTGTTTGTTTATCCGATGCATCATGAAACTCCGGCTCCTCCTCCGGCACCGGATGCAGGTCACTTCCGCCGCCGTTCCTATCGCTCATCCGAAGCGGCGATCCAACACCGACTCCGCCCCCGCCCCCGCCGTCCTTATCCTCCGGAAACCTAACGACCACCACAGGACACACACAGTGATGCACACAGTAATCACTCACACTCCCAAGCCGACCTTTCGAGGTCCTTCTAGAAGCACCAAACCCTCGGCTCCCCATAATCACAGCACTCAACCCTAACCGTTCAACCTCCAAACACAATCTCTCCTTCATATCGTGATCCTTCACGATGTGGATCTTAAAATTGATCTGCGAATCCACCAGCGGCTTCGCGAGATCGTTCGCTTTTGTAGTCGTGAAGAGATCGAAGTCGTCTTCGAGCTTCTGCTGCGATTTTTCGTCGGAATCGGCTTCGGCGTCGACGACGCCCCAATCTGCGCCGTACAGGACGGAGGTAGGGCGGACGTGGAGGAAGATCACGGCGTCGCCGGGGCGGAGGTAGTTCTGGACCGCCCAATTCACGGCGTACGCGCTCTCGTCGCTCAGATCGACGGCTATGGCGACCTTCCGGTGAGCTCCGGCGGTTAGAGTGCCGGATTTTGGAAACCGAGGGGACGCCGGCTGGACGATGATCGCCGGCGGAGGTTTTTCAGGCGACGCCATGGATTGTTTTGAGGAGGTGAAGTTGGAGTGGAAGTAGAGGGGTGAGTTGTGTAATATTGTGATAGTTAAAGGGAGTAGAGTGAAAGTTTCTTTTGGTGAATTTTTCAGTCTCCGGTGGTGTGCTATGGAGGTTTTAGAAGGTTGAAGAAGAAAGAGGAGGTGTGATTCTCTGAGGGTGGTGCTTGATAAGCTTATGGTGGACGTGAGTCTACTACTACCATTGACGGTTGACCCGACTCCGTTTGATTCTAGTCAAATAGTTGTTTTAAGGGTAAATTACATTTTCATCCTCGTGTTTAATAATTTACGGGTTGTTTACCTGATATTTATCGGATTCGGAGCTACTGATTTAAGTAGGAAACTAATCAAGATACGTACCCAATAAGGCTACCTGCACCCAACCCACTGAACCCAATCAACCCACTCACTTTTTGAATGTCACATCAGCTGCCACATCAGCTTTTGGTCAACCCTCTCTTTACCCTCCCATAACCCTCTACAACACACACCCAACCCTCCCAACCCTCTCACTTTTCAATTTATTTTATTTATTTCATATAAATAAATAATATAATTAAATAAAACATGTAATTAATTAATTAATAATAAGATTAATAATTAATTAACTAAAAATTAAAATTACATAATTAAGTAACTAAAAATTAAAATTAAACATTACATAATTAAATAAAATAAACTAAAACATTAAATAAACTAAAAATTACAAGTCATGTTTGGCTTTGATCCCGTCTTTTCGTTTCATAGTATCCTTGAGCTTTTTACCCCGGAGATAGTAGTGTTGGGTGGTGTAAAACTTAATGTTTTTCTCTTGTTGGGTCGTTGGTGAAAGTTCTCCCTCATCGGAAGTGTCTTCCTCTTGTACGGGTTGGTAATTGGGTTGGTAACCGGGTACAAATTGTGGTTGATAAGGAGTACCCAAATCTATTGGAGGAAATTGTGGATTAGGAAACGATTGATAAGGAAACGATTGATAAGGAAACACTTGAGGAGCTTGTGAAGAGCTCCCGGGTTGATTGGGTTGTGAAGAGCTCCCGGGTTGAGGAGCTTGAGGATGAGTAATTGTGATAGAAAAATCTTTCGGCGAAAATTCGACATCGTAATCGGGTGGATATTGTGGAGGGAACCCGGTATGCGTAACGTCGACTTTGAAAGAGGGCTTCGAAGGGGTCTCGGGTTCCGCCCGACGTTTACATTTTGCGCGCCATGATGAAGATCCGAGGTTTCGATCGTTTGGATTCATTGTTTGAAGAGTGGGAGGTTTGAAAAATTGGAGGTTTAAAAAGAGTTGAAGAATTGAAGGTTTAGAGTTTGTGTGAAAAAATAAGTTGGGTATAAATGAGTATTTATATAGGAGTAAAAAATGAAAAAAAAAAGTAAAAAAAAAATTAAATGTTTTGACCGTTTGCCAACGGCTCTCCCAACCCAAAGAGCTCCCAACCCGCCGGCTTGAAGACTTGGCGCACCCAACCCAAAGAGCCCGCCGGCTCTCCCAACCCCCTACCCGCTGGGAACCCAACCAGCGGTGCGCTTAGCCTAACAGTAAGAGATAAGATAATGATCTAGAGTCTTTATCTGATAAATATGGGAAGCGACTTTTATCTTGTAAGAGTTTACGGTTTGAATTTCTTACCAATAATCCATTATAGTTTGTTGAGTATTTCTATTTTTGTCTATGTATTTTTTTTTCTTGTAATTTAAAGTTGATTAAAGTTTTAAAGTTTTAATATGGTCATTGTATTTTGCAAAAACATTATGATTTGCTCCCTTTCTGAAATGATCGCTAAAAGGATTGTGTTAAATGAAAATGTGTCTTCATCGTTTTTCAGTGTTTTGTCTTATCCAGCCTAAATCAATTTTATGATTTTGGTCTATGTGGTATTTGATTAGTTGAAAGACAAGAAATAATTAAATCTTGATTTTTTTCACGTACCACCATGGTTATTGTAATTTTAAAAGGTAAGAACGATAAATATTATTTTTAGACAAACTACAAAGACCAAGTTTTTAGCTTACTTTAGAATTTATAGCTTTTTCTATTTAGATTTATAAATCCTTTTAATTTTCATTGCTCATATTTAAAATAAAAAAGTTATCATAGTAACAAAGATAATAATAAATTATAAAGAGAAAAAGCATAACTTTGAAACCCCAGATTCAAAATATCCTAATTTTTGACAAACCATAAAGATACGAAAACTTAAATTTACATTATTTAAATTCAAATAAATAAATTAAAAGTCAATGCAAATCTTTTACTTTAAGACAAAATTTAATTAAGAAATATTTTCTGTATGAATGTAATAATTGTATAGATGGACATGTTATTTCATATTGTGAGAGGAATTAATACTGAAAATAAATGATATTTGTATAATGTTGTAAGGGTGACTTGTCACTAAATCCTTTTTTTAAGGATGCTTTGAAATTTTGGATTATCTCTAGATTAATTCAGATAAATCATACTTGTAAAAACATTAACCTTGATAAATTTTATGGTCACAATTTTTGACGTTGTAATTTAACTCTGGGTAGATCTCCATCGCATCATTCAAAACATTAACTACTTCGTCATTACCCTTGGGGGTATTTTCACTAAATCTTATATAAATAAAACTAACTTTACATATTTTCTTTCATCTATATTAGGTGAGATATTTTATTATTTAATCATTTTATTGAAAAATTGTTTCTTGCTAAGCATGTCATAACAAATTTAACGATAAAGAAAATCCAAAAGCATAAAAAGGATATGATTACAAATTAAAAGAGTTCAAAACATTTCAAAAACAAAAGATCGAAATGATTTTTAGTGTGCAAGATTTGTTATAGATCTTTTAGAAAAAGTAAAATTTTTAAATATTTTGGAAAACATCAAAAGTTTTTGTGTATAGCTATTTGTAGGGATTTTGACACCTATCCCATGAAGGCACCCCAACATTAACCTTATAACCATTTTCTCTCCCTCTTTGCAAACCATACCCCAAAAAAAACCGTTATAAGAGCCGTTAAAACGGACTTTTATATAGACGACAAAAATAAAATAAAATTATGTAACGGACCGTTATAACGGTGTGACGGGGTTGGTCAAAGAAGGAGAGAAGATGGGTATAAGGTTAATGATAAGGTGCCTTCATGGGCATGGGTGCCAAAATCCCCTATTTGTAGCAAACCATAAAGAAAAAACATTGATTTTGACATAAATTAGAATTTGGATAGAAGAGTCTTAAAAAGAAATTAAACTGTTGGAGGGTGTTTCAACCATTTTAGAAAAAATTTATAAGAAAAATATTTACCGAATACTTTTAAAACATTTATGAGTTAGACTAAGGGGCTGTTTACCAAATCTTGTCTGTCTGTCAGTATGGATAAATTTGTCTTTCTGGATAAATTCGTTTGTCCGGATAAATTGATGTTGGTGTTTACCTTTTTATCTGAATCACCAGTCTGTCTTTCTGGATAAATTCGTCTGTCCGGATAAATTGATGTTGGTGTTTACCTTTTTATCTGAATCACCAGTCTGAATGTCAGAAATGACTGATTTACCCTTGAGAATGTATTATAAGCTATTTTATAAGTTCTATTTTATAAGTTATTGTTTGTTTATTAAGTAAAATTATATGCATTCTCATATACATGTATTAACAGGAAAGAAATTAGCAGAAATTTTAAACTTTATTAACAAAAAGTACCATTCCCATAAAATATATGCATAAGGGTAATTGATTTGTATACCCATAACGCACATCCACTTTGCACAATATACCCATACCATAACGGCGATATAACAGCGACATAACGGCGATATTACGGCGCTATAACGGTGCGTTACGCCGTTATAACGCACCAAAACGTCGTTATAACGGCCCAAAACGCCGTTATAACGGCGAAATTGGTATAACAGCCCTTATAACGGCCTTTTGGGGGTATGGTTGCAAAGTGGGGGTGGGGCTTTGGGCATACCGGTAAAGCTCCCTAAAAATTGCATATGTGCATAATTAGAAAACAGTAGAAACATATATGCATGCAAATTGGATATTCATTCCCATATTAACTTAGGGACTGTTTACTTGACGCTTACCCGGTAAGTGTTTACCGGGTCAATTTACCTTACATGACGATCATGAAAAGGACTATCTTATCTGGTAAAAGCGATAGAATGAACCGGGAGTCTTATCCGAATAGTGAGATCGATAACTCTTACCGACAAGAGCTTACCGGGTAAATTGTTGCACACGATACCATTTTGAGAGACTAAACATTGTCTGATATGGTAGGAGATAATGTTCAATTACCGGTAATCACTTTATTGAGTAAGTGTTTACGTAAACGACCCTTAGTCTTAAACCTAGAATTGAATATAGACGTCATGAGGTCGACTAAGGTCAAATTTACTAGAGTCTAGATATTATGCCACTGAAAAAAAAAAAAAGGACTTTCAAATATGTTAGATAATCAAAGCACAATAAGATGGAGCAAAAATGAAAACTACCATTAACTTGGTCTTAAATACAAAATATGTCATACCTTTGATCTTAGGCCCCTTTACTAGCCTCACCACATGGGTGAGCAAAAAATATGCCCCCTTATAGTGGTGTCATTGGAGACGGATTTTGTATAGAAGTGGTTAAAGTTATCAATAATCAACTTTCTTTTCTAAACATATAGAATTATGATGCTAACAAAGATCTAGATAAACAATATTTACTATATGGTTATGATATACATATTTGTAGGTTTAGGTTTGGTCCAAGGTGGCTTATCTGTTTTTTTTAGTGTATTCATTGACCACATTTCAAAACATTTTTGTATGCTATAAATAAATTTTAAAAATTAAGTGGAATTGATTTGATCTTGGCTCAGGATCAGGACCGGTTCTCATAACCACACTGTTAGTAATTATGTGCAGAAGTTGACAAGCCAGTGATTACACATCCAATGTTATAAGACACTTGAGGGTCACACCTGTGAGGACCTATAAATCGAACAAGTTAAATAAAACCCAGAAATGGAGAGATTGGATTTATAATAGTCAATTATAAATCAGTTGGGTATTTTCAGTCAGAAATCCCAAAGTACGAGGATTATTAATTAATTAGGTAAATTGTTTATTTATTAGTGAAAATAAATAAATAATAGAGATATCTAATTAATTAAAGAGATAATTATCTAGAAGATTCTTTCTTAAGGAAAAAGAAAGAATCAGATAATTAAAGGAAACTGGATTTGGTGGAAATTATCTAGTTTAAATAAAGCCTTTAGGGTTAAGGAAATTGAGAGCATCCACAATGGAGGTTCTTCAAGGGGTTCTTATTGGGGTTTTTTACAAGAACCTCCACTGTGGGATATAGGTTTTTGTCCAGTCACAGGTTCTTATTGGAACCCAGGTGCTTGTACAGGAACCCGGGTTCTTGTGATACTTTCCTTTTCTGTAATTATTTTATTTATTATTTTTGTTATTTCTAATCATTTGTTCTTTTAATAAATCTATAAAACATATATATTGTAAAATAAAACATATATATTAAACTGGAAAAAAAATATAAAAGATATTTTTTGTTTTTTTCTTTCTTGTAATCTTTGCAAATATTGTAATTGATTTTTAATTATTTAATTAACTTATTATGCAAATATTATTTTTAAATATTCGTATGCATGTAAATCAAAATTAAATGATAAATTAATTAATGTCTCAATTAATTTTACGGTAAACGATAGACATTATACTAAAGGATATTATTTATCTGATGGTATCCTATCCAGAATGAGCTACTTTCGTCAAGAGTTTTCTGTGCTCGCAAGATCCAAAACGGAAGTTGTTCAAACAAAGGCAAGAGGGTGCAAGAAAGGATGTTGAGTGTGCATTTGGAGTGCTTCAATCTCATTGGGCGATAATTAAAGGACCATCATGATTATGGTATAGGGAAGAGTTAAGTGATATTATGTGTATATGTATAATTTTACATAATATGATTGTTGAAGATGAAGGTGACATGATCAATTGGATTGATGAAGAGGTAGATATCTCGAGACAAATATTTCAAGGTTCCACCCATGAATTCCAAGAATATTTTCAGAGAAATTCGGAGATACGCTCAAATGAAGTTCATCATCAACTCCGTGCCGACTTGGTTGAACATATTTGGTCGAATCGAGATTACGAGTGATCCATATTACTATGAACTATTTTCTCATATTTTTTAAAGAATAATATTTATGTAACGTTGCACATTTTTTTAATCGTAGTATAACAATTATATGTGTGTTTTAATTGTTTTTCATATATTTTAATAAAAATATATAGATTAAAAAATAAAAATTAATATAAAAGAAAAAAATAATAAATTATATTTGAATTTTTAATATATTTGTATACATTTAATTTATATAATAATTTATAAATAAGAATAAGGAAAGTGGGGTTTTTGTAAGAACCTCTATTGTAGAATTTTAAGGAGGTTTTTAGTTTGTTGAAGTGACAATGATGTGGCAAGAAAAAATATGGCAAGTGAGGTTCTTAGAGGTTCCACCACTGTGGATGCTCTGATTGAGTCATCATAATTCTTTAACCAGTTTACCACCAAAAATTCCCTCCTCCTCTCTCTCTCCAATCGCCGCCGACCACCACCCTTACAAACCAGTTCGGTTTTTCCGGTCAGCTCGGTTTTTCAGTTCTGCTAGAGGAACGTTCATGTGGTCGATCATTGGTGGATTATTTCTCAAGCAATCCAGGTAAAAGCCTTATCTGTTAGACCATTAAATAATTTAGAACGAACGATCGTGGTTTCGGGTTTTATCCAAAATCGCTTCCGCACGTTTTAGTATTCTTTGGATTAGTTTGGTTCGGAGATCATAGAAAAACCCAACAGTGGTATCAGAGCCACATGTTTTTCGTTCTAATTTATTGTTTAAATTATTATAAGATCCGTTTAAAATTGTTTCTTGCAAAAGTTTTTTGTTGATAATCGTTTTAGCATAAAAATTCGATTTTTATCAGTTTGAATAAAAAATCTGATTTTATCAGTCTAAAATCTTTTTCAAGTTTTGTATCAAGATTTTGAGATTATCTGTTACTGCTATTGGTAAAAAAAAAATCTGATTTTTGATAAGTTGAAAACCTGGTATTTTTCATACAAATACAAACCCGGAAAACCACCGAAGATCAACCACCATATTGGTGGTAGCCGTGGTTGCCGCACCACTAGACTGGCGGTGGCGGCGTCTAGCGAAAACCACCAGGCCACACACCAGATTGGTGGTGGCGGCGAATGGTGGTGGCCGTGAACCTCGGCGGCAAGAAACCACGAAAGGGCCGAGGCCAAACCACCAGCGTGGTGGTGGCTGACGGTTTCCGATGGTGGACGATCGAACGAACTACGCCACAGTCCCGTGGCTGTGCTCGGCGATGGTGGTCAAACCACGGTGGTTGTTCGATCGCTGAATCGCGGCTGGACCAAGGCGGGGTGGCGGCGATTGCGCTTGTGTTATCGTCGTCACCAGACGAGGCAGCGTTACGCGGTGATCATAGCGGCGCGAGTGGCTCGAAGGCCGCCTCATGGACACGCGACCGAAGCCGGCCACACCACAGATGGTGGTGACGGCGATGGCTGTTGATTGACACAAACTGTTACACAGCGACGGTGGCCGATCGCCATCGTCGTCGAGCGTACGGTGATTGGTGGCGGTAGTAGATGGTGTCGATTTGCGATCGGTCGGGCACGCGGCGACGGTGGCCGATTGCCATTGTCGCCGAGTGAGTGGCGATGATGATAATGGTGTTTGACGGCGGTGGCGAAGAGGCAGAGGCGGTGACGACTGGTTGTCGCTACCGCTGCCGACCACAGCGAGATAAGGGCGGTGGCGCTCATGCGTCGTCGCCGGTCTCTGAACCGATTGGGTGGCGGCGATATCGGCGGCCGATTGCTGTTGGTGTCGCCAGTCACCGGTCAAAGTGACGATCGCCGATAACGGCTGTTCGCGGCGCAAACACTATCTTCGCGGCGCGAACATCGCCTTCGCAATGCGAGCTAAACTGCAAATCCGTCTAGGACTTTTCCGTTGTTTTGGGCCAGATTTAGTTTGCAAGTCCAAAGCCAAGTTTTTGGGCTTAACTTGAGGCCCAAGAAGGTTTTGTTGTTTTTAAGCCTTATCCAAGTTGTTTTAATTAGAAAATTATTTTTAAAGGATTAATTATCCTTAATTATAATCATGTTTATCAAACCAAACATTTGACTCATCTCGTCAGATATACTTTGTGTCATGCTTTTGACCAGTTGGTCAAACCGTGACACAGTTTACGGTTCAATGTTTTTCCACCGACCAGTTTGTTCGGAGGACCCGGTTTGATCTCGTTTTTGGATAAAAGACAAATAGATTTCTAAAGTAATTGTTTGAAAATCTTATTTTATAAGAAAATCATTTTTTCCTAAATATTTGTCGGTTTATAAAACAGTTAAGTTTTATAAATCAGTTAAAACCAGTTTTTGCGATTAACAACATGAGATAATTTTTATCGGATCTAGGTTTGCTTTACGTTTTAATATATTGCTTCTGTTATGCTTTATATTTTATTGCGTGGTTGTAAGTATATATATATATATAGTTTTTGCCAACTTAGACCCTTGAATTATAATATGGGGAGGCCTGCGAGCCATTTGCAACCCCTTTGTAAAAAGGACCTTAGGATAGTATTTTTGGTGTTTCTTTCGGGGAGCCGAGGCCAGTGGGAGCACGCGAAAAGGATTGAGTTTTTCTCACGGAGTTCCATCGGGGATGCCGAAGCCAGTGTGAGATTTGCGAAGAAATAGAAAAATACTATAGGTCATTAATGGTCCTTAGGAATAAAGTTGGCAAAACTATAATCTGTCTTAACTGTGTAGTTATAGATTTTAACTGCGTGGTTGTGATTGTTTATTTGTGATACCTTGTATGTTAGTAGTTTTAAAATAGAAGGAGTTTTAAAACTAGATTATATCACAAAAACGAATAGGTTTTAAAATTAAAATCACCAGTTTTTCCCAAAACCTTTTTTAAACGGTAGATTTTATTTAAAACCAGTAAAATTGTGAAATAGATTGTTTAAAGGCAAGTTGACAAAACAGTTAGTTTTGGTCAACAAGCATGCTATCAAAACAGTTAGTTTTGATTAGCAAGTGTGCTTCTAAAATAGTTAGTTTTAATTAGCAAGAGTCTTTTAAAACAGTTAGTTTTAAAACAGCGTATGTTTTAAACAGTTAGTTTGAACATCAGTTTTCTTTTCTGTTTAAACAATCAGTTTTCTAAAAGTTACAATTTTTCTAAATAAACTGGACATTAAAAGGTTTTTTCAAGAAATTAATCAAAAACCCCGAAAATCACGGATTGGTAGTGCAACCCATCTAGGGGCACCTCTGGCGTAAGGTACGCGGGCGTTTTAAGTGAGCACACCTTGAACGTCCGCGTTCAAACCGAAGCTGGAGGGGATTAACAAGACTCTGCGAATTATCTCCGAGTGGTACCGGCCAGAGTAAAGTGTCCAAGTCCCCAAATGGTGAGATCTGTTTTGGTTCTGTTAAGTTCACCGGGTGGTACCGGGCCAAAAAGCACTTAGAGGGACTGAAACATGTACGGATGATTACCGTTGTCCCGAAAAGATCTAGGAGTCATGTCAGTTAGATGTGATTGGTAAAAGTCCTTACCTACCGAAATAATACGTGGGCCTGGTGGAGCAAGAACATTACGCACATCAGGGCGTATGAAATAAGGATCCTAGTCCAATAAAAATAATCATTTAAGGGTTTATTGATTTTTATTGGAAATTAGTCTATTCACAGTTGCTAAAAACTAAAGTTTTTAAATGTGTAGATGGCAAACACAGTTACCAACACAAACAATCTTTCCCTCCGCTCCATCCTTGAGAAGGATAAACTCACCGGCTCTATTTTCCTTGACTGGGAGTGCAAATTGATGATTGTGTTTAGACACGAAAGGAAATGGTATGTCCTTGAAGAACCTCTAGGGGAGGCCCTTCCAGCAAATGCCCCGACTGCTACTAAAAATGCTCACAAGAAGCATTCAGATGATTTGATGGATGTCGGTTGTCTCATGCTTGCAACTATGAGCCCAGATTTGCAAACAGGGCTCATAAACACAACTGCTTATGACATGATCCGCCAGTTGAGGGACATGTTCCAAACGCAAGCTCGCACAGAACGTTTTG
Organism: Centaurea solstitialis; assembly: GCA_030169165.1. Classification (NCBI taxonomy): domain Eukaryota; kingdom Viridiplantae; phylum Streptophyta; class Magnoliopsida; order Asterales; family Asteraceae; genus Centaurea; species Centaurea solstitialis. The sequence continues at coordinate 49,785,061 of CM058040.1, forward strand.
ATGCCACGAAGGCATTTAACGAGTGCAAGATGATCAAGGGGACCTCAGTGAGTGACCATGTCATGAAGATGAAACGACATATGGATCACCTGGAGAGACTCGGTCTCCCAGTTCTGTTGCAGTTAGCAACGGATACTATACTCAGCTCACTGTCTGAACATTGCAAGCAATTTGTAATCAGTTATAAACAAACCATTGATGGATTGCACTTCATAAGTTAAGTATGGGGACCAAGACCAAAGATGTGCTTATGGTCAGGGATGGTGGAGTAAAAGCGTGGGCATGGGAACACCAGTAAGGGAAAGAGCCAGTTTAGGTCACCCAGTGTGCACCCAAGTTTTATGATAATGGCAAAGGCAAGGGCAAGGGTAAGAAAGTTAAGCCTAACAGAGTAATGACCGAGAATCGATACTTCAAGTGCCATGAAGTCGGTTATTTGAGGCATAACTGCCCAAAGCGTTACGAAGCAGGTTTAAACACCTCAGGTATTCGTGACTGCTTCAATTTATCACTTTCGCTTGCTAGTCTACAAATGTGTTGACACCTAGAAGCAAATGTTTAATTGCAGGTGGTCATTAAAAGTGAAGTGCCCAGATTGCAAGGATCAGCATGCAAGTTTACTTTTAAGAATTATCAAGACAATTTTAGACTTTTGTGATTTAAAACAATCGTGTTTTTCCAAATTTTGGATTATTGGATATTTGTTGGTTTTAAATGCTTATCGGTTTTAAAAATTTAAAATTATTGTCTTGATTTAAATATCATTATGCATGGCATTTTGAATCTGATTAAGTCAAATTAGACCTGATTCAAAATTAGATCCTAGATGTTGCCTATTACACTAATGTTAGGGTAAAAATCCGCAATCGCACGACGACCGACTATAATCGTAAGACAAATGTTAGGACAATAATCCTGTATTAAGATAAGGTCCTGAGATAAAACCTAAGAGGACTATCGAACAAAGATCACTAAGCATCGAACATATCGAACGATAACTACAATATCGTACGACAATACTAACGAATAAATATACAAAGTTTATATGTTTGATGCAGGCAAGCTGATTATCATATCTAACAATTGTCCACCTTTGAGAAAGTCCGAGATTGAGTACTATGCTATGCTTGTTGGAGTTCATCACTACAACGAATAAGTCGTAAGTTATGTATCGTTCGACAACATCAAGATCGACCGTTACAAGCAAGATTCTCGCAGCAGTTTACGATCTAGACATTAACTCTCAGCAGTACCGTTGGACAGTTACTCTCCAAGCATTAATTAAAGACAATAACGTTGGACGGTTACGATTCAATCATTGATGAGCCACAATACCGTTGGACCGTTATTATCAAGCTACTATAAAAGAAGAATCAAGACAGCATTGCAACACACGAAGTCTATTCGAAGCTCACAAGTTCTATAGCAATTATTCTTGAGAATCATCTGTAATTTACATTCGATTTCATAGTTTTCTCAGTTGTAATCGTACGACCAAAGCTGTATACTTGAAGGACATCACCCCTGATTGGTGAACATAGTGCTCTGTCGACTTATCTTTTAGGTCGACCGCAGGTTTTTTCCTCCGTCGTGAGGTTTTTCCTGCGTCATCAAATTATTTGTCTCATTTTACTTTTCCGCACTTATCATTGATTGTAATTTCTTTCTCTCGACGGTTAAGCCTCACACAAGTTTCTTACGACATCGAGTTGTGTAATTTTTTACATAAACAGTTTGGCGCCCACCGTGGGGCTCCGTTTTGAGAAAAATTTCATTCGGTGAAAAGTGCGCCTTAGTACTAACCTTTTCTTTGAGTTCTCTTTGAGCTATTTGCGCAGGATAATGGATAACGGATTCATAGCATCACTCCAACAACAATTGCAAGAAGCTAACAACGAAATTCAACGTCTTCGAGCTTTGCCAGGACCATCGACATCTATTCCAATGTCTATTCCTCCTCCATATCCTCCTCAACATCTAAGACCACCACCTCGACCACAGTTCAATGCCTCAATGCCATTTTCAACTGTGAACCAACAATACAACAACGTACGACCGTCTTTACAACAGGTTCCACCACCAATACCTCATGGCCCGCCACCTATGCCTCGAGGTCCACCTCCTATGCCTCAAGGAGCACCCATGTTCACGTTCGAGCCTTTTAACAATGTATCCCAACAAATTCCTATCCCTGGTCATATACCCACAGTTGCTAGTTCCACCGTTCATACGACAATACCACCCAGTACCGGAATTCCTTCTAGTTGTATTCCAACAATCCCAATAAATATTGAAGATCCTTTGAACGTACGACTGAAGTCCCTGGAAGAACAGAATCAAAAATTGTTCGCATTACTCACAAAGCTACCCGGAGCAGCAGTACCCGTCGAAGTCGAACCTAAAACTGGATTTCAGGCCTCACCGTTCGTTGATGAATTAGCTCTTGTTGACATTCCCAAGAAATATACCATCCCAGCTTTCGCAACAAAATATTCTGGAATCACAGATCCGGTCGAACATATAGCACAGTACAAGCAACTTATGTGGACAGTTCCTATACCGGCACAATATCAAGAAGTTTGCATGTGCAAAAGCTTTGGATCAACTTTAACAGGAGCAGCATTACAATGGCTTATCAACCTAAAGCCAAAGAGTATTGGATCATTTGCAGAATTGGTGAACCAATTCACTCGACAATTTGCTAGCAGTCGTAAGATGGAGAAGCAGACCAGCGACCTGTATTATATCGTACAGAAGTCTGGAGAAACAATCCACGACTACTTCAACAGATTCAACGCAACAATGATTGAAATAAAGAATTGCGACGTGAAAACTGCAATCGAGGCATACAAGCGTGGATTAGAAGATTCCTCTGGATTATATCTGGAATTGACGAAATATCCACCAGAAAACTTCGACGACGTACGAGCTAGAACACTAGCTTTCATGAGAATAGAAGATGATGCTCTCTTCCGACGAAAGCATTCTGCAGAAAAGAAACCTCTTGGTGCTCAAAAACATGACTTTAAGCATAAAAGAGTAAACAAGATTGGAAATCCCCGATATGAGTCAAAAACTAGACCAGGCAAAGGTACTGTTAAACTACGATATCCAGAGTTATCTACTTACAATTTTGCAGGTACATCAAAAGATTTGGTGGATTCGCTACGAAAGATTGATGCAAACGTACGATGGCCAAAGAAATCTGATAAACCAGGCAAGGACAAAGATCAGAACAGATGGTGCGACTTCCACGACGATCATGGTCATACGACGGATGAATGCATCAGTTTAAAGAAGGAGATTTCATATTTGAAATCTAAGGGGCATCTAAAAGGCCTCATTCCAGAAGAACAAGGACGACCAGCATCACCGGTTCATACAAAAGTCGTAAACTGCATCACTGGAGGATCAGAAGTTTGCGGACTTACGTATTCAGCTGCAAAGCGACATGCACGAGATGGTCCAGACGAACATCCTATACCCGGAGAAGCCAAATCAAAGACAGAAAGAGAGCTTGATGCAATGGCAATCACGTTCGACCAAGACGATACACAGGGGGTCCATCATAAACATCACGACGCTCTAGTCATACAGTTGACAATCGGAAACTGTTCGACTAAGAGAATATTGATTGATGGAGGTAGTTCGGCTAACGTTATTTTTGCAGATACTCTTAAAGTCATGGGAATTGAACGGTCAGAAATCGTACGACGAAGTACTACTCTGATTGGATTCAATGGAGACCCGATGAACACTCTCGGAGAAATCATCTTGCCTGTCTTCGCCAAAGGCATCAATAAACAAACAAAATTCAATGTTGTGGACTGCCAATCAGCTTACAATGTTATTCTTGGAAGACCATGGATCCACGAGATGAAAGCAATTCCTTCGACATACCATCAGAAGATCAAATTTCCTTCTCCATGGGGAATTCAAGAAATTGCTAGCGAAAACAAAGTCGCACGAGAATGTTACAAGATTACGATGAAGACAAAGTCGCAGGACATCTAGCAATTACAGAGCCAGGATGAGAGGAAATCGAACGACGATCTTCGGCTAGAAGAAGTCGTCCTTGATCCTGAACATCCTGATCAAAAAGTCTTCGTAGGAGCCTCGCTCCCCCATGACATAAAAACTACGATTATATCTTTTTTGCAGGAACATTCAGACTGTTTTGCATGGTCGCACGAAGATATGGTGGGAATAGATCCAAGCATTATATCGCATAAGTTGAACGTGGATCCTACTTTCAAGCCAATTAAGCAGAAACGTCGCAAGTTTGCGCCTGAAAGAAATAAAGTGATCAACGATGAAGTTGACAATTTGTTAAAAACAGGGAAGATCCGAGAAGTCAAATATCCAGAATGGTTGGCTAATGTAGTCGTCGTACAAAAGAAGAACGGAAAATGGCGAGTTTGCATCGATTTCACGGATCTAAACAAAGCTTGTCCAAAAGATCCTTTTCCTTTACCTCATATCGACGCCATGGTTGATGCGACAGCAGGACATGAATTGTTAACATTCATGGACGCATATTCAGGATACAACCAAATATTGATGCACACGGACGACCAGGAGAAGACTGCATTCATGACAGACAAAGGCATATACTGTTACAAAGTTATGCCATTTGGTCTCAAGAATGCAGGATCGACATATCAAAGATTGGTTAACATGATGTTCAAGGAACATCTTGGTCGAACGATGGAAGTTTATATCGACGACATGCTTGTGAAATCGGAACGTTCGATCGATCACGTCGCACATTTAAAGCAATCCTTCGATATCCTACGACAATACAAGATGAAGCTCAATCCAACAAAATGTTCCTTCGGAGTACGAGCAGGAAAATTTTTGGGGTACTTAGTGACGCAACGCGGAATTGAAGCAAGTCCAGAACAAGTCAAAGCTATCACCGAGATACAATCTCCAAGAAATGTCAAAGAAGTCCAGAAATTAACAGGACGAGTGGCAGCTTTAACCCGATTTATTTCACGATCATCGGATAAATGCCATTTGTTCTATAATGTCCTACGAAAGAATCAAGGCTTCCTGTGGACAGATGAACATGAGAAAGCTTTGCAAGAACTGAAGCAATATATGACATCACCTCCACTACTGACAAAACCAGTCGAAGGAGAAAGTCTACAGTTGTACTTGGCAGTGAGCAAAAATGCGACAAGTGCAGTACTTGTGCGAGAAGAAGATCAACGACAACAACCAATCTATTATGTCAGCAAATCTTTCCTCGACGCAGAAACCAGGTACACATCAATGGAAAAATTGCTACTAGGTCTTATGACGGCAGCAAAGAAGCTAAGGCATTACTTCGAGTCACATCATATCATTGTTGTGACCAATTATCCACTCAAGACGGTGCTTCGAAAACCAGAACTGACAGGACGACTAGCCAAGTGGAGCATTTATCTCAGTGGGTTCGACATTGAGTTTAAACCTAAGACGGCAATCAAATCACAAGTACTAGCAGATTTTGTGGCAGAATTTTCTCCAGGATTGGAACCCACAACGTGCGACGAAGTTGTGATGATTTCAGACAACCAGCCTTGGATACTCTACGTTGATGGTTCTTCGAACGTACGAGGATGTGGATTAGGTATTGTCTTAAAATCATCACAAGGGGGAAATATAGTATACTCCGTACGATGCGAATTCAAAGCCACAAACAATGAAGCAGAATATGAAGCTTTGATCGCAGGACTAGATATTGCTCTTAGACTGGGGGCAAAACAATTGCACGTTCGAAGCGATTCTTTACTGGTCGTAAACCAAGTAAATGGAGATTTTCAAACAAAAGACTCAAAAATGATGAGTTATCTCAAAGCCGTTAAAGATCGAATCGCACGATTTGAACAGTTCATGATCGAGCAAATACCAAGAGATCTAAATATGCAAGCGGACGCACTGGCTAATTTGGGATCTGCATTTCATGATCCATTTATGGAAAATATCCCAATACTTCATCTCACAACACCAACAATTGTGGCAAACGATGAAGTACAGATGAATGAAGAAATTTACAATTGGTCGCTCGACATATGGAACTACCTCAAGCACGACCAACTACCAGAAGATAAAATGGAAGCTCGAAAGACAAGGTCGAAAGCTTCAAGATATACAATTTTTGAAGATCAACTTTATCGAAGATCCACGACAGGACTTCTCCTACGATGCATCACAAGTAAGGTACGAATCAATCAAATTCTCCAAGAGATGCACGACGGAGAATGTGGGAATCATACAGGGGGCAGAAGTCTTGCTAACCGAATCTCACGACAAGGTTACTATTGGCCCACTCTACGAGAAGATGCCATAACGTATGTCCAACGATGCGACGCATGTCAAAAACATTCGAGTATGGTCCATCGACCATCTGAACCTTTACATTCTGTTCTAGTTCCATGGCCCTTCATGCGATGGGGAATGGACATCGTGGGAAAATTGTTAGGAATTATGTGCAGAGTTGACAAACCAAGTGATTACACATCCAATGTTACAAGACACTTGAGGGTCACACCTGTGAGGACCTATAAGTCGAACAAGTTAGATGAAACCCCGAAATGGAGAGTTAGGATTTATAATAGTGAATTATAAATCTTTTGGGTAATTTCAGTCAGAATTACCAAAGTTGGAGGATTATTAATTAATTAGAATATTGTATATTTATTAAACAAATAAATATATAATAGTTAATTAATAAAGATTTTATATATATAAGATAAATATATATAAATCATAATTATCATAGGCAAATTCTTTTCCAGTTTATAAAAGGAATGAATTTGAGATAATTATTATATGGAAGCTGAATCTCATTCAAACTGTTGTATTTTTCCCATATAAATAAAGGCCTATGGGTTAAGAAACATTAACCTTTTTCAGTTGAGAAAAACAGTTTTTTGTCTCCCTCCTCCTCTCTCTCCAAACCGGCGCACACAAACCCCCCCGGGTCGAATTTTTGTTGTTCGGGTTTCACAGTTCTGCTAGATGAACGTTCGTTGGTCAATCACCGGTGGACTATCATCAAGCAATCCAGGTAAATTAATCTAACCTGATCCTTTAGGTTTAGAGCTACAAACGATTAAGATCATTAGGCTTTAATGGGTTTTTAGTTTTTATCGCTTCCGCTTGATTAGATCGGAAACAGCGAGTTTCTGATCACATGGGTTTTATCAGTTTGATTAACCTATGAGATATATCAAACCAGCGAGGTTTGATAGATCTGTGTTAATCCTCGAGTCAGTTTGATCCGAGGATACCCACAAAAACCCAACAGTGGTATCAGAGCCATGGTTTCAAATCGTTTTTAGTTTTTTATCAGATTATCTGTTTTGTGTGTGATCCGTTAAAATTGTTCGTTTTAATTTTTAAAATTTTAGTTTTTATCGACTCACACCAAAGACACCAATCGATGATCGGCGGTGGAACGGCGGCAGTTAGCCGACCGGACCGCCAGGCCAATCACCGGCTGCGAAAAACAAACCAAGCCACACCACCCGATTGGTGGTGATGGCATCGACCATCGATGAAAGCACCGAGCCAAACCACCAGATCGGTGGTAGTGGCGTCAGCCGCTGCTACAAACCACAAAGCCGCACCACCCGATTGGTGGTGGCGGCATCGACTGTCGAGAACAAACACCACCACCGCACCACCAGCGTGGTGGTTGCGGGTGGACGACGTAATTGATCACAGGACCGCACCACAGCACGTGGTAGCGGCCCACGGCTGCCGTACAAAAACTCACGCCACCATGTGGGTGGCGGTGATCGGCGGTTTTAGGCAAAGAACGACGGCACAGCAGTGTCGTGTACCACCGATCGTGGTTGCAATCATGATTGGATGGTGGCGGCGTCGGCCTTGAACGAAAACCACCACCGCCCCACCGATTGTGGTGGCGGTGATGCCGATTCGATCAACAAGCCACCGTGAGTAGTGGTGGCGATGGCTATGCCGATTCGATCGAAGAACAAACCGCCGTGAGTAGTGGTGGCGATGGCTATGGCCGAAACCACTTTGGTGGTGACGGATGCTTCATGATCGCACACAACGGTGGCAGCGGCAGCGCCGTTTTTGCTGCTGTTGTCGCCGACCGAGAGCGACGGTGGCCGTGGTCGAGTGGTGACGATGTTTCGCGAAAGTCGTGGCCAAAACCACCGTGATGGTGGTGGCCGTTTGTGATTCTGTTCGCAATAACCACGACCTAACCACCAAATTGGTGGTGGCCGGCGGCGCTTGAGCTACGGCATGGATCAGCCACCGCACCACCGCTTGTGGTGGCGGTGTTGATTGGTTTTACGGACCACCGATCGAAAGCCACACCACCGTTTTTGGTGGTGGCGATCGACGGATTTGATGGTGGCCAATCGCCGGAATCGTCGATATGGCAATCGTAATCGCCGAACACAATGACGATGGTAACTCGGTTGTTGCCATCATAAATCGTTTACAAGTCAGTAACGATCGGTGGTGATAACGATCGTTGGTTACGATTATCGATACCACCAGATACGACCTTCGAGACGCGAATAAGCCATCCGTCTAGGGTTTTTCGTTTGTATGGGCCTAGCTAGTTTATTAGGCCCAAGGCCCAGTTCTTTGGACCATGTTATGGCCCAAAAGAGTTCGTTTGGTATCAAGCTTTCTTATCCAAAATTATTCTTCTGTTCAATTTTATCCAATAAAATTTATTCAAACCAGTTGAGTTTCGGAATCAATTTTTTCACCGTTTATATAGGCCTAATTTTATTTTTACTATTAAAACACTAAGGGCCAGTATTACAAATTTTTGGATCGATAAAACCTGTTTAATAGAATTTTGGATAAAAGGATTGTTTTTTAGATAAAATGGTTTTAGTCTTGTAGAATAGAATTTATTGTTTATAAACTTCAGTTTTACGTAAAAAAAACTTTTTTCAGTCTAAGGTTTTTGATTCGTAAGACAGTTTGTTTCTCGAATCAGTTATAAAACCAAGTTTTGCGATAATTGAGACAAGACAATTTTAACGGATCCAGGTTTATTTATCGTAATTATAATATTGTTTATTTATATAATTGCGTGATTGCTTGAGTTATATATATATACAATCCAGTTTGAGTTTGTATCTATATCTATTATAGTATTTGCCAACCTAGACCCTTGACATATTTATGGGGAGGCCTGCGTGCCACTTGCAACCCCTTATGTAATAATGACCTTAGGATAGAAATTTGTTTTATTCTTTCGGGATGACGAGGCCAGTGGGAGCTACTTCATCACTACCGGAGTACTAACAAAACATGGCAAGGCCAGTGGGAGCTACGCGAGTTTTGAAGCTTTTAGTAGAATAAGTCATTATTGGTCCCTAGGAAACGTTGGCAAAAACTATAATTAGGTACTATGTGATTAATTATTGTTTAATTGCATGGTTGATTAATTATTTGTGATATCTTGCATGTTAATAGTTTTAAATAGAGTTGTTACTTTAAAACTAGTCTATATCACAAAAGGAATATAGGTTTTAGTTTCGTTAAACCTTTCAAAACGATAGTTTTTGATTTAAAAACCTATAGATGATTGTTTTACATAAAAGGCAAGTTGACAAAAACAGTTAGTTTTAATCAACTAGGTGTGCTGTTAAAACAGTTAGTTTTAATTAGCAAGTAATTTTAGAACAGTTGGTTTTAAAATTACGTGTATGTTTGAAACAGTTAGTTTAAAACATAAGTAGCCTTTATAACAATCAGTTTTTCAAAAGCCTGGAAGTAAAGTTTTTCAAAACCCCGAAAATCATAGATCAGTAGTGCAACCCATCTAGGGGCACCTTCGGTGTAAAGTACATAGGCGTTGTAAGTGATCACACATTCAACGTCTGTGTTCAAACTGAAGCTGAAGGGGTTACATAACTCTGCGAATTATCTCCGGGTGGTACCAGCCAGAGTATAGTGATCAGGTCCCCAAAATGGTGAGATCTGTTTTGGTACTATAATGTTCACCGGGTGGTACCGGGCCAAAAAGCACTAAGAGGGACTAAAACATCCACAGGTAGTTGCCAAGGTCCCGAAAAGATCTAGGAATCATGTCAGTTAGACATGATTGGTAAAAGTCCTTACCTACCGAAATAAGTACGGGTCTGGTGGAGCAAGAACATTACGCACATCAGGACGTATGAAATAAGGATCCTAGTCCAATAAATTGATCATTTAAGGGTTTATTGATATTTTATTGGAAATTAGTCTATTTACAGTTGCTAAGACCAAAAGTTTTATATTGTGTAGATGGCAAGCACTGTTACCAGCACTAACAATCTTTCCCTCCGCTCTATCCTAGAGAAGGATAAACTGACCGGCTCTAACTTTCTCGACTGGGAGCGCAATCTAATGATTGTGCTCAGACATGAGAGAAAATGGTATGTGCTAGAAGAGCCACTTGGGGAGGCACCTCCGGCAAACGCTCCGGCTGCTGCCAGAAATGCCCACAAGAAGCACTCGGATGATCTTCTTGATGTCGCCTGTCTGATGTTAGCAACTATGAGCCCAGATCTGCAAGCAGGGCTCATAAATACAAATGCTTATGACATGATCCGCCAGCTGAGGGACATGTTTCAGACTCAGGCTCGTACAGAACGCTACGATGCCACCAAAGCATTCAATGAGTGCAAGATGGTAAAAGGGACATCAGTAAGTGACCATGTCATGAAAATGAAACGGCACTTAGATCATTTGGAGATGCTAGGTCATCCTGTTCCGTTGCAGCTAGCAACAGACACCATACTCAATTCACTGTCAGAAGACTACAGGCCCTTCGTAGTCAATTACAATATGAATAACATGGAGAAAACTATAGCAGAGTTGCACTCCATGCTAAAGACAGCTGAACTGAATATGGGGAACAAGAACAAGACCAAGGATGTCTTGATGGTGAAAGACGGAGGGGTTAAAAAGAAGAATGGGCAAGCTAGCACCAGTAAAGGAAAAGGACCAGTCCAGGCCATCCAGAGTGCACCCAAGAAAGGCAAAGGCAAGGGCAAGGGCAAGAAGGTTAAGCCAAACAAAGCTAGGACCGAGAATCGCTGCTTTATATGCAATGAGATCGGTCATTGGAGGCAAAACTGCCCTAAGCGTCATGAAGCAGGTATGTAAACATCAGAAAATTTATGATTGCTTTATCACTTCTTACTTGTTAGCTTACAAGTATACTGATACCTAGAGCAAATGATTATTGCAGGAGGTCAGAAATGAAGTGAAGTGCCCAGGAGTTGCCGAGGATCTTAAGTACGAGATGATTTAAGTCAAGACATTTTTGAATTTATAGTTTTAAAACAGTTATTTTTGGGGGTTTATGTTTTAAACATTTTTGGATAATTATATTTTATAATTTCATGGTTTTATTTTCAAAAGTTATTGTCTTGACATAGAAATATCTGATTGTGCCTGATATTCTTATATCTGTATGATCCTAGTTGATGCCTGTTATAATTACTTTAATGAAATTGAAGTAATTTGTATAAAAACTATCAAAACACACGAGATTCTATAGGAATGCGTTTTGAGAATAAAACATTTATGAATAATAGTTTTGTGATCAAGAGGGAGAATTTAAGATATTAACTCAGATAGCGTTAATAACAGCATTTATAAAACTAGAAAGATTCCAAGTTCTGGAATTAGGATTTGACCAAATCCAGTTAAGTTTTATAAAAGAAATTCTCAAGAATTAACTAATCAAGTTTGATCAAGTTTTATTCAAATGTTTTAAAAAGAGAATTTAGGATATTAACTCAGATGGCGTTAATAACAGTATTTATGAAACTAGAAGGATTCCAAGGTTTGGAATTAGGATTTGACCAAATCCAGTTGAGTTTCATAAAAAGGAAATTCTCAAAGTTCATTACTTGAAATTAGGATTGACTAATCAAAGTTTTGACTAAGTCAATAGTAAATTTTGAGTAATAGTTAGTTTTTATGCAAGTAAGTGGGAGCCCAATTTATTCTCTATCTACTCTGAGATAAAAGAATAAAAGATATAATTATTGATATATCTCGGAATTCATAAATCCAGGTAGGATAAGAATTCATAAGATATAATTTACCCTTTTAGTTAAAAGGATAAAAGTTTCAAGACCCATGAAACAAAGGTCGTGACTGACTTAAAAATCAATAATTAAAGTGTTGGATTAAAAATAGCATTCCAGTAGATTTGCCAGGATTGCAAATGGAATCGGATTTCAGGTAGAAATCATTCATCTACACAGCAACTAAGGAAAGTTGCAGTCTTACATATTCAGGAACTGGAAGTTAGTCCAGGTCTCCGAGTTCATGGAATATGATAAAAGTCTAATTATTGTCTTAAGAGGTGTTTGCAAAACAATAATTAGCAGATACAAGTAAACAGACTTGTGTTTTTGGTTATCACTTTGATTAGATTGGTAAACTTTAATCAAAGGGTTTAAACTAAAGATAGGTGATACTTTATTTTAGACCAGTATCTAACAAACGTTAAATAGATATTATGAAAGTTATTAAAGAAAAGACATTCAATCTTGTTATTATTACAGCGTGTAATATGGACTATACAAGATTGATTTCTTTATCACTTTTCACTATTTTGCATGTTTTAATATATCCAGGAATGAAGTCAGTCTCCGATTTTCATTCAAAATCTGTCCGTGACAACTTATCATTGTGGGAGCATGATAAGGTGTTAAAGTCATTGTGAACTTTTAGGTAGTTATGATCAGTTGCTGAGTAACAGCTACAAGTGTTGTAGACTAAAAGTTGCACAGATATTTGATAGAGTAGCAAATATCGGACGTGATCCGCGGTTGAGATTACTTCTTGGAAGCAGTCATAAGTAAATCTCACAGTGGTTGTCCCTATCACCTGAGGTATCTGATTTGATATCATGAGGACTACTGGATTCTTAGTGCACTCAACCGCTACGCCGTAACAGGGTGGCTATAAAGGGTGTAACTAGATTCAGCGGAAGCCGTGGTGTCAAAGGCAGATATGCAAAATGGGATTTGCACCTCTTCTCAGAAGAGAGATATTTCTGGGCCCATCTTGACTGACTAAGTATACTGATGAAGTGCATGGCCATGCCCAAACGAACTGATTAGTTCTTTGTCGTTTACCTATCAGTGAAAGTCAGATAATCAAGAAAACAGAATCTTGAGTATTTAGAGTTGACACTTTCCAAGCTCATACTCACAGATGAAATATCGCGATGCAAAGGGAAAAGCCAAGATATACCCAAATCAATGAACAGTAGTTTCATAGATACCAATTCCTTACGGAATATTTATATCACCAGTCTGGGTATAAGAGTTCTTGTAACCTGGTCAGCCTAAGTGCCTGTCTAGGGGCCTCCTTAGGTCAGTGAAATCAAAGGTGGTATTGCCAACTTGCACAAGTGGGAGTCTGTTAGGAATTATGTGCAGAGTTGACAAACCAAGTGATTGCACATCCAATGTTACAAGACACTTGAGGGTCACACCTGTGAGGACCTATAAGTCGAACAAGTTAGATGAAACCCCGAAATGGAGAGTTAGGATTTATAATAGTGAATTATAAATCTTTTGGGTAATTTCAGTCAGAATTACCAAAGTTGGAGGATTATTAATTAATTAGAATATTGTATATTTATTAGACAAATAAATATATAATAGTTAATTAATAAAGATTTTATATATATAAGATAAATATATATAAATCATAATTATCATAGGCAAATTCTTTTCCAGTTTATAAAAGGAATGAATTTGAGATAATTATTATATGGAAGCTGAATCTCATTCAAACTGTTGTATTTTTCCCATATAAATAAAGGCCTATGGGTTAAGAAACATTAAGCTTTTTCAGTTGAGAAAAACAGTTTTTTGTCTCCCTCCTCCTCTCTCTCCAAACCGGCGCACACAAACCCCCCCGGGTCGAATTTTTGTTGTTCGGGTTTCACAGCTCTGCTAGAGGAACGTTCGTTGGTCAATCACCGGTGGACTATCATCAAGCAATCCAGGTAAATTAATCTAACCTGATCCTTTAGGTTTAGAGCTACAAACGATTAAGATCATTAGGCTTTAATGGGTTTTTAGTTTTTATCGCTTCCGCTTGATTAGATCGGAAACAGCGAGTTTCTGATCACATGGGTTTTATCAGTTTGATTAACCTATGAGATATATCAAACCAGCGAGGTTTGATAGATCTGTGTTAATCCTCGAGTCAGTTTGATCCGAGGATACCCACAAAAACCCAACAAAAATTACCTCCAGCCCCTGGACAAAAAGTCTATCTACTCGTGCTCACCGATTACTTCTCGAAATGGATAGAAGCTGGTGCTTTCTCACAGGTCCGAGATAAAGAAGTCATATCTTTCATTCAGAAAAATATCATTTATAGATTCGGGGTACCAGCTGAAATTATGTGCGACAACGGCTCACAATTTATAAGTGATAAAACTCGTACGTTCTGTGAAAAACGAGGAATCAAGTTAATCACTTCAACTCCGAGATATCCACAATCTAACGGATTAGCAGAGTCGAGCAACAAAGTCATCATCAATTCAATCCGAAAAAGGTTGAAAGGAGCAAAAGGAAAATGGGTAGACGAATTGCCATCTGTCTTATGGGCAAATCGTACGACACCTAGAGCATCAACTGGACAAACTCCATATTCTCTGGTATATGGATGCGAAGCAGTCTTACCAATCGAAGCTCAAATACCAACTGCCAGAAGTCGCACGTATGATCAAAATGCAATAAATTTATCTTACGACCTTGACGCCTTAGAAGAACTCCGAGAAAAAGCACTACGAACGATGGCTGCACAGAAAGGAATTGTCGAAAGACACTTCAACAAAAAGGTAAAGGCAAAAATTTTTCAAGTTGGAGATTATGTCTTACGACATGTGTTTCAAAACACACAAGAGCCAAACGCTGGAAAACTTTCCATCAAATGGGAAGGACCATACATAATTTCCAAAGTCATTGGAAACGGAGCATATAGACTTACGACGATAGAAGGTATGGAAATCCCACGAAGCTGGAACGCCCATCACCTTAAAAGGTATTACTTCTAAACCTATTTACATATGATTTATTCTTTGAACCGATTACTGACTTGAGCGTCGGAGCGCCGTTGGTCAAACCAACGGCCACCCCCTAGCAACCATGTTTGTTCGCAGGTATCGCACGATAAATCACATGGATCGCACGATTAACGCAAGTATCGCACGACTTAAATGCATGCTTATCGCAGGAATCGCACGACAAAAATCGCATGGATTGCAAGAAAACCGCTATAACGCACGATTATATCGCAAGAGCGCAAGTTAACCCGCCAGTCGCACGAATACTCTCATGAGTACAACAGAAACGTTTCTATAATAAGTCTAAGGACTTTAAAACAAACGCATGCAACGATAAAAGCTAAAACGCACGATACAAGCTAAAACGCACGATATGTAAATCATAACAACAATGATAACGCACGATATTCAAACAAAATTTCATTCATTAAACATTTCTTGCCTAAAAACGGCAGAGTACAAAAATTTTTTACGATTACAAAAAGAAAATTATTCTAAAGGAGCATCAACGGAAGGTGGATCTACGACAGGGGCCTCTTCAGTCTCTTTAGGATGCGCAGGAACGGATCCAGAGGTTTCAGGAATCTCCTCCTCGATACATGCGTCCTTGACCTCGGCTGCTACTTCTTCGTCCAAATTCTTCAGATCCTCCTCGTCGAGAAGATCTTCAGAGCCCATCACCTGAACGAAAGAAGCCACCTCGTCCTTCGCCATCTGAGAAGTCACGGTCCCAGCAGCCACGCGTCGCATGACCGCAGTACGTGCGACCACACGGACTAAGGCGGCGTCATCTTCCAGTTCCTGGATCTTGGACGATAGAGCTTCTTCTCTCTCAGCCTTCTCCCGTCGAACGGCCAGCAGCTCCTTCTCCAGCTCCTTCACATGGTCCAAGGCCAATTTCAGCCGTTCTCGCTGTTGGACCTGAAACCCTTCGCTGAGTTCCAGCTTGGATTCCAAGTCCCCAATCTGGACCGACTTAGCATTAATCTCGTCGGTCAGTTGGGTCAACTTCTTTTTGGCCTTGTCGGCCTCCTTCTTGGCCAATTTAGCGTCGTTCTGATTCGACGCTAATTCCTCCTTGATCTTAGCCATCCGCGTATGGAGACTAAGACTAGTTTGGAGGGCCTATACAAAAAAAAAAAAACGATTAGAAGCGGTATAAATAAAAGCAAAAACGTACGACAGGGACTTACCAAGAAGGAGATACCCGCGATGGAGGCATCAAGGTCTTCAATGTCGGCCTCCTCCATGCGCGCCTTCTGAGCAGGGACGTGAAACTGCTCAAGGATTGGAAAAGTGGCCGCCGTCCTGATCACATCATCCACCATGAAGTCAGAAGGGATCTGGATTGTCATGGTCGTAAGACCAGATCCCTCTTTCTCCTTCCCCTTGTCGGCCTTCGACGCACCCGCTCCCTTTGCAGGAGGAGCAAAGCTAAGAGGAATAGCCTCTATCCCACCTTCAGCCTTGCGTGCGGCATCCTTAGGTGGGGTATCCACAGAAACGTACGACGACCTCGTACGTTTAGCCACCAAACCTTCCTGGGCGGCAGCCTTCCTTTTAGCAGCACGAGCAGCTGCTTCCATCGTTGACGCCTTCTTGGAAGCTGAGCCTATACAGAAAAGAGAAGTTAGAATCAAAATAAATTACTATAAACGAAAATACTGATGTACGATATCTACCTTCCATATCTGTTTCCTCGATTATTTGTACTTCAGGCTCGACGTCGCTCTCGTCACCTCCTTTCGACGTTCGATACTTCCGATCGGTCACGCTATAGCTCAAGAAACGTTCGATCGCCTCGGTGGTCTCTTCAAACGTGAAGTCGATCGCTGTAAAGAAGGAAACAAAGAGTTAACAAACAAAAAATAATTTAAAATAAACTGAAGAAAAGCAAGGTAAGCTATATTACCGCCTTTGTTCCATTCAGGAACGACCCACGATTCCTCGCCTATGACCGAGGATGTTTGGACAAAAACGTATCTCGCCTTCCATCCTCGATCGTTTACTTGGGTACCATGGACCAACATGGCATCGCTTCTTCCCCTTGGAAACAACCCAAAACGGTTGTAGGGAGAACGGATCACATTGTACGCCGAGAGGAGATCGTCGACTGAGAACGGTGGACGATCCCAATTTCTGGTCACTCGTTCGATTACATGAACGACGCGCCAAAACTGGGGCATCAACTGTCCCGGAGACACATCGAAGCGAGTCATGAACGCCCTCGCCAAATGAGAGTATGGCCATCGAAATCCGACTTTAAACGGATACTCGAAAAGAGCAAAAAAGCCCTTCGGAGCATCCGCCGGACGGATCTCTCCGGCCACCCTCACCAGAGCATTCTCAGGAAGCCCTGCCAGTTCCCTCAACTCTCCTACTTCTAGACTTTCTGTAATAGAACTCCTAACTTCACTCGACATAATGAACTCCGATCGACCTAAACTATTTCTCAAACGGTTGAACCTAAGATTATCTAAACCTCTATTATTCTTATATGCTATCGATTTCAGACGCATGAAACAGAGAATAAGGAGTACCTTATAAAGCCTAGTCGCACGAAATCTTTGCCAAAAATAGTCGGATTACGATCTTGTGAATCAAAACGAAAATTAGAGAAGATTTTGTAAAATCTTTCCTTCATCTGAATACTTATATTTATAGCAACTAAATCATATGAGTAATCCAAGATAATCGCGCCACGCATCAACAATTAGCCGTTAGAAAGACACGCGTCCAGGGTAACGGCTAGATAACGGCTATATTATCAACGTTAATTCGACCGTTAGACAACGTATTTTTACTCTTTGACCAGCGAATTAAAGATTTAGATAAAATTAGAATTATTTTCTAAATCTTGGGGCAAATTGTTAGGGTAAAAATCCGCAATCGCACGACGACCGACTATAATCGTAAGACAAATGTTAGGACAATAATCCTGTATTAAGATAAGGTCCTGAGATAAAACCTAAGAGGACTATCGAACAAAGATCACTAAGCATCGAACATATCGAACGATAACTACAATATCGTACGACAATACTAACGAATAAATATACAAAGTTTATATGTTTGATGCAGGCAAGCTGATTATCATATCTAACAATTGTCCACCTTTGAGAAAGTCCGAGATTGAGTACTATGCTATGCTTGTTGGAGTTCATCACTACAACGAATAAGTCGTAAGTTATGTATCGTTCGACAACATCAAGATCGACCGTTACAAGCAAGATTCTCGCAGCAGTTACGATCTAGACATTAACTCTCAGCAGTACCGTTGGACAGTTACTCTCCAAGCATTAATTAAAGACAATAACGTTGGACGGTTACGATTCAATCATTGATGAGCCACAATACCGTTGGACCGTTATTATCAAGCTACTATAAAAGAAGAATCAAGCCAGCATTGCAACACACGAAGTCTATTCGAAGCTCACAAGTTCTATAGCAATTATTCTTGAGAATCATCTGTAATTTACATTCGATTTCATAGTTTTCTCAGTTGTAATCGTACGACCAAAGCTGTATACTTGAAGGACATCACCCCTGATTGGTGAACATAGTGCTCTGTCGACTTATCTTTTAGGTCGACCGCAGGTTTTTTCCTCCGTCGTGAGGTTTTTCCTGCGTCATCAAATTATTTGTCTCATTTTACTTTTCCGCACTTATCATTGATTGTAATTTCTTTCTCTCGACGGTTAAGCCTCACACAAGTTTCTTACGACATCGAGTTGTGTAATTTTTTACATAAACAACTAACACTCAAAATAATTTGAAGTAATGTATATGAAAACTGTCAAAAAACACACGAAGTACTATAATTATAGAAATGTGTTTTTGAATAAAACATTTATGAGTAAAAGATTATGAAAGTATTTTATGATCAAAATTTATTACTCATATGTTTTAAAAGGAATTTAGGATATTATCTCAGATATCGTTGATAATATCAGTATTTATAAAACTAGGAAAAATTCCAAGTTTTGGAATTAGGATTTAATAAAATCCGGTTAAGTTTTATAAATGATAAAATTCTCGTGTTCATTACTTGAAATAGAATTGACTAAGTAATCAAGTTTTGACTAAGTCAATGGTTAATTTTAAGTAATAGTTGGTTTTCATATAGGTTAGTGGGAGCCCAGTTTATTCTCTATCTAGTCCATGATAAAGAATAAAAGATAAAATTATTGATTTAGCATATCTCCGAATTCATAATCCAGATAGTATATAAATTAAGATATACAGTCTACCTTTTAGTCAAAAGGATAGAAGAAAAGTTTCAAAAACGTTGAAACAAAATAAAGTCATAATTGACTTTTAAGAAAAATCAATAATTAAAATGTGTTGGAATAGTTATTAAAGAAAGTAATTATCTTTCAGACTAGAAAGTATTATAAAACGCTGAAATAGAATTTACTAGTGTGGTAAGTAGAAATCTGATTTCAGATAGAAATCATTCATCTACACAGCAACTAAGGAAAATTGCAGTTGGACTTTACATATTCAGGGAAACTCGGAGTTAGTCCAGATCTCCAAGTTCAGGGAAATATGGTAAAGTGAAGTCTAATTTTGTTTTATGGTGTTTGCAAAACAAAATTAGCTGAAACAAGTATAAAATATCAGTAGGTGTTAAACTTGTAATATTTTGGTTATAACTTTGATTAAAATGGTAAACATTAATCAAAGGGTCTAAACTGAAGTCAGGTGATACTTCATTTAGACCAGTATTTAACAAACGTTGAGTAGACACAGTAAAAGGTAATTAAGAGATGCTATTAATTTTAGTATTATTACAGAGTGTGATATAGACTATACAAAAATTAGTCTCTTAAATTCGCTTTTATATTTTGCATGTTTTGTAATCCAGGAATGAGACTAGTTCCCAGTCTTTCATTCGAAAATTGTCTGTGACAACTTATTGTGGTGGGAACCCAATAAGGTGTTAAAGTCATTGTGAGTTTTTGGGTAGTTATGATCAGTGGGTTGAATAACAGCTACAAGCGTTGTAGACCAAAAACTGCACAGATATTCGATAGAGTAGCGAATATCGGACGTGATCCGCAGTTGAGACTACTTCTTGGATTTTGTCATAAGTAGAATCTCACAGTGGTTGTCCCTAGCACCTGAGGTATCTGGTTTGATATCATGAGGACTGCTGGATACTTAGTACGTTCAACCGCTACCCGTAACAGGGTGGCTATAAAGGGCGTAACTAGATTCAGCGGAAGCCGTGGTGTTAAATGCGGATATGCAAGATGGGATTTGCACCTCTTCTCCGAGGAGAGATATTTCTGGGCCCCTTGACTGACTGAATATACTGATGAAGTGCATGGCCATGCCCAAACGAACTGATTAGTTCTTTGTCGTTTACCTATCAGTAGAGGTCGGATAGTCGAGAAACAGAATCTTGAGTATTTAGAGTTGACTTAATCTAAGCTCATACTCATAAATGAAATATCGTGTTGCAAAGGGAAAAGCCAACATATACCCAAATTTATGAACAGTTGTTTCGTAAATGTTATTTCTTTACGGAAAAGTTTAAATCACCTATCTGGGTATAAGAGTTCTTGTAATCTGGTTAGCCTAAGTGTCTGTCTAGGGGCCTCCTTAGGTCCGTGTAAACAAGACGATATTGCCAACTTGCACAAGTGGGAGTCTGTTAGTAATTATGTGCAGAAGTTGACAAACCAGTGATTACACATCCAATGTTATAAGACACTTGAGGGTCACACCTGTGAGGACCTATAAATCGAACAAGTTAAATAAAACCCAGAAATGGAGAGATTGGATTTATAATAGTCAATTATAAATCAGTTGGGTATTTTCAGTCAGAAATCCCAAAGTATGAGGATTATTAATTAATTAGGTAAAATTTTTTTTATTAGTGAAAATAAATAAATAATAGAGATATCTAATTAATTAAAGAGATAATTATCTAGAAGATTCTTTCTTAAGGAAAAAGAAAGAATCAGATAATTAAGGAAACTGGATTTGGTGGAAATTATCTAGTTTAAATAAAGCCTTTAGGGTTAAGGAAATTGATTGAGTCATCATAATTCTTTAACCAGTTTACCACCAAAAATTCCCTCCTCCTCTCTCTCTCCAATCGCCGCTGACCACCACCCTTACAAACCAGTTCGGTTTTTCCGGTCAGCTCGGTTTTTCAGTTCTGCTAGAGGAACGTTCGTGTGGTCGATCATTGGTGGATTATTTCTCAAGCAATCCAGGTAAAAGCCTTATCTTTTAGACGATTAAATAATTTAGAACGAACGATCGTGGTTTCGGGTTTTATCCAAAATCGCTTCCGCACGTTTTAGTATTCTTTGGATCAGTTTGGTTC
This sequence comes from Centaurea solstitialis, assembly GCA_030169165.1. Taxonomy (NCBI): domain Eukaryota; kingdom Viridiplantae; phylum Streptophyta; class Magnoliopsida; order Asterales; family Asteraceae; genus Centaurea; species Centaurea solstitialis. The sequence continues at coordinate 49,806,483 of CM058040.1, forward strand.
GGAGATCACAGAAAAACCCAACACACACCTCATACATCTTAATCGGGCATTCGTATTTAGGTCAAGACTGAAACCAGTTACATCGGAACTGTTTATGGAACCACTATTTGGGACTGGAACCGATTTGGACTCATCCCAACTTTTCAAGATCGATTTTTGATCACTTATAAACATACCTAATACCACAAACTCAAGTTTTGTTTCAACCTTAGATAAATTTCCCCTTCTCCCCCTATAAACATATTGTTAGGCTTGCCCACAAGCTAATGGGACTGGTTATTAGCCTATTACACTTTTGAGAAAACAATATTTGTGAGAAAACAATATTTGTATAAGTTTATAAGTTATGTAAAATAATACAAAATATATAATGATTTTCTAACCTCAATATAAGACGTATAATACAAACAAATATACATAAATTACGAAGTCTCACAACATATATAACATTGACATCTTCTATTTAATAGGCCATCCTTAGCCATACCACCCATTTCTGCTGCCACATCAGCTTTACCACTACCCTACCAATTCCATACCTTTCATCCTTAACCATACCACTCATACCCCTCATTTTATTTTTTTTATTTCTAAAATATATTTCTATAATTTACTTAAAATTAAAATAACTAAAATTCAAATTATCATTTAAAGTTAAATTAAAATTAAAATTAAAATTACATTTTATTAAAACTAATTATTGTGCAAAGAGTCCCACAAGTGTTGAGATAAATCTTGGCGAAGGTTGGCGTGCCTCTCTCGGTTTTTCACTAGACTGACGTTTCTTGCCCGGTCTGCTTCGGAGATATTTTTTTTTTGGAAGAGGTATCCCAGACCACATTAGGCCCAGACTAATCCTCGGCAATTTTTAGGCCGAAGCCCGACTGCTAAAGCATGCAGCCCGGGGTCGAAGCCCCCGTACCTCCAGAATGCGTCCCCCAGGGTTTGAACTCGGGTTCACCACTATGTAGTGCCCAAGCCTTACCACTAGGCTAACACTCCTTTGGTTGCTTCGGAGATATTTGTTTCGATATCTTCCTGTAAAACCTCCGTATGATCAAAAGGATAATCGGAAATGCCTTCGTCTGCACGTATCATGTTGTGTAAAATTATACACGTGTACATGATTTCTTGTAGCTTCGTTCGTGTCTATACTCGCGCCGGTCTTTTTACCATGTGCCATTTACTTTGAAGCGTGGCGAATGTCCGTTCGATGTCTTTCCTAGCCGATTCTTGACGTTCCTTGAAGTGGATCCGTCTCTCGTCGTCATGTGGATACCTAAATGCTTTGACGAAAGTCGTCCACTCCGGATATATCCCGTCGGCAAGATAATACCCGTGATTGTAGTGTGTGCCATTCACTACAAACGAACTATCGGGTGCTTTATCTTCGAATAAATCGTTGAAAACCGGTGATTGATTGACAACGATTATATCGTTCGTCGCACCCGGAACCCCGAAGAATGCATGCCAGATCCATTCATCATATAATGCGACCGCTTCTAGAATTACCGTCGGTCCAGCATGATCACCTCTATGGAGTTGACCCCTCTATGCGACGGGGCAATTTTTCCAGGCCCAATGCATACAGTCAATGCTACCAAGCATGCCGGGCAAGCCGTGGACTTGTTCATGCATTGCGTAGATTCGTTGAATATCGCTAGCAGTAGGCTTTCATAAATATTGTCGCATATATAGGTAAATAATACCTTTGCAAAAATTCTCAAGGCAATCCCTTGACGTCGTTTCGCTCATCCTCAAGTACTCGTCGGAAGCATCCGAAGCAGACCCGTACGCCAATTGTCGAATAGCGGACGTACACTTTTGAAGCACGAAAAACCCTTTCACGCCTCTTGCATCCCAATGTTGCTTGAAATATTCGACCTCTCTTTCTAGATCGTTAACTATCCTTAAGAATAGTCGTCGAGTCATACGAAACCGCCGCTTAAAGTCTTCGTCGTTGTACACCGGGTTATTAGAAAAGTAGTCGGCGATAAGCTTATCGTGTCCCTCTTCCCGACCTCTTTCTTTATTCGGCCCTCTCGGTCTTTTATTTGACGGACTTTCTCCATTGTTTTGCAATACCCCGGTAGTCACAAGTTTACCGACCAACTCGGCAGCTTGAAGGTTGGCAAGAATAACCTGATCTATCATGAGATCAAATTCGTCATCGGAATCGGCCATTTTTTTGTGGATAGGAGAAAGAGAAGAAACTGAAAGAAGAGAATAGAATGAGATGTGGAGAATAGAATGGATGTATATATATAGAGATAAAAGGAATTTTTTTTTTTTGAAAAAATAGCCGTTAAAGAGACGTTGGCGGGGGGGGGGGGGGTGGTCATGCACGCGATTTGAAGCCGGTATGTGGGTACCGATGTACACCACTGCCGGTCCGGTACCGACCATCCACGACGGTGTTCACCGTCGGTAGGAGCGGTACCGGCCTCCCATACCGTTGCGTTAATGATGGCCATAGCTTATCAATTTATAGGGTTTTAATCTACAATAACCAAATATTTTGCTATCTAAAAATAGAATGATAAATGAAATAAGTGGGATTGAAAGACAGGATGAGGGGATGGTACTGAAATGGAATTGGGTATCTTCTATAACTAGTTAACGTGTCCGCGCGATGCGGCGGGTGTGAAGGATTGTAAAGTGTTTGTCATTCATTCGCCTAAATTCTAAAATTTTGAAACCTTTGTGGTTTTACAGAAAAACAATTAGGTTGTAAACATAAAATGACACAAGATATAAAAAGAACAAATAAACTTTGCTCACTTATATACTCATAATCAATACATCTTTTGTATCGCATATTCTTATTCTTTTGAGGGATTTTCTCAAAGGCCAAACTCGATACAAACTTTAAAGGTGTTAAGAGATGATAATCCCCACTTACCCGGTAAGACTCTTGGTCTTTGCGTTCACTCTTACCGGATAAGATTATTGGTCTTTGCCATATGCATTTGGTAAAGATAATGTTACTTGGTAAGCATTTACTTCGGTAAGTATTTGATAAACAACTCCTAAGCCTCAAATTTTAGCCTAGACTTCATTAACGACGTATTTATAACCACATAAAACAACAAACGAAAATAAACGGAATTTAAACGAAAATATGATTTGTATAATTCAGATCATTACATATATAAATATAAAGATGATATTCCATGGAAGAAGAATACTCTCAAACAAGTGTACTGATGGAGCTATTGGGAGAGTTGATTAAATGTATCAGCAGTAGCATCTCCAACAAGAATTTAGACAATGAGACATCATCCACCACTCTTTTTCATCAATAAAATTTTGTAAGCTAAAATGCAGGGCAGTGAATATTCCAAGCAAACACCACCTACCACTAAGCCATGGTAAGGTGAATGAACTTTTCTCTCCATTGCATCTATCATGAGGTGTGCTCTAAGTTTTAATGCTACTTCAACATCCATGAAACGAGAATATGGCAACTAAATGGGATGTATACTACCTTCTGAAAACTGTCACGCCATTGGGTAGTAGCTGCAAGAATGCCAGAAACCACATGTTCTTCCATCATCTTGCGAAAGTCATCACGGATTTTACGCTCCACCGTTTTTATTTGTTCCTTGACAAATTGAATAACAGCTAAAACTTAAGATTGCTTAGATGTAACTAAGGGTGCGTTTGGTGCACTGGACAGGATGGGACAGGACAGGACAGGACAACCCTGTCCTGCGTTTGGCATGCCCCAACCCTGGACTAAGTAGAACACACTGGCACAAGACATGGGACAAGTGTGTCCACCCCTACCCCATGGAACTAAGTGGAACAAGGAGCTTATTGACCAAAATACCCCTAAAATAAGAAACCTAATCTAATATCCCTTCTTTTTTCTTCAACCGCTTTCTCCCGAACTCCATCTCCTCTTCGATTTCACGACTTCAGATCTACCTCCCTCTCCGGCGATGTCCGGCGACCTGCGGCTGTAACCTCCGGCGACCTGCGGCTGTAACCTCCGGCGACCTCCGCCTCTCTCTACGGTGTTGTCCGACGACATGCGGCTGCTACCTTCGGCGACGTCCGACGTCCGACGACCTCCACCTCCCTCTCCGGCGACCTGCGGCTGCTACCTCCTGCGACGTCCGACGTCGGCGACCTCCGCCTCCCTCTCCGGCGACCTGCGGCTGCTACCTCCGGCGACGTCCGACGTCCGGCGACCTCCGCCTTCCTCTCCGGCGACCTGCGGCTGCTACCTTTGGCAACGTCCGACGTCCTCCGCCTCCCTCTCCGGCGATGTCCGGCGACCTGCGGCTGCTACTTTCGGCGACAACTTATAGACTTTATCAATAAAACAATATTATAAGGTTTTAAATTCTTTGTTATTATGGATTTAAATTGATTATTTATTAATAAAACAGTAAACAGCTCATCAGGGGTAAACTGGTCATTTTAACATGTTCTGGCTTGTCCTGTCCTATGTTGTTCTAGCTTACCAAACGCTGGACACCTGTCCTGTCCTGTCCTGTCCTGTCCTGTTCTGTCCTGTCTTGTCCTGTCCCGTCTGCGTACCAAACGCACCCTAAAGGTCTATCCTTGACAGCAAAGATTGCTTTAAATGTCACCTTTTTTTAATTTCCTCTATTCTCTTCTTTCTTCTCCATATATTCCTGTAAAGCATAGACATTATTTGTTTCCTAGGGGTAATGAGAATCAATATAAGTGAAGAAATTCACCTAGAAAATCTCCAAGTGCTTGATATTTTCAAGCCCTGAACATCTTTCATCATCTTCTAATCGATCCTTAACTTTCCACCATTGAGTATTCACCTAGATTTCAAATAAATTGCAGTTATATCCAACAATATTTCAAATAAATTGCAGTAATATTCAACAATATAATGTAAGACGCATAATGTTAGGATCCAGCACACTTACGTTAATCAAACCACAACTTTCAAGAGAATGACCGTACTCTAGTCTATTCTGATGTTGCTCCTCTTGAGCTTTTTCTGTTTCCTAAATTTAGGAACTATGATGAGCACAGAACAGCAGGAGCGTAATTTATAGAATCAACATAAGGTAGACGTCTTACTATGTTAAGCTAATGCAAAGACTGCTTGCCCAAGATCATTCTTTATGCCATCAGTTTCAGCACATGCTCTCCCAACAATTAATTTGAATCAGGGTATGAACAGAAGAAATTTTCCATCCAACGACAAATAGTTTGACCCATTAATGAGGTTAAGACTTTTATTTAGCATACAAATAGTAATCACAAGAGATAAAATAAGGTTGAAACAATTTTCATGCTATATCACTTGTTCATGGGAAGGTTAGATATATTGCATATTTTTAATTGGACCACAACAAATAAGGCTGTGTATGAGCACACATTAGAAGCAGCTACCGAAACACTGAAGCCTTATTAATGACGTAATTGCTAACAACAACATATTAATGAAACCTCCCCTCCTTACCAAAGTGAAAAGAAGCATAATAGCAAGTAGCAAGACGACATGCAGAAAATTACAACGACATCTTACCTGTTCAGAAAAACAGAAACTTCTAAAGAAAACTATAACATTACAAGTCACATGCTAGATCGATATAACATACTTCTAACATCTTCATGAAATCATCGTTTTCTTTTCTCTGCCTCAGGTGACTCTGCTCTGCATCCAATTTATTTTTTTCCATCAAGAACTATAGTTACACGCCATGCATAAAAAATCAGAACGGTGACCTCGAACTTGTATAGAAGATGAAACACTAAAAACATGAAGAATGATGGTATGAATGTAAGAGTTTACCTCATTAAATGCCCATTTTCGTTCCTGGCCCCAGTGTTTTTAACACACCATATCTCTTATCATTTATGATCACTCTTATTGCCTGGCATGTAAAATAAGGTTGAAGTGCTAGATATTTCTATTAATCTATTTTAAGACTATGTAAATCATGAGATCTTGGTGCTTAATTATTGAGCAATTGATTCACAACAAATTCTACACCATCGATGGTTTCTTTCGCTCTATTAGATCTACCAAATAATCTGACATTCGTTTTACATTTAGTTGACTTTAGCGGCTTGCACTTTTTGGAGTTATGAGATTAGTGGAACATTTCACAAGCTAGTGATTTGCAATTCATAACAATATACCCTGTTCCTAGCAAAAACACACATTTTTCAAAATGGTGTTTTCATAAAAATCTAGCATACATTCCATTGAAGTAACTAAACAAGGAATCCTTTATGTACCTTGATGCTGAATCTGGGGAAGCCAAGCAGCATTCATGAGATTTCTGTCTTCATCCAAAACTCTCAACCCATCTATCCAATTCTTCAACCGGAACATAAACTATCGTCCTTAACAGCGATATGGCCTTAGAAGCTTAGTGTAGCACAAAAGATGTGGATAGGCTTCTCTATCATCATGGGTTTTCGGCTTCATTTTGAATCCTCCAGGTGCATCCAACTCAAGCTACTTTACAAAATCCAACAGTCTCCTCTATGTATGCCACAAGCTGCCATAAGAATAACATCAACGAGAAACCTTGTTTCTACAAAAGTCTGAATATTATAGAAACCTTGTTTCTACAAAAGTCTGAATGTTATAGAAACCTTGTTTCTACAAAAGTCTGAATGTTATATAGCCCTAGACGGTTGCAAGTAGTTGGGTTATCAAAACAAAGATTACCTTCAAATAATGAAACAATATAGATTGAAAAAAGGGGTCATTAATTTTCCATAGTGAGAAAAAAATTAGATAACAGGTACACATATTAATATTGATCAAACACTAACATCTCTTAGAAAAAATGTGAAATACACTGTCAACTTGAACCCAATATCGACTGAAGAAGAACTAAAACCAAGTTACCTCATTTTCAATTCAATTAGTCGAATCATTTAACTAAAGTACATCTGAGAATAATAAAACCGAACCAAGACCGAGGGATTGAGCCGTTTCGATCCAAATGTGAAATCAAAAATGAAAAGAGACATGATATAAAATAAGTTGTTGATTCTAACAACCATTGCTATTCAATTTCATCTAAATCCCATGACAGAAAAGCTTCACACATACTATTACCTATCCATGGAAAAGCTTCTTGCAGAAACAAACAAACCTGATGAATATTACTCAGACAAGAATTTACGAATGCAACAACGGCATGTCTTTATGAATGACACAATCAGATTAGTTTTTTGGATGTGAGATTTCTTTGATGTTGCTTCCCACGATTCACTGCTTAATTTTAGCACAAGCACAAGCAGAACACAAATTAAATCCTGAATTGAGTACAACCATAAAATTGAAGAAATTGAATTTTAAGAAAGCTAACCTTAATCCACAACAACAAATATTCGCTGTGATTCTTTCTGATTCAACTTGATGTTAATGTCCCTTCATTCTCAACCAAGACAATAACAAAAATTCAGGGTCAACTTAAAGCACAATGCAAAGGATGTAAAGAAAAAGTTACCTCAACGGGTTCAAGAGGATCGAAATTAAAGAAAACCCTGCTATAAAGGATGATAGATGAATCAAAAATGCGAACCAAGAAAATAAGGGATTAAGAATTTTATAAGAAGAGAAACAAAACCCTAATGCGATTTACCCTTTTCCTTACATAGAAGACATATAGAAGAGAGATACGACACCTAAAGACGATTCACCATCTGAATATCGTTTAGGGAATTTCATTAGAAAACAGGGGGTTTGGAGGAGGAGAGGTCATGGGGATTGGATCAGATCGTGGAGAGTCGGACAGTTTTCAATTCCAGCATTGTAGAGTTGTACTAAAGGCTTTTGAAAATGTAATATTCGTGAAAAGAAGTTATGCTTAAAATAACTGAATAAGGCTCTTATATATGTAGTATAGATTTTTAAAAATTTTATACGTTTAGTTAATAACAAAAAGAGTAATTGTAAATATTAACCGTTTGTTCAAAATAAATCATTATTCCTTTTTATTTTAGGCATCTTTAACTGTTTTATTATATTTTTTCTAAAATAGAAAATAAAAAATTAAAATTTCTAAAACTTTATCTTTTGATCATCATTTATATTATTAAAATATACATTATATTTATTATTCTAAATAAACAATTTAAAAACTTTTAAACAATAAATTATGTCATTCGTGAAATGCATTAAAATAATATCTATTTCTCATCATTTAGAGATTTTGGAAAAATCTCTACATTTAAAAGAAAACTTCATTTTTTCTATTTTAGCAAATGATATAGCAATGTTGTTGGAGCAATTTAGCAAATGATATAGCAATGCTCATGGAGTAATTTAGGAAGACAAAATCCAATTTTTTCTATTTTAACAATGCTATTAGAAATGCTCTAATTACACTCTCTAGGGCTAATCATTTTCTTCAATAGTAATCATCTATTTTATATTTCTACTAAGACGAATCAAGTTTAGAGGGTTGTATCTTTTATAAACAACTTTAAATGAACTGCATTTTTGTAATATATAAAAAAATATAAAACCATAAATGCATGTTTTCAACTATGGATTTAAACAATTATTTGGTTAAAACTTTATAATAACATGTGATAAGGTAACCTTTTCCTTAAAGCATTTGTTTTGCAATATTAAATTGGGCACATGAACCTTGAGTGGACAGAAATATAAAAAATACAAAAGTTAGGGGAAGGAAACATAAATACTCATACTTTACCTTTGTTTGTGGATAATGTTGTTATGGCTTATGGGGTTTCCAACTTTTTTTATTTGATAAAGTTGCCCAAAATTCTTCACCAACCAATTGTGTTTGATTAAATGTTTTAATTAACTTAAAATTTTAACTAATTTATACAAATTTGAGAATAATGATTTTTCTAATTTTATATAAAAAACTATGAATATATAAATTTACTTTTTTATTTTAAATAAAACGAAAAACATTAACCAATTTTATTTGTACACGTCTAAATAAAAACTTTGTGTGTCGGGTTTGTTATAAAAGAACATAAACACAGGGATTTGTAGGGGTGTTAACAAAGCAATTCGAGTTAAGTAAGAGATTATTTGAGCCCAACTCATACAAGTAATATTAGGCTCGAGGTAGATCTTAGCTTAAATAACATTTTCAAAATAGGCTCAAAATTGAATATTTTTTCAATATTTGAACCCGAATTCGATGCAAGTTTAACACGTTTAATTTATATGTTATACTTAAGATTCAAGCTTTATAGGTTTGTTAACCGGCTGGAACTTGAGCTGAGTAACTTTTTTATTGACTGAATCTCGATAATTATATGGTTTGGTTTTATCTATGAACATGCAAACATGGTTTTTGTTAGAAAGTGTGTATACTAATATAATTTAACTCAAGCCAACTCAAAGTTTTAATCAAGCCATGAAACTAGCAAAATATAGAGTAAACTACAAATCTGATCCATGTGGTCTATTAAAACGAAACTTTTCACTCCTGCAGTTTTGGAAAGATGCTTATCGTGTTTTACAAAAACATAGAAAGTTGATCCCTCCATCTAAACGTCGTTAAAGAATTCTGTTAAACAAAGGGCATTTTTGTCTTTACCCGATCAAAATCGGTTTATGATTTTACTCCAATGGCTTTTGATTGGTTAAAGATAGAAAATTCAATAAAATGACAAAAAGTGTCCGTTATTTAACGAAATTTTTTGAAGGACTTCAAAGGTAGAAACAAAATCTAAATGCTTTTACAAATCATTTATAATCAATTTTTAATTTCAAAGCTAGAACGACCAAAAGCGTTATTTTCGACAAACCAATAAACCAAATTTATAATTTGCTCTAAATTATAACTATTACTTAATTTTAAGTAACCCCTCGTTAAGTCGTTATATTCATTGAACCAAAAAATTCATGATTAATTTTGTCTTCTATATTTTGGAACAAACAAAGGTGCTTATAGCCACTTATTTGTCCTTTTCATTTGGGCCAAAGATTGGGCATCTTTACTTTTAACTTCGACCACAATTCGTGATTTTATTTATTAAATAAGTAAATGGGTTTTCTGGTAATGCAGAATTTTGATTTTGTTTGCAAATCAAGTATTAAATAGAATAGAATAAGTCATAATATTTGTAAATTGTTGTAGAACTAATCATTGAAAGTTGCTTAAAATAAACCATTTCTGTTTGAACATATTTTAATATTTTTCATTTCCACATATGTGTTTCATATAATAATTAAAATACTTAAGATTCCCAATTATTGAGCTCTATTATCATTTGCAATATTCATGGTAGGTTTGTTTTGAATGCTAATTGATGATGATGGAGATGCCCCATTCCATCTCAGCTTGGTTGGCTTTTAAAATTAATAAATTATATAATGCGAAAATATTCTAATATCTTATTTATTTATTTATTAATTGATTCCTGTTTCACTTCAACAAATTCTATAATGACAAAAGAAAATTCTAGGTTTAAAAAATTATCTAAGATTCATTAAGGGTGCGTTTGGTAGGAGAACTGGGTGGAACAGAACAGAACAGAACAAGTCTATTCCATGTTTGGCACACTTTAAAATGGAACACAATAGAACAAACTAGAACCGGAGGTGGACAACCTTGTTCTCAATAAAACCATGGAACTAAGTAGAACAACCCACTATGGACCATAATACCCTCTTTCTTTCTCAATATCCCTCCCATCTGGAATCGACCTCTTCCCTGCACTCCTCCTCCCTCAACACCACCGACGCCGGCGACCTCCTCCCTCCACACTACCGACGCCGGCGACCTCCTCCCTTAACACCACCAACGCCGTCTGCTATCTCTCTCGCCGGATCTCTCTCTCTCTTGCCGGCGCTCTCTCTCGTTCCTGATTTTGATTTATGAATCGATTTGTCCCTGATTTTGATTCCTGAAATTGGTTTCCCTCGACATCACCGACGCCGGCGACCTCCTCCCTCCACATCACCGACGCCGGCGACCCTCTCTTTCGACGCCGGCGACCTACACCTTTAGGTAATTGTCTCTCTGTCTGTCTCTCTCTCTCTCTCGCATCTCTCCTTTCACTCGACTCGACCACCCATCTGAATCTGATATCTGAATCCGTGGGGGAGGAGGAGCGGTGGCTGAGCCGGCGAGTTTTTTCCGGTGGCTTTTGGCATCGCCGTTGATGTTTTTTCCGGTGGATTTTGGGATCGGTGGTGGTTTTTATTTTGTGTGTGTTTGCCTTTTTGGAGTCATTTATTGGTTGGGACTGCTGGTGGTGGTAGTGGTTGTTGTGGACTGCTGGTGGTGGTGATTTTGGGATCGACCCTCTAGTGCAGAAATCAAACTTGATATTGGAAGAGAAGCATGTAAATATCTTATGGGGGGTAAAATGGTCATTTAACCGGTCTGTTCTGTTCTGTCCCGTTCTTTTTAGTCTTATCAAACGCTGAACAACTGTTCTAGTTTGTCCTGTTCTAGTCTGTCCTGTTCCAGTCTCTTCTGTCATGTCCACGTACCAAACTCACCCTAAGGGCATACAAATGATTATTTCGTTTTTTATCAGACAAAGACAAACAAGATTAAATTTTTATCATCTTAGATAATAAGATTACTTAATATATTAACTAAAAAGTTTTCAATGGCTTTGTTAAAATGGGGATTTTTTGAAATTTAAAAGGTATTTCTTTATTTGATAGCTACTCTATTTATGGTAAAAAAAAATAGCAATGAAAACTGAAAAAGTCATTATACTTTAAAAAATATTTAAAACTCAACATTTAATAGAGATAAATATTATTCCATCTATTTTAACATACGAAATAATATACTAATATACTTGTTATCACAATAAACGTTGATTTTTAACATTTTTTTTAGAAAGCAAGGAAAAAACTTTATTGGAAACTAATGAGGAGCTATAGTGATACAAAGAGAACAACTTTTATGGAATTACAACACCAGTTCTTCTAAGTAAGGTATTTTTTTTTTTAATTTTTATTGTGACATAGGTGAAGCCATGTGTATCACAAATCGGGTAGCATCGCGAGTAAGGGTCGGGTTTAGCGAACTCGACACAATGATGGTATGGGGTGATCGGGTAGCAGGAAACTAAGTAAGTTGGTTATTGTCTTATTAACCACTTTTTTCTTGATTTTTTTAAACAATTAAAATAACATTAAATTTAAAAGTTTTAATTAGTTTTCAATCTTTTATTTTATAATTTTTCATATTAAATTTTTATTATTAACATTTAACAAATTACATAAATTAAAAAATATATGTATAAACAATCCATTAAATGTAAATTGCTCATTCTATTTATTCTGTTATGTTTTGTCCGGTTTTATGTTATTAAACCTTGAACAACGGCTAATATATTATGTTCAGTTTTTTCTTATTAAACGTTGAACAAATATTTTGTAACGTTTTGTTTTGTCTTGTCTTATCTAAATATAAACGTAGCTAAAAATGTTTTCTTAGGCTATCAGTACCCCAATCCTCCCAACCTAACTGCCACATCAGCTGACACATCAGTTTTTTTTAACCCTCTTTTAACCCTCTGCAACCCTCTACAACTCGTACCCCAACCCTCTCACACACAACACACATAACATAGCGGGTTGGCCAACCCGTGAACCGCTGAGCCCACTGACATGGAGAATCGCGTACCGCAGCTCGTCCTACCCACTGAGCCCGCCGAGCTTAAGCCCGCTCAGCTTAGGCCTGCAGTACGTATAGCCTTAAAATTTGAGAAAATATTTGTTAGTAATTTATGTTAAAATCCCCAAATAATGGTGAAAATGAAGAAAAGAGGGGTCAACAACAAGGGTCCAAGAACCCTAAAAGTTAACCATGAAAAGGAAAGGAAGATAACCATAACCAACTATAATCTACGTGTAACCAGCTGTATCAATCATTATCCCAATTACAAATCACCCCCCAAAAAAACCAAACCCCCAAATTCATTTCTCATAATAAACAATCAATTATCCAATTATCCACTAAATCAATCAATCTCTCTCTCCTCTCTCTCTCTCTCTTAAAGAAATCGTAAATACAAAAATGCGTATTTAAGTTCGCATTTTTATAACAACAACATTCATTTTGTATATACAGAAAGAGGGAGAGAGAGAGAGAGAGAGAGAGAGATTGATGGCGGATTCCGGGAATCAGGCGGCGGCGGCGACGGCGGTGGCGGCGGAGGAGGAGAGGTTGATAGAGGTGGTGGATTTCGATATGTTGTGTAGGAAAGTGGCGATGAAGACGAATGAAGGGAAATGGGGGGTAAAATTGGAAGAAGAATTTGAATTTGAATTTGAATTTGAAAATGAAAATGGGGGAGGTGGTGGTGGTGGTGGGGTTGTTGATAGGATGTGGGAAGGTGATCTTCTTGATTGTTTTGATGATCGTCGTTTGTTTCTTCAATCTTCTTTGTAAGTTTTTCTTCTTTCTTTTATGTTCTATTCTGTCTATTAATCATATGTGAATGAATAGGCTGTTAATTCACATGTGAATAACGTAAGGATTCACATCACATGTGGTTTAGGTGAGTTTGGCTGAGAAAGTTTAAATGGAAACTCATTTTTAATTGCGAATATGAGGATAGCCGAGATCGTGCCATGTTGCATGTTTGGTATAATACAAGATTATTCAGTCAGGGGGTGCTTGGTTCATTTTAGGGAATGGGAATGGGAATGAAAATGGGAATGCAGGAGAATGGGAATGAAAATGAGCATTATATTGTTGCTGTTTGGTTAATCCACTATAATCAATGAAAAATTGTTTCATATTAAAAAAATATTTTCCTCCACTTCTAAAATACAAAAGATGTTCCATTTAACATCAAAAGATGGAATGATGTATGGAAAAAAAACTGAGTAGAAAGAAAATTTTCATTCCCCCCAATTTGGTCAGGAATGGAAATTAATGAATCTGCAGGAATGATTCCATTATATAATATCAGACCAAGCAGCAGTATTCATTGTCATTCCCATTCCTTACCCTGCAATACCCCCAACCAAGCACCCCCATTACTAAAATGAGCCGAATAGGACACATGGCCTACGCTCGGCTGTCCTGAAGTTCGCAATCGAATTTGAGTTTCCATTTGAACCTGGCCCTGTATATGGTTACTTGGGGATTAAACACATATTGCGTTGAAACAGCACAAACCACTTCTTTTTTGAATCTTAAGGCTTCATATAAGTTGTAATCATATATGATATTAGAATGTTGCCCTTTATATATAGACTAAAATAGCCCATTTCCCCAACCAACTTCATTTTTTAGCATTTTTTCAATGAATTCCCATTTTAGTCCAAGTTTATGAAGAAACATGAATCCGTGCGTAGAAAATTGGAAAAAAGAAATCCGGGTGAAAATTCGAATTTCTGACTAAGGATTCAAACTTCTGCAAGAAACCCTTATGGGAAAATGTATAAAGATTGAGAGTTGATTTTGAATTTTGAGTTTTTGAAGCAACCCTTTTGAAAAGATTCTAAATTTGTGTTGATGGTATCTTTATTGTCTCTATATGAACATCCCTTTTGACTTTCAAAACAGAGGTTAGTCATTACTTTTCAAGGAACCCTTTTGAAAAAGATTCAAAATTTGTGTTTGATAGCAGCGTAAGTGTGCGTTTCGTGTGCGGGACATGACAATACAAAATTCGTTGTCCATGAATGAGAACAAAAATGATTTTTTTTGTTCTCCATGGAATTGACCCAAAATAGCCATTTCTCTCCCTAAAATTGGTCTCCTAGCCATTTCCCACCCAGTTTTATCAAAATGTCACTACGTCCGCAAGTGGCAACTACCTCAATTTGCGGAGGGGTCAAAGAGTAAAAAAATAAGAGGTTTTTGAACATGGTCCGCAAGTACATAGACCAAATCAGTAAATTTTTTCTACATCCGCAACCGCAAGTGATGGTCCGTAAGTTGCGGACATGTTTAAATTATTTTACAAATTTGGCCCCTGCACTTGCGGAGCATGTTCAGAAACTTCTTTCTATAACTTTTTGACACCTCCACAAATTGAGGAGTTGTCACTTGCAGGGGTAGTGACATTTTGGTAAAATTGGGAAGGAAAAGACTAGGAGAATAATTTAGGAGAGAGGAATGACTATTTGGGTCAATTTCCCATTTTCGTGTCCCATCAAAATAGGTGGAACGAAAATCAGGGAGACAGGACGATATTTGGTAAAACTACTAAACTACCCATATCAAATTTATACCCTAAAATCTTCTGAAATCCTTCCACCCTCCTATCCTACCTTGCTTTCCCCCAACCAACCGTGTACAAATCTCATAAGCGTACCAAACGCACCTTTAATCCACGAACACCCAATTTGACTTTTAGGAAGTCAAACTATAGATTTCCATTGATTTGATTTACGATCATTGAGCATAACCTATGGACGTATGAATTTGCAGATGCCCATGGTTTAGATTTGGGGAGAACATGAGACTAGCCGGTCTCGGTTCTCGCTTTCTTCAGGTACACACACCGATAGCTTCATTTCTACATCATTAAACTTGTTTTCCGTCACAAAAACACACTCATGGTTTTTTTCACCATAGAGTAGAACAATTGTTTTTATAATCATTGGATCACAATTAATCAAGTTTTCTAACGTGTTCTTGCATTTGGGGTATCCGACAGGGATTCATTTATATCATTCTATCGACGATTGCTCTTTGCAACCTCGTAGCGTTTTCCGTCACGAAGAAGCATTGTTTCTTGTATATTGGGGTTGCTTTTGTGCTCACACTCGGAACGTATTTGGGCTTTAAGCGATCCAAGATGAGAAGCAAGTTCAACATCAAGGTAAAAACTTTGATTCTATATACTCATTTATTTATATCTGTATTCGGGCGTTTTTTTTTGCTTACTAAAAATGGGTTCGGGAGGCCCTGGCCCAAGCCCGAATAGCAGAGGTCTTGTGCATCTTTTGAGTGCTGATTGTAAAAAGCTTTGATTTATGGCTCCTATGTGAATGTTTCAAGAAAACATGATACTGTTTGACTTTATAGGTCAAACAGGCTACTTTCGATGTCAAATTTTGATATGATTGGCGATTGTTTTTATGAAGTATGGGAGAAGAATTTCGAATCTTATTACAAGCACTGCTTACAAATGTGTATTGGTGCCAAAATCTTTAGATAAAACCATATGATTTTACATTTAGAAGGTTCTATGTTTGACTTTGAAAAGTCAAAGTGTATGCAAGAAAGGATCATATCATAAATTTGATTCATTCATCTAATTCTTGAAAAATGAGGTACCCTTTGACTTTATAAGTCAAATGGGCTACATTTTGACTTCCGCATTTTACGATCTTCAACTCTTTTTTGAAATATGGATGATCGTAGTTGAACTTTGTAAGAAAACGATACAAACAGGATGCAGTTTGTATGGAAAGTATAAAGATATTGTTATGAATTTACACCCGGAAACGAACTCGGTTTGACTCCAAAAGTCAAAAGTGTTTTGAATCTGTTTTGTTTTTTTCTTTTCAGGGCAGAGATAGTTCTTTGGATGATTGTGTATCCCATCTCATTTGTCCCTGTTGCACCTTGGCTCAGGTTCGTTTTCGTTTTCGTTCCCTTTCTGTTTGTGGGTCCCACTTTTCGACCCGTTGTCATTTATCTAGTTTACGTGGGACCTACAAAGGCCATGTTTGACAACCGTAACAAATTCTTTTAAATAGAGAAAATGATGAATTTGGTGACTTCTGTGCTCCAATAGATTCTTTAAATGGTTTTCTTAGATGGAGGAAATTGAGATTTTGGTGATATCTGTGTTCTAACAAATTCTCTAAATTGTTGTCTAAAATAAGAAGAAAATAGAGAGGATAAAATTCTCTAAATTCATAGAATTCTCTAAAATACAAAATATAATGTGACTGAGAGAGAAATGATTTGTTAACTTTTCTTGTTAGATTGAATGTATTATAAAGGTTTTTTAAAGTGTATTGGATGAAAAAATTATAAAATGCTTTAATAATATAATTAGTTACGAAATCTCTGAAGTAAAGAATCTATTGTTGTTGAGTGTAATTTATTTTAGAGATTAATTTTTTTTTCTTTGGAGATATTAAGAGCTTCTCTAACAAATTCAGAGAACTTAAAAATAATTACGATAAGACAATAATTTTTTACTTATTATAAACACCAATAAGAAACATTAAAATTAAATATTTAGAGATAGAAGTAGAAGTAATATTTTACTAAAAGTACAAAAACATTTTAAAAATATAATTTTTGGAGGTCTTGGAATTTTGATTTTCTCTACTATAGGTTTTTTTGGAAGAATATGTTGGAAATGATCTAAACTAGTTTATTTTGTGAGCTTATTGAAAAAGTCTCGTTTGCTTAACCAATAAAGATGCCATGTAGTGTTTCAATAAGCTTCATGAGCGTTTATCATTTTCCTCTAATCACATCTTTTATATTTTTTTCAATTAATTTTTCAAACGTCCTTTTAGGTCATTTTACATTGTCATCTAGCTTATCACTTGGTTTCACAAAACATCACTAGTTCGTTAACTAACATCATCTATCTTATTAGGCAACAACTAGTATATCAGCCAAACACAACCTAAATTAAATCACTTTTTTGTATGTTTGTGATAATCTTGAGCAGGAATCGAGAACCTTGGAAATGAACAACATCCAAGACGGAACTTGGCATGGTCGAGGTGACACAATGTGCACATATGTCGAAGGTGTAAAGGCCTTTGAGCTAATCCCCCCCACGATCATATCAGTCGAGTCCCCAAAACCCTCTATGCCAACCAAAGGTTCAGAGCCTCTAGTGTCACCGCGATAATGGTAAATCGTGTTTTTTATGGTGAAATCACTCCTAAAAGCTCGATATGAGAAAAGGGTCGTCCCATGAAAGCTCGAAAATCGCACAACAACAACGAGAAGCCGTTGTTGTGGATGTGGATCAAGAATGTCATCGTTGTCCGCCAAGTGTTCGATGAAATGCCCCAAAAAATTGTATGAGATGAATGTATATGGTTTGCAAGATAAAATAGGTAAATTTAATTTGAAAATTAATGGGAAAAAAGCAACAAGTTTACCGGGTGTCTGAAAATTGCTTGGGATTTCGAAGTGTTTATTTTTACTACTTTTAGTTGGGAGTAAATTACATTTTTGGTCCTTGTGGTTTACAGTATATTGTATTGTTGGTCTCTATTTTGAAATAATTATGAAAAAAGCCTATGTGGTTTATATTATATTGCACTGTTGGTTCTTGTGGTTTACACTATATTGTACTGATTGTCCATCAATGTAAACCACATGGACCAATAGTGCAATCTAATGTAAACCATAGGGATCTTTTCTATAATTATTTTAAAATAGGGACCAACAATGCAATATAATGTAAACCATAGGGACCAAATATGTAATCTACTCTTTAGTTTGTTTTATAATAAGGGACTACTTTTAATTCTTCATTTAATTATAAAATAAAGAAATTCATTTGGAAGGTAAAGTTATCATGTTTAATTAAAAAGTGTAATAGTTACTGGAACAACTTATCATAAAAAACACATCCAACAACTATTCAATATCCAAAATACTGAAAAACAGAACTTCAGGTTAAACCAGTTACAACCTCTAGGATTTAACTTTTACAAACCACAACTGAGTTTACTAGAAATGATAAGGCTAGCAAAAAGTAACGCTAAGTCTCTATCCTTAAAGCACGAGCCTCACGCTTTTTCTTTCCCTTTCCGCTCCTCCCAATTACCTGCTTGCTTGAAAGGATTTTTAGTTTTTGATAAGCGCAGGTTAGACTAAAGGTCTAGTGAGTATCCTCCAAAATCATGCAGTTTAAAACATCGAAATAATAAACAGTTTATAAGGACGTTTTACAAGAAATATTAATCCACACATAGACGGCATGTGGACGACGCACACCATGAGTCGCACACTCCGGCGACATCAAAAGATAAGGGCACACACCCGTTTTGAGGTAAGACTTAAAACATATTCAAGTCACCACGATGGGACACACACCCCATCAATGCCGCCACAATGACCACATATAAGAAATGCACACTGCTTCATACGATATACATTTTGTAACATGGTGATAGTTGTGAAAACTATTATTATAAGATATTGTTTTTTTCCATCTAATATTAGAATTTAAATATTAGTTAACATCTATTTGTTTCACCCCATAAAAAGACGCTTACTGTCTGCTGTTGATTCAACCTATTTTTTTTTTTGTAAAGACTCTACCTCTTTTAGTAATTTCAAAAGCTCGGGGTTGGACTTGAGTCGACTGAAAAAAGACATACAACCTTGGCCTTTACTCTTCAGTTTTCTGTTGAGGTCTATCCTGTAGAGGTACTCAAATTGGGACAAGATGTTTGTTTTATATATATTCGGTTTAGAAAGTGAATCTTTTAAGTTGTACTTTTGTTTCACAAACAAATAAAAAATGTTCCCGTTATGAAACAAATACATCTTAATTAATACATTGAATCCAAGTTGTAGATGAAAAAAATATCATGTGAAATAGCACATAGTTCTCAAGGTTATCACAAAATTTTGAATTCTCAAATGATGGCCCATATTAAGTTATTAACACTTAAATTTCACAACAAAACACTGTTAAAGTAAAAAAAAAATATTGAACCTTCATAACAACAATTTAGTCTCGCATGATAGCAAATTTGTAGTATAATATACACACTATACAACATACAATGACATTCCCAAATCTTAATCGTTTACTATCCTACACACCCACGACCAGTCACATGCTCGGTCCATATTCAAGACTTGTCCTAAATCCTTATTAAGAAAACAATGAAGTGTTCCTCGATAACCTATTGAAACTTATTGTTCGCATTATTAATCTTGATAACCAAGTACTCCTTGAACTTATTTAATGCTTGTTACATGAGAGTAATTCTATCACTAACTTCTTTAAATCATGTTAATGTCCAATATTAATCATTCAACCCAACTTTAAATCATGTTTCACAAACCAACCTAACCTATGTGATTGTGCACCCTAAACAAGATCGTAATACAGAAAAATCAATATTAGCTATAGCAAACAAAAACATAATCTTTGGTTAGAACACTCTCAAGAAAGAAAATATTACATGTGAGATTTTTAAACAATTTTTTGACGGATAGGTTAGATTTCTCATTCATCTTTATTGGTTTCAATTGTAAGTTATATAACGTTTTGGATACAATCATATAATTTTATATGAGATAAATAAAACGAAATTGTCTGGACGATGAAGCTGCCAGCAAATTATTAATTAAAGCAATCAAGCAACTACATGATTTGATTGACAATCTATATAACATGTGGTTTTGTTTTATTATTGTTATTTATGAAGTTGACATTATCTTTTTTTATATTATTATTTTGCATATATTGTATTGTATGTAGGGGTTAAGTTTCAATAAAATATTTGTAAATTTTTTTATTAATAAGCTCGTTATGTGTTTCAACAAAAAAATTAATTCCTTAGGCTTGTCACATGGGGGTTTTTATTGATTGGAATTTGACAGAGTTAATCAGGAGGACTAAAACCAAACACTTTTTACATATCAAGGGAGTTTTTTTGTAATAAAAGTTTTATAGAGACCAAAAGTGTGAAAAATAACAAACCACAAGGACCAAATGCAATTTACTCATCAGATTATTTGAAGTTAAATATTTAGAAAGATTAGAGTAAATTACGAAAATGGTCCTTGTGGTTTGACAAAAATAACGGATTTGGTTCCTAGAGTTTAAAAAATACAAATTTGCCACCGTAATATGCGATTTCGTCCGGTTTTCGTCCCTCCCTTTAACGGCTGTTAACTCTCATCAGTTAAATGAAGGGTATTTTCGACTTTTTATACATATCTTTATTTTATTATAATTTTTATTGACTTTGACTTTTGACCAAGACTTATCTCTCTCCTACACCACCACTTTTTATACATACCACCACTACCCACCACCACCCTTCTCATCTTCATCATCCACCACCCACCACCGCCCATCCACCACCACCCCTACTCGTTTTACAAACCATGACCACCACCCACCATCAGATCTGAAACCAGAAGTCGTCGTCCCACCACCGTTGGAACTGCAACCGTCGGAGAATGGAAGAAAGCGACGTCGCCGCCGCCGGAGAATGGATCTGAATCAGGCGGCTACCAAACCACACACTCCTTTCGGCGACCTCCGTTGGGACACCGTTCAATGTTCTAAATCTGAATCAGGCAACATCATCTTTCTCTTTAAAATCTAATTACTCCATCGCCTAGTTGTTGGCGACATCGTCTTGCCATGGTGGTTCAGATCTAGATTTGAATCAAGCAAAGGTTCAGCCATGGTGGTTCAAACCTAGATTAGATATGGAAGTAAAGAAAATGAATGAGATCAAGATTTGTTTTTTAGGGGAATTTTGTTTTGGTGGTGGTTAAAATGGATGGTGGTGGTGGGTAAAATGAATGTGGTGGTGTTAGTGGTGGGTAAAATGGTTGGTGGTGGTGGTGGTGGTGGTGGTGGTGGTGGTGTTTGGTGGTGGGTAAAATGGGTGGTGGGTAAAATGGGGGGTGGTGGTGGTGGAGGAGGATAAATAGAGTGGTGGATGGTGGTGGGTGAAATGGGTGGTGTGGAAGAAGAAGAGATGAGAGAGAAAATGGGGAAGAAGAAGAAGAAGATTAATTCATTGTTTTTAAGGTTTATATGTATATATATGTATATGTATATGTGTGTGTGTATGTGTGGTGGTGGTGATGGTGGTGGTGGTTAAAATGAGTGGTGGCAGTGGTGGGTAAAATGGTGGTGGTGATTATGGGTATATATATACATATATATATATATGTGTGTGTGTGTGTGTGTGTGTGCGTATGTGTGTGTGTGTGTGTGGTGGGTGGGTGGTAGTGATGGTGGATGGTGGTGATGGGAAAAATGGATGGTGGTGGTGGGTTATATGTGTGTGTGTATGTGTTTTGTGGGGAAGAAGAAGTGATGAGAGAAAAAGACAAAAAAGAAATATGTCCAGATTTGGTCCCTATGGTTTGTTAAAATGGAAAAAGACGAAATTACCCTTGAACTAACGGCTTCATTTAACAGTTGTTAGTCGAAGGGACCAAAACCGAACGAAATCACATACTACGATGGCAAATTTGTATTTTTTAAACTCTAGGGACCAAATCCGTTATTTTTGTCAAACCACGGGGACCAAAAGTGTAGTTTACTCGAAAGATTAATAATATTTTTGAGTAAAATTTGATTACCAACAGCCACAATCAGTTCATATGAAACTTGTATCTAAAGACATCAATATAATGGACAGTTTTTAGTTCACTCAACAGCCAAGATTAACCGCGTAGGGGGGGGGGGGGGGGGTGTTCGAACCGAATATTTGTCTTATTTGTCTTATATTGGGCAAAATCACTTCACCACTTTGTTACGTACATCACAAGCAAAAAGGTAAATAGTGTTTCATTAAATTTATTGTATATTTAATAATATAGTTAATATTTAATCTCTAAAATAAAGAATGTTTTAGAGTTGAATGTGATTTTTTTAAGCTTTTGATTTTTAATTTTTTGATTTAAAATTTTTTTTAAAATATATTAAAGATGTTTATGTGCTAGTAATTAATAAGTAGTGTTAATAATTGAGGAATGTTATATGCACCTCTTTTAATGTTAGGTTAAATAATATATTGTGAATGTAGAAATAAAAATTTGAAATTAATAAGGAGCATAGAAATGCATGAAGGTGAGATGATAAGGTAAATATTTTACCCACTTAAGTGACAAATCTTACACCATTTTTTCTCATTTTTTACATTTCTCTAGTCTAAACCACATCAAAAATCGCTACATGCGCTCTTTTGCTACACGCTTACGTATATATGTGTCCCTCGCATTTTATCGCTTAAACTTATGAAAATTTTATATGTTTTTAGGTTGGAGTGTCAAGGGCCAAATTTTTGTAGATCTTTTGGCGGACCAAATTTTCGAAGCATCGATGCATGAAGCGGAGCGCTGTTGGGCTGATTACTGCTGGGCCGATTGCTGTTGGGCCGAGGCCCAATTTCATGTTTGATGAACTTCCTAATTTTTGGCCCATGGCCCTTGAACATTTGGCTATATATATGTATGTATATTGTTGGGAGAAAATACCTACATTCTCAACATAGTTAGTAGTAGTAATAGCAAAAACATTCTCTAGATTCATCCTCTTGGTTTTCGGTTTCTTAAAAAACCGAATCCAAGACTTTTTGGTTCCATTGTCACAAACACTTCTTGTTACACACTTTTGGTTCGGGTTTCCTCAAGGTGAGACCGAACATAGCTTTTGGAGCACTTGGTGGATTTTGCTTTCGGGTTCTTTTGGAACTCGTTGTTTGCCCGAAAGTATCACCAAGTGTTTTGGTGATCTTTGGAATTTTAATCTACGTAATATTTATGTTATATCATCGTCTTTAGTTTAATTCTCGTTCTTATACTTATATATATATCTATACCCATAGATAGCCACTTATATAATCTCATTATAAATATATAAGTCAATTGCTTAATTACGTCTTGCTTCTTTATTAGTTCGTTATAAGTTAAGATAAGCCTTAAATCACATGTTCATGTTAGTAATTGGTCATTTTTAGTTTACCTTATTATCTGCTTTAATTTCAACTGGTCAATTCCAGTAACCGTATACTATCAACTGTTTTAATTTCAACTGGTCAAGTCCAGTAACTGCTCCGTATTAACTATTTTACTTACTGCATCTTACAGTTATTCTTGTGGTACTAACGTTTTCTTGTTAAATTAATTATTAGTTTAATAATAGTTGTAAGACACACCCAAGCATGATAGGCTAATTCCATAGCTTGGGGTGTAAGGTTTAATTTGGAATGAATTTTTGGTAAAGAAAAAAGTCTTTTATATAAACTCAGTTTTTGCCACTTCAAGTTTAAATGCCTCATTAAAGATTTTTCTTGGATTTTTACCGGTTAATCAGGTGTACGAAAATGCGGTATCTTTTCAGAAGTTACTAAAATGTTATTTTGGGGGTATATGAGTGGGTGACAACACTCGTTGCTATTATTTCACGTCTTTAACATTTCATTAAAGAGTATGTCTAATAATTAACTAGTAACAATCCAAGGACATGAAAATGTGTTAGTCTCTTAAGGGACTACAATTGGCACTATTCCTGAAGTTGGTATCAGATCTAGTATCCCATTAAAGATTATAACTAATTATTTAACGATGAGTCAGATGCATGAAAATGTGTTAATCTTTCAGAGGTTACGTAAGTGTTGATTTTTAATATATTTTAACATTTCATTAAAGATTGCATCTAAACTCATCGATAAATAATTGGGCTATATGAAAATGTGATAACTTTTCAGAAGTTACTTGGATATCATTTCTGCATAATTGAGATTATTAAACTACTTATTATCCAATTTACCTATTTTTATTCCAACTAAAAGACTTTACACCCCTGGCTCCTTTTTATAATTGTTCTCTTAAAATAGCTCATAATCAACCAACCAATCAAAATACTTTTTCATCCAAACCCCATTTGAAGTTAACTTTCATAAAGACTGAATCTCGAAATATTGTTTTCACCGCTTCCCTGTGGGATCGATATCTGGTACTTGTACCATTTTATTACTTGTTTTTAGAAAAACGACAGTAATTGGAGGTTTATACTTGGACCGAAGATTACTTGTTTTATTTCTTTTGCACACCTGTTTTTGGCACCGTCCGTTCGTTCAATTAAATAAAATAAAATCATAAAAGAACAGGGGGTTGTGTTGTAAAAACAAGATAACATGAGAATTTTTGTTTTTTTTTTTGTTTTTGAACGGCAAAAAAGGCACAAGTGAACGGAAGCTTCGGCACGGCCATCACCCTCGCCGAACGGCCAACACAAGACAAACAACTAACAAGAGGCTAGGAACAAACAAACAACGAAAGAAAAAAAACCAAGCACACCAGGCATCCAAACGGACACCCCGAGACACCCGAAACAAAACCAACCGGCTTAGAAGCAAGAGCGGGGAGAGGAGCACCACTCGGTCCAATTGTGCCTAAGGTTAACGAGACCCGATCGTTGCTTAATCCAGAAAAACGAAAGTGCTTGGAGGTGGCTGAAAATTAGATCTTCGTTCCGTCGCTGGAAGAACCCAAAAATCTTATTGTTCCTGTAATTCCAAATAATCCATAAAAATTTTGTGGGCATTATGATCATAAATTATTATTAATAGTTTAGTAATGTTTTAAAATAAAAAATATATTACATCAACATAAAAAAGAAAGATTTGTTTTTGGAAATAAATTCAAGTACGTTACGTAAATTCTCATAATTGTTATACTTGTTTTCAAATATGACATTGATATCTATTAAATGAGACATCTAAAATTGTTCAATCATATAATACTATAACTAATGAAACAATTGATTAATTTATAATATATGTAGGAAGTTATATCGATTTTTAAAAGAACGTACCAAAGAAGTGTTAGCTTAGTGGTAAGGCTTGGGCACTACATAGTGGTGAACCTGAGTTCGAGCCAGTGGCGAATCTAGAACACAAAACCACGTGGTTCCCTAATTAAGTTTAGCTGAAAAAATAAAAGTGTTAAGTATACTTTTGTCGGGTGATTAAAATTAAAAATCAAACACTAAAGCCGTGGTTTTTTGTTTGTTTGGTATTTGGACCAGACTAAAAATTGTTGGGCGTTAAACTAAAAAGATGTGCGGCTTCTTTTGTTTGGTATTTGGGCCAAAATTAAAATTGTTGGGCTTGAAACTAAAAAATATTTTGTTTGGTATTTGGACCAGACTAAAAATTGTTGGGCGTTAAACTACAAAAATGTGCGCAAAGAAAGAATTGAACCCATGACCTCTTTATAAAAGATGGAGTGTTTTCCAACACACCATCATAATCTTTATTTCTTTAAGTTGCGAAATAAAATTTTAAAATAGTTCCTATAAAAAATTTTAAGTAGGTAACAAAAAAAGTTCTATAAAATTTCTAATATAAATGAAAAAATTAGGTAGGTCCCGGGACCTAGCTACGGTTAACCTAAATTCGCCCTTGGTTCGAGCCCTGGGGGATGCATTCTGGAGGTACGGGGGCTTTGACTCCGGGCTGCATGCTTTAGCAGTCGGGCTTCGGCCTAAAAATTGCCGATGATTAGTCTGGGCCCAATGTGGTCTGGGATACCTCTTCCAATTTTTTTTTAAAAAAGAACGTTTTACTTATCTAGTTCATATTAACAACAAAACGTTTTAAATTAATATCTATTTAAACCATAAGTGTCGGTGCTTCTATAAAGAATTGGAAAGGAAACTAATGGATATGATTATGAATTTCAGGTTTTCCTCTTAATCTTAAACCTCGGATCAGTAAGATGATTTATCACTCTTGTACATATTCCAATTAAATTAAGAGCTAATTACATATTTGGTCCCTGTGGTTTGAGCGTTTTAACAGTTTGGGTCCCTAAAACAAAATATCTATGGATTTCGTCCTTATGGTTTGCATTTCATAACGGTTTGGGTCCCTAAAATAGACGCCGTCTATTTTTGGCCTGTTAGCCCATCATGTGCACGGCACATGATGGGCATTTTGGTCATTTCACTTATTTTTTAATTTCAATTAAAATCACAGGGACCAAATGTGTAATTAACCCTATTATTTAATGAAATTACATGGACCAAAGTGTAATTCTCCCTATTATTTATTAACTAAAAAAAGAAAAAAAACAAAACAGATTAATAAATATGAACATTTCATCTCCCTCACCAAACAAGATCTAAAAAACCCTAAATCGATTTCAAATATGCAGAAACCCTAAATCGATTTCACGGCGGCGGTGGTTGTACAGGAGGCGACGGCGGTGGTTGTGCAGGAGGCGACGGCGGTGGTTGTGCAGGAGGTGACGACGGTACGCGCCGGCGGTGGCTGGTGCAGGACGCGGCGGCGGTGGCTCGTGCAGGACGCGGCGACGGTGGCTCGTGCAGGACGCGGGGCGGTGGCTGGTGCAGGACGCGCGGCGGTGGCTGGTGCAGGACGCGGCGGCGATGGCTGGTGCAGGACGCGGCGGCGATGGCTGGTGGAGGACGCGGCGACGGTGGCTGGTGCAGGAGGCGGCGACGGTGGCTGGTGGAAGCAGTGGTGGGTGGGTGAAAGTGGTGGTGGAAGTGAATGGTGGAAGTGGTGGTGGATGTGTGAAGGTGATGGTGGTAGTGAATGGTAGAAATAACGGTGGTGGTGAATGGTGGCAGGTGGGTGGTGGTTGCTGGTGATGGAAGTTTGACTTTATTTGCAGCCATGGTTGGTAGGTTTTAGTGCTACAGAGGGTTTCGGATCTGGATCTGGATCTGGAGGTGGGGGTGGTGTTGGTGGTGGGTGGTGATGGTGTTGATGGTGGTGGTGGGTGTAGGTGGTGGGCTCTGGTGGGCGGCGGGTGTAGTGGTGGTGGTGGTTGGTGGTGGATGTGGGTGTGGGTGTTTGGTGGTGGTGGCAATTGGGGAAGATGAAGTAATGTGGGAAATAAGGGTTAGAATAAAGGGATTACATTTATGGTCCCTAACTTTTTTAATAGAAAACAAAATTAATATAAAATGACTAGAATACCCTTGCCTTTAATTTTCTTAACAGAGTTTCTTAACGGTGTTAGAGATCAGGGACCCAAATCGTTATGAAATGCAAACCACAAGGACGAAATCCATAGATATTTTGTTTTAGGGACCCAAACTGTTAAAACGCCCAAACCACAGGGACCAAATATGTAATTAGCTCTTAAATTAATTACAATATTTATTTCGATTCAAGTCAAACAGTTTAATGTGATACAACTTTTTAAAGCAGATTTGAATGCTATTAAACGTATCATGAGTTTTTGACGTTAAATAAACTTTATGCCTCACATGTTACAAGACCTTTCAACATTAAACAAACGTTAGACCTCATATGTTACAAGCAACATTAAAAAAAAATAATAACAAAAAACTTTATGCCTCAAATGTTACAAGTAGGGTTAATGTATGAAGGACCACATAAATTTATGCACCAATTTTTGAAAATAGATTTATTTTATTATAAAAAGTGCATATGTTAAATTTTGAATGATACGAAAACCTTTTTCTTTTTTTGGGGAGGGGGTTGGAAAGGGGATTCTTTCTAAATTGACAAAAAAAAACTACAATCATGATTGATAACATTATGAAAGATTGATAACATAAAAATCAATCATAATCATTAATCTAATTTCATCCCGTTGGAATTAAGAATTATTTAGAAACAAAATGGCATAATGGTAAAATCTCATCTAAAGTTTGATAAAAATATATGTTTACACATTAAAATAGACTTTCTTGTTCTTTTAAATCTAAAATAAGCAGAATATAATAAAATTTCTAATTAAACAAATATGTAAAAACTTATCATTCTATTCTTTTAATTTAATATCAATATGGTTATAATTTTTCAATTCCTTTTATTAAATATTGTTTGATTAATTAAGCCATTAGATAATTGATGGAAGTACATAAATTAGTCAACAAGTTGTCAAGTTCCTAACATTATTGTAATTCTCATTTGATTTTTTTTAAGATGTATTTTTAGGTAACTATTGGTATTTGGTTAACATAAGGAGAGGGGGAGGGGGAGGGGGAGGGGAGAGAGGTCGTGGATGGGATCCCAGTATATGTGGAGTGTAGGTCCAGTGTAAGCTGGGCCGGGACAGGGGTGGAGGGCTGCTCGTGGATGCCCGATACCGTGGGGGAGGTGTGTGTGTATTCGTGGTAATTGTTCGTTTGTTCGATGTCGCTATGTCTTAAAAAAACCATACAAACGACAATTGTTCGTCATCGTCGTTTGCAATATTTTAGATTTAGAGAGAGGAACATTTTTTTCATATCGATATTTGTAAGAACAAATCACCAAAGGGTACGATGTACCATGTTGTGGTGTAGCTAGAAGTTATGAATCTTCAATATCTGCCTTAATTTCTAGGCATATAATTGTTTGAAAACTTGATTAAAACGATAAGAGACAGGATTAATTCAAATTGACATGTTCAACCTGTATCTTTATGCACGTTATTTTACCTCAGACATGTCGAGTTCTGTTTTACAGTGTCCTTAGTATCTAATATCCTTGACTCCTACTCGAGACTATCATAAATATAGAAAGAATTTGTTTAATCATTAGAGTACGAGCTTGATACACGAGATGAGAGAGCTTGTCCATACCAAATGCAATCTTTAAAACAAAATAAAAACCAAAACATAAATAGGATCCATCAAACAAAGATTGAAAGAAAACACACCTAAACCAAAAGGTGCAATAAGGACAATTGGCACGATGCCCAATCTTCATCTTGTATTCATTGTCCACCTTCACCATCTAAAAAGGCCAATTTTGTAATTTACTATAATACAATAATAATTCAAGACTTAAATAACAAACGTCAAAGTATATGCATTAATTGCTTGTAAGTCGTCTATCCAAAAAGTCAGAATATTTATAGAAACAATTGATTACCTAATCGTATTTCTTTGTGTGTATATGTTTGTGCTTTCTTAGATTACCTAATTAGCTTTTGATAATTTGAATTGCTCATTTTATTTTTCTGACTGTTCAATGGTTTTTATTTGAGCAGACGAAGGTTCATACGAGAAATATAACTTTTTAAGAAAACGCAAAGAGTAATCTTAATCACTCATCTCGGTCAACAAAGACGGCTTTGACCGTTCCCCACCTTTAATAATCTCTACTCTTCCATGAATCGCGTCAATCCTCCTTGATCACGTCCACCGTAACCGAGAGATGAGTGGTTGGATTGCTCCTCGCTTTTTCTTAAATTGATATGCTTCTCGTTTGAACCTTCCCCTATTTGAGTATCTGAATATTTGCAAGTTTTAGTACAATAAAAACCATCAAACATAATATATATATATATACATAGGGGTGGGTTCAATTGCAAACCACTTTTTCATTGTGAACGTGAGGACAAACGAGAGCGCGCCACGTGTCACTCTGAATTTCGGCGACTTAGTGTTATTCAGACTGAATAACGCTATATTCAGACTGAATATAGTGTTATTCAGTCTGAATAACACTAAGTCGCCGAAATTCAAAGTGACACGCGCGACTTGTAACCAAAAAGCCCGCGACCTAGTGTTATTCAGTCTGAATAACACTATTATTCAGTGTTATTCAGACTGAATAACACTAGGTCGCGGGAAAAGTCGCGCGTCTCATAAAATTTGTTGCCACGTGTCGCGCTCTGGGTTGTCCTCACGTTCACAATGAAAAAGTGGTTTGTATTTGAACTTTCACCTATATATATATATATATATATATATATGAAGGTTTATGCGAGAATCATATCAATTTAAGAAACGTGAGGAGCAATCTCAGCCACTCATCTTCGGTTCCGGTGGACGTGATCACGGAGGATTGACCTGATTCATGGGAGGGTAGAGATTGTTAAAGGGGGGACCGGTCAAAGCCGCCTTTATTAACTAGATGAGTGGCTGAGATTGCTTCTCACGTTCTCTTAAAAAGTTATGTTTCTCATTTGAACATTTCTCTCTCTCTCTCTCTCTGTATATATATATACACACACACACACACACACACACACACTTAGGTTCATGTGAGACCAAACTGTTTCCGTGAGACGGCGTAAGACCAAGACTTTACGCATGAAACTTCACAACAAAACACCATGAAGGTAATAAAATTCGAATATTCATACTAAAAAACATGACCGAGGTAAGAAATCGAAAACAAGGTAAAAGAATGAAACATTCACAGCGAAAAATGTTGTGAAGGTAAATAGATCGAACCTTCACATCAAAAAAACACCGTGAACATAACATTTACAATGTTTTTACTGTGAACGTTCGGATTTTTTTATCTTCACATTGTTTTACTGTGAAGTTTCATGTAAAAAAATGATGGTCTCACCGGTCTCACAAAAACAACTTGGTCTCACATGAATCTGACCCTATATATAATTCTATATAGGGGTAGGTTTATTAGGTTATTTTGCAAACCACTCTTAGAATACGAACGGTGTAAACCGTCAATTTTGTTGGTTAAATTAATGAATTTTTTTTTATGAAATTGTTAAATTTGATGAAAATATTATTTTCTTATTAAAATTGTCTCATATATTTGTATTTTTATGTGAAAATGAAAATGTTTCATCAGAATAAGAAAAAAAAAACATGAAACAGTTTCAATAGGATAAAAAATACACGAAATAATTTCATGTTTACATAAAAATACCAAAATGTGAGAGTTTCATAAAAAAAAAAAGAATTATATAATATAATTTTATCATATTAAACAATTTCATAAACAAATTTCATTAACTTAACCAATGACATTGACGGTTTGCACTGTTTGTATTCTAATAGTGGTTTGTATTTGCTCCCTTATGTGTGTGTGTGTGTGTGTGTTTGTAAATTCAAAATGTCGTTCAAAAAATTGAACAAAATGTCAAGTTTTTATATATGTAACTTGAAATTGGTACAAAAACAGTACCATCGTGTACTAACACAAAAAAGTTGATACCAAATATAAATGGTTGGTACACAAAGTATGATTCAGTATACCAATTATAGTTTGTTGATACATCGTATTAGAAAAAAAAAAGCTTTGTACTACCAAATCCTACCTAAACGTCCACCATATGTTAATAGCGCTATTAAAACATATACACAATTTCATTGAAAAACGAAGTACCTAAATAGCTAAGCTGTCATATTTAAAGTACTAAAATGAAGACTTTAAAAGTACGTTTTATTTTCATATAACTTTCCCAATGTGTAATTACAATTTATACGTATAAAACAAATATATCAACCGGTAATTGTATAATTCATATCAGAAAAGAAATTTACGTTTGGGAAACATCCTTCGTGTTGATGCTTGTTGTCTCCTAAACCACACCTTCGTTTCCTGCCAAGATCATATACTTATCTCTTCTCGTTAGATTCGTGCACTGAAACCCTAATGCATCAGCAATCTGTTTCTGAACTCGATTTGCCGTTTCGATGCTCGATTCTCGATTCACATTTGCATTTAACAAATTCTCAAGAATCATGATATGGTAAATCCCAATTGGGTTCAATAGAAAGAACACAGGGTCCAAAAACTTTAAACCGCTTGCGGTTGTCCCATAAAACATACTAACCTTAGCATCTAGAGCCACGGGAATGATTTCGTCGCTAATTTCTGCGAACAATGGACTAAACCGCAATAAGTAGGGTTCCCTACAAGTAGTCCCTTCAGGGCAAACCACAAGATCACTTTGGCTAAGTAACGAATCCATCATCTTGGAATCTTTTTCTTTGTTTCGACTCAAATGAAAAGTTTTTATTGGCGATAAGAACTCCGATAACGGGCTCAAGCTATAGGTGACCGTCGTCACGGGCTTCATTATCGCCAACGAGATATAAATTGGGTCGAGTAATGTTCTATGGTTGCAAACGTATAATGTTCCTCGATCTTTTTTTTCTTTTTTGCGAGTGTTTTTAGTGGTGGAATGAATATATCGCCTACCTCCCATCCCTGTGAAAGATAGCACAGGGATGGACATGGTGTATGGAAAGGATATTGCGATTAGTATCCTTAAGACGCTAAGCATGAACCCGAATGGGATCCACATGATCATTGTTAATGTTCGGAGAAAAGTTGGCATGAATGCGATCCTTCCGTCATGGAAAATCAATGGTTTCGGGTACTTTTCTCTTGGGAGGGCTTTCCATCTTCTCTTCTCAGCTTCAGTTACCATGTATATCTCCTGAGGAATGAAAACCGACTATGTCATACAAATCCACTATAATATTTGGCATATTAAGGATGTCAAATATGTTAAGATGTCAAAATAAACTGTTTTATTGAACTTACATATATATGATCAAATAACTTTTTGTTCTATTTAATAAGTTCACAAATAAGTTGACATGACACTTTTACACACGTCTTAACAAGATTATGTCACAACCCATATAGTTATTTTTTTAAAACCATATTATCGTTATTATAAACTTAATTTTATAAAACAATCTATTAAGACGTTTTAATAACAATAAAAAATGATAAAAATAATAGAGATTAAACCTTGCACAAAGAAAAAAGTTGGTGATCAAGAATCTTCTTTGAGCAACCAAAACCAATGAGATTATTGTCACCTTTCCTCTCTCCAAAAACATCATTCATCAAGAAACTTGATCTTGATCTTGGTGGCAACTCCTCCATCAACCCCACAAAATACCCACAAACCACCTTCAAATCTCTCCCAAAAACACAATCAACACCCAAATAGTCCCTCAAATACCCTTCAACCATAACCCTAGGCAACTCACTCAACCCTACTTTTCTCCCACATCTCATCACCACCTCAAACCCTTCAAACCCTAAATCCTCCATAAAGAACTTTGGCAAAACAGTCCTACCAATCACAAAGCTTCCTTTTTTAACCCCAAAGAAGCATATAAACACCATAATCTTCAACCCCATTTCTTTGCTAACCAAACAAACCAAAGGGTAAGATAGGAACAACACCAAACCTCTTAAAACACCACCACCTTCAAAAGCCACTAGCATGAAGTAAGGAAAGAGTGAAGTTGACCTTAATAACCCTCCTTCCACTTCAAAAACAAGGGTGGTGTTTAGTAGCTCTTCTGATGTGTGATTATCTGCCATGGATTCATATCTCATATACTTCAAGCTCTTGTTCCTCCAATGGTGTCCCTGAGGGTAACCTAGTAATTTCAACACAAACTTGTACAACAAGAAGATGTGTTGTTGTAACACCTTTCTATCCATCTTTTGATATGATGGTCTTGTTAGTTATTGCATGTATTACATTATATAATGTGTACACATATATATAATTTATAATATAATAATTTGAGGGTGCATGGTACCCTACATACATGGAGCTGGTTAAGTGTCAAATCAGTAACCACAAATCTTGAAAAATAAAAAAATAAAAACTTTATGACATATGGTTAGGATATTGAAGTATTTATTCTATATATTGGAAGCTAAATAAAATCATTTATATCAAGATGACAAGTTTGATAATAATGGACAATATGTCATTTTAAACCATTTATTTTCCTCTATAAAAATAGAGTTTTTTCAAGAAAAATACAGGACCATTTTTGAAGCAATCAATCAATTAATTGGAGCATATGCCATTTCAAACTATTTATTCCTTCACAAAAATAGGGTTTTAAACTATTTAGGTTGTGGCGTAACGATATAAAACTTAAGGGAATGTTGTGAAAATCTCATATTTTCTAAGTTCGAGTCCAGGTGTTGTCAGTTCAACAACGATGACTCCGATTCTTTTGTGAGCATTTTTGAGGATTAAACGGTGATTCAGTGCACGTAAACTCATTTGAGACCATATAATTAAAAAAATTATAATTGATTAGACCAGGTGGGGATTGTATGAACCACATGAATTCTAGAGCAATAAATGATGGCATAAGTTCTAATTATTGAAAACTTCTAACTATAAACAATTCAACAAAATTTAAAGTTTCACTTTAAATGATCATATTAATCATTTATAATTATACATATTGATTCAAATATATGATTATATGATTTTTGAGATTCTTATAATAAATAAATTGTGTTTGATTAAGGTTTCTTTGGACAAAGTTTTGATATAAATATACTTAGTAAACAGTATTTAGCTACATATATGTTTCTGTAAACAGTATTCAACTACTAGAAGTATATATCAATTGGTTCTACTTAAAAGCAAGAGGTCCAAACCATCAATTTACAAAATTTAACGATATTGTAGAGGTCTTCAAGGAGAAGCAATCAAATTTGATGGCTTCACGTTTTGAAGTCGTTGTCCTTCTATAAAGAAAATTGATTGGTTTAGCAAAACAAAGTTGAAAACTACAAAGTTTGAAAAACAAATATGAACAAGAAAAAACTATTTTGTTTCATGTTGTATAGTAAGTCTAGGTTTGCTAGAATAGTAGAGTATTATGGATTAGTATTTTTCTATCTTTAAAGAGTTGTACCAAATATTCAAGGTTCTCAAATCCAATTAACCATTGAAAACAGGTCTTATGAATCCAAAAGATAATTGGATTGCATTGAATGGTTTCACCCTTTTGAGATTATTATTAGTTATTTATTGGATCGGATTTAACCCATTTGATATCTAGTTTTCTATCCATTTCTCAAATAATTATTTATGCATCTCACTTGCAACACTACCTACGATTATAAATATATTCATGTAGATCGAATGGTCAACATAATTAATATAAGCATAGATCACATGGAAAAACAAGTCTTCGACATCAAAATACTAGCCACCTTAAAAAATTACCGAACTGTATGATCCAAAACCGAAAAACAGATTCCGAGCAATCTAAGACCCGAAAAACCCGAAAATAAGGGTATGCCTTGAGTTGTTGGTCAAGTTCGGTTCTCTAAAATTACTACCCGCAAATACCCGTCTCGCTCCGTATATATTTAGTTTATTAAGAAAAATACATTTATTAATACTTAATAATAAAAATTATTAATATTTAGAAAATCTCCATCACAGACTGTGTTTTTCTTCGTTCACCTCCCTCTACCATTCGTTCGTCGGTCAAATTCGGTCTAGATCGTTTTGCATACCTGTATCGACGACAATCCTTAATACTCTTTTTTTATTTTCTAATTTTTTTAGTGTTAATTGTTTTAGTTTGTCACAGAATAACTTCATTTTCTAGTATATATTTTGTGGACATCAAAACACTCGACAAAATGCAGGTAACCATGAACCAAACCAATGGGTACGCACTCCTTTTCAGTTCAATTCAATGCGGGTACCCTTCCCGCGCTGTTCAGTCTCGAATAGTAAAATTAGGTACTCACCCTGCACATATGATTCTCAAATTTTTCACTATCAGCCTCCCCGTAAACACCCCTACAAAATATGATATACATATTCACATAAAACAAATAAATAAACTACTATATATATAGAGAGAGAGGAAAAAAATAACTTAACTAGTAAAGACTAATAAAAGGTTGATAGCTTATGATTTAGGAATAAAATAGTAATGAAAGAAACTTGGGCTCATATATGCATATTATATATCCATACATTTTCCAGGAAAAAACCAAAAGTCACCTCCAAATTTGTAAAATTTACAATGTTGCCATTGTAGAGGAAAAAAAGGAGGACCTTGAAACTTTCAAAAATTACGAAATTGACATTATTATATTAAAATAAGAGTAAATTACAAATTTAGTCCTTATGGTTTACACTCAAGTTTCAAATTTGTAAAATTTACAATGTTGCCATTGTAGAGGAAAAAAAGGGAGGACCTTAAAACTTTCAAAAATTACGAAATTGACATTATTATATTAAAATAAGAGTAAATTACAAATTTGGTCCTTATGGTTTACACTCATTATCAAGTTTAGTCCTTCTTATAAACTAATTACAATTTTGATCACTATGGTTTGCATGTTATTTCAAGTTTGGTCCTTCTGAATAACTATGGTTAAAAAAAGTAGTTAATATTTTTTTTGTCTTTTCTTCTTTTTTGTCTTATTAGATCATATAGCAAATTATAGTTTTACTCCTTCTGATTTATCTCCTTTCATTTTTGTCTTTCTTACAAATTTGTTATTCATTTATACTCCTAATTAGATTAATTAATGATATTTTAATTAAAAATATGTATTTTATTTTCTAAGTTATGTCTTCAAAAAACTTTTTTAAATATCTTTAAAATGAGTTCATTGTTGAATTTTTTTTATACACACACACATATATATATATATATAGAGTCACCTTATTTTGAAAACTAATTAATTTGTGAAAACTTTGGAAACCATGTTTTCCACCAATCATAATCCATTTTCTTGTTTATTTTTGGTAATTTTATTTATTTTATTTTTGTGATGCTTAATTATAGGAGTTGGTGGTTATGATTTTGAATTTTGTAATTAATCTTGTCCATTGATCATTCTAATCAATGGTTTATATGAGTTTCCAAAGTTTCCACAAATTAATGAGTTTTTAAAATAAGGTGACTCTCTCTCTCTCTATATATATATATATATATATATTCTATCTACATTAATCCAAAAACACATTTTCTATTTTAAATGGAGTTCATAAAAATGTATCATTTTTTTATTAATAATGTTATAAGAAAATAGAAATTCATCTGTTATTAATTTAAAAAAAATGAATCACTTCAGATAAAAAATTCATTAGCCATTTTAAGTTTCCAGTTCGATCTTTTAGTCATTTTCTTGTAAAATTTTTCAAAATAGACATCAAGTCCGCCAAATGCAGCTTCTCCATTGGTGGATCTGACTACAAGATAATTTCCTTTACATATATTATCTATCAAATGGAGGAGTTAGGTCCATCAATGGAAGAGTTTAGTTCTGGAGTTTCAATGTTTACAATTTATATCTAGGTCTGCCAATGGAACATGATGCATTCGGTTGACCTAATGGCTATTTTGTAAAATTATATAAGAAAATAGCTAAGAGATCAAATCACTAATTTAAAATGGCTAAAATAATGGATTTCATTTCATATACTTCATTTAATTGGTAATCATTTCTCATTGCATAAATTTACATTTATAATTTTCTAAAAATCTAATAATTATATTATAAAGTTTTTGTTCCATATACACATACATTTAGAGAGACATTTAATTAAATTAAAATATAAAAATAAGATTCTTTTTTATTATAGACAGATTAAATTTGTTTTTAAAAAATAACGACTAGAAAGATTTTTAAGTCGAGTTCAAAATATGTATCATTTTTTTCTTATTTGATTAAAAGTATCATTAATTAACTAATCAATCTAATAAGAGGTATAAGATGAAAAATGAAGTTGTGGGAAAGACAAAAATAAAACGTGACAAACTAGAAGGACTCAAATTGTAATTTAATATATGATTTTAATAAGACAAAAAACAAAGGACAAAATATATTAACTAATTTTTTAACCATGGTTAGTCAAAAGGACCAAAACTGAAATAAAATGCAAACCATAATGACTAAAATTGTAGTTAGTTTATAAGAGGGACCAAACTTGATAGTGAGTATAAACCATAAGGACCAAAATTGTAATTTACTCTTAAAATAATAAACTAAACTATAATTTTAGTCTTTATGGTTTCATATATTTAACGATTTTCGTCCTTTTCTTTTACAGTTGCTTTTTTTATCTCGATAGTTTTTATTTTCATTCCACTTTCAACCCTCCATCCAATTTTGTTAAATTAATTAGTTAACTTAATAAAAAAATATTTTATTAAATTACATATTTGATTCTTATAGTAGACAATTCTTATATTTTTTATTCTTAAATTACATAATTCACATTTTTGTACTTTTTACTATCTTTATTTATTTTATGATTAACCATAAATTATTATAATTTTAGTAAAAAAAAATATATAACTCTACAATTACTAGGAAAACATATTACTATACCATACAATATGCATGAAAAAATAAATGTGACCCTGGAAATCGATTAAATTACAAGACTATCATCGTTATTAAATTACAAGATTGCCTTTATGATTAAATTACAAAACTACGCTTTTAGTCCCTATTGTATGATATTTATAACGATTTTCGTTCCTACTCTTTAAGAAATATTTTTTCATCCCTATAGTTTTTATTTTCATTCAATTTTCATTCATTCATTCAACTTTGTTAAATTAAGTGGTTAATCATCCAAAAAATGTTTTATAAAATTGCATATTTGGTCATTATAGTAAACCATTCTTTATATTTTGTATTTTCAAATTACATAATTCACATTTTTTACTTCTTACTTTATTTATTTTATCAATGTATTTTATTTTAATGATTAATTATAAAGTATTGTAACTTTAATAAAAAATAATCATATGCCTGAGTTCACTATCATTAATTGACCACATCTAATTCTTATTTATTATGATTTTTATTAATTAGAGTTCATAAATAATCAAATATTAATAACCAAACATAAAACTAATAACGTCACCCACCAAACAGATAACTGAAATAATAAATTTATAAATTAATCTTTTTCAAAGTTTTAGGTTAAAATCTTTTAAAGTTAATATTTTTATTTATTCCATCTTAGTACTTATTATAAAATCTATTACAGTTTATAACCCGGTGCAAAACCGAGCTCCTAATACCTAGTTCACATGTAAATAACTAGTAAAAAATAAACTAGTATAAAATAAACAAACTAACGTGAGTTCACATAAGAATTTTTAAATAATATTTTTCAAGCCTACTAATAATTCATATATGACTTATTCATTTCTACATTCCACATATATACAATTATAAATATATAATTAGATGAGAATTGGATTCAATCAATTATGTTTTATTAAATTTTGAACTATCATCAACTAAAAGAACGATCCATTATGAATATTGAAAATTTGGATCCCATCAAATCTATTTTTGGTTGGTCCGCTATAGTTAAAGAAATTTTTGCGGTCCCTTCCGGTCATTACTTGGCATCTGAATGTCTAAATGCATAATTGGAAGTTCACACATCTTACATCATCTAACCAACTTTATTCCCAATAATTCATGTTATCGACAATTTCTTTTCCAATTCAGTCGACATTTACCCAAAACATAAAGGGATAATGCACTTCATATACTAATTTCGTACCATACCTAACCACTCGCTAAATTTCACTGTATATATCCACAATCCAAATGTCTAATATATGGACGTTAATATAAGATTCTGAATATCTAACAACCCGATTGCATCGACCTTGTGACGTAAACTTACGCATCAACTACCTCCTCACTTTGTTGGCCTACGCCATAATTGACATGACCCGATATTAAATTAGGTTAAATCTCTTTCCAAAACCATGTAAGTGTGTTTCGTTTTCATAACAACTAAGAGCATATATTTAATTATAAATAAAATAATTAGTACAGATGATATGTTTCTGTCTTAAACTATATCCACTCATTACAAACATCCCTAATCGAGGCAATTAATTTTATGACTCGACATAAATTGCACCCGAATCCTAATATTTTAAAGATATGTCTAAAGTTGATCAAATAATTATCTTTCTTGAAAATTTTAAACAAAAATTCAAAATCTTTAACATACATGAACATCATAACATAATCACTTTACAATTCACAATATATTTATTAATGTATATAATATTAAATAAAAAAGAAGCAAACCACTCCATGAATTTTGACCTAGTCAAAGTCAACAAAAGAAAAAAATATATAAACCATACATATATTAGACACGGGCCTATAAAGCCCATTTAAAGTACCCACTTCATTGAGGAGCCCGGCCCATTTTTGTTTCAGGTCCGGGTTGCTTCATTTCTTCCCCACCCTGCAAAACCATACCCGGATGATAACCCGGAACTCCAACATATCTTGGCCCATAGTAAACGGGCTGGCCCGGCCCACCACCACCACCTCTACCCGGAACCTCGTACGTCTCCCCACCCGAAACGGGCCTCATTCCAGGGTACATTTGACCCATATTCGACATCTGAGGGTGAAATACCTGACCCTGGGGCGTCATAAACTGTTGGCCATACTGTGGCCGAATCGGAACAGATTGAACCGGAACCGAAACATTCTCCTGAGGCATCGAGCCTGGTGGCGGTTGCATATAATAAATCGGCATTTCCTGTACCGGGCCCGGGGCCGGCGAGGAAGTCCGACGTATATAATACATCGGTTGACCCTGTTGACCCGCGGCGTAATCTGCCTGTTTCAAAATTATTGGGTCATTCCCCTCCGGGGATTGCTCCGGACCCGCTTCCCTCGGCTCGGTAACAACCGGGCCAGGGTTATCGGGCTTGGTCCTAACGGGCCGAAGGTTCGGGCCCGCAGGCGCGACTGTGGGCGCCAACGTCGACGAAGTCGAACAGTACGGCGAAGATATCCGCGGAGCAGGTGACCCGGGATCCGAAGCCGAGACGTTGTCGTTGGCGATTCCGGGTCGGGTTTTGGGTTTCGAATCGTCCGCGTGGTCCAGCCCGAATAGGTAATCGGGTACTTCGGAGATGATGGAAGAGACTTCGGATCTTCCACGCTCCAAGCTAGCGCCGCCATTAAGCGCGTCTAGAAACCAGTGTTCACGTTTGATGGAGCCGTCAAGGAGCGAGCTGATACTGCTAGATCGTGAGATTGAGGCGTCTGTTGGGAAGAGGAAGAGCCGGAGTCGAGCCATTTTGTGGGTGTGAGCCAAGCGGTCGTATTCGTCCAACATGTTTTCCACGTCTTCATCGCTGGTGACGGTGATAAGCGCGTCTAGGTCCTCGTTTGGTAATTGGTACTTTACGCATATATCACTTGTACCTATTAAATATTCAAGGATTTAACATTATTTTTAATATTTTATATTTTATAGCAATTTAAAACATACATACATAGTGAATTACCATTTTTGTTCTGGTCATTTGTAAAAAATTTATTTTTATTCATGTGGTTTAGAAGATTTTTGTCCCTATGATTTTGCAAGTCATTATTGTTTTTGCAATTCACTTTGTTTTGTTACAATATAGGGACTAAGTCTAAAACAATAATAATTGTAAATTATAAGAATAAAACTAACAACAAATTACAAACTATACGAAATCATAATTTCTAAACCATTCGTAATTTCTGAATTATGAAAATCATACCTTTTAGCAAACCACGTAGACTAAAAAGGTAACTTACCCAAAGATATATATATTTTTTTGCTTTTTGATTATTATATCTCGCTGGAAAGTAAAGTGTAGATCCAAATATATGCAGATTTGTAGTCTATGACAAATCATATTTTACCTCGTAATTTAGTAATTCATCAAATTTGTTTTATCTTCTTCATTGTGTTCCATTTATCTTGGGAGAGAGGAAAAAATACATTTTTTTTCAAACTTAAGGTCTATTGTTAGCAATTTAATGAATTTAATAAGATTTATTTCTTGAGCATGCATGATTGTGTTTGGTAGTGGTTTATTTGATCACTTTTTAGGGGAGCTCTATATAGAAACTCAAGTTTATTTCAAATCTCTTCCTCTAAATTTGAAAAAAAAAAAAAAAAAAACTATGTTCATTCTATCCACGAAAAAACTCTTACAAATAAAAACTTTTCTTATCCTATACAGACATATTAGTCTACTATACAGACATATTTATTCATACATAACTTAATGAAAAAATTAACCAAATAACTCTTGGTCATGTCTGTTAGAGTTCCACATTGACTAGACTTTGACCAAATCTTCACTATATATGTTGGAACCCCCTTCTCTCCTCATGGGCTCTTTTGGAGATTAATCTAGGGGTTCCACATATTCGCACATGGTATCAGAGCCAAGGTAGGGACTGACACGCTGGCCCTCTCCTGGCTGTTCTAGGGCCCTCTCCTGGCCCTTCTTGGCCCTCCATCTAGCCTCTGTTGGAGGGGACGTGTTAGAGTTCCACATCGGCTAGACTTGAACCAAATCTTTTGGAGATTAATCTAGGGGTTCCACATATTCTCACAATGTCTAGTCCTATTACAAATCTCGCACCAAATTAGAGACGACAAATGTGTTCTCTTGTCATATATTCCGTATTGCATAAAAGACAAATTGCAACATGACAATGGTTCCAATCGGTTTCAAACCATATGCTTTGATCATCATTTAAAAATTGACAAATTGACATATTTTTTACCTAGTATAAAGTATTTAAGTAAAAATTATCTTATTGGACATGTAATATTGTTTAGTAAGAGTGAAAGGTGAATCTGAACCCTTCATCTTTTTTAATCTCATTCCCTATCATGAATCCGATGCATCTTATCCGTATGTGCATCATCATCTCATCCAACGATTGATAACTACTTTTCATGCTTCATATGTTAACATCAACTCAACCCAACACTATTTAATAATTAGTAATCCTTTTGATATTAATTTTGCAGTTTTTAAACTCCATAAATCCAAGTATCGGATAAGTATCAAGCCTTCCTAATACGACAATACAATCGATCGTTATTTTTAACAAAAAGCTAAAATAATTTACATATTTTATAACAAAAAAAAAAACAAGATTTATTGTATTTAATTGACATTAAAATCATTATTTGGGTTTTAATCGGAATTTCAATTAATAATACATATTCAACTATCACTTGCAATTTTAAATGTAATAAAGTCTATTAAAGCATAACCTTTTTAATTTATGTAAAGTATTACATAATCTCTATTACTTAACTTTTCATCCTTATTTTACAATAAAATTTTGCATTCCATATTTTCAAAATATTTGCATATCTTTAATAAGTATAGGAGCCAGTTTATAGGCATCTTGAGTTCTTGACGTGATTCACACAAATCCATTTTAAAATAGAATCATTAATGGGAATAAAGAAGAAATTGTTTTTTATAGTCATTTAAAAAATCCTTTTAATATCTTCTAACCAACCATTGTATTCTTAAAACCTTCAAAATCGTCAACTTCTTTCGTCAAAAGAGAAATCGCTAACAACACCTCTACTAATAATAGAGTTGTTTAAAAAATTACACTTTTGGTCCACAAACAACATATACTTTTGTCCCCTAAACGATATACTTTTACGTTTTCAACCCATCTCTGCTATTAACGGAGGTGGCTTTAGCAGAAAAGTTAGCTATTTCAGGAAGAAAATTGTTAAAAGGAGTAAAAAAGAGTATTTTCAAATGGCTAAAAAAATTAATTTTTTCATACTAAAGTTCATTTTGAAAGAATATTTAATAAATTCTCGAACTCCATTTGAGGTTTAAAACTTTAAAACACTTACGATTAAAGCATTGTTTGGTAAAAATAAGCTAGCTTATAAGCGGGATATATATTTGGATGAATAATAAGCTAATTTATAAGCTAGCTTTTTGAAAAGCTCCTTTTACTAGTTTTTTATGGCCTATGAGACTTCTTATTTTGTTTCCAAATATACCCTAGCTAAGTTTTACGTTACCAATTTTTAAGTATACCTTTTTTTATCATTTTCCATTATAAGTTTACTATTTCGTCAAACATCTTCATTCATCGCTAATTATCAGTTAAGAACACAAAGTAGAAGTGTACGGTTTACCGGAAAGTTTAGACAGTTTGTTGAGGAGGGCGGAGAAGGTGGTGTTGTGGCGGAGGACGGTGACGATGCGCGTATCGCCACCGACGTACCGGAGCTGGTTGTCGTGTGGACGTGGCAGTATCTTGCCACCGAAGCTGCACATGAACCGGACACGTGCCTGGGCGGTGGTCTCGTGGCCACCGTCCGGCAGCGGGTGGTGATCGGAGCGTGGGGAGGAGACGGCGGAGTCGACGGTGTGTTGCTCCGCCGTGTAGTGGGTGGTGGCCATTGCTGCTTGGGCAAACGCAGAGTTTTTTTGGTGGTAGATTCCAGTTGGTGATATATAAGATAAAAAGACGTGGGCCGTGGGTGGTGACGTGGGCCATAGGAGGGGCCCACCTCATATATAAACTATATACTATAATATTATTATTTTATATGTATAAAGTTGGGGTTGTGGACTTGTAACGGGATGTGTCAAATTTGACGAGAAACGTGAGAAATAGTTATCAAATATAGGATGAGAAGTTGATGCACATTATGATTAGATGCACCGGATCAATTTATTTTTAAAGCGAAAGTTATGTGAGGGAATGAGATTAAAAAAGATC
Source organism: Centaurea solstitialis (assembly GCA_030169165.1). Lineage (NCBI taxonomy): Eukaryota > Viridiplantae > Streptophyta > Magnoliopsida > Asterales > Asteraceae > Centaurea > Centaurea solstitialis. The sequence goes on from CM058040.1 coordinate 49,851,172, forward strand.
AAGGGTTCAGATCCGCTCTTACGTTTCTTACCGTTAATTCAACTTCTCACATGATCATTCACATACATAGGGTTAGATTTCGCTGAGAAGTTGATGTTAATGTGAGAAACATGTGAAGTGGCTATCAAATGTTGGATGCACATTAGGAACACTTCTCACATAAGATTGTCTTATTTGTGTTAAAAATTATGTACATATTTAATTAGGAAACATTTCTCCGAAATGTATCAAACTATACCACAAATGTTATTGTGTGTATTTACTTAAAAAACATGTTATTATATCAAACATAATTTTTTTTTTGTTATTGTGTGTGTACGATGACTTGCTCAACCGGTTACCGACAGTTGAAGACGGCAGTAGTGGTTCTTGACGACGGCAACGGTGGTTCTGGGTCAGCGCTAGTGGTTTGCGGCGACGATGATGGTTAGGACGGGGTGATGGTTTTGTGGCGATGGTGATGGTTTGCGGTGGTTGGGTTGGCGACGACCAGCAGTGGGTGTAGGAAGATGGAGAAGTTCGAAGAAGATGAAAGAAGAGTGGTTTTCGATGGAAAAATGGGTTCTCGTCGGAAAAAGGGTTTTCGCCGGAGAAGATGGCCGGAGTTTACCGGCTAACTCTGTTACGGTTATTTTGAAACACAATAAGCTCAAAAATTAATGTTTGATACATACAATAACATTTTGGGTAGGTGGATACATACATTTTAAATTGTTGACCATTTTTAACCAAATACCTTTCCATGGATTGTAACCTAAAAGATAATTGATTTGGTGCATCTCATCCTAATGTTTGTTTATTTCTCATTTAGTAATTGATACATACTTCTCACATTTCTCATCAAATTTGATACTTATCATCGAAACCCAACAAAAACGAAAAATATTATCTAATGACTAGATATTTTTATGGAATATAGTTGAAATCAATTATGAAAATCAAATCAATGCCCAAAACTTAAACCAATCAATAAAAATCAATCTTTGGATTTATTTATGCAATGTACCAATAATTAAAATTTTATAAAATTTGTCTTGGTTCAGTTTTCACTATTTTTATTTAACGAATCAAACATATTTCTAACTTGCTTAGATTTTAAAGGGAAAAAATAAAATAGACATGTTTTTACTTTAAATATGCTGGATATATCAAATCAAATATGACCATCACCTAAAAGTCTATTAACCTGTATTTTCAAGTTTCCTTAAATCTGTATTTTTTTTAATGGCAAGTTAACACATACATGTTCCAGCGGTATCGGGCCTCTAATTGGGCAATCTCACTAATCCGTTGCGACCCGGCCCAACCTATGGTTGAACCCGACCGGCAGGGAAGTGGATCCCATAGACTGGATCCTCCCATACCGGCCCCGAATCCGGCTCAAAGGACCAGATCCAAAGTCTGGATATCTCAGAAATGTCATCCGTGGGATTCGAACCCTGGTAGTATGGCTTTCACTCCACACCCCCCAGGAATATTACCTATCCAACTGAGCTAACACCCTTTGATTTCCTTAAATCTGTATTATTGACGAGTTAAAAGGACAAATATAACAGTAGCGGTGAACATAGAAAAATAACAACCGAACTTTTGCCCAAAACCCAATTTTATTACATAGGTTCAAAAGACAAAAATTGATGAAGATATTACTTAAACTAATAGACTCGTCTAATATATCCTCGGATATATAATTCAGTTTAATAGGTGGAGCAACTTTACTTAAATATACAACATGTTTTGCAAAAACCATGTCTAAACCCATTCACTAGCTTCAAACGTTGAGTTAACTTGGAAATGTTTCTTCACATACGATTTCTAACAAGCAGGTTCATATTGGACCAATCAGAATTACAACAAGGTTTTCCTCAAAAGTTCCATATAGAACAATGCGTTGATTATAATGGGCGGTTGAGGTTAACGTTAACGTGAGAAACATGAGAAGTGACTATCCACCATTGAATGAGAAATAAATGCACATTAGGCCATCCGCTATGGGTGTTGGTAGGGAGCCGGTACCGAACCGGTACCCTCGGCAACACCGCCGAGGGTATCCGGCACGGCACCCTGCTGCCGAATTGCTACCAATCTCTCTCTCTCCTTTGTGTCTATCTCTCTCTTCCTTCTCTCTCTTCCTTTTTATTTTTTTTATTTTTTTAATTAATTGTTTAGATTGGTATGAATGTGGATGAATTGGTAAGGTATTGGTACCATTGGTACCAGCTGAGGTGGCAACTGGTACCATTGGTACCAATTGGTAATTTGGTACCATAGCGGATGACCTTATGATGAGATGCATTGAGATGCATTAGATCAGTTCCTTGTAAAACACAATACATGTAAGAGCATGAGAATTAAGTGATCAACGGTCCAAATCCACTTATCACGTTTTAACTTCAACTTCTCGTATAATCATTACCCTAAAACAATATGAATAAAATTAGTTCCCAATTTTAGTTCTTTTTCCATGTTTATTAAATTTATTGGGTCATTGTATTAAGTTTTATCTCACTTTTTGATAATATTTATTTTATAGGGTTAATTATTTTTTAAAAGTAATAATAAATATATTTGTGTATGTGTGGAAATTGAGCCGTTGGGTTTGATGTCGTCAACGCCTTTGACAACCATTAGTTTTTACAAGTTGGCACCGTCCAACCACTGCCACGTGGGTCCCACCAAAAAAATATTATTGTGGCCATGGATCAAAGAGTTTGATTTTGTTGTATTCCATCTTTTATTATAGAGATCTATCAAAATGGATCGGGTTCAAATGAAAACCAATTCAGTTATAAATTAGATTATGAGTGTCGTTATCTTTTAAACTTGTTGAACCTTGATTCTATCTTAGTATCACATTAGTTTTTTTTCTTTCCTACTTTCCTTATCCTAAAGTGGAGTACTACTATCCTAAACTAACCCATTTTTTTATTTTAATATATATGTATATTTGATATAAGAGAGAGAGAGAGAGAGAGAGAGAGAGAGGAAGGGAGAGAGGTGTCGAGACCCACGGCCTCACCCTTTAGGTTTACTCGAGGGGAGCGTACGGGTGTTCTACCTCACCCGCCAAGCCGAGACAGAGACCAAACTTGAGCCCCTCACCTTAGAGAATAAAGGAAAATACGACATGCATTTCATACTTTTATGAGTTATTTATGATGAACAATGTATTATTACCAGTGATGAATGTTATTATTGATCATGAATAGTGAAATCAATCTAACATAGACCATGATTGTGTATTATTAAATCATGAATGGTTCATAAACACCCACATTTGTTATTCATATTGAATCACATTTGTTATTCTCACTAAAGGTGGTGGACTATATCATGCTCGCCTTTGTCCCGGTTTTCACAATCGAAAACTGGTTTGCAATTGAACTTTTCTCCACAAAATCAGGGTTTTTTAAACTATGAGATTACTTGTTTCATTTTTTTATTAATTCATATATGAATAAAGTTATTTGTGAGAAGTAATATGTTTGTATAGATCGAGAACCTATTTTGTTTTGAAGGTTGTTTTTAATTGGTAGGGGCAGATTTGGAAACATCTAGACTTTATACACAAAACCCTCCCTTGAAGCTAACCAAATAAGTCATTCATATCATTGGTCAATACCAACCCCCATCATATATAGCTATGGAATAAATTGTGAAATCTTGTTAGCTTGATAAGTTTTGTTAGTTATACATTTTTGTTTGGTAGCCACTTAATAACATAAAAGTGGTTTGTTCGCTAACTTCTAGAAGAATTCATTTTAGAAGCCACTTTTTTAAATATGCCGTCTTAGTTAAAAAACACTTTTTATCTATGAGAAAAACTCTTTCAAATACAAACATTATTAACTTTTACGGCAAATTAATTCACACATACAACTTTATTATATAGATTTTTAATTGAAAACCAACCAAACACTAACACCTATTAAGTCAAATAATCACCAATTCAGTGGGCGCCCAAATTGCAATATGCTATTTATAGATAATTAGTAATAATATTATAACTTGTTGAACTTTAAATTCGTCACTTGATGTGAATATAGTGTTTTTATAAAGTGAGATGATGATGTGATTATAAATTTATCATTTTTTATAAGTTGGGCGGCACAAATTTAGCAAAAACATCGTTATCAAAATGATTAATTTTATGAAAAAGAAGTATAATTAATTTCAATAATCATGTTTATAATTACAAAAACAAATTCATTGGTTTTAATTACTATGTGCATGATTATTTTTAAATAATAATAATATTTATTTTGTTCTGTAAATTCCACTGTTTTTTTAATTAAAATAAGAGGTAGTATACTATTATAAGTACTTCACATGAGAGTATGATCCTAAAATATGAATTTACACGTGTGTTTGAACATGGTAATGTTTTTATTTTGGATTATTCACAAAAATTATATTATTTTTATATTATTTCATGTAAAAAATCAATAATACTTTTAGGGGAATAGTTTTATTATTCGTTTTTCCTCGTAGATCTCGAACAGATTTATTTGAAATGTATAATTATAATTTAAAACCACAAAAAGTCTCCAATAGTGTTTTATTTCATTTTAAAGGTTCACCTAAGCAATTACTTAGACTATGTTTGGCAAACGTAGCTTATAAGCTAGCTGTTAATTGATAAGCTTACTAGTAGCTGATAAGCTAGCTAATGAACAAATTATGTTTGACAAAAACTAGCTTATGAGTATGTAAAATGACCAAAAAATGTATATTTGAATTTAATAATTAATATTAATAAGGGTATAATTGAAAAAAACTACAATAAGCTCCTCATAAGTTACTCAAAGTAGTGTTTCAAAAAGCTAGCTTATAAGCTAGCTTCTGGTACATGTTTGGATGGACTAGCTTATAAGCTAGCTTATTTTTGCCAAACGGATCCTTAGGCTTTGTTTGGCAAGCATAAGCTAGCTTATAAGCTAGTCCATCCAAACATGTACCAGTAAGCTAGCTTATCAGCTAGCTTATAAGCTAGCTTTTTGAAACGCTACTTTGAGTAGCTTATGAGGAGCTTATTGTAGCTTTTTCCAATTATACCCTTATTAGTATTAATTATTAAATTCAAATATACCCTTTTTGGTCATTTTACATACTCATAAGTTAGTTTTTGCCAAACATAATTTGTTCAACAGCTAGCTTATCAGCTACTAGCAAGCTTATCAATCAACAGCTAGCTTATCAGCTATCCGCTAGCTTATCAGCTATCCGCTAGCTTATCAGCTACCAGCTACGCTTGCCAAACATAGCCTTAGTTACATGGTAAGAGGATTTTTGGCTTTTTTTATAACCTAAACCAATTACAGTGATTTGAAAAATCTCAATCAACCCAATTTATTCAAAAGTATAACCCAACATCCAATTCAAATCATCAATTAAGTAACATCGTGTTAGATCTAAGGATGTCAACAATTTGAGCTGAGTTCGAGTATCTATATACTCAACTCCAACTCGATGGTCATTTTCAAGCTCGAACGTGATTCAATAACTCACAAGTAGTTAAAAAGTAAACTGGAACTCGATATGCTACCTTTTGAAAATTGAACTCGTCTAAAGTTGTAACCAATCTCAAACTCGATGCAAGCTCGAACTTTGGATCAGTTACTTTTTATGGTTAAAAAATGTACGATTTTGTTCATATATCTAAACACATACGATACTTTTATTTTGTTGGTAAGTTCATGTATAAACTTTACATTATATTTTAGGGTTTACTTATCCAAAATGTATTACTTCAACTTTTAAGAATCTATTAAAGAAGCTCTTACAACTTTAATGTAACTAGTCTATGCAATTTATACAAAACAACAAAATTTAATTCAAGTATTTCAACAAATAAACGTAGTATAAGAAAATAGTGATATTTGTATATTTAAAGCTAAAATATACAATAACATTTTTAAATATTAAGTATTAAGATAATCCAAACATAATAATTCAATAGAAAGTAAGATGCTTCATCTTTTCATAAAATTCTTTTTTAAAGGTATATTCATAAAATTCTTTTTTAAAGGTATATTTGAAACTTTAAAGGTTAAAAGATGAAATAATTGAGTTCTTATACTAATAGTAATACTTTGATATAAGACATTTTTAATATTTAAGGGAACACTTAGTTCATAGAATACAATTTGGTGAAGCTAGATTAGAAAAAAATGATTTTGTAGAAATTGGAATAAAATTTGACCACACGTTTAATTGGTAAAATTGGAATGAAATATCTAAAAATGAATAAATTAAAATCTCCATTTTTGTTTATGAGCAAGGTACGGATGGTAACACTGATAACTAGCGATGTGTATGGTATGGTTTGGCCGGTTTTAGCCTAAAATATCGGCCAAACCGGTAACCCCGGTTTGATAATTTATCAAACCAAACCGGCCAATTTATTGTGTCAAACCAAACTGACCAAACCTATATAAACCGGTTTGGTTTGGCCGTGATAGATCTGAATATCAATCCACCATGATTAAGAAGCTTCAATTTCAATCACAAATCTCACTTTTATTGATATGAAGAATATGAACACAATACACACTCTTGACTTTCTCTCTCCTCTATCAATCACTAGATCTGACAATTACGTAACTCTCAATGTTCTAATTGTTACAACTAACACAAAAGCTTTTATACCCCTAAGGTATTTACACTCAGCTCCCCTCAACTTTACAACAAATACAAAAGCAAACCCAAACTTGAATACAATTATATTTTCAACCCTAACAATCTCCCCCTTTGTATTCAAGTTGGAAAAAACCAACTAACACAAAACTTGTAACCATTTACAATCTTTTCAATCTTCACTTTATCAGATTCATCAACGAACAAAACTTTTCCGCATCAGAAATCTTCACAAAATACAAATAACCAACTTCAAATCTTCTCAAATGAATTTAACTTGAGAATCTCTTGACTTTAAAATCTTCCACAGTCTTCAGAAAATTTCTCAACCTTTTTCAAAGTAAACAATCTCCCCTTTATCAGCAAAATCGAATTATCTCTTTTGAAGTATCAACTTTCAATAAGCTCATCTTGAATCAGAATTCATCAACTGAAAACCACCTCAATATCAATCTCCAGATATTTTCATTCAATCAATCTTCAGAAAATAAACTCATCTCTTTTTCTCCATAAACTTCAAACTCTTTTCTCATCATCCAGAAACAACATCTTTGAAATCTTCGGTCTTCACTTGACTTATTTCCAATGTCTTCAAATCATCGAAACTCTGACAACATGATTACCTTGATAAAACTTTTCATCTTGATCTTCCACTTAAGCACAAAATCTCTTCAGAACTCAACTTGAACTTTGAACAAATATCTTCAAGTACGTTGAAGAATCATCTTTCACCAACTTTGAACATTTCTCAAGCATTTCACCATATGCAAATATCACATGTATTGATCAAATAATCATTTCTCTTTCTTTCTCCCCATTTCGCTTTCTTTCTCTATCATATCAAAACTTTATCATTTCCCTTTCTTTCTCCCCCTATTTGATGAAAAAATGATTTTATCATCAAATCACAATGTAGAAATGATTAATCTTCAAACCACATATCAACCAAATAGTTAGAAACCGTCTGAGCAGTCACCATCCTTTTCCTCCCGAACCACCATCCAAAAAAAATGTAAACCATCCGTCAATTCCAAAAGTTATCCGAATCTTTTCAAATTCAGACATAGAGTGGTAACCCTGAATCAACATATGAAACAGTTAAAATGCCTGTAAGTAGCACAAAGCCACTTAGTACAATGGATGTACTGTTAGAAAGGGCTTTATTGACGTTCACCCCCCAGGACTTCCATTCAATCATTGAAATACCGGTGTATTTCTATGAATGTTCCGACAAAGAAACAAATTCCTTGTGTGCAAAGTGTTGAAGAAAAATAGCATAAAATGCTTTAAAAGGCTCAAAATATTGAAAAACATATTCACTGACTCGATGTGCAAGAAATGAAGTTCGAAGGCAGGGCAGCTTCCTTCTTTTTCAATATCGACTTTCCGAATGAAAATCTGATAGATTATATGCTGCGTCCCCGTGCAAAAATGAAACATTTTCTTGTTGAGAAGAAAATGAGTAGCTGGTGGGGTTTAAACGAGAGTCGGCATTGGGCTTTGCCTTGATTCAATATCAGTCACCAAAGAACGTGAACCGATAGATTATGTGGTTGCCCGGCTTAGAAATGGTTGGTGCAGAGTTTTAATTTTCTTTTAACTCTGATCTCACACCCTCCAATTCTTTTAATCTTTCTTACTGCTAACCAAGCTCTCATATTTCATTTTTCCTCTCTAACACTATGAGAATAACTCAACCGGATGAGTTATCTCCCCCACTCTTTGATTTAGACCCTTCACCCCTCATTTCTCTCAGGGATAACTTCTTGGGTAGGGCTACCGGTGCTGGCAGTCCATAGAAGTTTTAAAAACCTCACTCCCCGTGAAATATTTTTCCTAAGCATGAAAAATCGATGATTCATCGGTTGAATCATATAGCCTTTGATAAAGTTTGCTCAAAAAATGTAGAGAAACAATACATGAGCAAAAAGATATCGCCAAACAATTATATACATTGAATGCACATGAAAAACAAAGAATTGTTTGAGAAAAACTGTTTCATCAGATGGTATGATAAAAAAGGAAATGGTTCAGAAAGATAGGAAAATATCTATATGAACGATATATAGACATATCTTCATGAAACAAGGTGTATCGGACTGATCAAATGAACGCTTAGACGCAAATTGGAATTTCAAACGAGTGTATTACCATCGAATAATTGGATCGTTTTAGAGACATGGTAATAACGAAACAAGAAGAATATAAACCGGTGTGTATGAATACTTAAACAGTATAAGAAAAGATAATACACAAGTATCAATCTTTGGAAACACACGGTTTAGAAAACATGCGTCAATTCCTCAATATGAAAACATTAAAAATGCACTTCTAGATTCATGAAAAAACTTTGAGAATAGAGAAGTGATTTGAACAATTATGAAAAACTGTTTTCATACTCGAAAGTTGTTCATCTTTCAAATATGTGTTTATACCAGACTATATATATACATATAAGCTCCCCCTCGAAATGTGAATTACCTACAAAACAGATAACAGAATTTTGGTATTCATGTAAAATGAATCCTCTGTAGTTAGTAGCTCCCCCTCAAAAATATCTTGTACCAAAACTTGAATAACCTCTTTTTGTTTTATTTATTTATTGACTCCCCCTCAAACAAAGAAACACACTTTATAACACGTGGTAATTCGTGAAACGAATTAGAATAAAAAAGGAACGAACACAAGGAAGTACTTGAAAATGAACACCACGGTTAAACACAATTAAGCACAAGTTATGAACTAAAATTTAAAAGGATACTTACAATAACGCTCATATAGCACATTGATGCTCGGGTCTTGAACTGATTTATTCAAGAGCCATACACCTGCAAAATCAAGAGAAAACAAGATTTTGGTATCCACGTGGATGTGGATCCTCTATTGTTAGGTGCAAAAGATTTATACGAATAAATCTTGTAAATCCCAAAACGTTCATCGATATAATCTTCACACACAAAATCATTTCTGTGAAAGTAAGAACCATATGAAGTTCCTTTGGAAAGACTAAGCAGTTTATTTCTAGAATAAACTAACCGAGACTTACCAAAAGAAGTATCTTGAAAAGATTTGTTCTTTTGAACTGTCGATTCCGAAGCAAAAGATTTTGTATGATTTACCTTTGCATTAGATCCCTTGACTTGCCAAACAAACTTACTATTTGAAAAACGATGATTACCTGAATAATCAACACGACTATCATAGAAGAGATTTGTAGGACGAATCTGACCACTAGATTTGATGTTACTGCGAGTAGTACCATATGTATGAATGGAACCATGAGGTTTAGCGATTATCTCTTCAAGTGCCTTTACTTTAGAAGAAAGTTTGTTCCTCTCTTCAAGAAGATCATTAAACTTCTTCTGTTGATCAGATCGCAGCCGTTGCTCATTCATGATATCTGTTGATAATCCGGATAACTTTCTTGTAAGTTTGTTTATTTCAGCCTTAAATGCTTCCTTTTGGTTCACAAAATCTTTCTCCACAAGACTAGGCTTCTTAGGTTCAGCAATTATCTGTTCCAAAACAGTCTTTTCATGTCGAAGAACCTTCTCTTTTTGTTTAAATTGATTTCTTACATCAGATAACTGATTTTGTAAGACAACAATCTTCTTTTGAAGCTCGACACTTTTCTTTTCATCAAAGTTCCTCTCAGATTTAACAACATGGATCTCTTCTTCAAAATCATGCATCATATTTTGATATTTCCCAACACGAAGACTCGGCTTCTTCAAAGAATTCTTCTTACTCTCAAAAACACTTTTCGTTTTCTCAAAATATTTCCTCTCAAACACAATTTGGTTCTCTAAGTCAGAAATCTTCTTTGAAAGTTTAACACTGTTTAATTCAAAAGATTTTCTTTCATTCTCAAAAACCTTTCTCTCTTCTTCAAAAAACTTTCTCTCTTTCTCAAAATTGCTTCTCTCAAGAATGATAAGTTGCTCAAAATCTGAAATTTGATTTGAAAGCTGAGCATTCCGTAACTCAAGTGACTTTACTCTAGAAACAGCTTCAGACTCAACAAACTTTTTAGCTGAACACACACAACATATAGAATTCACAATGGTAGAGAGTTGAAGTGCATTCTCAGATTTTACACTATCTTCTGAAGCAGGTGAAGCAGAAACAAATGAAGTGTCAGAAGTATTTGAACTCTTATGTACAGAGGAACTTGAATTTGAAAATTTCTGCAATTCTCCTTTTAATTTGAAAACTTGTTTTTGAAGATCAGAAATTTTACAAAGCATTTGATCTTTTTCAGAAGAATTCATTCTTCTTTCATCCTCAAGATCTTTAAGAGTCTTATAATAGCGAAATTCGTAAAATTTACTGTTATCAACCGGAGAATCATCAGATTTGAACTGTTTAAATTCCTCTTCTGAATAACTTCTGATATAATCATCAGATAATGAAATTTCCCTTTTACTATAACTGTCATTCAGACGTGCATAGTTGAAAGGAATTTGAACATTATCTTTTTGCTTTCTACGTTTATCATGTTCAGCTTCAACTTCCTCAGATGATCTTGTAAAACGCATTCTATACTTCTTGTCCAGATTAAAATAGATAGTATCATACAGTGTAGGAACAAATCTGATTGCACGTTTCAAGTAATGAGGATTTTCAAATCCCAAACCTTCTCTAACATTATAAGCTTTGAACTCTTTTGGTTTATTTAGAAAAATTGTTTGATCAGTCTGTCCTCGTTTTAAAAGCATGGTTTCAACCTTTTTAATATGCCCAAGTAAAACTTCTTTTTCTTCAGAAAGTGCAGAAAATTTCTTTTGAATGTCATTATACTCCTTTTCCTGAATAGAAAGTTTCTCTGAAATTTCTCTGAATAAAACTGGTGGCTTGGTATCGGAACCAATTTCTAACGCTTCTCTTGTCGTCATGATGAATCGAACGGATCTTTTGATCAGTAGATGTTTAAATCTGAAATTGTTGAAAAAATTCACCGAACGGTATTCCTTGAAAAACCTGAAGCAAAGTCAAATACTCTGAAACACTAAAACAACTGATAGTTAGTAACGCAGAGTATATTCAGAAAATTTAAAACTTGTAAAGTCTGACAATCAGAAAAATTTGCTCTCCAAAATCACAAGTACTCGAGACTTGGTAAAAATAAAATGAAAACAATAAAACCAAAATAACCTCACACAAAAACATTAAAATGACTCGAGATACTCGTTGACTAAAAAAAATATGGCTCGAATTATAAAAATCAAAGATTCACTCAAAAATTAAAATGGTTCGAGACATATTGAAAAATACGCAAAAAGAACACTAGACTCGATCTTGAAAAATATTCAAAAAATAAAGCACTAGACTCGAAATACTGAAAAATGGCTCGAAATACGGTATCCACGCGCCAAAATACGCTTGAAAAACATCTCACACTTTTAAACACTCGAGATAAACGTGCCTATACACTCGAGATACCACTCACGCGCTCGAAATGTAGCTGACGCGCTCGGGACACGAGTCCACGCGCTTCCACGCGCTAGAAACGGTCGAAAAGTGACCTTACACGCTTCTCAAGTAGGACAGCTGTTGACCATACACTCGAGACAAGGATGACGCGCCGCCACGCGTCTGAAAAACCAGACACGCGCCCTCACGCGCTCTTGTAGATGCACTCGAGATGTTGACACGCCTGACACGTTAAACCACGCGCCCGCACGCGCCTCGAGATAGAAGACCACGCGCTGACACGCGCTTCTGAAACTGCTGACTCGAGATGCTGTACGCTGACAGCCTGTCTCCCACGCGCTGTCCCCCACGCGCTTTTGTTGACTGAAGATCTGACGCGCCTGACGCACGCTTCACGTGACTCGAGATGGTCTTCTGACGCGCCTGACGTCTCGAGTTGACAGCTTTCACGCGTCCACGCGTTTTAAGACATGCATTTGTCTCCTTTCTCGTTTACAAATGACACGAGATATTATCTCGAGTTGACCTGACGTACACCTCACGTGACTCGAGATAGAGTTGACTTTTGACCTTACACGTTTTCTTATGATCAGCACGCGTCTCGAGACTGAACTTGTCCTATTTAAAGCTGATATGACACGCGCTTTCCTAGACTTGCACATTTCTTTTTCTGACTCATGCTGACACACTCGAGACAAGGACCCTTCTTGTCCTTATGCGCTTTTTCTTCACACGAGATGACTCGAGATATTGACACCTGACTCGAGATGACCTTTTCTTACGCGTCAGACACGCGTCAGACTCGAGATAGACTCGAGATAGACTCAAAAAAATTCAAAATTTGAAAAATATGCTCAAAATTTTGAAAAATATGCTCGAGTTAGCAAAACAATGCTCGAAATGATCAGATCTGGACTCGAGACATAACAACTTCTTCTCCAAACCTCCATTGAAGAACCTCCATTGATGAACTTCGAACAAAACCTCGAAAATCCTTCATTTTAGGCTCAAAATTCATCAAATCTTCACAATTAAACACTAAAAACTCAAATCTAACAACAAAATAACATCAAACTACATCCAAATCTTCAAATCTTCATGATCTTCAAGCTCTAAACCCAAATTTCATCAACTTTGCTTCAAACTTCAAAAACTCCAAAAATTACCTTCAAATCTTCAAATCTTCAACAATTTCACTGATCTCCTGCTCTGATACCACTTGATAGATCTGAATATCAATCCACCATGATTAAGAAGCTTCAATTTCAATCACAAATCTCACTTTTATTGATATGAACAATATGAACACAATATACACTCTCAACTTTCTCTCTCCTCTATCAAACTCTAGATCTGACAATTACGTAACTCCCAATGTTCTAACTGTTACAACTAACACAAAAGCTTTTATACCCCTAAGGTATTTACACTCAGCTCCCCTCAACTTTACAACAAATACAAAAGCAAACCCAAACTTGAATACAATTATATTTTTAACCCTAACAATCTCCCCCTTTGTATTCAAGTTGGAAATAACCAACTAACACAAAACTTGTAACCATTTACAATCTTTTCAATCTTCACTTTATCAGATTCATCAACGAACAAAACTTTTCCGCATCAGAAATCTTCACAAAATACAAATAACCAACTTCAAATCTTCTCAAATGAATTTAACTTGAGAATCTCTTGACTTTAAAAATCTTCCACAGTCTTCAGAAAATTTCTCAACCTTTTTCAAAGTAAACGATCTCCCCTTTATCAGCAAAATCAAATTATCTCTTTTGAAGTATCAACTTTCAATAAGCTCATCTTGAATCTGAATTCACCAACTGATAATCACCTAAGTATCAATCTCCAGATATTTTCATTCAATCAACCTTCAGAAAATAACTCATCTCCTTTTCTTCATAAACTTCAAACTCTTTTCTCATCATCCAGAAACAACATCTTTGAAATCTTCGGTCTTCACTTGACTTATTTCCAATGTCTTCAAATCATAGAAACTCTGACAACATGATTACCTTGATAAAACTTTTCATCTTGATCTTCCACTTAAGCACAAAATCTCTTCAGAACAAATATCTTCAAGTACGTTGAAGAACCATCTTCCTTCGCTCTTTGAATCACCAAAACATTCACTAAATTTGAACATTATTCAAGCACTTCACCATATACAAACATCACAAGTATTGAACAAACAATCATTTCTCTTTCTTTCTCCCCATTTCGCTTTCTTTCTTTATCATATCAAAACTTTATCATTTCTCTTTCGTTCTCCCCATTTCACTTTCTTTCTCCCCATTTCGCTTTCTTTCTCTATCATATCAAAACTTTATCATTTCTCTTTCGTTAATACTACAAATATTGCATAAGAATAACCCAATAAGAAAGTAAAAAACTATAAAAGTTAATAGTATAACTAAAGCTTGTTGAAAAAAAAACAAATCCATAATATTTAACCATATACAATATATAATAATAATAATAATAATATAATTATATATACTCACGCATACCCGGTCCGGTCTGGTTTAAACGGCCGGTTTTATCCCTAAAACCATAAACCAAACCAAACGGTTTATAAAAAATGCAAACCACTGACCTGAATACTGATAGCTAAACCGACCAAACCGACAAAGTTGGTTTGGTTAGGCCGATTTATGCGGTTTCGGCCAAACCATGCACACCCCTACTGATAACAACATTAGCGGCATGGTGATAGGCATGGCTCATGAGAACGTGCGAGGAGTATCAATTTTAGTGAGAAGTATGAGATGTACTTTTAAACTGTTGATCAATTTTAATCAAATGTCCTCATATGAATTGCATCTTAAAATAGAATTAATTTGGTGCATCTTATCTTAATATTCGTCAATTTCTCATCCAACTGTTAATAACCACTTTTGAAAGAGAATTGATCCATCACACCCTTAAAAATGTCATATAAATCTATTGTAACACCTTTAGATAAAACATTTATAGTATGATACTAAATTTATGTCTTGTGACATATGTTATTAAGATGTTTATATTTTAACGTTTTATAAATTCAATTTTGTTGTAGGAGTGAAATTAAATGAAATCTCTTTTAAGTTGTTAAAATCCGATTATACGAAATTCTAATGAACCTGTCCAAGATGGTTATATAACTAACGCATTGTTTGGTAAACACAAACTAGCCTATAAGCTAGCTTACTTTTTGTATACATGTTTGGATGAACAAATAGTAGTTTATAAGCTAGTTTTTAATAAGCTTCTTAGAGGTAACCTTTTAGAGGTTCTTGTAGTTTTTTTTTCAATTTACATATCATAAGCTAGCTAGTCTTTGCCAAACCTAGGTTGTATTTAGCAAAAATAACCTAGCTTATAATCCAAACATTACCATAAGCTAACTTATTAAAATGCTAGTTAGGTAGCGTTTGGTACGCGAAATGAAATTCGGTGGAATTGGAATTCGTTAAGGAATTTGACTTTGAAGGAATTGGAATTGGAATTTGATGGAATTTAACCACACATTTTGGTCGTGTTTGGTTGGACGGAATTGGAATTGGAATAAAAATGTAAAAAGTAAGGTGAGCAAAAACCAAAATTGAACCGAACCGAGAAAAAAAAGAAACAAAAACCGAAAAAAAAAATGAATCCAACATCGAAAACGGTTCGGTTTCGTTTTGGCTTCCATCTTGATTGAGAAAACCGAACCGAGTCGAAAACCGAAATCGGTTCGATGTCGGTTTTGGTTTCCATCTCCACCGGAAAAACCGAACCGGGCCAAAAACCAAAATCGGTTCTATTTCGGTTTTGGTTTCCATCTCGGCGGAGAGAAACCAAGCCGAGCCGAAAATCGAAATCGGTTCGATTTCATTTTTTGTTTGCATCTTAACCGGGAAAAGTCTAGCTGAGCCGAGCCGAGTCGAGCCAAAAACCGTAATCGGTTCGATGTCGGTTTTGGTTTCCATCTTAGCCAGGAAAAAACCGATTCGAATCGAACCGAACCGAACCGGAAACAGTTCGATTTCGGTTTCCATCTCGACCGGAAAAATCGAACCTAACATACTTGATTTTCCCAAATACCTAACCGCTTTATATATATGTATATAATTTGATTATTTAATTATATATAATTTACTTATTTAATAAATAAATAAACCGAGACCGAACCGAACCGAGAAAAGATTTGGAATGAGAGAACGATGGATGGAGATGGGAAAGCCATAGATGGAGAAAACGAGAGGAAGGAAGGATGATTCCAATGAATTACAAGGGATATGGCTTGGAATGACAAATTCCTTGATTCAAGGAATTTGAAGGAATTCGAAGGATTCCTAAGCTTTCATTCCACGAATCAAACAACAACATGAAATTTGGTCAATGGAATTCGTCATTCCAATTTCTTCGAATTCCATTCAATTCCGCGAACCAAACGGCCCCTTAGAGTAGCGTTTCAAGAGATTTTTGTAGCCTATTACAATTATATCCTTATGAATAATAATTATCAAACCTTAAGATACCCTTTTAGGCCATTTCACTTGCCTGTAAGCTAACTTTTGCCAAATATAGTTAATTTATAAGTTATTTATCAGCTACTAGCTAACTTAGAGCATCCACAATGAAGGTTCTTGTTGAGGTTCTTCTTAGGGTTCTTATAAAAACTCCACTGTGAAACAAAGGTTTTTGCCTAGTCACAGATTCTTATTAGAACCCAGGTGCTCTTGAACAAGAACTCAGGTTCATGTAGTACTTTCCTTTTCTGTTATATACTAATTTACATAAATAACAATTATATTATAAATAAGAAAAGGGATGTGAGGTTTTTGTAATAACCTTTATTGTAGAGTTTTTGAAAGGTTCTTACTTTATTTATGTGGCAGGAAAAAATATGGCAAGTGAGGTTTTTAGAGGTTCTACCAATCTGGATGCTCGTCAACTAGTTTGCTAAATATAACTTGAAAAGCAATAATTTATATGTAAAAAATGTAGTTTAAATAAATAACTGATAAGAATAGCTAGGAGAAGGTTCAAACGAAAAGGATGTCAATTTAAGAAAAAGTGAGAAGTAATCTCAGCCACTCATTTCGCGGTTACGGTGGACGTACGTGATCACGGAGGATTGACACGATTCATGGGAGGGTAGAGATTATTAAAGGGAGGGACCGGTCAAAGCTGTCTTTGTTGACCAAGATGAGTAGTTGAGATTGCTTCTCGCATTTTTTTAAAAAGTTATATTTTTTTTTAATGAACCTCCCTCAGAATAGCTATGTATGGTATTAGGTTCATACATTTGGCCAGTAGGGTCATTAACGTCATTTCAACTTTTCCTGCCCGGTAAGCAAAGGCACTGTTTCAAATATGTCGTTACGTGGTTTGCTACAATAACTTTTGTTGGTCCCATTTAATTTTCTTTTGTTATCTTTCATACAAATATACAATTAAAACAAAATAAAAAATTATTTCTTCATGATAAATTATTTCTTCATAATAAATTATTTCTTCATAATAAATTATTTCGTATGATATGTCTATTGTGGAATTTGTGGATCTGATATTCAATTTGTCTTTGATTATGTATCTCTCTATATAATAGTCATTTTAGTTTTTTTCTATAAAAAGGTAAAATCACTACTTTTATACATTATATAAATATATATATATCAAAACAAATTATTTTTTAGCCTTATTAAATCCCTACTTTTATACATCATAATCATTTTCTCCCAAACATTCAAACTAGCCATCATTTTCCTAAAACCAACTCTCCAATTAACGGCTTACAAGATTTAGGCCAAAGAAGCAAACTCTGCTAAAATAAATCTCTAATAGCGGATTTCTTTAAAATTTTGCAATTTTGGTCCTTGAACGTGTTGCACCTTCGGCCTTGTACTACAGAATTTACAATTTTTTTAAAGAACTCTGCTATTAGTGGACTTCCAAGTTTTGGCCGGAAAAGGGGTGATCCGTATTTGGGAGTTCATTTTAGAGAGATGATGGCTATTTTGAAGGTTTTGGAAAAAAAATGGTTAGGAGATATTAACACTAGTTTTAAAAGGTTAAAAACATTAATTTCTCAATATTATACCATCACATGATTTGGTTTATTTAAATTGAAAAATAAAATAAATAAAATACGGTTTAGCTTATTGTTTTAGTATTATTGTCTATTTAGGCATGGAAATCTAGTTTATATAGGGACTTGGTTAATTTTAAGTTACAAATATGTAGTAAGTATGAATATTTAATTTGGTTAAAATTTTAAATAGTTGATTTTGAGTTTTGTGTAATATATAATTGATAGTACAAGGGGTTGTTTGTTAACCTATTAACAGTTTCTTTAAGAGACGATATATGAATCAGTTAAGAGAAATTCTATTTGGCAAAAAAAAATGTTCGTCTCTCAATAGTTCAACAATTGCTAAACAATTGTACTTTATTTCGCACTGTATCATAAGAGCTCTTAATCATTCCCACTACTTAATCATCCAACAGCCAACCATCCAACAACTATCAAATAACCCTCGAGTTACAAAATACATGAATCTACCGGTTACAAAGCTATAAAATCTAGCAATTATTAAGCTTGCATGGATCATATTTATGGTTGGATAAGAACTTCTTGATTCTTCACCAAGACGCATGTTTGAGTCCACTATATCAAACTTCTTCATAACCTTGGAACAACATAGTTAAACTTCTTCAGAAACTCTTACTATTGACATTCAAATATCTAACTCATCTTTTAAACTTTGGTTGTTTATCAGGTACACATTCTTTGATCGAACTATACAAAGTGTGGACTAACACAAGAGGAAGAGTAAAGATTTAGATAGATTTGGGTTCATAGGGGTAATTTCAAGATTTTTTTTTAAAATTTCAATTGCTTGTATATATATTTAATGCATACTTGTATACTGAATAAATCTGATATATAATATGGAAAATGATTGAAATACACATCAAGTGACTAGCACACATTACACTCAACAACAACCATTGATGTATACAAGGGTTAGGGAAGAAGTCATAACGAAATGCAAACAACGTGATTATGTTTGTAATTGTTAAGGTTGAATGACGAAAACAAGAGTTTCGAAAAACCACATGAATTATATTTGTATTTACTCTTTTAACCAGTTAAAGATTTTGAAAATATAAAATCAATATAGTTATATTTTGACATATGTGAGAGAAATAATTCATATGTTGGACTTAATTGACAATCAAACAGGGGTTCATTTAATTGATCCATAAAACATCTATGTTTATATTATAATAAAATATTATTAGTTATGCAAAACTTCTCACATGAAAATAGACTAGACATGATGTTTTAATGTTACGTCAATAATATTTTGTTGCTTAACAAGTTTGAGTGAATTTTTTTATTTTTTTGGTTGATGTTAAAAAAAAAAACAATGAATGTCCTTCATTTGTTCTAACGGATTTAGATTGGATGAAAATATATTTGGAATTAAGAGGATTTGTAATTTGAAAATTTTGAAACGGTGGTATGTGTTTTATTTATAGGATTTGAAATGAAATCGTATTGTATTTTTCATATACAATTTAGAAACAAATTATAAATAGTTATATTAATTTTATCAATTAATTGTTATAAAATGAATATTTTGAATATCTTTTAAAACATTGTTATAAACAAATTACATGAAATATATTGAAACACCAACTATCTTTATAGAATTTTTAAATACAATGTTTGTTAGATTTAATTGAAATCCCAATATTTTAACTGAGGACTTCCAATTAAATGAAACACATGATCGGAATGAAGTTCAATTCCACATTCCTCAAAATCCTACTTCAACTTGAAAGCCAATTGATGAAACAGATCCTAACCTGATTGATTATATATACATTCTTGATTTGATTACACATACATTTGATATAAAAACAAAATAAAAACATTCAAACCGCACCGTCATTTGACATAAATATGTCTCCTATATGTTGTAGTTTATGGGACTTCTATCTTAATGATTCAACTATCAGTTTTACATGAAACTTGAATATCTCAAATTGAATTATTATTTGATTGAGTATGAAGAAAACGTGAATGAAAACCACAAGGGTTGTGGCGTAATGGTTAAGGCCTTGAGGGATATGTGGAATATCTCATTTACCAAAGGTTCAATCCATGTGTACGCAACAATTGTGGCCATACTTAGTCTCAGTCGACCATAATTTAATTACCAAATTGTCAAGGACGTAGTCTAGGCAAAATCTAGATGAACCTTCCAAAAAAAACATGAAGAATTTAGAGGGAAAAGTGGCTAATTAACCCAAAGAAAAACCTGCCATATATACATACTTAATCAACTGCCAAATTAATTGATTTTGAAGGTTTTTAGGTTATATCCAAAATAAAGGAAAAACTATACATTAAAACAAATTTGGATTCAAAGAAGAGCCCCTTCAAACTCATATTTCATTGTGGACGTGAGGACAACCCTGAGTGTGCCACATGACATATCCACTTTGAATACTCATGTATTATTCATAGTGAATAACAATGAATGTTGTATTATTCATTCTGAATAACACTAAACGCTTTGTTAACCACTCTGAATAATACATGATTATTCGGAGTATGCCACATGATGCTCTTTCAGTTATTCTTACGTTCACAATGGAAAATGAGTTTTCATTCAAACCTCCCCCCTACATGTGTATGTGTGTAAGAGTTCAAACGAGAACATGTTTGATTTAGGCAAGTATGAGAAAACTTGTAAACCATTCATTTTGTTGTTTCACATCACCATTTAGAATGAATATATTAAACAAACATTTACTCTTTTTCTAAGAATGACAAAGGCATGTGGGTTTAAAGTGGGAAAAGCTGCAAAGTACATGATGAACAGACATAGTCGATGATTACTATAGATTGTTTGAAATGAGTAATAAACAAAATAAAATATAAAATTGTGTATCATATAAAATAATTTACAAATTACGTTGCTAAAATGTTTAAAATGAGAAAACGGGAAGAACGTCAAAGTGTCGTTTTTATTTTTGATCGTTAAAATTATAAATTAAATAACCATTTTTTGATTTTGATATGAATTAGATAGGCCTTATGAGGTGGGTCGGTGGGGATATATAAATCCAGACTCCAAGGGCAAGTAAAATTGGGTCGTAACTTTTTAGGGACCATGTTCAAAAGCCAATATTTAACATGATAAATAGATAGTCGTATCTATAACATAATATATATGTGTGTGGGGGGGGGGGTGGTTGTGGGGGGGTGGTGTGTTCTTGTGGTAAATGCATTGGTATTCTCATTTGCTCAACATGAATTAGAAAATGTTGTATTAAATCTGAAATAAGGCCATCCACGGCCGGGAAAGGGAGAGGGTCGGTACCGGCGGTAACACCGTATTGGACAACCGGTATGGAACCGGTAGGAGACCCACCCGGCAACCCCATGTCGTTCTCTTTCCTCTACCCACCCCATCCCACCCTCTCTCTCATTTCTCTCTATTTCTCTCTTCTTTCCTTTTTCTTTTATTTTTTAATTAATTAATTAGATTGGTATGGAATTGATACGAGTAAGGATGGTATGGTATGGTGTTGGTAAGGTGTTGGTAAGATAATGGAAAGCTGATGTGACGCTGAGGTGGCAGCTGGTAAAGGTGGTACGGGTAAGGATGGTCTAAGGAACCATCGGAGGAAAAACAAATTACGACGAATATAGACCAAGGCATGGACATTGCAGAGAAGAAATATAGAAACATATACATATACAAGGTTATAACGTGAAAGACATCAAGACGACCCCATTCTATCCTTCTCCCACTAGCTATTACTCAAGAACTCTTCTATTGCTTAGCCTAGCTACATCCTACACGAGACACCCCCAAGTCTGTTTCCACAATCTTACGTCTTTACAAACTCTTATCAAATATCATGTCATTAGAATTGGTAGCTTTCATGTCTAACCTTTATTTATCCCCTTTTTATTCTCAACATGTCCATTCTCCTTCCCCTTCAACGATCACAACTCTACCTTCCTATCCAGAGATGTTAAGTTTCTTTTATGAATATGTCAAAGTCACTTCTATCAATTAACCCGATAAGGCGGAGATGTTCGAAATCTTATCAAATATGGTCCAACCACATGTCTGTATTAACATTCTCACTTATGTAGAACTTCCAACTTCCTCTTACGAGTATTCCTTAATAGGCAATAATCCAGCTCACACAACATTGCTTGTCTAATTGTCATCCTATAATTTTATTTCTAGCTTTAAGTTTGAACATTGATTTTTTGTTCAAACAACATCCCATTAACAACCATCCACTTCAATCTTTGGCCATTCCACCCTCAAATTATAATCCCCTTTAAGATACCATTCGCCAAAAAAATGCACCAAACATATTTAATCTTGGATCGACTAGTAAACAATGCATATGTTCCCAATGAAACATTCTACAACTCCAACCTCTCTTTTCCAATTAAGCCCTCCACTACTCCAACACTTGTTTCCAATGCTGGTCCTCCACTACTGCAACCTCTCGTTTCCGATGATCCCTTCCTTCCAACCCCCCGTTTCCATTCTCGCCCTCCATCACTCCAACATCTCGTTTCCAATGCCACCCTCCACTACTCCAACCTCTAGTAATTATTATATAGACAATACATAAAAAGTATGTACACATCTATAACACCATAATCATATAAACACAAAGATAATGTGCTAACACATTTCAAGTTTCAACAATGCAAAGCTACCCTTTTCAGTCTTTGACTTTTAGTCAGTTTTCAAGATATCATTCATACATACAACCCAAACCTCCTTCCCTTAGCCTAACTACATCCTAACGAGACACCCCAAGTCTGCTTCCACAACCTTACGTCTTTACAAACTCTTATCAAAGATCATGTCATTGGAATTGGTAGCTTTCCTTGTCTAACCTTTATTTATCCCCTCTTATCCTCAACATGTCCATTCTCCTTGCCCCCTCAACCATCACAACTCTACCTTCCCTATCCAAAGATGTTAAGTGTCTTTTATGAATTTGTCAAAGTCACCTCTATCAGTTAACTGATAAGCCAGAGATGTTGTTCGAAATCTTATCAAATATGGTCCAACCACATGTCTATATTAACATTCTCACTTATGTAGAACTTCCAACTTCCTCTTACAAGTATTCCTTAATAGGCAACAATCCAGATCACACAACATTGCTTGTCTGATTGCCATCCTATAATTTTATTTCTAGTTTTAAGTTTGAACATGACCTTTTTGTTCAAACAACATCCCATTAACAACCATCCACTTCAATCTTCGCCCATTCCACTCTCGAATTATAATCCCTTTTTAAGATACCATTCGCCTGTAAAATGCACCAAAGATATTCAATCTTGGACCGACTAGTAAACAATTCAATCTTCCCAATGACACATTCTACAACTCCAACCTCTCTTTTCCAATTATGCCCTCACTGCTCCAACGCTTGTTTCCAATGCTGGTCCTCCACTACTGCAACCTCTCGTTTCCAATGATGCCCTTCAATCCAACCTCTCGCTTCCATTCTCGCCTTCCATCGCTCCAACCTCTCGTTTCCGATGCCGCCCTCCACTGCTCCAACCTCTAATATTCATTATATATACAAGACATAAAAGTGTCTACACATGTACACATCTATAATCCTATATAACCATAAAGACAATGTGCAAACACATTTCAACAATCCAAGATACACTTTAGTCTTTGACTTTTAGTCCCTTTTCAACATCTCTCCCATCACCCCTCTTTTTATCTCCCCTTTTCTCTTCCAAAAATAACCCGACCCAAAACCCTCGCCCTTGTTTCCAAAAAAAAACCCACAAAATTCTTGATAAACAATCCCTAATTTCCCCCTTGTTTCTTGAAAACATTGGGTGTTTTGTAATCTTTTCGCAAAACCCAATTCGAAAGACACCCAAAAATGTCAGAAAATGTGGTGGTGGTGGTTCTTTATCCGACGAGCAAAGGTGTAAAAGGAGCGACGGCAAGAAATGGCGGTGCCGGCGGGTGGTGATGGAAGGGAGAACTCTTTGTGAAGCCCACTTTCTTCAAGGCCGCCATCGCCAACATAAAGAACCGGTTCCAGATGATTTAAAGCTCGAAAGAACAAAAAGGTCACGAAGAACACAACAAATCGAAGAAAACCCTAATGGGAATCTTGAAATTAGGGCAAATGGGAATGTGGTAGTTCTATTTACCCAAAAAAGGGGTAAAAGGAAGAGTTTGGTTGATGGAGAAAACCCAGGTGAGAATCTTGAAATTAGGGCAAATGGGGATGTGGGTAGTTCTAATTTACCCCCAAAAAGGGGTAAAAGGAAGAATTTGGTTGATGAGAAAACCCAAGTGAGAATCTTGAAATTAGGGCAAATGGGAAAAGGGGAAAAAGAAGCCATAAGGAAGATGATGATTCTTTAAAGAAGATGAAATTGAAGAAGGGGGATTTGAAACTGGATTTAATTAGAGGGTATTTGAATAGAGAAATTGAGAAGAAAAAAGGGAAGCAACCACAGAAAGGAGATATAGTTAAAGAATTGAAGTATGGGAGATTGGAGATTTCACAGTCTTCACCATCAACAACAACACCCATAACAACATCAGTCAACAATGGAGGTCTTTTGAATGTTAAAGTTGGGATTCCTGCTTCCAATTCTATGCCCACAAGGTTTTTCAGGTCGAAAAACGTCGATCGGCTTCCAATTGCCACAATGCAGGTTGTTTTTCATTGTTTAATACATTTGGTCTCATGTAAATTTGTTATAATTTTGCTATTTATGTTTCATGTTTTCGGAGTTTCATTTGGTTTTGGTGTCCAAATTGTTACAATGCAGGTTGCTTTTCATTGCCTAATACATTTGCTCTCATGTAAATTGTTATGATTTTGTTATATTGCAAATGTTTCACGTTTTTGGCTTTTTACAAGCCTTGTTCATTTTTTGGTTTTCAGCTCTTGTTTGCCACTTATGTTTGAATCCGTTAGCGATAAGACAATCAGACCGTTTGCTATTTTTGCTGTTTGGAGCCTCTTAACTCTTAGGCGTCGTTTGTTTTTCAAGAGGTCTGAAGTTTGATTTCACATCTAAAAGATAAGAGGAGGATGGTGCACCTCTTAAAATTTCAGAGGACGGTAAGAGGTTTTCAGACCTTTTTCTTAAAAATAAAACAAACAATCTTAAGTCTTCAAACCTCTTAATTTTTGGACTTGAGAGGTTTTAAGAGGTATTTTTCAAAAAAACAAATGGCCCCTTAGTGTCCTCTGATAAGTTAAGTGATAACTCAACCTCTTGATTACCTCTTGTTTCCGTTTAACACCATTTTTCCGACTAAAATGTTTAACCCCGATGTACCCTGCATTTGCAAAAACGCAAAGCACGAAGATTGTTAATCTGCGTGTTGGCTTTCCAGAACATCTTGAATCTCTTAAATAGGGGTTTCGGTGTGTGAAATACGATTAGAACTCTACATCTTCGCAAATCTGCCCCCATCCTTCTTTTGTTTAATTTTTTCTCGTTCCGTCCTTTGATCATCAATGCTCACTCCAATTGATGTATTTAAGTTGAATTTTTGAGGGATAAAATAGACAATTATACATATTCAGACGTTTGTCATTTACAAAAATAAGTAGTCTTGTTGATTCAGACTTTAACACCTCTTAGGAAACAAAGGCCACCTAGGCCTTTGTGTTCAAATTGTTACAATGTGGGATGTTTTTCACTATGTATATTCATGTAATATGTTTGAATATTTGCTTCTTTATCGGTTATTATCCAAATTCTATGTATTCCTTGAATTTGTTATCTTTGTTTTCTTGAATCTAATTTGGTATTAGTTCATTTTGAATCGTTCTATGTAGATATTACCGAGTATTAAAGCTAATGTAAAAGCCACTACAAAGAAGTGCCATTGGTGTAGAATGTGTAGCTATCGAGTTCTTGTCAAGTGTTTGACTTGCAAAAAGCAATTCTTTTGTGAAGATTGTATTCATGAGAGGTTTGTTCTATTCTCTCATCATTCATAATGCTTATTATCATGCTTTTGTTTGGTAGTATATCATGATTTTGGATCTCAAAAGAGCAATGTGTGCCAAGTATCCTTTATAAGTTAAATATCTTAACTTGTTATTGATATGGATATTATATTTTGACCAAACCAAACCAAACAAACCTAGTAAGGGACGGACCGAAGGGCTTTTTGTGGTGGTGGCATGTGCCACTGTCTCGTTCCTCCGTCGTGTAAAAAATTATAGGGTAGTGAAAAGTGCCACGGTATCAATCTTTGCATGCCACTGTATATATTTTAAAACTACAATGAGGACACAAGGCCCAAGTTCGAATGTAATTTCATTTTTTTTAGTTTTTTAGCTTTTGGTTTAAGATTGATTATGTTTCCAAAAAAAAAAATTGTAATAAAAAATTTGAACATTGGACCTCACATATGAAAAGCAATGAACCAACCAACACGGTGATGATTTTGTGAAAAATATCCCTATATTTGTTTCTTATAGTCAAATGTGCTCTTGTTTGAAAAAGATTATTGGTCCGTCCCTAAACCAAGTAAATCCCACTTGGGTTGTAATTTTGGATTTCAAGTACTTTGGTAATCCCTTGGTATTATTGGGTACACAAATCACTTGTCCCCAAACTCTATATCTCCTCCCTTATCCACCAATCAGTTTCTGAACATCATCATTTTTATTTAGGGGGTGTTTGGAGCGCTTATGATGAAAAGTATCAGCTTCTCCAAGAAGTTAATTTTTTTTTTTGCCTTCTTGAAAAACTGCTTATTGCTTTCCGAGGAAGCTAATAGGTCATAAGCACCTTCAAATAAGCACTCCCAAACACCCCCTAATATGCACTTAATTAATTCATCTTTTTATTCTCTTTCTTTTATGCCCCCTCCCTATAAATCAATCAATCAACCAACCCCTAACACAACATTACTTTATTGAAGAAAGAGTGATGTGTTAGGGTTTGATTTTGGGTCAGGGAGGAGACATGGAGTCATAAAGCACTATTTGCCTACAAAAAATTTCTTGATAAAAGCTTATTTTTGTTCTTGGTTGTTTAAATGGATTTAGGCATCTTGATAAGGCGGAAATCAAGAAACAGTGCCCCGTTTGCCATGGAAATTGTAGCTGCAGAGTCTGCATAAGAGGAAGATCTAAAGAAGTCAAAACTAAGGTTTGTGTCAAAGCTCCGTTTGTCAATTTGATAAAATACATAAAAAGTACTTACTAGCCACCGTTAAACTTTTTCTCACAAAATAGCCAAGAAAGCATAAGTCAAAGTCGCAAGGTACTTTTCCTTGCGGTTTCTGACATTTTCTTATGCACCCAAATGAAAACTTGGGCCCACCTCAAAAATAAGTTAAGGAGTAAATTACAATTTTCGTCCCGTGGTTTTAAAGTTTTGCTTTTCGTTCATATGAGTTTGCAGTTTATTTCTATTTAAGTCCCCAAGGCTAAGTACTACTTTTAATATGAGGGGGTAAAATAGAAATGAATTGTAAACCATAGGGACGAAAAAAGCAATCAAGTTTAAATTATAAGGACATAAATAATAATGAATTACAAACCGTGGGGATGAAAACCGAAATTTCAAAACTACAAGGACGAAAATAGAAATTTTCAACAAACCACGAGGATGAAAAATGTAGTTTATTCTGAAATGAGGTACAATGGCGTACACACAGCGAAGGCGGCAACTTGTGGTGTGACTTGCGGTTTCTTGGCTATTTTGTCAGAGAAGAAAATGGTGGCTATAATGTAATTTTTTTTTTCATGAAGTGGCCGTTTAAGATGATAACCCAAATTTAATGTCGTTTTTTGCATACTAACAATCACTTTCCTTTCGTTCAATTCAGGAACTCGTTTATAATGGCGATGAGAAGTTTGATAAACGTCAACAACTTCTTTACATGCTTTATTTGCTTTTACCTTTGCTTGAACAAATAAATGAAGAAAAGACCATCGAGTTAGAAATTGAAGCGAACATCAAAGGTAGAAGATTGTATTTCTTGGTTCTTTTTTGTATGGAAATGATTGAAAACGAGAAACGAATTGATGGGTTTTGATAACTTTAGGCAAAGAGGATAGCGAAGTAGAGATACCGTGTGCTACGAGCTCTCAGAAGCGGCAATGTTGGTATGCTTTCTATTGCTCTTCGTGTTTGAAAAACAAAAGATTTTTTCTTTTCTTTTTGGGATGTTCTATATTACTTCTCCATCACAATATAAGTGTCCGTGGTTCTATTTAGTTTGTCTTAAAATACGTGTTCGTTCTTAAAAGTATGTGCCGACTTTCCGATTCTACCCTTAGTTATGAGATAGAGAAATTCATTACTCCCTCTATTATCAAGGTAAATTTGTCATTTAGTTAATGCAAAAAGTGTTATATCTACACGTTTCTAAAACTGTGTGCCTTTTTCATTGTTGACATTTATTTTGGGAAGGAGGAAGTAATTGCAACAATCTTTTTGCTTGCTTTCTTGTTTGTAAGCCGGGGGGTCTTTACGGAAATACCCTTCCCTTGACCCCACCTCTTCGTGGGATTTATTGGGTTTGGGTTTTCCTTTTTACCTTTTTGTCAAGGTTCAACCGTTCAACGGTATTTTAAATAGTGCAAAAGGCACCAAAAAGCGACAAAGTTCTGTTTAGTTTCTTTTTTTGTAATCAAAGATTTTCTTTTACTTAATCCATGTAACCCAGTTTTATAATTTCTTACTTTGTACCCATTTTTTATTGATAACCCACTAATCTTTTAACATTTTAAGATGTGGGTACCCATTGTCAAAATGCTTACGTCAAAGTGGACAATAAACTTGACACCCACATCATCAAATGCTACAAGATCAACACTTACCCTGTCAAAATGGGTGAAAAATAGAAAATTTGGATTCTTTGTTGCATTGATCGAGAGAAAAAGAATTCTTTGGGACCCGAAGAATAAATTGATGCATTTTCTTTTCTTCTAAATATTTGACTAACGGCCAAATGTTGTGATAACGCGAGTTGGAATCGTATTTGGTGCAGCAGTTTTTGCAAAGCGTGTATTGTGGACGTTTACCGAAGCTGCGGAAATTGCTCTTACGTTCTATGTTTATCTTGTTGTCGGGAGTTTCGTGATGGAGACTTACATGGGGGTCTTAAAAATCTTAAGTACACAAAGAACGATAAAAGAAAATCCTCTTTATGCACGATATTGCGGGATTGGAACACTAACGAAGATGGAAGTATAAAATGCCCGCCCAAGAATTTGGGCGGTTGTGGGGATGGCGTTCTTGGCTTATTTCGTCATCCACCCGTTAATCGGAGTAAAGATCTCGAAGAAAGTGCGAAAGAAATAGTTTCTGCTTCCAATATTGCGGAATGTTTTGAGGCCGATTCTTCGGGTTGTGCACTGTGTGATGACGAACCCAGCCACCGTGAGGGAAAAAACGTGGATGGAATCTTGATTAACGACAAAGGCTTGTATTTTCCGATTCGGGAGGATCTCGGGGACGAAAACCTTCGACATTTCGTGAAGCATTGGGTCAAAGGTCAACCGCTTATCATTCGAGATGTGATCAAGAGTGAAACGGAGTTGAGTTGGGATCCGGTGTTCATGTTTTGCACGTATCTTGAACAGAGTGCGAAGTCCCGAAAGGACAAAGAGGTAAAGTTGAAGAATTGCTCGGATTGGTGTGAGGTGCAAATGGGTCGGCAGCAGATTTTTATGGGCGGGAAAACGCATGCGAATGTGTGGGACGAGAAGTTGAAGTTTAAAGTGTGGTTATCTTCCGGATTCTTCCAAGAACATTTTCCGAGCCATTATGTGGCCGCAATTAATGCTCTACCGCTTCAAGAGTATATAAATCCGCTAACGGGTATTCTTAATTTGGCAGCGAATGTGCCGCCGGAAAGTCAAAATCTTGACTTGGGTCCGTTTGTTTATATCTCTTATGGTAGAGCCGAAGATCTTATGCGCTCTGATTTCTTGACGAAGTTATGTTATCATGCGTATGATATGGTACATATCTAAATTCTCTAACAGGATTTCTTCGAACTTTTTCGTATTTTAAGGGTGCGTTTGGTACGTAGACGGAAGTAGACAAGACCGGACGGACGAGAGTGAAGTGGGCAAGTGAAAGCATTTTGGAAGGTTTTAGGGCTGTAATTTGACATGGGTAGTTTAGTAAATTACCAATCTTGTCCCATCTTCCTGCTTCTTGTTCTATGTTAGTTTGACATGGGTAGTTTAGTAATTTACCAATCTTGTCTCATCTTCTTGCTTCTTGTTCTGTGCATATTATAGACGAAACTAGACTTGATCGGACAAAAGAAAGTAAAGTAGGTGGGTGAAAGAATTACAAGGTTTTAATTTGATATGGGTAGTTCAGTACTTTACCAATCTTGTCCCATCTTCCTACTTCTTGTTCCATGTATATATAGACGAGATTGGATGGACGAGAGTGAAGTAGGCGAGTGAAAGAATTACAAAACGTTTCAGGGCTTTAATTTGACAATGGTAGTTTAGTAATTTACCAATCTTGTTCCGTCTTCTTGATTTTGTTCCACATATTTTAGTGGGACAAGAAAAAGATGCATTTTTGTTCCTACTCGGGTCTTGTCTTGTGTTGGTCTAATGTCATGCCAAAACCTGGGACAACAAGTTTTTGTACTGTCTTGTCCTCCGTACCAAACGTTCCCTAAGATACCAAGCGTATAATCCTCCAACTATCGTTCTTGAACTTTTTTAACCTTTTTTTTCTTTAGGTTAATATTCTTGTTCACGCTACGGACCTTCCGATTTCTGAGAAAAAGCTCAACAAGGTCAAGATCTTGTTGAACAAATACAGTTCGCAAGATCAAAACGAGTCTTTGGAGAAGAACGAAACGAATCAACCGTGTGGGAGATCGTCGTTTAGTAGCGAAGTAACTCAACAATCGGAGGAGTTGGAGGAGGATAACACGAAAGGAGAACTCACTCAGATACCCAACGGAAAAAACCAGTCTGCGTTCTCCGACGATTCTAGCCTCAGTGAGTCGGACGACGAGGATTTGTGTCAAGATGAGTCGGGAAGTTCGAGTTGTAACAAAGGGAAACCGGTCGACACTTCTGGGGCTCAGTGGGATGTTTTCGAAGAGAAGATGTGCCAAAGCTTGTGGAGTATCTTAGAAAGTATGCCAATGAGCTTAACCAATCGTATAGCTCTCCCAAAAAGGTATCATATTCCAATCAACGTAAAATACTTAGGGGGTGTTTGGGATTGCTTATTTAAAACAACTTATGCTTATCTGCATATTTGCTTATTTGCTTATTGCTGGTTGGAAAAGTTAAGGGTGCGTTTAGTTGTGAAAATTTTCTAGTTTTCCAAGATTTTGTTTTGAGGAAAATGAAAATTTAGAAAGCACGTTTGGTTCACATTTAGTTTTCTAAAGTTCTAAGAAATGAAAATTTTCTATTTTCTAACTTCAATGTAAATTAGAAAACTGATTTTAGTAGTTTTTCGAAATTTTCTAAATGAGTTTTCTAATTTTTTAATGTGGAAAATGAAAACTCCACCATTTCAGCCAAACGTGTTCTCTAAATTTTTTATAGAAAACTGAAAATGAAACTCAACTCCATTTTCTGAAAACGTTTTCTAGGAAAATGAAACAGTTTTCCACAACCAAACACACCCTAAATGGTTTTGACTTCTTAAAGAACTCCTTATTTGTTGGTTGGCTCCATTATAAGCCTTTTATCCAAACACCCAAAACTCCCTTTTTGCTTGTTGGCTCCATTATAAGCAAATAAGGAGTTTTAATAAGCAATCCCAAACACCCCCTTAAAACATGATTAAGTTACAAGAGGTGCTAAAGTTTGAAGTCTGATTTCACTTCTGATTTCACGTTAGGTTGTCCATCCGATTCTTGATGAGAATTTCTACTTGGATGCTTTTCATATGAAGTATCTTAAGGATGAATTCGGTAAGTATTATCTATCCCCACCTTTTCTTTTAGGTTTTTTTAATAAAAGATTTATAAAATAAGGTGGATTTTATTTTCATTATGGTCGTTTTTATTAATTGTAGATGTGGAACCATGGACATTTGAGCAACGTATTGGTGAAGCGGTTATCATACCAGCCGGTTGCCCCTATCAAGTAAAGAAAGTAAAGGTAGTAACTTTTTGCTCACATTTTTCCGTATATACTGTATAGGTTAGTTTGTTTAACTATTTTTCGAGTACCTAAAATACCCTCCGTAAATGAATCTTTTGAACCCAAGCTAATATGATATATTTATTTTTAATATTGAAATGGGTAAATAGTATTTTAACTAAAAATCTTCCAAAAATAAGAAAATATTGCAAAAGTTTAGAACTTTTTACAAGTCGGGGGTCTTCAAGAAAACAGGATTTTCTTGATTTGTAAGATCTGCTGACATCTTATATCTTCCTCAAACCCTACATGTGTGGGATTTTCTTGATTTTTTTTCTTCAAGAAAACTAGTTTTTACGGTTTCAAAATTTTGTTAAATGTTAAGTATTATGGCTTGTTCTGATTGTTGATCCTAACTCGTCTTCATGCAGTCGTGTGTTAATGTGGTTTTTGAATTCATCTCGCCCGAAAGTGCATCCATAGGAATCAAGTTGAGTGATGAAACTCGTCAACTTCCGTGAATCACAAAGCAAAAGGAAAGATGCTTGGGGTAAATATTTGAACAATAGTTCGAATGGATTTTTATTTATTTATTTATTTAAAGATTTTGGATAGGAGAGCGTTGCTAATATTTGAACGGTTTTTCAGGTCAAGAAAATGACTATTCATAGTGTGAATGCCGCAGTTGAGGAAATCCGTGCAGTTTCACAAGCAGAGTATGAGTCTATTCTTTTCACAAAATCATAGAATTTTGCTTTTGATTGACCCGTTTCTTGGCTCAACTCGATAAATTTTATATTTTCATTGTAAGATTTATAAAAATATACAAGCAAGTTCGGCTCGAAAAAGGGTATGCTCGAATAGCTCGGCTTGTTAAATTAAAGGAGTTCTATTTTGTGTTCGAGATTGACTCAAGTAGCTCATTAAATGCCAAATCGTTTACACAACTACCTTTTTTATTATCAATCTCAAACTTTATTTTTACTTTCAGGATCAAGGATAAAGTCGGGGAGTAGAAACTACTGAGGGAGCTACAAGTGAACTCAGCATCCGATCAAATTTCACCATGTGACGTAAGTTGCATGCTTGTTTTTTGTGAGTTTTTATAAGGGTGTGTTTGGTATGTGAAACAGTACAGGACATGACAAAACAAAAACTTGTGGGCCCATGTTTCGTGTGACAATTAGATCGAGACCGCACACCACTGAGTTGGGACAAAAAGGCTTTTGTTTTTCCAAATGCCATTAAAATAGGTGGAACAAAAATCCGGAAGATTGGTAAATTACTAAACTACCCTCGTCAAATTGAAGTTGTAAAACCATCCATGATTCTTTCACTCGCCTGCCTCAGTATTGTCTGAATACCAAACACACCCTAAGGAAATCCTGTTTATAAAGTTTCATTTTAACATCAAAGCAATCCAAAATCTACAGATATCAAAAGGGGAGGAAGGTGCTCAATGTTCGTGATTTAGTGTTGAATCAACCTATCGTGCCGATGATATGAACATGGTATCGAGAACAAATATGAATTAGTACATGAAATTTAAGTTAGATTACCAACTTTGTATGTGGCAATTAATGCTTTATGTTTTTACATGAAAGATATGTCCATTGTGCAATATTTAGTTATTTTACATTTGGTATATTCCATATACTTGCAACGGTTTCTAGCAAAGTTTCAATCTTACCTTTTCCCCAATTGTCGTTATAGAAATTGTTGTTGATGAAGAATTGGGTCCAAAAAATCTTCATTTTTGTTGTTGGTAAATGGTTTTTAGACCCTCGATTAATAGTCAAGTACTTCAAATGTTGTTTTTTTTTTACCAAATGTTGCAATTTTTTTTACCAAGGGAGTATGATTGTTTTACGATATTTTTAAGGATTTCTCTTTTAAATGGGGTTTTGCTTATGTGTATTAATGTCGGTAAATTTTGAGTATTACATGAAAGAGTAGTTAAATTATGCAAAGAAACATTGTTGCCATGTAAGTAGTATGCCAATACGATGCATCGTTAGTCATTTAGTTTAGAATATAGGTCGACATTTGTTTGCTTTATGTGTGTGTGTGTGTGTATAGGGTTGGCTTCATGTGAAACCCGTGAGACCATAAAATAACACTGAAACTTCACAACAAATTACTTGTGAAGCTACAAAAAACACTGAACCTTCACAACACAATCTGTTGAAGGATTACCTTCACGATGTTTTGCTGTGAAGGTTTAGTGTTATTTATGTGGTCTCACAGGTCTCAAGAAAACAAGTTGGTATTACATGATCCCAAGTCTATATATACACACATATATCATGGATCATTTGTTAGGGTCTATCCGTCTATATTGTTCAATTTAAAACAAGATAAGAGATTGAATGGGATGTGTACATCCCACCCCCACCCCACCCCATGTGGGATATGGATATAACAATATTGCTTGGTTTTATGAGAGCTTAACCATCGGAATGGTAGATACAGTGAAACATATGAAAAGTACAACGGGAAATTTTCTAATAAAGTGCTCACAAATAATATCTTAGTCATCTTAGTTGCTTGTGTTGATGAATTATCTATTGTTTCCTTTGCTAAGTTATCTTTAATTCATTATTAAATCCTAGTGCACTTAATTATGTGATATTTGCCTTATAGTATAATTGTTCCACCTATGCTATTCTCTTTGTTTAATACTTCAAATTGTCGTTATTCAGACTTCTAGTAGGTCTCAATTAGTTAATAACTTTAAGGGACTTGGGGGCCATTTACCGAACTCCTACTGGGTAAGCTTAACTATGGCAAACACCTTTTACCCGGTACGTGCTTGCTAGGTAAGAGTCTTCTTCCTCACTCACTGGTATGGTTGTTTTTTCATAAAGTCCTGTATGGATAAAGTTGTCTGTGTGGATTAATCCGTCTGCATAGATTGAGAAGGTTTTTGTTTAGGAGGGATTTTTAATAGATGGAAGGAGTGTGCTCTTAATTGGGAGGGGTATGTTTGGAAAAAAAAAAACTTGGCTTTTGGCATAAAGCTTTCCCCTCTTAGAAGCTTATGAATAAGCCACTTTCTACATTATTAAGCCACTACCAAACAGTCATGTATGGCTGACCAGATAACCCGTGAGTCCCATTAAGCTCATTAAGATGCTAACAAACATGTCCTAAGATTCTCTCTTTGCTATGCTTCTTACAGGGTAAGATTCTCGGTCCTTGTCATGCTCACCTTGGTATCCAGTAAGCTTTACCCATTAAGTATTATGTAAAACCACCCCTAAATGTTTATTAATTAG
The DNA here is from genome assembly GCA_030169165.1 of Centaurea solstitialis. Classification (NCBI taxonomy): domain Eukaryota; kingdom Viridiplantae; phylum Streptophyta; class Magnoliopsida; order Asterales; family Asteraceae; genus Centaurea; species Centaurea solstitialis. The sequence goes on from CM058040.1 coordinate 49,886,658, forward strand.
TCTAGTGCGTAAAAGAGGCATAAATTAAGATACTTTCTTTCCCCCATCAAATCTCGACGCTTAAATTCATCTACTTACACATTAATGTATCTATACGTAAGCAATCACAAATTGGGTAAGTTCTAACTTTTTTATTTGAATTATTTGAATTAAATTCTTTTTTTGTCATAGGTGTTTCTTGGCCTCTCTTGATTCACATAATGGAATTCCAAAAGAAGCTTTGCAACAAAGAGTCGTGAAAGTGCGTTCTTCAAACGGATGTTTGATTTCGAAGCTATCTTCGTGGAACTTTGAATCACGATGAAGCTGAAACCGGTGATCGCCGAGTGAAAGGTTGAACGTAGCAAAGAAGAGCAAAAAAGGTACGCCTTACGTCCTTTTGACTTTTAAAGTCAAAGTCGTATTCGTCAAATCATTATTTTATTACTATATATATCCGTTTACGAAATTAGAACCAATGGCGTTATTTAGTCTGTTGGATCTTATATAACTACCTTTCCGTTTTGGGTTCTGGTTTTCACTTTGGCCAATTATACGATACTGCCAAAAAGGATGTATGTGTGTGTGTCTGTTGGGAGGTTCAAATAAGAAGGCCAAGTATCATGAGAAGGCAAGAATGAAAGGTTCAAATGTGAGTCATTGGAAACATTTAGAAAAAATCTAGTTGAATCCACATATGCATCTTCTAATGGATTTTTTTTAGTGATTCACGTATGAAAGCTCTCTTCGTACATTCTCATGATATTTATTCTTATTTGAACTGTTCTCGTGGAGACCACTAAATAACATTGAAACTTCACAGCAAAACATCGTGAAGATACAAATGACATCAAGGTTTAGTGTTATTTATGTGGCCTCATGGGTTTCATGAAAACAGTCTGGTCTCACATAATGTAATGTACTACTTGGTTCCAAGAAAATTGTTAGAAATTCCATTATGGGTATGTTCATACTCTTCCCCCAAATATATGAAGTTAAAATTACCTTATTACCCACAATAGCTTGTCTGGTGTTTGGGCTCCCCTTAGGTTGCCAGTTTGTGTCTTCTCATGGCCATTTGAGATTTTCTTGGTTGTTAACTTCAGGGTTTCACGAGATTAGTTGAAATACACGCAAGCAGTGTTGTCAATATCGATAAATACCGATATCGATATCGATATCGACCAGACTTCGGTATTGGTCTTATACCGATAAATACCGATATTCCTTTTTTTTGTATTTTTTATTTATTTTTAGAATTAGTAAAAATTGGTATTTTTGTTATCTAATATATATATATATATAATAGATTAAGTCTTGAGAAACTTATTATTATGTTTTGTTCTATAATATATATGATTTTTGGAGACTTTCAAGGTAATATATTAATATATAAATATATAATTTATATTTTAGAAAATATCGTTATTTTATAAATAACTGTCGATATTTATCGTTATTCGTTATGTAACATATCTGTAAGCCATCGTTATTTTGCGGTATTCGTTACTGACAACTATGCACGCAAGTTCCCAAACACTCACAGTTACCCAAAAAGAGGCATAGCGTTCATTGATTAAGGTCCACAAAATTTACTTAATATGGATAAAACCAAACAAAGGCCAGATCAACGTACATCCCACCTCCAGATGTGATATACTGAGCTTGTTTGGTTCGGTCAGGTTTTTGAACGTTGGGACTATAACTTCTCTAATCTTCTACCGTATCTCTTTCATGCCCATACGGGTTTGTATTCTTTTCATCTTTACTTTGATAGATTGATCAAAACATCTGCAATCAGTTAGATCTGCATACACCCCACCCTCAAGTGGGATATACTGGGCTCATTTCGTTTGGTTTATTGAACCATGTGTAACGTTCTTTTTATTGCAGCCTTGCAGGTGACGACCGAAGAGAGGCCTTCATGATTCTTGTTTATGCAAGCGTGCAAACACTTGCAACTCGAATCCAAATCAAAGAGGACACACACGTTATATTATATATAATTCACAAGAAACAAGCATCTTTGTTTTCGCAAGCCGATCCAACGGGTTCACCATGGACGCCATTTTCGTCCTCCATCGTTCTATTTTCAGAATGTTCTTCCGCCATTTTCGTGAGCTTGGTTTTCTTGATGGTGTGGAAGAATCACACCCCTAAGGTCATTTTTTATTAGCTCCAAGATGTGCATTGTGTGAGATGAATGATTGTAGGTTTCGATTTTGTTTGTGATTCAGGTTCTTTTTTGTATTATATAATATTTCATATAACGATATACGACAAATGAAACTACTTCCCACCTTTGGTGAGGTTGACTTTTGACCTTTGGAAATATTGGGTTACTTGATATTGTTGGTCCAATGACCCTTGTGTGTTTCTGCTTTGTGTGGTCCAACTTTTGTTGGGTCGATTACAAGGGGCCCGTGGCTCGTTACTAAAAGCGTGTACCATTACCATCGGTTATGCTTTTTTGGAGGGGCCCGATTGAGGGGTTGGTTACCGTTTATTTTCTTATTCACCAAACGGGCTTATGGCCGTCTATTTTTTATTCCCATTTTGTCCGACTATAACTAGGTGTTTGAGTTTGTGATTTATTCAGTTACGGTGTTTTCTTAGACGGTTGAAAAGAAAGACCGATTACAATTATTTTCGAGACCAATAAAAGAACCGAAAATGAGACCAATCACATTTTATATGTTCAAAGTGCACCTAAAATATGGGCATCAAGACTAGCTTGTGTGTCAACAGTTGCATTTCTTAAAGACTCTAAAGATAATAGTAAAAAAAATGTTTTAGTTCTTTAAATCACCTTTAAAAGCAATTTGGATCGGCCAGGTTTGAACCCGGACCAACTCTATAAACATGCAGCTTTAACCATCCGGCTAGGAATGCCACATCCAAACGTATTTACCAACATATTTTTTAATGGTTAATGAAAATGAAGAATGGGTGTCTATATCATAAAATTATTGCTACAATTGTCCTTTCATTAACTTACACCTTCATTGACAAAAATTTTCCCTTTCGAAAATTGTTTGAGTAAACAAATCAATATATATTCTCAAAACAAACTATCGACACGTGGTTTTACAAAATCATTTTTGGAGATGCGAGCATGGTGTTTATGGAGCCATCAGTCCTTCGATTGTGTAAGTTAGCGACTTTGCCCAGTCTTCTTTCAGTAACAACGTTTGTAGCGTATGCATAACATCGTAATCTGGATCCAACTTCCTTTGCCAACCCTGCAAGAATGCAACAAAACCAAAAGGTCATTGGCTCTACAATATACAGGGTTACCGGTAAATCCAACCTGCCTTGATGTCAAGGGTCAAAATCTCAAAAAAAAAAAAAAAAAGTGAGGTGTGGGTATTTGATTAACAGGGATCTAGAAACGCTTCTCACCAAAAACGGCACTTGTTCTCACATGATCCCACGCCTCTATACATTTAGTTCAAAAGTGTCTTGAAAAACTTGTTATAGCACCCAAAAAACATTCTATATACTTATTGTAACACTTTATATAGCTATTTAGTCATATAAACTTAAGTTTTATAATAAACAGTCTATTAATATATTTAGACATATTTGTATACACATATTGACTAATCGAGCTTACATGCATAAGAAAGGAAATAAATACCTCAAGGACCAAAGTCGTAACCATCACGGTGCAGACGTTTCCATCTATGTTGACTCGATGACGCCTCACTTGCTCTAGCAATTGATGCATGCAATCCGCAGGGTGGACCACGTCACCTTCCGGTGTACCCCAAAAGTCAAACGATTCCGTGACTTCCTATCAACATAAAATGATTACATCAAAAGGGTTTGCTTACATACTGTTCTTGATTTTTGAAATAAACGTGTTTCATCGAAAAGATACCGCCATAACCAACATGATAGAATTGGCAAAATTTACACAGAATTAAAGATACAGTCTTCGGCTTAGCGGTAGAGTGAAAGCCCTAATGTGATTATTTATCCATTTTTCTCTTTCTAATGTGTATATTACCTTCTTCCATCACATAATAAATGTTCACAATGAAAAAGGCATGCTGTTTTAGAAATTTGTAGTAGCAATTTATAATCAACTAAATTACAACTATAACCTTAATAATAAAGGGAGTAATGAATTTCTTCATCTCATAATTAAGAGTAGAATTGGAAAGTAGGCAATTATCTTTACAAGTGAACTTATTTTGGGATAAACAAAAGTAGAAATGCGAATGTAAACTTGAAAAGATTCTTAATGAGCTCATAACAACCTTTTCGATTCATCCCAAAAAATCAACCTACTCGCTTCATTGAGTCTTGTGTCTATGCCATGCGCCTTAAAGACCACAGTTTGTACCTAACCTTGAGGGTCAACTCAATTGGAAAATAAAAACTTGGACTTGGAGCTTCTCTCCAAAAGTCACCGGTTCCAGTCTCCTTAGGGCCACTGGGGATTTTCTTGACTATTATCTTAAGGACCTTATGAGATTAGTCAAGGTATGCACACGCTGGCTCTAACACCTGCCATTATAGCGAATGCAACACACACACACACATACACGCGCTGGCTCTAACACCTGCCATTATACTAAACTTATCCCTAACAGTAATCTCGGACTCTCGTGTGTTTACCACACACACACACACACACACATATAGGGGGCCATTCATAGGAGAACTAGGTAGTTTGTGGGAACTGTGAGAACCAATATGGACCATTTATTTCAATAATTGATGACTTACAAGAAAAACAAATCCCTAAAAAAACTACTTGACGGTTATCGCCAATTAAATAAATAAAATTGGTTAAATTTAATAAAATAAGTGGTCTATATTAGTTATCACAGTTCTCACAAACTATCGAGTTCTCATTTGATTAATCCCCTATATATATATATTTACATATAAGTATACAATATTTATATATGGCAGATACTCACGCACACTGCTCACATTTTGTGAGGTTTGAACCCTTAATTTTCTATATAGGAAGCTAGCTGGGCTCTATCAATAACTTGAGTACCGCAGGGCCAATGACCCTTTGGTGAGTGTATTTATATGACGCTCAAGGATTTCTTGTTTCCACTTAAAGGCCTTCTATCTTTCTTTTTTGGCACTTAAGAAAATCCCAACATTAAGAGAGTTTTTTTAAGGGAACATTATTTGCATTACAACGACATAACAATGTAAATAAAGTTCCAAAAGCACAATTTGTGGCAAGGCTTTAGCGTTGATCATGTAAACAAACAAGTATTTTCTACTGAATAAACCAAACCAAACAAACTTAGTATATGACACACAGAAGTAGTAGGGTCTTGAGGGTTAGGATGTACGTAGACCTTGTCTCTCTACTCTATAGAGTAGAGATGCTATTTCCGTAAAAAACCCCCGAGTTGCAAAACAAAAGCTAAACTACAAATTGACGTAAATCGGATTTACCTTTATAAACGCTTGAGGATTAGGACAATTTTGTTGCTTCGATAGCCTCAACGTGGACCTTGCCGCAGTGTCACCATCTCGACGCGCAACGGCCTTGAAGAACTCCAACAAATTCACTCTATCGTTCTTTGAGAGCTCGGCAGTCATGCCCACATCAAGGAATACGACATGGGGCTTTGATTTGAAGATCCCTTTACGAGAAGGCTTGCTCCGAACAAGGATATTTCCAGGGTGCATGTCTGCATGAATGAAGTTATCGACCTATAACACGAAAAATTCAAGTCTTCAAATACATCAATTATATACTCGTAGGATTAAAAACCGTACGGATCAAGTAAATCCCACTCGAAAGCAGGGTTTGCGGGTGAGATGTAGGCAGACTGAATAAATTTGGGTGTGTTTGATACACAGACGAGACTAGACATGAATGAATGGGAGAGAGTGAGGTGGGAGCGTGACAAATCGTATAAGATTTTAGGGAGTTAATTCGACATGGGTCATTCGGTAATTTACTCGATCCGTCCCAGTAATTTACTCCTGCGTACCAAAGACACCCTAAACATTCACAAACACCTAACTAGAAAGTATCACATATATAGTAAGTGTAACAGATTCAGGTTCAAACGAGAACATTACCTATTCAAGAGAACAAAAATAACGGTTAAATCACATGTGAAATTAAACTAAAATCGCATACAGGATCACATGTGATTCACACCTTTTTTTGACTGTTAATGTAAAATCACATGTGATTTTGCACATGATCTGGCTGTTTTCGTATTCTCTTAAATAGTTAGCATTTTCGTCCGAACCTCCCTCAACTGAAATATGGTTATTTTCATCTGAAAGAGATGGAAGCATTAAAAACTAACGAATACGGTACCAGAAGCATCTTCAAAAGTGCATGGGTACCGATATGAGCAAGAGAGCTCTTAAGCCGTTCGTGTCCTTCGAGTTCATCGACATAATGTGCAACGCTTTCTCCTTGCTCAAACGTCTCCACCAAAACCGCGGGATGAACAAGCGGATACACGGGTTTCGGAAACGAAACGTCCCTCCATCTTCGAAAGTTGTAAATGAAACGACTCAAGTGTGCGGCCTCCCGTGCAAGATCCACTTGCGACATCATGAAAACCGCAAATTGTTGCACGCTTTCATCCAATCTCAACCATCTCAAAGTGGGTATGAATGTTGAAATCTTCGCTACCACGTTAATGATCTCGAAATCTCTTCTAATCGATTCACCAACCCCCGGATGCCTAACTTTAACCGCAACTACCAACGGCTTGCTCTGCTTTCCACGATACCGGTGCTTCAACGTTGCCCGATGGATCTGAGCAATACTCCCCGATGCAACGGGCACCTCTTCAAAATCGTCAAAGATTTCGGAAATCTTGCGGCCGAAAGCCTTCTCGACAGTCTTTTTCGTGTACGCGAAGCTATGCTCGGGAGCTTTCGTGTGAAGCTTCGAGAGCTCCGTGCACAGATCCCTTGGGAAAAGATCTGGTCTCGTCGCTGCCCATTGACCCCATTTTATAAAAGCGGGACCCGCTATTTCTAACGTCCGGCGGACAGTGCGGAGCCATCGTTTTCTCGACGAGCTACCGAAATACTCCGCAAATGGGGCCATCGCGATACTGGGTGAGAACAAGATCGCCAAATAGATCGCTCTCACCAATAATATGAAACCTTCATATACCGAAAGGATCGATGAGATCAAGAGCGCGTGCCCGTCTTCCGCGTGCATGTATAGGGTGTTTCTCGGTTGAAAAAATTCCGAACTTTGACCCGTTTGTGCCAATGCCGTATTCCCGCATATTACCGCGAATATGCCTGGGATAACCACATACGAGCGGCTTAACGCCAGACTAAACGCTTGAGAAATACGACTTATACAAGAAAAATCTTTCCCGTTGTGAGAAGAACTCCAAGATAGCCGTTTTAACGCAATTTGAGCATGATGTGCGATTGTATCACTTGGGGTGACAGAATAGTTTCTCTGAAAAGCGATCTTGCCGAAACCGTATTTGGCATTGCATGCCCAAAACGAAAAACGTCGCCTACTATGGACCATATATTGGGAAGAAGATTGACCAATTCTATCGACTGATCCATCTTCTGATTGAATCCTAAAGTTATTTGTTCGAATCGATCGTGCAACTCTTTTAATATTTCTGAGCACCAAGAGCCTGTATTTATAACCAAAAAGTCAATTTCACCATTCTTAAGACATTGGTATATCTGAATCCCCACCCAACCTTCCCCTCAGTTTACGATACAAACCAAACCAACTCAGTGTATCCCACTCAAAAGTAGGATCATGAATATGATGTGTGCAGACATGTCTTCTACCCCATAATTTACCATATAAACATAAACGGAAATTTTCCAATATATCCCACTTGGAAGTAGGATCAGGGTGAGATGTACGCAAACATGTTCTCTACCCCGAAGTTTACCATAGAATTGTAAACCAAACAAACCCAATATATCCTACTCAAAAGTAGGATCATGAATATGATGTATGCAGACATGTCTTCTACCCCTTAGTTTACCATATAACCATAAACCAAAAAAACCAAGTATATCCCACTCAAAAGTAGGATCGGGGATATGATGTATGCAGACATGTCTTCTACCCCTTGGTTTTCAATATAACCATAAACCAAACAAACCCAGTATATCCCACTTGGAAGTAGGATCAGGGTGAGATGTACACAAACATGTCCTCTACCCCTTAATTTACCATATAACCATAAACCAAACAAACACAGTATATCCCACTTAAAAGTTGGATCATGAATATGATTTATGCAAATATGTCCTCTACCCTTTTGTTTTCCATATAAACATAAACCAAACAAACCGAGTATCTCCCACTCACAAGTAGGATCAAGATGAGATGTACGCAAACCTGTCCTCTACCCCTTAGTTTACCATATAAAATGTAGCAAAAGCATTATAAGTCCATCAACATTGATAATAATAAAAAAGTGTGATGCAAAATCATACATGCAACTTGATTGTTAGCTTTGCAAATTCTAACTAACTACACATAATGACATAAATGCAAAAAACTAAAAATATACAAGCTTTTAAACTAAATTCTACATAACAAAGAGGCATCAATTGAAACCCTAGCTTAATTCCTAAAAGCAAAAGATAGCCAAATAGGTATTTAGCTACATCATTAATGCTGCCAATGTTAACAATAACCTCCCAATATACCCTTTATGTTCTTAATATTGGATCTCTACATGTGAAAAAACCTAAATCATCTATAACAAATTTCAAAACAATTTCTCCAAAATCAAAACTTTCCCCTTTTCAATTCATCCAATAAGATACATTATTCCATTACAAAATCAAAGCATAAAACAACAAATTCGAATAAGAAATCGAAATTGAACCTTGACATAGCGATAATGGAGTTGATTTTGATTACGAATTAGGGCTAATTTGTGCAGGAGCATTTTCTACAAATTCGATTGGAATTTTTGGTTCGATAACGTAATTGATCACATTATTGTTATGGTGAAGCTCCTGATTGATTGAAACTATGGCGGATTTAAGGGAAAGAAAGAAGATGATTTGAATTGGGTTTTTTTTTTTAGATTATATGTTTTTTTGGAACCCTTTTTAGGAGATATTTTTGTACATGTGAAATATCTTTCCAAATATATATGGTAGATTTTCTTTATATATGCTTTGGAAACAAGAAAGAAAAGTTTAGGATGAAGATGATTGATAAAATTTAATGGATATCTTAAATTTTATATGGGTAATAATGATTTGCATAGGCTAATAGTATTGATATCTTTATTAACGTTAAAATCGAGTTAATTTATGTATTGGGAATGTAAAAAATATGTAACGAATTTGTTGTGTATAGGAAGAAAATCACTTGAATATGGGTGTAGTTGCAATGTATAGGTGTGTCATTAAAGCATCTTTCATGCAAGGTTCTTACAAATAAAAAGTAAAGTGGTTTGTAGGAATTATCATTGTGGAAAGATGTTACAAGAACTTTATTTTGTTTATGGGTATTTGGTTAGAGGTTTTAAGGAGGAATCAATGAGAAAGATAAATAAAAGAGAGTGTTTGGTTTTCAATAATAAAATAGGTTGATTATCTTAGAAGCCCAAACCCAAACTTTCATCTTGATTAAACTGGGGGAAGGAAAATTCGTTCTCATTTTCATTCTCATTCATCGGCCTAAACCAATCAGATCGTTAGGTTCTTAAACAAGAATCTTGGTTCTTATTGTTGGGTTTTTGTGAGATCCCTCGGATCAAACTGATTCGAGGATCATCATGGATCTTCGAAACCTTACTGGTCCGATAAATCCCATAGGTTTAAAATCTGAACTGATAAAACCCATATGATCAAATACACACTGTTTCGATCTTAACATGCGGAAGCGATAAAGTTAAAAACCCTTAAAAGCTCATTGATCTTTAGTCGTTCTAGTTTAATTAATTCTAATGGTTTAGATGATTCACCTGGATTGCTCGAGAACTAGTCCACCGGTGATCGACCAACGAATGTTTCTTCTAGTTGAACCGAATGAAATCCCGAAGACTGGAAACCGAAAGTGGAATCCGAATGGGGGGTCGGCGGCGCCGGCTAGAGAGAGAGAGGGAGAGAGAAACTGGAACTGATTTTGTTAGCTGAAAAAGCTTAATTTTTCCTTAACCCATAAGCCTTATTTATATGGAGGAAAAATACAGTTTGAATAGAATCCAGTTTCCATATTGTAATTATCTCAAATCTTTTCCTCTTTTAATTACTGGAAAAGAATTTGCATATGATAATTATATATATATATATTTATCTAATATATATATTATTAATTAACTATTATATATTTATTTTATCTAATAAATATATAATATACCTAATTAATTAATAACCCTCTAACTTTGGTAATTCTGACTGAAAATACTCAACTGATTTATAATTAACTATTATAAATCCTAACTCTCCATTTCTGGGTTTCATATAACTTATTCGACTTATAGGTCCTCACAGGTGTGACCCTCAAGTGTCTTGTAACATTGGATGTGTAATCACTTGGTTTGTCAACTCTGCACATAATCCCTAACAGACTCCCACTTGTGTAAGTTGGCAATACCGCCTTTGATTACACTGACCTAAGGAGGCCCCTAGACAGGCACTTAGGCTGACCAGGTTACAAGAACTCTTATACCCAGACTGGTGATATAAACATTCCGTTTAAGGAAATAGTATCTATGAAACTACTGTTCATTGATTGGGTATATCTTGGCTTTTCCCTTTGCATCACGATATTTCATCTGTGAGTATGAGCTTGGAAAGTGTCAACTCTAAATACTCAAGATTCTGTTTTCTTGACTATCCGACTTTTACTGATAGGTAAACGACAAAGAACTAATCAGTTCGTTTGGGCATGCCCATGCACTTCATCAGTATACTCAGTCAGTCAAGATGGGCCCAGAAATATCTCTCTTCAGAGAAGAGGTGCAAATCCCATCTTGCATATCTGCCTTTAACACCACGGCTTCCGCTGAATCTAGTTACGCCCTTTATAGTTATAGCCACCCTGTTACGGTGTAGCGGTTGAGTGCACTAAGTATTCAGTGGTCCTCATGATACTAAATCAGATACCTCAGGTAATAGGGACAACCACTGTGAGACTTACTTATGACTGATTCCAAGAAGTAATCTCAACTGCGGATCACGTCCAATATTTGCTACTCTATCAAATATCTGTGCAACTTTTAGTCTACAACACTTGTAGCTGTTATTCAGCAACTGATCATAACTACCTAAAAGTTCACAATGACTTTAACACCTTATCATGTTCCCACAATGATAAGTCGTCACGGACAAGTTTTGAATGAAAACTGGAAACTAGTTTCATTCCTGGATTAATTAAAACATGCAAAAATTGTAAAAGTGATAAAGAAATTAATTTTGTATAGTCCATACTACACGCTGTAATAATAACAAAATTAAATATCTTTTCTTTAATAACTTTCATAATATCTATTTAACGTTTGTTAAATACTGGTCTAAAATGAAGTATCACATACCTTCAGTTTAAACCCTTTGATTAAAGTTTACCATTTTAATCAAAGTGATAACCAAATAATACAAGTATGTTGATATTATCTACTTGTATCTGCTAATCATTGATTTGCAAACACCTTTTAAAACAATAACTAGACTTTTATCATATTCCATGAACTTGGAGACCTGGACTAACTTCCAGTTCCTGAATATGTGAGACTGTACTGCAACTTTCCTTAGCTGCTGTGTAGATGAATGATTTCTACCTGAAATCAGATTCCATTTACTACGCTGGTAAATTTACTGGAATTCTATATTTAATCCAACACTTTAATTATTGATTTTAAAGTCAATCACGACCTTTGTTTCAAGGGTCTTGAAACTTTTATCCTTTTGACTAAAAGGTAAATTATATCTTATGAATTCTTATCCTATCTGGATTATGAATTTCGAGATATATTGAATCAATAATTGTATCTTTTATTCTTTATCTCAGACTAGATAGAGAATAAATTGGGCTCCCACTTACTTATATAAAAACTAACTATTACTTAAAATTTACCATTGACTTAGTCAAAACTTTGATTTGTCAATTCTATTTTAAGTAATAACCTTTGAGAATTTCTTTTATAAAACTTAACTGGATTCGATTAAATCCTAATTCCAAAACTTGGAATCTTTCTAGTTTTACAAATACTGTTATTAACGCCATCTGAGTTAATATCCTAAATTCTCCTTTTAAAACATTTGAATAATAAAACTTGATCAAACTTGATTAGTCAATAAAACTTAACTGGATTTGATTAAATCCTAATTCCAGAACTTGGAATCTTTCTAGTTTTATAAATACTGTTATTAACGCCATCTGAGTTAATATAAAATTTGATCACAAAACTATTATTCATAAATGTTTTATTTTCAAAACACATTCCTATAGAATTCGTGTGTTTTGATAGTTTTTATACAAATTACTTCAATTTAATAGATTTTATTGAAGTAACTATAACAGGCAATAACTAGGATCATACGGATTTAAGAATACTAAGCACAATCAGATATTTCAATGTCAAGATAATAACTTTTGAAAATAAAACCATACAATTATAAATCCAAAAATATAATCATCCCAAAAAAAAACTGTTTAAAACATAAATCCAAAAATGACTGTTTTAAAACATAAATCCAAAATATCTTGACTAATATCGAAATAAACTTGTACTTAAGATCCTCAGCAACTTCTGGGCACTTCACTTCTGACCTCCTGCAATAGTCATTTGCTCTAGGTATCAGTATACTTGTAAACTAACAAGTAAGAAGTGACAAATTAAAGCAATCATAAATATCTGAGGTTTACATACCTGCTTCATGACGCTTAGGGCAGTTTTGCCTCCAGTGACCGACCTCATTGCATGTGAAGCAGCGGTTCTCGGTCCTAGATTTATTTGGCTTAACCTTCTTGCCCTTGCCCTTGCTTTTGCCTTTCTTGGGTGCACTCTGGATGGCCTGGACTGGTCCCTTTCCTTTGCTGGTGCTAGCATGCCCATTTTTCTTTTTCACCCCTCCGTCTTTCACCATCAAGACATCCTTGGTCTTGTTCTTGTTCCCCATATTCAGTTCAGCTGTCTTAAGCATGGAGTGCAATTCTGCTATTGTTTTCTCCATGTTATTCATACTGTAATTGACTACAAAGGGCCTGTAGTCTTCTGACAGTGAATTGAGTATGGTGTCTGTTGCTAGCTGCAACGGAACCGGATGACCAAGCCTCTCCAGATGATCTAAGTGCCGTTTCATTTTCATGACATGGTCACTTACTGATGTCCCTTTTATCATCTTGCACTCATTAAATGCTTTTGTGGCATCGTAACGTTCTGTACGAGCCTGGGTCTGGAACATGTCCCTCAGCTGGCGGATCATGTCATAAGCATTTGTATTTATGAGCCCTGCTTGCAGATCTGGGCTCATTGTTGCAAGCATGAGACATGCAACATCCAGTAGATCATCGGAGTGCTTCTTGTGGGCATTCCTAGCAGCAGCCGGAGCATTTGCTGGAGGTGCCTCCCCAAGAGGCTCTTCAAGGACATACCATTTTCTTTTATGTCTGAGTACAATCATCAGATTGCGCTCCCAGTCAAGGAAATTAGAGCCCGTCAGCTTATCCTTCTCTAGGATAGAGCGGAGGGAAAGATTGTTAGTGCTGGTAACAGTGCTTGCCATCTACACAAATTAAAACTTTTGGTCTTTAGCAACTGTAAATAGATTAAATTCCAATAATTATCAATAAACCCTTAAATGATCAATTTATTGGACTAGGATCCTTATTTCATACGTCCTGATGTGCGTAATGTTCTTGCTCCACCAGACCCGTATTTATTTCGGTAGGTAAGGACTTTTACCAATCATGTCTAGCTGACATGACTCCTAGATCTTTTCGGGACCACGCTAACTACTTGTGCATGTTTTAGTCCCTCTAAGTGCATTTTGGCCCGGTACCTCCCGGTGAACATTATAGTACCAAAATAGATCTCACCATTTTGGGGACCTGATTACTATACTCTGGCCGGTACCACCCGGAGATAATTCGCAGAGTTATGTAACCCCTCCAGTTTTCAGTTTGAACACGGACGTTGAAGGTGTGATCACTCATAACGCCCGTGTACCTTATACCGAAGGTGCCCCTAGATGGGTTGCACTACTGATCTATGATTTTCGGGGTTTTGAAAAATTTTACTTCCAGGTTTTGAAAAACTGATTGTTATAAAGGCAGCTGATGTTTTAAACTAACTGTTTAAAATCACTTGCTAATTAAAACTAACTGTTTTAATAGCACACCTAGTTGATAAAAACTAACTGTCTTTGTCAACTTGCCTTTTATATATATAACAATCATTTATAGGTTTTAAAAATAAAATCTACCGTTTTGAAATGTTTGAAAAACTGGTAATTTTAAATACAAAAACCTATATACTTTGTGATACAACCTAGTTTTAAAAGAAACTATTTAAAACTTACTAACATCCAAGATATCACAAATAAACAATTAATCATGCAATTAAATAACAGTTAATCACATAATAACCAATTATAGTTTTTGCCTACGTTTGTTTCCTAAGGACCAATAATGACCTATTTCTCTAAAAGCATCAAAACTTTGCGTAGCTCCCACTGGCCTCGCCATGTTTTGTCAATATTCCGGTAAGAGGATGAACTTTAGCAGCTCCCACTGGCCTTGCTATCCCGAACATCTATCCTATGGTCATTACATAAGGGGTTGCTAATGGCTCGCAGGCCTCCCCGTAAATGTGTCAAAAGTCTAAGTTGGCAAAACTCTATAATAGACTTATATATATATATATATTTCAAACTGAGATGCATATATGAATTTCAAGCAATCACGCAATTATATATGAATCATAAATAAACAATATAATAAAAGCGAGAAATAAACCTAGATCCGTTAAAATTATCTCGTCTTAATTATCGCAAAACTTGGTTTTATAACTGATTCGAAAAACAAACTGTTTTATGAACCAAAATATTTTAAGCTGAAAAATGGTTTTTACTTAAAAACTGAGACTTATAAATAATAAATCCTATTTTATAAAACTAAAACCATTTTATCTAAAAATAATCAACCTTTTACCCAAAAATATCGAAAAACAGGTATTTCGAACTAACTGGTCGAGATACACAATACTGGCCTTAAAACTGTATCTAGATTCGACCAACTGATCAAATACAATACTAGGCCTATTTGACTATTAACTATTCGGTTTATAAAAAAATTTAATGAAGAACTAAAGCAATAAAATTACTTGAATAAGTTAATCTAGATAAATGGGTCTAAAACCAACAAAACTTACTTGAGCCATAAACTTGGTCCAAAAACTGGGCTTATAGGCACATTACCTAACTGGTAATCTTGGGCCATTAGGGTTTCACGATTTGCTCGAAAAACTATCGAGGATCGAAAAATCCTAATCTCGTCTTATCGCTTCGGGTTTTGAAAAACAATCGATACCAAAACGGTCACCCTTTGATCGGTTTCATGACGGCGAAGGTAAACAACCACCGCCGCCGTTGGTAACTCGACGACGATGGCAATCGGCCATCATCGCCGTCGATTTTCGGGAAAGACAAACTAGTTACCGGTGATGATGGTAACAATCAAAATCGTCACCACCACCACCGGTTCCATTCATCGCCGCCGCCTACCACCGCAACGACAGCAGCCGCGAAGGCCGCCATCGCCGCTGATGGCAACAGCCGGCGGCAAAGCTTTCGCCACCACCGCCTATCGTGACCACCACCGATTGGTGGTTTTGTTCGGCGATCAACAGCAAACAACCACCGCCCCTGCCACGGCTCGGCCTTAGGGCTGCCGATGGGCGGCCTGGTGGTTCGCGGTCAGTGCGGCGACGATGGCCGTAGCCACCGCCACCACCTTGCTTCCGCTGCCATCAAAACAGCAGCGCCACCGCCACCAATTGACACACCATCGCGGCCAATTTGTGGCTTGCGGTGGTCGATCGACTTCGGGAGCCAATCGCTGCCCGCCGCCGCGGGGTGGCCATAAGGCAGCCGGCGGCCTGGCAGGTGTTTCGTGGTGCTCCGGCGATGTCAACGACCATGAGCCGCTGCCACCACCGTACAAACAACGCCACCACCGTCGCCAAAACGTGGCGCGGTGGTCGATCATCGTGACGCCGCTACCACCGGTTTCGATCACCACCATCTGTGGTCGATTGCCGCCGTGGCCATCGCCTTGGATTGACTGGCGATTGGCGTGAATAAAAAAACGGCCACCACCACCGTCGCTGGTGGTGCGATTTGACAGCCTACGCCGCCGCCACCAATCGGGTGGTGCAGCTCGGTGGTTGATAGTGATAGCCGACGCCGCCACCACCAATCGGGTGGTCCGGCTTGGCGCTCGTGTGGTGTGATTTTACAGCCGGCGATCGGCCTGGCGGTCCGGCCGGCTACCTGCCGCCATTCCACCGCTGATCGTCGGTTGGGTGTTCTTTGGTGTGTTCGAAGCGATTAAGCGATAAATTTTTTTTTTATATATAAAGCTAAAACGAGAATTAAACGAACAATTTTAACGGATCAGACGAGTTAAATAAAACGAACAGACCGTGGCTCTGATACCACTGTTGGGTTTTTGTGAGATCCCTCGGATCAAACTGATTCGAGGATCATCATGGATCTTCGAAACCTTACTGGTCCGATAAATCCCATAGGTTTAAAATCTGAACTGATAAAACCCATATGATCAAATACACACTGTTTCGATCTTAACATGCGGAAGCGATAAAGTTAAAAACCCTTAAAAGCTCATTGATCTTTAGTCGTTCTAGTTTAATTAATTCTAATGGTTTATATGATTCACCTGGATTGCTCGAGAACTAGTCCACCGGTGATCGACCAACGAATGTTTCTTCTAGTTGAACCGAATGAAATCCCGAAGACTGGAAACCGAAACTGGAATCCGAATGGGGGGTCGGCGGCGCCGGCTAGAGAGAGAGAGGGAGAGAGAAACTGGAACTGATTTTGTTAGCTGAAAAAGCTTAATTTTTCCTTAACCCATAAGCCTTATTTATATGGAGGAAAAATACAGTTTGAATAGAATCCAGTTTCCATATTGTAATTATCTCAAATCTTTTCCTCTTTTAATTACTAGAAAAGAATTTGCATATGATAATTATATATATATATTTATCTAATATATATATTATTAATTAACTATTATATATTTATTTTATCTAATAAATATATAATATACCTAATTAATTAATAACCCTCTAACTTTGGTAATTCTGACTGAAAATACTCAACTGATTTATAATTAACTATTATAAATCCTAACTCTCCATTTCTGGGTTTCATATAACTTATTCGACTTATAGGTCCTCACAGGTGTGACCCTCAAGTGTCTTGTAACATTGGATGTGTAATCACTTGGTTTGTCAACTCTGCACATAATCCCTAACACTTATTTTAATGTTAGTGTGAAGTGACTTGTTTGCTACTTTTTTTATTTTATTTTCTAGACTTTGTAATTATTATTAATGTTAAAAATCAATGAGATTAAAAAAAAGTTACAAAAAATGGTGTTTTATAGATTCGATTTATTTGGAGCTAGCTATGATTTTCGTCCATATAGTTGGCCAACGGTTATTATTTTTGTTATCTTCATTTAGAAATTACGTTTTTTACTATTGTGGTCTGTAATACAGTGTAACTATTTGATCAACTTTGTTAAAGAAGGTTTGTTAAATCAATGACAATTTGCCTCTACATGTACCTTATTGATAAAGGGAATATGAAGGATTTGCCTAAAAAATAAGATAGTTTTTGGGTTTGATACGAGTCCTTACTAACCTTAGCCATTGAATTAGCTAAAAAACCCTTACATTGATGTCTTTGAAAGTATTGAGAGTGATTGAAGTTGTCGATAATCAACTTATCTTTTCATTTTTTTTTTCTCCTTCTATAAAATAGAATGGTAGTCCCCTTTTTATTTATATCATAATTCACATTTCACAAGCATATTAGCCAATTATTTGAAGTGGGCCTTTAAATATTAAATTGGACATTGGTTATCAAAACACAATTAGTCATTTATTTATACTTGGGCCTTGAATGGCAAAATGGCATTAAAGCCCAATGAGCCTTCAATGTCTCTAAAATTGAAATCTTTTTGAAATTTTTATCTATTAAAACTTTAAAGTTTAAATCTATACTTTTTGTAAACTAGTTACTCCAATTTCTTAAAACTCTTACATTTCTAAGAGTAAAATACTTATAAATTAATAATGTATCAAATTTGTTCTTTGTTAAGATTTTTTTTGTTATAAATGTTTCCAACAGGTGGAGTAAAAAAATGTGGAGTGAATTACATGTTTACAAAAGGAGGTTCCAGATTTTAGTTTCAAGTGCACTTTTTAATATTATTTATTTTGGTCTCAGATGCACATTAAATATTTATTTATTTTCTTGTTTTTTTTTGTTATAGAGATGTAAACTTTTTTAGAGACAATGATTATAACTAAGAGTGACTTTAGAAATTAGTTTGTTTGATTAACATAGTAAAAATTCTATCAAAAGACTTAGTATTCCAAAAAAATCAAAATAACTTTATATATTTAATCAATTATGTATAAATGTGTATCATATCAAAATATTGAGCTCAAAGAAAAACTTAGGCGTAGTTTTATTTACAAGAAAATATAATATATCAATAAGTTAATAATTGGTTTAAGTTGAATATGAGTTGCAATGTATTTTTTTAAAATAAAATTCGGTTTTTTTAATTAAAAATAATACATTTTAGAGTAAATTACATATTTGGTCCCTGTGGTTTGGTGGTTTTAACACTCTGGGTCCCTCGATTGAAATAATTATGGATTGGGTCCCTGTGGTATGCGTTTTATAACGCTCTGGGTCCCTTTGGGTCACGCCGTTAAACTAAGAGCCG
The DNA here is from genome assembly GCA_030169165.1 of Centaurea solstitialis. NCBI lineage: Eukaryota > Viridiplantae > Streptophyta > Magnoliopsida > Asterales > Asteraceae > Centaurea > Centaurea solstitialis. The sequence continues at coordinate 49,905,595 of CM058040.1, forward strand.
TTAAACCCATCATGTGCATGTCACATGATAGGCATTTTAGTCATTTCACTTATCTTTTTATTTTTCATTAAAATCACAGGGACCAAATATGTAATTCATTCTATTTTAATTAAAATCACAATTGACACCACCACCACCCACCAATGCCGCCACCCACACCCACACCCATTCACCACCGCCTCCACCATTCACCACCCATTCACCACCGCCTCCACCATTCACCACCCATTCACCCACAACCATAACCACTTCCACCATTCACCACCACCCGCACACAACCACCACCATTTCCACCATTCACCACCGACCCCGCCTCCGCCTCCACCATTCACCACCACCATCGCTTGCACAACCACTACGGTCTCCAGATCTGGAATCCAAATATCCTTACCAACCGCCAAAACTGTAACCCTTTCAATGGCCTTTACTTCTCCAATGGTGGCTTTTGCACCACCATCGCCGCCACCACCGCCGGCGGCGGCGGCGAACGCCGGCAGCGATACATCAAAGGTACGCAAAACCACCACCTTGGAGCGATATATCTTGGAGCCGATTAAGTTGTTTTTAGAGAAGATCTAGAGAAGAAATGCTTCAGATTAATCGATCGGGGAAGATGAAGTCGATGGTAGGCGGCGACGTAGACGATGAAGACGCCGGTGGTAAAGACGATGGTAGTAGCGGAGATCTGGTAGTGATAGTGCCTGTCGTTTGGGTTTGCGTAGGAGATGACAGTAATGGAGGGCTGTAGGGATAGGGTTTCTTTGGTGGACGCCGCCTGTTGTTTGGGGAAGATGATGAGAACAAGTTTTTTTTAATTGTTTATTAATATAAAATAGCATACTTACATATTTGGTCCCTGGCAATATATAATAAGTTAAAGAGTGAATTACATATTTAATCTAAAATAAAGAAAATGTGAAATGACAAAAATGCCCATCATGTGCCATGCACATGATGGGTCTAACAGACCAAAGATGGACGACGTCTACCACAGGGACCCAGAGCGTTATAAAACGCATACCACAGGGACACAATCCATAATTATTTCAATCGAGGGACCCAAAGTGTTAAAATCACCAAACCACAGGGACCAAATATGTAATTTACTCTACATTTTATTTAAAAAACGCCGTTGCCGGGGATCGAACCCGGGTCACCCGCGTGACAGGCGGGAATACTTACCACTATACTACAACGACCTTGTTACTTTATTTTATCAAATAAGATGGATATAGTAATAAATTTCTGCAGGCTTTTTATCAATTAGCATATATACATAGATTATATATTTATTTATCTTTTATTGTTTTTTTAAAATACTCCTTAGCACCCTCAAAGTTTGACAAATGCATCTTTTATGCCTCCAAAGTAGGAACATTTAAAAAAATCGAAAAACCGAATAACTGAATCGAACCGTATGATCCAAAATCGATACCCGATCAACCCATGTCCCGAAAAACCCAAAAATAAGGGTACCCTCTGAATCGCAGGTCGAGTTCGGTTCTCTAAATTTACTATCCCTGGATACCTGCCTCGTCCCGTATATATTTAGTTTATTAAGAAAAATTTGTTATTGATATTTCATAATAAACATTACTATTCTTAGGGAAATCTCCATCACATGCCGTTTTTTCTTGGTTCACCCTGTACTACCATTGATTTGTTGGTTTGGTCTAGATCGTTTTTGCAGACCCGTATCGATGACAATGTTTTTTCAAAATTTTTACTACCGTCCCGCCTGCCCTGTAAACACCCTACTCCAAAGTATCCCAAATGCAAAAATAAGTAGAGTGGATCATGCTCAAGCTTATAGGTCAACCCCCGATAATCAAGATTATGAATAATAAATGTTGTTTACAAACAATTTAATATTTCATTTTGTTTCTATGAAAACATGAGTCGATTAATACCGTTTTTTGTTTTTGTTTTAGTTTTTCCAAAATGTATATAGAACCTGGTGCGTACCTCATTTGGTTAATGGGCATGTCCGGTAAAATATTAGAGAGGTCATGGGTGCAATTGTAAATCCATCGCTAGCTTCAACTACTGAGTAAGTTAAAACAATATCCCTCATGTTCGTGTATTTGAAAATAGGTTTTTTATAGAATCGATTGAGGTTGCCGGTAATATAACAACTTTTTACCTAAATCGAGTACGAAAAACATTATTTAATTATGAATTAAACTTATTTAACAAAAGTTAATACTTATTTCGTTTTATGATTAATGGCCAAGTTTAAGAGAATCATAGTCAACTAGCAATCATCCAAGGGTGAAGGAAAAAAGAACATAGAAATGGATGGCAAAGAATAAAAAACCAATGAAAATAAATATTTTAATTCCATTTCAAATACTTTTTTTAATTAATAGATAATCAATTATAGTTTCATAAGCAAAATTAAATATTAAGGGTTTGCTTACCTCGCACTTCAATCATTTTTGTCACAATTGATATTTATTCTTAATTTTAAAATTGCAATAAATTTAGGGTAAATTACATATTTGGTCCATGTGGTCTACTCTATATTGCACTATTAATCCCTTTTCCAAAATAATCATGGATTTGGTCCCTGTGGTTTACATTTTCTTGCATTATTGGCCCTAGTCCCTACTTTTCAGTTTGTTAAGCATAGGAATCAACAATGCAAGAAAGTGTAAACCACATGAAATAACAGTGCAAGAAAGTAGTCTTCCAGTGTTGTGGCAGATTGATTATCGCTCAGGGGTTCATAGCGTTCTAACCGAGTTCGAGCCTTCTTGTGTGCATGCTTGAAGACATTTAAGTGGGACCATGTTTAGTCCTCAAATTTGCAGGGGATTAGTTGAGATTTGGCTCAGACACCCCTAAAAAAAACAGTGCAAGAAAGTATAAACCACAACGAACAAATCCATAATTATTTTAAAAGAGTGATCATCAGTGCAATAAAGCGTAAACCACAGGGTCCAAATATGTAATTTACCCTTAAATTTATTAAAAAATATGGATCCAAAGACTTTATAACGAAATGTCTGTTTTAAAAATCTCGAAAGAATAAACATCGTGAAAGTCAATTTTTTGTCGTGTGAACGTTAATACATATCGATAAATCGACAGGTACATTAAACGATTTTTATTGTCATTTTAATAAAGTCGACGCATATAGACCCATGATGACCATAGGATAAAAAATGATAATTTCTCATATAAAAACTGAAGATCAAAGGTTTTAATTTATATTCAAAGGATTAAATTTGGAAGAACTAAAAACTTAGTTAAAAATTAATGAACCAAATGCCTTCAAAGTTTCCCAAGTGTATTCACCATAATTTTGTTTTATTTTCATAATTTATTGTGATTATATTTGATGCATTTAGTTATTTGCAAAAAGCTACAACATGTAAATCAATGTTTTAAAAAACCGGTTGAACCGAAAATCGGTAAAAAGACTGGGTCAATTGTGACCGGTTTTATGGCATTTTTTGAATCGTATTGAACCGGTCGGTTTTAGTGGTTGAGCCGGTGAATCGAACCGGTAAAAAACCAGTTGACCCGGTTTCCAAAAAATATTACACGTAAAACCTTTAAAAAAGCTAGCTTAATTTTGCCAAACACATCCTTACATTTCACACTTTAGACCACTTAGAAAGACAAATGATACCTCGATGTTAATGAACAAAAATAAATCGTGGGTGACAAAATTATTCGTCAACAAACAATCATCAATATGAACACAAACGAATAAAAAGGGTTTGGAAATTCAAAAGAAAAGTGAAGAAAAATTCAAAAAACGACTTTTTTGAAAATTAATTTATATAAAAAGAAGAAGTTATTCATCAAGTGGAAGGAAAAGACAGAAGCCAACTTTAGAAGAAGGGTGCTTTTTTCTTTGGGCGGTCGGCGACGGAAAGCGACGGCAGTGTGTGTGGTGTCGGTGTCGCAGTCACCCGCCGGAGGCGGTGGTCGGCGGTTGGTCAAAATCCTACAGCTCTTATCTATCTATGCTTTTTATGCTTTGAATTTTTCCAACATTAATCAAACATCATTATCATGTTTTTTTTAAAAAAAAAAGTATTCATAAAAATCTATTTGTTTCCTGAATTTAATTCGATTCAAAATAAATTCAAGAGACCATATGAAATAAAAGGTGGAATTTGTATAATTGAGATGTGTCTATACATAATTATATAGGGTCCGGTTCAAATGAAAATTAGAATTTGATTACGAATGTGAGGACAACTGAGAGCACGTCACGCGTCTTATTTGGCTCATATTCGGTCTGAATATTGTATTATTTATCTTGAATATGAGCTGAATAACATAGGTGACATGTTCCCGACTGTCCTCACGTTGATAATTGGATTTGAGTTTACAGCCAAACTTTTGTCTATATATTGCGTATCATTTGTGAACTTCTTGATTCTAGTGAACTTTGTGAACCACTCTATACCATCCATTTAATAATCCATGGTTATATTTACCCGTTGCATCATTATAATATGTAAAAGAATTAGAAAACAATAAGTTAACAAAAAGAAAAAACAATCGTAAATGTAAATCCATCAATCTATGGTTTGGGGATTTGAATTCGATGTAGTTTGGGAAAAATTATAGTGGGTTCCAATTGATTCACAATTAATGGAAAAATTCACATACCCATGCTTTTTGTGAACTTTTTTCCTAATCTTTTATAGGTTTCATGCTGTCATCGAGTAAATATAACTGTAGATCATTAAGTTGGATGGTAGGAAGTGGTTCACAAAGTTGACAAGAATCGTGGAGCTCACAAAAAAAACCTCTCCATTATATGTGGGTGGTTTAGTTTACAAATTATTCTAATTGTGTAAATCAGGCAAATCATTGATTTCATAAGCTAAATTAGTAAAATTGTTTCATATATTTGTGTCAATTTTAGGCTTGTTGATGTAGATCCGCAGTTAATTTAAAAAATTTAAAAGAAATTGATCAAATTTTTTTGTCTTTTAGCTAAATCCGCAATGATGTTAGTTATTTTACAGTTGTAGTGGCAGTTCGTCAAATAAATGGAAGATAAGTGGCTAGTAGGAGTCTTCAAAATCCGAATAATCTAAAAGCCGAACCCGAATCAAAAATATGATTTTTGTGCAAAAACCGAATACCCCAAAATCTGAAGACCAGAAACCCGACTTTTGAGTAGATATTTGGGTTCCAATTGTGTTTGATCTTTTGGTCACACGACTTGTCCGAAAATCTGAAATAACATGCATGTATATTTTAAATATTACAAAAATATATTTATTTATCTAATTATTTTATGAAAATTGTAAATTATAGTCAATGGGAATGTTTTTAACTTTTAACTTTGCTATCTGAGTTCATCAATCTCCCATTCAATTAAATTCACCATGAAAATTGATTGAATTTATACATGTTTTTGCATTATAATAATAACAAACTCGACTGACATCAACCTAGAACTCCATCAATCTAAATCCGAAAAATTCAAAATCCAAACCTAAAATTGAGTCTTAATTTACATTATTCAATCAAGTTTTTGATTTGCTTAATTTAACCAACATAATTTATTTATCAGATAGTTAACAATTATCGAATAGCTTATCAATGCCAAACATATATAACCTTATTTTTAGTCCATGACATAGGAATGACATCAAGCCTACGATTGCAATGGAGACTTTGACCAGGTCTCGTAATATATAAAAAAAATACATGCTTTTATTTAAAAAAACATATATTTTAATTTCACAAGTTATAAATTTAAAATTCACGTTTTCAAGAAAAAAATGTTCTATGATTCGTATTTTCATTTTTGATGTGTTAAGAATTAACATTTTACCTAATACTTGTATTCAATAAAAAAATTGTCTTTATTTTTTATCAAGATGTTTTTAAAGTAAACTACTGCAATTGTTAATTGTTTGTTTTATCTGTTGAATAAACCATCTGAATCGTGATTTCGCAACAAAATTATTGTCAATTCAAAAAAGAAATGTTTAGTAGTATAAAAACTATAATGTCAATTCTATTTTCATTAAATAATTTATTAATAGTTGACACCCATAGAAAAATAAAGGCTTATAAATAAAAAAACATTAGAATTTATTGCTCAATATAAATTTAATGTTCTTATAGAATTATGCATATAGGAAAAATATGGAAAAAGACAAACAATCAGATCAAGAAGATGCAAATTTCCTCTAAACGGGCTGACTCGAAACTGTAATTTTTTTTAATTACCTTGACAATATGTTATTCATCTCTAGGTTACTGCTCACTATAGATAGATCATCGTGTTTCCTGTTTTGCACCTTGTAACTTACACCGACCTGTGAAATGGAATCGCGACCAATCAACTTGCAACTCAATCTTTTCCATCTCCATTGATTGCTAGGATTTTCTGAATAGGGATGTTCGTTTTATTGATTTGACAATGTTTAGTGAAGGAAAGCAACAAGGGACGACTATGAGAGAAACAAATATATCGAGATGTTGATTTAACAAGGATGGTATACGTGATTTTTTGACTAAACATATCATCTTTTTTCTGAATGAAAAATTTATAACTAAACGAATTAAGCTCCACATACATTAGTTACAAACAAACACCATGATACATTTTTTTAGGCTATGTTTGGCAAACTAGCTGATAAGGTAGCTTATGACTGATAAAGTAACGTATGACTGATAAGGTAGCTAATGATTGATAAGGTAGCTGGTGACTGATAAGGTAGCTGATGAATAAGTTACGTTTGGAAAAAACTAGCTGATAAGGTAGCTTATGATTTTAAAAGGACAAAAAAGGACATACTTGAAAATTAGTAATGTAGAAAGTAAAAGGGTATATTTGGAATAAAAAAGATAATAATTGTCATAATTACAATAAGTCACTAAAACGCTACTCAAAGTAGCTTTTCAAAAAGCTAGCTTATAAGCTAACTTATAGTCAGCTTATGGTCCATCCAAAATGTACCTGACTTATAAGATGACTTATAAGCTAACTTATAAGCTACCTTATTTTTACAAAACGATGCCTAATTGTCAAACAACTTTATTTAGTTGAAGTGACTTGTATGATCAACATAAAACACAAACCTTCTAATTAGTTATAGTATTAACAAAGTGCAATAGCATGTGTAATTTGTAAACACGTGTAGTTTACCTTTTCATGATTAATATGTTAGGATTGTGTGCGAGACAGTAACAAGGTTACCGTGTCCAATGTTATAAGACACTAGTAGGTCACACCGCTGCACACCAAAATGAGAACGTTTGGATTACATGAGAAATAATTAATTGATTATTAATTATTTAAAGAGAGAAATAAATAAATAGTTAGTTAAATTATTTATTTATAATTAATTAATCAGATGGATAATTAATTATGGAAATTATTTGAGATAATTACCAAAGAGTTTTATATGGAAACAAACACTGCTAGGTTTATCCATATAAATAAGGGTTAAGGGTTTATCAGATCATTATCATTCAATCCCTGAACTCAAAAGTTTTTCTCTCTCTCTCCAACCAAAAAAAACCGGCGCCTACAACTAAGGAGGGTGGTGGTCGTTTTTCGGGTAATCCTCGGTGGTGGTCTAGCAACTATCTCAATCGGTGTCAGTAGCGGTGTATCCCCTACAAGCTTTCCGGAAAAATAATCGCATAAAGGTAAACCATCAAACCTCGCTTTAATTGTATCTGATAAGGTTTAAGTTGGGTCCGTTATTAGGAATCGTTTTGTTATCCGCTGCGCACCGTTAGTGCCTACGGTTCCCAACAGTGGTATCAGAGCCACTTCTTAAACCTACAGATCAGGTTTAATTGTTTGTTGATTAGGTTTAAAAATTTGATTTTTATATATTTCTGAATTGTTAAAAATTGAATTTTTTCTAAAAACCTAACGAATCGGAAACTGGTGGTGGAACGGCGGTAGTTAGCCGACTGAACCACCGTAACCACCAAATCACCGCAGCCACCGGCGAAACCACTGTTTGTGGTAGCCGGCGGCTTTCCGTCAAAACAACCACCATACCTGTTAGGAATTATGTGCAGAGTTGACAAACCAAGTGATAACACATCCAATGTTACGAGACACTTGAGGGTCACACCTGTGAGGACCTATAAGTCGAACAAGTTAGATGAAACCCCGAAATGGAGAATTAGTATTTATAATAGTGTATTATAAATGTATTGGGTAATTACAGTCAGAATTACCAAAGTTGGAGGGTTATTAATTAATTAGGATGTTATATATTTATTAGATAAATAAATATATAATAGTTAATTAATAAGATTTTATATATTAGATAAATATATAAATCATAATTATCATAGGCAAATTCTTTTCCAGTTAATAAGGAAAAGATTTGAGATAATTATAATATGGAAACTGGATTACTTTCAAACTGTATTTTCTTCCCATATAAATAAGGCTTATGGGTTAAGGAATAATTAAGCTTTTTCAATTGAAAAAAACCAGTTTTCAGTTTCCTCTCTCCCCTCTCTCACCACCGGCGCCGCCCCCCTTCGGGTTTTCCGGATTTTATTTTCAGTTTTCGGGTTTCACGGTTCTGCTAGAGGAACGTTCGTTGGTCGATTACGGGTGGACTAATTCTCAAGCATCCAGGTAAATTAATCTAACCTAAACTATTAGGTTTAGAACTGTTAACGATTAAAGATCAATAGGCTTTAATGGGTTTTTAGCTTTTTGTCGCTTCCGCATGTTTAGATCAGAAACAGAGTGTTTCTGATCACGTGGGTTTTAACAGTTTGTTTTAAACCTACGAGATATATCAAACCAGCGAGGTTTTGATAGATCTGAGACAATCCTCGGATCAGTTTGATTCGAGGATACCCACAAAAACCCTACAGTGGTATCAGAGCCATTGTTAAAATCGTTTTAGCTGTTTATCAGTTTATCAGTTTATCTGTATGTGATCCGTTAAAATTTGTTTCTTTGCGTTTTTAAGATTAAAATCTGAATTTTATAGTTTACATGTTTTTCGATTTTGTTATCCGTACGAAAACCTAATCAATTATCACCATGGCCGCACCACCGTTTGTGGTGGCGGCCGAACCAATCATCACCAAAAACCGGGCCGCACCACAGTTGACGGTGCCAGCGCCGGCTGTCGAACATGAAAACCACCAAGCCACAACCACCCAGATTGGTGGTGGCTGTGGCGGTCACGAACTCGGAACCGCAACCACCAGGCGGTGGCTGCGGCGGACACACACACACAACCGCTACCACCCGATTGGTGGTGGCGGGTTGTTCCTCGGTAGTGGCGACATCGAGTATCGACCCAAACACCGGCCAAGACCACCAGCCTGGTGGTAACGGCGGCGGCTGTTGCTGCTCGCACGATCGATGGCCGCACCGCGCATAGCGGTGGCGGCTTCTGGCTGCCGTGTCCAGACCGAGCACACCCGAGTGGTGGTGACATCGGTTGTAATCGCCGCCAGTGGGCGATGATAGTAGGTTTTATTCAAATCACCGGAAAACCACCAGTCACCGGCCAAACCGCATCAAGCGACGGCGACGGATGCCTAGCCAAACCACCAGAGAGGTGGTGGCGGCGATCTCGTGACTACACAGCCAAAACCGCACCACCGTGGCGGATGCGGCGGATGGTGGTAGCCGTAGGGCACCGCTCGGCTTTGGCCGAGTTCCACCATTGACCGAGATCGAAACCCACAATCACCAGTTTGGTGAGTGGCAACCGGCCACTAATCGCGAAACGGTGGCGGCGGTGGCGTCGATTACGCTGCTGTCGTTGCCGATCCATAGCGATGGTGGCGGTGGTCGAATAGCCACCAGAAACCACACCACCAATTCGGTGGTGGTAGGTATCGTCGTCGAGCCGTGCCAGTAAGGGCGGCGGATGACGGATGGACTTCGATTGTACAATGGTGACGATCGTAGAAGTGGCGTTTGGCATTTTTGATTCCAACCGCCGTAAGGCGGTGATCGGTGTTGATGGTCAGAAAGGATTAGGGTTTTTCCGTTTGTATGGGCCTAGTTTGTTTGTTAAGCCCAAGGCCCAGCTCTTTGGACCAATTTATGGCCCAAAAGAGCTCGTTTGGTTTTAAGTTTTCTTATCCAGAATTAATCTCTGTTTAATTTTTATCTAGTAAAATTTATTCAAACCAGTTGGATTGTTTTTCGGTTTTAAATAAATCTTTATAAAAGTTAAATTTTTCCATCGGTTTTTCGAATAAGCCTAACATTGTGTTTTTACTCAGATGCCAGTTTTTAAAAATTGGGTCGATAAAACCCAGTTTGATATAATTTTGGGTAAAAGGATTATTTTTAGATAAAATGGTTTTAGTTTTGTAAAATAAGATTTATTGTTTATAAACCTTAGTTTTAAGTAAAAACCATTTTTCGTCTAAAAACTTTTTGGGTTCATAAAACAGTTTGTTTTCGAATCAGTTATAAAACCAAGTTTTTGATAATTGAAACAAGATAATTTTAACGGATCCAGGTTGATTATAATATTGCTTTTGTTGCATATATACATATAATTGCGTGGTTGCTTGAGAACTATATATGATTTTCAGTTTGATTTTACATATATATATATATACGTTATAGTATTTGCCAACTTAGACCCTTGACATATTCATGGGGAGGCCTGCGTGCCGTTTACAACCCCTTATGTAATAATGACCATAGGATAGATTTTTTCCTTTCTTTTGGGATGACGAGGCCAGTGGGAGCTATTCTTCATCTTTCCGAAATACTTACAAAGCATGGCGAAGCCAGTGGGAGCTACGCGAAGTTTTGAAGTTGTAGAAAAACTAGGTCATTATTGGTCCCTAGGAACAAAGTTGGCAAAACCTATAATTAGTTGTTTGCGTAGTTATAATTATCCGTGTGCATGATTAACTGCGTAGTTGATACTAATAACTGTTAGTTTATTAGATATGTTTTAAAATATTTTTTTTTTTAAAACAAGAAGAAATCAGGTTTTATTATTTTTCAATCGAAAACCTTTAAAGTGAAGTTTTTCAATAAAACCTGGTGTATTGTTATAAAAGAGCAAAGTTGACAGAACAGTTAGCTTTTGTCAGACGAAAAAGGTTATTGAAACAGGTAGTTTCAATTAACCAGTACACTTTAAATCAGTTGATTTCAATTAGCCGATATTTTAAACAGTTGGTTTAAAATAACATGAATATTTAAAACAGTAAGTTTAGAATATCAATTGCTCTTTATAACAATCAGTGGATGATTATTTTATAAAAGGCAAAGTTGACAAAAACAGTTAGTTTTAATCAACTAGGTATGCTATGAAAACAATTAGTTTTAATTAGCAAGTAATTTTTAGAACAGTTAGTTTTAAAATTACATGTATGTTTCAAACAGTTAGTTTAAAACATAAGTAGCCTTTATAAACAATCAGTTTTTCAAAATCCTGGAAATAAAATTTTTCAAAACCCCGAAAATCATAGATCAGTAGTGCAACCCATCTAGGGGCACCTTTGGCGTAAAGTACATAGGCGTTGTAAGTGATCACACATTCGACGTCTGTGTTCAAACTGAAGCTAAAGGGGTTACATAACTCTGCGAATTGTCTCCGGGTGGTACCGGCCAGAGTATAGTGATCAGGTCCCCAAAATGGTGAGATCTGTTTTGGTACTATAAAGTTCACCGGGTGGTACCGGGCCAAAAAGCACTTAGAGGGACTAAAACATGCACAGGTAGTTGCCACAGTCCCGAAAAGATCTAGGAGTCATGTCAGTTAGACATGATTGGTAAAAGTCCTTACCTACCGAAATAAATACGGTTCTGGTGGAGCAAGAACATTACGCACATCAGGACGTATGAAATAAGGATCCTAGTCCAATAAATTGATCATTTAAGGGTTTATTGATATTTTATTGGAAATTAGTCTATTTACAGTTGCTAAGACCAAAATTTTTATTTTGTGTAGATGGCAAGCACTGTTACCAGCACTAACAATCTTTCCCTCCGCTCTATCCTGGAAAAGGATAAGTTGACCGGCTCTAACTTTCTTGACTGGGAGCGCAATCTGATGATTGTGCTCAGACATGAAAGAAAGTGGTATGTGCTTGAAGAGCCACTTGGGGAGGCACCTCCGGCAAACGCTCCGGCTGCTGCCAGAAACGCCCACAAGAAGCACTCAGATGATCTCCTTGATGTTGCCTGTCTGATGTTAGCAACTATGAGCCCAGATCTGCAAACAGGGCTCATAAACACGAATGCTTACGACATGATCCGCCAGCTGAGGGACATGTTTCAGACTCAGGCTCGTACAGAGCGCTACGATGCCACCAAAGCATTCAATGAGTGCAAAATGGTCAAAGGGACATCAGTAAGTGACCATGTCATGAAAATGAAACGGCACTTAGATCATCTGGAGAGGCTGGGTCATCCCGTTCCGTTGCAGCTAGCAACTGACACCATACTTAATTCACTGTCAGAAGACTACAGGCCCTTTGTAGTCAACTACAACATGAATAACATGGAGAAAACTGTAGCAGAGTTACACTCCATGCTTAAGACAGCTGAACTAAATATGGGGAACAAGAACAAGACAAAAGATGTCTTGATGGTAAAAGACGGAGGGATTAGAAAGAAAAATGGGCATGCTAGCACCAGCAAGGGAAAAGGACCAGTTCAGGCCATCCAGAGTGCACCCAAGAAAGGCAAGGGCAAGGGCAAGGGCAAGAAGGTTAAGCCAAACAAAGCTAGGACCGAGAATCGCTGCTTCATATGCAACGAGATCGGTCATTGGAGGCAAAACTGCCCTAAGCGTCATGAAGCAGGTATGTAAACCTCAGAAAATTTATGATTGCTTTATTTATCACTTCTTACTTGTTAGCTTACAAGTATACTGATACCTAGAGCAAATGATTATTGCAGGAAATCAGAAATGAAGTGAAGTGCCCAGGAGTTGCTGAGGATCTGAAGTACAAGTTTATTTCGATAAGAGTCAAGACATTTTTGAATTTACAAGTTTTAAAACATTTATTTTGGGGGTTTATGTTTTAAACAATGTTTAATTATATTTTATATAATTTGATGGTTTTATTTTTCAAAAGTTATTGTCTTGACAAATATCTGATTGTGCTTAGTGTTTGTATGATCCTAGTTATTGATGCCTGTTATAATTACTTTAATGAGATTGAAGTAATCTGTATAAAAACTATCAAAACACACGAGATTCTTTAGAAATGTGTTTTGAGAATAAAACATTTATGAATAACAGTTTTGTGATCTGAAAAAAGAGAATTTAAGATATTAACACAGATAGTGTTAATAACAGCATCTATAAAACTAGAAAGATTCCAAGTTCTGGAATTAGGATTTGACAAAATCCAGTTAAGTTTTATAAAAGAAATTCTCAAGAATTAACTAATTAAGTTTGATCAAGTTTTATTCAAATGTTTTAAAAGGAGAATTTAGGATATTAACTCAGATAGCGTTAATAACAATATTCATGAAACCAGAAGAATTCCAAGGTTTGGAATTAGGATTTAACCAAATCCAGTTGAGTTTCATAAAAGGAAATTCTCAAAGTCCATTACTTAAAATTGGATTGACTAATCAAAGTCTTGAATAAGTCAATAGTAAATTTTGAGTAATAGTTAGTTTTTATGCAAGCCAGTGGGAGCCCGATTATTCTCTATCTAGTCTAAGATAAAAGAATAAAAGACATAATTATTGATATATCTCGGAATTCATAAATCCAGGTAGGATAAGAATTCATAAGATATAATTTACCCTTTTTAGTTAAAAGGATAAAAGTTTCAAGACCCATGAAACAAAAGTCGTGACTAACTTAAAAATCAATAATTATAGTGTTGGATTAAAACATATAGCATTCCAGTAGATTTGCCAGGATTGCAAATGGAATCGGATTTCAGGTAGAAATCATTCATCTACACAGCAACTAAGGAAAGTTGCAGTTTTACATATTCAGGAACTGGAAGTTAGTCCAGGTCTCCGAGTTCATGGAATATGATAAAAGTCTAATTATTGTTATAAGAGGTGTTTGCAAAACAATAATTAGCAGATACAAGTAAGCAGACTTGTGTTTTTGGTTATCACTTTGATTAAAATGGTAAACTTTAGTCAAAGGGTTTAAAATTGAAGGTAGGTGATACTTCATTTTTGACCAATATTTAACAAACGTTAAATAGACATTATGAAAGTTATTAAAGAAAAGACATTCAATCTTGTTATTATTACAGCGTGTAATATGGACTATACTAGATTGATTTCTTTATCACTTTCACATTTTTGCATGTTTTTAATTAATCCAGGAATGAAATCAGTCCCCGATTTTTCATTCAAAATTTGTCCGTGACAACTTATCATTGTGGGAGCATGATAAGGCGTTAAAGTCATTGTGAACTTTTAGGTAGTTATGATCAGTTGCTGAATAACAGCTACAAGTGTTGTAGACTAAAAGTTGCACAGATATTTGATAGAGTAGCAAATATCGGACGTGATCCGCGGTTGAGATTACTTCTTGGAAACAGTCATAAGTAAATCTCACAGTGGTTGTCCCTATCACCTGAGATGTCTGATTTGATATCATGAGGACTGCTGAATTCTTAGTGCACTCAACCGCTACGCCGTAACAGGGTGGCTATAAAGGGTGTAACTAGATTCAGCGGAAGCCGTGGTGTTAAAGGCAGATATGCAAGACGGGATTTGCACCTCTTCTCAGAAGAGAGATATTTCTGGGCCCATCTTGACTGACTAAGTATACTGATGAAGTGCATGGCCATGCCCAAACGAACTGATTAGTTCTTTGTCGTTTACCTATCAGTGAAAGTCAGATAATCAAGAGAACAGAATCTTGAGTATTTAGAGTTGACACTTTCCAAGCTCATACTCATAGATGAAATATCGCGATGCAAAGGGAAAAGCCAAGATATACCCAATCAATGAACAGTAGTTTCATAGATACCAATTCCTCGTGGAATGTTTAAATCACCAAGTCTGGGTATAAGAGTTCTTGTAACCTGGTCAGCCTAAGTGCCTGTCTAGGGGCCTCCTTAGGTCAGTGTAATCAAAGGTGGTATTGCCAACTTGCACAAGTGGGAGTCTGTTAGGAATTATGTGCAGAGTTGACAAACCAAGTGATAACACATCCAATGTTACGAGACACTTGAGGGTCACACCTGTGAGGACCTATAAGTCGAACAAGTTAGATGAAACCCCGAAATGGAGAATTAGTATTTATAATAGTGTATTATAAATGTATTGGGTAATTACAGTCAGAATTACCAAAGTTGGAGGGTTATTAATTAATTAGGATGTTATATATTATTAGATAAATAAATATATAATAGTTAATTAATAAGATTTTATATATTAGATAAATATAAATCATAATTATCATAGGCAAATTCTTTTCCAGTTAATAAGGAAAAGATTTGAGATAATTATAATATGGAAACTGGATTACTTTCAAACTGTATTTTCTTCCATATAAATAAGGCTTATGGGTTAAGGAATAATTAAGCTTTTTCAATTGAAAAAAACCAGTTTTCAGTTTCCTCTCTCCCCTCTCTCACCACCGGCGCCGCCCCCCTTCGGGTTTTCCGGATTTTATTTTCAGTTTTCGGGTTTCACGGTTCTGCTAGAGGAACGTTCGTTGGTCGATTACGGGTGGACTAATTCTCAAGCATCCAGGTAAATTAATCTAACCTAAACTATTAGGTTTAGAACTGTTAACGATTAAAGATCAATAGGCTTTAATGGGTTTTTAGCTTTTTGTCGCTTCCGCATGTTTAGATCAGAAACAGAGTGTTTCTGATCACGTGGGTTTTAACAGTTTGTTTTAAACCTACGAGATATATCAAACCAGCGAGGTTTTGATAGATCTGAGACAATCCTCGGATCAGTTTGATTCGAGGATACCCACAAAAACCCTACAATACCGCACCACAGTTGGTGGTTGCGGCTGTGGACGACGAACACCACCGCACCACCGATTGTGGAGGCGGTGGCGGTTGGTCAAGGCGGTAGCGGTGGTGTTGCTTTCGTCGGCCACGATCGAAAAACCGGACCACAGCAACGTGGTGGCGGTGTCGACTACGGCCAGGAACCACCATCACACCACCGATTGTGGTGGTGGTGGCGTCGATCGAGGAGCGAAGGTCGCCGGGTGGCGATGGCGGCTGTTGCCACTGTCGTTGATGGCGGCGAAGGTCGTAAAATCGAAAGCCGCACCACAGAACCGTGGCGGCGGCGATCAATTGTTGTTTAAGCCACGGCGGCGGTGTTTTTCGGTTCGTTAATCGCCGAACGGCGGTGGCGGTGTGTGGATTTTCGATCGCCGCACCACAGATTGGTGGGTAGCGGCGACGGTGGTAGCTATTGTCGTCGGAAGCGACGTCGGTGGTGGTGATTACTGCCGCTGATGTCGCGGTCCAGGACCGGTGGCGAGGGTGGCACCACGGTGTTGCTTTCGTCTCCGGATTAAAGGCGAATAGTGAATCCGGCGGTCAATTGCCGCCGAAAAGGGGCGTCGATCGCCACTGATTTAGGTTTTGATCGAAGGGGAGGACGGCGATGGTGGCTTTTGGGCTGCTGTCGTCGTCGAACCTCTGATAACCAGCTTGCGCCGCGAGCAGATGCCTCGCGCCGCGAGCAGAGCCTTCACGTCGCGAGCAATGACTGAAAGTTGTTGTTTTTCGGTTCACGATCAGCATGGTTAAGTTTCGTTCAGCAAGGGTTTGAACCAGATAGGTTTTAAACCCTAGGGATTAAATTTGTTTAGTTTAATTAATTTTAGTTAAGTTAAATTAAAATCTAGATAAGTTTTTGTTTTGATGTCATAAGTCAAACCCTTTGACCCGTGATTATTTTTCGAATGTTTTATTTTATTGTTGGTTACGGGAGGCCTGCGTGCCATTTACAACCCGCTTTTGTTATGTAATCTTTAATAAATAAAATAACCGAAGAAACCCGAAGACGGAGCCAAGGAGACAACCATGGAGCTTGGAGCCAGTGGGAGCACCGAGAAGACTTGTCCCTTAGGAATAAAGACCGTCGTTTTGTGTTGGCTCACAAAACGACAATAGTTAAGGGTTTTTGACTATGACATGTTTTGATGCGTGGTTGTTTATATTTATCAGTTATAATTGCGTGGTTGTTTTAGTTACGTAATTTTTAAATATAAACGTTTTTAAAGATAAAATTGGATACAAATACAGTTTGTATTTGGATCCAAAGTTTTTGAAAACTGGCTTTTATGACCCTTGTTCAAATCATAGATTAGTAAGTGCAACCCACTTTAGGGGCACCTCCAGTGTAAGGTACATAGGGCGTTGTAAGTGCACACACTATGAACGCTCGTGTTCAAACCGAAACTGGTGGGTGATAAAACTCTGCGAATTATCTCCGGGTGGTACTGGCCAGGGTTTGTCCAGGTCCCGGGTGGTGCAGTCTATTTTGGTAATTATTTATTCACTGGGTGGTACCAGGCCAAAATGCACTAGAGGGACTAAATATGCACGGATTATATATCCGATGTCCCGACGATCTAGAAGTCGTATTAAAATGCGATTGGTATAGTTTTACCTACCATAAATCGCATGAGTCGGTTTGACATGATCACATGCTTCCCGACACATGTGAAATATGGATTCTAGTCTAATAAATTTATTTTAAGGGTAATAATTTATTAGAATTTTGTAATTATAAACTAAAATTGGAATTTGTTCTTAATTTGTAGATGTCGAAATTTGTAATTCCGTTTTATACCCCTGAGGAATCCCTAAGACTCATCAACTGTAAATGGAAGCTTACAGGCCAAAATTTTCCAGTTTGGAAAATGCACCTTGACAATGTCCTGCGTGCACAGGGTAAGCTGTATGTTCTGGAAAAACCTGTTTCACGACCAGAGAGTAATTCTCCCGAGAGGGATTTTACTCAGTATTTTAAATATCTGGCAGATGAATCGGATGTAATGTCCATTCTGATTTTCTCGACATCGCCCGAGTTCACGGGAGATTTAAGAGTTAAATCATGTCACCAGGTTGTGAAAGATATGGAGGATCAGTTAGGTCTCTATAAGCACACAGGTAAACTTCTGATCATGCAAGAGATTTTTTCACTGAAGCTGAAAAAGGGTCAGTCAGTTAAAGACCATCTTATTGAAATGAGAAGGCTCTTTAAATGTTTATCGCGTTTGGGGTACAAGATGACTCAGGAAGAGCTAGTGTACCTCATGTGGTTTTCCCTCACAAAAGAGATTCAAGACACAGCTAGTGCCTATATGAAGGAACCAAAGAAAGACGTGGATAAAGTTCATGAAGATATTCTGGCCAGTCTAGAGCCAGTACCGGAACCTGTAGATCTCATGGATACTGATGTGATTGATGAGCTAGGAGATTTGAGTTGCCAGAATGCGGCAGCGAGGATATTTGCGAGCACTCGATGAATATCGACCAAATAGAGATCGGTTTACCCGATGCTCCAGGTATCTTTATGATAGATTGCTTAATCACTTCTTATGAATCATGGGTAATTGATACAGGCAGTGGTAACCACATTTGTAATCATTTACAGGGATTCACTAGAAGAAAGACTTTGAGGAAGGACCGTTCGAACCTACGAGTTGGCGAAGGCACTCCGCTGATTGTTGAAGCAGTAGGATCTTATAGTCTTAGTTTACCCTCGGGTCTAGTTTTGGAACTGGATAATTGTTATTATATTCCAAATATGATTAAGAATGTTTTGTCTTTCGATTTGTTAGTAGACCAAGGCTTTTATTATAAGTATGACTACAAAATGATTTCTGTCTTTAAAAATGATATTTTCTATTTTAAAGCAACACCCGTGAATGGTCTATATACAGTAAATCTACAAGACAACAGTAGTGAAATCTATCATATAAGTAAACGATCCAAAGACATTGAGGATCAAACTTACCTCTGGCATTGTCGTTTAGGCCACATAAACAAGAAACGCGTTGAACTACTCCTAAAAGGAGGTTTTCTTGGAACTTTCGATTATAAACCTTTTGATAATTGCGAGTCTTGTTTATCTGGCAAAATGACAAAGCAACCTTTCAACAAAGAAAATGAAAGGGCTACTGACTTGTTAGAAATAATCCACACAGATGTGTGTGGACCATTTAGTCATGTGGCAAGAGGAGGATACCGGTACTTCATTACCTTCACTGACGATTTCAGTAGGTATGGTTATGTCTATCTTATGAGACATAAATCTGAAAGCTTTGAAAGATTCAGAGAATTTCAGAATGAAGTACAGAATCAACTTGGCAGAAAGATCAAGTTTTTACGGTCGGATCGCGGAGACGAATATCTTAGTGACGAGTTTGACAATCATCTAATGGAGTGTGGGATTGTACCCCAACTCACACCTCCGTATACACCTTAGACGAATTGTGTGTCAGAAAGGAGAAATCGTACTTTACTTGATATGGTACGAACGATGATGTGTCACTCCACGCTGCCAATGTCATTCTGGGGACATGCGCTCGAAACAGCAGCACACATACTGAACAGAGCGCCAACAAAGTCGGTAGAAAAGACTCCATATGAATTATGGAAGGGTAAGAAACCCAATATATCTTTTCTAAGAATTTGGGGTTGTGAGGTTTACGTCAAACGACCCACCTCAGAAAAACTCAAGCCCAAATCCGACAAGTGTTTCTTTGTAGGATATCCCAGAACCACCGTGGGATATTATTTCGACAACCCTGAAGAGTACAAAGTCTTTGTTGCTCGAAATGGAAAATTTCTGGAAGAAAAGTTTCTCAGTTCTGGGAACACCAGAAAGGATGTAGATCTACAGGTAGAAGACGAAGAAAACAGTACACCAATTGTTGAGCCAGAAATTCAACATGAGAATGTTGAACCTCAATCAGAACCAATTGAGGAAGTGCAAACACAGGACCTTCGCAGATCCAGTAGGGTAAGACAAGAACCAGATAGGTATCTTGGGTTTCTAGTTTCTCAGGACAATGGAGACTTGAATGAACCAACATCCTATGGAGAAGCTGTTGGGTTTTTGTGGGTATCCTCGAATCAAACTGACTCGAGGATTATCTCAGATCTATCAAAACCTCGCTGGTTTGATATATCTCATAGGTTAATCAAACTGATAAAACCTACGTGATCAAAACACGTTGTTTTTATCTTATTTGTGCGGAAGCGATAAAAGCTAAAAACCCATTAAGCCTAATGATCTTTTAATCGTTATAGTTTTTAATCCTATTATTGGTTTAGATCAATTTACCTGGTTGCTTGAGAATAGATCCACCAATGATCGACCAGCGAACGTCCCTCTAGTAGGACTGTATGAAACCCGAACAACAAAAAACTGGAATCCGACCGGGGGGGGGGGGTGTTCGGCGCCGATGGAGAGAGAGGGAGAGAGAGGAAACTGAGAACTGGTTTTCTTGATTGAAAAGCTTGTTATTTTTTCTTAACCCATAGGCTTTATTTATATGGAGGAAAAATACAGTTTGTATGGAATCCAGTTTCCTTATAATAATTATCTCAAATCCTTTCCTTTTTAAATTAGCTGGAAAAGAATTTGCATACGATAATTATGATTATATATATTTATCTAATATATATAAACCTTATTAATTAACTATTATATATTTATTTATCTAATAAATATATAATATCCTAATTAATTAAGAACCCTCTAACTTTGGTAATTCTGACTGTAATTACCCAATTGATTTATAATATACTATTATAAACCCTAACTCTCCATTTCTGGGTTTCATCTAACTTGTTCGACTTATAGGTCCTCACAGGTGTGACCCTCAAGTGTCTCGTAACATTGGATATATAATCACTTGGTTTGTCAACTCTGCACATAATTCCTAACAGACTCCCACTTGTGCAAGTTGGCAATACCACCTTTGACTATACGGACCTAAGGAGGCCCCTAGACAGGCACTTAGGCTGACCAGGTTACAAGAACTCTTATACCCAGACTGGTGATATTAACATTCCGTAAGGAATTGGTATCTATGAAACTACTGTTCATTGATTGGGTATATCTTGGCTTTTCCCTTTGCATCGCGATATTTCATCTATGAGTATGAGCTTGGAAAGTGTCAATTCTAAATACTCAAGATTCTGTTCTCTTGATTATCTGACTTTCACTGATAGGTAAACGACAAAGAACTAATCAGTTCGTTTGGGCATGGCCATGCACTTCATCAGTATACTTAGTCAGTCAAGATGGGCCCAGAAATATCTCTCTTCTAGAAGAGGTGCAAATCCCATCTTGCATATCTGCCTTTAACACCACGGCTTCCGCTGAATCTAGTTACACCCTTTATAGCCACCCTGTTACGGCGTAGCGGTTGAGTGCACTAAGAATTCAGTAGTCCTCATGATATCAAATCAGATACCTCAGGTGATAGGGACAACCACTGTGAGATTTACTTATGACTGTTTCCAAGAAGTAATCTCAACCGCGGATCACGTCCGATATTTGTTACTCTATCAAATATCTGTGCAACTTTTAGTCTACAACACTTGTAGCTGTTATTCAGCAACTGATCATAACTACCTAAAAGTTCACAATGACTTTAACGCCTTATCATGCTCCCACAATGATAAGTTGTCACGGACAGATTTTGAATGAAAAATCGGAGACTGATTTCATTCCTGGATATATTAAAACATGCAAAATGTGAAAGTGATAAAGAAATCAATCTTGTATAGTCCATATTACACGCTGTAATAATAACAAGATTGAATGTCTTTTCTTTAATAACTTTCATAATGTCTATTTAACGTTTGTTAAATATTGGTCTAAAATGAAGTATCACCTATCTTCAGTTTAAACCCTTTGATTAAAGTTTACCATTTTAATCAAAGTGATAACCAAAAATACAAGTCTGTTTATACGATCTACTTGTATCTGCTAATTATTGTTATGCAAACACCTTATAAAAACAATAACTAGACTTTTATCATATTCCATGAACTCGGAGACCTGGACTAACTTCCAGTTCCTGAATATGTAAGACTGCAACTTTCCTTAGTTGCTGTGTAGATGAACGATTTCTACCTGAAATCCGATTCCATTTGCAATCCTGGCAAATCTACTGGAATGCTATATATTTTAATCCAACACTTCAATTATTGATTTTTAAGTCAGTCACGACCTTTGTTTCATGGGTCTTGAAACTTTTATCCTTTTAACTAAAAGGGTAAATTATATCTTATGAATTCTTATCCTACCTGGATTCATGAATTCCGAGATATATCAATAATTATGTCTTTTATTCTTTTATCTCAGACTAGAAGAGAATAAATTGGGCTCCCACTTACTTGCATAAAAACTAACTATTACTCAAAATTTACTATTGACTTAGTCAAAACTTTGATTAGTCAATCCTAATTTCAAGTAATGAACTTTGAGAATTTCCTTTTATGAAACTCAACTGGATTCGGTCAAATCCTAATTCCAAACCTTGGAATCCTTCTAGTTTCATAAATACTGTTATTAACGCCATCTGAGTTAATATCCTAAATTCTCCTTTTAAAACATTTGAATAAAACTTGATCAAACTTGTTAGTTAATTCTTGAGAATTTCTTTTATAAAACTTAACTGGATTTGGTCAAATCCTAATTCCAGAACTTGGAATCTTTCTGTTATTAACGCTATCTGAGTTAATATCTTAAATTCTCCCTCTTGATCACAAAACTATTATTCATAAATGTTTTATTCTCAAAACGCATTCCTCTAGAATCTCGTGTGTTTTGATAGTTTTTATAAAAATTACTTCAATTTCATTAAAGTAATTATAACAGGCATCAACTAGGATCATACAGATATAAGAATATCAGGCACAATCAGATATTTCTATGTCAAGACAATAACTTTTGAAAATAAAACCATGAAATTATAAAATATAATTATCCAAAAAAAATGTTTAAAACATAAACCCCAAAAATAACTGTTTTAAAACTATAAATTCAAAAATGTCTTGACTTAAATCATCTCGTACTTAAGATCCTCGGCAACTCCTGGGCACTTCACTTCATTTCTGACCTCCTGCAATAATCATTTGCTCTAGGTATCAGTATACTTGTAAGCTAACAAGTAAGAAGTGACAAATCAAAGCAATCATAAATTTTCTGAGGTTTACATACCTGCTTCATGACGCTTAGGGCAGTTTTGCCTCCAATGGCCGATTTCATTGCATATGAAGCAGCGATTCTCGGTCCTAGCTTTGTTTGGCTTAACCTTCTTACCCTTTCCCTTGCCCTTGCCTTTCTTGGGTGCACTCTGGATGGCCTGGACTGGTCCTTTTCCTTTACTGGTGCTAGCTTGCCCATTCTTCTTTTTAACCCCTCCGTCTTTCACCATCAAGACATCCTTGGTCTTGTTCTTGTTCCCCATATTCAGTTCAGCTGTCTTTAGCATGGAGTGCAACTCTGCTATAGTTTTCTCCATGTTATTCACATTGTAATTGACTACGAAGGGCCTGTAGTCTTCTGACAGTGAATTGAGTATGGTGTCTGTTGCTAGCTGCAACGGAACAGGATGACCAAGTCTCTCCAGATGATCTAAGTGCCGTTTCATTTTCATGACATGGTCACTTACTGATGTCCCTCTTACCATTTTGCACTCATTGAATGCTTTGGTGGCATCGTAGCGTTCTGTACGAGCCTGAGTCTGAAACATGTCCCTCAGCTGGCGGATCATGTCGTAAGCATTTGTATTTATGAGCCCTGCTTGTAGATCTGGGCTCATAGTTGCTAACATCAGATAGGCGACATCAAGGAGATCATCCGAGTGCTTCTTGTGGGCATTTCTGGCAGCAGCCGGAGCGTTTGCCGGAGGTGCCTCCCCAAGTGGCTCTTCGAGCACATACCACTTTCTCTCATGTCTGAGCACAATCATCAGATTGCGCTCCCAGTCGAGAAAGTTAGGGCCGGTCAGTTTATCCTTCTCTAGGATAGATCGGAGGGAAAGATTATTAGTGCTGGTAACAGTGCTTGCCATCTACACAAAATAAAACTTTTGGTCTTAGCAACTGTAAATAGATAAATTTCCAATAAAATATCAATAAACCCTTAAATGATCAATTTATTGGACTAGGATCCTTATTTCATACGTCCTGATGTGCGTAATGTTCTTGCTCCACCAGACCCGTATTTATTTCGGTAGGTAAGGACTTTTACCAATCATATCTAACTGACATGACTCCTAGATCTTTTCGGGACCATGGCAACTACCTGTGCATGTTTTAGTCCCTCTTAGTGCTTTTTGGCCCGGTACCACCCGGTGAACTTTATAGTACCAAAACAGATCTCACCATTTTGGGAACCTGATCACTATACTCTGGCCGGTACCACCCGGAGATAATTCGCAGAGTTATGTAACCCCTTCAGCTTCAGTTTGAACACAGATGTTGAATGTGTGATCACTTACAACGCCTATGTACTTTACGCCGAAGGTGCCCCTAGATGGGTTGCACTACTGATCTATGATTTTCGGGGTTTTGGAAAAACTTTACTTCCAGGTTTTTGAAAAACTGATTGTTATAAAGGCTACTTATGTTTTAAACTAACCGTTTCAAACATACACGTAATTTTTAAAACTAACTGTTCTAAAATCACTTGCTAGTTAAAACTAACTGTTTTAATAACATATCTAGTTGATTAAAACTAACTGTTTTTGTCAACTCTGCCTTTTATATAAAACAATCATCTATAGGTTTTTAAATCAAAAACTATCGTTTTGAAAGGTTTAACGAAACTAAAACCTATATTCCTTTTGTGATATAAACTAGTTTTAAAGTAACAATTCTATTTAAAACTATTAACATGCAAGATATCACAAAAATTAATCAACCATGCAATTAAACAATAATTAATCACATAGTACCTAATTATAGTTTTTGCCAACGTTTCCTAGGGACCAATAATGACCTATTCTACTAAAAGCTTCAAAACTCGCGTAGCTCCCACTGGCCTCGCCATGTTTTGTTAGTACTCCGGTAAGTTGAGGAATTTTAGCAGCTCCCACTGGCCTCGTCATCCAGAAAGAAAGAAGGAAAGAAAAATTCTATCCTAGGGTCATTATTACATAAGGGGTTGCAAATGGCACGCAGGCCTCCCCGTAAATACGTCAAGGGTCTAGGTTGGCAAAACACTATAATAGATATAGATACAAACTCAAACTGAGATGCATATATAGAACTCAAGCAATCACGCAATTAAATATGTAAAAAACAATATTAATTACGAGAGAATAAACCTGGATCCGTTAAAATTATCTTGTCTCAATTATCGTAAAACTTGGTTTTATAACTGATTCGAAAAACAAACTGTTTTATGAACCAAAAACCTTTAGACTGAAAAATGGTTTTTAAAACTGAGGTTTATAAACAATAAATCCTACTTTGCAAAACTAAAACCATTTTAGCTAAAAATCAATCCTTTTACCCAAAAATTATTTCAAACAGGTTTTATCGATCCAATTATAAAATACCGGCTTATTCGAAAAATCAGATAAAATTTTAATTTTCATAAAAGATTAATCAAAACTGGTTTGAATAAATTTTATCAGATAGAAAATAATTTTGGATAAGAAAACTTAATATCAAACGATCTCTTTATGGGTCATAACTTGGTCCAAAGAACTGGGCCTTGGGCTTATAGGCCCATTACCCAACTGATCATCAGGGTTTTGCGATTTGCTCGAAAAACTATCGAGGAAAATCCTAATCCCGTCTTATCGTTTCGGGTTTTTGAAAAACAACCAATACCAATCCATTTAATGATAGAAAACCGTCTGCCACCACCAAACGGGTGGTTTGGCCTCGGTGATCTCGTTTACCGATGATTTTGTTCGAGAAGTACCACCACCACCCTCCACCACCGCGTCTGTGGTTTTAGGTGGTTGCGGTTGGACCACCGTGATTCGGCTACAGCCGCCGTAAACACCACCATCGTCACCACCACCATCACACACGGTGATGTGGTGGTTGTTTCGAAGAACGACATCGCCGCCACCACTTCGATGGTATGGCGGCCGATTGGGGTTAACAGCAGCGACGGCGCAAACGCCATCACCACACCCGCCTATCGGCAGTCCTGATTAACTCCACCGCCACCGTCGCCGCTTCCGGCTTCGGTGGCTCGATCGAAACCCAAAAACAGCCCCACCGCCGTTCGGTGATAGCGGCAACGGCCACCATCGCCGTTCGGCGGTTTAGACGTCGTCGATCAACACCATCGATCACCACCACACTGGTGGGATTCGCCATCGCCATCGTTGACGTGGGTGGTGCGGCCGTGAACAATCCGCAACCCGACCACAGCTGGGTGCGGTGCGGGCTGTCGATCAACCGCCAATCGATACCATCGTTGGTTGCCTGCCATCACCGGACTGGTGGTTTGGCTAGGCGTCCACCGCCACCGCTAGCTGCGGTTTGGCCGGCGAATGTGTTTAATCAAGATCGCCGCCTTCCACCACCATAGACCACCACCAATCTGGTGGTTTGTAATTGTTTTCGAACGCCGTGGCCACCACCAACCTGGTGGTGCGGCCGTGGTGCTTGGTGGTTTTGCGATCAACGGCCGGTGCCGTCACCACCAGCTGTGGTGCGGCCCGGTGCCTCCTCGGGTTTGATTAGGGTTTTTACAACAAAGACAATAACGAAACGAACGATAAAAATCGAATTTTTATATGAATCAGAATTGAAAATTTTTAAAGAACTTGTTACGCAAGAAACAGATTTTAACGGATCACACATAAACTGATAAACTGATATGAACAGATATAAAACTAAAAAACGATTTATTAACAATGGCTCTGATACCACTGTTGGGTTTTTGTGGGTATCCTCGAATCAAACTGACTCGAGGATTATCTCAGATCTATCAAAAAACCTCGCTGGTTTGATATATCTCATAGGTTAATCAAACTGATAAAACCTACGTGATCAAAACACGCTGTTTTGATCTTATTTGTGCGGAAGCGATAAAAGCTAAAAACCCATTAAGCCTAATGATCTTTTAATCGTTATAGTTTTTAATCCTATTATTGGTTTAGATCAATTTACCTGGTTGCTTGAGAATAGATCCACCAATGATCGACCAGCGAACGTCCCTCTAGTAGGACTGTATGAAACCCGAACAACTGAAAAACTGGAATCCGACCCGGGGGGGGGGGGGTGTTTCGGCGCCGATGGAGAGAGAGGGAGAGAGAGGAAACTGAGAACTGGTTTTCTTGATTGAAAAGCTTGTTATTTTTCCTTAACCCATAGGCTTTATTTATATGGAGGAAAAATACAGTTTGTATGGAATCCAGTTTCCTTATAATAATTATCTCAAATCCTTTCCTTTTTAAATTAGCTGGAAAAGAATTTGCATACGATAATTACGATTATATATATTTATCTAATATATATAAACCTTATTAATTAACTATTATATATTTATTTATCTAATAAATATATAATATCCTAATTAATTAACAACCCTCTAACTTTGGTAATTCTGACTGTAATTACCCAATTGATTTATAATATACTATTATAAACCCTAACTCTCCATTTCTGGGTTTCATCTAACTTGTTCGACTTATAGGTCCTCACAGGTGTGACCCTCAAGTGTCTCGTAACATTGGATATATAATCACTTGGTTTGTCAACTCTGCACATAATTCCTAACAGAAGCTGTGTCAGGCAATGAGTCTGAACAATGGCAAGAAGCCATGAAGGCCGATATGCAATCCATGTACGACAACCAAGTTTGGGAGTTGACTGATTTGCCACAACAATGTAGAGCTATTGGACGCAAATGGGTTTTCAAGAAGAAAACCGACATGGATGGGAATGTACACACTTTCAAGGCCAGACTGGTCGTAAAAGGATTCACGCAAACTCATGGTATCGACTATGATGAAACCTTTTCACCAGTGGCTATGCTAAAGTCAATTAGGATTCTTATGGCCATTTCAGCGTACTTTAACTACGAGATTTGGCAAATGGACGTCAAGACAGCCTTTCTGAATGGAAAGTTAACAGAAGAGGTCTATATGGAACAACCAGAGGGGTTTGAGGATCCTAAGAATCCTAACAAGGTGTGTAAACTGCTGAAATCCATTTACGGATTAAAGCAAGCATATCGAAGCTGGAACTTACACTTTGATGAGCGAATCAAAGAATTTGGTTTCGCCAAAAGTGAGTTCGAGCCGTGTGTCTACACTAAGTTCAGTGGGAGCATAGTAACCTTCTTGGTCTTGTACGTAGATGATATTCTACTCATAGGAAACGATGTTCCAACTTTATAGAGTGTAAAGAGTTGGTTAAGCAGATGTTTCCAGATGAAAGACCTTGGAGAAGCCGCTTATATACTTGGCATAAAGATCTACAGAAACAGATCTAAGCGGCTTATCGGACTTAGCCAGAGTACATACATTGATAAAATCCTGAAGAGATTCAGGATGGATGAATCCAAGAAAGGATTTATCCCGATGCAACATGGCATAGTGTTAAGTAAAACACAATGTCCCGTTTCTAGTCAAGAACAGGACAGAATGAAATCGGTTCCATATGCTTCAGCAATTGGATCGATTATGTATGCCATGTTATGTACCAGACCCGATGTTGCTTACTCAGTAAGTGTAACGAGCAGATATCAACAGAATCCAGGAGAACCTCACTGGGTGGCTGTCAAGAACATTCTCAAGTATCTGAGAAGAACGAAATACATGTTCTTGGTCTTTGGAGGATCTGAGGATGAAATCAGCGTCACAGGATATTCTGATGCTAGTTTCCAGACCGACAGAGATGATTTCAGATCACAGTCGGGGTACGTTTTTACTCTAAACGGAGGCGCGATCTCATGGAAGAGCTCGAAGCAGGACACAATTGCAGGTTCAACTACAGAAGCAGAGTACATTGCAGCATCTGATGCGGCAAAGGAAGATGTCTGGCTAAGGAATTTTCTATCGGATCTCAGAGTAGTTGCCAGTGTCTCTAGACCGATTGATATATTATGTGATAACTCGGGAGCCGTAGCGCAAGCAAAGGAACCTAGAGAGCATCACAAGTCAAGACACGTACTCAGGAAATATCACCTTATCCGAGAGATCATTGGAAGAGGAGATGTGAGAATATGCAAGATTCCAACAAAAGAAAATGTCGTAGATCCGCTGACAAAGCCACTAGCAAGGGTGAAGCATGAGGCGCATGCAAATTCCATTGGGATGCAGTACCTGGACGCCAATAGCTAGTTTTTAGTTTATTAATTATTACTATAGTTTAATTTTGAACAAATCAATCATGTAAATTTTACAGTGTGATAAAATAAATGGAGGTTTTAATTCATGATTGTTCTAAATTAACTATTTTTCGCATATTTAACGTATCCATGATTTTTACAAAGTTTTGTATGAAATCAAAATTTCCGTAGCCACTTATTGAAATGGGAATTTCAATAGGGAGTTTAACGCTATTATGAATACTTGATGATTTATTCGAAGAAAAGAATAAAAGCACAAGTGATGTGACCAAGTATTTATAGATACTCATCAGAGTGCTTGGGTATTGGAAGTGACCAGTATCAAGTCTGCTTCATGGAGCTACAGTCATAAGCATTGACTTGAAAGGTTATCCTTAGACCTGAGATATTTGGTTTGGGAACACGAGGACTACTGTACTCTTAGTGCATCCTAACGCTGCACCGTAACAGGGCGGCTATACGGGACGTGACTAGATGCAGCGGAAGCCGTGGATCCAAATGCAAGTAGTCAAGATGGGATTTGCACCTCTTTCAAAGAGAGATATTTTCGGGCCCCTTGACGATTAAGATTGGCAGAAAACGCGTGGCCACGCTCGGATAAAATAACAGGTGTTATTTAGTAATATCCGTTACTGCAGGCAATCGAAATCAGAGTCAAGAAATACTTGATTTTTAAAAATGAATCCTCCACTCCATGTCTTAAAATCACTTTAGAAATATCGTGTGCAAAAGGAATGAACCTGTGTACAAATTCAAGCGTGAATTGTATCTCTGGATATAAGAGATCTTATAACCTGGTTAACCTAAGTGTCTGGCTAGGGACCTCCTTAGGCTAACGGTAACAGCACAGTTACATGTCTAGCACAAGTGGGAGTCTGTTAGGATTGTGTGCGAGACAGTAACAAGGTTACCGTGTCCAATGTTATAAGACACTAGTAGGTCACACCGCTGCACACCAAAATGAGAACGTTTGGATTACATGAGAAATAATTAATTGATTACTAATTATTTAAAGAGAGAAATAAATAAATAGTTAGTTAAATTATTTATTTATAATTAATTAATCAGATGGATAATTAATTATGGAAATTATTTGAGATAATTACCAAAGAGTTTTATATGGAAACAAACACTGCTAGGTTTATCCATATAAATAAGGGTTAAGGGTTTATCAGATCATTATTATTCAATCCCCGAACTCAAAAGTTTCTCTCTCTCTCTCCAACCAAAAAAAACCGGCGCCTACAACTAAGGAGGGTGGTGGTCGTTTTTCGGGTAATCCTCGGTGGTGGTCTAGCAACTATCTCAATCGGTGTCAGTAGCGGTGTATCCCCTACAAGCTTTCCGGAAAAATAATCGCATAAAGGTAAACCATCAAACCTCGCTTTAATTGTATTTGATAAGGTTTAAGTTGGGTCCGTTATTGGGAATCGTTTTGTTATCCGCTGCGCACCGTTAGTGCCTACGGTTCCCAACATAATAATTCAATTTAAAATCTTTCTGTAAAATCATTACTTAATAGTGCGTCTTTTTTTTGAAATTTTTTGGCTCTATACTATATATATTTGAGATCATCAACTATTTATTGGAATAGTCAATTTTTTTGCTAATAAATGGTTTAGATAAAATTACTGATCAAATAGCTAAATTTCAAATACTACAGATAAATTTTATACACGTCCAAATGCAAATTTACTTATGGGTAGTATAGCCATGCTGGTTGCAATTTTACTTATCTTTGTATATATAATTTTCATTTTTATAGAGTTTAACAAAAACAAAAAATCAAATACATTGGCTACAAAAACCTTTAGAAGCAATGTTGCACGATTTTTAGAAGCTTGACTTTACAGACGGTTTTGAATTTAATCATGAATTAAATTGAACATGAAGTACATACTATACCATATTAATAACGTATTTTTATTAATCTTAAACATTGATAAGTTGAAAATTTGAGCTAAATAAGTCAAGAAAAATCAATTATTGGAACAGTTATTCACTCTAAATTCAACTCACTTGCTTATCAATGTCCTTCTCATTGTGGGGTTTTGTTTGGCAAATGCTATTTAGTCAACCGTCAAACCTTCTAATTTAGTCAACACAATAATACATTGTATCCAGTGTCATTACAGAAAGAAATTATGTCACGCAAACTCATCAATTAAACCTTCGATCTATCGAAAATAGAGTTTTTTAATTCAAGTTTAATTACATACCACTTTTTGAATTCATTTTTTTTACCTCTAATATAAGTTATAAAAATGCAAAATGTTTATTTAGACCTCTAAAAATATTCTATAAAATTATTACAACACTCTTAGATATAATAATATCTTCTAGTTCTATAAACTTGATTAGTAGAAGAAAATTTAAGAAAACTATTAAACACTTTTGCATCCAATAAACCTAAATTTGTTAATGTCTATAAATACAAGGTTCTAAATGGCGGTGTAAGACATGGCGTGGACCAAGCCTCAAGTCTTAGGAGCCATTGCGTCAAATTTCTAACTCATATAAAATATAATATATAAGAGCATATGGTTTGTACAGTCATTCAATGAGTTAATAGTAATAGCAAGTTAAATTTAGCTTTTATATATTAAACACTAGCAAGTAAAACCTTAAAAACATAAAGAAAAATCAAATATCGCATTAGGAGAACTACGTAGCAGAGACGGATCTAGTTAGCTAGCGGATCAAGTATGTAAGCAATGGGGGGAAGGGCCCCCACTAAAAGGAAAAAAAAAAGAATTTTCTAGTGTAAAAACATAACTTTTTTTACATTTTACCCTACTTCCTCCAACGATTCCTTGTCCAGGCCCCCACCAACTAAAAAGTTTTGCATCGAAATCAACTAAAAGAATAAAAAAACTCTCAAATTTAACAAAAAAAGTCGAAAAAATACATCGAAATTGAGAAAAAACCCTTAAAATCCATTGAAATCAACCAAAAGCTCTAAAAATCTTTCAAAAAGTTATATTTAGTCTAAAAATACATCAGATAACTTTACAGGTTTAATCTACCTTAAAAGTGACTGTTCTAGGAAAAAATCTTGGATCCGTCACTGGCCATGACGTGCTACAGGCTTAACGTAGCGTGAGAGTTGAAACACAATCCTTGAAGCCATGGCGTACCATGGCAGCTACATAGCGAGTTTTTTAGAACAATTATAAATACTACGGACTTAGTTGTAAAAA
The DNA here is from genome assembly GCA_030169165.1 of Centaurea solstitialis. NCBI lineage: Eukaryota > Viridiplantae > Streptophyta > Magnoliopsida > Asterales > Asteraceae > Centaurea > Centaurea solstitialis. The sequence continues at coordinate 49,938,022 of CM058040.1, forward strand.
CATATTTTTGTCAAAAACGTTTTCTTGAAATGTTTTAAGATATGGATGAGGTTGTAAATGTGAGGTGTCCAAATAAATGGTGAATAAAAACGGACCACGGTTCTATTGAAAAGGCCAATGGCGATAATGTGTCTAAAAGTCATAATCCAAAAGTACGAGGGGTCCAGTTGTAATAAAGCCAAAAGTATAAGGAAGGGTCCCACAAATGTCAATCATTTAGACCACGTGTCACCTTTTGATGACGTAGTTTTATTAAATTTTGCAGCAAAGCCAGCTGCCACGTGACAGTTGTTGCAATTAAGGAAAAGCTCGTTTTTTCACATGTTTTTGAAACCCTCTCCAACCGATTACAACTAGACGTGTTTTTTAAATTTTCTAAAGTTTGTAAGTTGTAGATATTACCCCTCACAGTTATGAGTATTGGCGAAACTAGTCCCTAAACAATTGTGAAAAAGTTTTTGTTACTTGCAACCCTCGAGCCACCTGTACGATCCCTAATCTATCATGTGAGAGAGAAACGAGGCATACAACGCTCTCCTAGGTGGTTGTACGGCCATATGGAGGTCCAAAAATCTCATCAATGGTGGTACTATAGCACACGATAAAAAGACTATGGGGTCATCTTAAGAACTGTAAAAGTATTTTACCACCTAAAGAATACTTTTATGGTGGTACAACGCATGGGTGCGTAGCAGTTCAAATGATCTAATTAAAATCGACCAATTTGATTAGAACCGATCAATAATAATTGGATATCCAATTGTAATTGGATCAAATTAGACCGGCTCGAAATTTTCAACATCCAATTTGGATCGTTTGGTCTTGATGAATGACAATCTAGAACCAATCGAACCAATCCAATTATCCATCCACTCATCATCAAATTACCATCCATTTGTCATCTAACTACCTATCCGATTATCATCTAGTCATCATCCAATTACCCATCTGATCATAAATAATTTAATTTTATACATATATATTAAAACAATGAATCATACATTGGATGTCGGATGAATACAAATCGATTAATATTAGTTATATCAAATCCAATCTAATGGATGTCCAATAAGAATATCCAATGTATGAAATCAAGCTGATCTAATCGTTCATTGGATTAGAAAAATCAACCATATAATGAATGACTGGATCGGGTTGGTCCATTTACATCAATGGGATGTCAAAGGATGAACACCCCTAGGTACATGAATTGAATGAGTATATATTCGTCCTTGTTGATGAATTAAAAGACCACAAGAAGCTTAATCTTGAAAAGAACTATTAACTCTCCTACTATAGTTGTGATGTAGACCTGAGTATTTGGCTATTTGTGTAAGTATACTTAACCAGAACCAACTTGCTAGTACAGGAAGCTAGGCAAGCGTTTTTCATTGACAATGTAAATATTTTTACGTTTATTTGTCTATATTTATCATTTAAGTATGTTGTAATATGCTTTTGTAAAATCATCCATTGTGTTATTTATACGCCATTCATTTAACTTGACTTAGGGATATTTTAATGTGGTACAAGAGTTATTATTCTTATTCCAAGATGTAATAAAATTAACTTATTAGTACAAGGACAGACATAATCTTATTAGTACAAGGACCAAAAATGTCAATGATCATATCTTCAAGGTCATTTAAAAAAATCATTAGCACATGATGAAAGCAATAAACTTTGCCTATCTTTACGTAAAAAGACAGTTACCTTAAAAGAGTACAGATGTGGGGGACACGTGTTGATTCCGGCGGGATCCCGGCGGTCAGTCGTTGGCCGGTTGCCGGAATTTTGACTGTTGGGAAATAAGAAACCAAATTTGTTATTCACTTGTGAATATTTTAATATATGTGTGTGTGAATATAACAAAAGATTTGCTAATTGGGTAAAGTCTTGAAAAAGAAAACGAAAGAAAGTTGGAGTGTTGTGGTTGTTAACTAATTTACCAATTTGTTCTTTGGGTTTCTAAGTTGTTTTATTAAATTATTGGTGATTAAATAATTTGGTTTTCATATTTTTAAACTCAACTTATTACTACTATTTTTTTTGAAGAAAAGAAAAGAAATTAAATAGCAGATATGGCTGTGAGATTTTGCTACATCATTATTTTTAGGTACGAATTTTGGAGTATTTGGGTATTTAACCTTGTGAAATTTAGTTGTGTGTTAATAGAGATACTTTATTGGTGTAGTGTTGGGTTTTTGTGGGTATCCTCGAATCAAACTGACTCGAGGATTATCTCAGATCTATCAAAACCTCGCTGGTTTGATATATCTCATAGGTTAATCAAACTGATAAAACCTACGTGATCAAAACACGTTGTTTTGATCTTATTTGTGCGGAAGCGATAAAAGCTAAAAACCCATTAAGCCTAATGATCTTTTAATCGTTATAGTTTTTAATCCTATTATTGGTTTAGATCAATTTACCTGGTTGCTTGAGAATAGATCCACCAATGATCGACCAGCGAACGTCCCTCTAGTAGGACTGTATGAAACCCGAACAACAGAAAAACTGGAATCCGACCCGGGGGGGGGGGGGGGGTGTTCGGCGCCGATGGAGAGAGAGGGAGAGAGAGGAAACTGAGAACTGGTTTTCTTGATTGAAAAGCTTGTTATTTTTTCTTAACCCATAGGCTTTATTTATATGGAGGAAAAATACAGTTTGTATGGAATCCAGTTTCCTTATAATAATTATCTCAAATCCTTTCCTTTTTAAATTAGCTGGAAAAGAATTTGCATACGATAATTATGATTATATATATTTATCTAATATATATAAACCTTATTAATTAACTATTATATATTTATTTATCTAATAAATATATAATATCCTAATTAATTAAGAACCCTCTAACTTTGGTAATTCTGACTGTAATTACCCAATTGATTTATAATATACTATTATAAACCCTAACTCTCCATTTCTGGGTTTCATCTAACTTGTTCGACTTATAGGTCCTCACAGGTGTGACCCTCAAGTGTCTCGTAACATTGGATATATAATCACTTGGTTTGTCAACTCTGCACATAATTCCTAACAGACTCCCACTTGTGCAAGTTGGCAATACCACCTTTGACTATACGGACCTAAGGAGGCCCCTAGACAGGCACTTAGGCTGACCAGGTTACAAGAACTCTTATACCCAGACTGGTGATATTAACATTCCGTAAGGAATTGGTATCTATGAAACTACTGTTCATTGATTGGGTATATCTTGGCTTTTCCCTTTGCATCGCGATATTTCATCTGTGAGTATGAGCTTGGAAAGTGTCAACTCTAAATACTCAAGATTTTGTTTTCTTGATTATCTGACTTTCACTGATAGGTAAACGACAAAGAACTAATCAGTTCGTTTGGGCATGGCCATGCACTTCATCAGTATACTTAGTCAGTCAAGATGGGCCCAGAAATATCTCTCTTCTGAGAAGAGGTGCAAATCCCATCTTGCATATCTGCCTTTAACACCACGGCTTCCGCTGAATCTAGTTACACCCTTTATAGCCACCCTGTTACGGCGTAGCGGTTGAGTGCACTAAGTATTCAGTAGTCCTCATGATATCAAATCAGATACCTCAGGTGATAGGGACAACCACTGTGAGATTTACTTATGACTGCTTCCAAGAAGTAATCTCAACCGTGGATCACGTCCGATATTTGTTACTCTATCAAATATCTGTGCAACTTTTAGTCTACAACACTTGTAGCTGTTATTCAGCAACTGATCATAACTACCTAAAAGTTCACAATGACTTTAACGCCTTATCATGCTCCCACAATGATAAGTTGTCACGGACAGATTTTAAATGAAAAATCGGAGACTGATTTCATTCCTGGATATATTAAAAACATGCAAAAATGTGAATGTGATAAAGAAATCAATCTTGTATAGTCCATATTACACGCTGTAATAATAACAAGATTGAATGTCTTTTCTTTAATAACTTTCATAATGTCTATTTAACGTTTGTTAAAAATTGGTCTAAAATGAAGTATCACCTATCTTCAGTTTTAAACCCTTTGATTAAAGTTTACCATTTTAATCAAAGTGATAACCAAAACACAAGTCTGTTTATACGATCTACTTGTATCTGCTAATTATTGTTATGCAAACACCTTATAAAAACAATAATTAGACTTTTATCATATTCCATGAACTTGGAGACCTGGACTAGCTTCCAGTTCCTGAATATGTAAGACTGCAACTTTCCTTAGTTGCTGTGTAGATGAATGATTTCTACCTGAAATCCGATTCCATTTGCAATCCTGGCAAATCTACTGGAATGCTATATATTTTAATCCAACACTTCAATTATTGATTTTTAAGTCAGTCACGACCTTTGTTTCATGGGTCTTGAAACTTTTATCCTTTTAAAAGGGTAAATTATATCTTATGAATTCTTATCCTACCTGGATTTATGAATTCCGAGATATATCAATAATTATATCTTCTCAGACTAGATAGAGAATAAATTGGGCTCCCACTTGCTTTATAAAAACTAACTATTACTCAGAATTTTACTATTGACTTAGTCAAAACTTTGATCAGTCAATTCTAATTTCAAGTAATGAACTTTGAGAATTTCCCTTTTTATGAAACTTAACTGGATTTGGTCAAATCCTTAATTCCAAACCTTGGAATCCTTCTAGTTTCATAAATACTGTTATTAACGCCATCTGAGTTAATATCCTAAATTCTCCTTTTAAAACATTTGAATAAAACTTGATCAAACTTGATTAATTAATTCTTGAGAATTTCTTTTATAAAACTTAACTGGATTTGGTCAAATCCTATTTCCAGAACTTGGAATCTTTCTAGTTTTATAAATGCTGTTATTAACGTTATCTGAGTTAATATCTTAAATTCTCCTTTTTGATCACAAAACTATTATTCATAAATGTTTTATTCTCAAAACGCATTCCTATAGAATCTCGTGTGTTTTGATAGTTTTTATACAAATTACTTCAATTTCGTTAAAGTAATTATAAGAGGCATCAACTAGGATCATATAGATATAAGAATATCAGGCACAATCAGATATTTCTATGTCAAGACAATAACTTTTGAAAATAAAACCATGAAATTATAAAATATAATTATCCCAAAAATGTTTAAAACATAAACCCTAAAAATAACTGTTTTAAAACTATAAATTCAAAAATGTCTTGACTTAAATCATCTCGTACTTAAGATCCTCGGCAACTCCTGGGCACTTCACTTCATTTCTGACCTCCTGCAATAATCATTTGCTCTAGGTATCAGTATACTTGTAAGCTAACAAGTAAGAAGTGACAAATCAAAGCAATCATAAATTTTCTGAGGTTTACATACCTGCTTCATGACGCTTAGGGCAGTTTTGCCTCCAATGACCGATTTCATTGCATATGAAGCAGCGATTCTCGGTCCTAGCTTTGTTTGGCTTAACCTTCTTGCCCTTGCCCTTGCCCTTGCCTTTCTTGGGTGCACTCTGGATGGCCTGGACTGGTCCTTTTCCTTTACTGGTGCTAGCTTGCCCATTCTTCTTTTTAACCCCTCCGTCTTTTATCATCAAGACATCCTTGGTCTTGTTCTTGTTCCCCATATTCAGTTCAGCTGTCTTTAGCATGGAGTGCAACTCTGCTATAGTTTTCTCCATGTTATTCATATTGTAATTGACTACGAAGGGCCTGTAGTCTTCTGACAGTGAATTGAGTATGGTGTCTGTTGCTAGTTGCAACGGAACAGGATGACCAAGCCTCTCCAGATGATCTAAGTGCCGTTTCATTTTCATGACATGGTCACTTACTGATATCCCTCTTACCATTTTGCACTCATTGAATGCTTTGGTGGCATCGTAGCGTTCTGTACGAGCCTGAGTCTGAAACATGTCCCTCAGCTGGCGGATCATGTCGTAAGCATTTGTATTTATGAGCCCTGCTTGCAGATCTGGGCTCATAGTTGCTAGCATCAGACAGGCGACATCAAGGAGATCATCTAAGTGCTTCTTGTGGGCATTTCTGGCAGCAGCCGGAGCGTTTGCCGGAGGTGCCTCCCCAAGTGGCTCTTCAAGCACATACCACTTTCTCTCATGTCTGAGCACAATCATCAGATTGCGCTCCCAGTCGAGAAAGTTAGAGCCGGTCAACTTATCCTTCTCTAGGATAGAGCGGAGGGAAAGATTGTTAGTGCTGGTAACAGTGCTTGCCATCTACACAAAATAAAACTTTTGGTCTTAGCAACTGTAAATGGACTAATTTCCAATAAAATATCAATAAACCCTTAAATGATCAATTTATTGGACTAGGATCCTTATTTCATACGTCCTGATGTGCGTAATGTTCTTGCTCCACCAGACCCGTATTTATTTCGGTAGGTAAGGACTTTTACCAATCATGTCTAACTGACATGACTCCTAGATCTTTTCGGGACTTATGGCAACTACCTGTGCATGTTTTAGTCCCTCTTAGTGCTTTTTGGCCCGGTACCACCCGGTGAACATTATAGTACCAAAACAGATCTCACCATTTTGGGGACCTGATCACTATACTCTGGCCGGTACCACCCGGAGATACTTCGCAGAGTTATGTAACCCCTTCAGGTTCAGTTTGAACACAGACGTTGAATGTGTGATCACTTACAACGCCTATGTACTTTACGCCGAAGGTGCCCCTAAATGGGTTGCACTACTGATCTATGATTTTCGGGGTTTTGGAAAAACTTTACTTCCAGGCTTTTGAAAAACAGATTGTTATAAAGGCTACTTATGTTTTAAACTAACTGTTTCAAACATACACGTAATTTTAAAACCAACTGTTCTAAAATTACTTGCTAATTAAAACTAACTGTTTTAACAGCACACCTAGTTGATTAAAACTAACTGTTTTTGTCAACTTGCCTTTTATATAAAGCAATCATTTATAGGTTTTAAAATAAAAACTATCGTTTTGAAAAGTTTAACGAAAACTAAAACCTATATACTCTTTTGTGATGCAACCTAGTTCTAAATTAACAATTTTATTTAAAACTACTGGTTCATGCAGATATCACAAAACAATTAATCAACCATGCAGTTAAATAATTAATCACATAGTATCTAATTATAGTTTTTGCCAACGTTTCCTAGGGACCAATAATGACCTATTCTACTAAAAGCTTCAAAACTCGCGTTGCTCCCACTGGCCTTGCCATGTTTTGTTAGTACTCCGGTAGTGATGAAGTAGCTCCCACTGGCCTCGTCATCCCGAAAGAATAAAACAAATTTCTATCCTAAGGTCATTATTACATAAGGGGTTGTAAATGGCACGCAGGCCTCCCCGCAAATATGTCAAGGGTCTAGGTTGGCAAAACACTATAATAGATATATATATATATATATATATATATGTAAAATCAAACTGAAATCCATATATCGAGCTCAAGTATTTACGTAAATATATATGCAACATAATAAAAGCAATATTATAATTACGAGAAAATAAGCCTGGATCCGTTAAAATTATCTTGTCTCTATTATCGCAAAGCTTGGTTTTATAACTGATTTGGAAAAACAAACTGTTTTATGAACCAAAAACTTTTAGACTGAAAAATGGCTTTTACTTAAAAGGAGATTTATAAACAATAAATCCTAAAACCATTTTGTCTAAGAACAATCCTTTTATCCATCAAACTGATTTTATAAAAGTTTATTAAATTGGAAAAACCAGAAACAAAAATTTTTACTCGATAAAATTCCCAAGTAAACTTATTTTGGATAAAATATCTTAAAAACCAAACGAGCTCTTTTTGGGCCATAACTTGGTCCAAAGAACTGGGCTTACCGGCCCATTACCAAACTGGTAACAACTGGACCTTGGACCTATGACTCGTTTTACATCGAAAAACCCTAGGTACGATCCATGATCAGGAACCGTCGCCTACCACCACGCTGGTGGTTCGTTCGTCTTACGGTCACCGCGGAACCATCATCATTGACACCGACGACAGCAGCCACAGCCGCCGTCGCCGTTCGGCGGTTTCAATTCTGTCGATCGCCACCACCACAAAACGGTGGTGTGGCTTTTTGATCTTGCGACTGTCATTCACTGCTATCATTCGGGCCGAACGACGACAGCAGCACAAGGCTGCCACCGCCGCCGCCGCGACTTTTGATCACGACCGACGCCGCAACCACTACGTGTGGTGCGGCCGGTGTTCGGAATCGTCAACCAATGCCACCACCACTCGCTTGTGGTGTGGCTGTGGCTACCGCCAGTACTTTTGTCGGCGATCACCGCCCGTGGGCGGCGATCGAATCGTCGCCGTTTGTTCTTTGCGGCTGCCGGCATAGGATCGAAACCTTATCGGTCTTCGCCGATTACCACCGTAACCCGGCGAATTCCACCGAACTGGTGGTGATGCCGATGATACACCCGCAATCCGGCCACAGCCGGATGTGGGTCCGTTCACCGGCTGTGATATGTGTCCGACCACCGCGTGGATGCGGTATAGCCACCGTGAGATCACCATCGACCACCGCAAAACGCCGCCACTACCACGCTGATGGTGCGGTCGCGGTTTAACCGCAATCCGGCCATTGCCGTATGCGGTTTGGTCACCACCGGAACTGGTGGTTTAATCGTACGGCCACCACCAGTCGCCGCTACCACCGCGCTGGTGGTTTGGCTTGATGAAAACGCCGTTGCTAGGTGCGGCGGCGATGCCTATCGCCGCTTTACGTTGCCGTGAACACCGCCATCCACCACCGATCATAGCCGCAACCACGATCGGTGGTGCAGCCGTGATCTGTTCCGGCCTTCGGCGACCACCGATCTGGTGGTGGTTTGCGCTGGTGGCGGTTTGTGATTGTTCGAATGCCGCGGCCACCACCAACCTGGTGGTGTGGTGGTCTCCCGGACAACGGCCGGTGCCGTCACCACCAGCTGTGGTGCGGCCCGGTGCCTCCTCGGGTTTGATTAGGGTTTTTACAACGAAACGAACGATAAAAATCGAATTTTTATATGAATCAGAATTGAAAATTTTTAAAGAACTTGTTACGCAAGAAACAGATTTTAACGGATCACACATAAACTGATAAACTGATATGAACAGATAAAAAACTAAAAAACGATTTATTAACAATGGCTCTGATACCACTGTTGGGTTTTTGTGGGTATCCTCGAATCAAACTGACTCGAGGATTATCTCAGATCTATCAAAACCTCGTTGGTTTGATATATCTCATAGGTTAATCAAACTGATAAAACCTACGTGATCAAAACACACTGTTTTGATCTTATTTGTGCGGAAGCGATAAAAGCTAAAAACCCATTAAGCCTAATGATCTTTTAATCGTTATAGTTTTTAATCCTATTATTGGTTTAGATCAATTTACCTGGTTGCTTGAGAATAGATCCACCAATGATCGACCAGCGAACGTCCCTCTAGTAGGACTGTATGAAACCCGAACAACAGAAAAACTGGAATCCGACCCGAGGGGGGGGGGGGGTGTTCGGCGCCGATGGAGAGAGAGGGAGAGAGAGGAAACTGAGAACTGGTTTTCTTGATTGAAAAGCTTGTTATTTTTCCTTAACCCATAGGCTTTATTTATATGGAGGAAAAATACAGTTTGTATGGAATCCAGTTTCCTTATAATAATTATCTCAAATCCTTTCCTTTTTAAATTAGCTGGAAAAGAATTTGCATACGATAATTATGATTATATATATTTATCTAATATATATAAACCTTATTAATTAACTATTATATATTTATTTATCTAATAAATATATAATATCCTAATTAATTAATAACCCTCTAACTTTGGTAATTCTGACTGTAATTACCCAATTGATTTATAATATACTATTATAAACCCTAACTCTCCATTTCTGGGTTTCATCTAACTTGTTCGACTTATAGGTCCTCACAGGTGTGACCCTCAAGTGTCTCGTAACATTGGATATATAATCACTTGGTTTGTCAACTCTGCACATAATTCCTAACATATAGAAATAATAAGAATGTGATTTATTACAATAATATGCTTACCGGCATGCTGGGTTCGGCGGGTTGGAAGCCGCCGGCTTGGCGGGCTCAGCGGGCTGCCGGTACGCCAGCAACAGGTTCAATGGGTTTTCACACCTGCGGTTTCCACATACCGTTGAGTTTGTGTGTGTGTGTGTTCTATGGTGTGTGTTGTGTGTGTGTGTGTGTAGGAGGAGGTTGGGAGAGTTGAGAACTAATCAGAGAGGGTTCAAAATAGTTAATTGTGGGGTTGGAGAAAAGCTGACGTGGCAGTGGAGTTAGAAGGGTTGGATACTGATAGCCTAAAAGGCTTAAATATCCTAGTATAATATGTTATAAGTAGGAAAGCGATCTAATCTGCTAACCCAATTTGAACCAAATCCAATATTAGCAGGCTGGTTTGAGTTTTTTTAACCCATTTAAGATAAATGGGTTAACCCATCTAACTCATTTATTTAATCGGTTGTATTGGGCTGTGTTGAAACTCTTGACATGTTTACAACCCGGATCGAATCCATTTACAACCTGATTTCAACCCATTTAATTAAACATAATTATTTAATTATATACAACTAATATCTATTATATAACTTAAATCTTGTTAGAATATATTATACTAATTACCTTTCACTACGTCTATACATACATATATATCGCGAGTTCAATAAAGCTATCCATCATGCATTCATATACAATCGATTGCTACCACCCATATATCGTTAACTATCGATTACTATCGTCCATATATCGATTTCTATAAAAGTATCCATGCATTAATTAATTTACTATCAATTTTTAAATTAGAAAGTCAATTGTTTTTGTAATTTTGTTACTTACTATCGTCCATATTTATGTGTGTATTTGTGCGTTGCATATGATAAAACAATGAGAAAATAATTTTTGTAGCCATCCATAAATACACGAAATCGGGTTTAGCCTATCTCTCCGACGAATTCGCGAAATAGCCACCCAAGTCGCCCCAGGCCAAGTCGCCGGAGGCGACTCCCCAATTTCCGGCCAAAACGACACTATTCCGGCCATTTTGTCACCGTCGGCGACCAAGTCGCCTCAAACACAGTCGCCGGAGGCGACTTGCCCATATTTACATTTCGGACCCCGACCTTCAAGTTTGGAAAGTTGACGGAAGCGGTCCCTGCACTTAGTCGCCGGGCATAAGTCGCCTCCGGCGACTTTGACTACCCTTTGACCGACACGTGTCGGCCGGTGGAGACACCAAGAAACCCTACCCCTTTTTTTTTTGAATTTTCAGCCGACAAAACAACTTTCACCACCACCTACCCCTCTTTCATCTATCTCTATCTCAATACTTCATCTCATCTATCTCTTTCTCATTCAAACTCTCATCTATCACTTTCTTATTAACTCTCATCTATCTTTATCAATTACTTTTCTCATCCAACTCTCAAGTATCTCTATCAACTCTCATATTTTAATTTCATACACCATTTTAATCTCTATTATACTTCAAAGTGGGGACCAATTGAACAACGACGTTGAAGTAGTTGAACACGTGATTTTGTCGGTTCACCATCAACACAAACGAAAGGGGTTACAAACCATCCACAAGACAAACATCAATGGCGTTGCAATATGTAAGTTTTCTAGATTTCTTTAACTTAGAAGGGGTACGGTTGTAAATGAGACTTTTTATGTGTATAAAATTTAGATGTTTAGTTGAGATGTTTATGTAAATATTTTCCTGATGATTGAGATGTTTAGTTGATGTATATCCGGATTTATGTGTAGAATTAGATGAGTACAAATGATGAATATCCGGATTTATGTAAATTTTGATGTGTTTAATTTTTAGTTGGTTAAATTTTTTTATGGATATATGTAGATTAGTTGATGTTTAATAGTGGTACATGTTAAAAATTGTAAAAAAAGTTATGGATATATGGATATATGGTTAAAAATGTATATAATTTATCACTTGAATTTATGTAAATGGTTAATAGTGGTACATGGTAAAAATTGTAAAAAAAAGTTTATGATTGTAATTTTTCTAAATTTGTAATAGTTTTTAGATGTAGATTATTTTAGAAGTATGTTTTTAGATATTTTTATATCTAGATGTATATGTGAAGATTTGTATTTATTTAGACGTAAAAAGTGTTAAAAAAATTTGCTTCATTTTTATCTATATAATTTTAGACGTTAGTTTTGATATATTTATAATTTTAAATGTTAAAAAATTGTAATTGTAATTTTAGTTGTGTAATTATATTAGTTTTTGGATGTAGGTTTTTAAGGTTTATATGTATATGATTATTTATTTATATAATTGACAATCATTTATTAACTTTTGTATAGGGAGGTTACAATTGGCCCAAACTAACGTTGAGGAGTACGTTGTCGTTTTTAGCTGATATGAAATCTAGGTTAGATAACGACGCACAGGCAAAGATTAGAGAGGGTCCGTTTGGTCATTGGTTGGATTATGTTAAAACACTACGTGCCTCTCCGATGGCTGTAGTTTTATTTTTACAAAAGCAGGTTGAGGTCGAACATGGAGACCCTGAGACTTTATATATTAGGGTCGGTCCATACACACGTCGTTATGGCCGACAAGAGTTTAATCTTATAACGGGACTCCCTTTTGGCCTCTTACCGACCCAATACAATTCGGATGGGAATTCCTTGGTTGCTAGATTATTTCCACATGTAATTAGTCAACAACCTAGGGACGGACCCTTTCGGTTGAAGTTGGAGGACTTGATTGCGAGGTTTAACGACATGAGGAACTTAGACACCGACGATAAAGTTCGTATATGTTCCATGAAGTTATAGGAAATACCGATGTTGACTTTTGACGTTTATGCAGATCCATACCTTTTTGCAAAACTTACGGCGTGTCCTTATCATAGACGCTGCTCACCTAAAGGGGCCTTATTTGGGTACTATGTTCTTGGTTGTTGCCATGGACGGAAACAACAACATCGTGCCCATTGCCTTCGGAGTAGGTAAGTCAGAGACAGCGGATGAGTGGACTTGGTTTTTGAGCAAGCTTAAACGATGCATCGGTGAGCCAGAAGGGTTGGTGTTTATGTCAGACAGGGCTGCTTCTATAAACGCCGCTATCACCACAATTTTCCCAAATTCACATCACGCTTTATGTTGTCGCCATTTGGTGATGAACGTGAGATCCAGGGATGCCCGAATAAAAGTTTTCAAGACCCCATACTGGAAGGCATGCAAGGCCTACACGACGTATGTGTTTGACCGAATGATGAATATCCTTCGAGTCTCCATACCTGACGGTGCCCGATTGATGGAGGAGGTTGGGGTGGAAAGATGGTCAAGGGTCTATTTTCCTGGCATTCGGTACAACATAATGACATCCAATAGTGCTGAGTCAATAAACGCTATGTCCAGGTTTGCACGCAGGTTGCCTATCGTCGGACTGATAGAATATTTTAGAGCATTCCAACAAGAGTGGTACTTCATTCGTCGAGCTAAAGCAGGTTTAGCAACTTTTATTAATCAATTTTAACTGACACTTTTATGTTTGTTATTTTTGTACACCCTTTTATATATTTGTATGTTATTTATTTATTTTCTAGATAGCTTGGATCACCCACTTACTGAATGGGCTCAACATAAGATCTGGAAGAGGGTTGGAAAGTCCGTTACATGGACTGCTCTTGGGATTGGCTACAACGTATGGGAGGTACACGACGGTGGCAGGAACGCAAACGTGGACATGCATCAACATATTTGTGAATGTCGACAATGGCAGTTGTCCGGTTTGCCTTGCGGTCATGCCATCGCTGTTGCAAAAAAGACTAAAATACGGGATGTGTACTCTTTGGTTCATGTGCCTTATTTCAAGGCCGAAAATTACAAGGCAACATACATTGGGGTAATTAAACCTGTCGGTCCTCCTGAAACGTGGCAGTTTCCCGACACCCCTCTTCAATCCGTTCGTCCCCCGATAATAAAAAAGAGACGGGTCGGAAGACCGAATGTCAATGCTCGTCGCCCATCTCGTGGTGAAGGTAGTTCTCTAAGGAGGTGCCCTAGGTGTGGCGATCACGGACATAAGAGTGATACATGTCCATTGTTTCCAGCGTCTAGCGGAAGCAGTCAACAATCCATGCTAGAGCCACACGGAACTATCAGAAGCGATAGTCTTTACCAAGATTTCCAGTTTAATTAGCTAAGTGTGTACCTTTTAGAGCAGTTGCGTTGCATTAATAAAACATATCTATTTAGTGTGACACATCATATCTCAATATTTCATGTTTATTTTCTATGATTTTATTACTGATATTTTTTCTTTAAAGAAATATCCACATTATATGTTTTTTTGTAAAATTATTTATAAATTATTATGTATGTACCTAATATAATTTAAACGTTAGATTATCTAGACATTAAAGTTAACATTCAAGACGTTAAAAAACTACATTTAACACATTAAAAAAACCACAAACATTTAACACAAACAACATAAACTACTACATAAAAATTCGGGTTTTCAAACAACCGATACACAAATAAAACACAAACACATCATAAAAGAAAATGCAGCAAATAACTTGGAGGAAATACATAATACTTTCCTAACTATCCTCCGGATACATTCCCTTAAGGTGCGCAACCAAGATGAACTTGTCTTTGAGCTCTTCCTCAATCAGGGGGAACTCAGCGTCTATGAGATCCACTTTGCCTTGTTCCGCTCGAACGTCGTTCCTCGTCGACCTTATCAGCGCATTCTTTTCGTCGATGATTTTCTGGAGATCCCGTTTCTGCGTCTTTAGTAGCTGCTTGCGTGCTTCTAGTTCATCCATCTCCTCGATAGTCTTTTCCAGTGTTTCTCTAACCCTTCTTGGCATTATTTGAGAACCTTGAGGTGGGTTTGAGGAAGAAGCCATAGAAAGAAGTAGAGGATTTGAGAGAAGATAGAAAGAAGAGTGAAAGAGGATGAAAGAGATATAGTGGAAGAGAGTAAAAGAGATAGGGAAATGAGAGTGAGAGGGTGAGGTTTTAAAAGATGGAAAAGGAGGTCAAAGGAGGTCAAAGGAGAATGATTGTCGTCTGAATTGAGAGAGGTAGGGTTTAATTTTGTTGTCTTGGTGCACCAGAAGCCGACACGTGTCGGTCAAAGTGGGTCAAAGTCGCCTCCGGCGACTCCCTTGGGGCGACTAAGTGCAGGGACCGATTCCGTCAACTTTCGAAACTTGAAGCTCGGGGTCCGAAATGTAAATATGGGCAAGTCGCCTCCGGCGACTGTGTTTGAGGCGACTTGGTCGCCGACGGTGACAAAATGGCCGGAATAGTGTCGTTTTGGCCGGAAATTGGGGAGTCGCCTCCGGCGACTTGGCCTGGGGCGACTTGGGTGGCTATTTCGCGAATTCGTCGGAGAGATAGGCTAAACCCGATTTCGTGTATTTATGGATGGCTACAAAAATTATTTTCTCTAAAACAATATGTTATGCTAATATATATTAAAGAACAATTTGTTGTTTCATATTTATGTGTATGTTAAAATGGTTTTATAATATATTTAACTAACATTTAAATGTATTTTCAATAAAAGATCTAAAAGTTATTATGTATAACTATAAAAATGAAATCTTTATATGATTATATATTTTTCAAAATTTGTCTAGTTAATAAATGGGTTGAACTCATACCCATTCTAACCTATTGTCAGTTTGCCACCCCTAATTATAAGAACTAAGGATGTCATGTGTTTGGCTAGAGGTATATATTAAACAACAACTAATGAGAATGAATAAAAAATTCTCTAATGTTATATAATTATTAAGTTCACTTCCTCATATGTCTAAATTTTCATTCTTGATCATATTTGTTGGAAGAAAAACTTATTCACTATCATTTTTATTTTCAATTTCTAGTTTAAATCAAATACCTTATAAGTTTATAGAACCAAATAATAAAACATCTATCTTAAACGTGTTGCAACATGTTTATAAGACGCATATGGACTTTTATTTTCATTTTTAAGAGAACTTAATGATATAATTCAAACAAACTAATTTTTGGAGCAAGCCAGAACCAGAAATAAATAAAATACTATATCATCTTCGAAAACCCAATAATTGGTATTTTAATTATAGATTTGATAAAAAAAATATCAATCATTAATTCACTATCATACATATATGGTCCATTTCAAATTAACACGATAACTATATCTATATATAAGAACATGAGAACAATAATTTAAATTATATGTGATTATTTATGAGTCTATCACTTAGGTCATAAAGTTACCTTATACCTGTAAACTTATCACGTTTATAACCGCATATGATTTAACCATACTCATGTTATCTTATTTTGACCTAATTTTAGTTTAATCATCTCCATCCATATCTCCTCTAGATCTCTCTCTCTCTCTCTCTCTCTCTCTCTCTCTCTCTACATATATATAAGTTCAAATGTGAACCTATATCTGGTTGTGAATGTGAGGACCACTAAAATCGCACCACGTGACAATATTCACTCTGAATATCACGCATTATTCAGAGTATATAAAGGGGCCAAAGCTTTATTTACTCCGAATAATGCATGATATTCAAAGTGAATATTGCCACATGGCGTGATTTTAGTGGTCCTCACGTTCACTACTAAAATTGAGTTCACATTTGAAGCGAACCTAATACCGAGTAGTTTGTTTTAAATTATTATAATAAAAATAATATAGATATTTATGGATATTTATCATGGTTCATTAATTAAACTAATATATATATATATATATAGAAAGTGATAATATTCATTATTTATGCTTATGATTTTTAATTAGGAAACAAAATGAAATCAAAATTTATTTAGACTAGATGAACGACTATGATGGGTTTGTATAGTTTGTACAAATTATCCGGTTTGTAACAGATATATATATATATATATACATATAGGGTCATGCTCAAATGTAAATTCATCTTTCATTGTGAACGTGAGGACAACCGAAAACGCGCCACATGACATATGCAGTCCGAATAATACATGATTATTCAGGCTGAATATGTCATGTGTGATGTGACGCGTTCTCGGTTGTCCTCACATACACAATGACATTTATGTTCCCATCCGAACTTTCGTCTCTCTCTCTCTCTCTCTATGTGTGTGTGTATATATATATATACGTATATAGAGGAAAGTTCAAACGAGAAGGATATCAATTTAAGAAAACGCGAGGACGATTCTCAGCCACACATTTTTCTTTCTTCAAGTTCAAGACGCAGCAGAGGTGGTGATGGTGATGGCCGAGGTGGCTGTTGGTGGTGGCGGAGGGGTTGTTGGTGGTGGTGGTGGCGGATATTTCCAATACTCTGGTGATATATATTTGAAGAAGGAAAAATGTGTTGCTAAGAATCGTCTAAAAATTGATATCGTTTTCGTTTGAACGACCTTTCTCTATGTATATAACCGTTTAAGAATTAGGAGACAAACAAAATCAATAGTTAAGATTTGGTTTATAAGAATTTCATGATTTGTATTTAATACTTTTCCTATGTATATAGTTTATGGGGTCGTTTCAAACAAAAATAATATCTATTTAAAAAAACAAGAATCAACAAAGTTATATAAAATTCAGGTGTAAAATTATACATATTTCAGTTGTTTTTACGTTGATAATTAAAAATAAGTTTGTTACCAAACTTGCATCTATATATATAACACATATATATTCTTTGTTATAAATGCACTCATGCCTTTTCTTGTTTTATCTTTTAGATAATGTTTTCTTTTGATCAAGTTTAGATGCGCTTTAATATCATATGAATTTAAATATTAATTTCTAATATGAAATTTATTGTAAAGTTTTAAAATATTATTTAATGCATTTTTGGGCGAAAAAAGTATACAATCTTGACGAAAATATGTGACAATAAATGCTATTTTATCTATGTGAACGGACATCTGTCAAGATCCCCATGCAAGTCAACTTTGGACATATAGACATTGGTCTAATTATTGTATTATTTTAATATATGTATTTTTCATGAAAATATATTCTTTATTTGGAATTTGTAATTATTTTATGTTGAATAAATTGATTATGATCTTACTATATTTGACGAATCATTCATTCAATCATAAATAGTTTTTAAACAAGTGACATCAGTAAGGGAACCCTAGTTAAATTTAAAAATAATGAGATTCGTAGTACTCCCAATTATGGATATATAAATGTTATAATTATATGACGTGAATTTAATAATGCAAACAATAAAATTTTGATGTTGAAAAATATATTAGTAAGTTTATATGATTTTTGGACGTAATAAGAAAATCTTTATGATAATTTTTGAAATAGATATTTGTATTACCTGTTATACAATGTTTTTGCTCTAAAAATTTGCTAAGACGTCTTATATAAACTTCCACCTAGGCTTTGCGCAGACTACTTCCTTGCAATTTTTACCGAGAGCTATAGCATGCTCTCCCTGGATTAATACTCAGTGGCCCCTGGTTGCTCACCCTCGGATTCGAACTTGGGTTGATTGTTACACCTTTCACAAGCCTTAACCGGTAAATTACCCCATTGGGGTTACGTCTTATATAAACTTATTGCTAACTTTAGATATAAAATTTTATTGTTTGGTGATATAAACTTAAATCCCAGGGAGCACTATATCAAGACATTTGTACATTTTTTTTGAACGACAAGACACTTGTACATTGTTAACGTCATATAAACTTAATTTTATTGTAGTATAATCTGTAATTATAGATAGAATTAATAAAGTAAAATATGCTAAAAAATAAAGGGGATTTAAAAAAAGAACTTCTCGATTATGATCATGTATACTTGGATCGAAATTACAATATATTCATACAAAATCACATAAAAACATTAGAATCCAAGATTTCTTGATACTCGTACTTGAACAAATTGCTGCAATAGCTTTCATCTTCTGTGCTGCTTCCATTGATGCAAGTCGAATTTGAGTTCGAGTTTAACGGAGTTGGACTTGATGAAGGTGTTGATAGGTTCGATACATGTGAGGTGAAGTCGAAGTTGCTGGGGGTCAAATTCGAGGCGGGATCGACAACGGATTGGATCGAAGAACCTTGGAAAACGTAGTTCTCCATGGCCATAAAGTTATCAAGATCGCTAGAAGGTAAACCTATGCCATTGTTTTGCCACTCATTTAATTGGCAACTTTGTGGGTTAAAATGGGAAAAATTCGAAGAAAATTGCTCTACATTTGGTTCCATGAGTTGGGCACATTGATCACTAGAAAATGGAACACAACTTGGGATTTCTTGAATTCGGGATTGATCATGGTTTTGGAGTGGAAAATGATCATTTTCTTGAATTAGGATTGGGGCAAATTGGGGTTTTTGATCAATTTGGTGAGGAAAACTAGGGTTTTGATCGCATTGAGATGAGAGGAGTGAAGCGGCTAACCTCAATAGCTCGGGGTTGACCATTGGTTGGACTCCGAACATGTTGGCGTTAGACTGATTATAAAAAGACGAGCTTAAAATGGAGGAGATATCAAGAAGATCAAGACGAGGACTGTGAGTAACCGGGTCTATTCCCATTCGAAGAAGTCTTTTTCTAATGTGTGTGTTCCAGTAATTCTTGATTTCATTATCAGTTCTTCCTGGCAAACGAGCTGCAATTGCAGACCACCTGTTTGACAACCAAACACAAATAATTAGACAGGGTGAAACAAAAAATTCAAATCTTTATTAAAAACCTTTTTTTAAAATAGTATTATAAACAAAATCCATATTTTAAAAATCCATTTAAATGATTAATCAATCAAACAACAATCATTCAATAAGATTTTGACTTACTTGTTCCCCAAAACACTGTGTAGTTGAATGATTGTTTCTTCCTCTTCAAAAGAGAACCTTCCTCTTTTAATATCAGGCCTTAGATAATTCGTCCATCTTAACCTGCAACTCTTTCCACATCTTTGTAACCCTACACAAAACCAAATTCAACCCAAAAAACGATTAATTATTTACTCGAAAATATACAATAACAAGATGATAGTACACACACAAATATATATATATATATATAGAGAGAGAGAGAGAGAGAGAGTGAGAAAGAGAACGAGAGTGAGGTTAAGAGATAACCTTAAGAAAATGAAAAACTGATAAACACCGTAATAACGATTTATTTGTATGTTATCTACATATGCATATATGCAAGTAATTGAAGATATTTCATGGTTTCTTTGCACATATACATATCACACAAATTACTTGTATATGTGGACATGTGCATATCATACTAACAAAACACCGAACATGTATTCCTCAGTTTTTCATTTTCTTTGCAGTTTTCTCCAAAACCCGACCCTACTCGTGGGTGAAGGATGCAAGAAACACAACAAAGATTTCTGGGTTTTTCCTATCCCATGGATTGAAGAACATACCAGCATTCTTGGGAAGAGTTCTCCAATTTCCATAACCATTCTTTTGAATGTAATCAATGAGTTTTTGATCTTCTTCTGCAGTCCATGGACCTTTCTTGAGACCATTCTTTTCACAACAAGGTGATCTTCCCATGGTGGTTTTCAACTTCTATAAAACTGTAATCAATTATATGTGTTTGTATATATATGAGTTTGTTTATATATAATCTTGAAGGAGTTAAGAGAGAGATGTAGGTCCATGGAAATTGGAGAAGTTGTATATATATAGAGAGAAAGAGGGAAGGGAAAGAAGACAAGAAAGAAAGTCAATGAGATTGGGTGGCCGTCCTGTGTTAATCTTCATGGCAACGTGTCCTTTCTTTAAAAGCTACACATACAAAAACACGTAGAACACACACAAAAAAACACACTTTTTTGTGTGTGTATAGAAAAAGAAAGAATACAAAGTCAAAATGCCTTTTTGATGAGCTTCTAGTAAATACATGTTACCATTTTTCACCTTTTTAATTACTCATGGCCTTTGATAAAGAGTCACACAAGATCAAATTTCAAAATTTTCACTTCATGAAAATTAAGTTCATAGAATGTTTAAAGTGCTTATAAGTTTTAAGGGTTGTTTGATTGTTGTTGAATGATCTTCTGAATGATAATTAAATAGTCAAAATGATTGACTTTTTTATATGATGCAAAATGATGTATAGTCGTTGGCCGGGAATTGTTTAGAATGAAATTAGGACGCAAAATGATTAAGAAAGTTTTGAGATACAAAATCATTCAGAGAGTTTTAAAACCATTTATAAGCGGACTTTTCTTTTGCCAAACAATATTTACCTCTTAGCTATTTAGAACACGCTAGCTAGAGTGTTACAATAAATTTACTCGTAATTTTTCATATAAACACTATAAATTTTAAGGTTATAGTTTCACATGCATTTAAGAACATAAAGATAATTACATTTAATCCTCTACCTCTTATAAAAGATCGACATATATATGATATACCTATCAAAACACAAAAAAATCTAATTATTCAAAGTGAAATAGTTTATCAAGTAAAAATCATGTCTAGCTCAGTTGGTCTACGTAAAAACGGTAACATTCTGGGGGGACTGTGAATGGTTTCCCAGTCTAATCGGGTTTGAATTCAAGGAGAGTCCATTTGAGGGCATGAGTCCAGTCATAGACTGGGCCGCCCCTCAGCCTAGTCAAAGACCGCGGTTGGGCTCTAGGTCCAGCGTAAGCTAGGCCGAGACAGTGACGGATTAGTGGGCTGCCCTTGGATGCCCGATACCGCCGGGAAGTCATGCGTGCGTACGGTGTGTTCGTTGGTTCGAT
The DNA here is from genome assembly GCA_030169165.1 of Centaurea solstitialis. Lineage (NCBI taxonomy): Eukaryota > Viridiplantae > Streptophyta > Magnoliopsida > Asterales > Asteraceae > Centaurea > Centaurea solstitialis. The sequence continues at coordinate 49,959,742 of CM058040.1, forward strand.
ACCAATATGGCTTAGAAAAAATAGTTTATCAAGTTCTTTCCCCCTAAATTTAGATCAATAATTAAATAAATTATGAACTTGTATGCTAATAAAACATTTTAATCATGAAGAATATAATATCATTTCTCAAACCGACTTCTTATAACATTCACAAACATAAATTTCCGGCGGGGGTAGGGACCGGTGGGGTTGCGGTGGTGGGTGGTGGTCAAATGGTCAAAACCATCCTTCAATTAATAACTTCACCATCGATTATTTTCATACTAGCTGTCTTCCAACAGTAAACAGCCACGTATCCCTCCCATCTCTTTCACTTTCAAATTTCTAATTTCAAGTTTTTGATTGATTATTTAATCCACAAATTCAAAATGGAAAGGTATTTGTTGTACGAGCATTGAAGATGATAGTTAATGATGGCAAAAATGTAAATTAACAAAACAATCTTTTGGAAAGGGGCTAGCTCAGTTGGATAGGTAATATTCTTGGGCGGTGTGGGATGAAAGCCACACTACCAGGGTTCGATTCCCAGGGGCCACACTTTCTTGAGATATCCAGACTCTGGATCTGGTCCTTTGGGGCCGGGTTCGAGACTGGTTTGGGTTGGTCCATAGGGCCCCTAAAAATCTGTCAGTCGGGTTCGGCCGGGTCGCAACGGCCAGCGGATTAGTGAGATTCTCGTAAGGGAGCCCGATACCACTGGAACGTGTCTGCGTTAACTTGCGGTTCAAAAAAAAATCTTTTGGAAACAAAAAAAAAATGTATTGGAATTTTGTATAGGTATAATAGGTTGTAACAACTTTTATGTGTAGTTGAAATTAGGGGTGAGCAAAGACGGGTATCCGGCCAAAATTCATGGAAGCGGAACCGAAACCGGTGGTTCCTAGAATGAAGGAACCGGAACCGAAACTGGTTGCACCAGTTCTTCATATTTGGGAACCGGTTCCGAAATCGGGCACCCAATGTCTAATTTTTTAAATGTTTTTTTTAATATCTCATGTTATAAAAAGTAATTATTAGTTATTACATAGTCACAATGTAACGAAATAAATAGTAAGACGATCAAAAGTTATCCGATAAAAACTATATAAATAACTACGACAATTTTTGAAAATGAAAATAACAAAAAACAAAAGTTGAAATGTTAAAATAAAAGTGGTCGTAAGTGTGTAACGTAAAAGATAAAATAATATTTCAAATTTATTCTATTAAACATAATGATCATATATATTTATTAATATATATATATATATATAGCCTAACCGGTTCCAGCGAGTACCTGGCGGTTAGCGGTTCCACAAAAATGAGAACCGGAACCGGAACCGGAACCAATCACATCGGTTCCGGAACCGGCAGTTTCGTAGCGGTTTCAGTTCCAAAAGCGGATACCCGATTCCAATGCTCACCCCTAATTGAAATAAGAGTGAATTGCAATTTTGGTCCCTGTGGTTTAATGATACCACCATGTTTGGTCCTTACAAAATTTTTATTGCAAAAAAACCATTGTGGTATGTCTTTTTGCTTGGTTTTGGTCCCTCAACACTAACACCGTTAGTTGTCTCTGTTAAGTCCTTCCCATATGCATTGCACATGAGGGCATTTTGGTCTTTTTACTAAAAACAAACTACAAGAACCAAAACTGTAATTTACTTTAAAGTTAAAGTAATTAGTTTATATTTATAAATAAGATCCACTAAAAATTGACACGTGTCCCACTTATTATTCCATTATCATTACCTTTCTCTCTCATCTCTCCCTTTCTTCTCTCCCTCTCTTCCAGAAAGAAAAAACCCACTTCCAACCCCTTTCTCCTTCGCCATATTTTCCGGCAGCCCTGCTCCAACCCCCAAATCACCCTTCAACAATGGCGGTCGTCGCTCCATCGAATCCCTCCATTTCCACTACCCTCCACCCCATTCCACCCTCGCTCTACCCTCCCTCGCTTCACCGTCCCCGTTTCTTCCCACCCCACAAAACGTCCTCCCCCGACGGCGCCTCCATAGAGATCCAATAGGCTCTGACCCGCTCCGCCACCATCCGCAATGTCCTCCCCCGCCATGAGCAGGGTGGCCACTGTTGGTTTCCAGAACCCTATCATATTAGTTTAACTATCCCAAACTACTTCTAAACAACCATCAAATCTTCCCTGATCCTCAATCTCTCATCCCTAAATTCACACAAATTAGGGTTGTAATCACTCAGGTTTGGTGAATGAGGAACCAACGATCATGTTTCAGTCGAGATTTGTGCCACCGCCACTTCCCACAACCACAACTTCAAGCAATCGCGAACGACTCACCATCGCCGCTTCAGAATTTGAAGGATTGAAGATTATGTTTTGGGTTAACGGAGTCATCAGAGGGGATTAAGGGTATCATCGGAGGGGGAGGGAGTTGCCGGAAAAGGGTTTTGGGTTGAGGGGGTCGCCGGAGAGGGTTGTCAGAGAAACAACTAAGATGACGTCTGGGATGGGATATTGACATATATATATATATTTTGTGTGTGTGTGTTTGTATACTTATATGTTTGTGTGTGGTTATATAGATATACATGTATATATGTGTGTTGTCATATGATAGTGTGTGGTTACATATATATATATATATAGGGGTGGGTTCAAATGTGAACCACTTTTTTGGTTGTGAACGTGAGGACAGCCGAGAGCGCGACACGTGGCGGATGACTAGGCGTCACATTAGGTCCACGGCGGATGACTAGGCGCGATTCATGGGAGCGCATTGAATTAAAAGGTGGGACCACACTCAAAGACGTCTTTATTGACTAGTCATTCGCCACGTGTCGCGCTCTCGGTTGTCCTCACGTTCACAACCAAAAAGTGGTTCACGTTTGAAATTTCCTCTCTCTCTATATATATACTTGTGTGCAGGGTAAACAAAAAGGTACTAAAGACAACAATAAAAAGACAAAAAAAGTGTAAAAGATTACATTGCAATTTTGGTCCCTGTAGTTTGTTTTTAGTAAAAAGACTAAAATACCCTCATGTGCAATGCACATGGGGAGGACTTAACAGAGATAACTAACGGTGTTAGTGTTGACGGACCAAAACCAAGCAAAAAGACATACCACAATGGTTTTCTTGCAATAAAAGTTTTGTAGGGACCAAACGTGCTGGTATTGTTAAACCACAGGAACCAAAATTGCAATTCACTCTTGAAATAATAAACTTAATTATGAAAAATATGTACCAAGACGGATATAGGTCCGGGGTCCCACGCTTTCCTTTCTATATCGTTAGCGAATCAAAACTATCTAGAATTGGAATGGATTCGTCATACAATATTGATCCAGTTTACCAAAGAAGTGTTAGCCTAGTGGTAAGGCTTGGGCACTACATAGTGGTGAACCCGAGTTCGAGCCCTGGGAGACGCATTCTGGAGATACGGGGGCTTCAACCCCGGGCTGCATGCTTTAGCAGTCGGGCTTCGACCCAAAATTTGCCGAGGATTAGTTTGGGCCCAATGTGGTCTGGGATACCTCTTCCAAAAAAAAAATATCGATCCAGTTTCGAATATCATCCGCGTAGATCCCTATTACAAATTCGTTTTAGGTGGTTGTAAGACGAAACGTAAAATGTTTCAAGGGGGTGTATTTTCATTAAGGATAGCGTATTTATACTACTTAATTAGACATCAACCGTAAATACACATGAAAACTATGTTGATTAATATCCAAAAATTAAGTGAAAATGTATGTTACTCTGGTGGGTGTGCGATAGTCGGAATTAGTAAATTTACTATTGTACTAAATAAGAACCAATAATTTTTTTTATTTCATTTGAGGCATGTTTTAGTTTATACAGCATCTCAGAAATTATATGTGATTTTAGTGTCATCATCAATTGGTGTAATTGAGATTACATCATGTGGTTGAAAAGTTTTGCTTACGTTATTATACAAGTTAGGATGTGCATTGACTACATTTTATAAGCTAAATTGAACCCATAATCGACAAATGGCGAAGGTCAAGGGGGTCATGCCTCATTGCGAGATTCACATAAACAACATGCATGGGATACTAAAATTTTACCAATGCATCATTTCAAGAAATGAAGTTTTTTTTTTTTTTTTGGAAGGGTGTCCGGGTCAAAGCTCGACTAATCCCCGACAATTTTGGGGCTAAACATGGCCCCACTTAAAATAAGGGAATTGCAAGGGAGGGGTTTTGAACCCATGACCTTCATCATGAAAGTACAAGGTGATAACCAGTTGAGCTGCTCTACCATATTCAAGCTCTGAAGTTGACTAGTGAATGCACACCAAAGCTGCTCAATGAGTATTCTTGTAGTTGCAGAAGATGATCAATACGACTTAATGAAGTTGATCAATATGTTTACTGATGTGCAGTGGCGAATCTAGAACAAAAAATCACGTGGTTCCCTATTAAGTTTAGTCGGAAAAAAATGAAAATGTCAACTATATTTTTGTCGGGTCAGATCATTAAAAAAAAACAAATAAAAAGAAGTTTTAAAGTTTTGATTTTAATTTTTGAACAAACCTGGCTCACTACACTTGAAAATCGGATTGCGAATTGCGAAATCCAATTGATCGATTTGTTTAGATTGGAGATTTGAGGTGAATTGGATGAAGTCGATTTCAAAGAAGTCGATTTTGGTCGAAGTCTGATCAAAAAATAGAATTAGGTTGTGTGTTTTTTTTTGGTATGTGAGCCAAACTTAAAAATGTAGGGCTTAAACAAAAAAAATTAAAAAAGGTTGATAACTTTTGGAGCATTAAAAGATTTGAAACTAAGACCTACCTTACACAACAAGGGATGTTATCCACTACATCAACATTGATTTCATTTATTTAAAGCTGTTTAAAAAATATTTAAGGTAGTTCCTCTAAAAAAAATTAGGTAGGTCCCAATTTTTTTCTATATAACTTCTAGCACACAAAAAAAAATTAGGTAGGTCCTGGGACCTACCTACGTTACACTTAAATTTGCCCTTGCTGACGTGGGTCAATATGTGTTGATTAGTGGGTGCACTTGGCCACATTGATTTTGTTCAATGAGCGCCTTCCTTGATATCGATCAATGTATACCTTCACCAATGTTGTTTAATGAGTGTTTGCCTTAAATGTCATATGGCCATCACTAACTTCCAAGTAACACATACCTTTAATAGTTTTCAATTGAAAAATCTAACTTAATTTATGTGTTTTGTTGTCACCTTTTCTGGCTAGAACAAAAATATGATGTTGGATTATCTAATAGCAAGTTTCATGTCACCCCAGTCAATTATAGAATTGAAATACTAATTTCAATAATTGTTTCTACATGATCCAAATTTTGATCCAAGCAACTTTCATCAAATCTATTAAGACACTCAAACCTAGAATTCTAGCATAAATTCTATCTGAAGTGTCATATTAATCTGGGTTAATTTAATTCATCCATGATTACTTATCAAAAATTTCAATATATTAATGAAGTGAAAATATTTTGAATTATTTTAAGCTTTCATTCTGATGCTGCCACATTTTTTTATCCTTTATTTCATTTATACAAAATACCTATACATATATAAAGATATAAAATTAGGTTCAAACAAGAATAAAATCAATTTGCAAGAATGAAGGAACCATGTAAATCACATGTGATTTTGTACTACGCTCGCCCACTCGCACCGACCCACGCGCCTTGTCGGCAAGTGTACTACACTCGCTATTTCTTGTTTAGTACAAAATCACATGTGATTTACATGGTTCCTTTCTTCTTGCAAATTGGATTGTTCTTGTATGAATCTCCCTCTAAAGATATATTTATGTATATGCACAGGGTGTTGTTACCAACACCCCCATCTACCTATGAAACCAATCAAAACCATTTAGAAGTTTGAAAAATACCATTTTAAATTAAAAAAAGTCAACTTATTTATAATAAAAAACTATCTAAGAAATTTCAAACATGTCACTTGATAAACTAGAAGGGGTGTAATGATCCAAACCCACGTGCACATCATCATCCAATTGCTTACACAAACAAAATGTAACATTTATTGTGGTTAATGCTATTAAAAAACCTTAAAATGTGCTTCAACTAAAACACTTCAAGTGGAGCATTTTTAATAAGTTATTTTAATTGGTAACTAAATACTTAAATGTTTTTTAGTAATCATAAATTATCCTTGTCCCTAAAGTACTATAATTGAATATGTTAAACCTATGAAAAATCATATAAATGTTTTCAAATTCTTATAATAATTTAAGTACATATGTTCATAAAAGTCTGATTATTAGTTAAATAATATAATTTCTATAGTCATATAAGCCATTCTACAAATTAAAATGGAATAAAAACTGTATTTGGATTAATTCAACTTCAAATCAATGTTTATTAGTATTTAAAGATTTTCTTACCTATTCATTTGCCACATCTAACTTTTCTAGAAAAAGCTAACAGAAAATTAGACATTTTCTTCCTACATAAAAGACTTAGGTTTCATATTCTTTCAAAATAAATTATAATATATTTAGATATCAATGTTTAGAAGAAGTTTCAAATATATTATTCAATTATACAGACATCAAAACAAATAATTCTTTCCAATTGTTGTAAATTCCACCAAACCACAAGGCAGGAGGTGAAAACATTGTCAATATAAGTCCATGTTGCATGAAATTTAGTGTTTAACTTCATATTAGAATTGTGGTTAAGCTTTTAAAATTTTGCAAATTTAAGCTTGTATTTAGTAGCACCTCTCATTTTAGAATTTAGGATCAAATTTCATTTAACCTTTCTATAGTTGGTGTCTTATTTTGTTTCTTTTACAAATTGGCATATAATAATCTTGTATATTACTTACTTGATAAATATTTACTGATGAAACTAAAATCGGTCTAGTCGATATTTTTAACCGTTGTAAAGATACAGAAAAACAAATCCAAATTCTTATAACATTTTAAAACTATCGTGTTTATTTTAAGACAAATAAAAAACATTTTTTTATCTTTGCAAAAGAGAGACATTTTAGGTGGAAATTAAATAGATTATCAATATACTCTTTAGACCAAATCAAAATACTATTTTCTGATTATTTCAATTTGAAATTTTAATAAATATTTATAATTCAAATAATTATTGTATCTAGGACTAACGAATTATTGGTATAATTGATTGGTCAAATAAAAGTTGAAGTGAGGTCATGTGTGCCATCACAAACATTAACTCATTATTACAAACGGAGAATAAATTCGTATTTTAATTCATGATTTATAATTTTTGTTTTGTTTTTCAGACTAATTCTTTGAGCGATTACGAACGCTTTGAAATCGTCGCAGGTAAATCTCCATGGCCACAAGAGCTTTGTCAGACTCTAGACTCGATCTCAGGAAAGATGAGGTTTCCACTCCAACATGTTACTAGTGTTCTACAACCCAAATGGTTACTAAATGCTTATTGTGAATGCGTTTATCGAATCACTTATATATTGGGTAAATATAGTGAGGACTAAAAAATCTAGTTGGTAAAAGACAAACATTTATCAAGCATAGACGCTTACCAACAATCTATTTTAATAGCCAACATAATGATTCTTGTAGGTAAATGCTTACCCTGTAAATACTTGGTAATTAAACTTACATCAACGATAATAACCAATATTTTCAACCATCAAACTTAGTTGTTCGTCTATAGTTTTTATCGGGTTGCAGTCTTTTTACTCACTTATTAAGTAGGAATCTTAATCCTTACTATCATTTTTATTGAGAGATTTTAAGCAATATGTCAAGTGCACCGTTAAAATAAACAACACTCAATAAGTGACACATACAAATAACACATTTAATTCAAAAAGTTGTTTATTTCAAGAATAAATTGAAGTAGTTAACTTAAGGGAAAAGTCTAAAAAAACCCAACGAACTATTCCATTTTGAATGGTTAAGTCCCTAAACAATTTTTTTGAACAAAAAAACCATTAAACTTTTCCATTTTGAATGATTAAGTCATTAAACTATTCTTTTGAATGAAAAAACCATTAAACTTTTTCGTTTTGAATGATTAAGTCCTCAAACAATTTCTTTTCGATAAATAAACCATTATACTATCAAAAATAAGTTACTTACCCCCTTTTAATAAAAATAAAAAAATTAAATGCAACCGACTATGAAAGTTTTAAAGGTAAAATATAACTATGTTAGTTTAGGTTGAACAAATATAAGTAGCAAATTTCTAAAAATTCAATGATTTATTTTGTTGAAAAAAATGTTTAGGGACTTAAAAATCATTCAAAATAAAAAAGTTTAATGGTTTTTTCATTCAAAAAAATAGTTTAGTGGACTTAATCATTCAAAATGAGAAAGTTTATAATGGTTTTTTTGTTCAAAAAAAATTGTTTAAGGACTTAACCATTCAAAATGAAATAGTTCGTTGGGTTTTTTTAGACTTTTCCTTAACTTAACTATTATATTTTTATACCTTTTTATCTTAAAATGTGAATTTGTTTGATAATTAATGCTTGGTTAATGATTAGATAGCTAAAATAAATGTATGACATTGTAAAGTACAATAACTCCCATGAATGTTTTTAAATCACTTATTTATAGTAAACAACTAGCTTATCAGCAACAGCTAGCTTATAAGCTACGCTTGTCAAATATAGCCTAAAATACTCAATCATATCATGTCTTATTTAACTTTATAGCCATCTCTTAAACATATTGATTCGACGAGGTCTAAGAAAGAGACATTATACAACTTCCATAATCTATTTTTCAGATAAAAAAATAAGGAATATAAAAATATCATACACATAGGCATTCCGAACATTTTCACAACTTGCATAATGTTCATTTTCCTCATTTTCTTTATCCAAATAATATGTTACGAAAGTTCCATTATACCACTTGAATAATTTTTGGTTAAATCAACCGGTCAATAAACCTATAAGATGACTACGAAATGAAGTAGAGAGTCAAAAAGGTAAAAATTGACTCAAATAACCATTTTCTCTCTTAGATTGGGTTTTTAGCTATTCTTATATCAATTTTACCATAATGTCATCATCTTTATAAGTGATAACTCCTCAATTTGCATAGTGATCATAAAATATAAAAATATAAAAATAAAATAAAATATGAACCTGCTACGCAAGATTGCAACTCTATAGGTGCAAGAGCCAAATCTATAAATTAATTTAAACATGTTAGCAGCAAACCATTACAAATGGTTGTTTCTTTACCTCTTAATAGTTTCATTAAGAGGCACCCTTAAATCTTTAAGAGGTAAATCTTGTTTGAGAAGAAGAAATCTAACTCTTAATGGTTCTAAAACTCTCTAAATGATTTTGTATCTTAGATTTTCCTTAACCATTGGCTCCCTAATTTCATACTTTGAACAATTACCAACCAACTTTTAATTTTACATTATCTTATTAGAGTCTCTTACGTGTTTGTTCCATAGAAGCTTAATAAGCTGAGTGGAGGGTTTAAAACTTTTGCTCAACTATATCATATTGTTTGGTGCTGGTTGAATCAGTTAGCCCGTGGCTAAAATTGGACAGCTATGAAAATAGATTGGTCAACCATAAAATTTATCTTCGATGCCGCTATGCCTTCCAATTTATTTTCCATGTATTTCCCTCACCTAGTCACCTTTGGTGTATTAAAGCATAGCAACAGTCTAAAGAATCCTCTCCATCGATTGAAGAAATTGTATAGATATTTCTCCCCATCTTTATCCATCGATCCTTTTTCATAAATGGCGATCAATACAATCATTGATTTCAACAAGGCAGTCAATTTCACTGTTGTGTTCGGCTTCAAGGTCTAAATTGATGGAGTTGTTAGAATCTGATATGATTTGATAATTATGATGGTTACACGAGATAGAAGCTAAAGGTTTAGCCGTATATTGATTAGAGAATATGTGTGTTACAAATTGATACACGAGAAACCCTAGGCTATATATAACAAGGGAAACCCTAGGCTAGTAAAGAGCCGAAAGGCCCAATGGGCTATAATATATTATAAAAGGAATTAATTTCACCGTTGTGTTTGATTTCAGGGGCTAAATCAATTTCAAATTAGTTGATAACATGTCTGCATAACTCGATTTCATAAGCTAATACCTAGCATGTTTGCATAAACCAATTTGAATGAACTGTTGTTCTTTGATTTGCATAAACCGACTTCAAAAATTGAGGGATAGGCCTAAACCCATTTGCATGAACCGATTTAAAAGCTGTTGTTCTTTGATTTCACTGCAACGTTGTTGCAAAAAAAATCGATTTCAAAAATTCGATTCCTTTCAGAAATATATGTTTGTTTCATAAATCGACTTATGAATCTATATGTGTATGCAATGTATGTGTTGTTGTTTCTAAAATATATGAATCTGACAATAGTGAAGGCTAGGAGTAAAATGATCATTTCTAACATTCGGATTGTTTATTCAACACACAAACCGAACAATAGCTATTCTATTAAAAGACAGACAACTTTATTCATACAGGTCTTAATAGAAAATAAATTAATAAACCAAACAACCCCTAAGTCATTCTAATTTTTTTTTTTTAAGGGCAAGTTAACACACACATCTTCGATGAACATAAGTTGTTTTGGATAACAATTACGTCAATTTCCCAAAATTAATTACTTTAGTTAACTCCTTAGTTTTTCAATATTTAATTATTGAAATACGTACACGTTAGCCGCTATTTTTAGTGGGGACCACAACATGCAACCATTCATATTGCGCCACGTTACCCCATTTCACCTGAAACGAGATACCTTTGATTGTGACAGTGCCGTAGCCCACTCTCACTCCCATTTAACATCCTTCTATTTTTAGTAAATTACACGTTTCGTCCTAGAGTTTGTAAAAAGATATAGTTTTAGCCTTGTGTTTATTTAAATTACAATTTTAGTCCCTATACTTTATACCATTTTTATTTTATTTTCATGTCGAGATATAACTGAATTAAAACGCCACCAATCAACAATGATATAAAAAAACAAAAGTTAGAATATTAAATAGCATGAGTTTAGACTACTTAACAAGTTAGAATATTAAATTGTCAATGGATTGTCATTTAAACGTATTTATGAATAGTTGGTTCGGTTAAACATAGACCTAACCTATAGCTGACATTACTCTTATCAATTTATACATTATATAAACCGGTTAAAACCAAGTTACATTATGTGGGGTTGATCCGTCTATTTTTCTAACAATTTGTTCAATTTTCTATGCATATAGATACTTTATAGTATTTGATCATCCATGAGAATTCAAATCAAGCTATGTTCTGTCGATCCCACAAAAATCGAAATCAAACTATTTGTCTTCCATTGCTTTTAATGTTCACCATTTGTAGATCCAACTATTTTGCTCAGTTTCAGAAATACTTTCAATTAGACTATTTCCCTTCCCTTTAACTCTGGAACACGATAGACTTGTTTGACTCTTGTCCTTTTTCTACTATAGACTTTTTACAAACAATGTCATTTCTTACTTTTTCTCGCTTTACCTTCATTTCTTTCTTCTTCCTTTGTTTTTTACTCTTGTTTTTGTACGAGCAGATGGCTTTTACTGTCTATCAACATTCTTAGATATTTAACTTAATACAAGATCCTAGTTAAATTCACAACCTCGTAATCTATATAAAAAAATCGTGTTCATATTCAGCAGATTTAAGTAAAATCTTCTTTAAAGTTATAGATCTAAATATCTCTTTTATCCACTTATCTTCCTTATACCCTACTCAACAATGCATGTGGTTTAAGTATAAATATTTATTTAAAAAACTATAAATTAATGAAAGATACATGTAGAATAATATAATCTCACAACAAATTAGCAACAGCCATGTCATAATCTATATTAGTACACTTTCTAAACCATTTCATATTATTTCAACGACATAATATAATTTGGTCATCAAATTATAGAGTAAAAATATAAAAAATGCAGTTTTTCAGGACTTTAGACTTCAGAGTACATTTATTATTGTTGATTTGATGAAAATAAGCAAGGCTCATGTGAACCCTTGTTGAAACTCAATGTGCCAAAAGTCTTGCTCCCATCTTTGGTCAAATATTATTATACCTATCCATTTGTCAAACTTTTGTTGTTAGTTTATCGGACACATTTTGATAATATATCTGCTTCGAGATAAGATGCACCTAGAAGGTCATGAAATTAATAGTGATTAAGAGTTCAAATCCAATTTTGATGCTTCTTACGTTAACCTTAACTTCCCATAAAATCTTTCACTTGTTCATATAATAGAAAATTACTTAAATAGTCACTAAGACTACCTCCTTCACTTTATAGCCTTTTTACACCAGATCCATGATTAGTTAAAAATTACGCAACTCGTATAACCCTCTTTTTCTATTAAGCTGGTTTGCGTTTTGAGTTGATTAAAAAGGCAAAATTAGTTTTTTTTGAAACGATTTTTTAGAGTAATGTTTCAATAAGCTTACGAGAATTTCTTTCAAATTATATCCTTCATATTTTTCTAATTATTTTCTCAACAAATCTTTTAAGTTATTTTTAATTTGCTAGCTTATCAACTAATTTTTATAAGACATGATTAGTTTATCAGTTAACGGCTACTTATTAACTAACAACCAGCTAACAGCTGGTTTATTGACATACGAAAGCAATCCATCTATTATGTTATGTTTTTTTCTTCTCAAATTCAAGAATACATTAAAAAGTATTAATCTTTAGCTAGCGACAACTGTACACCATCCTTAAATACAACAAACGTTGGCATTCATATAATAAATGCATATGACTATCGATTAAAAAGTAATCTAAAACGTCGTAATAATGGTGAAATAAAGAATGCGTATGAACCAAAATAACAAAATTCACACCTAATTACATTTGACTTTTTGTTGACCATAGATTAGTAGTGTGTGATTAATAATAATAAGATCATAATCTTAGCTTAATGTCTCCTATCATCAAGGCATCCCATAACATATTAAAATCCCAAAATAGTATGAGTAAGCATGTAAGTCACCAATATTTTATTAATTACATACTCCAATGGGAAAATGCCACCCTTAATTTATCACACATGTGGTCCTACTAATTAATTATTGATATTAGGTAGATTATCCAATTAATTTTTTCCCTTATACTACCAAACCATTGAATTCATTTAGGATATATATCTAAATGTTCAGAGTTTAGGGTGTGAAAGATAAGAGGATATCTTTCATCTTTGAATCAATTTTAATTTAAGCTTAATATACTAATAAGATATATCAGATCAATTTTCATGAAAAAACACAATTCATGGGATGATGGGAGAAGATGAGATTAAAAGTGATTAAGTGTCCGGATCGTTTCTTACGTTTCTTACCTTAACTATGTTTCTCAAGCGCAAGCGCGCACACACACACATTGAGACTTCTTGCCTTCTAAATATTTACCATCTCGTATTATCCTTCATCTCTTTCTCTCTCTCTCTCTCTCTCTCTCATGGATCAACCACACATCTTCGGTAACGATGGACGCGATCACAGAGGATTGACACGATTCATGGGAGAGTGGAAATTATTAAAGGAGAGGACCCGATCAAAGACGCCTTTATTGACCGGATGAGTGGCTGAGATTCGTCCTCATTTTCACAACCAAAATTGAGTTCACATTTGAACTTCGTATATATATATATATATATATATATATATAGAGAGAGAGAGAGAGAGAGAGAGAAAGGTTCAAACAAGAACAAAATTGATTTGCAAGAACAAAGGAACAATTCTGGATCACATGTGATGTGAGTCCCACATAATAAAAAATCATATATGATTCAGGTGGGTCCCACCACTAAATCATATATGATTTTTTATTATGTGGGACCCACATGGGCCCACATCAATGTGTGGCTCAAAATGGGTTCCTTTGTTCTTGCAAATATCCTTGTTCTTGTATGAACTTCCCTCTATACACACACATATAGACACATACATATATTATATTGGGCTTGAAAACCCATAAAATTGTTATAATCTTTAGAACCAGTCAAGATTCCAAATGACACGAGACATGGCATGGCAACAAAGCCAAGTCTTAAGCCTTTGGAGTCACGACATATAGTTTGTACTATTACTTGATGAGTCAAATATTATAAACACGTTAAATTCGGTTACATATTACAAACAAGCAAATAATACATTAAAAACATTAGAAAAATCAAATATCGTGTTACAAAATCCCGCTAATTAGGCCATGTCATACCACAGACTTAACATGGCATGAGACAAAAGCCTTGAGCCACGACATGCGATGGTGGTCATTCCAGCAAGCATTTTAGAACACTAGAACCAATGCAACATATGCTATTCTACATTATATTTATTCCATCTACGACTTCAATTTAGTGTATTGATTAACATATATTTGTTACATAATGCGTCGTGTATTTGTAACACAAAAAATATAACTAAAAACTTTCATATCGTGAAACAAATACATGTTAATCAATATATTAAATTCTAGCTTTATATGGAAAAAGATTATCCGAAACAATACCTTATAATAACAGCTTTTATGATTATTATAACAAATAGGGTTTTTAAATGATTAGAAAGGGAAGAATAGTTTAAAGCAATTTCTAGAATGTGAGATCCAGACCATGTGAGGTGTGCAATGCATTTCTTACTATTTTAAGCAAGTCCATGCAAAGTGTATGGACATCATTCTACTATATGTAGGACTTGCTATTAGTTTATCATATCTAATTTCATACTAATGGGAAAGAAAGAGCAATCCAATGCATGACTAATATATTTATGTATATGTGAAATCCAACACTTCTTTTCTTACACAAACTTCTATAGATTAAACAAATGGACTCTCAGGATTGTTTATTAGTACAAATTGGATTAGTGTTAACTAGGAAAGTTAGCACTAATCCCTACCCAGTAAGTGTCTCTTTCTTAAAAGGAGGCGTGTTAGAGTATCACATCAGCTTAGTTGAACCATTTCTCCTTTATATACGTTGGAGCCATCTTGAGGCCTATTTTGTTAGCAGCTTAATGAGCTTATGGGATTCACAACTTGTTATGTGACTATGCATGATTGTTTAGTGGCTTAATAATATGAAAAGTGGCTTACTAAAAAATCTTCAAGGGGTAGCTTTATATAGAAAGGCAAGTTTTATATAAACCTGCCCCCCCCCCCCCCCCCCCCCCCAATTAAGAAACATGTTCCTTCCATTTATGAAGAAACAGATTTCCCTCTTACTATAAATTTCATTGTTGCCGGTATTGACATATAGAACGGGACTCCGGAATGATTGGGCGTAAAGCGTCCGTAGGTGGCTTTTTAAGTCTGCCGTCAAATCCCAGGGGTCAACTCTGGCGGTGGAAACTAGTAAAAAACTCCCCAAAACAAAAACCTTCTCAACCAGTCAATATCTATACAGATAAATTAATCCACACAAACAGCTTTATCCAAACAACCCTCGATTCCTCTCCTTTAAGGGAATTTCAAGAGTAATCTAATGTATTTTATCATGGTATGAGAGTTAAGGTTTACCATTCCAGAACAATGTTGGAGTTTCACATGAGGTACAATTGGACTATTTTTCCTCCTTATATGTTGGAATTGCCTCTCTCTTCTCAATACTTCTTAATTCTTACCATAGCCTACTAAATCAGCAGCTTTAATTGAATCCATATTATGGTTTTTAGCTAACCAAATCATTCCCAGATCACCTTACTATTCTTCTTATTCAGGACCTAAATGCACCTAGAAAATACTGAGAGGTGATCAGACCAATCAAAGAGTGACACATGGCAGAAAATGATTGAGCCAAATAGGTAAAAGAATACCTGAGCTGTGTGTGTAATATATTAAAGAAGGTTAGATGAGCCACTATTCAAGAAAAATGTCTGGTTAATGTGCATGATAATCCCAGTTTTCTGACACCTGCACCAATAAGATGTTGGTTATTTAATGACATATATGTGGCAATAAAATAAATAATAATAATAATAATAATAATAATAATAATAATAATAATATAGACCAGATCTAAGAGTTGAATAATCTAAATTAGAAACCAAATCATATCTAGAAACTTCCAAAACATTATTTATGAACATTGACAACTATTTTCATATTGGGAATATGGAAATCAGTCCAGTTTTTGCTTCTTTGGTACATTATTTCATTTCCTGCAATTATTGTTACTATATATGTGTATAATTGTCAATAAACAATTAATCTTTGTTTGAGAAGAACCAAATGAAACCCAGGATATCCTACCAGAGGTGGGGCCTAGGAAGGTAAAATGTGTGTGTAAACCTGATCTTTACCATAAGGGTTGGGTTCCGATGAGAAGTTGAATTAGCATGAGAAGCGAGAGAAGTGGTTATCAACCGTTGGATGCACATTAGGATACGATGCACCAGATCAATTCCCTTTTAAAGCACAATTCATAGGAGGGCATCAAATTAAGAGTGATCAACGGTTCAAACCACTTCTCACGCTTTTCATGTTAAACTCAACATCTGACATGATCCTTCGCTTATGTGTGTAATTGTCAATCCTAACAATTAATCTTTGTTGTGGGAAGAACCAAATGAAACCTAGTGTAGGTTCAAACGTGACATCTACCATGAACAATATTTATCCTAAATATACACTACAAATATTAAGTGTAGGTTCAACAACAATCTCCCCTAAAAACCCAGGATGTCGCCCCTATTATCTTTAGGAGCAATAAGTCGCTACTATTACCTCGTCGCTGTTGCCCAATTGTCGCCCCTATTACTCTATGTTGCTGCCATTGATGTCGCTAATATTAATCCTTTTTTACAATATTTTAAAATATAGATAATCCTTTTTATAGAATCCAGATGTAACAACACTATCCAAAAATTATAAATAACCTGCATAATATATAAACCCACAAAAGATTAAAAATCCCCAATAGTTGGTTTAATTGTTGTTTGTTACACAAATACGTTCATTAACACTAAATAAAATTATAAAACATAAACTACTCGTCATCATTGTTGTCATCATTCTTCTCGTCCCTCTCGTTCCCCCCATTCTTCAAACCATTATCATTTTGGGGTGTTAATGATTGAAATATCTCTACAACTCTCGCCGTAAACGCCGGGTTACTAAGAATAGCTTCAAGCTCTGGCTACAAAATAAATATGGTACATTAATTGGTAGACATACAAGTCAAAACAACTCATTAATACGGGTCATTCAAGTAAATACGAACTTTTACAAGTAAATATAACCCTAATTACACAATCATGATATGTTACAAGTAAATTTAACCCACAATTACCTATTATGACCTGTTACAAGTAAATATAACCCATAATTACCTATTGTGACCCGTTAAAAATAAATACAACCTGTGACCCATTACAAGTAAATTATGATCCATATAGACCTGTCATGATTCCAATAAAGACTTGTCATGATTCCAATAAAGACTTGCTATGGGTCGTTCAACATAAATCATCTATTACAAGCAAATATGATCCATACCAACCCATGGATGCTTAGCTACAACTTATTATGACCCATATCGACTAATTATAACTTGTTCATTCAAACTATAAAAGTATCAAACATAAATCAATATACCTGTGCATGAGTATGCGGTGATGTGTGGGAGTGTCCCACAGAATAGGCACTACAACTCGTCCTTGCAGAAGGTGTATGCCCAATACCTTTAATATGTCCTCGACGAGAACCCAAAACCTTTTCAAAAACAGTTGGTTCGTCCACAGGAATTGGATTGCTTGAGGTGGCCGAGAGTTGAGTTTGTCCAGCCATCTCGTTTCTTGGGGCTATGGCATCTACAATCGGAGTTATAGTTTCACCGTGATAAACCCATGTAATATAACGTCGAGAGAAACCAAATCTTTCTATATGAGCTTTCATTATTGAAATTTTTACGAAGTCACTGTTTACACATTTCCGACACGGACATCTAATTAAACCTCTACTGTCGACGTGTGCTTCGGATCTCTCGACAAATAACTCGAGTCCTCTACAGAACTCATCAGTGTTACGATTTTCAATAGTAGTCCAGGTTTTATCAATAGGCATGATGCAACTGAAACATTAAAAACAACAAGTGATAAGAGTATTCACGAGGTAAAGTGTAAGTGGTGATGCTGAAATCTGAAATCTTAATCAATATACATATATACAAGTATAAAACCAAGAATTTGATATCAATCCAAAAACATTAAGCTCATTAAGTTGCTAACAAACAGAGCCATTATGCTCATTAAATTACTAACAAACAGCAGCTCATTAAGTTGCTAACAAACAGCCCCATTAAGCTCAATGAATTGCTAACAAACAGCCCCATTAAGCTCATAAGTTGCTAACAAACAACAGTTCATTAAGTTGCTTACAAACAGACCCATTAAGCTCATTAAGTCGCTAACAAACATCAGTTCATTAAGTTGCTTACAAGCAGCCCCATTAAGCTCATTAAATTGCTAACAAACAGTCCCATTAAGCTCATCAAGAAAACTTCAAGACAATTAAATAGAGATGAAAACTAACCAAATAAACACTTTCTTGAACCAAATTCCAACGGTTTGATATACTAAAATCATCATCAAACTTCCCGAGCTATGTAATCCTTTGCATTTCTAGAATTCCAACAAATATATACAATTGTACTAAACAAGTTTATGCTAAACAAATAGACAGATTTATCATGTTTAAACTAAAATCGAGATTTATACTAAACAGATTGATATACTAACAATTAAATATAATCCAATAATCAGTAAATTGATGATCAGTATAACAAGTCAATAATCAAGTTAGGGATCTAGTGCAAAACTGCCCCAAACCAAGCACCCCTCACTTTACAAACTTTACCAACAGAATCAAGTTGTAAATGCTCTTTGCTAGTAAGGTTATCCATCTCCAGCATCCTTGCAGCAAGCCATTTCAACGGTTCTACTTGGGAGAACGTTAAGGTTTTGCTGATTACCCATCATATCACTTCAACAAACGATAAGTGCCTAATAAATGACTTTCAAGGTCAAAAACTAAATCAGGGTTA
The DNA here is from genome assembly GCA_030169165.1 of Centaurea solstitialis. Taxonomy (NCBI): domain Eukaryota; kingdom Viridiplantae; phylum Streptophyta; class Magnoliopsida; order Asterales; family Asteraceae; genus Centaurea; species Centaurea solstitialis. The sequence goes on from CM058040.1 coordinate 49,978,781, forward strand.
TGGAGGCCTTATTTGCTTAGGATTTCATAACAAACCATTCTTGATCTATTTTAATGGGCGTGCTTCAATTCCGGTTTCCGAAAAATATTGACTTGCATATTGGACATAATTAAGGGGAATGTCTTTGATCCAATCAATATTTTCTTTTATGATTATCAATTGTTGTTTCAAATGTCAATATGATACCATTCTAGTGAAAAAACATAAATGCATAACAGGGTGTAAACCGAAAAGTAAAATGCTTTCCGAAACACATTATCTAGAACAACAAAACAAACCAAAAAAGTAAATGATTTCGAAAAAACATCAATGTAACACTTATAACATATAAAAACGATGATGGCGGTTTTAGGCAATCTCTGAAGACGTGGCCTCTAATAGAAGTTCGTTGATACACAAGAACTAGGTAGTAAACTATGGATGGAGATCTATGTTTTAAAAGGCGCGAGGCGCACCGAGGCGATTTGCTGTCTGGGAGCCTCAGTTTTTGAGGCGCTTTGAGGCGCGGGATTCACGTACGCGAGGCGCTAAATATTATGAAATATTTTTTTATATTTTATAACTATACCTCAAAGTCTCAAACATAAAACAACTTAATAATTAACTTAATAAAGCAAAAACACTGCTATAGTCGTATTATAGAATGGTGAGATTGTGAGAAGTTCAAGACTTAAGAGATAAGCATGATTGCGTGAATGTAGGACAATAGAAGTTCACGATTTATAGAAAAGAATAAGAAAGAATTCAGAAGGTCAGGAGTCCTGAATAATTAAAGCGTGATCAGCAAATAAGTTATTAAAGCCCATATTAAAAAAACTTAAAGCCCAGATGACAAAAAAAAGTGATTAATGGAATCGATGTACATGAGGCTGTAAAAGCTGCGCCTCGGAGCCTCACTGCGCCTCGCCGCCTCAGTGCGCCTCTAGTACACTCAAGCGCCTCAGTACTCTGAGGCGATCAGCCTCGCGCCTCGGTGCGCCTCGCGCCTCGGTGCGCCTCAGGCGCGCCTTTTAAAACACAGATGGAGATCTAGTTGTGACTTGTGAGGAAGAGAGTTAAAGAGACAAGAGAATTGGGGTTAAGTTAACGAGTCGGTAGTTAAGTTTTAAGTTGTTCCTACTTGGTTTAAAAAAGCGCACCTTAGGCGTAAGGCGTTTAAGGTGGTAGCTGGAACGCATCCAGCAGCATGATGCGCCAGAGATACAGGAGGCAGCACAAGGCGGCATGAGGCGGTCTGATGCGCAAGGCGACCTGAGGCGTTTCTTTTTATTTTATTGGGTTTTTATACTTGGGCCTTTAAATTCATGGTGGGCTTTTACTCAAAGCAATATTTTAGCTTGACCCCAGCAAGGGGCGCTGCCCCTTGGACCCCGTCGTGTAGGGGCTTCGCTCTTAAACATCAGTTCACTATTAATCAGAATAAACTTAAACAAGTATGCACTCCACACCACTCTTACTTGTTCAAAATTTATTAGATTACATTGGTCAAAACAAATTGATCCCTTAAATGATGTTGGGGAGTATTAGTTGGTCCCTTGGTCATTTTGTTTAGATTGTAGAGAACTTGTGTTTTGTCGAACTTTTTAAGATTTTAATGCCACTTTATTTTTAAGGATAAATTGATATGTAGAATTAATTTCTAAGTACTTTTTGAATAACGGGTGCATCAGGTATGTGATGCGAGCGTCTCCGCCTCACGCCTCGGCTTTAGGGACCCTTACCGCCTCGGATCGCATTGTGCTTTTTAAAACCATGTCATATACTTACCTATATTTGTATTGCTTTTGCTTACTTATATCCATCTTTTCTAAATTTAAGCATACCCACTTCTTTCTTTCACACACTTTTCACAAGCCGAGGGTCTTCATGGGAATGGCCGCCTCTACTTTTAAGGTGAAGTTCAGGTCCGCTTACATGTTAGCCACCCAGACCCACCTCCAGGTAGGATATACTTGGCCTGTTTGGTTTAGTGAACTAAGACTCTAGTGCACCAAGGCTCAATGATTCTTCTTCTCTTCTAGTTTTGCTAAGGCAGTTTTTGCGATATAAACTCTTAACTTCCTAGTCACAAAAGAGTAGCTCTAGAAATTGCACTTAAGCCACATACACACTAATAATTCAGTGAAATAAAATTGTATCAAATGTCGCATGCAAGACCAATTCAATAGAAAAAAAATAAACATCTTGTAACATGTAGGCAAAAAAAAAGCTTCCATAGTTGAACGATGAAAGAATGGTAACAGTAAGTGTTTGGTGCCATTTGTTTTTTAAAAGATCTGAAGTCTAAAAGCTGATTTTACATCTAAAAAATAAGAGGTGAATGGTGCACCTCTTAAAATTTCAAAGGACGGTAAAAGGTTTTTAGATATTTTCTTAGAAATAAAACAAATAGTTTTAAGTCTGGAAAGCTCTTAAATTTTCCAACTTAAAGAAGTTTTAAAATGTATCTTTTAAAAAACAAACAACCCCTTAGTGAGTCCTACATAACACAAGCAGAAGCATCCTGTCCAACTAAGTTGTACCATTATTAAAGCATTTGATTTACTTTAAGGGGATTCTGACCATATCAGTTATCCAACATGTCTAGCCATAATAGTTCCCAATCTAAACAAAACCCTAGATGATTGGACTCTAAAGTGGACTTTTGATTTTTCTAATTCATCTTGCTACAATCCAGAGCTACCCATAACTGCAAACACAAGCTTCTAACCTAAGAGCCAAACATGCCTGTAATTTGGCATCATTATTTAGATGTAAGCATCGAAGGGATGAACAAGAAGATTTGGAAGAGCAATTAAGGTTACTCGTTAGACATGGTGACTTTAGGCATTTCTAAGAAGATGATCTCAAATAGAAGCTCTTGAAGAAGCGAGATTAAGATACCAGACTAGGGGTGGATTTGTAGCTAGCCTCCGGTTTAAAAAAAAAAAAGAAATGTGACGTGTATGCCTCGAGGCAAAGCGGTCCAAAATCCACCTTAGGTGGTGCCACTCAATATACAGACATAATAAAGTAGGCGTGGGTTGTCTAAGGCGGTGAGGTGTAAGGTGGTGGAGAGGCGTACGCCTCAATAAAAGGTTAAAACCTTGTTCTTCTCTGGTTCTTTTAAGATTTATTTGCTACTCTAAAATGGAAAAACTACAAATGGAACTTTAGTTAATTATCCAAATATCTTCGTACGAACCACATTCGATTAAACGCATAATGTTTTACTTTAACCATTATCAACGAGGAAATGAATATGGTAAAGATATATGATAATGTTATAGTTTAGAAAATAGGTTAATAATTTTATCCGAAGCTTACACTCTAAGACGCATCAAGTTAGAAATGAAAGATAAAGATATACGATAATGTTATACTTTAGATTAACCTGTTGGATTTTGAAAATACACTTAAAGGTGATAAATTCATTATTGTGGTTTTGTAAAAACATGGTCTACACCAAGCAAACTCGACACGTGGTCGTGGACAAGGTAAAGAGGCACAAGCGTGCAGTTGCTACAAAACTAAGGCCACAAGGTAGAGTGCTTCAATGGTTGTGCCCAACCCACACCAGTGGAAATTCTTCCTATGATCCAACAAAAGAATCTTATATGAAGTACATCCCACGTACGCCTACCCATGAGGACTTGCAGGAGACTAGAGAACTTTGCAAAAGAGAAATGTTGAGTCAAGAAATAGAACTATCTAGGGTTCAAGCAAAAAAAAACTAAGTTAAAGCATGGTTCAACAACTTGCAAAATGAACACGTTAAGTTAGAGGAAGTTGAAAGTGCTGACAGAATGCTGAGTTCTTTGAGAGCAACCACAACAAGGCATGAAAATGCAAAAAGATAGAGTCAGAAAAGAAGATCATTGCCTAATCCTGGAAGAGGCGATTAAGAAATCGAGCTCTCTACTATCGGGGAACGGCCTCGGAATATGTAGGCTTGATCAAAGATATTTTCCAGTTGGCACACCAATGCCGTCCTAGTTTGAATTTATCTGGAATTATCGTCCAGATAACACTTACGAAAATTTTGTGAGAATCATTCATTACCCTTGAACATGCGATGAGTGGAAGAGTGAGAAAAAGGGTTAGTCTTTTCGAGTACGAGTTGGTTAGAGTGTTTTGAATATTTATCGCTGTAAACTTGGTTTGTTTTTGGTTTATGTATGGGCCGGTTTGGCGTAAAAAACTAGAGTTACCTATCGTAGAGGGTTATAGAGGGAAGAACCAAAAGTGGTCACACGACAAAACAACCAGTCGACCCATGGGCTACTATTCCAGATTATGATATTGTTTAGTGTTACTACTGCCATGAGTTCGATCACACCAAACGCACATGTAAAAAGCTTTTAGCCATATATCAGAGGAGCTCGTCAACACACGCTTGCCTTTGCATCAAATAACATTGTTACTATCCAAGCAGAGAAATATGCACGTCTTTTAGGACTGAAAATTCCACTACGTCGACTACTGCATTTGTTGAGACAGGTAACTCTAGTACAAGCCTATTATCTTCTGGCTCCAAATGTGTCATTGATTCAGGTGCTTTAGACCACATGACAGATAATCCCACCCTCTTCTCTACTTTCGATAAATATATGTCCCCTTCCACGTCACTAGGTGTTATTTGACACATTACTCTAGTTTTTATGCCAATGCCCATACATAAACCAAAAACAAACCAAGTTTACGACCGATAAGTGTTCAAAACACCCTAACTAACAACATACTCAAAAAGGCTATCTATCCTCCTCACTCTTCCACTCATGACATGTTCAAAGGGTAATGAATGATCATCACAAAATCTTCATAAATATTATCTAGACGATAACTCCAAATAAATCCCAAACTCAGACCATTGACGGTATTGGTGTGTCAAGCTGGAAAAATATCCTCCAACAAAACCCACATATTCCGAGGCTGCACCCTGAGAGCTGAGAACTCAATCTCCTAATAGCCTTTTCCATGGTCGGACAACGATCCTCGTTTCCCACTCTATCTCTTTGCATTTCCATGCCATGTTGTTGTTGCTCTTAAAGAGCTCCTCATTTTCTATCAGCACCTTGTTCAACTCTTCTCTTAACTTAACATGTTCATCTTGCAAGTTGCTTAACCACGCTCTAAATTCATCCTTTTCTACTTAAACCCTAGACGGTTCTGTTCTTAACTAAAATTTTCTCTTTACAAATATTTTTTGTTCTCCTACAAGTCCTCAAAGGTAGACGTACGTGGAACGTACTCCACATAAGATTCTTCTGTTGAATCGTGGGAAGAATCATCCATTGGTGCGGGTTGAGATGACGCAACCATTTGAGCACTCGCGCTACCCCTAAAACTGCTTCTTGCAATCCTAGAACATTCACTAATGCAGCTAGAAGTCGCAAAATCGCGTTTCCCGAGTCCACCCCGTGGCCCTAATTCTGTAGCCATAGTTGTCAGCTCGTGAGTTGACTTGAAATCCTAGATTTCAACTTGTAAGAGTCATGACACAAAAATTATATATATATATATATATCATGATGTTAGTATATTTATATGTTAGTATACTACCTGTATATTTAATGTTATAGTATAATAAGGGTAAAATACTAAATGTTAAGATAAAATTGGGGTAGATTTTGAAAATTTAGGTAAAATAAAAGTTAATTTTAAAAACTTAAAAAAAAACCTAATTCTTTCTATCTAATTAGGGATGGTGATTTTCCCGACTCGATGGGGAACCCAGTTCACCCGACCCGAACGAGGTCAAGGATTCACCATAGAGGTGAGCAGGAAAAAACCGAAACCGAACCAAAACCGAAAAAACCAAACCAATACCAAAACTATTGGTTTTGGTTTTTAAAATTTCAAAAACCGACTTTTTCGGTTTGGTTCGGTTTTATGATTCAAAACCAAAACGAAAAAACCGAACCGAACCGAACCGAATAAATACTTCTTTTAGTTTTACCCGAGCTATTTAGTAAATACTGGAAGATTTTGTTGAGTTCTTATTTATCTCCAGTTCTCTGATAATTTTCCTGTTTATGAGTTCTTATTTAACTCCAGTGCTCTGCTAATTTTCTTTTAGTTTTCGACGAATTAATAATTTTACCCTTTGCATTCTCCTTCTCATAATTACTCGAGTCCATGAATGACTTGACAGTTGACATCATATAGAAAACATTTATATTAAAAAAATGATGAAACAAATAATAAATTGAAGTCATTCTATGATGATGAGTACTATTAATAATGTAAATTAGTCAATATTAAATTGAAGTCATAGTTCTATAAAACACCAACTCTATCTTTTAAACATTTAGATGCGATAAACAGGAATTGATGATCTTGGATTTTGATTTTTGGACAAAAAATTGAAATCCGAAAACCAAAAACCGAATTAAAAACCGAAAACCGAACCAAAAACCGAATTTAAAAGAGAAAACCAAAAACTGAAAAACCGATTGGTTTTGGTTTTGGTTTTGGTTTTGGTTTTTCTAAAAACCAAAATTTTCGGTTTGGTTTCAGTTTTACCTCAAAACCGAACCAAACCGAACCATGCACACCCCTAATTCACCAGGTGAGGGGTCCCCCCGACCCACCCGGACCCGGGATATGTACATATATGTATATATTTTTATTTTACATACACAAAATATTTTAAATATATATAAATCTATTTTTCTTACTTTTCTTATGTACGTAGTTGCTTTGATTTTCAAACACAGTCACCTCTGAAGTCTTACCTCAATAAATATATAAATATATATATATATATATATATATATCATTTTCAAATATTTCAATTTTCTTGAGATGTAATATCCACACTTCATGTTCTTCATCTAGATTTCGAGTGGAACACACCAACTCAAAACCCATTTCATAGTTTATTTTGAGTTTTTATATACTTGAGGAGTAAAATCCACTTGCATTTGATGTATTTTAATTCTTTAGATTTTAAACCTTGGTTGATTATGTTTTGAAAGAAAAAGTAACTTATAATCGGATCGGGAACCGGGTATAAATCGGATCGGATCGGATCGGATCGGGGACTGACCGAAGACGGGTATGAGATCCCCGTACCCGGGAGGGACCAAGGCCAGGGGCGGGTCCATGCATTAAAAAGCGGGGCCGGGGGCGGGGTAAAGGGATCCCCGTCCCAAACCCGCCCCGTTACCATCCCTATATCTAATGAAACTTCAGCCGCTCTCCACTTTCTCTTAAGTTTCTCACTCTCCATCTCTTCGCTCTCTTTTACTTGGAGCGTCCCAACCAAGAAAACAAATCTAGAAACAAATCTACGACCTGGGCATGAGGAAATCGAGCAAGATATTGAAAAAGAACCAAAGGGGCCGATTAAGTCTTCAATCTTCGTCTTCAAGGTCACCGGAGCTCCGATTAGGGTCATCGAAGCTTCAATCTTTGTTATCTATTTGACTCAGCCGAGTTCTTAGTTGACTCGACCCGGACCAAGTCAAAATATAAAACGCGAGTTAGGACTGAGTAAGGGTGTAGAACGAGTCACTACCCGAGTCATCTCTTTCTCGTAAATTTTGACTCGACTCGTACGAGTCTAACAACTACAACAACTGCACCCCGTCCACGACCAATGTGTCGAGTTTGCTTGGTGTAGACCAATTTCCTACAAAACCACAATGATGAATCTATCACCTTTCAGTGTATCGTCAAAACCTATAATCTAAACTATAACTTGATGTGTCCTTAGAGTTTAAGCTTTGGCTAAAATGAATAACCTATTTCTCTAAACTATAACATTATCATATATCCTTACCTTGTTATTCATGTCCAATACTTGCCATTCCTTTTTCACCCAGGAAGATCGCCTACTTGTTTTCTATTTAATTTCATTGCTCTGAAATCTCATTCGTTCATTTAGCCAACTACAAACGATAACTAATTTAAGGTTAAATGCATTTCCACATAAATTTCAGGTTAGTTAATTGTTCCATAATTGTTTATGGTTTAATAATTTGTTTTAATCAGTAACCTTCTTGGGAAAGCTTAAAGCAGAAAGCCAAGCTTTTTTTCCAAACATGTCCTTCCCTATCAAAAAACATGTTCTATATAAAAAAGCCCTCACAAACAAAAGCATTCACAATCTATATACACAGATTAATCTCTACAAGTAGCTTTATCCATACAACACTTAAATGAATACCAACCAAATAGCCCTTAAGATACTCTAGCCTGCTACATGATCAGTTAAATTGAGTGCCGAGATACAAGTGTCTTTTTGAAAAATCAACCACATAGGCTCCATCTGTATACATTTATGCTATACATGTTTAAAATCAAACCAGTAAGCACAAATCAGAATATTAAGTCTTTATCTTTTTAACGTTTTTACTTGGTGCACCCCACAATATTCTAAATCACAGGGGGGATTTTTGTTGCATTTTGCTGCTTCTTTTTTATCTCTCCCACATACATTTGCTGCATTTCCATCGGTCGTTCTTCAAGGTTCAAAATATTTGCATAAAACCATTACCCCCATTCATGGTAAAAAGTCATTTCCTAGACTCTTGTCGTGATCAAATCAACAATAATAAGAACATATTCAGATTCAAATAAACATAAAGTCAAAAACACAATCTACACAACATTTTTGGCAATTTAACATGCTCGAGAATCATCCATTAACGTTAAGAGAAATTCTTACAGGAAGCATAGATGCAAAATCGATGATTAGAAAGTTACCTGAGAGGAAACCCAAAATCGATTTTGTCTAAAATCGATTAAAAACCCAAAAATGATGATTTGAACCTGAGAAGAAACGACAAGAAACCTTCATGAGAGTCCAAAAATAAAAATCCTAAACCGAAACCCAAAGCCTTTCCAAGTTCTTTGCACATGTGGGTATTTAAACTTACCATATATCGAATTAGTAACTTCTAAATACTGTATAATGTAATACAATATATTGATGGCACATATCATATACAGAATTAGTTGTCCTATCGATGTGAGTTCTTGGGTATAGACTGATTAGTTACAGTTTATAGACCATAACATATTTTGCAAACCATAACAGAAACCATTAACAGTTTCTACAAAAGTGGACTAAAAAACCATATTAGACTGATTAGTTACCATCAGTTTATAGACCATATAGGACCGATTAGAATGCCACGTTGAACCCAAAATCTACTTTTTAGTTCTTCAAAATATCAATGAAAGGTTTGATCAAGGTGTAATCGGTTGGCTATATGATCAATCCAACAAAGAATGTAACCATTACACAGAAAAAGCCTAAAACTCAAACTATATAATATTGCGATATAATTTATCCAACAAAGAATCAAACATTGCTATATGATCAAACACAAAACTCAAACTGAAATCAAACCAAAAACTCAAATTAAAATCAGAAAACTGGACTGAAAACAAATCCAAAACTCGAATTAGAATCAGAAAACCAAACTAAAATCAAGGCACATGAGAATGACACATCACATAACACTCACAGGTTTCAATCATGTATACATTTAGCACCAGAGAACAGTCTAGGTGTGAGTGACATTATGAGCTGCATATACAGAGCAATATAGGTGCAGTTAATCAACATTATAGGCGTAATTAAACCAACTAAAACATGAAATAATAATAATAATAAATAGTTTTTCATGTAGGCACACCAATTTGATGTATTTAAGTACATTTGGAATGACTGAAACTAAAAAGATGTAAATTTGGGTTGCATATTAGTTATCACTCTAACATTGACTTTCTAATGTAGGAGTGTAAATGAGAGGAGACAATTCGCGAGCTACTAAATATCGACTTGATCAAAACTCGACTCGAATAGGCTCGACTTGAACTCGAGCTAAACTCGACATACTAACGAGTTGAGTCGAGCTACCTAATACTCAACTCGATAAGATCGTGAGATACTCGAATTGATTTATATATATATAGAGGAAAGTTCAAATGTGAACCACTTTTTGGTTGTGAACGTGAGGACAACCGAGAGCGCGACACGTGGCGGCTTTGAGTGTGGTCCCCCTCTTTAATTCAATGCTCTCCCATGAATCGCGCCTAATCATCCGCCATGGACTTGACGTGGTGCCTAGTCATCCGCCACGTGTCGTGCTCTCGGTCATAGTTACCAGATTCGCGATTCGCTCCGGTACGGGAACGCGATACGGGAACGCGATTCACTAATTTAGGGGTATCGGGTACGCGGGGGTAGGTTCATTTCGGTACGTCCGGTACGGAGTACCATAGAATCCGGTACGGTGTATCGGATTTAAAAAAAATTATATATTATGTAGCATTAAGTTAAATGTATAAAACATTATCCCATAAAATAAACTTCATAAAAGTTCAAAAACACAGTTTCCAGAAGCGATTCAGATTGGTATATGAAGCGATTCAGTTTCCAAGTTTGAAGGGAATCAATTTCAATTAGCATGGTACTGAATACGATTTACTTTCCAATTCGCTTGGTTATATGAAGCGATTCTTCCAATTAATCCTAAATCGACTCTCCAATTAGACTTCCAATCAAAATTAAATTAGCCGATCGACTTCAATTTTGCATCAATTCGTTCAAATCAGCCGAAATTGATGATCAATTCGCATCAATTCGTTCAATTCGTTCCAATCGGCGAATCTGGGCGTTCAATTCGCATCAATTCGTTCAATTCGTACGGGCGTTTCCAGTCAGGTATGGCGTTTCCATCGGCGAATCTGGGCGACTCAATTGGACGTTCAATTCTAATTGGACTCTGATTGGGTTCGCGTACCCACCCGCGTACGATTCGAAAAAGTACCGCGAATGGGTACTCCACGAACGGTACGCGGTACTCATCAATTCCAGCGAATCTGGTAACTATGCTCTCGGTTGTCCTCACGTTCACAACCAAAAAGTGGTTCACATTTGAACCCACCCCTATATATATATATATATATAGAGAGAGAGAGAGGGAGGGAGGTTCATAGGAAAAATATAATTCTTTAAGAAAATGCGAAGAGCAATCTCAACCATTTATCTTGGTCAACAAAAGCGGCTTTGACCAGTCCCCCCTTTAATAATCTCTACCCTCCCATGAATCGCGTCAATCCTCCGTGATCACGTCCACCATAACCACGAGATGAGTGGCTGAGATTGTTCCTCACTTTTTTTTAAATTGACATGTTTTTCGTTTGAACCTTCCCCTATATATATAATATAATTAATTATTATATTTGTTAATAATAAAAAATTTTAATTTAATCTGAAGTTGAAAATAAAATTTGAAAGTTCACGTGTGTGTGGGTGTGTCGTATAATAGGTTTGGCTCGAATAGGCTCGACAAGACATACTAACGAGTCGAGTCAAACTACCTGATACTCGAGCTCGACTCGCATCGTTTACACCCCTATTCTAATGTAAAATATACAAAATCCTGTTTCATGTGACATTTTGTGGTATTCAGCCACGCTACAAGCTCTACAAGCACATGTGAAATGAAAAGTGGGACACCATAACTAGATATAAAAGAAATAATAGATCACTACAGATGGATGCAAGAAGCATGGATTAGGTTTTCCATTCTAACCTGAAGATACTTTTATAAAATATAAAAAACAATACTTTTATGAAATAGGTTTTCCATCAACCCTTTACTTCTAACTTGATACTTTAACGAAGTATAAAACAACAATATAATATAACAATATATAATAAAACTTATTGAAAGTGCAAGTTAAGTGTTCTTTGTTAGTGGAGTTTCAATCACCTAAGGTTAAGAGCAAGCATAGATACAATGAAATGTAGAAGAAAACAGCAAAAACCTTTTAAAAGGGAACAGATATTGTGGGCATTTCATCAAACACATCGTGGGCATAGACAAATATGAGCAGAAGCAGAAGCAGAAGCTAGCAATCGAAATCCAAAAGCTACCAAACAGAAAAGGAAAACCCACTAAAATGAAAATCCAAGTTCAGTTAGGAAACCCTAAAATACAACTATGTAATCAAGAAAATGACATCAACCAAAGATATTCATAAAGTGTATAATGTATTCTGGTTTTTGTGAAGGTTTATGGTTATACAAGTGACAGGAAGCTAAGGATGGAACAGTAACATAGAGTGCTATAATCAATCTCCTTGGTAACACTAATTCCTAATAATTAATAAATGACAATGAGTGTAAAATGCATGATTTGAACGTTGAACAGGAAAACATTGCAATTTCCATGACACATTAAAATAGGACGAAAGTTCGGCTGCGTACTAAAATTTCATTGCGAACTTGAAGACAGACAAGAGCGCACCACGTGACGCATTTATTTGATAATCATATATTATTCAGACCGAATAATACAACATTCAGTATTATTCCATTTGAATAATATTCGGTCTCAATAATACATGATTATTATGTCTGAATAATACTAAATGTTATATTATTCGGTCCAAATAATACATGATTCTCAGATTGAATATGCCACGTGGCGTGCTCTCGTCTGGCTTCACCTTCACAATGAAAGATGAGTTTCCATTTGAACCCGGCCCTTTCAAATAGAAAGCGTTGCAATCTTCACGACCAGACGGAATAACGCCAATCAAAACGCAATAAAGTTAAAAAAATCATTTCGAAAGTATTTCATCTATGATAAATTATAGAACTATAATAGAAGCACCATGCGTGTTACTGTGTTACTACTACCACTACTACAACTACAACAACCACCAACTAAAAATTAATCAGCAAACGAAAATCGAGCAAACGCAAATGACAGGAACTTACGTCAATCAACACAAGAGATGAAGAGCTCGTAGCTTCCAATTTTTTTCAGTCTCGATCTGCCAAACTGAAACAAACAATTCATTGTTCATTAATCGATTTTTATCAGTCGGAAACCCTAGAAATTAGGGGAAGAAGATGTTTCAAAGTAGCTAAAGTGATACAAATTCCAATCTCACCATAACCACCGGATAGCTGAGTATAAGAATCGATGGTAAGCAATAACAGTTGAAACTTGGAAGCGTGGAATTTGAAGTGTCAAAAAAATTGATGAATTCATGGCGGGAAAGATATTATACTAAGGCCATCCGCAGCCGTGCAGGTCAGACCACCTGCACAGCCTGCACCTTAGCGCCACATCAGCTTTACCACTACCTTACCATTTCATCCACAGCCGTTCAGTTCATACACCTGTATTATTTAAATAAGAAAATATAATTTTATATATATATTTGGTATGTATATTCATGTGTGTGTGTGTTGCGTTATTGTTGCCGAACGGTATGTACTCACCGTTGGGTGAGCTTGCAGCTCTCATACCGGCACACCTCAGCGGTGTTACCGCCGGTATGGGGCCGGTACAGGTTGCTCACAGGTCTGGCTGTGGATGGCCTAATAGGTTTAAGTCCGGCCCAAAAACGGCCCGATAAAGACTGGGCCTAGTGAGCCTAAAACACGATATAGGCCCATCTTAAAAACCCAATCAGAGTCGAAAGTTTTTTAGAAAAGGTTAATTTCATATATGCCCTTATTAAAGCTCAAAATATTATATTTACCCAACCTAAATTACAAATATCATATATACCATTCATAACCTGTCAAAATATCATATTTACCTAAATATCAGTTTTTAATCATTTTTAAATCAAATTAAATGATAAAAATTAATTAAATGACTATTATACCCTCTCTATGTCTAACCACAAATATCATATATGCCCCTTTCTAACCTATAAAAATATCATATATATCCAAATAACTATTTTTGTTCTTTTTTTTTTTTGACAGGATTTTTGTTCATTTTTAATCATTTTAAATTAGATTAAATTATCAAATATTTTTCAATCTATATATATATATATTAAAGAAAGGTTTTTGTTGATGTCATGATTATGAAATTGAGTCATTTGATTAGCCAATTAAAAAAAATCATCAAATGATGATGTCATCAATTATTCTTATTATTTTAATACCATAATTTTTGCTGATGTCATGATTATGAAATTGAGCCATTTGATTAGCAATTAAAAAAAAATCATCAAATGATGATGTCATCAATTATCTTATTATTTTAATACCATAATTATCTTTATAATTTAAATTTTTATCCTTAGAATATTTGATTAAATTACTTTTTATCCATTAGTTTCTCATCTTTCACTTTACATCCTTATCATTCTAAGATGATAATAATATATATTAATTAACATGTATTAAAATTTTTGTTTTTTCTTTTTAATAAATTATACCATTATAATCGTCTCGACAATACCTACAAAATGAGTTTAATATTGAATATTTTTTTAGTTTAACTACATTATTAAAATTAGATATAAATTAATTTGTTTAGATGTTATTACAATTTTATTCTTGATATTCTTGAAATTTAAAGATTTTATCTTTTTAACCTAAGTATTTATATAGATTATTTATAAGTAATTAAAATTTATTTTATTTAAAACTCCATTGTTGATATTTTTGAAATTTAAAGATTATATCTTTTTAATCTAACTATTTTTATAGGTTATTTATAAGTAATTAATTTTTTATTTAAAATTTTACAAATAAAAAACACTACATATTTTATTTTTTAATCCCCCAAGTTATAAAAATAGATATAAATTAATTTGTTTAGATTTTATTACAATTCTATTCTTCATATTCTTGAAACTTAAAGATTTCATCTTTTTAACCTAATTATTTTTATATATTATTTATAAGTAATGAAATATTATTTTATTTAAAACTCAATTGCTAATATTCTTGAAATTTAAAGATTCCATCTTTTAATCTAACTATTTTTGTACATTATTTATAAATAATTATATTTTATTTATTTAAAATCCTACAAATCAAAACACTACACATATTTTATTTCTGAATCCCTTCAGTTTTAAAATCATTCACGAAATTCAAATCTTTTGACAAAAGAATATTAAATTTTCAATTTTTAAAATTTTAACAGCTATTAGATAACTAAAATATCTATTGTAATAAGCAATTATAATGGCAATTGTCGTATAACATATAATTTACATAAGTATTTAAATGGTAATGACAATTGTCATGTAAATGTCTATTCTTATTAAAAATTAAAATAACATGTTTCAAATGCCCGTATAATATACGGGTCGTTAACTAGTAAGTGAGTAAAGATAGAAAACATAAATAATCCATCACCAATTTACAACTTATTTAAGACGATTGACATTATGTAAATTCTTCTATTTTTATACCATTATCATCATTTATACAAGAAAAATAAAATCTTGAATCTTTCCTGCTGCTACATTAGGGTAATAACAGAGAATAACATGGGTATGCATCATGTTGGAAGTTCACATTTGTTGGCTTTATATGTTCTTCACAATAAGTGCAACATCAAGTAATGTGATTCAGTTCTTTTCATTTGCATACCTGCATACGAAAGAAAAAACCATACAAGCCCAGAGGCGAAAACGTCTACCCGGCCACCAGTACATCAGACCCAACAACGACCTCCAGAAAACAGCAAACAACTGCACAAAATGCAACAAGGACTCGAACACCGCAACTAATTTACGAGTAGTAAACTAAACAGCGGGAAACAAGAAAAAATGATGCCACGAAACTAACGAAACACGAGATAAAACCAGATCTTTTTAAAGAGAAAAACCACCCCCAGCGCTAAACGGACACACATAGAAAACGCACCCGACAGTAAGACTGAAAAAACGGAAGTTGCGATTGAAACTGTGCTAAAGCGAATCTGTTTAAAACCGAAGGTGTGATCAAAACAGACCCGTACTTACAAACCACATATCCTTGAACGGGTTGAGATGAGACAGCTGCAAAGTCGACGGTAAAACCTGTTTTCTCTCTATGCCAATCGGATAATCCCGACAGTCGAGTATACTAATCGTTGTTTTTAAATTTTGAGCCTTCTATTAATCCACTCGAAAGTTGTTTTCTGCCACTCGAAAAACATGTTGCATAATCATCCTTTTCCCCCAATTTTTTTTTTGAAAAGCAGGACATTTTATTGCAAACAAAACCCACCAAGGTACAAACCAAACCACAAACAGCAAGAAAACAGAGACATAGTCTCAGAACAGAACCAAACAAGCCAAAACGATAAAAACGAACCGAACCAAGAGAAGAAAAACACACACAATGATTCAAAAACAGCAGCTCAGAGAAAACGCCAGCAATACGAACAACAAAACAGAAGCAGAAAAAACCTTCCAACGACCGGAACCAACGCCACGTTCACGAGGATTGAACACAGAACAGAGGAAACCGGAACATGAATTATCTGTGTTACACATAATTAATGTAGTTTGTCTTAAATGTTATATCTTATTCCTTGCCCCCCAAAATTAATGTAGATGTTCATTGCCAATTGCCAAGGAAACTGGAACGTGAATTCTCTGTGTTACACATAATCATCTTCTTTGTCTTAAATGTTATATCTTTATTCCTTGCCATCCCTTCCAATAAATTAATCATAATGTTCTCTATCATCACCACTAATTACTATTTTTATACCTTATTATCATCAACGGTAACTTGTTCTCACTTCCCCTTGCTCTTATGTATTGTCGAGCACGTCTTGTGTGAAAATTGGTCCCTTTGCCTCAACTATAGGACAAATTTTAAAATTTCTCAATTACCTAATCATAAAGTCTTAAACAAACTAAAAAAAGCAAATCCTATTATAGCCAAATATAAACTCAGACCATAAGATCGTATAACCATTCTGAAAACACATGGAAATATTGATGGTCAAAACAAAAATCTACAGTTTTAGGGCAATAGATTCAACGTTTATTATTGATAAGCAAGAGTCAATTTTGATCGGACATAAAACATCACGATAAGAAACCCACCATGGATAAGCAAGAATGATAATGAGATAACAGATCCTAAACATTGATGAGCAAGAATCGATTTTAAAGATTAATAAGCAAAAATCAAGTATTACGTTGTGTAGCTTTGGATTCAAGAAGATAAAACCATGTTGTAGCAATGAAAAGAAACTCTAGTTCCTTGGAGAATTCAAGGAGAATTGAACAGACATTTGAAAGGAACTCATGCATCTTTGGAGAAGGGTAAAAATGTCTCTTCATTAAAATTTATAATTATAAATTATTAAATCTAATTTAATATGATTAAAAATTATTATTTGGGTAAATATGATATTTTGGTAGGTTAGGAAGGTTATATATGATATTTAAATATTAGGTTGGATAAATATGATATTTTAAGTTTTAGTAAGGGCATATATGAAATTAACCCTTTTAGAAAAATGGACTTCATTTTTCCTATAAAACTTTTTTCATTTCAAATGAAAAGTGCTAAAAAAGTAGGAGTAAAGAAGTGTTCTTTAACACTCATCCGATCAATAAAGACGGATTTGACCGGTTATCCTCCTTGAATCGTGCCCACCTTCCCTGAATCGCGTCCTCCATGACCGGTCAAAGCCACATTTATTGACTACATGGGTGGTGGAGGGCACTTATCTACTTTTCATATCTTTAACATTTATCATTTGAACTTTTCTCTCTCTATTCAAGTATGTATATATATATATATAGGGTTAAGTTCTAGTGAGACCAAGTTTTCGTGAGACCGGTGAGACTAGCATATTTCACATGAAACTTCACATCAAAACATTTGTGAATGTAAAAAAAAATTGAACATTCATCGTAAAAACATACTAAAAAACACTATCAAATAAAAAAATCCAAAAAACGGTAAAAAACGAAACCTTCACAACATTTCCGCTGTGAAGGTTCGCATTATTTATTTGTAACCTTCACACCATTTGAGCTGTGAATGTTTCATTTTTTACCTTGTTTTGGATATTTTTTGCATTGAAAGTGATTTTTAGGTTTGCGCGTATTTGAGTTTTATTTACTTTCACGGTGTTTTTTTTGTGAAGTTCCTTACGTTAGTATATATATATATATAGAGAGAGAGAGAGAGAGAAAGAAAAAAAAGTTCAAATGTGAACTAAATTTCCATTGTGAACGTGAGGAACGCTAAAATCGCGTCACCTGGCAATCTGAATCGGCGCTTAAGCTTTATTCAGACCGAATAAAGTTTTATCCATTCGGTCTGAATAAATCGTCTTTATTCAGACTAAATATTGCCACGTGGTGCGATTTTAGTGGTCCTCACATTCACAATGAAAGATGAGTTCAGATTTGAACCTGACTCTATATAAATATATATTAATATATATATAGGGGAAGGTTCAAACGAGAAGCATGTCAATTTAAGAAAAAGTGAGGAACAATCGCAGTCACTCATCTCGCGGTTACGGTAGACGTGATCACGGAGGCTTGACGTGATTCATGGGGGGATAGAGATTATTAAGGGGGGACCGGTCAAAGCCGCTTTGTTGACCGAGATGAGTGGTTGAGATTGCTCACAGCGTTTTCTTAAAAAGTTATATTTCAACAAAAAATCTCAAAAAAAAAAAACCGAAAAACACTTTTGTAGCCTTCAACTTAGAGTGTATGCAGTTGTGTTGTGCATGGCAATTAGGTTAGTTATTTTTTGTTTTTCATGCACACATGCATCATGTACTAAGCACGTATGCATGTTACAATTACGTATATGGACAAGCACATACGCTCCAGATGAAGGGGATATAAGGGTGTTTTTTAGTTTTTCCATTTTTTTTAATATATCAGCGAATATAATTTAAGAGGGAGGTTCAAGAGAAACCCCTCAAAAAGTGAAAAAAACGATGAAAGGCTACAAAGGTGCTTCTTAGATTATTTTTTTTGTTATTCATTTTATTAAATACACTCTACAACTCTATTTATTCAGAAAAATACGTCATAAATAATTCCCATTGAAAAGTGAGGAGAAATCGCAGTCACTCATCTCGCAATGTTCTTGTTATCTATATTTGCAATTCAAATCTTATTTA
Organism: Centaurea solstitialis; assembly: GCA_030169165.1. Classification (NCBI taxonomy): domain Eukaryota; kingdom Viridiplantae; phylum Streptophyta; class Magnoliopsida; order Asterales; family Asteraceae; genus Centaurea; species Centaurea solstitialis. The sequence continues at coordinate 49,997,647 of CM058040.1, forward strand.
TCAAACGTGTTCATTCATAATCAAATTACAATCACGAGTTTATACACAATTTTCATGGTTTCATAATTGTGACCAACATCGAAAAATTCAAATGTCGGGAAAATTGTAAAAATAGTGATTTTTAGCCAACCAAATTTATCTATTAATGTGTGTTTATCAACGACTTCATGGGCTTAATGGAAAAATTGGCATGAGTGTTTACTTACGACTTGATGACTCATACCAAGGCTTAATGGCACTGTTGTTGGAGGACACTTGTCCCCATTCAGACAATCTTTTGACAAATATACCCTTGTTAAAAGAAAAATACCTAACGTTTTTCTTTTTCACACTTTCCTGCTATAATTGTTCATCCCTTCAAAAGGAAACTTAGCTGCTACCTGTTTGGGTGTTAGTGACCGCTTGTTTTTTTTTCTTTTATAATATTGCCGGGTTTTCCCTTCAAAAAACTTAGCCGCTAATCATTTGCTTGCCGGCTGTTGTTCGCCGATCACCGTTGCTCGCCGGCCCAAACATCATACCTCCTTCATAATTTCAAAAAAGTTAAACCCTAGCCTAGTTCTTTGCGATTTCAAGCATTTTGCTCCAACCAAATCGATATATGCAGATTTCTTCATATTTGCGTCGATTTACTTCTTTTTTTTGCATGATTTCTACTGTTTTTTTCTTATAATTTTTGTTGTTTTAATTTGGTCAACAATGATCGGTTGTGTTTATAACACCCGTAATTTTAAATTTTTTTTTAAATCAAATTATATTAAGAAAAATAACCAATAACCAATAAACACCGTTTAAATCATTCAAAATCCCCAAAATTAAATGTTTAGATAAGTAACTAAAATCAACCCAACACTATCGGAATGCCGCTGCGGGAATCATCAAGCCGGAGCCTTGCCTTTATCCTTGCTCGAGCTTGTACCTGAAAAAAATATGAGAATTCGTGGGTAAGCACAACCGCTTAGTGAGCAAGTAATCACATACAATATATCGCAAACAATATATATATAAACATCTCATCCACTTTAAAACATCACATCTTAACGGTTTCCCGCTCTTCGGACCATCTCGCAGTCCGGCCTTAGTGGTTACCCACTCTTCGGATCGTCCCACAACCCGGCCCTAGTGGTTACCCACTCTTCGGGTCATCCCGCAACCCGGCCTCATCAATAACATACACATATATATATCACAACATAAAGCACGTAAAAACCCACTCACCTCGTAAACGAAAGCACACCACGAAAAGCTAGCAATTAAGACACAGTCAAATCCTACGATCACCTGAAAGCACACAAATAACTACCCTTAGGTTTCGGCTCCGATCCTAACTCTTACGGTTAACCCCGATTTTAACCTAAATAAATTTATACACACATATTTATATATATATATATAATAGTTTAAACACAAATTAATAATTACTACATCCTCTTTTCTTTTTCCTTTCAAAGTCAGCGTATATATATATATATATTTTTTAAAAAAAACAATGATTTCATCATCTTCCTTTTTGTTTTAAAGAAAATCAGCATTCATATATATACATATATATATGGTTTATATTAAACCCAAGAAAACAACCTATCACTAAATCACTGCCAACAGCAACTCACGATGACATCACCGGCCACACTCCTTCGTCGGCGTGACCAAAATTCCGACCCAGCACCGCCACCGGACAACCGTCGCAAGGGAACCACGACATCAGCGGCGACAGCGGTATGAATCCGCCACCCCTGCCGGTCTATAGGCAAGCCACGGCAGCAGTGGTAATCACCACCACCACCGGCCAACGACAAAAACAGCGGTGGCAGTAGAGAGAAGAACTACCGCCGCCCCGCCACCGTCATCACCAACATGGCAGCAGCAGCAGCGGGATATACCGCCACCGCCGACCGCCGGTAACAAAACAACAGCAACAACAAACGCAGCGGCAGCAGCTAGACTACCACCGCCGCCGGTGAAAACAAACACACACAACTAGCAGCGACGGCGGCTGTGGTTTGCCACCATCGCCGGCCGGTCAACAACTCTAACAGCAGCCGTGTAATCGGCCTTCATCGACCCACCGTCGCCGGCCAAGGCCGGCGATCAAGGTCTTACCACCGCGAGCCGCCTCTGAATCCGTCTATTACTAGTAGGAGACGGTTTTTACGAGGATTAAACGACGTACCTTAAACCTCCGGTGACACCAAGAAAACTCCGGCGACCCTCTTTTGCTCAAAACCGTCAATGCCTTCCTCTCTCTCTCTCTCTCTCTCTCGAATTCTATCTATCTCTCTCTCTCTTTCTCTTTTCCACAAAACAACAAAAGAATGGGTTTCTCTCTCTCTTTCTCTTTTCCACAAAACAACAAAAGGGTTTTTACCCCATCTGATACTTTATTTTCCTATTTAAACTACCCAAAAAGGGTCAAAACCCTTAGCCTATCTCAATTCAAATACCTCAATATTTTATTTGTTTTTTCTTATCTATCTAATACTTTACCAACAAGCTACAAAAAGAAATATGATATAATCTTATCTACCTAAAACCAAAGATTTAAATTAAATTTAACACAATTATCTACAACTAAAGTAAATAGATAAATATAATAAATAAATAAATGAATAAAACTAACTGATAAACAAATAAAACGAGGCATTTCAATCGAGATCTAGAATTTAAAAGGAAACGGTATTGGGTCGTTACAACTCTCCCCCACTTACCGGGATTTCGTCCCCGAAATCAATCGGTGATCCATTCTAAGGAAAGCTTTCTCATTTCAGCTTCTGATTCCCAAGCCCACTTGGAACCCCTCCGGTGCCGCCACTGCACCTTTACGATTTTGATTTCCTTGCCGTACACTATCAGCTCTCCCCCACTCGGATTCTGGATCCGCACCAACTGACCCGCAACCTATGTTGTCTACCGATTCAGAAACATCCAATCACTCCAACTACCACGCCGTTTCCGTTCAGGGGGAACGCGTATGAAAATGATGCGAAACCGCACCCCGAAGATGTCAATGATACACCCTCGGTGCTCGCGCTCGACTACATGCACTTTCTCCGTGGCTACGCCCATTGTCATAGGTCTAACTAGCTTACCTAGCTCTATTTGGAAGGCCTTACAAAACCTATGCGACACATCGGACCACGTGGCCCCCGTGTCAAAGAGTACTAACGCAGTCTTTGGAGCTAACAGGAATGATATCTATACCTCACATACAACATGCTACTATCTATCTACACAAGGCAAAAATTTATTTAAACTAAACCTAACAAGGGTATACCTGTAATCTCATCGAGTGCCGCCTGAGCCTCTTCAGCAGTCATCTGGAAAGCCCGTCCTCGTGTAACCGGTCCGCTCCTCCCCGTAGTGGTACCATCAGCAATCCTAAGCGTCGCTGGGGCCGGGGCCTGAACTGGTGCTCCATTCAGCTGGGGGCAATTGGGCTTGATATGCCCGGGATGGTAGCAGTGAAAGCAGGTCTTTACTGTCTCCTTGCAATCGTGACTGAAATGGCCCGGCTTGCCACACTTGTAGCATGACAACTCATGTGCCCTACACTCACCCCTGTGGTTCCGCCCACACTTGCTGCAAGCTGCAGGTTCGCTCTTAGAATCGCCCTTCACTCCCTTATACTTCTTAACTGGCCTCGACTGATCGTCCGCCTTACGCTTCCCCTGCCGCTTCTCTTCCAGGTGTATCTCCTGAGCTCTCGCTGTCTCCACCATGTCGCTAAAGGTCTTGCACCTCTTCGTGGTTACTGCCCCCTTAATTTCTGTCTTCAGAACCCCTAAGTATCGAGCCATCTTCAGGGACTCGTCGTTCGCATAACCCGGTACGAAAAGTAGCTTTTCTAGAAATTTCGCGGTGATCTCATTCACCGTCTCCGTCGTCTGAGTTAAGTTCAGGAACTCAGCCGCTATCCGTTCTTTCTCAATGCTAGGAGCGAACTCCTCATCGAACATAATCTTAAATTCTTCCCAAGTCAGTGCAGTGATCTGTGCCTCTGAAAATCTCTTTAGGATCAGGTCCCACCAATCTTTAGCCGCGTTCCGGAGTAGGTTCACCGCAAAAAGAACCTTCGAGCCCGCCGGGCATCCGCTGGTGCGGAAAGCCCCCTCCACAGCCGAATACCAGCGATAGCAAGCAACAGGGTCCTTCTGCCCCTCGAAGAATGGTGGTTTGCATGTCATGAAGTCCTTATAAGTGACCACCCGACTCTGAGACTGTGCCGTGCTCCCGCTCCCCGAACTCCGTGCCGTAAGAGCCGCATCGATACGCTGATCCAGGGTCTGAACTAGCTCATCCCTCATGTGTTCAAAATGCCCTGGCAATGTTTGCTGCAGAATTGTAGTAATTTGAGCAGCAAGCTGGTCTGCCTGCTCGGCATCACTCCCACTGGGGTTATTCCTAGTTTGCACCATTCTGAGGGTGCAAGAAAATCTTAGGTCTTGACTACAATAAGGCAGTTTAAAGTACATCGCGATGCCTAATCGTACCTTTAAGCTACTAGTGCTCATGCAAGTATCTACCTCTAGTCTTAGTGCGCATGCAAAATCACAGATAAGTTCAAACCTTATACATAAGCACTACTCATATTAGCTATCCACATAAATGCTCATCCCTAACTGTCATCAATGAGTTAAAGTCTCCAGGACTTAATCAATCCCAACACTACACATGTGTTTATAGTAACACTATTATTGGCGTCGTATTACTATAACCATCCATTCCTGGTAGTCAAATCAGGATCACCGGGCACCAATCAAACAAGAACATGCCCGATAACCCATCCTCAACATACCAAGGTGCCTACGTTTGGGTTTGATACCATCCTACCTAAACCTTAACTTATCGACTAAGCAGGTACTCGCAAACATATCACTACAGAACATATTATACTCACATCGACCCACATATACTTGTGCATAATAGCATGTATCCACATACAAATCATCATAATATATAATTTAATTCTATCTCTTACGCGCATTTATGTATATATATTTAACAATTTAAAAGCTCAACTGTTGCTCACCTCCGCCTTGACGGTTCCGCTGGCCATTCCGATCTTAACTATTCCCAAAATCACCTAGTTTAAGTTCAACCACACACACACCCACTAGTGTGCATGCTGATTCTCTTAAACCTAGGCTCTGATACCAAGTTATAACACCCGTAATTTTAAATTTTTTTTTAAATCAAATTATATTAAGAAAAATAACCAATAACCAATAAACACCGTTTAAATCATTCAAAATCCCCAAAATTAAATGTTTAGATAAGTAACTAAAATCAACCCAACACTATCGGAATGCCGCTGCGGGAATCATCAAGCCGGAGCCTTGCCTTTATCCTTGCTCGAGCTTGTACCTGAAAAAAATATGAGAATTCGTGGGGTAAGCACAACCGCTTAGTGAGCAAGTAATCACATACAATATATCGCAAACAATATATATATAAACATCTCATCCACTTTAAAACATCACATCTTAACGGTTTCCCGCTCTTCGGACCATCTCGCAGTCCGGCCTTAGTGGTTACCCACTCTTCGGATCGTCCCACAACCCGGCCCTAGTGGTTACCCACTCTTCGGGTCATCCCGCAACCCGGCCTCATCAATAACATACACATATATATATCACAACATAAAGCACGTAAAAACCCACTCACCTCGTAAACGAAAGCACACCACGAAAAGCTAGCAATTAAGACACAGTCAAATCCTACGATCACCTGAAAGCACACAAATAACTACCCTTAGGTTTCGGCTCCGATCCTAACTCTTACGGTTAACCCCGATTTTAACCTAAATAAATTTATACACACATATTTATATATATATATATATAGTTTAAACACAAATTAATAATTACTACATCCTCTTTTCTTTTTCCTTTTCAAAGTCAGCGTATATATATATATATATTTTTTAAAAAAAACAATGATTTCATCATCTTCCTTTTTGTTTTAAAGAAAATCAGCATTCATATATATACATATATATATGGTTTATATTAAACCCAAGAAAACAACCTATCACTAAATCACTGCCAACAGCAACTCACGATGACATCACCGGCCACACTCCTTCGTCGGCGTGACCAAAATTCCGACCCAGCACCGCCACCGGACAACCGTCGCAAGGGAACCACGACATCAGCGGCGACAGCGGTATGAATCCGCCACCCCTGCCGGTCTATAGGCAAGCCACGGCAGCAGTGGTAATCACCACCACCACCGGCCAACGACAAAAACAGCGGTGGCAGTAGAGAGAAGAACTACCGCCGCCCCGCCACCGTCATCACCAACATGGCAGCAGCAGCAGCGGGATATACCGCCACCGCCGACCGCCGGTAACAAAACAACAGCAACAACAAACGCAGCGGCAGCAGCTAGACTACCACCGCCGCCGGTGAAAACAAACACACACAACTAGCAGCGACGGCGGCTGTGGTTTGCCACCACCGCCGGCCGGTCAACAACTCTAACAGCAGCCGTGTAATCGGCCTTCATCGACCCACCGTCGCCGGCCAAGGCCGGCGATCAAGGTCTTACCACCGCGAGCCGCCTCTGAATCCGTCTATTACTAGTAGGAGACGGTTTTTACGAGGATTAAACGACGTACCTTAAACCTCCGGTGACACCAAGAAAACTCCGGCGACCCTCTTTTGCTCAAAACCGTCAATGCCTTCCTCTCTCTCTCTCTCTCGAATTCTATCTATCTCTCTCTCTCTCTCTATTTCTCTTTTCCACAAAACAACAAAAGAATGGGTTTCTCTCTCTCTTTCTCTTTTCCACAAAACAACAAAAGGGTTTTTACCCAATCTGATACTTTATTTTCCTATTTAAACTACCCAAAAAGGGTCAAAACCCTTAGCCTATCTCAATTCAAATACCTCAATATTTTATTTGTTTTTTTCTTATCTATCTAATACTTTACCAACAAGCTACAAAAAGAAATATATATAATCTTATCTACCTAAAACCAAAGATTTAAATTAAATTTAACACAATTATCTACAACTAAAGTAAATAGATAAATATAATAAATAAATAAATGAATAAAACTAACTGATAAACAAATAAAACGAGGCATTTCAATCGAGATCTAGAATTTAAAAGGAAACGGTTTCGGGTCGTTACAGTGTTTGTGATTAAAAGCTTATCGCACATTTAATACACTTTGAAAATATATTTATGTCAACAAATTTGGAATAGTCAACTTCCGTGAGCTTATCGCAATTAACAAAAATAAGAGCAATTCAAATCTTTGTGTTGATCCTTTAATTCATCATGTTGAGTCTTCTATTTTGTTTTAGGTATTGTGAATTATATTTTGGGGTAAATAATTGGTCATTTCTATGGTACAAACAGTTGATTCAAATAAAAAAGTAAACAACACAGTTATCCAATCAAACAAATTTATCTAGGTAGACAATTTATCCATACAGATACAAGACTTAATGAAAAATTTGGTAAACAACCCCCTTAATAATTTCTTTTTTCAAGTTTTAAAAGTCAAAAGAAAAACAAGGTTTTTAAACATATTTTGCAAGTATATGCACCAAATGTGTAAATTAATTTAGTTTTCCGTAACCTATATTACTTGAGGATATAGACAAAACTACAAATTTGGTTCTTATAGTTGTAGGATTATTTCATAAACTTTTTTATTTTTTATTTTTGACCTTTTTACAAATTGACGAGTGATTGATTGTGGAGATAGTGAGTTTTTTAAAATTTAAAAGAGAAGTGAATAAGAAGTAAATGCGATCGATTGTAGAAAATGAGTATTTTTGTTAATTTTCGTGTTTGAAAATTCAAGTTTTATCAAAGGGGTTCATTCATGATCAAATTGCAATTATGAACTAATTGACATTTTTCATGATTTTAGACCTATTGATAGAGATATCCACTAACAAACATTTAGAATTTAGAATTAATGATTAGACCGTCGGTCCACATTCTAGTTAATGTAACAATCAGGTCATCGATCGTATAAAATGAGTATTTTTGTTAATTTTCGTGTTTGAAAATTCAAGTATTATCAAAGGGGTTCATTATACCCTTATATCAAGATATTTGTTTTTTAATTGGTTTTTAACAAATTTTGTTATATATAATACAAATAGAAAAATAACTGTTATTCATCAATTATTATTATTATTATTAGCAATTGATTAAAAACCAAAAAATAAAAATACATCAGGGGAGAGAAAAAATAGTATAGAAGAAAGAGAGAGGGATAATAAAGAAATGACATTATTTTTATAATAACAAGATATTTGTTTTTTTATTGGTTTTTAACAACTTTTGTTATATATAATACAAATAGAAAAATAACTATTATTCATCAATTATTATTATTAGAAGAAAAAGAGAGGGATAATAAATGATATCATTTCAAGTATCTAGATTGACTTTTTAATCTTTTTTGACCTTTTTAATTAATTACTTATATATAGATTTGAGTGTTATAGCCTTAAGAATGTAGACTAGGGTGTAAATGGCAACACCCATAGTAAATATATGAAATAAAATACAACTTTGATCCCTATAGTTTGATAATTTCCAAAATGAAATGAATAGTAAAAATATGAAATAAAATACAACTTTGATCCCTATAGTTTGATATTTAGAATGTTTTTAGTCATTGATCTTTAAAATTGTATTTTTCATTCTTATTTGTTTTTTTATTCCATTTTCATTCTTTCATCCAACTTTGTTAAATTAAGTTGGTTAATTTATCCAAAAAAATGTTTGATTAAACTACATATTTGGTCCTTATATTGTACTATCTTTATATTTTTTTATTCTCAGATTACATAATTCACACTTTGTTACTTTACTTTATTTATTTATTTTATTATGACATTTTGTTTTGTTGGTTAATTATAAACTTATTATAACTTTAATAAAAAAATAATCAAATAATTCATTAAACTATTAATAGGTGCATTATATTTTTTCCAAAGTTTTAGGTATTACTTTACTTTATTTATTTATTTTATTACGACATTTTGTTTTATTGGTTAATTATAAACTATTATAACTTTAATAAAAAAATAATCAAATAATTTTATTAAACTATTAATAAGTACATTATACTTTTTTCCAAAGTTTTAGGTAATACTAAACATATGGATAATTGAATAGTAAACATATGGAGCAAAGTACGACTTTGGTCTCTATAGTTTGATATTTAGAGCGCTTTTAGTCATTGATCTTTAAAAACTGTTTTTTTCATACGTATGTTTTTTTTATTCCATTTTTATCCCTCAATACAACTTTGTTAAATTAAGTTGGTTAACTAATCCAAAAAAATGTTTGATTAAGTTACATATTTGGTCCTTACATTATACCATATTTATATTTTTGTTATTTCAGATTACATAATTCACATCTTGTTACTTTTACTTTATTTATTTATTTATTTTATTACGACATTTTGTTTTATTGATTAATTATAAACTATTATAACTTTAATAAAAAATAATCAAGTAATTTCATTAAAATATTTATAATAAAATCTATCACAGTTTATAACCCAACGCGAAGCCCCGGCTGTTAATAACTAGTTGATAATCAAATTGCAATCATGAACTAATTGACAATTTTCATGGTTTTAGACCTATTGATAGAGATATCCACAAACAAATATTTAGAATTAATGATTAGACTCTCGGCTAGCTTCTAGTTAATGTAACAATTAGGTCACGTAATATAGTGTGAATATAAAAAAAGAGTTTTAATATTGACATACATATTTTTTTATACTAGATGTGATTGTATATAGTAATGTATAATTTTTTTTGAAAATATAGTAATGTATATGTGTGCAATTAAAGCATTTTCAATAGATGTGTTATATTTTTTTTTTCTATAATTGAATATGAAAAATTAAAACCTCTATAAAATTTTATATTTACCCACATCAGTTACTTTATTATAGCATTTGAACATAACCATATTAATAAAAATATTTAATACATTTAATAAGATATTATTATTTAAATTAGTGTTTTTTACCGCACGTTATACGGTGATCAAACTTCACCTTAAAGATAATATAAAAATTGGTTACTAATTATTATTATCTTTTTAATATATTATAAACATAAACTTATTGTAGGCAATTTTTTTTTATTATAACAATACATTAAATTTATGTGAATACAGCAATTTTTTTTATTATAACAATACATTAAATTTATGTGAATACAGTAGATAATACAAAATTTAACACGATGTTCTTTTTGTAAATAAAAGTAAGCTATTATTATGTACAAATATCAAGATTAATAAAAATGAAATAAGTATTGTTACCTCAATATTAATTTTTCGTTTTAGTTAAAATGTAAGTTAGAATAGAAAAATAGATTACTTTAATAAAAAATTTGCACATAGAAAATTCTCTTTATACACCTTATGATTTTTATCAATATTCTCCTGCACTTTTTATATATTAATAAGTCATTTACAAAGTTTTTATGTTAATTACACCTTATGTATAGAAGGAACCGTCTTCAGCGATCACATTTAGTGTATAACATATCTTTTATCTACAACTATGCATAATTTAGTGGATGAAACTTGTAATATAGGATACAAAATTCATTGAAATGTTAGACTGATAAGAAATGATTATAAATTCAAAATATTAAAAGTAAAAAAACAGATAATGAATAAATATACCGTGTAAGACATTCTTAGAACAAAAAAATTCTATAAAGATGAGGTGCTTGTGCAAATTGACAACAAATATGATCAATCAAACAAATCTAAATTGTCAAAACACTTTCTTCTACCCTTTATATATAGGTTGGTTGTAATAAATATACTTTAATGAAAAAGATGAAACGTTTTTTAATTGATTAGAGGTATTAACTATTCAAAATTATTAGAAATACAATGTAACATCCTACTAATTAATATTTATTGTAAATAAAAGATTTCATATATTTTTGAAGTAGATTTAATTATATAGTTTGATTATAATGTAAATTAAAGAAAAAATGAAATGTCTTTTAGATATATACTATATTTGTAGTTTGTTTGTAATTAAATTATTTGTAACGCCCCATTTTCCCAAAGTTAATTATTTAACGTTGATTGTCAAAATCTAGTCAAGTTAGTGTCTTTTATGTCACTTTCAGTTCGGGGACTTAGGTGTCATTGTAGAAAGTTGGAGGTCATGTGTGTTAAGTGAATAAGAGGCGTGAAAGCCCAAAACCCTTCCCTTCAGTTCGTAGAATCGATTTCAGAGAGAAAATGAGGAGACTTGGTGCAATTTTGGGGACCAATTGGAGAAGAGGATTCGTGCAATCGGATTAGCAAGTAACAATCGTTGTTGGGGGCGATTTCATTAAGGTAATCACTCGTTATGTTTTTGTTGTATCTAAATTCTAGTCTCAAATTTCAAGGGTTAGGGTTTTGGGATGAAAGTGGTGAAATTGGTGATATTTGGGCCACCAGTCGAGTGGTTAATGATGTTATATGGATGCTAGATCTTGGGTAGACGTTGGGGATGCTTTGGTAAGCATCAATTTGAGTTTTCATGTTAGAAATCGGTGAAAGAGGTAGAAATCGCAACCTTGGAATGAAATCCCGTCGAAAATCGAATTTGGGGTTCTGGTGGTGCTTCGCGCTGCGAAATGTAGGACCTCGCGCCGCGAGGTTTTAGTTGCAATGTTTCGCGCCACGAAACCTAAGACTTCGCGAACGCGAAGTCCTATCTGTTGCGAGTTTTAGACTTCCCCCGTTGGGGCTCGATTGGGGTTTTCGGGTTTATAAACCCCTAAGGGATATCAATACATGATGTTCCGTGAAGTTTGGGAGTAATTGGACTAGCATAGCTAGGACATTTCGGCTTAGGGCCGAGTTTGATATGTGGATCCATGTATATGTATTATAGGTGTTTGAGCTTCTACGTGTGCTTTTATATCAAGTGTGTGATATTAGACTCCACTATAAGGTGAGTACATTAACCTACGTTCACGATTTTCTATGTTCATGGTCATGTAGTATATGTGGTTGTGATTCTGACATGTAATTTATGATAGTACCTATGGAGGTGTCTCACCCCTAGGGAAATTGGGATTAAGGCCTGGTACCAATGTCATTCATGATACTCTTGGTGTTTACACCTCGAGTAATGGTTACGATACATGTTCAATTAACAGTTATTATACTTCTGATTGTTTATTACATGCATAGAGCCTAGGTTTGTGCTCACTAAGCTTTAATGCTTAACCCGTGTGGTTTATGTGGTTTAGTGCTAGGTACGTCTTCTAAGGATAAGGGAAAGGCGCCAGCTTGACGACTTGGATCATTCAGTTCAGATGCCTAGGAAGAATTTTGGAAATGAATATAAACTACTTTTATGGGAATGTTTTGGTTACAACATTTGTTTAAACTGAGAGTTGTTTATTTTAAAAATTGTTACTTTGAACCCGTTTTTAGGAAAATTGTTACTTTTATTTCATTTAAAGCTTCCGCTATGTCTATTTACTCATTTCTGTTAAATTTTGTTAAAAATGGAATTGGTTATTACAATTATTGAAGTTATTTAATTGAAGTTCCTATTTATAAACCAATGTATATTACTTTCAAATAAAAATATGTGTTTTAATTAAAATTTTGAGTTATAAACATTGTTCGATCACTATTTAAAAACTTCTTTTATTTATATTGTAAAATTTATTTAGTTAAAAAATCTAATAAAAATATTTTTTAATAAACATTTTGATTTATAAACGTAGTTAGATCACTATTTACAATATTCTTTTATTCATATTGTTAAAAGTTTTGATTTATAACCATTGTTACCTTACTATTGATTTTAAATATTTTTTAAATAAAAATATGTGTTTTAATAAAAGTTTTGATTTATAACCATTGTTACCTTACTATTGAGTTTAAGATTTTTTAAAATAATTTTTTTTGAAAAAACATAGATGTTTAAATAATAATTAAGAAAAAAATAAGAACTATAAATTTAGTTAATTGTTAATACAAAACTGTGTCACCTATTCATATTTTAATAATATAAAATATTTATATTATTTACATAAAAAATATTAATTCAAATGAAAAAAATATTGATTCAAAAAAAAATTATTGATTTATTTTTAATTGTTATTTAATATATGTTTAAATAATACTTAAGACAAAATAAAAACTAAAAGTTTAGTTAGTTATTAAAAAAAATGTAACATACAATAATTTAAAAATATAATAAAATTTTTGATTTATAATCATTGTTAGCTTATAATAGTTTATAAGATTATTTAAAAATGTGAAAAGTTGATGGTTAGAAATGAAAAGTTGATGCATTAAATGTAATTAAACATTTAAAAATAAATCAAAATGAGGAGAAAAAAAATAAATAGGTGAAATGGTTTTTCTTTGATTCTCTCTCATATGTCTTCTTTTACACACACACACATATAATATATATATATATATATATTAGTTTAGTGTCTTTTAATGGAAAATAAAATGAAATATTGTCTCTATCTCTTAGATAAAGTAATAAAGATTTCTTGAAATTTAGAGACTTTTACAATTTTTTCCTTTTTCAGAATACAAGCTAGAATATTTGTTGATGCAAAAAATTGTTTAACTCCTCGGTTTCTCCATTTTAACACAATTGTTGGAAATGCTTTAAAACATCTCAAACATATTCTACAAAATGAAGAAGTAAATAAGTCAAAATCTCAAAAAAATAAAATAAAAATTACTTTCAATCTTATTCAACATGTTCTTTATTTTGGAGATTATAGGATTAACTATATCATTCAAATATTCAATGTAACTCATAATATACTATTTATCTCTCGTAAACATTTAATTTGTTTTTATCTCTCTTAAACATTTAGTTTGTTTTTATCTCTCTTAAATATTTAATTTTGAACAAATGAATAACAATTATTTTGTTCTTATAAGTAATCATTTTTTTAAAAATCTCTAAATTTAGAGATTTTCATCATCCTCACTTACTTTCTCCTTTTTAGAGAAGGTTTTGAAGAATCTGATGTAGTAAAAAACCCTCGATATGTCTAAGCATCTTCAATGTAAATAGTCTTTAAAAGCATCTTTAAAGACAAAGTCACCTTTGTTAGAAAGTCGCTATAACAAAAACTATTTCTATGATATCGATGATACAGAAGTTCTTTCAATGTACACAAAGTCTATTGAGAGAAGATTGTCAAAATTGACATCTTTGGAAAAAAAAACTTTTTGACCAATTCAATTCTTAGAATCATATTAATGAGTTGCTGAAATGATCTTATCATTGCAAAGTAATTCTAATCTTTCAAGCAAACTTTAAGCATCGAATTGATGGTTAGTGACTATTTTTAAAGCAAAATAAAAATCATAAGAATGATTTATAAACTAATTAAAATTCAAGTTTTGTTTTCAATCTTTTCACTAAAGTTTTAGGCCTAAAGTTAAAGTTGATTTTGTGCAATTACCGATGTCACTAAATTTCGGGTCATTTTGTAATAATCCAGCCACTTTTTAGGATTCATCTTTTATGCTTCAGTTACCTTTCATTATTTATCTTTTATGCTTCAGTTACTTTTTGGATTCATCGCGTGTATGTGGTTGAAAGAGATAATGAAGAGAATAATGATCCCGAACATTGCTTCAAATTTGTTATAAGGCAGAGGATTAATTTATATGAGAAGTTGAGGTTAACATGAGACGTGGATCAAAACTATTAATCACTTTTAGTTTCATGTCTTCCCATAAATTGTGTTTTAGAAAAAATTGATTTAATGCATCTTATTTTAATGCACATCCATTTCTTACCCAAAGGTTGATAATCGCTTTATCCACTTTTCACATTAACTAACTTCTTTCCGGAACCGAACCATATATTATAGTTATGGAAAAAGCCCAATAACATTATAAAACTTTTCCAACAAAATTATTTTTGTTTTGTGTTCATATGTAAATTAGAAAATCAATTTTTATAGTTTTCCAAAATTCTCTACACACGTTTTCTAGTTTTCTAAAATGTAAAATGAAAACTCCACCACTTCAATCAAATGCTTTTTTTTAAAATGAAAACTCAACTCCATTTTCTGAAAACATTTTCTAAGAAAACGAGAACAGTTTTCCAAGAATTTTTCTCCAAAAAAAAAAACCAAAAATTTAAAAAACATGTTTTGTACATTTTCAGTTTTCAAAAGTTTTTCAAGAAAATAAAAAAATTGCTTTCTAAGTTTTATGTAAACTAAAAAACTAATTTTAGTAGTTTTCTAAAATTTTCTAAATGCCTCTTCTTTAAATTTTCAAAATTATATCAAACTTGTTTTTTAAATTTTCATAGAAAAACTTAAAACTAAAAATGATAACTCAACTCACTTTTTAAATATATTTTATAGAAAAATAAAAACAATTTCCACATGTAGTCTAAACATTTTCAAATTAAAAAATTTAATGATCAACAATACAAATAATTCTTTTTAGGACCAACATTGAATTGTAAGCAAACCATAAGAACCAACAACGTAATCAACTTTACAAAAAAGACTTGAAATGTTATATATGTAAACCATAGGGACCAATATTGTAATTTACAACACCATAAAACCAAACCAAAATTCAAAATCCCCAAAAACCCACCAAAATCAGTATCAGTAATAAGCTTGCCATTAATGGAAACCCTAGACCTCCATGGGAGCACCTTCATCTTCTTCACATTATCTCTCTGCATTCCTTCTCTATCCATAGCCACCGATACCATCACTCCAACACAACCACTCGCCGTAAATCAAACCCTAATCTCATCTCGCCAAGTCTTCGAATTAGGGTTCTTCAATTCGACCAACAACAACCTCTATCTCGGCATCTGGTACCGACAAGTCCACCCGAGAACGATCGTTTGGGTCGCCAATCGAGACGCCCCCATCAATTCGCCCTTCGGAGAACTAAAAATCGCCGAAAACGGAAGCCTAAACCTCGTGGATCGATCCGGATCCGGATCCGAAACAGTGATCTGGTCATCGGGTACGGAGAAGTCGACAGCAGCGGCAGGAGTCGACACGGTGGCGCAGCTTCTGGACTCCGGTAACTTCGTCCTTCGTCGCGAAAACGACGAGAATAATTACATCTGGCAGAGCTTCGATTATCCGATGGATACTCTGTTACCGGGGATGAAGTTAGGGCTTAGACGTACCACCGGAATGGAATGGAGACTGAAATCGTGGAGGTCGGATACCGATCCGGGATCCGGGGAGTACACGTTCGGAATCAACGTCACCGGATTTCCGGAATTCCTCATCCGGAGTAACGACGACTCAATCGCGTAC
This sequence comes from Centaurea solstitialis, assembly GCA_030169165.1. Lineage (NCBI taxonomy): Eukaryota > Viridiplantae > Streptophyta > Magnoliopsida > Asterales > Asteraceae > Centaurea > Centaurea solstitialis. The sequence continues at coordinate 50,013,963 of CM058040.1, forward strand.
AGATCGGGACCGTGGAACGGGATCATGTTTAGCGGTACGCCGGAGAAGGAAGGCGGAACGCTAATCAACTTTGAATTCCACAACAGCTCCGACGAGATCTACTTTTCGTTCGAAACGGTGAACGCTTCCGTTTACTCTAGGTATCTCGTGACTTATTCCCGCGAGCTTCAACGGCTGACGTGGACGGCAGCAGCCGGAGATTGGAGCTTGTACTGGAAGGGGCCATGGGATCGGTGCGATAACTACGGCGAGTGCGGGCCGTATGGCGTGTGTGATAAAAGCGGTTCTCCGATCTGCAGGTGTTTTTTCTGAACGGTAGATAACTCACGCACACGTCCTGACACGAAATCGACGAGGTATCGGGGATCCATACGGGAGCCTGACTAATCCTCATCCTCGGCGACCATGGATGGGCCCGAAAACCGACCCATGGTCAGGGTATCGCCACATGCTCACCCTATGAATCGAACCCGGGTAGACACGGATGTCATGCCATCCACAGTCCCTCCTCCCAAGAATGTTACTGACCAATAGGCCTACTAGGGGTGTGCATTGGGCTGGTTTGGGCGGGTTCGTGTGTATAAATCAAAAACCCGATCGGATTTTGGATATGAAAACAAAGCCCTAAACTTTGGGTTTTGGGTTTCGGTTTGTTTAGGGTGCAGGTTGGTTGGGTTTCGGGATAGAATCGGTCGGATTCGGGTAAAATCATTGTGCAAAAAATATATACATTCAATCGATTTTGATTATGAATTCAATTGCTTGTGAGAAGTAATGAAATCAATAGTAGTTTTAAGAATTAGACAATAATACAAACGACAAGAAGTTAGGATCTTTAAAAGATAATTTTATAACATAAATGTATTTATATAATATTATAAATATATATATATATATATTGTTCGGGTTTTTGGGCAGGTTGGGTGGAAAAACACCAAACTAAACCCAACCCGAATGCCCCTCCTAAAATTCGGGTTCGGATTTCGGGGCATTTGGTTTTGGCACAAAAACATTATTTTCCATTTGGGTTTGGGTCGGTTTCGGGTTTTACGAGGTATCCGGGATCCATACATCGGCGATCATGGACCAACCTGAAAGCCGACCCATGGTTAGGGTATCGCCGCATGCCCACCCATGAAGTGAACCCAGATAGACATGGATGGCAATATGCCATCCACTGTCCCTCCCCCTCCCATGAACATTACTGACCACTAGGCTACTAATGAAATGCTTTGATGATTTGCAGGTGTATGAGCGGGTTCGGGCCCAGATCCGGGTCGAAAGGGTGTGTTCGGAGCTCTGAATTGGGGTGTGGGTCGGATGGGTTTTTGGAGCTGAAGAATGTTAAGTTGCCTGATGGAACGACGGCGGGGTTTATTGACGAGAGGATGAACTTGAGTCGATGTGGTGAGGTTTGTAAAAAGAATTGTTCTTGTACGGGTTATGCTAATATGTACATTGTAGACGGCGGGTCGGGTTGTGCTATATGGTTTGTGGATCTTATGGATATAAGGCAGTATGCGGAGTCCGAAAGTGGTGGACGAGATCTTTATGTTCGAGTTGCAGCTTCTGATTTAGGTATGTTTTCTTTATATCTTGATTTGAATGAACGGATAAGGGTTCATGTGAGAGGTTAAGGTTAACGTGAGAAGTGGTGGATCAGGAGTAGATGTACATTAGGATAAGATGCGACAGGATGTGGTGGATCAGTTTCCTTCTAAAGCGCATGGGAGGGTGCGACACTGAAAGTGATCAACAGTTCATATCCACTTCTCGCACGATCATGATGGTTATAATGAGGGGGTTATAACTTTTTTTTTGGGGGGGGGGGGGGGGGTGTGATTAGATCATTGGGATCAATGATCATTTAGATGGTGGTTGGTATGCGGATATGACATGCTATTTGTCTGATATTTGGCATAACTAGGACTGGATAGGGTAGGATTGGACAAGTTGCCTCTAAAACATTGTATAATGATTTATATGGTGGATATGGGTGGTTAGTGGAAGAGGAGGTGGTGATGATAGTGGCTGAGGTAGAGACACTGATGATGGCTGGTGGTAGTGGATATGGAGAACGTGGAGATGAGAGACAATAGTGGTGGCGACGGTGGTGTTTGCGGTGGTGGTAGTTGCGGAGGACATAAAGATGTTGGACAATTTGTAGGTAGTGGTAGAGGTGTAAGCGAGTCGAGCTGGTCATGAGCTATTCGAGATCGACTCAATAAAAGCTGGATTCGAACTTGACCAACCCAATATTAGGTTGGGTTGAAAAATTTAAACCGTCGATATTAGGTTGGGTTTTTAAATATCATTAACACGATCAACTCAACCTATGAACACCCCTGTTCCTACTTGTTGTCACAATTATATAAATTATAGTGGCCAACTTTATTAATATATAATGCATCAATAATTAAATTTTGAAAATCACAAAACAAGTTATATTTTATGAAAAAAAGAGTATCTATCTTTAATTCCTAATTTAAAAAAAAATACTAAACGAATAAGTTATTATTAATTATATAAATAATTGATAATAAAATAGTATTATGGACTATGGAATTTTTAATTTTAACTGATTTATTAGTTTAGCTAACTAAATTGTTTACTTTAGTTATTGTATTATTGTTAATATTTTAACTTGTATTGCCATTTTCATTATTTATTAAAAATTAAATCATAAATATAAAAAATATTTTGTATACACATATTACAAGAATTAGACATACAAATTATAAAATTACATGTAGTAATTACTCGTTTAAAAGTATGTTGATTTGTTTTTAGTTGTCTAAACTATTAAAAAATCTATTATATTTAATTTTTTAATAATGAAACTACACATTTCAATAATTAATTATTAAATGACTATATTAATATTAGCATTAATACTTGTATTAATGTCATTCAATCACAAAATATAATGTGCATCATAAATAAAGTAGTTGTTGATGTGTTAGTGATAACCACTTTTGAAAAAAATTATGATATTGCATTGGTGTATGATAAAATTGCACTAGTTGACATTTCACTTTTGAAAGATGATTAATACTACATTAGTTTAGATGATAACACTTAGTCCATCTTATTTATCCTTAATTTCTTACTTACACGTTTTTATAAGTCAAGGGTCTTTGGATGAAAGCGACTCTACCCATTTGAGTATACGACACGTTTGTTTGCATCTTATTCCCACATGCACTAATAGAAGTAACTACGATTTGTTCATTGCAGGCAAATCATCGACAACTGAAAATTCTAAAAAAGGCAATCATGTTGTCAAAATTGTTGCAATTGCTATCGGTATTTGTGCAGGGATAATTATCCTATTGATACTCTTTTATCTAAAGAGGAAAAAACTGAAGAAATCTATTACATTAAGACTAGGTATTTTTGACTTTACAATTCAAACTTAGTTAATAGTTTTTACTTTTTAGATTCATTAATGTAACTTAGAATATAATTCTAATTACTCTAGCCAGTAAAAGGTGGTTTCTACCAAAATGATTAGTACATTTCCAACATAACCTTTAAAATGAAGAAAGAAGAAGATATCAGAATCTTCAACAGACTCTTCAGTATGGATTTTTTCAGATTAAAAAAACAATCCTAATTTACATACTAAATCTAAGAAATAAAACGGTGTCTTTTTAGAGTTAAAACATACTATATGACCTTGGTTCATATGTGGTTGATATGTTTTTATTATGATTTATATTAGGTCTACAAGAAAGAACCGAGGGCGAAACCAAGATGGATGAACTTGAGCTACCGTTGTTTAATTTTACGACATTGGCTATAGCCACAAACAACTTTTCCGATGCAAATGAACTTGGACAAGGTGGATTCGGGTATGTTTATAAGGTAAAGTTAATTTAAATATATAAATAACTAAATAAGGGATCTTAATAAAAATTGCTAATTAATGAGATCTAAAATAAATTCAGAAACTTTCATCTCTCTATTTTTTCACCCCCTCCTATTTTTTCTCTTATATCTCATATTTACTCTCAATTTTCTTCTTTCCATAACATACACGAATACACATATAAATGAATATGAATTCAAGGTACCATGTCAACTCTTTTTTAGAAATCTTATTATAGTTTATAATACATTATGATCACTTTCTTAAAAATAAACTATAAATCTAGAAGATTTGTATAGCTTGTGAATAGGGATGGCAAAAATACCCGATCCCGACGGGAATCCCCGAACCCGAAACTTTTGGGACGGGATTGGGCCGGTTAAATGGTTATGGGACCGGGTATGGGATTTTTCAAAAAAATTTCGTGGGATTGGGACGGTTATGGTTTTAGTCAATATCCGCCCATTTACCCGATCCCATTTACCCGGTCCCGAACCATATATATTTAATAATTCAATAATTTTATTATTAATATAATACTTATATTAAATAGATTACAAATGTATTAATATATATATATATATATATATATATATATGGGCTTGTGCGGGAGAATGAAAGAATGAAGATTACTAGTGTTTTCGTTTAAGATCTATGTAATGATTATAAATTAGATTATTATGAAATTCGAATAGTTTAAACTTTGTATGGTGGTTTTATTTATGTTACATTTAGTTAGAAAATGAAAGTTTAAAAAAGAATTCAACTCATTGTTTGATTTACATATAATTCTAATAAATGAAATTTTGTTTACTAAACTTTAATTCACTAAAAATATAAATGGGATACCCGATACCCGCGGGAATACCCGTGATCCCAATGGTTATTTGATAATGGGATACCCGACGGGACGGGACCGGGTATGGGACATGGTTTCATAATAGGGTATGGGACCGGGATTATCAATACCCGTCCCATACCCGTCCCATTGCCATCCCTACTTGTGAACATATTATCTATACTATATATAAAAGCAAATAACTCAATATCACAGTTACTTTTGTTCAACATTTCATTTTACACATTTACACTTTATACCCCCATAGTTAGTTATTAAATCTTATTTTAGTCATTTACTTTTTCATTTTCTATTTTAAACCCTTATCATATAATCTAACTAATCATATATTATGAACTAAAATTTATATTAAAATTACGTTTTTTTAACAAATTATACCATCATAATCGTCTTGTCAATACCTTCGAAATAAGCCCAATATTGAATAAAGTTATATTATATATTCTATTATATAAAGATAATAGTTTTATTTCAATTTTCGAAATTGACTATTCAATAAACCATTAGGAGGTTAATTGATTGAACACATATGATTAAATTGATGTTTACAATGATTTATATAACAATCGGGCAATTGATACATACTTCGCGCTGCAACGCGCGCAGGTACGTTTCTAGTAAACATAAATAAATATAAACATGCTATTTGTGAACACGATATGCACACCATAGTAAAAAGGTTATTCAAGTGTTTACATTGTGAACTTGCATGATGTGTATCTTAATATATATATATAGAGAGAGAGAGATGGATTTTCTTTTGTGAACTCATTTAAACTTGTGAACTTTGTGAAACAAAACTGATCAATCATTTGTGAAAAAAACAAAAAATGGTAGTTATCGGAACGCCCCAACTTTAATCATAGCCACCGATCTTGAATATGAACGATTGTGATGTAGTTTACAAGTTCACACCAAAATAATGGTTCACAAATGAGAGAGAAAGGGGGGAGAGAGAGATATGAAATTTACTAAAATATGCATTGATCTTTCTTTAATAATTATTGATAATTATCTCCTTAGGTATCTCATTAACCAATAATATTAATTATTGGCTTAGGATAGATCACACGTTATTTAAAGTTCTTAAATGATTAAGCCTCTATATATAGATGTGTGTATGTGTTTCAAACAAGAACACCTTTATGGCATGTGCTAGTTAACATGGGGCCTAGTGGTGTGTGGGTGACTTGGCCCACGATGTAGGATGCACCAATAGTCGTTTGCAACTCTGATTTAGTATCACATGTTACTAATTTATGGTAAAAGAGTGTTCTTGCGTTTTCGAATGAAAGTGTTCTTGTATAAACGATTCTCTCTCTAGATATATAATATATAATATCATTTTAGTTGATATATAAAAAATATGAATTATTGGTGATGATATTAGGGTACGTTACCTGAAGGGGAAGTTGTAGCTGTAAAAAGGCTCTCAAGAGTTTCAGATCAAGGAATCGAGGAACTTAAAAATGAGGTTGGATTAATTGCAAAACTCCAACATAGAAACTTGGTCCGACTACTAGGTTGTTGCATTGAGGTTGAAGAGAAGTTATTGATTTATGAGTACATGGAAAATAAAAGTCTTAATATGTTTCTTTTTGGTAAGCGCCACTTAAAATTTTCGATTATTTACTTATTTGACAGTTGATTTTCTGTCGTTGAAATTTAACACGTTTCTTGAAATTTGTTAAAGAGAAAGAGAAAAGCATCCAACTCGATTGGCAACTGCGACTCGATATCATAAATGGGATTGCTCGAGGGCTTCTTTATCTTCATCAAGATTCAAGGTTTAAAATCATTCATCGAGATCTCAAAGCAAGTAACATTTTGTTAGATAAGAAAATGAACCCCAAGATATCAGATTTTGGTATGGCAAGGATTTTCGGGAGCGATCAAACCGAAGCAAAAACTAAGAAAGTAGTTGGAACATAGTAAGTATTTATTGTCAATATACACAAGCACATAAATTAGAGTAAATTACGATTTTCATCCCTATGGTTTTAAATATGATTTTGTTTTCATATTTTACTACTTGAAATTTATTGTTGTTTTCGTCCACGTGGTTTAAGATTTGTTGTTATCTTGGTCCTTCATACTTAAAAGTTGGATCCAGTATCATGGATAAAAATAGCAATGCATTGCAAACTATATGGACGCAATGCAATTTTCAAATCACAAGACAAAAAAATGCAATTATTACAGTAAGGATGAAAAAAATATAATTTACTCTAAAAAAAATATTGCGTGTTCTTAGACAAGTTTTCTTTTTCTCATTATTTTTCTAAAAAATTATTACAGTGGTTACATGTCACCAGAATACGCAATGGATGGCAAATTCTCAACAAAATCAGATGTTTTTAGTTTCGGGGTTTTGGTTCTTGAGATTGTAAGTGGTAAAAAGAACACTGGATCATCGTACACAAGTAGTGAGCTTAACCTCCTTGGACATGTAAGTACCAATAGTGTCAAATCCAAGATTTTCAAAGTACTTTTTTAGTATTATATATATATATATATATATTTCTCTCAAACATGATACCATATACACTTTGAATACTTACAATTAAATGCCTTCACATCCTCGTATTTTTGAATTTCTCATTTTTTAACCTAAAAGATAATTTTTAGACATGGATGTTATGGAAAGAAGGCAAAGCTTTGGAACTAGTGGATGAATCAGTTCATGCCAATTTTCTGGAAGATGAAGCATTGAGATGCGTACAAATAGGACTCTTATGTGTTCAAGAACAAGCTAAAGAAAGGCCTTCTATGTCAGAGGTGGTGTTGATGTTAAACAGTGAAACTGCTAAATTACCACAACCGAAATATCCTGGATTCTTTATTGGAAAAAGGCATAGTGAAACAGAGTCTTCGAGTAAACATGACGATTCCGTGACTACAAATGAAGTCACAATCACAATGGTATATGCCAGGTAGCTGAAACAAGGTTAGCTACCACCATTGAACTGTCTTAGTGGAAAACGAGAATCTTAAAAGTAAGGCATAAGTTCGAATCGCGACACCAACCACATGTCTTTACACCACAATTTCTTCACCATAATAGCTATGAAATCGGTGAGATGGTGACATTTTTACATAATATAGAATGTGTAATTTTTTAGTTTAGATTTTTTACTAGCGCTAAATTTTATTGATAAAAATTAAGTTTTGATCCATTTATTTAAAAAATTAATTTGTATTATATTTTATCCTCAAATGGTCAAATCTAAAAACTTCACTAGAGATGAAATGGAAAACGAGTAGAATGTTAATGTATAATTAAATAAATTAATTAATCATTCTGTCAGATGAAGTTTTGGCTCTACATGATTTTCTAAACCCGTAACCAAAAATAAATAAATAAAGGTGAGGAAACACCGGTAAAATTAACTTCGCATCGTTCTTGGAGGAAATGATGGCCATGCCAAAACTCCTTCTTTGAATGATCTTTCTTTTTGCTATTAAAAAAAAAAGTGAGGAAACAAAGGTAAAATTCTTCATAAATTATGATACTAAATTTGTGTTAACATTTTATTGTGGTATTACTATATATTACATTATTACATATATTTAATAGTTTGATATTATAATCAAATGTTATGATCACTGAAATGAAAAAAATAATATTATAGATGGATGCATATTTTTTATAAAGGTTCTGATCATAGCAAATTTGTTAGATATGCTAATAAATATCTAAAAATACACATTAACAAATGAATCTAACTTACCTAAAAATTAACTAGAAAAATTGTGCATTTGTGCTTCCTTTTTTAGAAGTGGACTCTAACATGTTTAAAAAAAAAAAAAAAAAACAATTACTACCAATTTTAGTTTCTACTTTTAAACTTTAGAAATTTCAAATCTTAGGTATTATACATATCAATCGTGTCTTCATGATCTCGATTGCAATCATGGGAAACTAAGGGCGCGTTTGGTATGTAAGATTCCTTGGGAATCTGAAGGAATTGGAATCTAATTCTCAAGAATTCCTGCGTTTGGTAAGATTTAGAGAAGGGAATTGGAATTGGGGGAAGGAATTAAAATCCCTCATATGAAAATTTGAAATCCTTGGTGTCACACCCCATTTTTTTTTATAAAAAAAAAACAACTAATTTTTTTTTATATCAAAATATTTCATTCATAATATAAGGATTAGAGTTTAGTAGAAACGTTTACAAAAGCAGAGTGTAACAAAAGTGGGAAACAAGTTGTATCACCAAGTACAAGTGTTTGCTACACACTGTACGAGTAACAAAAGCCGGGTACATGTTATAAAAGCAAAAGTACGAGTAGGGCAGCACATCCTCGCGACTTCCTATTCTCGCGATCACTCTCACCCTTTACCCGAAACATTTCTATGATAACCTGAACACATAATAAACAACTGTAAGCCTTAAAGTTTAATGAAAACATGCAATAAAAATAAGCAATTTTGAAATGAAATGTAACATAATACAAGTTAGTGAGATCGCATCTTGATCAGTAATCTCATAATAGAGATTCTTAACATAAGTCTTGATCAATGAATATGTTTTCTTGAGAATATAGCTCTTGGTAACGAACTAAGTACTCTATTTAGCTTATGCGTTCAAGAAAATCTTCTCCGGCATCATCATCGGAGGCATACAAATTATCCTCAACATTGTCATCGAGTTGCCTTTAAATTCCTCCCCATCATCATCTCCGGATCATGTTTAGATTCCCCGGTATCATCAACGGGTCATATTTATTCTTCCCGACATACTCATCGGGTCCTATTTATAATGAGATCTCGAGTTTCCCCGGCATAACATCGGGTCATATATATATATACATATTGTTTTTCCGGAGGCACCTCTACTTGCGGAAAAATAATGGAGGCATACATCATCTCCACTTTATAGAGCCTTTCATCATCTCTATAAAGTTTGGGGAAGGCATACGTCATCTTTACTTTTAACCGGAGGCATACATCATCCCCGACATTATTAGAGTATAACACACATGGTAACCGGAGGCATAATACATCTCCGTGTTAGTAAATCTCACTTATCATAAGCATTCGGCTCTTATTAATACCATCATTTTTATGGTCCAACCCTAGTGTACAAGCTTGTATCTATAGTGCACTATACTTCTTATACGTTTCATAGCCTTTATGGTTTAACACTTCAAAATGTATTCAATACTTGTTTAACATATAATGAAAGTCAATAAAGAGTACATGAACTCACCTTGGTGGAGTGGTATGATCAAAACACCTCTATACTTCAAATGGTAAACACTTAAGTCTATAATCAAAGGAATGCTCTTATGATCAATATCTTGATAAAATTGCCAATTAACACATCAACAATTTCTAAATGCTTATTCAATTATGCCCACAAAGTTTAATAACCAAAGAACTTCTATAGCAACAAAATCACCAAGTTTGGAACCTCTTTGGAACCTCATTGCATGCATAGAGCCATCTTTCAGTTTCACCATAAAATCGATGTATTACTCAAGAAATACATTTTTAACATGTAAAATATACTTTTAGAAATCAGTAGCAAGCCTTAGAACTCAAAACTTGGGCATAAACATAGAATTGTAACTTTATCTTCAAGAACACATATAACCTAGGTCACAAAATCAAAATACTTTCATATAATGCACATCTTCATCCTAAAATCTTTTAAAACAAGTTGAATAAACATCCCAACAGCTTTCTTACTCTAGAATTTGGATCTAAATGTCACCAAAAATCAAGCATAGCATCAAGAAACACTAGAAACTCAAAAATTAAGGTTTTTACCTCAAGATCTTATCAAGGCTAATAATGGACTCACCTCTTGATAAGGAATTCTATTCAATTATTCTCAATCAATTGTAATTGATTGTAATTCTCTTGATTGTAATTCTCTTGTGATTGATTGTAATTAGCTTCCTAGAATTACTCTTGTCATTTATTGTATAGAGGTGTATAAATACCTATAGAGATTGGCAATAATAATATGAATCATTTCAATCCTATTCTCTCTATACGCTTATATGGTATCAGAGCCCAAAAAGTTGCTCCTCTGAGCCATCGATCCTACCACCCATCATCACAAATAACTCGCAAATTAACTCTCCTTCACCGTTCTCAATTCACCTCCATGGCGCCTCAATCATCTGTTGTTCAAATAACAACCAACACTCACTTCCCAATCAAGCTAACAGCTTCGAATTTCCCAGTATGGCGAAAACAAGTATTGTCTACCCTAATCGGTTTGGACCTCGATTCGTTCATCACAGGAACGACCAAACCACCATCCAAGCTTCTTGCTGAGTCCAAACCAAATCCTGATTACACTATATGGCATCGTCAGGATCAAATCATTATAAGCGCACTCCTCGGTAGTTGTTCAGATGCCATCCAACCGCTACTTTCCTCTGCTGAAACCGCTCGTGAAGCCTGGAATCGACTCAATGTAAGTTATGCTAACACCTCTCGGTCTCGCATAATATCCCTAAAATCAAAACTCACCAAAAATCCGAAAGGGACTCGGCCTGTTGCTGATTTCCTAAATGAGATGAGAACCATAGCCGATGAACTAGCCCTCGCTCAAAGCCCGGTTAGTGATGAGGACCTAATGGTTCACATTCTAGCCCAACTTGGTGATGACTACACTTCTATCGGTGCAGCCATTAAGGTTCGGGAGACTCCTCTGTCTTACTCCGAACTATTTGACAAACTTGTCGATTTTGAAAGAGCTCTACAAGAACGGGATCCTCCAACAACTGAGGTTTTGACTGCAAATTTCACTCAGCGCCAACATCCCCGAAATTCTAATCGGTTCTATGGAGCGAACTCCAACTATTCAAACCGAAATCATCGGACCCCAAACAACAAAAACAATCACTCAACCTGGCAGCCTCCAAATTCAGAGGGTGATCGATCATCTCGTGCATCTACTTTCTGCAAATATTGCAATATTCCCAGGCACGACACCAAGGACTGTCGCAAGCTAGCACGATTTCTTAAAGAAAATCATGTTACAATTTCTCCGGTTGTGAACAATACAACCCCTCGGTCGAATCCGACATCCCAATCGTGGATGTTTGATACGGGTGCCTCTGACCACATTACCACTGATCGTTCCTCATTGCACCCACTATCCGACTATGGTGGACCTGATGAAATTTCACTTGGCAATGGTAACCGTCTTCCCATTACTCACACAGGAAACACTCAACTTTGCACCACCTCACGATCCTTACTCTTGTTTAATGTTTTGTGTGTTCCCCAACTTAAACACAAACTTATTTCCGTTGCTAAATTATGTAAGACTAATCGTGTTTCCGTTGAATTCTTTCCTTATCATTTTTTGGTTAAGGACCTTCGCACGGGGGCGCCACTTCTTCGGGGGGAGAACATCCATGATGTCTACTACAACACCCTTGGGCCACTTCGACAACTCAATTCCACAACAAAAGTCTCCTTCTCTCATCTGCATCACAAGCTGGGACATCCATCCATTCGTGTTTCTCGTTCCTTGTTTAAGCATTTTGATATTAATCCCAAAACTATCCGTAATTTTCATTGTGATTCTTGTCTAGTGAATAAAAGTCACAAATTACCTTTTGGCCAGAACTCGTTTGTCGCACATAAACCCTTACAATTGATATATTCAGATGTTTGGGGTCCAATACAAAAATCAATTGATGGTTTTGGTTACTATGTTATATTTGTTGACTTTTATTCCAAATACATTTGGTTGTACCCCATGAAACAAAAATCGGATGTGTCTCACCTTTTTCCCCAATTCAAAATGTTAGTGGAAAAATATTTCCAAACACCTTTAATTTCATTATTCACCGACAACGGAGGTGAATACCAAGGTCTTGCCTCCTATCTCAAATCGGTCGGAATATCCCACTTTACTACTCCTCCCCACACGCCGGAACAAAATGGCATCGCCGAACGGCGTCATCGTCATGTGGTTGAAACCGGCCTTGCTCTACTTCATTTTTCCGGTCTCCCGCTTCATTTTTGGTCACATGCCTTTCAGACTGCTGTACACCTAATCAACAGGCTCCCCACCACCATTCTTGACTCAAAATCTCCATTTGAGGTAATTCATGGACAACCACCAAACTACTCCACCTTAAAATCCTTCGGGTGTCTTTGTTATCCATGGTTAAAGCCTTATTCCACCTCAAAACTCCAACCCAAATCTACACCGTGCACTTTTCTTGGCTATTCCTTGTCCAAATCTGCCTACAAATGCTACGATCCTAAGAGTCGTCGTCTCTTTCACTCTCGTCACGTTCAATTCGTGGAGCATGTTTTCCCTTACAAATCCACCACTTTACCATTTACTCCGTTACCTACCCCAACCACCTTTCTACCTGACAAACCTATTCTATCACCACCTTCCAATCCACCATCTAACCAAACTCCTCATCTGACCCAACCACCTACTCTAACCGCCACTCAAAATACTCAGCCGACTTCACAACCTGACACCATCCATGTTGCTCCAGCTGAACCTACTCCGGACCAAACCGAGTCCCCTTCCACATCCAACAACTCACAAAATTATGTCCCCTCTACCGATAGCGACATACCTCCTACACCCTTACCCATTACTAATACCAATCTTGATCACACCTCTCAATCTCCAACTCCTTCTACCCAATCTCTCAACTCTCCTCCTGAGCCCTCACCATGTCCACCACCTCGTACTCGCAAACCCAACCAACGATATTTTAACCCGTCGTTTGTTAATACCTCAACCCTTCATCCAATTCCTTCAATTTTTGAACCCACCACTCACAACCAAGCTCTAAAAGACCCAAAATGGCGGGAAGCCATGGACTCCGAATTCAATGCCTTGCTTCAAAATCACACCTGGGAACTTGTTCCCAAAACATCTCAAACTCCCATTGGTAACAAGTGGGTTTTCCGTGTTAAACGTAATCCGGACGGTTCTGTTGCCAAGTACAAAGCTCGTCTCGTCGCCAAGGGGTTCCTACAACAATATGGTCGGGATTATTTTGAAACTTTTAGCCCGGTAACTAAACCGGTAACAATTCGCACCATTCTTTCAATTGCCTTGTCCAAAGGTTGGCCCTTGCGTCAACTAGATGTCAACAACGCCTTTCTCCAAGGAACGTTATGTGAAGAAGTTTACATGGTGCAACCACCGGGCTACACTCACCCCCAATATCCCAATCATATTTGCAAACTGCGAAAATCCCTCTATGGGCTTAAACAAGCCCCACGTGCCTGGTACATCGAACTCACCACCTTTCTATTACAATCTGGGTTCAAAAAGTCGCTTGCTGATGCATCCTTATTTATCTACTCATGCGGTGATATTATGTGCTATTTTATGGTCTACGTAGATGATATTGTGATCACAGGTAACAACAATTCCTTTCTGGATCGTTTTGTTGATACACTTGCACGTCGGTTTTCGGTTAAAGACCTCGGGTCCTTACATTAATTTTTGGGCATTGAGGTAATTCCGACAAACACCGGCTTGTTTCTTACGCAACATCGTCATATCCATGACATGCTTGCTCAATTTAACATGGCTGGTGCGAAGGAAGTTGTCACTCCCTTAAGTTCAACCGATGTGCTTCACTCCAATGATGGCACTCAATCTGTTGATCCAACTCCGTACCGGAAGATTGTGGGCTCCTTACAGTATCTAGCATTCACACGGCCCGATATCTCCTTTGCGGTCAACCGATTGTCTCAGTTTATGCATGCTCCATCCCAAAAACATTGGCAGGCCTTAAAACGGGTACTTCGTTATCTTAAAGGCACAATCCACTTTGGGTTATTTTTGAAACGAAACTCACCCTTACATCTCACTGCCTTCTCGGACTCAGACTGGGGTGGAATATCTGATGGGGGTCGCTCCACGACTGCTTATTTGCTATACCTTGGTTCTAATATCATCTCATGGAGGTCAAACCGTCAAAAATCTGTCTCAAGATCATCTACGGAGGCTGAGTACAAAGCTTTAGCAAATGCAGCAGCTGAGGTTCTATGGGTTAAACACCTTCTGCAAGAACTTGGAGTTCCTATCTCCACGACTCCAACCCTCTACTGTGACAATACAGGTGCCACCTACTTATGTGCCAACCCGATTTATCACTCTCGCATGAAGCATGTCGCCTTAGATTATCATTTTGTCCGTGAACAAGTCACGAATGCTTCATTGAAAGTCCTTCATATCAATTCGAAAGATCAATTGGCTGATGTCCTCACAAAGCCTTTGTCTCGACAACCCTTTCTTCTATTTCGTTCCAAGATTGGAGTCTCCAACGGAGCCTCCATCTTGCGGGGGCGTATCAAGGCTAATAATGGACTCACCTCTTGATAAGGAATTCTATTCAATTATTCTCAATCAATTGTGATTGATTGTAATTCTCTTGATTGTAATTCTCTTGTGATTGATTGTAATTCTCTTGTAATTGATTGTAATTAGCTTCCTAGAATTACTCTTGTCATTTATTGTATAGAGGTGTATAAATACCTATAGAGATTGTCAATAATAATATGAATCATTTCAATCCTATTCTCTCTATACGCTTATAGATCTTCACTTAATCCTTCAAAAACGTGAGGTTTTCTTGCCCTAAAGGATGAAGATTGATGGAGAAAAGTTTGAGAGAAAGTTCTGGAGTTTTAGGCTGTAAAAATGGTGAAAAATCGGGTCTAAAACGTTAAAAACGTCAAAAATTCGGGTCAAAACCCGCCTGACCCGGTTCAGCATTCTATTTTGACTATTTGACACTAAAATGGTCATAACTTTTCGCTCGGACCTCCGTTTTCGATGAGGTTTTCGCCTACGCGTTCGTAACGAAATTATCTACAATCCTCAATAAAAATACTCTAGAAAATATTAACTCAAAAATTGCAGTTTTACACTAAACCGAATCCAACACTAGACTTTCTACCGAATGCTTCAACGATTTATGCGTTTCTTAAAGGTTTTCCCCCAATACCTCAACATACATCTCTTAGGCACTTATTTAACATTAAGTTAGCATTGAAAGGACCCCTTAAGAATAAATATATTATTATTATTTTACTTTATAAACTTTGGCGTACCTATTTTTTTGAAATCGGGGTGTTACACTTGGGTACATGGAAGGATTTTAAAATCCCTTGACATGGGAATTGTCAAACAGATTACCCTTCAATTAGATGCCCTAACTTACAACTTCGCTTCAACCCACCGCCGACTGTCGCAACCGCTTCGACCCACCGCCGATCGACGCCACCGCCGATCGACGCCACCGCCGACCGTCGCCACCGCCGACCGTCGCCACCGCTTCGACTCACCGCTACCGCTTCGACATAAGAACAAAAGAAAGGTAATTCTTGTTAGAAAAACGTTTTGAATAAAAACCGAAATGAAGCAGTAGAAAATAGCAGCAGCAGAAGAAAAGGGAAACGAGAAACCGAGGCTCGTGTTTAACACGATTCCCTTAAGCAGATACGGCGTCTACTCCCAGGGTACAACGGTACAAACAGTTGTAAACTGCCGGACGGAAACTTGCCTGAAAAGGTTGCCGGGAAATTGTATGCAAAGAGAAGTAGAGAGAATGTGGATTTCAGTGTGTCAAAATGAGGGTGCTTGGGTCTGTTTAAATACTCGAAAAATCTGTAACCTTAGAAACCGATGCATTAACTTGGTCATTCAATTCTGGAATAAAAACTGACGTAAGTTATAATCTCTTAATAACTCGAGAATCAAAACGTCTGAAACCGACACATGGTTTTAATACCAGAATCGAAACTGACAAAGTTTCAAAAAAATATCAGTTACAGATAGAAAAATCTAAAGAAATTTAAGCAAAACCGTTCTGCGCTAGCCCGAGAATTCGGAGCTGCATTCGTGTCCGCAGGTCGCGCCCATGCACGAGTTCGTCGATTTTAGCTTACGAAATCCCGAATTTGCACCCCCCCCCCTGCGCGCGGGTAGGTGTTGGAGTAAAACCATGATTGTAGCTTGAAAGCTCTTCTTCAAGCTTTAGTTATAAATCACTCCAAAAATAGGCTTCCTTCCTATGTGGGACAATGAAATTTCAATTAGATTTTTCCCTTCAAAACAACCCAAGAGCTCATCAAAAAAAGTCGATATCTCATTCACTAATAATCCGTTTTGGACACTTAATATATCGATTCGAAGCTCTCATATAGTAGAACACAAACCCACTAAGAGTTAACTACATATAACGTATTTATATATAATTAAATGTGTCCAAAGTTTGGTAAAAAACCCATTTTTAAACCAAAAAATCCAACAATCCCCCACATGAATGGAGATCGATCTCTGCATATGAAAATCCGTACAAAAATTTCAAAGGTTGAATCTTGCATAGGATAGGTAGGTGTTACCCTTTGAACCTTCCCTCATGAAACATACTTAGTCTCCTAACCGTCAGTAGACTCGATGTCTTTGAACTGATCAGTCATTTGTGTAGACATTATACATTTCACACATGACTCTTCCTAACAAGTTCATATCCTCATAGTCGTGTTCGTTATGGTCATGAACACTGCCTGGTTCTGAGAAAGCTTTTAGGAATGTATCCCTAATAATTCCCTTCGAAGCGACCCCACTTCTCTTTCTCATAGGTGATTATCAATAATCATTAAAAGCTCTATGCTTATCCTCCTATTTCACTGACTTTGAGGTTTATTCATTCCCCCACAGTGACTCTCCATATTCATACAACTAGGTTGTCCTTTTGAACCCAGATCTTGGGATCTCCAGTCTTCTGGGTAAGGTTTCCTTTGCATGAATTTATTCATTCAAGGGATTCAGTCCCATTCCTTTGGACGACTTGTAAACTAAATCTCTACTTAGGCCTTTCGTAAGTGGATCCGCAATGTTATCTTTTGACTTTACATAGTCAATCGAGATAACTCCAGTAGAGAGTAGTTGTCTTATCGTATTATGTCTACGTCTAATGTGCCTTGACTTCCCATTATACATTGTACTTTGAGCTCTGCCAATTGCTGATTGGCTATCACAATGTATACATATGGCCGTTACCGGCTTAGGCCATTTGGGAATATCCTCCACAAACTGACGTAGCCACTCAGCTTCCTCGCCACTTTTATCTAGGGCGATAAATTCAGATTCCATTGTGGATCTAGCTATAACAGTTTGCTTGGATGATTTCCAAGATATAGCCGCACCCGCAAGTGTAAATACATATCCACTTGTAGACCTGGAATCTTTTATATCAGATATCCAATTTGCATCACTGTATCCTTCGATTACAGCTGGATATCTTCCATAATGCAGTCCATACTCTCTTGTGTATCTTAAGTATCTTAACAATCTAGTAATGCTTTTCCAGTGTTCAACACTTGGATTACTAGTGTATCTGCTTAGCCTGCTTACTGCATATGCTAAATCAGGTCTAGTACAACTCATAAGATACATCAGACTGCCAATTATTCTTGAGTATTCCACTTGTGCAACACTATCCCCTCTATTTTTGGATAAGTGTTGACTAGTGTCAATCGGAGTTCTAGCTATACTAGTGTCTCCTTGATTAAACTTCTCAAGAATCTTGTCCACATAATGTGTTTGACTTAACACTAGACCATTTTGAGTTCTTGTGATCTTGATTCCAAGTATCACATCTGCTAAACCCATGTCCTTCATGTCAAACTTAGATTTCAACATATCTTTTGTGGACCTTATCATCTTGTCATCACTACCGATGATGAGCATATCATCAACATATAAACACAAGATGACATAACCATGAGTGGTGTCTTTCATATAGACACATTTATCACACTCACTTATTTTAAAACCACTTTCCAACATGGCTTGATCAAACTTTTGATGCCATTGTTTTGGAGCTTGTTTTAAGCCATATAAGGACTTAACAAGTTTACAAACCTTGTTTTCCTTACCTTGGGCAACAAAACCCTCTGGCTGTTCCATGTAGATCTCTTCATCTAACTCTCCATTTAGAAAAGCAGTTTTCACATCCATTTGGTGAATTTGCAGATTTCTAATGGCTGCAATTGCCAACACCAACCTAATGGATGTTATTCGCGTTACCGGCGAATATGTATCAAAGTAATCTAGACCTTCTTTTTGTCTATATCCTTTGATAACTAATCTTGCTTTGTATTTATCAATGGTGCCATCGGCTTTCATCTTCTTCTTAAAGATCCATCGATAACCTAGTGGTTTACAACCCGGAGGTAGATCCACTAGTTCCCATGTATGGTTTTGTAAGATAGAATCTATCTCACTTTTAATGGCTTCTTTCCATTGAGGTCCTTCTGAAGAAGTAACCGCCTCACGGTATGTCTTGGGTTCACTTTCCACCATGTAAGTGAGAAAATCGGGACCAAACGATTTTTCTACCCTTGCCCGTTTACTTCTTCTAGGTTGTTCTTCATCTTCCTCAGATATAGTTTGTTCATCCTCTCGAACAATCTCTTTACCTTTGGAAGATGAGACTTTTCCTTCTTTGTTTAGGCAAGGAAATACATCTTCGAAGTATGATGCATTTCTTGATTCCATAATAGTGTTTTTGTGTATTTCAGGATTTTTAGAATCATACACAAGAAACCTATGGGCACTACTATTTAGTGCGTAACCAATGAATATACAATCCACAGTTTTGGGTCCTAACTTTTGTACCTTAGGCGGTGGTACTGCTACCTTAGCTAGGCACCCCCACACTCGTAAGTACTTGTAGGATGGCTTTCGACCCATCCAAAGTTCGTACGGTGATTCATCCTTTTTCTTACGAGGTATCTTATTTAAAAGATAATTTGCCGATAAAACGGCTTCCCCCCACAAGTTCTGATCTACACCAGAACTTATAAGCATGGCATTTACCATTTCTTTCAAGGTTCGGTTTTTCCTTTCAGCAATACCGTTTTGTTGAGGTGAATAGGGTGCCGTGAATTCATGTCGAATTCCATTTTGTGAACAAAATTCGGCAAATGGTGAAACATATTCACCTCCCCTATCACTTCTAACAACCTTGATTTTCTTATTAAGTTGATTTTCAACTTCAGTTTTATACACCATAAATTTATCAATTGCTTCATCTTTACTCTTAAGTAAATATATATAGCAATATTTTGTGCTATCATCGATGAACGTGATGAAATATTTATTCCCACCTCTAGTAGGAATAGACTTTAAGTCACACACATCAGTGTGAATTAAATCAAGAGGTTCGGTTTTCCTATCAATTGATTGGAAAGATGTTCTTGTAAGTTTAGCCTCTACACACACGGGGCATTTATATTTTGAGTCAAAATCACAATTTGGTATGCAATTTAGTTTACTTAAACGTTGAATGGAATTAAAATTCACATGTCCTAAACGACCATGCCACATGTTAGAAAACTCAAGCATATAAGCAGAAGTAGATGCATTCTTATTCATCACATTAACCACCATTACATTCAACTTGAACATGCCATTCATGGCATATCCTTTACCAACATACATACCATTTTTGGACAAAACAAACTTGTCCGACTCAAACACAAGCTTAAAACCAACTTTGTTCAACAACCACCCCGACACGAGGTTCTTCCTAAGCTCAGGAACAAACAAAACATCTTTCAACTTCAGCTCCTTCCCTGAAGTCATCCTCAGAACCACCTCTCCTATTCCTTTGATCTCAGCAGTGGCAGCATTTCCCATGAACAGCTTTTGGTCATCATTTACCTCCTTAAAGGTATGAAAGCTGTTTTTGTCATAGCACACATGACGAGTGGCTCCGGTATCAACCCACCACTCCTTAGCATTTGCTCCAACCATGTTAACTTCAGAGATCATCATGGTTGAAAAATCCATGACCATTGCCACCAGATCTTCGTCCATCATGTTGGCTTGACGAGGATTGTCCTTCTTTGGTTGCTTACAATCAGCAGCTTTGTGGCCCGCTTGACCACAATTGTAGCATTTGAACTTCTTCTTGAAAGTTCCCTTTTTAGGTCCAAGACCCTTAACTTTAGCTTTTCCTTTGTCAACCCGCTTCCCTTTGGCTTTGGACGTTTGACCTTCTTCAACCACGTTTGCCTTTGAAGACTCAGCATTGTAACCACCCTTCAAAGCTTTACGATTGTCTTCCTCGATGCGAAGACGCACCACAAGCTCTTCCACGGACATCTCCTTTCGTTTGTGTTTTAGATAGTTCTTGAAGTCTATCCAACCAGGAGGAAGCTTTTCAATCATGGCCGCCACTTGGAATGTTTCGCTAAGAATCATCCCTTCGGCAAGTATGTCATGCAAAATAACCTGAAGATCTTGCACTTGGCTCATAACAGTTTTAGAGTCAAGCATTTTGAACTCCAAGAATCGAGCAACAACATGCTTCTTGGTTCCGGCATCTTCGGTTTTATACTTGCGATCCAACGATTCCCATAACTCCTTCGCCGTTGATACTTTACAATAAACATTATAAAGTGCATCAGCGAGGCCGTTCAACACATAGTTACGGCAAAGGAATTCGGAATGTTTCCATGCTTCAACGGCGCTCACAGATTGAACGTCAGATTCCCCTTCCGCAACTTGGGGAGGGACTTCGGTCAGAAACCGAGCCAAGTTCAAGGTGGTCAAGTAGAAGAACATCTTTTGCTGCCACCTACGGAAGTTCAAACCAGAAAATTTTTCCGGTTTTTCAGCATGATTTGCCATGGTGTTAGGCAGCGGCGTGGTAGTCACAGTCGTGGTAGCAGTGATCACGGGTGGAGGAACAAATCCAGCAGTGGCGTTCACAGTGGTGGTAACAATCCCACTCGACATTCTGAAAAGGTTATTACAATTTATATTAGTACCACACAACAGAAAGATTTAAACTGTAACAAATTACAATTTTGATTAATCAATCTGTTTATAATCTCAATCCGAAACTAACTCGGGAAGTACCGAAACTAATTCGGAAAACTGTTTGAATTAAGAAAAAGTAATAATCTGAGCTTAATAAACAGTTTCGAGAAGAAGGATAAACAAACAAACAAACAATTACTAAAACTGTTTTAGTAGCAGAAAAAGGATGATCGTAAACTGTTTTAAAAAAAAAAAACTATTTCCAACACTATATAGAAATGCAACAGGAAAATAGCTAAAGAAGGTGCAGCAATTTAAACAAAAACGCAGCAGTAAACAACAGCAAGTTTTTATCCAAAACAAGACTATCTGCTTAAGATTGTTAGAAAAACGTTTTGAATAAAAACCGAAATGAAGCAGTAGAAAATAGCAGCAGCAGAAGAAAAGGGAAACGAGAAACCGAGGCTCGTGTTTAACACGATTCCCTTAAGCAGATACGGCGTCTACTCCCAGGGTACAACGGTACAAACAGTTGTAAACTGCCGGACGGAAACTTGCCTGAAAAGGTTGCCGGGAAATTGTATGCAAAGAGAAGTAGAGAGAATGTGGATTTCAGTGTGTCAAAATGAGGGTGCTTGGGTCTGTTTAAATACTCGAAAAATCTGTAACCTTAGAAACCGATGCATTAACTTGGTCATTCAATTCTGGAATAAAAACTGACGTAAGTTATAATCTCTTAATAACTCGAGAATCAAAACGTCTGAAACCGACACATGGTTTTAATACCAGAATCGAAACTGACAAAGTTTCAAAAAAATATCAGTTACAGATAGAAAAATCTAAAGAAATTTAAGCAAAACCGTTCTGCGCTAGCCCGAGAATTCGGAGCTGCATTCGTGTCCGCAGGTCGCGCCCATGCACGAGTTCGTCGATTTTAGCTTACGAAATCCCGAATTTGCACCCCCCCCCCCTGCGCGCGGGTAGGTGTTGGAGTAAAACCATGATTGTAGCTTGAAAGCTCTTCTTCAAGCTTTAGTTATAAATCACTCCAAAAATAGGCTTCCTTCCTATGTGGGACAATGAAATTTCAATTAGATTTTTCCCTTCAAAACAACCCAAGAGCTCATCAAAAAAAGTCGATATCTCATTCACTAATAATCCGTTTTGGACACTTAATATATCGATTCGAAGCTCTCATATAGTAGAACACAAACCCACTAAGAGTTAACTACATATAACGTATTTATATATAATTAAATGTGTCCAAAGTTTGGTAAAAAACCCATTTTTAAACCAAAAAATCCAACAATCCCCCACATGAATGGAGATCGATCTCTGCATATGAAAATCCGTACAAAAATTTCAAAGGTTGAATCTTGCATAGGATAGGTAGGTGTTACCCTTTGAACCTTCCCTCATGAAACATACTTAGTCTCCTAACCGTCAGTAGACTCGATGTCTTTGAACTGATCAGTCATTTGTGTAGACATTATACATTTCACACATGACTCTTCCTAACAAGTTCATATCCTCATAGTCGTGTTCGTTATGGTCATGAACACTGCCTGGTTCTGAGAAAGCTTTTAGGAATGTATCCCTAATAATTCCCTTCGAAGCGACCCCACTTCTCTTTCTCATAGGTGATTATCAATAATCATTAAAAGCTCTATGCTTATCCTCCTATTTCACTGACTTTGAGGTTTATTCACTCCCCCACAGTGACTCTCCATATTCATACAACTAGGTTGTCCTTTTGAACCCAGATCTTGGGATCTCCAGTCTTCTGGGTAAGGTTTCCTTTGCATGAATTTATTCATTCAAGGGATTCAGTCCCATTCCTTTGGACGACTTGTAAACTAAATCTCTACTTAGGCCTTTCGTAAGTGGATCCGCAATGTTATCTTTTGACTTTACATAGTCAATCGAGATAACTCCAGTAGAGAGTAGTTGTCTTATCGTATTATGTCTACGTCTAATGTGCCTTGACTTCCCATTATACATTGTACTTTGAGCTCTGCCAATTGCTGATTGGCTATCACAATGTATACATATGGCCGTTACCGGCTTAGGCCATTTGGGAATATCCTCCACAAACTGACGTAGCCACTCAGCTTCCTCGCCACTTTTATCTAGGGCGATAAATTCAGATTCCATTGTGGATCTAGCTATAACAGTTTGCTTGGATGATTTCCAAGATATAGCCGCACCCGCAAGTGTAAATACATATCCACTTGTAGACCTGGAATCTTTTATATCAGATATCCAATTTGCATCACTGTATCCTTCGATTACAGCTGGATATCTTCCATAATGCAGTCCATACTCTCTTGTGTATCTTAAGTATCTTAACAATCTAGTAATGCTTTTCCAGTGTTCAACACTTGGATTACTAGTGTATCTGCTTAGCCTGCTTACTGCATATGCTAAATCAGGTCTAGTACAACTCATAAGATACATCAGACTGCCAATTATTCTTGAGTATTCCACTTGTGCAACACTATCCCCTCTATTTTTGGATAAGTGTTGACTAGTGTCAATCGGAGTTCTAGCTATACTAGTGTCTCCTTGATTAAACTTCTCAAGAATCTTGTCCACATAATGTGTTTGACTTAACACTAGACCATTTTGAGTTCTTGTGATCTTGATTCCAAGTATCACATCTGCTAAACCCATGTCCTTCATGTCAAACTTAGATTTCAACATATCTTTTGTGGACCTTATCATCTTGTCATCACTACCGATGATGAGCATATCATCAACATATAAACACAAGATGACATAACCATGAGTGGTGTCTTTCATATAGACACATTTATCACACTCACTTATTTTAAAACCACTTTCCAACATGGCTTGATCAAACTTTTGATGCCATTGTTTTGGAGCTTGTTTTAAGCCATATAAGGACTTAACAAGTTTACAAACCTTGTTTTCCTTACCTTGGGCAACAAAACCCTCTGGCTGTTCCATGTAGATCTCTTCATCTAACTCTCCATTTAGAAAAGCAGTTTTCACATCCATTTGGTGAATTTGCAGATTTCTAATGGCTGCAATTGCCAACACCAACCTAATGGATGTTATTCGCGTTACCGGCGAATATGTATCAAAGTAATCTAGACCTTCTTTTTGTCTATATCCTTTGATAACTAATCTTGCTTTGTATTTATCAATGGTGCCATCGGCTTTCATCTTCTTCTTAAAGATCCATCGATAACCTAGTGGTTTACAACCCGGAGGTAGATCCACTAGTTCCCATGTATGGTTTTGTAAGATAGAATCTATCTCACTTTTAATGGCTTCTTTCCATTGAGGTCCTTCTGAAGAAGTAACCGCCTCACGGTATGTCTTGGGTTCACTTTCCACCATGTAAGTGAGAAAATCGGGACCAAACGATTTTTCTACCCTTGCCCGTTTACTTCTTCTAGGTTGTTCTTCATCTTCCTCAGATATAGTTTGTTCATCCTCTCGAACAATCTCTTTACCTTTGGAAGATGAGACTTTTCCTTCTTTGTTTAGGCAAGGAAATACATCTTCGAAGTATGATGCATTTCTTGATTCCATAATAGTGTTTTTGTGTATTTCAGGATTTTTAGAATCATACACAAGAAACCTATGGGCACTACTATTTAGTGCGTAACCAATGAATATACAATCCACAGTTTTGGGTCCTAACTTTTGTACCTTAGGCGGTGGTACTGCTACCTTAGCTAGGCACCCCCACACTCGTAAGTACTTGTAGGATGGCTTTCGACCCATCCAAAGTTCGTACGGTGATTCATCCTTTTTCTTACGAGGTATCTTATTTAAAAGATAATTTGCCGATAAAACGGCTTCCCCCCACAAGTTCTGATCTACACCAGAACTTATAAGCATGGCATTTACCATTTCTTTCAAGGTTCGGTTTTTCCTTTCAGCAATACCGTTTTGTTGAGGTGAATAGGGTGCCGTGAATTCATGTCGAATTCCATTTTGTGAACAAAATTCGGCAAATGGTGAAACATATTCACCTCCCCTATCACTTCTAACAACCTTGATTTTCTTATTAAGTTGATTTTCAACTTCAGTTTTATACACCATAAATTTATCAATTGCTTCATCTTTACTCTTAAGTAAATATATATAGCAATATTTTGTGCTATCATCGATGAACGTGATGAAATATTTATTCCCACCTCTAGTAGGAATAGACTTTAAGTCACACACATCAGTGTGAATTAAATCAAGAGGTTCGGTTTTCCTATCAATTGATTGGAAAGATGTTCTTGTAAGTTTAGCCTCTACACACACGGGGCATTTATATTTTGAGTCAAAATCACAATTTGGTATGCAATTTAGTTTACTTAAACGTTGAATGGAATTAAAATTCACATGTCCTAAACGACCATGCCACATGTTAGAAAACTCAAGCATATAAGCAGAAGTAGATGCATTCTTATTCATCACATTAACCACCATTACATTCAACTTGAACATGCCATTCATGGCATATCCTTTACCAACATACATACCATTTTTGGACAAAACAAACTTGTCCGACTCAAACACAAGCTTAAAACCAACTTTGTTCAACAACCACCCCGACACGAGGTTCTTCCTAAGCTCAGGAACAAACAAAACATCTTTCAACTTCAGCTCCTTCCCTGAAGTCATCCTCAGAACCACCTCTCCTATTCCTTTGATCTCAGCAGTGGCAGCATTTCCCATGAACAGCTTTTGGTCATCATTTACCTCCTTAAAGGTATGAAAGCTGTTTTTGTCATAGCACACATGACGAGTGGCTCCGGTATCAACCCACCACTCCTTAGCATTTGCTCCAACCATGTTAACTTCAGAGATCATCATGGTTGAAAAATCCATGACCATTGCCACCAGATCTTCGTCCATCATGTTGGCTTGACGAGGATTGTCCTTCTTTGGTTGCTTACAATCAGCAGCTTTGTGGCCCGCTTGACCACAATTGTAGCATTTGAACTTCTTCTTGAAAGTTCCCTTTTTAGGTCCAAGACCCTTAACTTTAGCTTTTCCTTTGTCAACCCGCTTCCCTTTGGCTTTGGACGTTTGACCTTCTTCAACCACGTTTGCCTTTGAAGACTCAGCATTGTAACCACCCTTCAAAGCTTTACGATTGTCTTCCTCGATGCGAAGACGCACCACAAGCTCTTCCACGGACATCTCCTTTCGTTTGTGTTTTAGATAGTTCTTGAAGTCTATCCAACCAGGAGGAAGCTTTTCAATCATGGCCGCCACTTGGAATGTTTCGCTAAGAATCATCCCTTCGGCAAGTATGTCATGCAAAATAACCTGAAGATCTTGCACTTGGCTCATAACAGTTTTAGAGTCAAGCATTTTGAACTCCAAGAATCGAGCAACAACATGCTTCTTGGTTCCGGCATCTTCGGTTTTATACTTGCGATCCAACGATTCCCATAACTCCTTCGCCGTTGATACTTTACAATAAACATTATAAAGTGCATCAGCGAGGCCGTTCAACACATAGTTACGGCAAAGGAATTCGGAATGTTTCCATGCTTCAACGGCGCTCACAGATTGAACGTCAGATTCCCCTTCCGCAACTTGGGGAGGGACTTCGGTCAGAAACCGAGCCAAGTTCAAGGTGGTCAAGTAGAAGAACATCTTTTGCTGCCACCTACGGAAGTTCAAACCAGAAAATTTTTCCGGTTTTTCAGCATGATTTGCCATGGTGTTAGGCAGCGGCGTGGTAGTCACAGTCGTGGTAGCAGTGATCACGGGTGGAGGAACAAATCCAGCAGTGGCGTTCACAGTGGTGGTAACAATCCCACTCGACATTCTGAAAAGGTTATTACAATTTATATTAGTACCACACAACAGAAAGATTTAAACTGTAACAAATTACAATTTTGATTAATCAATCTGTTTATAATCTCAATCCGAAACTAACTCGGGAAGTACCGAAACTAATTCGGAAAACTGTTTGAATTAAGAAAAAGTAATAATCTGAGCTTAATAAACAGTT
This sequence comes from Centaurea solstitialis, assembly GCA_030169165.1. Lineage (NCBI taxonomy): Eukaryota > Viridiplantae > Streptophyta > Magnoliopsida > Asterales > Asteraceae > Centaurea > Centaurea solstitialis. The sequence goes on from CM058040.1 coordinate 50,041,490, forward strand.
TCGAGAAGAAGGATAAACAAACAAACAAACAATTACTAAAACTGTTTTAGTAGCAGAAAAAGGATGATCGTAAACTGTTTTAAAAAAAAAAACTATTTCCAACACTATATAGAAATGCAACAGGAAAATAGCTAAAGAAGGTGCAGCAATTTAAACAAAAACGCAGCAGTAAACAACAGCAAGTTTTTATCCAAAACAAGACTATCTGCTTAAGATTGTTAGAAAAACGTTTTGAATAAAAACCGAAATGAAGCAGTAGAAAATAGCAGCAGCAGAAGAAAAGGGAAACGAGAAACCGAGGCTCGTGTTTAACACGATTCCCTTAAGCAGATACGGCGTCTACTCCCAGGGTACAACGGTACAAACAGTTGTAAACTGCCGGACGGAAACTTGCCTGAAAAGGTTGCCGGGAAATTGTATGCAAAGAGAAGTAGAGAGAATGTGGATTTCAGTGTGTCAAAATGAGGGTGCTTGGGTCTGTTTAAATACTCGAAAAATCTGTAACCTTAGAAACCGATGCATTAACTTGGTCATTCAATTCTGGAATAAAAACTGACGTAAGTTATAATCTCTTAATAACTCGAGAATCAAAACGTCTGAAACCGACACATGGTTTTAATACCAGAATCGAAACTGACAAAGTTTCAAAAAAATATCAGTTACAGATAGAAAAATCTAAAGAAATTTAAGCAAAACCGTTCTGCGCTAGCCCGAGAATTCGGAGCTGCATTCGTGTCCGCAGGTCGCGCCCATGCACGAGTTCGTCGATTTTAGCTTACGAAATCCCGAATTTGCACCCCCCCCCCTGCGCGCGGGTAGGTGTTGGAGTAAAACCATGATTGTAGCTTGAAAGCTCTTCTTCAAGCTTTAGTTATAAATCACTCCAAAAATAGGCTTCCTTCCTATGTGGGACAATGAAATTTCAATTAGATTTTTCCCTTCAAAACAACCCAAGAGCTCATCAAAAAAAGTCGATATCTCATTCACTAATAATCCGTTTTGGACACTTAATATATCGATTCGAAGCTCTCATATAGTAGAACACAAACCCACTAAGAGTTAACTACATATAACGTATTTATATATAATTAAATGTGTCCAAAGTTTGGTAAAAAACCCATTTTTAAACCAAAAAATCCAACAATCCCCCACATGAATGGAGATCGATCTCTGCATATGAAAATCCGTACAAAAATTTCAAAGGTTGAATCTTGCATAGGATAGGTAGGTGTTACCCTTTGAACCTTCCCTCATGAAACATACTTAGTCTCCTAACCGTCAGTAGACTCGATGTCTTTGAACTGATCAGTCATTTGTGTAGACATTATACATTTCACACATGACTCTTCCTAACAAGTTCATATCCTCATAGTCGTGTTCGTTATGGTCATGAACACTGCCTGGTTCTGAGAAAGCTTTTAGGAATGTATCCCTAATAATTCCCTTCGAAGCGACCCCACTTCTCTTTCTCATAGGTGATTATCAATAATCATTAAAAGCTCTATGCTTATCCTCCTATTTCACTGACTTTGAGGTTTATTCACTCCCCCACAGTGACTCTCCATATTCATACAACTAGGTTGTCCTTTTGAACCCAGATCTTGGGATCTCCAGTCTTCTGGGTAAGGTTTCCTTTGCATGAATTTATTCATTCAAGGGATTCAGTCCCATTCCTTTGGACGACTTGTAAACTAAATCTCTACTTAGGCCTTTCGTAAGTGGATCCGCAATGTTATCTTTTGACTTTACATAGTCAATCGAGATAACTCCAGTAGAGAGTAGTTGTCTTATCGTATTATGTCTACGTCTAATGTGCCTTGACTTCCCATTATACATTGTACTTTGAGCTCTGCCAATTGCTGATTGGCTATCACAATGTATACATATGGCCGTTACCGGCTTAGGCCATTTGGGAATATCCTCCACAAACTGACGTAGCCACTCAGCTTCCTCGCCACTTTTATCTAGGGCGATAAATTCAGATTCCATTGTGGATCTAGCTATAACAGTTTGCTTGGATGATTTCCAAGATATAGCCGCACCCGCAAGTGTAAATACATATCCACTTGTAGACCTGGAATCTTTTATATCAGATATCCAATTTGCATCACTGTATCCTTCGATTACAGCTGGATATCTTCCATAATGCAGTCCATACTCTCTTGTGTATCTTAAGTATCTTAACAATCTAGTAATGCTTTTCCAGTGTTCAACACTTGGATTACTAGTGTATCTGCTTAGCCTGCTTACTGCATATGCTAAATCAGGTCTAGTACAACTCATAAGATACATCAGACTGCCAATTATTCTTGAGTATTCCACTTGTGCAACACTATCCCCTCTATTTTTGGATAAGTGTTGACTAGTGTCAATCGGAGTTCTAGCTATACTAGTGTCTCCTTGATTAAACTTCTCAAGAATCTTGTCCACATAATGTGTTTGACTTAACACTAGACCATTTTGAGTTCTTGTGATCTTGATTCCAAGTATCACATCTGCTAAACCCATGTCCTTCATGTCAAACTTAGATTTCAACATATCTTTTGTGGACCTTATCATCTTGTCATCACTACCGATGATGAGCATATCATCAACATATAAACACAAGATGACATAACCATGAGTGGTGTCTTTCATATAGACACATTTATCACACTCACTTATTTTAAAACCACTTTCCAACATGGCTTGATCAAACTTTTGATGCCATTGTTTTGGAGCTTGTTTTAAGCCATATAAGGACTTAACAAGTTTACAAACCTTGTTTTCCTTACCTTGGGCAACAAAACCCTCTGGCTGTTCCATGTAGATCTCTTCATCTAACTCTCCATTTAGAAAAGCAGTTTTCACATCCATTTGGTGAATTTGCAGATTTCTAATGGCTGCAATTGCCAACACCAACCTAATGGATGTTATTCGCGTTACCGGCGAATATGTATCAAAGTAATCTAGACCTTCTTTTTGTCTATATCCTTTGATAACTAATCTTGCTTTGTATTTATCAATGGTGCCATCGGCTTTCATCTTCTTCTTAAAGATCCATCGATAACCTAGTGGTTTACAACCCGGAGGTAGATCCACTAGTTCCCATGTATGGTTTTGTAAGATAGAATCTATCTCACTTTTAATGGCTTCTTTCCATTGAGGTCCTTCTGAAGAAGTAACCGCCTCACGGTATGTCTTGGGTTCACTTTCCACCATGTAAGTGAGAAAATCGGGACCAAACGATTTTTCTACCCTTGCCCGTTTACTTCTTCTAGGTTGTTCTTCATCTTCCTCAGATATAGTTTGTTCATCCTCTCGAACAATCTCTTTACCTTTGGAAGATGAGACTTTTCCTTCTTTGTTTAGGCAAGGAAATACATCTTCGAAGTATGATGCATTTCTTGATTCCATAATAGTGTTTTTGTGTATTTCAGGATTTTTAGAATCATACACAAGAAACCTATGGGCACTACTATTTAGTGCGTAACCAATGAATATACAATCCACAGTTTTGGGTCCTAACTTTTGTACCTTAGGCGGTGGTACTGCTACCTTAGCTAGGCACCCCCACACTCGTAAGTACTTGTAGGATGGCTTTCGACCCATCCAAAGTTCGTACGGTGATTCATCCTTTTTCTTACGAGGTATCTTATTTAAAAGATAATTTGCCGATAAAACGGCTTCCCCCCACAAGTTCTGATCTACACCAGAACTTATAAGCATGGCATTTACCATTTCTTTCAAGGTTCGGTTTTTCCTTTCAGCAATACCGTTTTGTTGAGGTGAATAGGGTGCCGTGAATTCATGTCGAATTCCATTTTGTGAACAAAATTCGGCAAATGGTGAAACATATTCACCTCCCCTATCACTTCTAACAACCTTGATTTTCTTATTAAGTTGATTTTCAACTTCAGTTTTATACACCATAAATTTATCAATTGCTTCATCTTTACTCTTAAGTAAATATATATAGCAATATTTTGTGCTATCATCGATGAACGTGATGAAATATTTATTCCCACCTCTAGTAGGAATAGACTTTAAGTCACACACATCAGTGTGAATTAAATCAAGAGGTTCGGTTTTCCTATCAATTGATTGGAAAGATGTTCTTGTAAGTTTAGCCTCTACACACACGGGGCATTTATATTTTGAGTCAAAATCACAATTTGGTATGCAATTTAGTTTACTTAAACGTTGAATGGAATTAAAATTCACATGTCCTAAACGACCATGCCACATGTTAGAAAACTCAAGCATATAAGCAGAAGTAGATGCATTCTTATTCATCACATTAACCACCATTACATTCAACTTGAACATGCCATTCATGGCATATCCTTTACCAACATACATACCATTTTTGGACAAAACAAACTTGTCCGACTCAAACACAAGCTTAAAACCAACTTTGTTCAACAACCACCCCGACACGAGGTTCTTCCTAAGCTCAGGAACAAACAAAACATCTTTCAACTTCAGCTCCTTCCCTGAAGTCATCCTCAGAACCACCTCTCCTATTCCTTTGATCTCAGCAGTGGCAGCATTTCCCATGAACAGCTTTTGGTCATCATTTACCTCCTTAAAGGTATGAAAGCTGTTTTTGTCATAGCACACATGACGAGTGGCTCCGGTATCAACCCACCACTCCTTAGCATTTGCTCCAACCATGTTAACTTCAGAGATCATCATGGTTGAAAAATCCATGACCATTGCCACCAGATCTTCGTCCATCATGTTGGCTTGACGAGGATTGTCCTTCTTTGGTTGCTTACAATCAGCAGCTTTGTGGCCCGCTTGACCACAATTGTAGCATTTGAACTTCTTCTTGAAAGTTCCCTTTTTAGGTCCAAGACCCTTAACTTTAGCTTTTCCTTTGTCAACCCGCTTCCCTTTGGCTTTGGACGTTTGACCTTCTTCAACCACGTTTGCCTTTGAAGACTCAGCATTGTAACCACCCTTCAAAGCTTTACGATTGTCTTCCTCGATGCGAAGACGCACCACAAGCTCTTCCACGGACATCTCCTTTCGTTTGTGTTTTAGATAGTTCTTGAAGTCTATCCAACCAGGAGGAAGCTTTTCAATCATGGCCGCCACTTGGAATGTTTCGCTAAGAATCATCCCTTCGGCAAGTATGTCATGCAAAATAACCTGAAGATCTTGCACTTGGCTCATAACAGTTTTAGAGTCAAGCATTTTGAACTCCAAGAATCGAGCAACAACATGCTTCTTGGTTCCGGCATCTTCGGTTTTATACTTGCGATCCAACGATTCCCATAACTCCTTCGCCGTTGATACTTTACAATAAACATTATAAAGTGCATCAGCGAGGCCGTTCAACACATAGTTACGGCAAAGGAATTCGGAATGTTTCCATGCTTCAACGGCGCTCACAGATTGAACGTCAGATTCCCCTTCCGCAACTTGGGGAGGGACTTCGGTCAGAAACCGAGCCAAGTTCAAGGTGGTCAAGTAGAAGAACATCTTTTGCTGCCACCTACGGAAGTTCAAACCAGAAAATTTTTCCGGTTTTTCAGCATGATTTGCCATGGTGTTAGGCAGCGGCGTGGTAGTCACAGTCGTGGTAGCAGTGATCACGGGTGGAGGAACAAATCCAGCAGTGGCGTTCACAGTGGTGGTAACAATCCCACTCGACATTCTGAAAAGGTTATTACAATTTATATTAGTACCACACAACAGAAAGATTTAAACTGTAACAAATTACAATTTTGATTAATCAATCTGTTTATAATCTCAATCCGAAACTAACTCGGGAAGTACCGAAACTAATTCGGAAAACTGTTTGAATTAAGAAAAAGTAATAATCTGAGCTTAATAAACAGTTTCGAGAAGAAGGATAAACAAACAAACAAACAATTACTAAAACTGTTTTAGTAGCAGAAAAAGGATGATCGTAAACTGTTTTAAAAAAAAAAAACTATTTCCAACACTATATAGAAATGCAACAGGAAAATAGCTAAAGAAGGTGCAGCAATTTAAACAAAAACGCAGCAGTAAACAACAGCAAGTTTTTATCCAAAACAAGACTATCTGCTTAAGATTGTTAGAAAAACGTTTTGAATAAAAACCGAAATGAAGCAGTAGAAAATAGCAGCAGCAGAAGAAAAGGGAAACGAGAAACCGAGGCTCGTGTTTAACACGATTCCCTTAAGCAGATACGGCGTCTACTCCCAGGGTACAACGGTACAAACAGTTGTAAACTGCCGGACGGAAACTTGCCTGAAAAGGTTGCCGGGAAATTGTATGCAAAGAGAAGTAGAGAGAATGTGGATTTCAGTGTGTCAAAATGAGGGTGCTTGGGTCTGTTTAAATACTCGAAAAATCTGTAACCTTAGAAACCGATGCATTAACTTGGTCATTCAATTCTGGAATAAAAACTGACGTAAGTTATAATCTCTTAATAACTCGAGAATCAAAACGTCTGAAACCGACACATGGTTTTAATACCAGAATCGAAACTGACAAAGTTTCAAAAAAATATCAGTTACAGATAGAAAAATCTAAAGAAATTTAAGCAAAACCGTTCTGCGCTAGCCCGAGAATTCGGAGCTGCATTCGTGTCCGCAGGTCGCGCCCATGCACGAGTTCGTCGATTTTAGCTTACGAAATCCCGAATTTGCACCCCCCCCCCCTGCGCGCGGGTAGGTGTTGGAGTAAAACCATGATTGTAGCTTGAAAGCTCTTCTTCAAGCTTTAGTTATAAATCACTCCAAAAATAGGCTTCCTTCCTATGTGGGACAATGAAATTTCAATTAGATTTTTCCCTTCAAAACAACCCAAGAGCTCATCAAAAAAAGTCGATATCTCATTCACTAATAATCCGTTTTGGACACTTAATATATCGATTCGAAGCTCTCATATAGTAGAACACAAACCCACTAAGAGTTAACTACATATAACGTATTTATATATAATTAAATGTGTCCAAAGTTTGGTAAAAAACCCATTTTTAAACCAAAAAATCCAACAATTCTGTCATTTTGCATATTTGAATTCCAATTCCATCGGACATTTCTGCCAACCAAACAGATTATGGAATTGGATTCAAATTTCTTCAGGATTCCAATTCCTTCAAAAGGATTCCAGCAAACCAAACGCGACCTAAGATGATCAACCATTGTAGCTAATCATCTAATTATTCAATGCCACCATTATCACTATGAAAATGTACATCTAAACATCCGTGGACCAAATGTGCGGATAATGTTCTTTATGAAGCTCAAGTACTTATGAACAAATCTCATTCAATTCCACAATTGATAATAATTTTTCAAGTAACAAAATTATCTTTAGTTGCAAGTCGTATCCTAGAGTACATGTGTGGGAACAAGTTTTAAACGCCTGAAGTTCATGTACTCGGAACGAATTCTAACAACTGAATAAATCCAATTGGCAATGGTTTTCAAATTACCAAAATACCCTTGAACTCGAAAGGGTAATATAGAGTAACATTAGGAAAAGTGAGTTTTTTAACACTTGAAACTTAATTATTTTGATTGTGTTTTATCCATCTGAGTAACTCAATTATCAATGATCTCAAATGACCAAAATACACTTGAATAACAAGTTGTAACAAAAAGTATAAATGTTGTAATGGAAGGGTAAAATGGTCTTTTACATTGGAAATTCAGACTCATCCCATTGAAGAACTGCATCCAAATTTTGCTCCCTTTTGAGTTTATCCTTCAAAAACCAATCGCACACCTTCCCTGCATTTAGTTCTTCAATGCTACACCCTTCTTGCTCTCCTATCACCCTCAATAGATTTAGCGATGATATCTATATTACATGAAGCGTTGCGTAAATCGTTAAGCCATCGTATAATAACTTGATAATATTTAATAAAAATTGTCGTGGTTAATTCAATCTTTGAACAAAAACAACTCCAAATACACCTATTCTATATAACAAGGACCGGCATAAAAATGTTTATACGTGTTGGGTATTTAAAAAGCAAATTTGTCAATTGTATTTGCAAATCTATATACATAACATAAGAACAAAATTGTATAAGAATTTAGTCAGATTATCAATTTAATTAATATATGTTAACGGTGATTAATACTTGATTAATTAACTAATTGTTTTAATTAATACTTTCATTTGCATGGGATAATTATAATGATCATATAATTTGTCGAAATTTATAGAAAAATATATAGGTCCACAATTCATAAACTAATAATACCATTTTCGTGAAATAAATTTTGTGCATTAATTATTAATTATAATTTATTTATAGAATAACAATTTGGTGATAATTTTTCATGGTTTTTATTGTTTTTGATGAAATAACATGTAAACCATAAATACCAAAATAACATAACTAAAAAATAAAAAATAAACCAAATTCTATAATAAAGCGTACCGTCAAGCGACATAGAAACCGTTCATGAGAGCTTAAACCCGCCATTTCTACGATTCCAGCTTCTTCCAAGGTCAAAAAGCTTCGCCTTTCCGAATTCTTTTTCTCTTCTTGCCCATCAACGCTAGCCCTCAATGTCATCCTCGTTCTGTAACAATCTCTAACGTTTACAACTGAATTCTTAATTCGTGTATTTAACGAATGATCAGAAAGAAATGTCGAACGATAACCGATGGTTTTGCAAGACTTGAGTACATTCATGGTTGGTTTTGAGGGACCAAGAACACCCTTCAAAAAGATGAAGAAGATGACAACCAATTATGTGAATTTGTGAATTTGTGTATGTGGTGCATATTGAGATATTGATGTGGATAACCCTACATTTTATTTTATTTACTTTTATTTTATATTATCTTTTTTTTTCTTTTTTTTTTTTTTTTGTGAATTGTCATAAAATACATGTAATATTTTATTTTTACTAAAAAGATATCTATTTTCACATTTAACATTATTATTTCTACTTTTAGCATCTTTTTTGTTTAACTCGAATAATTTACCATGAATAATGAATAATATTCCGTTCGAATAATCTTGTATTATTCATACTGAATAAGCCACGTAACATGCTCTGGACTGTTCTTATGTTCACAATCAAATTTTCCTGGCTCACTCACTCGCCAAGGTCAACAAGACCTAGGTTCGACCTTAGCCCGAACCCGGGTCTTATCATGAATTGATTTTTTTTAAATATACAATAATTGTTCTATTTCTCAAAAATTAAGATCGAGTCCTATCGAAAAAATTACCATATTTTTTAGAGAAGGTTCATCTAAATTTCGTCTAGACTACATTCTTGGCAATATGGAACTGAAATTAAATTCGGTCGTCTGAGACTAAGTCTGGCACAAGATGCGTACAAAGGGATTCGAACCTGGGATGAATGAAATATCATCCACATCTCTCACAGGTCTTACCGTTACGTCATAGACCTCGTGGTTAAAAATTACCATATTGCTCTTATATCAAGGCCCTAATATAAGAAATCAGTAATTTTATTACAACATTATGATATTACTGAAAATATCTGTAAAATATATACACATTAACTATCTGACTGAACCATACACCTTCTACAAGAATAAACCAACACCTTAGTGAAAAGACCATTTTGCCCCTCTGTCTCATTCTTGATGACACCCTTGTAAAAAGACTGTCCTGCCCCTTTCTCTCTACATCTTCATGATGCCAAAATGGAGACAAAGACCATCTTGGCCCTCTCTAAATCTTGATGAATGATGATACCCAGTTGGAGGAAAAGACCATTTTATCCTTGATGAGATCTTGAAAGGTGGTTCAGTTAAGTCCCCAACAGCTCAAATACATGACTGTCCGTAAAGACTCTTCAGTTTGCTTCGATTTATCGTCCAACTTTGCCAAACCCTCATGGCCAGAAAACACCATTGCTGACTTATTTGAGTTAATTGCACTTAGGTCCCTCAAGTTATTGATTACGACACTTTCACACTTGGAAGAAAATTGATCTTTCTGTTTCATCCTCAGCTCACTACTAAGCTTATCTATGCATCCAATCTGTGTGTTTCTATGTGTGTGTGTTGATGTGAGTCACGTTTGGAGGTGATGTGTTTATATAGTGGAAGCCTTGGAACTTTTGGATAATGTTCTCTTTTTACCACTTGTAGTTTTACTTAATTGACACTTTTAGCCTAAGGATTTTAATATTATACTTTTAGGCCCTTTTCTTTTTAAGTATATGACTTAATGACAATGGTGTTAGTTCTTGTATGTAATTCTAGTTACTTTAGAATAACCCGAAACATGATGAATTGTAAGGATTCGGGATCTTTGATCTTTTAACCTGTGTAAACTAGTTAAAACTGTAAACTGGTTGTGCTTACGATTTATCGCTGCTAAATTGAACGCTTTTACCTACAGTTTTTGTGTGTATGGGAAATCCGTTGCTAAATAAATGATTCGTCAAGGAAGTGTCATAAAAGTTGATGGGAAACTCAAACCATTAACATATTACCTAGGATCATTCTTGGTAATTTGTAGAAATTTTATTTTATTCCACTGTGGTCCGTCGATACTCACCAAAGGAAATTTCAATTCCCAAATGATTTTTGTGGAAAATTCATTTGTTGTGTAGTGTATTTATTAATTGACATTATGACCCATTTCTCGATGCTCAAATCCGGCAACCTTATCATCATAACAAGGCTTTTCGGTTTGAAAATAAATGGCTTCGCGAACCGTCGTTCAATCAACTATTTTTAGATAGTTGGAACAATCTTGGAAATATCGATCTCTCCCACAAACTAACTTCTCTCGCAGCTATCTTTAAAAAGTGGGGTCGTAACTTGAACTTATCATTTAAGAATGATGTTAAAGATGCTTACTCGAAGCTCTTTCTCCTCCGTGAAAATTCAAATCCGATTTCTAATGCAGTTTACGAGGAGGAGAGGCAGCGTCTTCTTGCGACTCTTTTAAAGGAAGAGGAGTATTGGCGACAATGTTCAAAAGTGTTTTGGCTCAAAGAGGGTGATAGTAACACCAAGTTTTTCCATTCTTTTGCGAACGAACGGCGTAAGACCAACCGTATCATCAAAATTCAGGACGATGGTGGGCAATGGGTAGACGATGCTACTGGTTTACACAATCTTGCCACCGACTACTTTACCCGTCTTTTCTCGACGAGTACCGGATCCCCTGAGCTCATCACCACTCTTATAAAAAAGAGGATCTCAACCAAAGACATTGATAATCTTGAGATGTCCTTCACGAAAGATGAATTCCGGGTCTCTTTATTTCAAATGCATCCTGATAAGTCTCCGGGCCCCGATGGGTTTAATCCTCGGTTTTATCAGAAATTTTGGCCGTTTCTTGGTGATGAAATTTTCAATGCCAGTTTGTCGTGGCTCGAGAATCGTTTTTTCCCTCAAGGTATCAATGACACTATCATTACTCTTTTCCCGAAATGTCACTCTCCGACAAACCTTAAAGAGTTTAGACCAATTGCTATTTGCAATGTTATCTTGAAGATTATCACCAAAGTGTTGGCCAACCGTATCAAACTGACCCTCTCATCGATAACCTCGGATAACCAGTCGGCGTTCATCAAGGACAGGTTGATTACGGATAATGTGATGGTAGCTTTTGAGACTCTCCATACTATGCAACGCAATACCCGCAAAAAAATGGAGATGTTGCTCTAAAAATTGACATAAGCAAAGCTTATGATAGGCTTGATTGGAACTATTTGCGTCAAATGCTTATTGCGTTGGGATTTCCGACACGATGGGTCAACATGATAATGCTTAGCGTTGAGTCCATGAGATATTTTATCCGCATTAATGACAACTTGGTTGGTCCCATCATTCCTCAAAGAGGTCTACGTCAAGGAGACCCTCTTCTTCATATTTGTTCATCTTATGCATGGAAGGCCTTTCTGCTATCATGAATCATGAGGAAGCCGCCGGGCGAATTCACGGTTGCCAAGTCGCGAGGGGAGCCCCACATATTACTCGTCTTTTATTTGCCGATGATGCCTTTTTCTTTTGTAGGGCCTCGATCGACGAAGCTCGTAGAATCAAACATATTCTCTCGACTTATGAAGCCGCCTCTGGTCAAGCTATAAATTTTGCCAAGTCGGGGATTATGTACAGCAACAATCTGGCTCCGGAGCTCAGGCATGGGATCACTTGTATCCTTGGTATTGATAATCCTCTCGACACGGGTCGTTATTTGGGTCTCCCTTCTCTTGTGGGGCGTTCGAAGAAAATCATCTTTAGGCATATTCGAGATCGGCTCTACCTTAAATTGCAAAAGTGGAAAAATCAACCTATCTCAAAAGCTGGATGGACCACCCTTATCAAAGCCGTTGCTCAGGCCATTCCGGTGTACTATATGAGTGTCTTTTTACTTCCCGTGTCTACCATAAAGGAGCTCGAAAGAATGTTGAATTCCTTCTGGTGGGTCTCGAATTCTAACGGATCACGCTCCATCAATTGGCTTTCATGGGACAAGCTCTATATTCCAAAAAAACTTAGTGGACTTGGATTTCATGACTTTACCGCTTTCAACGTAGGCATGCTTGGAAAATAGGGTTGGCGGCTTATGTCAAAACCTTCTTCCCTCGTTAGCAAAATCTTCAAAGCTAAATATTACCCTCGTGGGGACTTCATGGAGGCCCGATTGGGAAACTCCCCTAGCTTCATTTGGAGGAGCATCTGGCTTTCGCAACTTGTTCTCCGAGAAGGTTTGCGTTGGAAAGTAGGGGATGGTCGTTCTATCAACATTTGGAACGATCCTTGGTTAAGGGAAGATAGGAATTTTAAAGTGGAATCTCCTCTGGATATTCAGCATCGGCATATGCGCGTATGTGATTTGGTCAACTCGAGTTCCAACTCATGGAACATTGATCTGATTTCCCGAATCTTTTTACCCCGTGATCGTGAATGTATCTTTAATATAACCCCACCAGTTGGTACAGGGCCCGACCGGATCATTTGGCACTGGTCTCCCAACGGTAATTATACGGTTAAATCTAATTACAAAATCATCATGGACCGTCTTGTCTCGAACCCACATCTGTTTGTCGAAGGCGACTGGCAGCGCTTATGGAATGCTAATGTTCCTTACAAAGTTAGATATTTTGCTTGGCGAGCTTTTCGTGACATTCTTCCCACTCGTCTCTCCTTGCATTCGCGTGGATGTCAAATCTCCCCTCTTTGCCCCTTATGCGAGCGTAATCCAGAGAACTCCTGGCACACCTTTGTTGGTTGTCCTATGACAACTCCAATTTGGGTAGATATGGGTCTTTAGACCAAGCTTGATAGTTTAGCGGGGGAAGTAGACTCTTTTTTTGAGCTTGGATTCAAGATGCTTAGGAATTATCCGAGACACATTGGCGATCAGTTTATTATGATTTTATGGAGCCTCTGGCATCGAAGGAACGACATTATTTGGAATAACGGGCCTCACGACCCGGATTCGGTTACTCGGCGTGCCTCTAACGTTCACTTGAATTGGATTCGGGCTCGGAGACTTAGTACGTCTGACCAACTTCCTCCCAACCCCTCGTGCTCCTTTAAATGGCATCTCCCTAGACATGGCTTTTATAAGTGTAATATTGATGCAGCCACGTTTGATTCCAACAACTCTGCTGGCTTGGGAGCCATCATTCGGGACTCTAGAGGAGACTTTTTCCTAACCAAAGCGACTCCCATCAATTTTCTTCCACTGGTCAGAGAATGCGAAGCGAGAGCTCTCCTTGATGTTATTTTATGGGTTTCTAGCATGGGTCTTTCTCATGTGGTTTTTGAAACGGACGCCAAAGTCGTTGCGGATGCTATTTATGGCCCGGATCAGGATAACTCGGAGTTTGGAGACATCATTAATCAAATTCGTTCTCGTCTCCTCGGAAACAACAATTTCTCGGTTCATGCTATTCAAAGACAAGCCAACGAGATGGCTCACATTGTCGCACGACACTCTCGTTCTTTATCTTGTCCTAACATTTTTCGTACTTTACCGTTCTTCCTCACCCCTTATTTTAGTGACGTTTGTTGTTTTAATCATATTAATGAAACGTTTGAGACTCTAATGGGTGATGGCCATGCCGAAGCTCGTTAGTTTTCTCAATCTTTTACTGTTAAAAAAAAGATTTCTCAAAGTCTCAGTATGAGAGTTTTTTTTGGAAGGTTTACCTGGACTTTAGCCAGACTACATGCTTGGCAATTTTTATCGAGAGCTAGACATGCTCCCCTGAGATTAATACTCAGTGGCCCCTGGTTGCTCACCCCCAGATTCGAACTTGGGTTGGTTGTTACACCTTCCACAAGCCTTAACCGGTAGGCTGCCCCATCGGGGTTTAATATGAGAGTTTGGTGAAGTTGAGAATCATGTTCTTTTTGTTTATGTTAGTGTCCGATATCTACTAGCTAGACTTGGATCATATCTTTATACATGTTGGAACCTCTTTTTTCTCTTGAATGGCCTTTTGGGATAGCTAATCTGGAGGTTCCACATATTCTCACGTGGTATCAGAGTCAAGGTCCATCACACCAAAGACTCGATACACTTTGGGAAATCTATACTCGTTTGGCCATCACCTCTCTAGTATTTGTTGGAGGGAACGTGTTAGAATCCCACATCGGCTAGACCTGAACTGTCCCCCCTTATATATGTTGGAACCTCCATTATCTCCTTGAGAACTTTCCTGAAAAGTAAATACGAGGATTTCACATATTCTTACAGTCCGCCTTCTTGAACCAATTATTTGATGCCATTAACTTGGTTATCAGGATTTTCGGCATTGATCACTTGACTCATATAACATATTTGAAAGTAATTTTTCATATCTTTAAAAAGTGAAGTAACCTCCCTTCCATTCTTTTTGAATATTTACGTCCATTTCAACTCATTGCAATAATGTAGAGGTCATTTTGTATTAATTTGAAAGCTTAGGGGTCGAAAGTGAAAATACGTAGCCCTTCGATTTCTAGAATGCATGAATGTGTCATATTCATATGGAAACTGTGGACTGAAGACAAAGGTTTGGAGAAAAACAACCGGCTGCAGAAAAAGATTACCGGCTAATGGGAGATGAAACCGGGGGTGGGTTCCATTCAGGGAGCTGTAACCGACACATGTCGGTTCTTACGGTTACATTGAACTAGATATTATAGACTTATAGTTTATAGTTTATAGATATTATAGACTTATAGTTTATAGGATAAAGACAACAAGGTAAATCATGGATTGTTTGACTTCAAATTATTTAGCATATCACATAGATAAGTATGGATATAGGAACTCTCTTAATAATTATTAAATTGATAAATAATAACATGAATTATTATTTAAATGGGATTTGATTATTTAAGGTGTTTATTGATTTATTTGTTTTTAGAGCATCTTTAGAATGGAGAAAGGTGGAGAAAAAAAGGTTTTTTTAAAGGTTCTTTTTTTTTTTTTTTTAATAAATACGAAGATAACCCTAAAAATGATTATTATTTGAATGAAACAATAAAACCTTGAAAATAAGAAGTTGGAGAGAGAAATAATATTTTAATAAAAGAGTGGAATATTTTAATATTATAATTGATGTAGAACATCTCCAAATAGTAAAGCTGTTGGAGATGAATGCAATATTTTTTGAAAATTGTGACTTTTGATTCTTCGTTTGAGAGAAATTTTAAGGAAGCTTTTGGAGATGCCTTTAAAAATGAGATAAGTTATTTTGAATGTTTGAATAAGATAAAAAGTGTTTTATTGCTTCTTTGAAAACACGGAGATAAGTTATTTTTATAAAGTTGTTATGTTTTAACTTTTTGAAATTCCTTATGAGTTTCAAATTACTTAGCCTTGAATAGACACTTCCATCTTGTTAGACCAAACTCCTTTTTAGGCATGGTTTGATAAAAAAAAGGTAGCTTATAATCAGCTTATAAGTAAGGTACATGTTCGGTTGGACCATAAGCTAGATTTTAGAAAAACTACTCTCATTAGCCTTTTGGTGACTTATTGTACTTATTGTTTTTTTTATTCCAAATATATCCTTGCTACGTTTTACACTACTACTTTTTAAACATGTTTTTTTTTTTTGGTCATTTTATAGTCATAAGCTACCTTATCAACTAGTTTTTGTCAAACACAACTTATTCATCAACTAACTTATCAATCATCAGCTAACTTCTCAGTCATAAGCTTCCTTATCATCTAGTTTGCCAAACATAACCTTAACTATTTTATACAAAGAGCCAAAATTTGTCAAACAATAAAAAACAACTTATCAGTTTATCATGTTTTGATACAACAATAAGCCAATCCAAACATTTTTTTTAATGAAACTAGAGTTTCCACACCACAATTTTGATAAACGCTTTTACAATAAAAACACATAACTTGTTTTAAATAAACAATCCAAATACCCTCATAATGACTTAAGATCAGATGAGACCAAGCTGTTTCCGTGAGACCGCGTGAGACCAATACTTAACGTATGAAACTTCTAAAAAAAACACAGTGAAGGTACATAAAACTCGAATACGCAGACCTAAAAATCACTTCCGATGCAAAAAATATTCAAAACAAGGTAAAAAACGAAACATTCACAGCTCAAATGCTGTGAAGGTTACATATATATATATATATAATGTGAACCTTCACAACGGAAAATGTTGTGAATGTTTCGTTTTTAACCTTTTTTTGGATTTTTTTTTACTTCGATAGTGTTTTTTAGTATGTTTTTACGTTGAATGTTCAATTTTTTTAACCTTCACAAATGTTTTTCTGTGAAGTTTCATGTAAAATATCTTGGTCTCACTGGTCTCATAAAAAAAACTTGATCTCACGTGAACTTAACCCCCTCGTAATATATCCACGAGCACTTCAAATATGAATCATTGAAATAATATTTAAAAAATCTATTTGATTCCATGTCTTGTTTCTTATTTTTTTGAGCCATATATCATATATGAGATGTAAAGCAAAAGTTTTTGACGGGTATGAAAGTATTTTTAAGAGAAAATAATTATTATAGTCAAAATGAGAAAATCGTTTCACCTTCTAGCCTTTCTCTCTCTCTGATTGCAAATTTACCCACCGACCCGCCAAGATCCGGTCGCCAAAAAAAGAGTGGACCGCCAAAAACCCACTCTCCATTGGCGACTCACTCTTGTTTAAACAATATATAGCTAAATTAAATATATAGATTTTTAAAAACTTGGAGAGTGGTTAAAACAAAAAATGGAGAGTGGGTCTCCAATGGGTCGCCAAAAACAAACATCCACAAAAATGGGTCTTCAATGGAGAGTGTGATGAGTACATACATACACAAAAATTGATGGGTCGCCAATGGAGAGTGGGTCTTGGCAGGCCGGTGGATAGATCTACAATTGGAGGAAGAGAAAGCCTTGAAGGTGAAACAATTTTCTCATCTTTGCTATAATAATTATTTTCTCTATTTTTAATGTATAGTTTTATCATAAAAATAACATTGCATTCAATAAACAATATTAATTTACATAAAACCGTTAGTGAAATATTTAGGAACACAAAATTAATTAATAGTTATTTTTAAATTAATATTTTTCAAACATATCATCATTATTACATAGCATTCTCAAATTGTTTCACAATAAAAAAAATATATGATATCTGGACCACTGTTTCTTTTCTTATGGGCCCTTGACGTACAGTCAACCCACCTTCCTCAAAGAAGAATCCTGTTTTAACCTTCCCTAGGGTTAGTCTCCTCTTGGGAATATTTCCTTGAAGCAGATGTTAGCAGTCCTACCGAATTAATTAGGGGGTGTAGTGGAGTGGATTCGAACTCGGGACCCGGATCACTTGTTCGCAAGATCAACTGGGTTCGAATCTTGTGCCTCTATCGCTGAGGCGAAGCCGTTAAAAAAAAACTAATCACACAAATTATTGATATGGGACTACGGGTTCATATATGTATTTTCAGATAATTTTTTTTAATGATTCACATATGATTTTCTTTAACCTTCATTTCTTATCTTCTCATGATATTTTTTTATTTGAACCTCCACTATATATAGTTTATTAGAATTACATAATTTGTAAATGAAACATCTCATATATGTACACACAAAAACTTGCATTAAAGGTTATTTTAGTGGTCTAAGAAAAAAAACCTTGATTTTTTGAAATTTGAGCTTTGTGAACAGCTTGCATGTATCTCATAGAGAAATTTAAAGAAAAATCTTTGATAACTATGACTCGAATCGACTAGATATAGAAAAGAGCTCATAAGCCTAACATTTATTTATCGATTGAAAAAAAGGTAAACGTGATCAATTTGTTGAGTTGTTAGTTACAGTATGATACTGAATAATAAACTAGAACATAAGAAAACACCAATGATTCTGCTGTGATCAATTTTCATTAAATCTTTATCGGTAATTAAGATATCGCCTATGAAATCTTTAAGTTTTTGAATTATCGTCTTCTATGAGATGTCAATAGTGTCGAAACAACCATCAAAGTTCAACTTTTGTAATATAGACCCGTTAGCGTTTCTATATTTATTTATTGGCCGTACAACAAGTTTAATCAAACTTAGTCCCAATTGGACCCATCTTGTTGTCCGATAAGAACATTTAAAGACTAGAGCGGACATATGATGATCTTCAAATATACCATTATTTGAACTAAAGATATATGATGAGATTACGTTACATTTTTAAGAATATAAAACAATATCTTCCAATCAACGTGATTATGACTTCCGTAAACAATACCTATATGGATTTAAATCATTTATTAACATAAACAATTATTAATCATATCATTCCTTTTAGATGTTATGATGTGTCATGTCCGGTGTCACTGATCTATTTTTATCGTCTATTAATTATTGATACTTTACTAGATAATACCTAACTGTGATAGAAGCGTTAGCAAGTATAGTCATTCCCTCCAATAGTTGTAGTTAATAGAAATATTTATAAAAATAATATAAACTCATAAATTAAATAATATCACACCTTAAACAAAAATTATAGATAATTAAAAAAAATACACAAAGAAAAATTTGAACTCAATATATTTTTTTACACTTGTAAAAGCATCTTCAAGAACTATGATAAAATAGAGATTTTAGAGATTTTAATTAAACATTTTCTTCAACAGTTATGTTATAGTGTATTGCTAAAATAGGAAAAAAATGTAGAAATCTCTATATTTGGAGAAATGCTAAAATTCTAAATGTAAGAGAGAGAAATAACTTTTCACCGATAGGAGACATTTAAATTAGTGTTAAAAAGAGAGAAGTAATATTTTATTAAAGATATTAAATATTTTAATAATATAATTAATGGTAGAATTGTTAAAATAAAGTAGTTAGAGTTGAATGTAAATTTTTTTTAGAGATTTTAACTTCTGATATCCTATTTTTAAAAAATTATAACATAGCTCTTAAAGATGCTCGGATATGTCACTCTTTTGATAATATGTATTTATGATAATACATAATTATGCTAAATAATTTGAACTTGTTATTCAACAACATTCTATCCAGATTAATGAATACACGTTGACAAACAAAAATTATCATATTTCTACATCTATAAACACGAGTAACAAAAATATTTATTCATAAAATTTACCACATTTCAAAACATTGCTAGATCTAAAAAATACCATGTAATGTGTTATGTGCCATAACACACATTATTTTTCATCAAAATCACAAACTTTTAATATCATCGCACCCGAGGCCCACAATAATCTGATTGAACGAAGGAAATTAAAAAAGGAAGAATTTAGAGAGTGTTGGAACTTGGTGCGGAATCAACCCAATACCCAAAGTCCCAAACTATATACGGGGCCTATCGAGCTTTTCAGAGTTTTTCATGTTGGGCTTTTTTGAGCACGCTATTAAAGTCCGGCCTAAACCAGATTATGGGCTCACTAGGTCCAGACATTTAAGGGTCGGATCTACAACAGGTTCGGGTCGGGTTCTTTTGTTTTTGCATATATAAGTTGTCTCATGTTCGGTTGTTCCTGCCCATCCGTCTAGGGAAGTAAGTGAGTTGAGCTGCTCGGGATCGACTTGTTAAAAGCTTGATTCAACCTCGAGCTTCATTATTAAACGAGCTCGAGCTCGAGCTTAATCATAAACGCTCGAGCCTAAACGAGCCTCAATTAATAATAAATATATATATATATATATATTAAATAAATAAAAAACCATATTAAGTATTGATTTATAAGTAAACGAGCCGAGCTAGAGCCGAACTTAGACTCATTTATCTGACAAACAAGTCGAGCCTAAGCGGAGCTCAAGCTTGCTAAATCCTTGACGTCTTGACGAGCCAAGCTCAAGCTTAACACATAAGGCTCGAAACGACCGAGCTCAAGCTTAGTCGAGCACGAGCTCAGCTTGTTTACACCCGTGACTATACGCCATCTTCTAAAAGTGTCACCTTCTCACGGGTTCCATAAGCCATTATATATGGTGAAGAATTCATGATGTAAAGACAGGTGGTTGGTGCTGGGATTTTAACTCAGACTTCACTTTTAGGATGATTTGTAACAACCTATGATCACTAGAAGCCCCCAAGTCTTGTTAAAAAACTTACGACTCTGAAGAGCTTCTGATTTGTATTGGCGGTTCACAACTGCTGTACAGTTAATTGCCCTCTAGAACTTAGAATATGTAATCACATTCATTGCAACAAAAATTTCGGCTTCAATCGTTGTTCATCGTCTTCGTTAACATTGAATCGATTCTCATTTGCTATCAAATGTAACACTGCACACACTAGGCGAAGGATCGTATGAGAAGTTGAGTTAACGGTGAGAAGCGTAAGAAGTTGGATCTGAACCATTGTTCTCTTTTAATCTCATGCCCTCCCATGAATTGCGCTTTAGAAGAGAATTGATCATGTGCATCTTGGTGCATCTTATCTCGGTGTGCATCCCATCCTATTGTGCATCCATTTTTAATCCAACGGTTGATAACCACTTCTCACGCTTCTCGCCAAATATAACACTTTTCACCGGAACCCAACCCGCACACACTAATGCAATCTGCTTGCATAAATATACAGATTGATCGGTTGTTTACCAAACGCTTCCGGGCATCAAGATGGATTTGGTAAGCGTTTTTTTCCCCGGTAAGAGTCTTCTCGTCACTTACGCGTAAGATTATTGTTCCTTATTATGATTCTTACTGGGTAAGATTCTTAGTCCTTACCATGCTCGCCAACTGCTAAGACAACGGACACCCGATAAATGCTTACTGTCTTGCACCATGAGTAAGATTTTTTTTTTTTTTTTTTGGAAGAGGTATCCTAGACCACATTGGGCCCAAACTAATCCTCGGCAATTTAGGGCCGAAGCCCGACTGCTAAAGCATGCAGCCCGGGGTCGAAGCCCCCGAACCTCTAGAATGCGTCCCCCAGGGCTCGAACTCGGGTTCACCACTATGTAGTGCCCAAGCCTTACCACTAGGCTAACACTCCTTTGGTACCATGAGTAAGATTTTGATCTTAAAATTAAATATTATTAGCAAGGAAAGGGTCAAGAAAACATTTTTTTAGTAGTAAATGAAGTATGACTATTGAACATGAGATTTAGAAGTTGCATAAACTACAAGCCACCTGATTCTATTTGTTTAAGAAACAAGTACTTAGTCAAACCCTTAATTAGAAATTCAAGTAAGTTGAGCCACTTTTATCCCAAATCTATTCAGAAACATAATGGAACTAAATTAAAAGCTAAAAATTAAGAAAAGAATATAAACGAGATTCAAACCCGTACCTGGAAGGGCAGAAAAGACCGTACAAACTAACTCAAGTACTCAACTGTCAACAAAGGAAAATCTGTGTTACTATTGTAGTTTTAAGGAATATACAGTTACATCCAACAAAATAACAAAGTGGCATATTTCAAAAATCACAACCCTAAAATTTTTTAAACTACGACCGAGTTTAGAAGCAGTGGTCCGTGCCACCGTATATAGTATACACAATAGTGGGCCCGCCCCGAGTCATCAATCGTTTAATTCCCTAATACATGTTAGACTTTTAATTCCCTAATACATCTTTTATCATGTTAGACTTTATCTGATTTTGACATATATATAATCAATTATACTACTAACCCTTAACACAGCAAAAATCATTTTATATATTATGAAATGGAAGACTTGGTCACAGATTGAACTTTGAACATCATGCAAGATTTAAAGAAGTTGAGAGATCATTAGATTGTGAATTTTCCAAATTCTAATGACATAAATCTGCAGATAGAAGTCTAGAAACCAATGGGTATTATGGGTATTGTAGCATGCTTCTATATCTTGATCATTTCACTACAAAACTGCATAGCAACTGACACTTTAACTAAAGATAGTAAGATCTCAATAGAACAAACTCTCATCTCTGCCAATCAAGTTTTCGAGCTCGGCTTTTTCAATTCAGCTAATTCTACTAACCGATATCTCGGTATATGGTTCAAAGACGTTTCTGCAAGGAAAGTCATATGGGTCGCAAACGGAGAAAACCCGTTATCGGTTTCCGACGCCAACTCTAGCCTAACCATCGGCAACGACGGGAACCTGATGATCCAAGACGGTGATCGTAACGTCGTCTGGTCAACCAACGTAAGAATCCAGTCCAATGAGACGATCGCAAAGCTCACGGACACGGGAGATTTATCGCTTAACGACACCGTTTCCGGATCGATATTGTGGGAGAGTTTCGATTACCTGAGTAACAGTTTGTTACCGGGTATGAAGCTGGGAGCGAAGGGAAGAATGCAAGGGAAGCATTTGTTGACGTCGTGGAAAACGGAAGAGGATCCGACACCGGGAGAGTTCATGCTCGGACTTTCGGCGGAGCAGCCGCCACAAGCTTTCATCTGGCGTGGTTCAAAGGCGTACTGGAGAAGCGGTCCGTGGGACGGGGGGAAGTTTATCGGGATACCGGAGCAGGAGTCAGGGTACTCGAGTCATATAAGTCTCATGCCAGACAACCCGCAAGGAGGGGCGTATATGGCGATCAACAAGTATAACTCGTACGACATCCGATGGCTTTATTTACGGACGGATGGTGTTTTACACTTGAATTATTGGGACGACCGGTATAAGATGTGGGATTTTACTTGGAGGGCACCGGCAAATCCTTGTGATGTTTACGGAGTTTGTGGTGCTTTTGCAATTTGTACGGGAAAGTCTCCGAGCTGTGAATGTTTGAGGGGGTTTGTACCGCAGTCGAGGGATGAGTGGAGCGAAAGCAATTGGACTAGGGGTTGTGTGAGAAGAAGTGAGCTTTTGTGTGAGAAGAAGAATGGAAGTGGTTTGGCTTCTGGAAAGGCTGAACCGGATAAGTTCAGGGTGCTGAAACGGGTTAAGCTCCCGGATCATCATCAGTATTTTCCTTACATCGATAAAGACGAATGTCAGCGTTTGTGCTTAAGCAATTGCTCTTGTAAGGCGTATGCGTATGTGGAAGGGATTTATTGTATGATTTGGACCGAAGACCTTGTGGATATCGAGCAGTTTTCGGATGGTGGGGAGAGTCTTTTCTTGCGTCTTTCTTATGCCGAATCAGGTAAACATGAATCCTCTTGAAATGTATACTGTGATCATTTGGTTTGGCTTAACGGAAATTCTACAGGCGAAGAAAGAAAAAGAGCAAAACTTCTCATCAGTCTCACAACCATAGGTGGTGTACTCCTCTTAGGTGGCTTCATGTTTTGGGTCTACAGGTGGAAAACTTATAAGAAAGGTAAGAAATCCGAGAGAGGTTCATGGGAAAACCCTAAAAAAATGAAAAACTAAGGAACACCCCAGTAACCGTTCATCTGGATGGTATGCACATGTGCATACAAGTAATTGAAGTTGTTTTTTGGTTTTTATGCATGTGTGCATGTTATGCACATGTGCATACAGACAACTGTTTACAAAGTACTTGTATGCACATGTGCATATCGTCTAGATGAAAATTGTTACCTATCAGGGTGTTCCCCAGTTTTCCATTTTTTGCGGTTTTCCTCTGAACCTGATACAAGAAACTATATCTTGTAAATGCATCTAGACATGATTAAAATGATACATTCGTGCTGAAAATTCTTATCTATAGGAAGGAAAACTATGTTAAATCTCTTGAGATCAGAGAACGCAATTGTTCCGAGGGAGACACTACAAGAGGAGGTTCTTAGCCAGAAGTCTATCGAATTGCCAATATATGAATTCAAGCAAATAATAACGTCAACCGACAACTTCAGCTTCAGAAACAAACTTGGTGAAGGAGGGTTTGGCACAGTTTATAAGGTACTAATGCACTTGTATTCACAAACTTGTTTATGTTGTATATCTTCCAAGCAATTGAAAGATAGCCAACGCTAACTACATAACACGTTAATTTAAAATAGGGAACGCTAAATCATGGACAACAAATAGCAGTGAAAAGGCTATCGGGAGACTCTGGGCAAGGAGTCGAAGAGTTTAAGAACGAAATCATGTTGATTTCCAAGCTCCAACATAGGAATCTTGTTAAACTTTTAGGTTGCTGCATTGATGGGGAAGAAAGATTGTTGATTTATGAGTATATGACAAACAAAAGCTTGGACACTTTTCTCTTTGGTAAGTTTGACTTGACTTCTTTCTCTTGTAATTTGTCAACATATTCAGATGTAGGAAGCTCTCAATAATTGATGATAAAAGATAATGGGTGAATAACTTGTATTACTATCTAATATATATTATTGACCTTTCTCACACTTTTGGTTTCTTGATTCCCAGATCCAAAGAAGCGAAAGCAACTTGATTGGCCAACTCGTTTCAACATTATTCTGGGCATTGGTCGTGGGCTTATTTATCTCCATCGTGATTCTTGCTTAAGGATCATACACAGAGATTTGAAGTGTAGCAATATTCTACTAGACGAGAAAATGAATGCCAAGATATCAGACTTTGGATTGGCACGGGCTTTTCAAATGACACAAGAGCAGGCAAATACTCGCCGGGTTGTTGGAACATAGTGAGAATCGTTTATTTCCTCTTGTGACTATCTATATATCATCTTCGTTTATTTCCTCTTGTGACTATCTATATATCATCTTTTCTGCCCACTTATTATGTTACTATTCTATTTTGACTATAAACTTTTATGATGAAATGCAGCGGCTACATGTCTCCTGAATATGCCATGAGAGGAGTAATCTCAGAGAAATCAGATGTATTTAGTTACGGAGTAATACTATTGGAGATCATCAGTGGCAAAAAAAATACCGAATTTCTACATCATGAACATCCTCTAGGACACGTAAATACAAAATTCCACTTAAAAAACTAGGAGAAGGACCGTGTGAGAAGTTGAGTTAAAGTGAGAAGCATGAGACGTGGATTCTGAACCCCTGATCACTATTAGAGGCTGTTTGGATAAGTTTTTTAAAAGTGCTTATTGACTTATTGGATTCTCAAAAAGCCAATAAGTCAAAAATCTTGCTTATTGACTTATTGGATAACTCAAAAGGTCTTTTTGAGAAGGCATGAAACACAATTTTTGAAAAGTCGGATTTTGTGACTTTTTGACAAGGGTTTTGGCTTTTTGAGGAAAATTGACACAAAAGCTTCTTAAAAAGCTGATAAGCTAAGCCAAACACTCTCTTAAAATACAACTTCTTGACTTATTGACTTTTACCACCACAAAAGCTAATCCAAACACTTTTTTTTAACCCCTTTTTCCACTACCATAAGTCAATAAGCACTTTTGGACCTCAAAAAGCTTATCCAAACACCCTCTTAGTCTCAAGCCCACCTATGAATTTCCCTTCATATAGGGGGATTGATCCAATGCATCTTATCTCGATGCATCTCATCCTAATGTTGGCATCCAATGGTTGATAACCACTTCTCACGTTAACTCAACTTCTCAGCGGAACCCAACCGCAGAAAACCATTCCACATAACTTCATTCCATTTACATGCACGCTTATGATGGTCTCATACAAAAGAAGGCATGCGAATTTTCAGGTATGGAAGTCATGGAAGGAACGCGGAGGAATAGAATTGATGGATCAAGCATCGGTTGAGGCACCGTTTCTATCACAGGCTTTGAGATGCATACACATCGGACTTCTTTGTGTTCAGGATCTAGCTGAGGATAGGCCAACGATGGCAGAAGCCGTTTCTATGCTATGCAGTGATACTGATCTTCCAGAGCCAAAAGAACCGTTATTTATTTTACAAAGGGGTGGCAGCAGTGGACAGGACTTCAAAAACATGAGTTCTATAAATGCAATCACTACATCCACCATGACTGAAGGGAGATAATGAGTAGGGAGAGTAATGTGGAATTGTAATTAACATCTTGCAATTGTATCTTTAAGTCATTAACATATGATAAAAACAACATTTCTTTAAACGTGTGCATAAATCCTACTGTCCAAAGACACATGTATTTAGCTTTAACAAGTAGATGGAGGGTGTTTTTTTGGAGGCGTGTTAGATTGATAGAGATGGATTTTAAAGCAACTTTGATAACACATATCAAAATGGCTCAAGAAACAAATGACTTCATGTATGATATGTAAATGTGTGCCATGGCTCGAAGAAAGTTAATACTATATGTTTCGAAATCTTGTGAAAAATTTCTTGCACAAAAGTCGAGGCAGCAAGAACAAGCATTGATTGTAGTCATAATTATTCAAATGAAGTCAGACTTTCACAAAACTTTCTTGAGCCCTTTCTAACATTAATAAAAGGAATTCCAATAATAAAGAGATTGTTTTTTGGCTCGAAATTTTTCATGGCCTAGGCCGATGAGACTTTGTATCATAGATTTTTATAACTCAATCAAACCTTGTTGGCTTGCCATGAACTTTGCATGAGCCTTCTGTGGCCTAAATATAAGATTTTCTCAAGGAATGTCGTGTTCAGGTCAAAAATGCTGATAGACTTTCCATTTGACAAGTATTTTGTTGGTGGAAGTTGTTAGTGAAGACTTGGTCTTGGTCCAACCAGGAGTCTAAATCCCAAAAGTCTATGGGAAAGTTGTTTGATTCAGTCTTCTATATTATCCATTAATAAAAGCGTATATCATTTTGTTCTAACGTTCTTGTAAGTCTATTAAAAAGTTTTGCTGCTCATTTAATAAAAAAGGCAATCAATTGCATTTGCAACTTGATATGTGTTCAATTATCAGGGTGTTATGCAACAAATTGGTATCAGAGCCACACCCAGAAAGGGTGTCAAAAATGGCAGACTCGAAGACACAAAAGTACACAATTACCTATTCTAGGCAATTGACAGAAAGATCCCGGAAACAACTTGGAAAATAACTCATCGAAAGGATTATGGGATTCAATGAAATAAAAATATGAAGGTTCTAGAAAGATAAAAGAGAGCTCCTAAGGCTCTAAAGAAGGAATACGAGCTCCTAATCATGAAGGACGTAAGAAGGTAGACTATTACCTTCCCAGAATCCTAACAGTTGTCAACACGATGAAGATAAACGCTGTTGTTGTGGAACCTAGCAATGAGTTCTATGATTAAATATTTGAACCTTTAAACTCAAGTAATGGCAGGCTTGATCGATGAATCATACAACCTTCATACTATGACCAGGATGAGCTTCATGGCTATCTTTTGGTTCATGAACAAAGAATTATTGGTCCAAAAGGAGAGGAGCAGGTGCTGAAGGTTGTTACATAGTTACATAAAACATAGTTTGCACATAAAGGACGATTATGAGAAGTATAACAAAATACTGAAAGTGCCAATTTCTAGCGAATGTCCAAAATAGGTAAATGATGGCATTTCATGCTACAACCCTTCCTATCTAATAGAAAAGGATCATTGATCCTGGGTCACAAATCCCAAATTTGTACACAAACTAATGATACAGAAAAAATGATCCTACTGTCCCATGTGGAACTAAAGACAGATCAGTATGCTTCTTGGACCTTCAGGAAGCGACTACTAAACTCTGCCTAACAACCTAGATGATAATCTCTAACTACAATACAACTTTATGGGGAACTCAACACAAGCAAGTCTTTAAAATAGAACTAACGACGAATTCACCAATTATCTAATAAATGTCTATAGTTGTTGGTAGATAAATCCTTTTGTTATTATATGATGTGAATACACTGCAAACGAAGTTATGCTATAAGGCTACAAATTCATAATTTCATGTACATATGTTTTACTAGAGGTAGTTTTAGATTAACAAAATGGTATTTTAAGCTTTGAATATAAGACTATTACCTCATCGGTAAGTACCAGCCTAGAATCGGTGTTCATCAACTTTGTTACTACTTAATTGATTCCCATGTGCTATCGAATCTAACAGGAGACAACAGAAGATCCGCAACCTGCGCATAAATAAATAAATACGTTAATACAACATTTAGTGTCTTGCACCATATGATATCTTAAAATATGACAGCTTTTGACCTAGAAATTAAATATTGTTAGCAGGGACAAGGTCAAAAAAATGTTTTTAATAGTAAATGTATATCTTCGGAACACAAAATCAAAAGTTCAGACATAACTTCAAGTCATCTAATTCTATTCTTTTAAGACTTGTAAGAATCAAGTATGTGGTTAAACCCTTGATCAATTGTTTACTAATTACAATATCGAGGAATTTGAGGCACTTGTTGGTCAACCAAAACATAGTAAGGAAACTAATGTTGTGATCAATCTTTAATTACTTAACAAAGCCTCAGACTTTGACTTTCATGATGTTGACTGTGATTTTGATTTATCTAATTAACTGTGTTACTAACCCTTAGCACAGCCAAAATCATTTCTTTATAATGTGCCAGATAAAAAGTAGAGAAACTAGAGCTATCGTGGCATTACTCTTGAGTTCTTTAATAGAATAAATGATATCACTAGTAGTAGGTACTCAGAAATTGATCAGAAAAGTCAAAGTGTATATCAACTTATCAAGGGAATAGAGTTCATATTCCAAACTATACTACAGAGGGAAGAGGATATCATGCAAGACTGAAAGAAGCTAAGGGATCGCTAAATATGTAAAATTTCCAAATTCTAATGACTTAACCTGCAGAAGGGTCTATAGAAACCAATGGGTATCGATATTATGGGTATGGCATACTTGTATATCTTGATTATTTCATTGCAACACTGCAGGGCAGCTGACACATTGACAAAAGATAGTAGCATCTCATTAGAACAGACTCTTGTCTCTGCCAATCAAGTTTTTGAGCTGGGATTCTTCAATCCAGGTAATTCCACTAAGCGATATATTGGTATATGGTACAAAGACATTCCTGAAAGGAAGGTTATATGGGTTGCAAACAGGGAAAACCCGCTCTCGGTTTCTGACACCAATTCTAGCCTAATTATTGTCAACGATGGGAACCTGAGGATCCAAGATGGGGAGAGTAACATTATCTGGTCAACAAACGTAAGAGTCCAGTTCAACGAAACAACTGCAAAGCTTACAGACACAGGAGATTTAGCTCTTAACGATACCGTCTCAGGATCGATATTGTGGGAGAGTTTTGATTATCCGAGTAACAGTCTATTACCAGGCATGAAGCTTGGGACAAAGGGGAAAACACAAGGAAAAAATTTATTGACATCATGGAAAAGTGACGATGATCCAACAACTGGAGAGTTTGTATTTGGACTTTCGGATGAGCAGCCACCACAAGCTTTCATCTGGCATGGTTCTAAGCCGTATTGGAGAAGTGGGCCGTGGGATGGAGGGAAGTTCATAGGTATACCGGAGCAAGTATCTGGGTACGCGAGTCACATAAGTCTCATGCCAGAGAACCCACAAGAAGGAGCGTATCTTGTCGTCACTAACAAGTATAACTCATATGACATCCGGTGGCTTTATTTAAGACCTGATGGTGTGTTACACTTGAATTACCGGGATGATGATCGTAACAAGTGGAATTTTACTTGGAGAGCACCGGAGAATCCTTGTGATGTTTATGGAGTTTGTGGTGCTTTTGCACTTTGCACAAACAAGTCTTCTATATGTGAATGCTTGACAGGGTTTGTACCACAGTCGAAAGATGAATGGAGCAAAAGCAATTGGACAAGGGGTTGTGTGAGGCAAAGTGAGCTTTTGTGTGACGATGAAAATAGCTTAACTGCTGGAAAGACTAAACCTGATGAGTTCAGGGTGTTAAAAGGGATCAAGGTCCCAGATCACCATTACCATTTTCCAAACACTGATACCAATGAATGCCAAGACTTGTGCTTGAGTAACTGCTCTTGTAAGGCATATGCTTATGTGGAAGGCATTTATTGTATGGTCTGGAAAGAAGAAGACCTCATGGATATCGAGCAGTTTTCATTTGGCGGGGAGAATCTTTTCTTGCGCGTTTCTTATGTGGAATCAGGTAAATGCAAATTCTTGTTGAGCTCTAAGAGGGTGAGCATTAATTTCTGTTCATGTAGCCAGTTCATGTTTCTTGAAGATTTTGTATATGAGCCTAACAAAATTTTAGGTGAAGACACACAAGGAGCAGAGCTTCTCATCAGCCTCACAACTATAGGTGGTGTACTCCTCTTAGGTGGCTTCATGTTTTGTTTGTACAGGTGGACAACATATAAGAAAGGTAAGCAAATATATCTTGTAATCATAAGTGTTAATGGAGAAGTGTATATATATTTTGATGATTTACAAAGGGAGAATACAAGACTATATATAGGCAAGAAACCCTAAACAAAAGAGAAACCCTAAAGCCCATGGGCCTAAACAACTAGCTGTACAATAATTACATTCTAACACTCCCCTCAAGCTGGAGCATAGATGTTAATCATGCCCAGCTTGTTACAAATAGAAGAGACTCGCGAACCAGGCAAAGCTTTGGTAAAGATATCAGCTAGTTGACTGCCTGTTCGAACAAAGGAAGTCGAGATGGTTCCATCTTCTATCTTCTCACGAGTAAAATGGCAATCTATTTCGATATGCTTTGTTCTTTCATGGAACACAGGATTGTTTGCAATGTGGATAGCCGCCTCATTATCACAATATAGGTCCATCGGTTTGGATTGAGTAAAGCCGAGTTCACCTAGCAGGTTACGTAACCATATCAACTCACAAGTAGTTTGGGCCATAGCCCTGTATTCGGATTCAGCACTTGACCGGGAAACGACATTTTGCTTCTTACTTTTCCATGAAACTAGATTCCCTCCAACAAACACACAATAGCCTGTCGTAGACCGCCTGTTTGTAGGATCCCCATCATAATCAGCATCTGTAAACCCTTCAATGACATGATGATTGTGGTTTTGATAAAGAATACCAAGCCCAGGAGCACCCTTCAAGTACTTCAATATATGTCTAACAGCCTCCCAATGTGGAGTTCGTGGAGATGACATAAACTGACTCACAACACTGACCGGAAAGGCGATGTCAGGACGTGTAATGGTCAGGTAGTTCAGCTTTCCCACAATTCTTCTATATTTTCCAGGATCCTCAAGTAGATCTCCATCTTCTACATTCAACTTCATATTTGGAATCATCGGGGCCTCACACGGTTTTGTTTCAATCATCCCGGAATCATTCAATACATCCATACAATATTTCCGTTGGGACAAACAAATCCCCTTCCGAGTGCGAGATACTTCAATTCCCAAGAAGTACTTTAAAGGGCCTAAGTCCTTTGTTTGAAACCGAGATGCAAGAAAACCTTTCAATTTCATGATCCCAGTCCTATCACTCCCAGTAATCACAATATCATCAACATACACCACTAACAGAATACATCCAGACGACGATGAAGTAAAAAACACAGAATGATCAAAAGAACTCCTTCGTAGGCCAAACTCAGTCACTACTGCATTAAACCGTCCAAACCAAGCATGAGGGGATTGCTTTAAACCATACAATGATTTACGCAGTCTGCATACTCTACCAGACTCCCCCTGAGCAACAAACCCAGGTGGTTGCTCCATATAAACCTCCTCGTGTAAATCTCCATGCAAAAAAGCATTTTTCACATCCAGTTGGTGTAGTACCCAATCATAAGCGGCGGCTAATGAAATAAACAGGCGAATAGAAGTTACTTTAGCCACAGGAGAAAATGTCTCAGAATAGTCGACCCCATAAGTCTGAGCATATCCTTTTGCTACCAACCGAGCTTTCAAACGAGCCACAGATCCATCCGGATTAACTTTCACGGTGAACACCCATTTACAACCAATTGCCTTTTTGCCCGCAGGTAACTCTACCAAATCCCATGTATCATTATGATCGAGAGCATTGATCTCATCAAGCATAGCATCCCGCCATCCAGAATGGGCCAGAGCTTCACCAACTGTTTTAGGAACAGATATAGAATCGAGTGTAGAAATAAAAGAACGGGAGCGTGAAGAGAGTTTATCATAAGAGACAACTGAAGAAATAGGATAAGTACATGAACGCTTACCCTTCCGAAGAGCAATGGGAACATCAAGATCGGGATCATGTGTATCTGAAGGTGGTGGACTATTGGAAGCAATGGGAGCACCAGTAGGCAGATCTGCAGACGAAGACGAAGCTGGTATAGGCTCGGGATCTGATGTAGGTCGCTGCCGCCTATTATATACATGAATTATCGGTGGTTTAGGAGGCTCTTGAGACGGTGTGGAGTCGGATGGGGTAGGAGACTCGGGAAGTGGTATGGCATATACCAACAAGTCATCACTATCTCCTAGGCTGTATGAAGTGGACACAGGAAAGAATGGTACATTCTCATGGAATGTAACGTCTCGAGATACAATGTAGCGATTAAGCGTGGGAGAAAAACACCTATACCCCTTTTGAAGCCTAGAATAACCAAGAAAGACATATTTCAAGGACTTTGGATCCAACTTAGTTATGTGTGGTCGGGTATCACGAACAAAACAGGTACTACCAAAGATCTTCGGATCTATAGGAAACAATGGCTTTGTAGGAAACAACACCGAGAAAGGACTTTGTCCGTCTAAAACGACAGACGGCATTCGGTTGATGAGAAAACAAGCCGTAGCAACAGCATCAGCCCAGAATGGTTTAGGAACAGTCATGTGGAATAACAAGGCTCGTGCCACCTCTAAGAGATGACGGTTCTTTCGTTCCGCAACTCCATTTTGGGCTGGTGTGTCAACACAGGAAGACTCATGAAGAATACCATTCTGAAGCATATATGACTGAAACGTTTGAGAAAAATATTCTTTCGCATTGTCACTACGAAGAGTTTGAATGGAGACCTTAAACTGTGTTTTAATCTCAGCATTGAGTGAACAAAAATGTGTAAACACTTCAGAACGATTTTTCATAAAATAAAGCCAAGTGGTGCGAGAGTAATCATCAACAAATGTAACAAAATACTTAAATCCAAGTTTTGAAGTAACAGGACATAGTCGCCAAACATCAGAATGGACTAACGCAAATGGGGACGAGGCCCGCTTATTACAGACTCTAGGACTTAAATAAATACGCTGATGTTTGGAAAACTGACAAGACTCACACAGTAGAGACGATAAAGAAGAAAACTCGGGACACAACTTCTTCAAATTCTGCAGAGACGGATGGCCTAATCGACAATGAACTTCAAGCGGAGACGATGGGTTGGAGGAAGCCAAAGAGCGAGATGGTTGATGTTCAAATATATATAGGCCGTCAGCTTCCCGTCCTCTACCAATAATCTTCTTCGTCAACAGATCCTTAAAGACACAAAAATCAGGAAAGAATTTAACACTACAGTTTAAAGTACGAGTAATTCTACTGACCGATAATAAATTGAAAGAGAATTTAGGTAGGCTCAACACATAAGACAATGAGACAGATGGGGTAAGTTCAACAGTGCCAGACCCAAGAACAGATGAGGCAGACCCATCAGCAATTGTGACATGAGATGGGGACATGTGTTTATTAAAGGTAGAGAAGAGAGTGGGATTACCTGTCATGTGGTCTGAAGCACCTGAATCAATGACCCATTTGGAGGCAGAAGATAATAGGCATGTACTAGAGTTACCTGTCTCGGCAAATGCAGCAGTAGGTGCAGTGGAATGTTCAGTCCCCAAAAGTCGTGCATATTCTTCTGCCGGAATAGTAACAGTATCATCTGATGCAGAGGCAACGTGTGCCGACGAGCCCCTCGGATATCGGGCCAAAAGCTTCTTGCATGTTCGTTTGGTGTGACCGAGCTCATGACAGTAGTAACATTCAACAACATCAGAATCGGGAATAGTGGCCCGTGGCTCGGTTGTTCGGTTAGTGTGGCCACCTCTAGTGCCCCTTCTATGTCCTCCACGAGATCCCCCTCGGAAGCCACCACGGAATCCCCCTCGACTAACCAAAGCACTATTGTGTTCCGGGTTTGGAGAGGGCTGAGTACTCTCGTTCCGAAGAACACGAGCAAAAGTTTTCTGAAGAGAAGGAATAGCAGATTCACTCAAGAACCGAGATCTGATAGAGTCGTATTCTGGTCGCAAACCAGTCAGGAAACTGATAACGGCTACTTGTTCCCTCTGAGCCTGCATAGCTTTGACATCAGCACTTAACGGAAGAAGAGAGTTAAGCTCCTCATAAACTTTCTTGAACTCCATGACGTAATTAGTAAGTGATCGGTCCTGTTGTTCTCCACGATGAAAAGACTTACACACGGTGTAAATCCGAGAGATGTTACTTTGTCCAGAGTATAGAAATTCAAGATACTCCATAAGGTCTTTCACATATTCACAGTGACTAACTAAGGATGAAACAGAAGGCTCAATCGTATTGATGATCTGTAAATACAGACGAGCATCAGTTTGCAACCATGAATCAGAATCGTTACCTTTAGGAGGCTCAGACTTGAGATGAGAAGCCTTTCCCATGCTTCGAAGATAGATACGAATAGTCTTACTCCACTCGAAAAAGTTGGAGCCATTAAGCTTGTTGTCGGTGAGTCGAATACCAACCGGAAGCATCTCGGGTACACGTGGACCGATGTTGCTGGTAGAATCTTTGTCTTCTCCAGTCATCACGAATCAATCCAGAAAAGAAAAACGAATAATGCACTCACAAGGTGCGACAAACAAGACGACAAACAAGGGTCGACAATTAACAACGCACTCACAGGGTGCCAAAAAGAAAAACGAACCAGAAACTCGAATTAAGCCAGGAAAAAAAAGCGAACCAAAAAAAGCGCCACCGGAAACACTGTTCACTTGCCGGAAACACTGTTCACAGTCGCCGGAAACACTGTTCACAGTCGCCGGAAAACACTGTTCACAGTCGCCGGAAACAATGTTCACAGTCGCCGGAAAACACTGTTCACAGTCGCCGGAAACACTGTTCACAGTCGCCGAAAAACACTGTTCACTCCGCCGGAAAACCCTAATGCCGCCAGAAAACCCTAGGGCTCTGATACCATGTTAATGGAGAAGTGTATATATATTTTGATGATTTACAAAGGGAGAATACAAGACTATATATAGGCAAGAAACCCTAAACAAAAGAGAAACCCTAAAGCCCATGGGCCTAAACAACTAGCTGTACAATAATTACATTCTAACAATAAGAAAGACCTTTCATTGAGGACGTTTATAGTAGGACCCAAAGGATACTTTGTAAATAAAACTATTTCTCCTTTAATGGGCCAACTTCACATATGTCAATTATCTTAACATGGATAAATGATCCATGTGTTGAAATTCTCTATAGGAAGGAAAACCAAGTTAAATCTCTTCAAATTGGAGAACGAAAATGTTTCAAGGGACACACTACAAGAAGAGGTTCTTACACAGGAGTCTGTTGAATTGCCTATATACGAGTTCAAGCAAATAATAGCTTCCACTGACAACTTCAGCTACAGAAACAAACTTGGTCAAGGAGGGTTTGGCACAGTTTATAAGGTACTAATGCACTTATATTCACAAACTTGTTTCTGTTGTATATACTTCAAGCAATTGAAACAGAGCCAGGTTAACTACATAACACATTAATTTAAAATAGGGAATGCTAGATCATGGACAGCAAATAGCAGTGAAAAGGCTGTCAGGGCACTCTGGGCAAGGGAGTAAAGAGTTTAAGAACGAAATCATGTTGATTTCCAAGCTCCAACACAGGAATCTTGTTAAACTTTTAGGTTACTGCATTGAAGGGAAAGAAAGATTATTGATTTATGAGTACATGACAAACAAAAGCTTGGATGCGTTTCTCTTTGGTAAGTTTGACTTCACTTCTTTCTCTTGTTATTTGTCAACATATTTGGATACAGGAAACTCCCAAATAGTAGGACAACAAATTATACTGTTGACGGAAATAGATTCTTTAGCAAAGAATGCTTAGGGGCTGCATACAGTTTACAACCGCTATGGATATTTCTTTTATCATAGAATGGCAATTGCATGCCTTATTCAATAGTTTAGAGGTCATTTGATAATCAAACAAAACCATCTAGCAGCAAGGATCATATGTTATTACTCCTGGACTATAGATAATTTATGGGTCGTTTACCAAAGCTAGCCGGGTAAGAGTCACCACACTCACCTACCTTACCGTGTAAGATTCTTGGCCATCAAAATGGCATAGTAAGAATGTTGGTTAAGTGTCTCTTACCCGGTAAGTGCTAACTGGGTAAGATTCACCACACTCGCCGTAAGATTCCCATTCCTTGCCTCGCCTCTTACCAGGTAAGATTCACGGTCCTCGCCATGCTCACCTGGTAAGTGCTTACCCGGTTAACGTTTGGTAAAAAGCCACTTAGTTTCTGAATTCTGATTATTGACCCTTCTCACACTTTTGGTTTCTGGAATCTGGACTATAGATCATTTTTCTGAATTCTGTACTACTTGTGGGATATAGATCATTTTCTGATTATTGACCCCCCTCTCACACTTTTAGTTTCTTGATCCCCAGATCCAAAGAAACGAAGACAACTTGATTGGGAAACTCGTTTCAACATTATTCTGGGCATTGGTCGTGGGCTTATTTATCTCCATCGTGATTCTTGCTTAAGGATCATACACAGAGATTTGAAGTGTAGCAATATTCTACTAGATGAGAAAATGAATCCTAAGATATCAGACTTTGGATTGGCACGGACTTTTCAAATGGCACAAGAGTTGGCAAATACTCGTCGGGTTGTTGGAACATAGTGAGAACTGTTTGTTTCCGCTTTGGAATAGTGACTATATATATCATCTTTTCAACCCCCTGAAGATGTATTAATCCTGGTCTATAACTAATAACAAGTAACAAGAAAGTACCAGCACTTAAAATGGAAGTCACTTTGAAATGTTAACATATACTAGGAACCCAGTTTCGTCGGGTACATCGTATCGCGAAAATGCAAATTTGAAATTCTTGTACTTACAACTATCTTACTCCCAAACTTCAGAGCAGGTATAATTGTAGAAAGTGGACAAGGTTTTCAATATGCATTTTTCTCAATATGATGGCAAATTGTTGTTATTCCTGATAATGTTTTGACTATGAGCTTTTATGATGTAATGC
Source organism: Centaurea solstitialis (assembly GCA_030169165.1). Classification (NCBI taxonomy): domain Eukaryota; kingdom Viridiplantae; phylum Streptophyta; class Magnoliopsida; order Asterales; family Asteraceae; genus Centaurea; species Centaurea solstitialis. Next base: position 50,078,822 of record CM058040.1, read on the forward strand.
AGTGGCTATATGTCTCCTGAATATGTCATGAGAGGAGTATTCTCAGAAAATCAGATGTATTTGGTTATGGAGTAATGCTGTTGGAGATTATCAGTGGCAAAAGAAACGCTGAATTTATTCATCATGAACAAATCTATCCTCTTCGACACGTAAGCATAAAATTTCACTCAGAAAACCATTTACTTGCAAGTTTTTTATGGTTTCATACTAAAGAGGGCACACAAATTTCAGGCATGGAAGTCATGGAACGAAGGTAGAGGTATAGAGTTGATGGATCAAGCATTGGCCGAGACATCGTGTCTATCACAGGGTTTGAGATGCATACACATGGGACTTCTTTGTGTTCAGGACCAGGCTAAGGATAGGCCAACAATGGCAGAAGCAGTTTCTTTGCTATGCAGTGAAACTGATCTTCCAGAGCCAAAGGAACCATTATTTATGTTACAAAGGAGCTCCAGCGTTGGACAGGACTTCAAAAACATGTGTTCTTTTGCTCCAATCACTACATCTATGACTCATGGGCGATAATGAGTAGGGAGGGTACTTCGAGCCATAAACATATGATACAGACAACATTTATTTATAACACTCTTGCCAGTTCTAGCTCTCTTTTTTCTTTTTCTTGTTTCGTTTTAGAAGTCCGGAGTTTTCACATAAGCAATCTCTCTACCCCTTGGAAGGTTTGTGCCCATCCTACCTGCCAAACGCTACCAGTGTGGGATTTCTAGGTTTGTTTAGTTTCGTTTTTAATATTTTTTAACTTTACAGCTAGTCTGATGGAGGGTTTTAGATCGGTAAAACGGCTTTCCAAGTAATTATGATATCACATTTTTATTCATCCTTAAATGGCCCAAGAAACAAATAATTCCATGCATGATGTATAAATGTGCGACTTTGCTTAAGCAAAATTAATACTATATGTTCAAACATCTTGTTAAAAGTTTCTTGTAACAATCGGGAAACATAGACATGTGTAATAACATCCCATCTTGATCTACAATGACCACAGACGAGGGATTACCTTCCTTGTTACTGGGTGTTGCTTGGATAACAACCAGGGCATCGGGTTGGTACCAAGCTCGTTGATCATTCCTTCATCGTGCGCAGAGTGAAGGATCAACAAGTCCCTCGGCATGTTTCCCTTAATGTAGGTTTCTTAGGTGAGAAACAAATTTGGCTATAAGTCAAGTATAAGGTAATTCAGTTTCGATGAACTGAGCGTGACTGTATAATAATCTGTGGATATGGATTAGTTAATAATTGTAGATAGACTCTTATAAGAAAGCTTCTATAGAGTGGTCTTTATCCTATATTATTAGGAGTTGTAGTTTATCTCATTCTCCCTACATGTATATATATTCCCTTGTGCTGTAACTCAATATACACCAGAGAACATCTTTCTTCCTGCACCTCTAAAGCTTTAATTTATTAAAGCTTTGAAAGTTTTAGTCGACAACCACCATGGGAATCGGACTCTTGAAAATCGACCCAAACCTCATCAAAAATCGTCCCTACTGCTTCCAACTCCAACAACAATCTCTCTCTCTCTCTCTCTCTCTCTCTCTCTCTCTCCAAATTACTAGCTTTAAGCTTTATGGATCAAACTACGGGGAAGTTGTTTGATTCAGCTTTTATATTAAAGTGGACGGAGTGGTTACTCCCCACCACACCGCCACGTCAGCTTTTCACTTACCACTCAACCTATCACTCAGACACCACTCAGACCCGTAATTATCACATCCCCACCACAACTAAACTATGGGACCCACCTCCTTTATCTTGACACAAAAAAAACCACCACCACCCTCCCACCACACCGTGGTCTTCACCACCCTCTCCCTCCCACCACACCATGAGGGAGTGGTACCACACCCCAACCCCAAGTGGTGAGCTCACCACATCTCGCGTGTTGTTTCTTTACCGGGGTTGACCCGTTTGAGTAATGTTGACCAAGGTTGACTAAATTTAACCAAAGTTGATCAAGATTGACTTTTTGACCCAAATGGTTCACAATATTGGGTTCACATACCTTATTGGAGATAATATAGAAGAGTTGAATATGGTTTTGACTTTGGCAAAATCAAGGTTTTAAAAAACGTAATCGGGACTCGAGGCGTTTTCGCGTAAGCCCCGAGGTGCATATATATATATATATATATATATATAGAGAGAGAGAGAGAGAGAGAGGAAAGTTCAAATGTGAACCACTTTTTGGTTGTGAACATGAGGACAACCGAGAGCGCGACACGTGGCGGAGACTAGTCAACAAAGACGGCTTGGAGTGTGGTCCCCCCCCCCTTTAATTCAATGCCCTCCCATGAATCGCGCCTAGTCATCCGTCGTAGACCTTACGTGGCGCTTAGTCATCCACCACGTGTCGCGCTCTCGGCTGTCCTCACGTTCACAACCAAAAAGTGGTTCACATTTGAACCCACCCCTACATATATATATATATATATATATAGAGAGAGAGAGAGAGAGGGAGGTTCATTTGTAAACCACAAAAAATGTGTAAACCGTGTAAACCAATCCACACCCTTGATTTTCAAAAACATTTCTATATTTCACATTTTCATCTTTCAATAATCAATGACTTACCATATATTTCACATTTCCATGTTTTCTATGAATCCATATCCTCCTTTGATTTTTTTTGATCAACGGCTATGATTGGTTTACACGGTTTACACATTTTTTGTGGTTTACAAATGAACCTCCCTCTCTCTCTCTCTCTATATATATATATATATAGAGAGAGAGGAAAGTTCACATGTGAACCACTTTTTGGTTGTGAACGTGAGGACAACCGAGAGCGCGACACGTGGCGGCTTTGAGTGTGGTCCCCCTCTTTAATTCAATGCCCTCCCATGAATCGCGCCTAGTCATCCGCCGTGGACTTGACGTGGCGCCTTGTCATCCGCCACGTGTCACGCTCTCGGTTGTCCTCACGTTCACAACCAAAAAGTGGTTCACATTTGAACCCACCCCTATATATATATATATATGCATTTATACGTATATTATAGTACTTGCACAAAATATATATATTATTGATAAGTATATATACAAATAGCATAAAACAATATATTGATTACTATATGTATATACACTATATATATATGTGGGTGTAGCAAAAGATTGTGGGCATATACATGTAAAACAACATTTTTAGTACAATATATACACACACAAATAGTACAATAGAATATATATATATATACACACAGAGGAAAGTTCAAATGTGAACCACTTTTTGGTTGTGAACGTGAGGACATCCGAGAACGCGACACGTGGCGGAGACTAGTCAATAAAGGCGGCTTTGGCGGAGACTAGTCAATAATGTGCTGAATATATTGTGATATGGTAATCCCTGCCATACGAGTATGTCTTATGAGAGCTCTATGGTGTAAAATTTTCTCAAAAACTAAGATGCATATTTCAGTGTATGATGTTTATAATTGTGATTGCATTATATGGAGTGTGTATTTATGTGCACGTAAACCATGGACTCATTGAGCTTTTAAAGCTGGCTATTAGTATGCATCTCAAGAGTTAAAGTTTCAACTATATACAAGGCAGAGGCAAGGCTTAGATTATCATTCTTGCTTTGCAACTGTGTTGTTTTACATTATGTGTATGTTTATGGTTATGAGATGTTACAAACTTAGTTTGATATGGCCGAACTAAGGTTTGAAGTACTTGTTGAGTTGTTATGATAACGTAAGTTTAAGACTTCCGCTACAGGAGTGGAGTATTATTTTGCCGTGGTGAATGGGACTATTGAGTTGTCAAATGAATCCATGTTATTGGAGAGTATGATGTAACATCTTACATGGTGGAAATGAAGGCGTTCTGAGTGAGTACAATTCAAGGGAGATTAAAGAGTTTTGTGAAAACCATGGGATCTAAAGAAAAAATTTACTGCTGCATATACACAATACCAGAATCATTAGGCTACAGCAAACAAGGTTATGCTATGATACTAGAAATTCGTAATGTAGTTCTAGATTAAGAAAATGACAGTTTTTAGCTTTGAATATAAGACCATTACCTCATTGATAAGTACCGGCCTTCAATATTGTGACACTCCTCATCACGGCCAATATTTGGCTTCAATAGGTGTTCATCATCGTTGTTAATGTTTAACCAATTCCCATGTGCTATGGAATCTAACAGGAGACAACAGAAGATGTGCAAGCTGCGCATAAATAAATACGTTAATACTGCATTTAGTGTTTTGAACCATATGATATCTTAAAATATGGCTAAGATATTGACCTACTAATTAGATATTGTTAGCATCATGGATAGGGTCAACAAAATGTTTTTAATAGTAAATGAAGTATGACTTTGGAACGCAAAATCAGAAGTTTAGACATAAATCAAGCCATCTGATTCTATTCCTTTAAGTCTTGTAAGAATCAAGTATGTGGTTAAACCCTTGATCAATTGGTTACTACTAATTACAATATCCAGGAATTTGAGGCACTTCTTGGTCAACCGAAACTTAGTAAAAAACTAATGTTGTGATCAATCTTCAATTCCTTAACAAAGCCTCACAGACTTTGACATTCATGATGTTGACTTTGTGATTTTGATTTATCTATAATTAACTGCATTATTAATCCTTAGCACAGCCAAAATTATTTTTATATATTGTGTCAGACATTAAGGTAGAGAAACTAGAGCTATCATCGTGTTAGTTGAGTTTTTTTAAAAGAATACATAATATCACAATTTGTAGCTACTCAGAATTTGACCAGAAAAGTTCAAATGTATATCAAGGGAGCAGAGTTCATTTTCCAAATTATTATATAGAGGGAAGGTTGAAAGAAGCTAAGGGATCCATAGGATGTGAATTTTCCAAATTCTAATGACTTGATCTATTGAAGGGTCTATAGAAACCAATGGGTATTATGGGTATTGCGTTCTTGTATATCCTGATAATTTCATTGCAACACTGCAGGGCAACTGACACATTGACTAAAGATGGTCAGATCTCCTTAGAACAGACTCTTGTCTCTGCCAATCAAGCTTTTGAGTTGGGCTTCTTCAATCCAGGTAATTCCACTAAGAGGTATATAGGTATATGGTACAAAGATGTTCCTGAAAGGAAGGTCATATGGGTTGCAAATAGAGAAAATCCGCTCTCGGTTTCCGACACCAATTCCAGTCTAACTATTGGCAATGATGGGAACCTGAGGATCCAAGATGGGGAGGGTAACATTATCTGGTCAACAAACGTAAAGGTCCAGTTTAACGAAACAACTGCAAAGCTTACAGACAACGGAGATTTAACTCTTAACGATACCATCTCAGGATCGATTTTGTGGGAGAGTTTTGACTATCCGAGTAACAGTCTATTACCGGGCATGAAGCTTGGGACAAAGGGGAAAACACAAGGCACAAGTTTATTGACATCATGGAAAAGTGATGATGATCCAGCACCTGGAGAGTTCGTACTTGGACTTTCAGCAGAGCAGCCACCAGAAGCTTTCATCTGGCACGGTTCAAAGCCATACTTGAGAGGTGGGCCCTGGGGTGGAGGGAAGTTCATAGGTATACCGGAGCAGGACTCCGGGTACTCGAATGTCGTAAGTCTCATGCCAGAGAACCCACAAGAAGGAGCCTATCTCACCATCAACAGGTATAACTCATCTCACATCCGATGGCTTTATTTAAAACCAGATGGTGTGTTACAGTTGAATTACTGGGATGTTGATCATAACATTGATACTAATTGGGAAGCACCACAGGGTCCTTGTGATATTTATGGATATTGTGGTGCTTTTGCATTTTGTACGGACAAGTCTTCTACTTGTGAATGCTTAAGAGGGTTTGTCCCACGGTCGAAGGATGAATGGAACAAAGGCAATTGGACAAGGGGTTGTGTGCGGCAAAGTGAGCTTTTGTGTGAGAAGTACGGAAGTAGTTTAGCTTCTGGAAAGACTAAACCAGATAAGTTCAGTATGCTAAGACGGGTCAAGCTCCCCGATCATCATCAATACTTTCCATACATCAGTACCAATGAATGCCAGCGCTTGTGCTTGGATAACTGCTCTTGTAAGGCATATTCCTATGTGGAAGGCATTTACTGTATGATTTGGACAAAAGACCTCATGGATATCCAGCAGTTCTCATCTGGTGGGCAGAATCTTTTCTTGCGACTTGCGTACGTGGAATCAGGTAAAAGCAAATTCTTGTTGAGGACTAAATTGGGTTCTTTTGGATTGGTTTGATTTGGCCTAACACAATTTTATATGCGAAGATACAAAAAGAGCAGAACTTCTCATCAGTCTCACAACTGTGGGTGGTGTACTCCTCTTAGGTGGCTTCATGTTTTGTTTGTACAGATGGACAACATTTAAGAAAGGTAAGAAAATAATCATTTGAAGACTCATTAAGTAGGAAAGAAAGAAGCTTGCTGAAATGGTTGATATGCCCTTAGTCTGCAGTAAAACCATTATGCTATACACTGAATTTTAGCAAAGATCAAAGGACAATTGAACTGAATTGAAATTGAAATTGAAGCTGTAATCGATAGTTCCCTGGCTTTCGAGAGGCCAGAGTCTCTCCCACAAGCTTTCGCTTTCTAACAGTTAGCGAACATAATGATTCCCCCAAAATAACCAAAAACCCTACTAATACCCCGTATACGAGTTTAATCTACAGACAAGAGAAATGACCAAAAAGCCCTTCCCCCCCCCCCTTTTTCAGCTAAAGAAAGGAAAATCAAAACATTATACCCTCCGTCGATAAGTAAACCTGACCGGAGGTTTACCAATACTTCCCCCCAAAAGTGTCACCTTGTCCTCAAGGTGACTTTCTGGAAAACGACTGATCAATGCATCCAGAACCTCCCATGATGCCTCAAACTCCGACATTCCTTGCCATTTAACCAATACCTCCAACTGACCCGAATCGCCGTTAGCTAAACGATGGACATCCAGAATATCCTCGGGAATTGCCTGCAGTACCAATTCCTCAGAAAGCTGAGAAGGAATGTCCTTTGAGGACGCACAACGACCAATAGCTTGTCGCAGCTGAGAAACATGGAAAACAGGGTGTATTTTAGCTGAATCTGGTAGCTCCAATCTGTATGCCACCTTCCCGATCTGCTCTTTTACTTGATAAGGACCATAAAAGCATGCTAACAGCTTAGGGTTATTACCCATTACCAACGATTTCCTCCGGTATGGCCTTATTTTCAAGAAATCCCAATCCCCCGGTGCATAAACAACCTCCTTCCGTTTCAAATCAGCCGCCTGTTTCATACGAAACTGAGCCTTTAGTAAGTGCATACGTACTTCATCCCAAATCTCGTCTCTCGCCAACAACTCCTGATCCACCGCCTGCAATTTCGATCCAGCTGCTTTATATCGCAATAAAGGAGGTGGGTCGCGACCATACAACACCTTGAAAGGCGAACACTTTAAAGAAGTGTGATAAGCTGTATTATATGATAGCTCTGCCCACGACAACCATTTACTCCAATGCTTAGGTCTGTGAAGGGAGATTTCTTTTGCAAGAAACCTCTAGACTAGATGGGACCAAAAAGCAAGTATACAAATTGGAACCATGTCGTCTTTTCAAGTAATAAAGTGGTAAGAACCAAGTATCGTAATCCACAGGGATAGGTATCTTTAGTTGCAAGATCTTGAGATGACAAACTAATTTCAGATGGCGAATTTGGAGAAATATCTTTGAGTTGGTTTGGTTATCTTGAACGTTAACAGTAATTAAAAGAAGCAAGGGTGTAAGACTCGAAATGGGATTACAAATCAATTTTCTGTAGTCTCATGCTGCAGAGAGGCTGCAGCATGCTTCCGGTAGTGTTAAGTTTATTTCACTTGTTTTGGAAAATGATCCTCTCGGATTCTTACCGGTTCCTTACAGCCTAATTATTGAATTCTACATCTCTGTATGTCATCAAAAACTCGTCTGTAAGTATTATGATATTTTTACAAAACTTATGGTTAAATAAATCTCTTTATTTAAAACTTATTCTTTTGAAACAAGTCCATATTATCATGAGAGTACAAGTGACTAGTGTCTTATCTCTAAGAACACTTCAAGTACTAGATTAATTAATAATCAATACATGAAATTTAATCAAATTGTATGACAACAACAATGGTTTTTAAAAAGCAATCTTCTCAAATATACTTCTTATGCCATCCAATTTGAGATGTATTTTGATGACTTGTCTCCAAGACCATCACACCTTAAAATCTCATATATTAATTAAATAATTAGGAAGTATGAACAAAATAAAAACTCATGAAGAAGTAATACAAAACTCATTACTACCAAAAGATGACCACTTTATCATAGATTATAATCTCATCCTTTATCTCACACCCAAGCAGAAGGGAATTAGCCACTCATAACGAAAATTACTTGCAACAAAAAGTAAGAAAGCATGATAAAATACTTGGAACTAAAGAAAGGAAATTAAAAGACAATAATTAATCTACTTGATGAAATGTAAATCTAGCAAAATTAACAAAGGTAAATGATGAAACTTGGTGACAAAGCAACAAGATTTAACAAGATTAATATGCAATACAACAATAAAAGATGTAATCTAGATGATGACAATTAAAGATTAAAAGCAATGAAATACTAATTATGACAAATTAAAGAAACAATTTAGATGATGACAATTTAGAGATGAAAAATGAAGAACAAGGAAGAATTAAAAGATGATTATACTACTAAGAAAATAGAAGAAAAGAGAAGAGCTTAAAGCCCTAACTCTTGGGGTGTGTCTTACAAGCCATCCCAAGCTCCATATATATAGAGATGGAGAGGGGCCAAAAGTGTAAATTACAAACTAGCTAATCTTACTTAGGAAGCTACTATTAAACATTACCTAAAAAGATATAATTAAAGAGTTTAAGGAATTTAACTAGTAGACAAAGAAATTAGAATTTCAAAAGAAGAAAAAATCTATTTCCATTCTCTACTAGTTGCATCCTCTCTTCCAAAAGCTCCTATTCATCTTCTTCTACGTCCATTTCTAGTCCAGTTGCTGCCTTCCACATGCTGCAGCATCTCCTCATCAGAATCTGTCCAATAAATACAACCTTATAAGCTTTTTCCGAACAATCCACAAGTAAATCGCATTTCCTAACTCCATATTGACACAAACATATTTATCCTACTAAAACAATATAATATATGCTATTTATATAACAAAGACCTTAAAACTACGTAATTAAAGATGTGTAAAAGCACTAAATAATAGTGCTTATCACCACCCTCAAACAAAATGTTTGCTTGTCCCCAAGCAATAAAAGATAAGAAAAGACAAATAAAATTCAAACATGCATATCTTAATTTACAAGTTCTAAATAAACACTTATATACCTAATATATGTAAATAGACTAAACGCTAGCTTTGCATTTGTTATGGCTCAAATATGGACTTTTTTGGTTGGGGACTTTGTTTTGGCATTTTTTTTTCAACCCCATTTTTTTTTCTCTCAATGCAACAACACATGAAAATTTTAAAATTTGAGTGCTTGTTGTACTCTTTCTATGTTGTGCAAACACCTATCCCTATGGGACATTTATGGTACACCTACTCCTATGGAGTATTTTGGTGTTTGTGTGAGAGTTGTATGGGGGTATCATTTTTGACCACGAAAGATACCCCACCACCCTCAAACAGAAACGTTCGATGTCCTCATCGGACTGGTGGTACGGTTCTAACTCCTTTGATGGCAACAAGAATGACCCAACTTCCATGTAAATCCAAATATTTATGAACCAAATTATTTGTCAAGGCAATTGCAAATTTAGCTTTAGTATCTACAACTATCAGACATATAATTGCAACTATTATATATAAGCATTAGACTACTACTATGTGCATGCATACGAATTAAGTCTACAAACATAATATGATAGTTTAAACTACTAACACATATATTAAACAAGAATATGGAGCAAAAGGAATATGCGAAACCTGTCCTACTCGCGGAAAGTAGGCTGTCCGGGTTCTGTCAGACCCATTTTCGCCTTCAAAAGTGCCAATTCAGCCGCTAACTCCTTGTTCCGAGCCTTCTCCGCCTTGAGTTCTTTGATAAGCCTCTTCTTAGCTGTATCACTCCTGGTTTTCTGCCCTATCACCATTTTCATGGTGCCGACAACCTTCTTTATGTGCTTTCACTCAAATTTGATCATCACCATTCCCTAAAATAATAATAAAACATTAGATCTAATATATTAATTTTAATGAAAATTTATATACAAGCAAATAGGACTTTTAAAGATAGTCCCCATCTTTTTACTAAATCTTCTTGCAAAGCAGTGGAATTTTCTGGAGCACATCAGTATGCTCCACAACCCTTATCGTCCTCACCAACTCTTGGTGTTTTTCTTTCCACTTATGCTTATATACCTTCCTCATCACTTCCTTCGCCTTTTGATCATGGCACAAGACTTCGATGGCACAAATAGGGGAATATTTCACCTCACAAGGAGTTTTCCACATCACCTTACCAACAATGAAACTTGATTTTGTGAAACTTCCCGAGCCCTTGGATTGATCATCACGCCCCTTCTTTAAAACAAGTTGAAGATTTTTAGCACAACTTCGGTGCAAGGATTCTGCAACATCTACAATAACATGTTCTTTTGGCATAGATTCAAAACATGGGTTAGTAACAATCTTGGCATTTTGTTGCACCTCTTCATTATTTTGAAGTAAAGAGGGGTTGCTTAAAAGCACTTGTGTTTCCTCGAAAATCTCTATCTCTTGACAACTCACCAAAGTAGTAGCCTCATCCCCATCTATACCAACAGCTGTAAAATTTTCAATCTCACTTGGTATAGGAGGTTGGCTTTGTACATTCTGCTTACTAATGATCTCTCCAACATAAGTTGCTATGTTATTAACAGATGTTGCCATATTATCTGTTGCTCCTTTTATATTTTGTAAGAAATCATTCATCAGAGTTTCAAGGGATTCAAGGTTTTCAACTTGCTCAAAAGGTGGTGTAATGGGTAAACATGAGCTGTTAAAATCATCCCCTTGAAAACTTCCAGAATAATCATCTTGTCGTTCCTCCCAAGATTGGTCAAAAGTATTTGAATAAGTGTTACTCCAATCTTGGTGGGAAGGTACTGGTTCATCATTTTGAAAACTTTCAGAAAAATCAACTTGTTCCTCCCAAGATTGCTCAAAAGTATTTGAATATGTGTTACTCCAATCTTGGTATGAAGGTATTGGTGATGTGAAAGTGCCATGATCTTGATTATTTAAAGACAAATTAGGATAATCCTCCCATGATTGAGTATGTTCATTTAAGTGTGAGGTATCCCAATTACTATCTCCTACAAAATATGGATTTGAATGACATATAGATGAGAAATGATTTCCACCACAATAGTCACAAAAAACAGTTTCATATGGTGCAAACGACTGTCCCATTGAATCCATATTTATAATAAACTCAAAAAGTTGTTACTTGAACACACATGGAGATGTATGACAAGCAACAAAGATGGTAGAAAAATTAGCTTCTCAAGACTCAATCTCTAAACAACAACAGATGTACGCCTATCCCCGGCAACGGCGCCAAAAACTTGAAGGGAGATTTCTTTTGCAAGAAACCTCTAGACTAGATGGGACCAAAAAGCAAGTATACAAATTGGAACCATGTCGTCTTTTCAAGTAATAAAGTGGTAAGAACCAAGTATCGTAATCCACAGGGATAGGTATCTTTAGTTGCAAGATCTTGAGATGACAAACTAATTTCAGATGGCGAATTTGGAGAAATATCTTTGAGTTGGTTTGGTTATCTTGAACGTTAACAGTAATTAAAAGAAGCAAGGGTGTAAGACTCGAAATGGGATTACAAATCAATTTTCTGTAGTCTCATGCTGCAGAGAGGCTGCAGCATGCTTCCGGTAGTGTTAAGTTTATTTCACTTGTTTTGGAAAATGATCCTCTCGGATTCTTACCGGTTCCTTACAGCCTAATTATTGAATTCTACATCTCTGTATGTCATCAAAAACTCGTCTGTAAGTATTATGATATTTTTACAAAACTTATGGTTAAATAAATCTCTTTATTTAAAACTTATTCTTTTGAAACAAGTCCATATTATCATGAGAGTACAAGTGACTAGTGTCTTATCTCTAAGAACACTTCAAGTACTAGATTAATTAATAATCAATACATGAAATTTAATCAAATTGTATGACAACAACAATGGTTTTTAAAAAGCAATCTTCTCAAATATACTTCTTATGCCATCCAATTTGAGATGTATTTTGATGACTTGTCTCCAAGACCATCACACCTTAAAATCTCATATATTAATTAAATAATTAGGAAGTATGAACAAAATAAAAACTCATGAAGAAGTAATACAAAACTCATTACTACCAAAAGATGACCACTTTATCATAGATTATAATCTCATCCTTTATCTCACACCCAAGCAGAAGGGAATTAGCCACTCATAACGAAAATTACTTGCAACAAAAAGTAAGAAAGCATGATAAAATACTTGGAACTAAAGAAAGGAAATTAAAAGACAATAATTAATCTACTTGATGAAATGTAAATCTAGCAAAATTAACAAAGGTAAATGATGAAACTTGGTGACAAAGCAACAAGATTTAACAAGATTAATATGCAATACAACAATAAAAGATGTAATCTAGATGATGACAATTAAAGATTAAAAGCAATGAAATACTAATTATGACAAATTAAAGAAACAATTTAGATGATGACAATTTAGAGATGAAAAATGAAGAACAAGGAAGAATTAAAAGATGATTATACTACTAAGAAAATAGAAGAAAAGAGAAGAGCTTAAAGCCCTAACTCTTGGGGTGTGTCTTACAAGCCATCCCAAGCTCCATATATATAGAGATGGAGAGGGGCCAAAAGTGTAAATTACAAACTAGCTAATCTTACTTAGGAAGCTACTATTAAACATTACCTAAAAAGATATAATTAAAGAGTTTAAGGAATTTAACTAGTAGACAAAGAAATTAGAATTTCAAAAGAAGATAAATCTATTTCCATTCTCTACTAGTTGCATCCTCTCTTCCAAAAGCTCCTATTCATCTTCTTCTACGTCCATTTCTAGTCCAGTTGCTGCCTTCCACATGCTGCAGCATCTCCTCATCAGAATCTGTCCAATAAATACAACCTTATAAGCTTTTTCCGAACAATCCACAAGTAAATCGCATTTCCTAACTCCATATTGACACAAACATATTTATCCTACTAAAACAATATAATATATGCTATTTATATAACAAAGACCTTAAAACTACGTAATTAAAGATGTGTAAAAGCACTAAATAATAGTGCTTATCAGTCTGTCCGAAACCCAACAGCGCAAATATTGCTCCAAACACTTGTTCACCACTTCCATTTGGCCATCCAACTGAGGATGATAAGCAAAGCTGAATTTCAGCTTCGTACCCTGCAGACGAAATAATTCTTTCCAGAAACTGCTCAAAAATAACTTGTCACGATCAGATACTATGGACTGGGGCACTCCATGTAACCTCACTATCTCATCAACAAAAACAGCAGCCACTGATTGTGCTGTATACGGGTGCTTCAAACCAATGAAATGAGCATACTTACTGAATCTGTCAACAACGACTAAGATAGTGCTCATCCCATTCGATCGCGGAAGGCCTTTTATAAAATCCATCGACAAATCATCCTACACCTTATCAGGCAAAGCTAACGGCTGAAGCAACCCTGCTGGACTACCACTTAACGTCTTATTCCGTTGGCAAATCTCACACCTTTTTACCATATCCACAATATCCTTACGCATCCCAACCCAAAAAATTTCCGACGCTATTCTTTGATAGGTCCGATCTTCGCCGGCATGTCCCCCGATCGGAGAACCATGAAATTCATCAAAAATCAGAATAATTTTTGAAGTTCTCGGGATCACCAACCGACCCTTATACAACAGTAATTCCTGTTGTAACTCAAATCCCTTATGCTCTACTGAATTTGCCAATAAATCTCCTCTAATTCGATTCAGAAAATCGTCATCCAAAATCTCCTTTTGAAGTTCGTCCCATTGACGCCACTGAGGCACTCCCATGCTCATGTTTTCTACTCTTTCCACCTTCCGAGATAAAGCATCGGCCACCGAATTAGAGCTTCCCGGCTTATACACAATCGTGAAATCGTAGCCTAGTAATTTGCTCATCCACCGTTGATACTCAGGCTCTACAACTCGTTGCTCCAAAAGAAACTTAGACTATGTTGGTCACTCCGTACCACAAATTTCCTGCCCATTAAGTAAGGTCGCCATTTCCATACCGCCATTACGATCGCCATTAACTCCTTTTCATAAACTGATCGCTGCCGCACTCTATCACCCAAAGATTGACTGAAATAAGCAATCGGTTGTTCCTCCTGCGTTAGGATAGCCCCCAAACCGTACCCCGATGCGTCCGTTTCCACCACAAATTCTTTAGTAAAATCAGGTAGCCTCAATACCGGAGTAGAAGCTAAACGTTTCTTCAAGTCGTCAAACGCTTTTTTCCGACGCCTCCGACCACTGAAACTGATTTTTCTTTAGCAAATCAGTGAGTGGATGTACAACTTCACCGTAACCCTTAATAAACTTTCGATAGTATCTCGAAAGTCCTAAAAATCCTCTTAACTCCGAAACATTTTTTGGTATTTCCCAATCTAATACCGCCTTGATTTTTGTCTGATCCACCTCCACACCCTTCGCTGAAATCACATGCCCCAAGTAGCCCAAACGCTTATACCCAAACTCACACTTCTTCTTATTGGCGAACAAATGGTGTTGAGACAACACTTCCAAGACCATTCTCAAGTGTTTCTTATGTTCGTCCAACGATCTACTGTAAACCAAAATGTCATCAAAAAACACCAAGACAAATTTGCGCAGAAAACTCTTGAAAACTTCATTCATCAGACCCTGAAAAGTGGCCGGAGCATTGACCAACCCAAAGGGCATTACCAAAAACTCGTAATGCCCTTGATGTGTTCGAAAAGCGGTTTTCAGAACATCTGCTGCTTTCATTCTGATCTGATGGTATCCCGACTTGAGATCCAATTTCGAAAACACACTAGCACCGTGCAATTCATCCAACAATTCGTCAATTACCGGAATTGGAAACTTGTCTTCAACTGTAGCCTTGTTAAGAGCCCTGTAATCTATACAAAACCTCCAGCTTCCGTCTTTTTTTAACCAACAAAATGGGACTTGAGAAAGGAGTGTTACTAGGCTGAATTACTCCCGCCTCTAACATTTCTTTCACCAACTTCTCAATCTCGTCCATTTGATAGTGAGCATATCTACAAGGGCGCACGTTAATAGTTCCCGCACCCTCTTTCAACTCAATCCCGTGCTCCCTGCCCCTCTCCGGAGGTAGTCCCGAAGGCAACTGAAAAACGTGTTCAAACTCTCCAATCAACGACTCTAAATCAGCATCCCGTTCACTGTCACTTTCCTGTAACGTGGCACACGAACCCAATTCAATCAACACCGCATGGCCTTCCTAATGAATTAATCTGCCCATGGCCTTCAATGACAGCATCGAGTGTCCCAAAGACGGATCGCCTCTGAGCGTAACTGACTTCCCTCCGCAAGAAAACTTCATCACTTGTGTTTTCCAATTATTGGTAGTAGTGCCCAACGTCTCCAGCCACTGAATACCAAGTATCACATCGCTATTGCCTAAATGGATCGGAAGAAAGTCTTCCTTAATTTCCAATCCCTGCAACAATACCGATACCTTCTTACAGATTCCACGGCCTTGTTCAGTCATTCCCGATCGCAACGTGATTGTATAATCATTGGTATCCTCTACCCTTATCATCAGTCTCTTTACAATTTCCTTCGAAATGAAGTTGTGCATAGCACCACTACTTTCTGCTCTCCAATTACTCCTACCAGCTTCATAGTTTTCGGATTAGAGATCCCGACCACAGAGTTCAGATGTACCTCCACTTTCTCTGTTATCTCAGTTGTGTTCAGCCCTTTCTCCTCTTCTCTGCCCTCCTCTTCTTCTCGAACATCTTCCGTTTCGATTTCTTCTTGAACCAACAGCACGTTAAGCTCTTTCTTCTTACATTTGTGGCCAGGGGAATACTTTTCATCACAGCGATAGCACAAACCAAGGGCTCTTCATTGCTGAACCTCTTGATCAGATAACCTACGAAACTCACCATTCGACTTCCCAACCGAATTCGAATTGCCAACCGAATTCGAATTGCCAACCGAATTTGAATTACTCACCGAAACATTCTTCCAATCTACATTGCTACTAGCAACTGAATTCTGTTTCTTTGGAATGAATGAAGGTTTCTCCCTGTTAATCACTTTGTTCTTCAACTCAATTTTCGAAGCAATCTCCATAGCTTCACTCAATGTCGACGGATTCAACAAGTGCAACTCAGCTTTAATCCTCGGCTCCAATCCATTTATGAACTGGCTTAAAAAAATTTGGTCTCGAATTCCATCCAGTGGTGCCGCTAACTCCACAAATCGCCGGCGATAGTCCTCTATCGTTCCTTCCTGCTTAACGGAGAGAAATTGTTCGCACAGCGAACCAGACGACAGAGATCTGAATTGCCGAATCAACAATTACTTCAATTCCTCCCAGTTTGTAATTGGTCGCCGCTTATTCTCCCATTGATACCATTTCAGTGCATCTCCTTCGAAAGCGATGTAAGAAACTTCAATCCGCTCCTCCTCATTGAGGCGATTCAGTGAGAAGTAGCGCTCCGCCCTCGGGATCCAACCATCCGGATCTCTTCCATCAAACGCCAGTATCTCCAATTTACCTTCCTTTACAGCGAGAAATCCACCAGAGTTTACCATCGGCCGACCTCCTCAATTCCGCCGATCCAAGGACCTCCTCATTGGTCGCCGCTTGATTCGTGTCTAGCCGACTATTAGCTTCATCCTGCTGTCGACTGATTTTAGCAACTTCTTGAACGAGTTTCTCTAATGTCTCCTTAAACGAATTTTGATTCTCTCTGAATGGATTCTGATCTTCTCTGATTGAACCGATGTGCGATTCCAGATCTTCAATCCTCGAATTCGTATTTCGCGTCATCACAGCAATCGAACCGCTCTGATACCAAATTTGCTATACACTGAATTTTAGCAAAGATCAAAGGACAATTGAACTGAATTGAAATTGAAATTGAAGCTGTAATCGATAGTTCCCTGGCTTTCGAGAGGCCAGAGTCTCTCCCACAAGCTTTCGCTTTCTAACAGTTAGCAAACAGAATGATTCCCCCAAAATAACCAAAAACCCTACCAATACCCCGTATACGAGTTTATTCTACAAACAAGAGAAATGACCAAAAAGCCCTTCCCCCCTTAATTCAGCTAAAGTAAGGAAAATCAAACATTATACCCTCCGTCGATAAGTAAACCTGACCGGAGGTTTACCACATTATTCAATATTCCCCTTAAATGAGGCATAATTAGATACATTAATTTTCTTAACGGGGGAAAGTTCATTTAGGCGCCGTGAATATTTTGTGAAGCTGAAAAACACTTATTTCATGAATCATTTATGATAAATAACCCTCAAATATTCTTGAATATCATGCATTTTCATTATTCATGGGGTTTTCAAGTTCTCAAAATATTACAGTTCTCAAACGAACCTGCGCCTATCTTAACATGGATAAATGATCCTTATGCATTTAAAATTCTTTGGTTAGGAAGAAAAACCAAGTCAAAATTCTTCGATTTAGAGGACGAAATTGATTCGAGGGACACACTACAACTTCAAGAGAAGGTTCTTACACAGGAACATAATGAACTGCCTAAATATGAGTTCAAACAAATAATAGCTTCCACTGACAACTTCAGCTACAGAAACAAACTTGGTCAAGGGGGGTTTGGTGCAGTTTATAAGGTACTAATGCACTTGTATTCATTAACTTGTTTATGTTGTATATCTTTCAACTTTCAAGCAATCGCAACAGAGCCAGCACTAACTACATAACACATTAATTTAAAATAGGGAATGCTAGATCATGGACAGCAAATAGCAGTGAAAAGGCTGTCAGGTCACTCTGGGCAAGGAAGTGATGAGTTTAAAAACGAAATCATGTTGATTTCCAAGCTCCAACACAGGAATCTTGTTAGACTTTTAGGTTACTGCATTGAAGGGAAAGAGAGATTATTGATTTATGAGTACATGACAAACAAAAGCTTGGACGCGTTTCTCTTTGGTAAGTTTTACTTGACTTCTTTCTCTTGTTATTTGTAGCAAACTCTCAAATATAGTTTGAAAACATATTGAAGATCAGCAATAGTAGGAAAATAAATTATCTATTGATTGAAATAGATTCTCTTGCAAAGAATGTTTAGGGGCTGCATAGAGTTTAGAGCCGCTATGAATATTTCTGTTATCATAGAATGGCAATCGCATGCCTTATTCAATAGTTTAGAGGCCATTTGATGATCAAACAAAACGATCTAGCAGCAAGGATCATATGTTATAACTCCTGGACTATAGATCATTTAGGGGCCATTTACCAAAGTTGGCCTGGTAAGATTCTCGGCCATGAAAATGGCATACTAAGATGGTTGGTAAGCATCTCTTACCCTGTAAGTGCTAACCGAGTAAGATTCATCACGCTCACTTGCCGTAAGATTCATCACACTCCTTGTTTTTACCCGGTTAGCGTTTGGTAAAAAGCCTCTTACTTTCTGAAGTCTGATTATTGACCCTTCTCACACTTTTAGTTTCTGGGCTATACATCATTTTCTGAATTCTGTACTACTTGTGGGATATATATCATATTTTGATTATTGACCCCTCTCACACTTTTAGTTTCTTGATCCCCAGATCCAAAGAAACGAAGACAACTTCATTGGGCAACTCGTTTCAACATTATTCTGGGCATTGGTCGTGGGCTTATTTATCTCCATCGTGATTCGTGCTTAAGGATCATAGACAGAGATTTGAAGTGTAGCAATATTCTACTAGATGAGCAAATGAACCCTAAAATATCAGACTTTGGATTGGCACGGACTTTTCAAATGGCACAAGAGTTGGCAAATACTCGTCGGGTTGTTGGAACATAGTGAGAACTGTTTATTTCCTCCTTGGAATAGTAACTATATATATATATATAGAGAGAGAGAGAGAGAGAGGAAAGTTCAAATGTGAACCACTTTTTGGTTGTGAACGTGAGGACAACCGAGAGCGCGACACGTGGCGACTTTGAGTGTGGTCCCCCTCTTTAATTCAATGCCCTCCCATGAATCGCGCCTAGTCATCCGCCGTGGATCTGACGTGGCGCCTAGTCATCTGCCACGTGTCGCGCTCTCGGTTGTCCTCACGTTCACAACGAAAAAGTGGTTCACATTTGAACCCACCCCTATATATATATATATATATATATAGAGAGAGAGAGAGAGAGAGAGAAAGGTTCAAATGGAAGTACCAACAAAGTATTAATCCTGGTCTATAACTAGTAACAACAAAGTACCAACACTTAAAATGGAAGTCACTTTGAAATGTTATATATATACTAGGAACCCAGTTTCGTCGAGTAAATCGTATCGTGAAAATGCAAAATTGAAGTTCTTGTACTTACAATATCCTACTCTCAAACTTTAGAGCAGGTATAATTGTAGAAAGTGGACAAGGTTTTCGATATGCATTTTTCTCAATATGATGGCAAATTGTTATTATTCCTGATAATGTTTTGACTATGAGCTTTTATGATGAAATGCAGTGGCTATATGTCTCCTGAATATGTCATGAGAGGAGTATTCTCGGAGAAATCAGATGTGTTTAGTTATGGAGTAATGCTGTTGGAGATTATCAGTGGCAAAAGAAATGCCGAATTTATACATCACGAACAAATTTATCCTCTACGACACGTAAGTATAAAATTCCACTCAGAAAACCATTTACTTGCAAGCTTTTGATGGTTTGAAACAAAACTTTTGCACACAAATTTCAGGCATGGAAGTCATGGAGCGAAGGTAGAGGAGTAGAATTGATCGATCGAGCATTGGCTGAGACATTGTGTCTATCACAGGGTTTGAGATGCATACACGTAGGACTTCTTTGTGTTCAGGACCAGGCTAAGGATAGGCCAACGATGGCAGAAGCAGTTTCTTTGCTATGTAGTAAAACTGATCTTCCAGAGCCAAAAGAACCATTATTTATGTTACAAAGGAGCTCCAGCGTTGGACAGGACTTCAAAAACATGTGTTCTTTTGCTCCAATCACTACATCCATGACTCATGGGCGATAATGAGTAGGGAGGATACTTCGAGTTATAAACATGTGATACAGACAACATTTATTCATAACATTCTTGCCGGTTCTAGCTCTCTTGTTTCCTTTTCTTATTTTGTTTTATAAGTCCAGGGTTTAAGGAAACAATCTCTCTACCCCTTGGAGGTTTGTGCACATCCTACCTGCCAAACGCTACCAGTGTGGGATTTCTTAGGTTTGTTTAGATTGGTTTTTAACATTTTTTAACTTTACAACTAGTGTGATGGAGGGTGTTAGATCGATAAAATGGCTTTCCAAGAAATTATGCTATCACATATTTTTTTCATCCCAAAATGGCCCAATAAACAAATAATTTCATGCATGATGTGTAAATGTGCGGCTTGGCTCAAGCAAAATTAATACTATATGTTCTAAAATCTTGTTAAAAGTTTCTTGTAACGATGAGTGTTCCAACGATCTAACAATGTGTATATAGCTGTTGGCAGAACAATATTTTTGCTAGTGTCTGATGTGAATACGCTGCAAACGAAATTATGCTATGATACTTGAAATTCACAGTTTTACGTACACGTGTTTTACTAGATGTACTTCTAGATTTAAAAAAATGATAGTTTTAAGCTTTGAATATAAGACCATTACCTCATTGGCAAGTATCAGCCTTCAGTACAGTGATACTGCTACAATTCGCTTCAAGCTTTGTTCATTATCTTCTTTACCACTTGATTGATTCTCATCTGCTACCGAACCTAACAGCGCACAGCAGAAGATGTGCAACCTGCTTGCATAAATAAATACATTAATACTAGATTTAATGTCTCACACCATATAATATCTTGAAATATGACTACAGATTTAGACGTAAATATTAAATATTGTTAGCAGTGAGAGGGTCAACAAAATTGCTTTTGATAGTAAATGAAGTATGACTATTGAACACAAAATTCGGAAATTTAAACATAAACTACAAGCCACCTGTATCTATTCATTAAGGTCTTGTAAGAGATGAGTATTTTTTCAAACCCTTGATTAATTGGTTCATAATTACAATTTCATGGAAGTTGAGCCACTTCTTGGTCAACTCTTAATAAGAAACTTAATGTTGTGATCAATCTAAAAATCCGTTAGCAAAGCCTCACAGACATCATCTTGACTTTGTGATTTTAATTTATCTATAATTAATGGTGCTACTAACCCTTAACAGAGCCAAAATCATTTTTCTATATTGTGCTAGATATTAAATTACATAAACTAGAGCTATCATGGTGTTAGTCTTGAGTTCTTTAAAAGAATAGATGATATCACAACTAGAAGGTACTTAGAAATTGATCAGAAAAGTCAAAGTGTATTATACATCAAGGGAAGACTTGGTCATAGATTGAAATTTGAATATCATACAAGATTGAAAGAAGCTAATTGATCTACAGAATGCGAATTTTCCAAATTTTAATGACTTAACCTGCAGAAGGGTCTATAGGAACCAGTATCATGGGTATTATGGGTATGGCATGCTTGTATATCTTGATTATTTCATTGCAACACTGCAGGGCAGCTGACACATTGACTAAAGATAGTAGCATCTCCTTAGAACAGACTCTCGTCTCTGCCAATCAAGTTTTTGAGCTGGGCTTCTTCAATCCAGGTAATTCCACTAAGCGATATATTGGTATATGGTACAAAGACATTCCAGCAAGGAAAGTTATATGGGTGGCAAACAGAGAAAATCCACTCTCGGTTTCCAACACCAATTCTAGCCTAAGTATTGGCAACGATGGGAACCTGAGAATCCAAGATGGTGAGCAGAAAATTGTCTGGTCAACAAACGTAAGGGTCCAGCTCAACGAAACAACTGCAAAGCTTACAGACACGGGAGATTTAACTCTTAACGATACCATCTCAGGATCGATATTGTGGGAGAGTTTTGATTACCCAGGTAACAGTCTATTACCGGGCATGAAGCTTGGGACAAAGGGGAAAACACTAGGCAAAAATTTATTGACATCATGGAAAAGTGATGATGATCCAACACCTGGAGAGTTCGTACTTGGACTTTCGGTTGAGCAGCCACCACAAGCTTTCATCTGGCACGGTTCGAAGCCGTACTGGAGAAGTGGGCCGTGGGATGGAGGGAAGTTCATAGGCATACCAGAGCAGGAGTCTGGGTACGCGAATGTCATAAGTCTCATGCCGGATAACCCACAAGAAGGAGCGTATCTCACCATCAACAGGTATAATGCAACTCACATCCGATGGCTCTATTTAAAACCTGACGGCGTGTTACAGTTGAATTACTGGGATGATGATCTCAACATGTGGGATGTTACTTGGGGAGCACCATACGATCCTTGTGATGTTTATGGAGTTTGTGGTGCTTTTGCAATTTGTACGAACAAGTCTCCTACTTGTGAATGCTTGAGCGGGTTTGTACCACGGTCTAAGGATGAATGGCGCAAAGAAAATTGGACAAAGGGTTGCATGAGGCGAAGTGAGCTTTCGTGTGAGAAGTACGGAAGTAGTTTAGCTTCCGGAAAGACTGAACCAGATAAGTTCAGGATGCTAAGACGAATCAAGCTCCCGGATCATCATCAGTATTTTCCATACACTAACACCAGCGAATGCCAGCGCTTGTGCTTGGGTAACTGCTCTTGTAAGGCATATGCCTACGTGGAAGGCATTTACTGTATGATTTGGACAGAAGACCTCATGGATATCAAGCAGTTCTCATTTGGTGGGGAGAATCTTTTCTTGCGACTTGCATACGTGGAATCAGGTAAAAGAAAATTTTTCTTGAGGTCTAAATTGGGTTCGTTTGGATTGGTTTGGTTTGTCCTAACACAATTTTATATGTGAAGATACAAAAAGAGCAGAACTTCTCATCAGTCTCACAACTGTGGGTGGTGTACTACTCTTAGGTGGCTTCATGTTTTGTTTGTACAGATGGACAACATATAAGAAAGGTAAGAAAAATATATCTTATAATCATTGGAATATTTCATTATTCATGAGGTTCATTGTGAATATATATCACGACATTTTTCATGAACAGATGGTTCTAAGGTTCTCAAAATATTTACATTTCTCAAATGAACCTGCCTCTATCTTGATATGGGTAAATGATCCTAATGTGTTGAAAATTCTCTCTGTAGGAAGAAAAACCAAGTTAAAACCCTTCAATTCAGAGGATGAAATTGATTCGAGGGATCCACTACAACTACAAGAAGCGGTTCTTACACAGGAGTCTATTGAATTGCCTATATATGAGTTCAAACAAATAATAGCTTCCACTGACAACTTCAGCTACAAAAACAAACTTGGTGAAGGAGGGTTTGGCCCAGTTTATAAGGTACTAATGCACTTGTATTCACAAACTTGATTCTGCTGTAAATTTTCCAAGTAAGCAAAACAGAGCCAGCTCTAAGTACATAACACATTAATTTATAATAGGGACTGCTAGATCATGGACAGCAAATAGCAGTGAAAAGGCTGTCAGGGGACTCTGGGCAAGGAATTGAAGAGTTTAAGAACGAAATCATGTTGATTTCCAAGCTCCAACACAGGAATCTTGTTAAACTTTTAGGTTGCTGCATTGAAGGGGACGAGAGATTATTGATTTATGAGTACATGACAAACAAAAGCTTGGACACTTTTCTCTTTGGTAAGTTTGACTCGACTTCTTTCTCTTTGGTAAGTTTGACTCCACTTCTCACACTTGTTAGTTTCTTGATTCCCAGATCCAAAGAAACGAATGCAACTTGATTGGGCAACACGTTTTAACATTATTCAGGGCATTGGACGTGGGCTTATTTATCTCCATCGTGATTCTTGTTTAAGGATCATACATAGAGATTTGAAGTGTAGCAATATTCTAGTGGATGAGAATATGAATCCCAAGATATCAGACTTTGGATTGGCTCGAACTTTTCAAATGCCACAAGAGCTAGCCAATACTCGTCGGATTGTTGGAACTTAGTAAGAATTGTTTAATTCCTTTGTAGAATTATGACCATCTATGCATCATCTTTTCCTCGATATGATGGCAAATTGTTATTATTCCTAAGAATCATTTGACTATAAGCTTTTGATAAAATGCAGTGGCTATATGTCTCCTGAATATGCCATGAGAGGAATATTCTCAGAGAAATCGGATGTATTTAGTTACGGAGTGATGTTGTTGGAGATTGTCAGTGGCAAAAAGAATACCGAATTTCTACATTATGAACATCCTCTTGGACATGTAAGTAGAAAACCATACCACATAACTTTATCCCATTTACATGCACACTTATGATGGTCTCATACAAAAATAGGCATACAAATTTCAGGCATGGAAGTCGTGGAAGGAACGCAGAGGAATAGAATTGATGGATCAAGCATTGGTTGAGTCATCGTTTCAATCACAGGCTTTGAGATGCATACACATTGGACTTCTTTGTGTTCAGGATCTGGCTGAGGATAGGCCAACGATGGCAGAAGCAGTTTCTATGCTATGCAGTGAAACTGAGCTTCCAGAGCCAAAAGAACCGTTATTTACTTTACAGAGGCTGTCTGGCACCAGCATTGGACAGGACTCTGAAAACATGTGTTCTATAAATGGAATCACTATATCCATGATGGAAGGGCGATAACGAGTGGGAGGATTCTTTGGAGTTGTATTTATAACATTCTGCAATAGTATCTTTCAGTCATAGACGTATGATATAGACAAAATTTATTCATAACACTCTTGTAGCTTGCTCTCTTGTTTCATTCTTTTTTTGTTTTGTTTTACAAGTCAGGGGTCTTCACAGAACAGTCACTCTACCCCTACAACCTAGATATGTGGGATTTTGGATTTACTGGGTTTGATTTGGTTTTTTATAGTATATAATATTTGATGATACTGTAAATATTCAAGAGGAATGTATAGTATATAATATAATATTTTTATAGTCTTGGAATTGTTTACAAGAGGAATGGCAGTCAGACATTAACAGTTTATTCAAATCTAATATGTGTATAAAGTTGTCACCTTCATACATGTATTTTACGTATACAACTGTAAAAATGTAAACTTTTTCACATATGCTTCATACAACGGTAAAAAAGGTGAGTTTTTAACAACTTGTTATTTAAAAAGGTGACCATTGTTAAGTTGAAACGTATAAAGGTGTCATCTTTATACATGTTTGTTATATATACAAATGTAAAAATGTAAACTTTTTCACATGTGTGCATAAAGTTGTCACCTTTATACATGTTTGTTACGTATACAACCGTAAAAATATAAACTTTTTCACATATGTGATCTCGGTCATCAAAAAGGCGCCAATGTGACTTTATCCACTACTGAGACAGAGTTTGTACCAGCAGCAAGTGCATGCCTTTCATTTGACTGAGAAGAATTTTGGAAAAAGGAAACATATTTGTTTTCCAACTTCGCTCCTGGAAATTAAAGAGCATACTCGTTCTTTTTCCTTATTCTTTGTGTTCAAAGAAATCTGATTAATTGTGCAGAAATCAAAGAAATACTGAAAAACAAGTTGCATATTTCTCAGCTGTTCTGCCATATCCTTGCATCTACCCATACAGGAAGGATGATTAGTCATGATGACACTGTTAATTAGGGTGAACCAAACTAGTAGTACACTACAGAAAGAATGCAAGTCATTGCATATTTTTTTATATTTAGCTCAACTAAATTTTAAAATTTCTCCAAATTACAAGATAAACCACTTTCAGTTTATTAAAATCTCACTTCAAATAAGTTCCTTAAGCTGTGAAACCTTAACATTGAGATTGTTTGAGCTTTTGTCAACAATCAGCTGTGCTTCGATGGGAGCTATAAGAGCCTAGGCTGTGTTTGGCAAATATAAGCTAGCTGATAAGCTAGTACATGTTTCAATTGACCATAAACTAGCTTATTGAAATGCTAGTTGGAGTATTGTTTCAGGAGCTTTTTGTAGCTTTTTCCATTTTTGGTCATTTTACATACTCATAAGCTAGTTTTTGCCAAACACAAGTTATTCATAAGCTAGTTTATTTGCTACTAGCTAGGTTATTAGTCAATAGCTAACTTATCAACTATCAGTTAGCTTATCGGCTAAAAACAGCCCTAATATATACAGTATAACAAGCATAACTTCAATAAAATCAGCAATAGATTTGATTCTCCAATGTACAACAAGGAACGTTCCAGATTATCTCTGTATCAACATGAATGACATCTAATCCCTAAATACAGATGCAATTATAAATCCTAGCAACAATTTATGTAAGCAAATAACACCTAACTGCATAAGCCTACAAGATTTGTGTTTAACTTATAGCATTGTTTGGTAAAAATAGGCTAGTTTATAAGGCAGATACATGTTTGGATGGACCATAAGCTAGCTTTTCGAAAAGCTACTCTCACTAGCATTTTGGTGACTCATGGGGCTTATTATTTTTTTATTCCAAATATACCCCTGCTAAGTTATACACTGCCAATTTTTAAACATGCCCTTTTTTTTTGTTATTTTACAGTCATAAGCTACCTTATCAGCTAGTTTTTGCCAATCGCATCTTTATTCGTCAGCTAGCTGGTTTGCCAAACATAGCCTAAATCTGATCCTCATAAATAAACGGTGTAACAAGCATAATTTCAATACAATTAGCAACAAACTTGAATCTCTCTATACAAATTGAGAAACATTCCAATTTATTTCTCGATCAAATCTGATCCCCTAAATTTCGAACTCAATTCAAAACCCTAAAATTAAATTTCTGTAAACAAAATATAACGAACAACATAGCATATAACAAGATCTGTGTACAAATTTAACATGAGATCGTGATCTCACCTCATTCAATTGAGATCGAGCTTCAACATTGGCCTCCATCAATGGCGTTTCCCGCGCAAATGAAAATGACGTCACTTGACGTAAGCTATTTAGAGTTGATTGACGACTTTCATGATAAGTCACTATACCTCCCCTGAAATATGAGTTATTACAAAGTCTGCTCCCTAATATAAAAATGTTCGAAACTAGTCACAAACAGTCCTCCAATTATTCAAAATTAGCAAAATACACCTCCTTTATTAGCGTGTGAGTAGGGATGTAAATGAGCTGAGCCAAGCCGAGCTAGACGCTTATCGAGTCAGGCTCATTTAGGCTTTTTTAAGCTCGAGCTTGGCTCGTTTAGAGCTTGTGATGTTGAGCTCGAGCTCGGCTCGTTTAAAATTTATGAATCCCAGGCCCGGCTCGTTTAAGCTAGCCTCGTTTAGGCACAAGTATTACGTTGATATTTTTATTAAAATGATATATATATAAATATCATATATGAATACATATTTAGTATTTATTTTGTTGCAAAAAGGTTGATTCTGACAACCCCAACCAGTCCACCACGGATTGCCAATACCCATTGTGGGGGGAGGGGGGGGGCATTCCTAACTCACTCAACTATTGTGGCTATTGGAGCTTCCGTGTACAAGCCGAGGCTCAAATCCAGACCATTTAATATTTGTTGCAAACTTATACACGTCTATTGTCAATTGAGCTACACTATTTTTTTAAAAAACAAATAAATTACATTCCATGACCATTGGAAAAAGTTTGATCAAATGGTTGTAAAAGTCCTAATTGTCACATGTGTGGAAAACTTTACAGTATAATAATATTTGCACGTATAGTCTAACCTTCTAGGGCAAACTATACACGACTAAATAAGTAATCCATCAAAAGGAAATATCAAAAAAGGATTTGTTTTAAAGTATTCTTAATTACTATGGTGAAATAATAGTAAATCTATAAACCGGTTTGGAGTAAATGGTCTTTAAAAATATGGCTTATAAAGCTAAGAGTAAACTCCAATTTTGATCCATGTGGTTTAGTGAAATCTTTAAAAATAAAACCTAAACTTTGATAAATTTAGAAATGGTTCTTTTGGTTTTTATTTTGCTTTGTAAATGGTTCACAGTTCGTTAACATTTTCGCTAGAGTAAGGAATGGTTAAGTTTTTTTTATTATCTATTTTAAATATTTTTTCACTATAATAGATATATATATATATATATATATATGAGTCACCTTATTTTGAAAACTCATTAATTTGTGGAAACTTTGAAAACTCATATAAACCATTGATTAGAAGGATTAATGGACAAGATTAATTGCAAAATTCAAAATCATAACCACCAACTCCTATAATTAAGCATCACAAAAATAAAATAAATAAAATTACCAAAAATAAACAATAAAATGGATTATGATTGGTGGAAAACATGGTTTCCAAAGTTTCCACAAATTAATGAGTTTTCAAAATAAGGTGACTATATATATATATATATATATATTAACCGTGCAATTTGCATTAACCATGTTAACCAACATTCACCGTTGATCATTTTGATCAACGACTAAGATTAACTTCTGAATTTATATAGATTTAAACTAATTCATAAAATATGGGAGAGTGACCCATATAGGCGAAAAATGGGGGGAAAAGAGGAATCCCATTGGTCCACTATTAGTTAACACAAATTACACGTTTAACTTATGAACCTAACTCTCTCTCTCTCTATATATATATATGTAAATTATTTATATATAAACTATTATATTATCTATGTATAATAAAAATAAAATTTATATATTATATATTTTTAAAGATATTTAGCAAAATTGGTGAAGTGACTAAGCCACAAGTCACTAATGGAGGTTTTTAACGAAATTGATGACTGAGAACCATTTTTAAAACAAAATGAGAACCAAAAGGACCATTTTTTAATTTATCAAAGTTTAGGTCTCACTTTCAAATTTTCACTAAACCCCAGGGACCAAAGTTAGAGTTTACTCTAAAGCTAATCTTTTGCTAATCGGCTGAAAATGACCCACTAAGATTGGATTTATACGAGACCAATCTGCTTTCCAGAGACCCGTTAACCGAAACTTCACAACAAAGGTATATCAAACATCAACACCACTGTAAAGGTATAAAAAACATCAACACCACATCAAAAACACCATAAAGGTTTACCTTCATGTATTTTATTGTGAAGGTGGGTGGTGGCGTACTGGCAAAACACCTAAGGGATCTCATCCACCCAGGTTCAAGTGCAGGCGTGCGCACCTTGTGGCTAAACTTAGTCTCAAATAACTGAAACTTAATTTTCAAATTACCAAGGATGTATCTTGGCAAATCCTAAATGAACCTTATAAAAAAATGTTAAATGTTTTTATAATTACGGAGGTCTTATAAAACGACTAATTTTACATGATTCCATGTTTGACCCACTATCTAAAAAAATAAACTTATATATTGGTTTGGCTATTTCTTGGTAGTTCATAGAAAGAAAACGACTCCTTGATGAAATTTTAGTCAAAAAATGATTAGTTTAACTTTGAAATCAAATATAATAAGCAGAAGGACGAAAGAGTAAATTTAAATATTATGTTTTATAAAACCTGCTCAATTTCCAATTTGAATAGTTATTTTGGATAGTTATTTAAATATTATGAATAAGTTACTAAACCATTTTTTTGAATGAAGATCAAATTTTTTTTGAACAGCAATAAGGGAAACAGAAGGGAGCTTCAGCTCGATCATCACCCCCAAACAGAAACTCCAAATTTTATTGAAACCCAAAGCTAGCAAAATGCTAGCGATTACAAACAGAGTACATACTTAAGAGAAAGAGAAACAAGGGCACGAACACCACAATGACCAAACTAAAAATTTACAATTTCCTCTAAATTTCATCCATGAGAACAGGTTGGCAAGAAATTCATCCTTCACCATTGAAACAGAGGAACCCGCACCTTTGAAGATTGCATTATTCCTGGCTCTCCAGATAAACCATATCAGTCCTCCTACCACAGTTTCCAAGAATTAATTTCCTCCATTTGATTGATTTCCCAAATTCTAAAACCTTGAGTAGCATCTGATTAAGTGAAGCCGGTTGCTCAACCTTGATCATACACCAATCACATATCCATTTCCATAAATCCTTTACAGCCGAACATGAACAAAAAAGATGATCCACTATTTATTCTTCCAAGTTGCAAAGCGGGCATAATAAGGAGGGTGTGTTAACCCCTATTTTCCTTAAATTGATTCTTGTCGGGATTTTGTTCAACAATAGCCTCCATATAAAACATTTGATTATTAGAGGCAGCCAGTTATTCCAAAAACACATATTATCATTGGGCGGGTTTAATACACCATCGATCTCGAAGTGAACTCACCGTGTATTCACCATTGGAGTCTCCTTCCCAACACCATTTGTCGACGTCATTTCGAAGCACCACGTCTTTTAGTAAAATTTCCAAATCTTCAACTTTATCAGCAAGTCTTTCAGCTTCAATTGTGTTTACCCATGACCACGTCCAAGCTGCCCCATCACTATTGGAGTGCAAAAATCTCGATCCAATTGAGCATGTTTTATCGCTTTCGAGTGCAAATAACTCTGGGAATAAGTTCTT
This sequence comes from Centaurea solstitialis, assembly GCA_030169165.1. Taxonomy (NCBI): domain Eukaryota; kingdom Viridiplantae; phylum Streptophyta; class Magnoliopsida; order Asterales; family Asteraceae; genus Centaurea; species Centaurea solstitialis. Next base: position 50,109,523 of record CM058040.1, read on the forward strand.
AAGCGGGGTATTTCCAACCCAACGATCTGACCAGAATTTTGTATCATACCCGTTCCCGACTTTACGAGTGAAAAAGTCATCGATATTTAAATTTAAAGAGGAGAGGGCAGAACATGTTTTTACAATGTTTAGCCAAGTACCTGTACATCTCGGTTTTGCCAATACGTTTGATTCACCACCTGATAAACCATAGGTTGCTTTGATCACCTTGGTCCATTGCGAGTTATTATCCGTTTTGAACCTCCAAAACCACTTGATTAGTAAAGCAATATTTGCAAAATTTAAAGAACCGATGCCAAGTCCTCCTAGATGCTTTGGCGCCGTTGTTTTCAACCATTCCACCCAACAAATTTTCGACTTACCGGAACCTGAGATACCCGAAATGAACTTTCTTCTCAGTTTATCAATCGACTCGATCACTTTTTGGGGTGCCCTATATAGGGACATGAAGTAGAAAGTAATGCTCCCTAGGACAGATTTGCACAAAGTAACTCTTCCTCCAAAAGAAGGAGTTTTAGCTTTCCACATAGATAATTTCGCTTCAATCTTGTCAATGACACTTTTTCAGTTTTTTGCCAGTCCCATGTTAGCTCCAATTGTGATGCCGTGGTAGTTAAACGGAAGTTTTGCAACTTCACTGTTAAGCACAGATACCACATTGCCAATTTCATTCTCTTGAACCCCGATGCCATAAACTTTACTTTTGATATAATTTACCTTGAGTCCCGATGCTAGATGGAAGCAATTTAGAATTCTTTTGAGGTTGATTGCATTTAAGGCAGACCATTTACCAAAAAACATTACATCATCAGCAAAGAAGAGGTGAGATAACAGAGGACCATTATTCGATAAGCTTATACCTTGAAAGATGTTTTATTTGTGGCCTCCATCATACCAATATGAAGACCCTCCATTGCGAGGTGAGACAACAAAGGACCACTATCCAATTTCACTTAATTTCCACTTTTGTCATATGATTCTAAAATATATGTTTAAAACTTTTCAATTTTCAAAAACATAATAGTTATTTAACATTTCCAAATTAACATATGATAAGTTAAATTATCACATTAATTAGCCATTATAATCTGTTAGGGTTAAAAATATAGTTGTATTCAAGTTTGGGTTGATATTTGTATTTGTTGTAAAGTTGAGGGGAGCTGAGTGTAAATACCCTAGGGGTATAAAAGCTTTTGTGTTAGTTGTAACAATTAGAACAATAAGAATTTTGAGAGTTACGTAATTGTCAGATCTAGAGTTTGATAGAGGAGAGAGAAAGTTGAGAGTTTGTATTGTGTTCATATTTCATATTAATAAAAGTGAGATTTGTGGTTGAAATTGAAGCTTCTTAATCATGGTGGATTGATATTCAGATCTATCATAATCAGTTTGAAATATACACTTATTTTGGTCAATTTGTTATTTACTTCTTAAATTAAATGTCAATATTGTTGATTTAGAACATTATATATTCCTAAAAAAACAATTAGCTAGAAAAGCATACTTTATTTATAGGAAAGGACTCATTCTGTTCTAAAACATACATAAGGACATAAAGTAGCAACAATGATCATTTTTAGCTTTAACTTTCATTTAGATATCTAAATCTATAAATATTAATAATTCAAATCTTAATCATCATGATTTTTTCATGAAAACCGTTGCGATCATAAGATATGATGAACAATTTTCATGGACTAGTTAATGATCCGTATAATATACAAATATTTTAAACATGTTATTTTAATTTTTAATAAGAATAGATTTTTGTATAGTAATTGTCATTACCAATTAATTAGTTATGTAGATTATATGTTCCACGACAATTGCTATTACAATTGCTAATTACAATAGATATTTTAGTTATCTAATTTTAATAACGTAGTTAAATTAAAAAAATATTCAATATTAGATTCATTTTGAAGGTATTGTCGAGACGATTATAATGATATAATTTACTAAAAAGAAATTTTTTTAATACATTTTAATTAATATATATTAAGATATTTTTTAATACATTTTAATTAATATATATTACTATCTTAATATGATAAGGATGTAAAGTGAAAAATGAGAAATTAAGAGATAAAAAGTAATTTATTCAAATAATTCTAAGGATACAAAATTTAAATTATAAAGATAATTATGGTATTAAAAAAATAAGAATAATTGATGAATTCATCATTTAATGGTTCTTTTTTGACTGGCCAGTGAAATAGCTTAATTTCATAATCATGACATCAAAAAAACTCTCTTTTAATATCTATACTATTATATAAAGAGAATAACTCAAAAAGTTGGTTATTTTGTTCAACATAACTAATTTTACACATTTACACTTTCTATCCTTATAGTTAGTTATTAAATCTTATTTTAGTCCTTCACTTTTTTATTTTCTATTTTAAACCCTAATCATATAATCTAAATAATCATATATTATGAACTAAAATATATTAAAATTGCGTTTTTTTTTTTTACAAATTATACCATTATAATCGTCTCGTCAATACCTTCGAAATGAGCCCAATATTGATTTTATGCAATTATATTATATATTCTATTATATAAAGGTAATAATTTTATTTCAATTTTCAAGATTGACTATTCAATTTTTCAAGATGTTCCCTTATTAAATATTCATTCTATCATTTTTAATTTATAACTTACGCTTAATATCCATATAATTAATTAAATTAATTTACATTCAATCTATTACTTTTTTCATTTTTCACTTACATTTTATTATACTAACACAAATAATGTATATGAACTAAAGTAAAATGTATAAAATATAATCATTTTTCATTTTAGCAAATAATACCATTGTAATCGTCTCGACAATACCTTCAAAATAAGTTTAATATTGAATATTTTTTAATTAATCGTATTATTTATTTTATATTTTTACATTTTTGTTTTTCAGTTATGTTTTAATCTATACTATCTATATGTATATCTATACTATATATTAAAGAAAAATAAGTCTTGAAAAAGGTTATTTTTCAAGATTTCAATATTCAACTTTACTGTTCTTTATGCACCATGTATAACAATGTAAAACACAATCAACAATGTTGTGACGGATTGGTTATCGCTCGGGAGGTTCATAGCGCCCTAACCGAGTTCAAACATTCCTGTGCGCATAATACCCACTTAATTATACGAGTATTTAAGTGGGTCCATGTTTAGCCCCAAAATTGTCGGGGATTAGTCGGACTTATATATATATATATATATATATATATATATATATATAGAGAGAGAGAGAGAGAGAGAGAGAGAGAGTCAGGGGCGATCTATATTGATTAGTTGCTTACAACCCTTTTGAGTTGCTAATTTATATGTTATTGATCTACACTAATTTTTACACCCGCCGCATCGCGCGGGTATTGGACTAGTATATATATATATAGGGTTGGGTTCAAATACAAACCACTTTTTGGTTGTGAACGTGAGGACAACCGAGAGCGCGACATGTGGCGGATGACTAGGCGCCACGTCATGTCTACGGCGGATGACTAGGCGCGATTCATGGGAGGGCATTGAATTAAAGGAGGGGACCACACTCAAAGCCGCCACGTGTCGCGCTCTCGGTTGTCCTCACGTTCACAACCAAAAAGTGGTTTGTATTTGAACTTTCCTCTATATATATATATATAGGGAAGGGTTCAAACGAGAACCCTTATTATTTGCGCAAACGCGAGAACACTTGTGAGCCTCCCAATTTCTAAAATTAAACCTTTGTTCATAGTCTTCTTCGTTTTCTTCCTTCCTCCTGCAAATCCCCAATTCTTCTTATTGATTTCAGCATCAAGGTGAATTCATACACAACTACACAAGAACTGCAGTACGATAGGATACAGAGAAAATGTGTTCTCAACTACGCTTTCTCATCTCATTGCCACTATTTCTTCTCATTTGATTCTTCCTTTTATTCCTATAAGAGGTAATCAATTGTCAATTCAATTAAGGTTTTTTTTTCTTTTCTTTCTAATTGGTAAGAGTTGATTTTGATTTTGTTCGATGGCAGAGAAGCTGAAAGAGAAAGTGGAAGAATTTTTTGGCTGCGAGTATGAGCTTTTTTATTGAATCCACTGGTTTGATCAGGTTTGTTGGTCCTGTTCTTGATCTTCATATTCAACACAGTGGGTTTGGTTCAAAATATCACCAAAGTGATAGGTAAAACATGAGTTTGGTCAGCACTCAAGGTGTTCGATGAAATGCTCCAAACAAATATCAACTGTATTTGGGTTTAACGGCGAATATCACGGTGTTATCATATGTGATATCAAGGCATTATGAGTCTTATGAAGGCGATAGCACAACGTTATCACGTGTGATATCTCGGCGTTATCACGTGTGATATCGCGGCGATAGCACAACGTTATCACGTGTGATATCGCGGCGATAGCACAACGTTATCATGTGTGATATCTCGGCGTTATCACGTGTGATATCGCGGCGATATCACGGCGTTATCACGTGTGTTATCGCGGCGATATCACGGCGTTATCACTTGTGTTATCGCGGCGATATCACGGCGTTATCACGTGTGTTATCGCGGCGATATCACGACGTTATCACGGCGATATCACCGCGTTATCACGTGTGATATCATGGCGTTACGACGGCGGTAGTCGATGGTGGTCGGCGGCGGTCGATGGTGGTCGGCGGCGGTCGGTGGTGGTCGGCGGCGGTCGGCGGCGGTCGGTAGTTGCTGGAGGTGGTCGGCGGTGGTTGGCGGTTGAGAAAAGCGGAGATGAATGGTGGTTATTAGATTATATTGGTTAATTAAATTGAAGGTTCACAAGTGTTCTCGCGTTTTCGCAAATAGGAAGGGTTCTCGTTTGAACCTCCACCTATATATATATATATATTCGATTGATAACATTCTTTTTGAACAAAAAATCAAAAAATAATTAATCAGTGAATTATGTATTTGGCCCCACTAGCATGTCGAAAAGTATGACTAGCATACCTAAACTCTGAAAATTATGACTAAAACGTCTCTCATTAACACTATTTAAACAAATTCATTAATCTAGTTAGTTAACTCATGGATTAAAAGACAAAAATGCCCTTGTTTCTTTCTCATATTCATATTAGAAAACAACATACATATATGTGTATACATATATATAGGGGCAGGTTCAAATGTGAACCACTTTTGGTTGTGAACGTGAGGACAACCGAGAGCGCAACATGTGGTGGATGACTAGGCGTCACATTATGTCCACGACGGATGACTAGGCGATATTCATGGGAGGGCATTGAATGAAAGGGGTGGGGACCACACTCAAAGCCGCCTTTATTGACTAGTCTCCACCACGTGTCGCCCTCTTGGTTGTCCTCACGTTCACAACCAAAAAGTGGTTCACATTTGAACTTTCCTCCCCCTCTCTCTCTCTATGAACAGGCTCATAGCTCTTTATCTGGACCGTATGCACTTGTAAACAAAAGTAAATTATATGCACACATACATATTACAAACACAAGTGCATAAAGTCCCGATGAAGGATTACGAGGGTGTTGCCCAGTTTTCCGTTTTTCCTATCTGTTTTTTTTTTTTTTTTTTTTTTTTTTTTTTTTTGGGGGGGGGGGGGGGGTCTAGTGAGAAGAAGTGCTAAATATGGTGATGAGTGATTATCCACCGTTGGATGAGAAATAGAAGGACGTTAGAATGAGAATGAGATGCACACCAAGATAAAACATACCGAGATGCATCTAATCAATTCCTTTATAAGTCGCAATTCATAGAAGAGTATATATTTGATTAAAAGCAATCAACAATTTAAAAATACTTCTCATAATTGTTAAAGAAAATGACGTTTCTCGTATGATCCCATGTCTATATATGCTATCTTTAACAAGAAAAAGAAAAAAGCCATGCATAAAAAGAACTAACTAAACCTTTTAAGTCATAAGAATGACAACTATAAGAACCATATCCATAAATTTTCAAGTCTACATTTTTCACATACTATAATTTCTCCATGATAACATTTGGAGACTTTATACCACCATTTCCATTTTGCTCATCTTCCCTTTTTCTAGCCCAACAAATTCTTTGAAAATGAAAAGCAAAAATCAACAAAACCCATAGATCAAACAGAGATCTTTACTTCTGTGTATGTTTATGAACTTCAAGAATGAAAACCTTCCATATCCATGGCCTAATCATCTTCTTCATCCCTTTTCTCTCTATAGCCACTGATATCATCACTCCAACGCAACCACTTGCCATCAATCAAACCCTAATCTCATCTCGTCAAGTTTTCGAGTTAGGTTTCTTCAATTCAACCAACAATAACCTCTATCTCGGCATTTGGTACCGCCAAATACAACCGAAAACGATCGTTTGGCTAGCAAACCGAGACGCCCCCGTTAACTCATCGTCCGCGAAACTAACAATCCGCAAAGACGGCAACGTAAACCTCATGGACCGATCCGAAACCCTAATTTGGTCGTCGAACCAATCTGTATCGGCAACCAACATGGTGGCGCAACTTCTCGACTCGGGTAACTTCGTCCTTCGTCGTGAAAACGACGAAAACCCGGAAAATTACGTCTGGCAAAGCTTTGACTACCCAACGGATACCCTATTACCCGGGATGAAACTCGGGTGGAGTCGTAAAACCGGAATCAATCGGTTTTTAAGGTCGTGGAAGTTCGATAACGATCCGGGGTCCGGCGAGTACTCGTTCAAAATGAGTATCGTTGGGTACCCGGAGATTATCTTATGGCATAAGGAAACGATCGTTACACGGACCGGGGCGTGGAACGGGGGACATTTTGGCCGGACCCCCGAGATGAAAGGGTCCAAAATTCTTCAATTTGAGTTTCAGGAGACATATGATGACGTTTATTATTCATATGAAATGATAAATAGTTCTGTTTATTCTCGATTAACGATAAATTCCTCAGGGATGCTTCAACGAACAGTGTGGTCCCCGACCGCCTTGACTTGGATCCTATACTGGAATATCCCGCGGGATATTTGTGACAATTACGGGAAAACATGCGGGCGGTTCGGGATTTGTGATACCAATATTTTTCCGGTGTGCAAGTGTATGGTCGGGTTCCAGCCGAGAGACAAGCACGAGTGGTTCGATCTGCAAGATGGGTCGGGCGGGTGTGTTCGGAGCTCCGAGTTGGATTGTGGGTCGGACGGGTTTGTGGCGTTGAAGAGCATGAAATTGCCTCTAGGTACGACATCGTTTGTTGATCGAAGGATGAATTTGAGTGAGTGCGGGGAGATTTGCAAACGGAATTGTTCTTGTACAGCTTACGCTAATATGGATGTTACTGGGGGTGGGTCGGGTTGTGTTTATTGGGTTGTGGATCTTGTGGATATGAGGCAGTATGCGGAATCCGAAAGTGGTGGACAAGATCTTTACGTCAGAATTGCATCTTCTGATTTAGGTATGCTTTTTTAATTGTTTTACCTTTCCAGGATAAAGGGTTAGGTCTGTTTTGAAATGTGGAACTGTTTTATATAGTGCCAGTGTATGAAAAATTTCCTAAGGCTGTCTTCGCTTGAACGGTTTAAGTTGAACCAGTGACGGGTTTCTTGTTTTGTTAAATGAGTTCTACTTTCTGTCCGAGACTGCCTTGAGCTCAATAGTTATTAATTTCGAGCTCGAATAACTCAAACCATTTACCCTTTTAAGTCTGCATATATTTTAGCCCTTCAAATCACACATTTTAGTAGTATATATTAAGCTAATTTGGCTTGGTTTTCGTATTTATTTTCCCTTGTTTTAACTAAATGTAAGGAAACCATAAACATAATAGATAATTATAGGTATTTTTTTTGCATTATAAAAATCAGACCCACAAAAAAAGTATGAAATCTATCATTATAGACAAGAAAATAAACTGTTGGGATTTTCCCTTGTTATAAATTGTTGGTATTTTGTTTAATAAACAAAACGTGTCAAAGTTGCGTTCAGAAATCTTTTAGTATTTTTTTCATATAACATAAATTAATATATAAAAAAGTAGTTTAATAAAATTTTATTTATAACCATGGAATTCATTATTTAACTAATTACGTCTATTTGGTCAACAATTATTAATATATAAAATTACCAACATTATACGTTGGTATAATTCTATTATTGTTTATCTATCTCTTACGATATTAAAATTTCATAATATTTTGTGGGGGAGTAGTTGTAGACTTGTAGGTCGTCGTTGATTTTCCATCAATAAAGTGTTTTTTCATTAATATTTTCAATAAATTCTTAACAAAAAGAAAAACAAAATGAAAATTTGTGAAATACTCTTGATTAATATTTTTGATTTTTGATTTTTAATTCTCACATATCTTCGAAATAAATAAATGAGAAGGAGTGTAAGTTTCTAAATTTGAAGAATTTCAAAAAATTAGGAACTACTATAAAATTTATAATGGGACTTAATTACAAGCACGTCTGTTTTATGGGTGTGGCTAATTTTATTTTTCGATGTCAATAATATAAGTCAAAAAGTATATACAAAACTAATATTTGACACAAGAATTATTGCAAGTACTAAGGCTTTTTCTACAAGAACCAATAACATCCCAGAGATTTTTTAAAATCGAAAAACAAAACTTAAAATCTTCAAAAAATTAAAAAATAACATATTCAACTTCAATAAGTTTCTAATATTAAACATTATAATATTAGTTATATGATTGCAATAATTTATATACTCATGCTTTTTCTATTCTTGAAAAAGTTTTGAAGATATTTAGAGCAATTTTTTTCCTTAAAATCTTCATTTTCTCTATTTTAATTAGTTTGTTGAATATACTTTGATAGAGTTAAAGTTTGTATACATCTTATCCTTCCCGACTTTAGTCAGTGTGAGACATAATAGGTCTATTAAGTTTGGTTTGATTAATTTGATTTGGAGTTATACAATTAAAAGTTGTAACTATGATTTTGTTCATTGCAGAAGAATCACCGACGACTAGAAGTTCTAAAAATGACTCTAGCAACAACAACCATGTTGTCATGATTGTTGCCATTGCCGCTAGTATTTGTGCAACACTAATCACTTTATCAGTACTCCTTTATCTAAAGAGGAAGAACAAACGACGATTGATGAAATCCATTACATACAGAACAGGTAATTTTGACTTTAAAAGTCAAGCAGGTTATTATAAAATTATAAATTCATTAAGCATCATTACAATGACATACGAAATATAAACAAAATTAGAGACAATAAATTATACAAAAAGTAATTGTTAAATGGGAGAATAAAACTCAACCATGAGATGTTGATTTGATCCAAAAAAAAAAGGTTAATGACATTAAAACTTTGTCATGTTTACCCTTTGAAATCATAAATATTCTGAATATAATTCAAATTGGACGTAAACAAATTATAACAGAAAGAAGGAGCATTTTGTTAGTTTAGTATGATATTCATATTGTCATGTAATTTAATAATTTTTTTCCCGTATTCTCACATTCTTAATTTTTTATACTAGTCTTGTCTAAACTCAGCCTTATAACAATAGTTCTAGACTTCCTTCTAGCCCATAAAAAGTTTTGATCAAAAAACTTAGATTAGTCCAATTAAATCTTTAAAATAGAGTATAAAAGGATTTTTCCACAAAAAATTGCATATAAAAATTGATTTTAGAGATAAAAATGTTGACCTTTTAGAGTCAAAGTATACCCTGATCATGATTCATATATGATTATTTATTAGGTTTTAAGTAAAAAACTGATAATGAAACGAATCTTTATTAGGTTCCAAAGAAAGAGTCGATGGTGAAAATGTGATGGATGAACTCGATCTGCCCTTGTTTGATTTTAGGATATTGGCTATGGCCACAAACAACTTCTCAGTCGCAAATAAACTCGGTGAAGGTGGGTTTGGGTGTGTTTACAAGGTAAACATTATACTATACATATATTTTGAAATATCATATCATAAAGACGCATACAAAATTTTGAGCATATTGTTGGTGATGATATCAGGGTACGTTACCTGGAGGGGAAGTCGTAGCTGTAAAAAGGCTCTCAAAAATTTCTAATCAAGGGATTGAGGAACTCACAAACGAGGTTCAATTAATCGCAAAACTTCAACATAGAAACCTAGTTCGACTATTAGGTTGTTGTATTGAAGTCGAAGAAAAGTTGTTAATTTACGAGTTCATGAAAAATAGAAGTCTCGATACATTTCTTTTTGGTAAATTTCTTCAAATTTTGATTCTTTTTTATGTTAGACATGTGGATATTGTTGAAATTTAACACGTTCTTTCTTCTTTGAATTCATTATAGAGAAAGAGAAAAGTATGGAGCTTAGTTGGCAACTACGACTTGATATTATACATGGGATCACTCGAGGGCTTCTCTATCTTCATCAAGATTCAAGGTTTAAAATCGTTCATCGGGATCTAAAAGCAAGTAATATTTTGCTTGATGAGAAAATGAACCCGAAGATATCGGATTTTGGTATGGCGCGGATTTTTGGGAGCGATCAAATTGAAGCAAAAACAAAAAAAGTGGTTGGAACTTGGTAAGTATTGTATTGTTGTTCTTTACGCGTTCTATAATTACAATATCACGTGCCTTCGTAGACAAGTTTTCTTTTTCTCGTTATTTTTTCTAAAATTATTACAGTGGTTACATGTCACCAGAATATGCAATGAATGGCCACTTCTCAACAAAGTCGGATGTTTATAGTTTTGGGGTTTTGGTTCTAGAGATTGTAAGTGGTCAAAAGAACACAGGATCGTTGCACACAAGTAGCAAACTTAACCTCCTTGAACATGTAAGTAACAACTGTGATAGATATAACGTTCTCAATAGTGTTTTTTCAGTATATTCTTTTTCGGTGAAGAAGCTAATATATATAATTCAAATATGCTTACTTATAGAGATGGCCAAATTGGGCATGACCTTGTGTGGACTCGTTGGGGCTGGTTATGGCCCGACATCCCGAAAACAATTTACACAATTTATGAAATTTCTAAGCCCTCACTGACCTAGACGAGTGATGTATAGGCCTAATTTAGAAAGAAAAAAAGTTCTTATAAATTATAATACAAGTTTTTCAAGATGTTTAGAAGATTTCATGTTATTCTTTTTAAAATTTAAAGTTTTTCTTAAGTTTTTCAGTGTTCTAAAGTTTTTCAAAACTTTATCCCGATACCAAACTTGGGCTCGGCCGGGTTGGGCTCGGACCGCTAATTTGGCATAGTTGGTCCTAGAATTTTTGGTCGACCTGACCCAACTTGGGACCTATTTTTGGCCATCTCTACTTACTAGTCTAGTTAATTGCATTTATGTTACGGGACAACTCATAATGTTCATATCGATCTATTATGCGCCTCTGCATCTAGCACTAGGTTATATTTTAAGTTGTAATAATTTTAACATAAATTATAACTTCTCAGACATGGACGTTATGGAAAGAAGGTAAGGGTTTAGAACTAGTAGATGAATCAATTCGGGACAAATTTTTGGAAGATGAAACACTAAGATGCATACAGATAGGACTGTTATGTGTTCAAGAACATAAAGAAGACAGACCTTGTATATCAAAAGTATTGTGGATGTTGAATAATGAAATTACTCAATTGCCGCAACCGAAATACCTTGGGTTCGTTATTGGAAAAAGAAAAATTGAAGATGAGCCTTCATGCAAACAAGATGATTTCATGACTATAAATGAAGTCACAATCACGATGGTAGATGGTAGGTAGTTGAAACAAGGTTAGCTACCATCGCTGAATCTGCCAAAAGATAAGGAAGAGATATTTCAAAAAGTAATGTATGCCCTTTTTTTTAGTATTTCTATTGTACATCATATTCTTTCTTTTCAATTAACCTTTTTATAACATAATATAACATTATGTTCGATTTCTTTTTAACTAGTAATAAATATTAGTAGTAGATGTGGTAATTTCGATCTATTTTCTAAAAAATGATTTGCCTTTATAGTTTCTCTATAAATGGTTGAATTTCAAAACCTGACTATGAATGAAACATTAATGGTATGATATGTCAATAGAACTCTTTGGCAACAAACCTATGAATCAGTGGAATCTCATCTCGTATGTGCACCTACTTAACCAATATTTGTAAGCAATCATTTTTTGGTATAGAAAAGGTGCATATGCTAAATTTTGAAGGGTGCTCTTAGATATTAGAAAATGCCAGAGACGTCAACTAAAAAACTAACAAGTTCCTAAAAATAAAAATAAAATAACTTGAGAATACCTCAAAACGTGAAAGTCAACTAAAAACATAGTGGATGATTCTACGGTCATTTGACCCACATTAAAGGTACATCCGTATAATAAAAATCCCGATCCTCCTCTAAAGCCGATTGTAAATTATTTGTTTTAACCTATTATTGTTAGAAACCGATATTCAAAGATAATAATGGGACTCGATAAAACTTAAGAATAGTGTAGAAAAGCATTTTCTGAATACAACAATTCGATCTTTTTCGAATTTGGTTCACAAAATTTGTATTAGGATAATTCTTGAGTTTTCTCTCTATCTCCAAACCTAGACTGTATATATGTATATATATATATAGGAGTGAGTTCATATGAGAACACTAACTATTTAAAAAACAAAAAAATGACCGTTCATATACAAAATCATACATGATTCATAACAAGTTCATATCTGATCTCACTATCGTCTAATTTTTGCCGTTAATGTAATATCACATGTGATTTGCACAGGATTTTTTATTTTTATTTTCTTCTCCCCCCATTCGTCTATATATATACCCATTCATGTTTAACGTACTGAAATAAGAGACCAACGGTTGTTAGCGGTTATAACCGTTAACGAAAAAGATCAGGGGCTAGTTATATCCATAGTTAGGAAAGAGTTGGTGTTCTAGTTCAAGTTTTAGTTTGTAGTTTTTACTTTTTTTTTGTGTGTAGTTTACTTTACTTTCTTGTCTTTACGTTTCATGCATTTTATTTTCCTTGTCTTTTATTATTGCAATTCAATTTCCGTCTTTATTTTAAATGCAAGTAGAAGTTAATGGAATTATATTATGTCTTTTATTATAGGCCAATTCCTGGTCTTGGTACAAAGGAATGCAGGTCAATGCTGTGAGGGTCTTCAAAATAAGTTTTGCCTACACCATCTATGCACTAACTGTGTGTTACTTTTCAGGTACCATGGCGAACCCGACGTTCCCAAACGAAAAAAAAAAAAACAAAAAAAAAAAAAAAGAAGAAGAAGAAAAAGAAGAAGAAAAAAAAAAAAAAAAAAAGAAAAAAAAGAAAAAAAAAAGAAAAAAAGAAAAGAAAAAAAAAATAAAATAAAAAACCATCACCATCACCATCACCTACACCCTACACCTACACCTACACCCACACCCCTCCATATACACCAACACCTACACCCACATCCCCACACTCCCCCATCTACACCAACCCCTACACCTACACCTACACCCCTCCATCTACACTACACCTACACCTACACCCACACCCCTCCATCTACACCACACCTACACCCACATCTCCACACTCCCCCATCTACACCAACCCCTACACCTACACCCCTCCATCTACACTACACCTACACCTACACCCACACCCCTCCATCTACAACACACCTACACCTACACCCACATCTCCTCCTACATCTACACCAACACCAACACCAACTTCCAAAAAAAAAAAACGAACACCAACACCAACATCATCACCTCCTATGCATGTTTCGAGGGGGAACAATGCATCGCTATGCATCTTTCGAGGAGGAACAACTACATGTATGACGTACCTCCTACGACGTCGCGATATCCTACGTGACGACGAAATCCTAAGGCGCGACGAATCTCTCCCCCCTACATGTATGATGTACCTCCTACACTTACCCTCATGCCATATCCATCACACCCTACATGCATGATGTATGCGATACCCCAAATACCTTATGGCAGCCCCAAAGATTCATGATATAACGATGAGGGTGCCACTTGCATCACTTGATTCTGCCGATCATCATTCACCGGTTGTGAGAGCATACTTAGGTGTATCACCTCTACCAGCATCTCCAGAGCCGGAGACCGGCACCCCAGAGGTATCCTCTAGGAGAGTGAGTGAGAGTATCGAGCGAGGTCATTCACCTGGGGGTGGTGACCAAGGGTGTGAGGATGAGGAGTCGGGGGATATGACGGGGGTAGATTAGGCGGTGATGATGATCGCTCCGGAGCTTGTACCTTACATGTTCATGACAGTCACCAAAGCCTTTCACTTTCCCCTTTGGTGGACTATGATTCGATGACTCCGGTGATGACCACCCATCTGAGGGTGAGGACGACATAAGGTTTGAGGGAGACCTAACAGTCGAAGAAAGTAAGCAGAGCGAGGGAAGTAAAAGAAATGATGAGTGTGAGATAGGACCAAAGGTTTTAACTGGTCCTTCCTTCTCCTTAGGTAGACGCCGGGCAGCCACATCTGCTACCCGTACACATGTGTTGAGTACGGGTATTGAAGAAGACACCTCCCACCCAGGGGTGCAACTGCACGCCCTACCTAGCCACTCATTCATCTCTCAAAAGGTGGATGTTTCATTCCACGGGGATATAACACATCGGCTATCGCGCCCTCACTTGGAGGGTAGTGATATTGAATCAGGAGGATCCCTGCCCCGATCCCTACACTTCCTTCATGTGCACCAAAGTTTAGAGCCTTATACACTTTTAGGTACACATACTGCTAGTCTTTGTGACGCAGTCTCTGCTCCACCCATCACGATTCTGAGTGACGTGATCGGAACCTCGAGAGTGGCGTCCATGACGGACGTTTCACGATGACCGGTGGGAAGTCCTACCATGGTCACCATCACGCCAGCCATGAACGTAGGCCACACCGTTGATTCAACGGTTGTGCGAACGGGTACTCTATGTGAGCCCGGAGTTACTTACCCGACATTCGTTGTCAGGGAAATGATGGATGGCGCCCTAAAGGCTGTCCATGAGGATTTTGTACATCACCACCTCCATATACTTTACCACCTCCAGCACCGACTGCACCCAACTACCCGACTAATGAGTTGAGGGATCCTTTATCAGTGAAGTTGATCTCCAAAAAGGGAATCTCCTTGAGGATGAAGTCAACATACTTGGGTACTTTCAGCGGTCATCATATCCAGACCTTCCCGAGCACCTTTCCGAGCACCGTCCCGAGCCGGCTACCGCACCCTCTCATGTGGTAGGCCCTTCCATCCAGTGGCTCGAAGGGAAGTTTGATGATCTCAAGACGGAGGTGAGATCAGAGAGTGCGGAGGCCGAGGACTCTCTTTCAGACATACATAGAGTCCTTACGACCCCCCACCGAGCAGCGGCCGAGCCACCAAAGAGACTACACGACGACCAACAGGAACATCTTCCGGCGCCACGCCCGACACTCATATCGGCGTCGATGATCACCACTCATAGCCTGGTTGGAACTCGACGGCTGACGTTGATGGAATGAGTCAAGAGATTGTGATTTATTGTGATTTCCTCAATTCCTATCACATGCGTCCCCGCTACTGATGATGAGCTCAAGGAGATTGTCAATCTTGATGATATCTCCTCAGATGATGATGATGATGAGTACATGTAGTTTCCAGTCTCCTCCACCATCATTCGACATATCTTCACCTCCTAGATCACCTCTCCTGCGCACGCCGTCTCCTACACCTTGGGAATCTCCAAGTGTGTTGACTCAAACACCGTCTCCAATCACGAACATCTCCCCGACATTAACCGCTTACTATGGGTTGAAGATGATCGAAGAACAACCGACCGAGAGACATCAAGAGAGACCGCCACCACCACCGCCTTGGAGAGATGAGGGACCATCTAAGAAGTTCAAGGAGACAAATGCTTCAAGAAGAAAGTGATCAAGCCATCATCGTCAGAAGCGAAGAAATTGACACAAAGGGGGAAATTGTTAGAAATATTTGTTAGTTGTGTCAATTTGTAATTTCCTTAAAGTTACTTTAAGGAAATTACAAATTGACACAACTAACAAATATTTCTAACAGCGTGAGCTTATCTTAAAAACGTGCATGCAACACTTGTTTGTTATCCTTTTTTTCGAGTCTTAAGGTCATTTAAATCGAAGCTTCAACTTAAGGCTGATAAACCGATTACTTTGAAGTGCTAATATTAGATCTTAGACCCAGAGATAAGCGGATTCGAAAAACAGTTTAAGTGATGCACAAAGTTTTAAGAATTTGATAATCATGTAGAGATGGGGTTTAACATGGTTTTCTAAGATTTAGTAAGTCGGTCGAGATTTATTTATAAGTTGGCTTATCAGCTACTAGCTAGCTTATTAGGTTGTGTTTGGCAAACTAGTTGATAAGCTAGTTGTTCAGTAATAAGCTAGCTAGTAGCTGATAAGTTAGCTTATGAATAAATTACGTTTGGCAAAAACTAGCTTAAGAATATGTAAAATGACCAAAAAGGGTATTTTGGGGTATAATAATTAATATTAATAAGGGTATAACTGGAAAAGGTTACAAAAAGCTCTTGAAACACGACACCAACTAACGCTTCATTAAGCTAACTTATGGTCCATCCAAACATCTTTTAGCTTATAAGCTAGCTTATTTTTGCCAAACAAGGATTAGTCAATGGCTAGCTTATTAGCTACTAGCTAGCTTTTTTAACTATACAGTATAAGAAGCATAACTTCAATAAATCAACAATTGATTTGATTCTACATGCACAACAAGGAACATTCCAGATTATCTCTAGATCAACATGAATGACATCTAATCCCTAAATACAGACGCAATTATAAACCCTATCAACAATTTGCAAATAACATCCGAACTGGTCAACAGTGTAGTGGCGGATTCGTTAACACTTAACACTCGATGGGTTCATAGCACCCTAACCAAGTTCGAGCCTTTCCGTGCATATGCCTGTGGATATTTAAGTGGGGCCATGTTTAGCCCCCAAAATTGTCGGGGATTAGTCGGACTTTGGTCCGGACACCCTTAAAAAAAACACCCGAACTGCATAAAACTACAAGATTTGTGTTTAATTTTTAGCATGAAGTCTGATCCACATAAATAAAACAGCATAACAAGCATAGATTAATGAAGGGACAATTCTTTTGCAAGAGACCTTTAAACAAGATGGAACCAAAAAGCAAGTATACAAATTGGAACCATGCCGTCTTTTCAAGTAATAAAAGTGGTAGTTTGACCGAATATCGTCCTCAGGGATTGAACTAAAAAGTTGTTCTTAAAAGTGTGTTGAAATGTAAGATTTCAGATGGCGAGTTTGGAGAAATTTCTTTGATTTGGTGTTTTGAATGTTAACAATAATTAAAAGGAGCAAGGGTGTAAGACTCGGAATAGGATTGCAAATCAACTTTCTGTGGTCTCATGCTACAGAGAGGCTACAACATGCTTCTGGTAGAGTTAAGTTTGTATTACTTGTTTTGAAAATGATCCTCTCGGATTCTTACCGATTCCTTACAGCTTATTTCTTGATTTCCACATCTCTGTTTGTCATCAAAAATTCATCTATAAGTATTTCGATATTTTTACAAAACTTATGATTAAATAAATCTCTTCATTTAAAACTCACTCTTTTGAAACAAGTTCATATTATTATGAGAATATATGTGACTAGTGCTTTATCTCTAAAGACACCTCAAATTACTAGATTACTTAATAACCAATACATGAAATATAATCAAATTGTATGACAACAACAATAGTTTAAAAAGCAATCTTCTCAAATACACTTTTTATATCATCCAAATTGAGGTGTATCTTGATGACTTGTCTCCAAGACCATCATACCTTAACATTTCATATATTAATTAAATAATTAAGAAGTATGAACAGGATAAAAACTCATAAAAAGGCAATACACAACTCATTACTACCAAAAGTTGACCACTTAATTATAGATTATAATCCCATCATTTATCTCACACCCAAGCAAAAGGGAATTAGCCACTCATAATGAAAATTACTTGCAACAAAGTATAAGAATACATGATGTAATACTTGGAATTAAAAAGAGGAAATTAAAAGATAACACTAATCTACTTGACAAAATATAAATAATCACAAATGATGATGATACTTAATGAAACTTGGTGACAAAGCAACAAGTTTAATCAAGATTAATAAGCAACAAAATGATAAAAGGAGTAATCTAAATGATGACAATGAAAGATTAAGAGTAATGAACTAGTTATGACAATTTAAAGAAACAACTTTGATGATGATAAGTAAGAACTATAATGAAAGCAAACTTCAATCTTCAAGAGCAAGATGATAGAACCAAAATACTTCTAATATTAGAGAGAATAGGGAGAATAACAACTAATCTCTTAGTTGTGGGATGTCCTAAAGCATTACCCAACACTCCATATATATAGGGATAGAGAGGGGCCAAAAGAGTAAACTACCAATACTAGCTAAGCTTATCTAGGAAGCAACTAATTAAACACTACTAAAATATATAATAAAAGAGTTAAGATTGTTAACTAATAGACAAAGAAATTAGAATTAATTTCCAAAAAGATAAATCTAATTCCATTATCTACTAATTGCATCTTCTCTTCCCAAAAGCTCCCAATTTTCTTCTTTTACGTCTATTCTCATCCCAGCTGCTGCCTTCCCCATGTTGCAGCATCTCCTCATCCGAATCTGTCCAATAAACACAACCTTATAAGCTTTTTCGATCAATCCACAATTAAATCGCATTTCCTAGCTCTATATTGACACAAACATATTTATCCTACTAAAACAATATAATATATGCTATTTATATAACAAAGACCTTAAAATTACGTAATTAAAGATGTGTAAAAGCACTAAATAATAGTGATTATCAATTAAACACAATTAGCAACAAATTTGAATCTCTCTATACAAATCGAGATACATTCTAAACGAACGGCATAGCTTATAACGAACGGCATGAGATCGTGAGATTTCAGTAAACAAATTACAACGAACGACATAGCATATAACAAGATCTGTATACAGATTTACCATGAGATCGTGATCTCACCTCATCCAATTGAGATCGACCTTCAACATTGGCCCTCAATGCCTAGGGATTTTTTATCGTTCGGGAGTTCACAGTGTCTTAGCCGAGTTCGAACATTCGCGTACGCATACCTGAGGATATTTAAATTGGACCATATTTAGCCCCTAAAATTGCCGGGATTAGTCGGGCTTTGGCCGGACACCATTATAAAAAACATTGGCCCTCCATCAATGTCGTTCCCTGCACAAATGAAAATGACGTCACTTGACGTAAGCTATTTATAGTTGATGACGACTTTGATGATAAGTCAATTTACCTCCCTTGAAATATGAGTTATTACTAAGTTCGCTTCCTAATATAAAATGTTTGAAACCATTCACAAATAGTCCTCCAATTATTCAAAATTTGGAAATAACACCCATTTCACTTTTCTATAACAGATAAAAAAAACTCCCAAAAAATATTAGTGTGACATAAATAATTTTTAATTATATTTTCACAGCTAGAAAACTATATTGAAGTATTTAGAGCATCCACAATGAAGGTTCTTCTTGTGGTTTTTACAAGAACCTTCACTGTGGGACAGAAGTTCTTGTCCAGTCAGAGGTTCCTATTAGAACCCAGGTGCTTGTAATACTTTTTTTTTTGCTATATACTAATTTACATAAACAAAAATTATATTATAAATAAGAAAAGAATATGAGGTTTTTGCAATAACCTCCATTGTAGAGTTTTAAGGAGGTTCTTCCTTTATTGAGGTGACAATGACACGACATGTCAGGATCGATTTCGTAACAAGAAATAAACAACTCAGAAAACAAATTAAAGAAATTGCGGAATAAATACTTTAATTGGAAATCAAACTATGAACTTTAAAGATCGATTTCATTCAATACTTTCAATCACAAGTTTACACACAAAGCCTCAATCTACAAGAACAGATTTCTCATAGACGAGCAATACTTCTCTATTGCTAGGAAACTCTCTTGAGGCTCTGATTTTCTCTCAACAAAAACAATGATATCTCGTAATCTTCTCCAAAAGAAACTAACAAACTATATATACAGATTACAAGATAGACATAAGGAAAACAAATCTTCTAAACTAATTCCAAGATATTCGGAATCAATTCCTTATCTCTCCAACAGATTCTCTTCCTTATCGCATCCTTAGAAGCAGTAGTAATAAAAAGAAGTATTAACTGAAACTGTCAAAACTGACTAGCAGTAATAACTAGCAGCAATAACAAGTAGCAGTAATAACTTCTTAGCAGCAATAACAATTACTACTTCTAAGTCTTCAAACAGCAATACTAAGTAGTGACAGCAGCAGTAACTATGCATAAGTCTTCTATCATCTCCATTACTATTGCACCAGCATTAATCATCATCCGGCAACAATAACTTTGTTGACAGCAGTAATAACCACACTTAGTATTTTTCAATCAGCCCGATACTTCAGCTTCACAAAATAACCCAACAAACTCCCCCTACTTAACTGTTCATCCCTGAACATTTAAGTTTGCTAACTGTTTCTGAAACTTCAAAATCAGCTCAGTTCCCACTTGAGAGTTTTGATGATCTGACAATTTTACTCTATCCATTCACTGCAGTCTTTGAGCATCATGAACCTGATCACCATCTGCAAAATAGTACTCCTTGTCCATTCCATTGATTGTTAATGAGTAGACACCACATTTCTTGAACAGTCTCCACTCATTCACTATCTCACATGGCTGGTTCATCAGGTTTGCAACTTTTGAGGGCTCAAATAACCAGTACAAACATTCTAAAGCACTTTTAATCTTCAGAATGATGGCTTCTTCACTGTCATGCTCCAAAATATTCCCATAAAGTTGCATGCCCATCTCATACATCTCCCTGAGATTCTCCCTTGTACATACCTTCAAGATATCAGCCAGTATTCCTCCCCAACTAGCCTTTCCATCTTCCCAGATTACTTTATAATAAAGTACTCCATTCAGATCTCTCACAAACCATTCTTTCATCCTTTTCTCCACATCATTATCTACACCAACCTCTTCAGGATCAAAATCATCATCAAATTGCATCATTCTCTGATTAGTTCTTTCTATGAACTCTTTATCCATTTCAGAGAGTATAGATTTCTTTTTCCCAATGCTAAGAAGGCTTGTGCACAGACAATGATCAAAATCATATCTTTTGTCTAACAGAAAGTAGCACTGTCTACTATGAAAATTGATGGAGACCACCCTGTTTCTCTTGAATGTACACCAAGTTGTAGCTCTAACTCCTCCAAATGCTTCACAAGTCACCTCAGATACTTTCTTTCTATAATCATCTCTTGACTTTTCAAATGCAAACATGACTTTGGAGTCTTCAATGAGCTGTATAACCTCAACTTTTCCTTTAGGATCCTTCACACAGCCAATTTCATACATCTTTTTCAGATCTGCTATGCTCATTCTGGAAAACATATTGTATACTGACCTGTAGGTATCCAGCTTTCCTCCTTTACTCTCAACCATCCATACAACTTGCTTATCCTGTTCTTGAGAATCCCAATAAATAATTTCAGAACCTGCAGAGTCATGCACCAGTTTTAGCTTCTTAGCAGACTTCTTGTAGGCTATGGACTTCTTTCTTTTTGCATCACTAGCTTTCTGTTGCTCTGAAGGTTGAGAACCACCTTCTTCCATAACATCATCCTCAACCCTCTCATCTTTCTTTTTCTCTTCAATCCTCTCCTCTTTCTCTTTCTCTGCTTCAGATCCTTTCCCTTTTTCAACTTCCTTCTCTTTTTCAGGTTCTTTCTCATCCTCCTTCTCTTTCTCCTCACCAACAAGCACATCATGCTTTTTCTTACTTCTTCTTTGTATCAAGGGCGTCTCTTCTACCTCTTCCTTTTCTTCCTCATCCTCTCTCTTCTTTTGCATAGCCTCTCTTTCTTTGTTGTATCTGTCCTCTATCTTCTTATCAGACCAACCTGCAAACATGCTCCCAGTCCCACCAACAGCATTTACCAAAAACCTGATTCTTCCCTTTCTTTCCTCAGTCTTGGAAGTCTGCCTTGTTCTCATTGCTACCTTCTTAGGCTGAACTTTCTTAGGGTGGGGTTTTGATTTTGATTTTGGCTTTGCTGGAGTCTTCTTCACCACAGCCTGATCTTCTTCCTCTTGTAACTTTCTTGCCACCTCCATTGATGCCTCTTGTTCAGCTGCTATCTTCTTAGCTCTTTCTAGTTCTTCAGGAGTCATCAAAGAGTATATTGTCTTCAAAGACATTTCTTCTTCAACCTCCTTAGGAATCTGCTTGGCCTTCTTCTTCTTTGGTTCTTCAATCATGATTGCCTTTCCTTTATCCTTTGGATCAGTCTTCTTCTGTTCAGCCTCCTTAACACTTTTCTCCTTTATCACTATTCCTTTGGTCTGGGGAATGACCTTAGGAGTAGCTTGTGGTAACACCACCAATGTTTCAGCAGAAACCCTTTCATCAACATTTACCTCTGTAGCAGCCTTTGAATTTGTCTCCTTAGTCTTCTCAACACCAGACTTTTTCTTCTCTTCAGATAATGCTACTTTCACAACATCTGATTTCACTTTTAACTCCCCCTTAACCTTTGGCTTCTCCCCCTTTGTGAATGTAGCTAGGGTAGCATATCTTCTTTGAAGGGCTGAAATCTGCATACTCTGAAGAGCAAGCTTAGCACCCTGAGACTGACATTTCTTGTAGACATCAGAGATCAGTTGGTTATGAGTTTTGATCATTTTCTCCAAAATCTCCATCCTGATAGCTGTTTCATCATGATTGGAGTCATGAGCTTGAAACTGAGCATCATGAGTCTGCAAGTCTTTGGCTATGGCAGCCAATGAATCCATCAATTCTTTTTGTGTCAAGCTACCCTCACCAGGTTTAGAAGTTGAGCCCTTCTGTCCTGGATCTTTGGGAATTTTAGTAGAAATTTTTAGCCTAGCTGAAACACTGTCTACTCCCATGGTTTCTTGGCACCTGGGTCCTCTAGATGATTTCTCATTAAGAGTTGCCGTGGAGGGGGTCTTATTGATGTTCACACTTTCCTGATGCACACCTTGTGCAACACCAGTAGTGTGAGCCACACCATCCACATGCCCATCCATCTCCTTAGAAGGCACCTTCAAAACAATGGAGTTGGGGGACACTCCTTGGGTTTCCCTTTGGTCAAACTCAAGTGAAGAGTGCTCCACAAGAGGGCTTATAGGCTCATGTTTCTTAGATCCAGAGGAGGAAGGAGCTCCTTTGATCTTTCTGTGATATACTTTTAGTGCAGGGGTGGGGTTAACATGAACAGGAGTCAGAGGGGTATTTGAAGTAGTAGGTGTGGGTAGGTCATCAGAGGGTGTGCTTGAATGTGTGGGCTGCAAGCCTGATGCCTCACCTATGGGGGGAATCACTCCCATCATTGTAGGGAACAATGGTGTGATTGTAGAGATACCACCTCTTTTCATGTTTGAATACATTTTGAAAGAGGGGTCATTCCTGTTATAGGTCTGACCAATGGCAGGTACATCCGTCAATTCCAAGTTAATGACTTCTTGGACAAATCTTGGATACATGTAAAAAGCTGTTGAAGTGGATTTGGGATCCAGATTTGACACAAGATTTTCAAAAATCATGTTTGAAAAAGTGAACTATCTGGATGTGGCTAAGCAAACTAAAGCAGATGCAATAGTGCTTCCAAACTCACTCCATCCAGAGGTTTTTCTTGAAAAACAATGTATCAGGATATGAACAAGAAACTTCCATTGATGGCCAAACTTGTTTTTCTGAATTTTCAAAGATTTCAAGGAGCCTTCTGTTGGGAATCGTAGGCTACAAAACATGCACAGCGGAAAGGAATTGCCCGATTCCCAATCGAGGATCCAATCCTAAACTCATACAGACACAAAAGAGGGTTATGAAAAATTACCTCGTTGTTGGTTTACGCGAACAAAAACTGGACTGCTGGCGGGGAATACACCACTACTGCACCACCGTGAGATCGGTTGCTAGACCACCTCGGGTTCCTCCTTGAAATCGATGGAGAGAGAGGGATGGGAGGGTTTTGGTTTCTCTCTGGGGTTTCTTTTCAGTTAAGATTGATCGAATGAACAAACTGACCAGGGTTTGCCATATTTATAATTTTAAATATGGTAATACCCAATAAAGAAAGCCCGTTTGATTAAAAAGCCCATTAAGGTTATTTAATCAAACTCAAACTCTTTATTTAATTAATAAACTATTAATTAAATAACTTAACCCTTTAATTAATTAATTAACTATTAATTAATCCAATAAAATATTTCAACTGATATTTTATATATAAAACTAAATAATAAATAACTATTTATTATTTATTTCCTACTCAATAATTAATTTGTACTAATTAATTATTCCATCAAACCACTTGATCTCCAATTGGGTGTGTAGCAGTGTGACCCACTAGTGTCTTATAACATTGGACACGGTAAACCCTGTTATAACATTGGACATGGAGTGGAGGATTCATTTCTTAAAATCAAGTATTTCTTGACTCTGATTTCGATTGCCTGCAGTAACGGATATTACTAAATAACCCCTGTTATTCTATCCGAGCGTGGCCACGCGTTTTCTGCCAATCTTAATCGTCAAGGGGCCCGGAAATATCTCTCTTTTGAAAGAGGTGCAAATCCCTTCTTGACTACTTGCATTTGGATCCACGGCTTCCGCTGCATCTAGTCACGTCCCGTATAGCCGCCCTGTTACGGTGCAGCGTTAGTACGTGCTAAGAATACAGTAGTCCTCGCGTTTCCAAACCAAGTATCTCAGGTCTAAGGACAACCTATCAAGTCAATGCTTATGACTGAGGCTCCATGAAGCAGACTTGATTACTGGTCACATCCAATACCCAAACACTCTGATGAGTATCTACAAATACTTGGTCACATCACTTGTGCTTTTATTCTCTACTTTGAATAAATCATCAAGTATTTATAATAGCGTTAGACTCCCTATTGAAATTCCCATTTCAATAAGTGGCTACGGAAATTTAGATTTTATACAAAACTTTGCAAAATCACGGATACGTTAAATATGCAAAAATAGTTAATTTAGAACAATCATGAAAATAAAACCTCCATTTATTTCAAACACACTGTGAAATAAAAACTTTACATGATTACATTGTTTCTAAATTAAACTATAGTAATAATTAATAAACTAAGAACTAGCTACTGGCTTCCAGGTACTGCATCCCAATGGAATTCGCATGTGCCTCATGCTTTACCCTTGCTAGTGGCTTTGTCAGCGGATCTGTGACATTGTCTTCTGTTGGAATCTTGCATATTCTCACATCTCCTCTTCCAATGATCTCTCGGATGAGGTGATACTTTCTGAGCACATGTCTTGACTTGTGATGCTCTCTAGGTTCCTTTGCTTGCGCCACGGCTCCTGAGTTATCACAGAATATATCGATCGGTCTCGAGATACTGGCAACCACTCTGAGATCCGATAGAAAATTCCTTAGCCAGACAGCTTCCTTTGCCGCATCGGATGCTGCAATGTACTCTGCTTCTGTAGTTGAATCTGCAATTGTGTCCTGCTTCGAGCTCTTCCATGAGATCGCACCTCCGTTAAGGGTAAAGACGTACCCTGACTGTGACCTGAAGTCATCTCTGTCGGTCTGGAAACTAGCATCAGAGTATTCGGTGACACTAATTTCATCCTCAGTACCTCCAAAGACCAAGAACATTTCTTTCGTTCTTCTCAGATATTTAAGAATATTCTTGACAGCCACCCAATGGGGTTCACCCGGATTCTGTTGGTATCTGCTCGTAACACTTACTGAGTAAGCAACATCGGGCCTAGTACACAGCATGGCATACATAATCGATCCAATTGCAGAAGCATATGGGACCGATTTCATCTTGTCCTGATCTTGACTAGAAACAGGACACTGTGTTTTACTTAACACTATGCCATGTTGCATCGGTATGAATCCTTTCTTGGATTCATCCATCCTGAATTTCTTCAGGATTTTATCGATATACGTACTTTGGCTAAGCCCGATAAGCCGCTTAGATCTATTTCTGTAGATCTTTATACCGAGTATATAAGCGGCTTCTCCAAGGTCTTTCATCTGGAAACATTTGCTTAACCAATTTTTAACACTCTGTAAAGTTGGTACATCGTTTCCTATGAGTAGAATGTCATCTACGTATAAGACCAAGAAGGTTACTATGCTCGCACTGAACTTAGTGTAGACACACGGCTCGAACTCACTTTTGGTAAAACCAAACTCTTTGATTCGCTCATCAAAGTGTAAGTTCCAGCTTCGAGATGCTTGCTTCAATCCATAAATGGATTTTAGCAACTTACACACCTTATTAGGATTCTTAGGATCTTCAAACCCCTCTGGTTGTTCCATATAGACATCTTCTGTTAACTTTCCATTCAGAAAGGCTGTCTTGACGTCCATTTGCCAAATCTCGTAGTTAAAATACGCTGAAATAGCCATAAGAATCCTAATTGAGTTTAACATGGCCACTGGTGAAAAGGTTTCATCATAGTCAATGCCATGAGTTTGCGTGAATCCTTTTGCAACCAGTCTGGCTTTGAAGGTGTGTACGTTCCCATCCATGTCGGTTTTCTTCTTGAAAACCCATTTGCGTCCAACAACCTTACAGTGTTGTGGCAAATCAGTCAACTCCTAAACTTGGTTGTCGTACATGGATTGCATCTCGGCCTTCATGGCTTCCTGCCATTGTTCAGACTCACTGCCTGACACAGCTTCTCCATAGGATGTTGGTTCATTTATGTCTCCGCTATCTTGAGAGACTAGGAACCCAAGATACCTATCTGGTTCTTGTCTTACCCTGCTGGATCTGCAAAGGTCCTGTGTTTGCACTTCCTCAATCGGCTCTGATTGAGGTTCAACATTGTTATGTTGAATTTCTGGCTCAACAACTGGTGTAGTGTTTTCTTCGTCTACTACCTGTAGATCTACATCCTTTCTGGTGTTTTCTAGACTGAGAAACTTTTCTTCCAGAAATTTTCCATTTCGAGCAACAAAAACTTTGTTATCTTCAGGGTTGTAGAAATAATATCCCACGGTGGTCTTGGGATATCCAACGAAGAAACACTTGTCGGATTTGGGTTTGAGATTTTCTGAGGTGGGTCGTTTGACGTAAACCTCACAACCCCAAAATTTCAGAAAAGATATGTTGGGTTTCTTACCCTTCCATAATTCATATGGAGTCTTTTCCACCGACTTTGTTGGCGCTCTGTTCAGTATGTGTGCCGCTGTTTCGAGCGCATGTCCCCAGAATGATATTGGCAGCGAAGAATGACACATCATCGTTCGTACCATGTCAAGCAAAGTACGATTTCTCCTTTCTGATACGCCGTTCATCTGAGGTGTATACGGAGGTGTAAGTTGGGATACAATCCCACACTCCATTAGATGATTGTCAAACTCGTCACTGAGATATTCGCCACCACGATCTGACCGTAAGAACTTGATCCTCTTGTCAAGTAGATTCTGTACTTCATTCTGATATCCCTTGAATTTCTCAAAGGTTTCAGATTTATGTCTCATCAAGTAGACATAACCATACCTACTGAAGTCGTCAGTAAAGGTAATGAAGTACCGGTATCCTCCTCTTGCCACATGACTGAAAGGTCCACACACATCTGTGTGGATTATTTCAAGCAAGTCAGTAGCCCTTTCATTTTCATTGTTGAAAGGTTGCTTTGTCATTTTGCCAGATAAACAAGACTCGCAATTATCAAAAGGTTTATAATCGAAATTGCCAAGAAAACCTCCTTTTAGGAGTAGTTCAACGCGTTTCTTGTTTATATGGCCCAAACGACAATGCCAGAGGTAAGTCTGATCCTAAATATCCTTGGATCGCTTACTTATATGATAGATTTCACTACTGTTGTCTTGTAGATTTACTGTATATAGACCATTCACGGGTGTAGCCTTAAAATAGAAATTATTATCTTTAAAAACAGAAATCATTTTATAATCGTATTTATAATAAAACCCTTGGTCTACTAACAAATCAAAAGACAAAACATTCTTAATCATATTTGGAATATAATAACAATTATCCAGTTCCAAAACTAGACCCGAGGGTAGACTAAGACTATAAGATCCTACAGCTTCAGCTATCAGCGGTGTGCCTTCGCCAACTCGTAGGTTCGAACGGTCCTTCCTCAGAGTCTTTCTTCTAGTGAATCCCTGTAAATGATTACAAATGTGGTTACCACTGCCTGTATCAATTACCCATGATTCATAAGAAGTGATTAAGCAATCTATCATAAAGATACCTGGAGCATCGGGTAAACCGATCTCTATCTGGTCGATATTCATCGAGTGCTTGCAAATATCCTCGCTGCCGCACTCTGGGCAACTCAGATCTCCCAGCTCATCAATTATATCAGTGTTCATGAGATTCGCATGTTCGGGTGCTGGCTCTAGACTGGCCAGGATATCTTCATGAACTTTATCCACGTCGTTCTTTGGTTCCTTCATGTAGGCACTAGCTGTGTCCTGAACTTCCTTTGTGAGGAAGAACCACATGAGATACACTAACTCTTCCTGAGTCATCTTGTACCCCAGACGTGATAAACATTTAAAAAGCCTTCTTATTTCTATAAGATGGTTTTTAACTGACTGACCCTTTTGCAGCTTCAGGGAGAGAATCTCTTGCATGATCAAAAGCTTGCCCGTATGTTTGTAGAAACCTAACTGGTTTTCCACATTTCTCACAACCTCGTGACAAAATTTTACTCTTAAGTCTCCCGTGAACTCGGGTGACATAGAGAAAACTAGAATGGACATTACATCCGATTCATCTGCCATGAATCTGAAATATTCAGCAAATTCCTCTTCAGGGGCATTGCTTTTAGGTCGTGACATGGGCTTATTGATCACATAAAGCTTACCCTGGGCACTCAAAACATTCTGTAAGTGTAACTTCCAAACTGGAAAGTTCTGGCCCGTAAGCTTCCACTTGCCCGTAATAAGGCGAAGTGATTCCTCAGGTGAATAAAACGGAATGCTAATTGGAGACATCTACAGAAGAATATAAATTCCAATTTAGTTTATAATTATATAACTCTAATAAATTATTACCCTTAAAATAAATTTATTAGACTAGAATCCATATTTCACATGTGTCGGGAAGCATGTGATCATGTCAAACCGACTCATGCGATCTATGGTAGGTAAAACTATACCAATCGTATTCCAATCTCGAAAATACGACTTCTAGATCGTCGGGACATCGGATATTTATAGTCCGTGCATATTTAGTCCCTCTAGTGCATTTTGGCCTGGTACCACCCAGTGAATAAATAATTACCAAAATAGATTGCACCACCCGGGACCTGGACAAACTCTGGCCGGTACCACCCGGAGATAATTCGCAGAGTTTTATCACCCTCCAGTTTCGGTTTGAACACGGGCGTTCATAGTGTGTGCACTTACAACGCCCTATGTACCTTACACCGGAGGTGCCCCCAAAGTGGGTTGCATTTGCTAATCTATGATTTGAACAAGGGTCAAAATTGCCAGTTTCCTTTTTCAAAAACTTTGAAAAACTGGATCCAAACACTAACTGTATTTGTATCATTTTAATTTTTTAAACAATTTGTTCAAAAAGGCAATTTATATTTAATAGCAATTACGTAAATTAAACAACCACGCAATTTAAATATAAAAAGCATAGTCATAGCCTAAACCCTTAAACTAATGTTGTTTTGTGAGCCAACACAAAACAACGGTCTCAACCCTAAGTGACAAAAGTCTTTCAACTTTTGGCACTCCCACTGGCTCCGAGATCCATGGCCATCGTCTTGTCTCCGTCTCGATGTAATTAAAATAACTATTACAAATGGGCTTTAAATGGCACGCAGGCCTCCCAACTAGTCTAACAAAAAAATTAAAATTACAAAAAGGGTTGTAAATGGCACGCAGGCCTCCCAACTATTCTTAAAACGGATAAAAACACAAACACGGGTCTAAAAGGGTTCAGCCATGACTCAATATAATTAAATAATTAAACGCAATTAGATAATTATAAAACTAACATTTAATTTTGGAAACTTAAAATTAAAACAATCTTGAACCGCTTTAACCTATCTGGTAAAAACGATTCTTAATTCTAGACCTTATCTGAAAACGAATCTCGCACGAGACCCGTTTACAAAACTTATCGAAAAACATATTGGTTACGATCTCGTTAATCAACTAATCGTGACCATCGAACAATGGTTTATTTCCGCTAACGACGATGACGACGAATGCCACCATCGCCGCCCGTTCGAGAACAACCGGCAACAGCCGATGCCACCCAACGGCAGCCATCGACCGCCGCTGTGGCTGTCGCTCTCGATTGCGACGACGACAGCAGCAATCGCCGCCATCGCCGCCGCCGTTCCGGCGAAAACAAAACACGCCACCGCCATCGCTAAACCACCAACGACGGCAGCAGCTTAGCGCCACCACCGTCGCCGTGGATGCGACGACAGCAGCAGCCACAGCCACCACCATCGCCGCTCGATCGGCTCTCGTGAAACAACCACCATTGACCTCCACCACCACAATCGGTGGTGTGGCGACGTCGATCTCAATTAACCACCGCCGCCACCATCGACCGACAGCAGCTACGGCTGCCGCCATCGACCGGTGGTCCCGATTCGGGAATCGCCACCACCACCACTATCGGTGGTGCGGTGGTGGCCTTCGACTGCAACCGACACCGCAACCACCAATCGGGTGGTGCGGCCGGCGATCACGACAGCGGACGCCGCAACCACAATCTGTGGTGCGGCCGGCGTTGTTTTTCCCGGTGGTTGGTGGTTCGATCGGCTAACTGCCGTCGTTCCACCACGGTTTTCAATTTGACAGGTTTACGATAAAAAACATAATTTTTATAAAACCTATTTAACCAACAATTATATAAACCTGATCTGTAGGTCTAGGAAGTGGCTCTGATACCACTGTTGGGAATCGTAGGCTACAAAACATGCACAGCGGAAAGGAATTGCCCGATTCCCAATCGAGGATCCAATCCTAAACTCATACAGACACAAAAGAGGGTTACGAAAAATTACCTCGTTGTTGGTTTACGCGAACAAAAACTGGACTGCTGGCGGGGAATACACCACTACTGCACCACCGTGAGATCGGTTGCTAGACCACCTCGGGTTCCTCCTTGAAATCGATGGAGAGAGAGGGATGGGAGGGTTTTGGTTTCTCTCTGGGGTTTCTTTTCAGTTAAGATTGATCGAATAAATAAACTGACCAGGGTTTGCCATATTTATAATTTTAAATATGGTAATACCCAATAAAGAAAGCCCGTTTGATTAAAAAGCCCATTAAGGTTATTTAATCAAACTCAAACTCTTTATTTAATTAATAAACTATTAATTAAATAACTTAACCCTTTAATTAATTAATTAACTATTAATTAATCCAATAAAATATTTCAACTGATATTTTATATATAAAACTAAATAATAAATAACTATTTATTATTTATTTCCTACTCAATAATTAATTTGTACTAATTAATTATTCCATCAAACCACTTGATCTCCAATTGGGTGTGTAGCAGTGTGACCCACTAGTGTCTTATAACATTGGACACGGTAAACCCTGTTACTATCTTGCACATAATCCTAACACCTTCATATCCCATTTGGGCCAAAGCTGTAAAAATATCAGTTGTAGAAATAGAAAACTCACCTCCTTCATCATCTAGATGTAAACACCTTCGAATGGTAGATTCAGTTACAGACAGAGGTCTGTCACACACAGAGGTTTGAATCGTCTTTGTCCCATTCACTGATTCAACTCGTGCATTCCTCCAAAAGTCCTTTTGATGTGCAATATAGATCTTTGGATTCAGAAGAATGCCATGAGCAAGAGTTGAAGCTTGAAGAAAATCCACAATATCATTGAATCCTTCTGATTTCTTCCCTTTGGATAGAAATCCCACCTTGTTGTGCTCCTCGTGAAATCGCAAATCATCCATGATGTTAGAACACACAAAATCTATGCACGAAAACAGAGAATCAATGAAAACAAACAAGATCGCACAGAATTGCACACAATGGCCTTAGAATTCCAAGGGTTTTGGAGTTAGGGTTTTGAAAATAGCCGTTGTGAAAAAGGCGGTGATACAGGGGCTATTTATACATTCCCAAGGTAGTTAAAAGCAGCAATAATGAGATAAGCAGCAATAACGGTTTGAGAAGTAGTAACTACAAACCCTAGATAAAAGCAGTAATAATCGAGCAGCAATAACAGATAAAGCAGCAATAACGAAACTAGCAGCAATAATCAACTAGCAACATTAATACTACCAGCGGCAATAATGACCTGTGCAATACTAAGAACATTGGAAGTGCAACAGTAAAAAACCCAATAATTCTTAATACCAGCAATAGCACCCGATTATCACTTTAACCTTTCTTAGCAGCAATAAGGTCCGATTGGCAGCAATAACCAATCTCAGCAGCAATAATGTCCGATTGGCAATCGAAGCAGCAATAATGTCCGATTGGCAATCTCAGCAGCAATAATGTCCGATTGGCAGCAATAACCAATCTCAGCAGCAATAAGGACATTGTTCAGCAGCAGTAACTTTCTTTTTGCATCCGTGTCACTGAAATCACTAAAGAAACACATCAAACACACCTTGAGGTATACAAATACATAGGATACAAGATTTTACACATAATAGATAAAGAAACATCATTCAGAATTGATCATGCCTACACTTGTGATCAAAAACTTGAATCTCTCCACATCAAAAGCTTTTGTGAAAAGATCAGCATATTGATAGTCAGTGTGCACTTTCAATACTTGAATAAGTTTCTTTTCATTGGAATCCCTAATGAAATGATATTTGATCTCTATGTGCTTGGTTTTGGAATGCTTGACAGGATTATTAACAATGCTTATGGCACTGTTATTGTCAATGTAAACAGGAGTGTTAAGAAAGGTAATACCATAATCCAACATCTGATTTTGTATCCAAAGAACCTGTGAGCAGCATTGTGCAGCTGCTACATATTCAGCTTCTGCTGTGGATGTTGATACTGTGGTTTGCTTCTTACACTGCCATGACACAAGTCTTGCACCCAAAAACTGACATCCACCTGAAGTGGATTTTCTATCCAAGCTTGCACCTCCATAATCACTATCAGTTTAGGCCAAGAGCTCAAAAGGAGAATCATATGGATACCAAAGACCCAATCTTGGTTGTCCCTTCAGATATCTGAATATTCTCTTTACAGCTTGAAGATGAGAATCCTTTGGCCTAACTTGAAATCTTGCACACACACAGACTGCAAACATAATGTCAGGTCTGCAAGCTGTGAGATACATAAGTGATCCAATCATGGATCTGTATTGATGTACATCTACTTCCTCCCCCCTCAACATCAGCTGTCAATTGTTTGTGAGTCTCCATAGGTGTTGATGCTGATTTTGCATCCAGAAATCCAAACTTTATAAGCATATCGCTGACATACTTGGATTGATTGATAAGTATGCCATCCTTCTTCTGCTTGACTTGCAATCCAAGGAAGAATGTTAGTTCTCCCATTGAGCTCATCTTGAATCTCCTGTGCATTAGATCCTCAAACTCTTTGCACATCTCCTCCTTTGTGGAACCAAAGATAATATCATCCACATAGATCTGCACCAATAACAAATCTGATCCATTTTTCTTTATGAACAAAGTCTTGTCTATAACTCCTCTTTCAAACTTGTTTTCCAAGAGATAGGTAGACAGAGTGTCATACCAAGCTCTTGGTGCTTGATGTAAACCATACAATGCCTTCCTTAGTTTGTAGACTTTGTCTGGAAACTTTGGATCTTCAAATCCTGGAGGCTGACACACATAGACCTCCTCTTCAATCTTCCCATACAAAAATGCACTTTTTACATCCATCTGATACACCTTGAACCTTTTGTATGAGGCAAAGGCTAGGAACAGTCTTATGGCTTCAATTCTTGCAACAGGTGCAAAAACATCATCATAATCAATTCCCTCCTCCTGAGTGTATCCCTGTGCAACTAGCCTGGCTTTGTTCTTGATCGCAATGCCTCTCTCATCCTTTTTGTTCCTGAAAATCCATTTTGTGCCAATTTCCCTATGTCCTCTAGGCAAATCAACCAAATCCCATACATGTTGTAGCACAACTGAAGTAGTTCTTCGTGCATAGCTACTATCCAACTGGGATCTTTCATGGCATCAAACACCTTCTTTGGCTCAGTCTGAGAAAGAAAACATGAAAACATTGCTGAATTTGGATTTTGAAAACCCACAGCCTTACTTTGTTTCCTTGTAATCATTGGAGATTGCATGTCTCCAATCACCAAGCTTGATGGATGATTCTTTTGAGTCCTAGTCAGATGTAGAGGTTCTTCAGAAAGATTTACTCCGAAGTTGGACTCATAAGCATCCCCTTCTTCATTCAAAATAGTGGAATCAAGCACATTGGTGTGGGGTTCATCTAGATTTGTGATGCTCATATCAGAAGACTGAGAATCATCAAGATAGTCCTCTTGGTGTGTGATTGGAGGATCTGTGATACTCATGTCTGATGAGTGTGAATCATCTGCATCATCTTCTTGTGGTGAGACTGGATGATTCTGAATATGTTCCTTCTCTGTTTGATTTTCCTTCTAACTTTGACCTTCTCTAGTCTCCTTTTGACCTGTGATACTCATGTGTAATGAGTGTGAATCATCTGCATCATCTGCATCATCTTCTTGTGGTGAGACTGGATGATTCTGAATATGTTCCCTCTCTGTTTGATTTTCCTTCTAACTTTGACCTTCTCTAGTCTCCTTTTTGTTGGGAACCGGAGGCGATAAACGCGCAGCGGAAAAACATAAAACCGATTCCCAATCGAGGATCCAATCCTAAACATTACAGATACAATAAAGTGGGTTATAGGGTGTTTACCTTTAAGCGAAAACAACTGGAATGCAAGCAGGGGATACACTGCTACTGACACGATCCGAGAACTAGTTGCTAGACCACCGTGGATTACCCCGAAAAACGACTCCGGTCGTCCCGTGCTTTCTTGGCCGCCGGTTTTGGGAAGGAGAGAGAAATAGAGAGTTTTTGCTTGAGGAATAAGTTATTGATCTTCTTACTTATTACCCTTAGGCCTTTATTTATATGGATAAACCAGGCAGTGTTTGATACCATATATAATTCCTCATAATTATCTCCATAATTAATCAAACTGATTAATTATATAATTTCCCAAATAATTAATTAATTAATTATAAATAAATAATTTAACTAATTATCAATTTCTTCCTCTCTTTAAACAATTAATAAACAATTAATTATTTCTCACATAATCCAAACGTTCTCAATTTTAGTGTGCAGCGGTGTGACCTACTAGTGTCTTATAACATTGGACACAGTAACCCTGTTACTGTCTCGCACACAATCCTAACAGACTCCCACTTGTGCTAGACATGTAACTGAACTGTTACCATTAGCCTAAGGAGGTCCCTAGCCAGACACTTAGGTTAACCAGGTTATAAGATCTCTTATATCCAGAGATACAATTCACGCTTGAATTTGTACACAGGTTCATTCCTTTTGCACACGATATTTCTAAAATGAATTTGAGACATGGAGTGGAGGATTCATTTCTCAAAAACAAGTATTTCTTGACTCTGATTTCGATTGCCTGCAGTAACGGATATTACTAAATAACAACTGTCATTTTATCCAAGTGTGGCCACGCGTTTTCTGCAAATCTCAATCGTCAAGGGGCCCGGAAATATCTTTCTCTAGTAGAGGTGCAAATCCCTTCTTGACTATCTGCATTTGGATCCACGGCTTCCGTTGCATCTAGTCACGTCCCGTATGGCCGCCCTGTTACGGTGCAGCGTTAGAACGCGCTAAGAGTACAGTAGTCCCCATGTTCCCAAACCAAATATCTCAGGTCTAAGGACAACCTATCATCAAGTCAATGCTTATGACTGGGGCTCCATGAAGCAGACTTGAAACTGGTCACTTCCAATACTCAAACACTCTAATGAGTATCTATAAATACTTGGTCACATCACTTGTGCTTTTACTCTCTACTTCGAATAAATCATCAAGTATTTATAATAGCGTTAAACTCCCTATTGAAATTCCCATTTCAATAAGTGGCTACGGAAATTTAGATTTTATTGCAAGACTTTGCATAAATCATGGATACATTAAATCTGCAAAAACAGTTTAACTTTTGAAACAATCATGAATTAAAACCTCCAATATTTCTATCACACTGTGAAATAAAACTTTACATGATCTAATGTTTCAAAATTAAACTACTGTAATAATAATAAACTAAAACTAGCTGCTGGTGTCCAGGTACTGCATCCCAATGGAATTTGCATGAGCCTCATGCTTCACCCTTGCTAGCGGCTTTGTCAGCGGATCTGCGACATCTCCTCTTCCAATGATCTCTCGGATGAGGTGATACTTTCTGAGCACGTGTCTTGACTTGTGATGCTCTCTAGGTTCCTTTGCTTGGGCCACGGCTCCCGAGTTATCACATAATATATCGATCGGTCTAGAGACACTGGCAACGACTCTTAGATCCGATAGAAAATTCCTCAGCCAGACAGCTTCCTTTGCCGCATCAGATGCTGCAATGTACTCTGCTTCTGTAGTTGAATCTGCAATCGTATCCTGCTTCGAGCTCTTCCACGAGATCGCGCCTCCGTTTAGGGTAAAGACGTACCCTGACTGTGATTTGAAATCATCTCTGTCGGTCTGGAAACTAGCGTCAGAATAGCCGATGACACTAATTTCATCCTCAGAACATCCAAAGACCAAGAACATATCTTTCGTTCTTCTCAGGTACTTGAGAATGTTCTTGACAGCTACCCAATGAGGTTCTCCTGGATTCTGTTGATATCTGCTCGTAACACTTACTGAGTAAGCAACATCGGGCCTAGTACATAACATGGCATACATAATCGATCCAATTGCTGATGCATATGGTACCGATTTCATCTTGTCCTGATCTTGATTAGAAACAGGACACTGTGTTTTACTTACACAATGCAATGTTGCATCGGGATAAATCCTTTCTTGGATTCATCCATCCTGAATTTCTTCAGGATTTTGTCAATGTACGTACTTTGGCTAAGTCCGATAAGCCGCTTAGATCTATTTCTGTAGATCTTTATGCCAAGTATATAAGCGGCTTCTCCAAGGTCTTTCATCTGGAAACATTTGCTTAGCCAACTCTTAACACTCTGTAAAGTTGGTACATCGTTTCCTATGAGTAGAATGTCATCTACGTACAAGACCAAGAAGGTTACTATGCTCCCACTGAACTTAGTGTAAACACACGGCTCGAACTCACTTTTCGCGAAACCAAACTCTTTGATTCGCTCATCAAAATGTAAGTTCCAGCTTCGAGATGCTTGCTTTAATCCATAAATGGATTTTAGCAGTTTACACACTTTATTAGGATTCTTAGGATCTTCAAATCCTTCTGGTTGTTCCATATAGACGTCTTCTATTAACTTTCCGTTCAGAAAGGCTGTCTTGACGTCCATTTGCCAGATCTCGTAATTAAAGTACGCTGAAATGGCCATCAGAATCCTTATCGACTTTAACATGGCTACTGGCGAAAAGGTTTCATCATAGTCGATACCATGAGTTTGCGTGAATCCTTTTGCGACCAGTCTAGCCTTGAAAGTGTGTACATTCCCATCCATGTCGGTTTTCTTCTTGAAAACCCATTTACGTCCAACAGCTCTACAGTGCTGGGGTAAATCAGTCAACTCCCATACTTGGTTGTCGTACATGGACTGCATCTCGGCCTTCATGGCTTCTTGCCATTGTTCAGACTCACCGCCTGATACAGCTTCTCCATAGGATGTTGGTTCATTCAAGTCTCCACCATCCTGAGAGACTAGAAACCCAAGATACCTATCTGGTTCTTGTCTTACCCTATTGGATCTGCGAAGGTCCTGTGTTTGCACTTCCTCAATCGGTTCTGATTGAGGTTCAACATTTTCATGTTGAATTTCTGGCTCAACAATCGGTGTAGTGTTTTCTTCGTCTACTACCTGTAGATCTACATCCTCTCTGGTGTTCCCGGAATCGAGAAACTTTTCTTCCAGAAATTTTCCATTTCGAGCCACAAAGACTTTGTTCTCTTCAGGGTTGTAGAAGTAATATCCCACGGTGGTTTTGGGATATCCTACGAAGAAACACTT
Organism: Centaurea solstitialis; assembly: GCA_030169165.1. Taxonomy (NCBI): domain Eukaryota; kingdom Viridiplantae; phylum Streptophyta; class Magnoliopsida; order Asterales; family Asteraceae; genus Centaurea; species Centaurea solstitialis. The sequence goes on from CM058040.1 coordinate 50,147,776, forward strand.
GTCGGATTTGGGTTTGAGTTTTTCTGAGGTAGGTCTTTTGACATAAACCTCACAACCCCAAATTTTCAGGAAAGACATTTTGGGTTTCTTACCCTTCCACAACTCGTATGGTGTCTTTTCCACCGACTTTGTTGGCGCTCTATTCAGTATATGTGCTGTTGTTTCGAGCGCATGTCCCCAGAATGACCCTGGTAGTGTAGAGTGACACATCATCGATCGTACCATGTCTAGCAATGTACGATTCCTCCTTTCTGACACACCATTCATCTGAGGTGTATACGGAGGTGTGAGTTGTGATACAATCCCACATTCTATTAGATGATTGCCAAACTCTTGACTAAGATATTCGCCTCCTCGATCTGACCGTAAAAACTTGATCTTCCTGTCAAGTTGATTCTGTACTTCATTCTGATATTCTCTGAATTTTTCAAAGCTTTCAGATTTATGTCTCATCAAGTAGACATAACCATATCTACTGAAATCGTCAGTAAATGTGATGAAGTACCGGTATCCTTCTCTTGCCTCGTGACTAAATGGCCCACACACATCTGTGTGAACTATTTCTAACAAGTCAGAAGCCCTTTCATTATCTTTGTTGAAAGGTTCTTTTGTCATTTTTCCAGATAAACATGATTCGCAGTTGTCAAAAGGTTTAAAATCAAAAGTGCCAAGAAAACCTCCTTTTAGGAGTAGTTCAACGCGTTTCTTGTTTATGTGGCCTAAACGACAAAGAGGTAAGTTTGATCCTCAATGTCTTTGGATCGTTTACTTATATGATAGATTTCTTTATTATCGTCTTGCAGATTTACTGTGTATAGACCATTCACAGGTGTAGCTTTAAAATAGAAAATATTATTTTTAAAGACAGAAAGCATTTTATAATCATATTTATAATAAAATCCTTGGTCTACCAATAAATCAAAAGACATAACATTCTTAATCATCTTTGGAACATAATAACAATTTTCTAGTTCCAAAACTAGACCCGAGGGTAAACTAAGACTGTAAGATCCTACTGCTTCAGCTATCAGCGGAGTGCCTTCGCCAACTCGTAGGTTCGAACGGTCCTTCCTCAAAGTCTCTCTTCTAGTGAATCCCTGTAAATGATTACAAATGTGGTTACCACTGCCTGTATCAACTACCCATGATTCATAAGAAGATACCTGGAGCATCGGGTAAACCGATCTCTATCTGGTCGATATTCATCGAGTGCTCGCAAATATCCTGGCTACCACATTCTGGGCAACTCAGATCTCCCAGCTCATCAATCTAATCAGTGTCCATGAGTTCAGCAGGTGCTGGTTTCGGCTCTAGACTGGCCAAAATGTCTTCATGTAATATTGCCACGTCCTTCCTTGGTTCCTTCATGTAGGCACTAGCTGTGTCACATATCTCCTTCGGGAGTGAGTACCACATGAGTTGCATTAACTCTTCTTGAGCCATCTTGTATCCCAGACGTGTCAAGCATTTAAAGAGTCTTCTCATTTCGATAAGATGATCTTTAACTGATTGGTTCCTTCTTAGCTTCAGTGAAAGTATCTCTTTCATGATCAGAAGCTTACCTGTATGCTTGTAGAAACCCAACTGGTTTTCTATGTCTTTCACGACCTCATGACAGGATTTATCTCTTAAACCTCCCGTAAGCTCAGGTGATATAGAGAAAATCAGAATCGACATGACATCTGATTCATCTGTCAAATATTTAAAGTACTGAGCAAATTCCTCTTCAGAAGAATTGCTCTTGGGTCATGAAACAGGCTTTTCTAAAATGTACAGCTTACCCTGTGCACTCAAGACGTTGTCAAGGTGCATTTTCCAAACTGGAAAATTTTGTTTTGTAAGCTTCCATTTTCCATTGATGAGGCGGAGCGATTCCTCAGGTGTATAAAACGGGACTACAGATTTAGACATCTACATAAGAATAAAATTCCGATTTAGTTTTAAAATTATAAGACTTCTAATAAATCATATCCCTTAAGTTAATTTATTAGATTAGAATCCATATTTCACATGTGTCGGCAAGCATGTGATCATGTCAGGCCGACTCATGTGATTTATGGTAGGTAAAATTATACCAATCACATTTTAATACGAAAATACGACTTCTAGATCGTCGGGACATCGGATATTCAATCCGTGCATATTTAGTCCCTCTAGTGCATTTTGGCCCGGTACCACCCGGTGAATAAACAATTACCAAAACAGATCGCACCACCCGGGGCCTGGACATACTCTTACTCGCAAAGTCCTACGTACCTTATACCGGAGGTGTCCCTAAAGTGGGTTGCACTTACTGATCTATGATTTTAACAAGGGTTTCAAAAAGATGCCAGTTTTCAAAAACTTGGATCCAAACACGAACTGTATTTGTATCCATCTTTGTTTTTAAAAAACATTCGGTTTATATTTAATTTTTTTTTTGAAAAAACGTTATTGAACAACCACGCAATTAAATATAAACAACCACGCAATTAAATATAAAATCAATCATGCAGTAAAAGACAAGTCATAGTCAAATACCCTTAAAACTATTGTCGTTTTGTGAGCCAACACAAAACGACGGTCTCAACCCTAAGTGACAACAACACACAAGGCATGAACTTCTCGGCACTCCACTGGCTCCAAGATCCATGGTTGACTTCGTGCTCCGTCTTCGGTTTCTTGATTCTTCAGTTATTTTATTTATTTAAAAATAATACATTTAAAGCGGGTTGTAAATGGCACGCAGGCCTCCCGTAACCAATAACGAATAAATAAAATATACATACAAAAACAAAATGCAACCACGGGTCAAAGGGTTTGATTATGACATCTAAACAAAATCTTATCTAGATTCTATTTTAATTTTAACTACAATTAATTAAACTAAAATAAATTAAAAACAAAATTTAATTTCCTAGGGTTTCAAACCTATCTGGTTCAAACCGCAACCTGATCTCGAACCGAAAAACAGCAACCAACAACTGTCAGTCACCGCTGGTGGCGTGAGGCCTTTGCTCGCGGCGCGAGGCCTCTGCTCGCGGCGTGAGCTGGTTAACAGATGCTCGACGACGACAGTAGCCCAAAGGCCACCGTCGCCGCCCTCTTTTCGACCGGTAACCTAAAACCGGCAGTGGCCGATACCCCTTTGCGGCGGTTATCGACCACCGACACCACTACAAACACCGTCGCCACCAATCCACCGGCGACAGCAGCAGCTCAACGCCACCACCATCGTCGTGGTCGGCGATCAACAAAAACTAACACCATCGCCGCCACCACCACAAACGGTGGTGTGGCGGTTGTTCGCGATCAAGCCGACGCAACCACCACCATCTGTGGTGGTGTTGTCGATCGGGTCTAGGCCGTGTGCCAGCACCACGGTTCTGTGGTGTGGCGGCCGAAAACCCTACATGCCACCACCACCGCGACAACAGCAGCTCGACGCCACCATCGCCGCCGTGATGCGCGGCCCAATCATCGCCGTTGAAAACGGCTTGGTGGTCCGGCCTCGGTGGCTGATTCGATCAACAACAACAATCGCCACCATCTTGGTGGCGTTCGATTGCCACGGCCGACGCCGCCACCACACGGTGGTGCGGCTGGCGAACGGGAAGATAGTCGGCGCCGCAACCACCATCTATGGTGCGGTCGCCGCGAGTTGGTGGTTCGGCTTCTCCGTTGATCGGTCCTGGTGGTTCGGCCGGCTAACTGCCGCCGTTCCACCGCCGATTAGGTTTTCGAAAAAAATTCAATTTTTAACAAAATAAAACAGATAAAAATCAAATTTTTAACAAACCTATTACGATTAAACAAACCTGATCTGCAGGTTTAGGAAGTGGCTCTGATACCACTGTTGGGAACCGGAGGCGATAAACGCGCAGCGGAAAAACATAAAACCGATTCCCAATCGAGGATCCAATCCTAAACATTACAGATACAATAAAGTGGGTTATAGGGTGTTTACCTTTAAGCGAAAACAACTGGAATGTGAGCAGGGGATACACCGCTACTGACACAATCCGAGAACTAGTTGCTAGACCACCGTGGATTACCCCGAAAAACGACTCCGGTCGTCCCGTGCTTTCTTGGCCGCCGGTTTTGGGAAGGAGAGAGAAAGAGAGAGTTTTTGCTTGAGGAATAAGTTATTGATCTTCTTACTTATTACCCTTGGGCCTTTATTTATATGGATAAATCAGGCAGTGTTTGATACCATATATAATTCCTCATAATTATCTCCATAATTAATCAAACTGATTAACTATATAATTTCCCAAATAATTGATTAATTATAAATAAATAATTTAACTAATTATCTATTTCTTCCTCTCTTTAAATAATTAATAAACAATTAATTATTTCTCACATAATCCAAACGTTCTCAATTTTAGTGTGCAGCGGTGTGACCTACTAGTGTTTTATAACATTGGACACGGTAACCCTGTTACTGTCTCGCACACAATCCTAACACTTTTGACTTGTGATACTCATGTCTGATGAGTGTGAATCATCTGCATCATCTTCTTGTGGTGAGACTAGATGATTCTGAATATGTTCCCTCTCTGTTTGATTTTCCTTCTGACTTTGACCTTCTCTAGTCTCCTTTTGACCTGTATTAACATTACTTTCCTTCTCAGGCTCAGGCTCCTTATCTGCATGACAAAATTCAATAGGGTCCACTGTAGGCATTGGAAACATCACAAAAGGTGTCTCTATTTCCTTAGATATGTCTGTGCTGGAACATGTTTCAACTGCATAGCTCATATTCAAGGAGTTAGTGAGTGAATCAATGTCAAATAGCCAACTGGGACCAGTACCAGGTACATTTGGAGTGTTCTCATTGCATTCAACATTGTCACTCTCTTCAATAATTCTAGATGAGCTATTAAAAACCCTGAGAGCCTTACTCTGTGATGAGTAACCAACAAGAAATCCATCTTCTGATTTGCTATCAAACTTTCCTAATTGAGATTTGGTATTGAGAATAGTGCAAGGACATCCAAAAGGTTTTAAGAAACCTATAAAAGGTTTCTTTTTCTCAAAAAGTTCATATGGTGTCTTGCCCTTTGACTTGACTATAAGAACCCTGTTTTGAACATAGCATGCAGTATTTACTGCTTCTGCCCAAAAAGTGATAGGAAGTTTTGAATCAACTAACATGGTTCTTGCAGTCTCAACAAGTGTCCTATTTATCCTCTCAGCAACACCATTCTGCTGAGGAGTTCTAGGAGCACTGTATTGTCTCTCAATCCCTTTTGCTTCACAAAAGGAGTTCAAATCAGCATTTTTAAATTCTGTACCATTGTCTGATCTGATGACTTTTACTTTCAGATTTGTCTTGTTTTCTACTCTGATCACAAAGGGTTTGATCAGTCCACTTGTCTCATCCTTTGTTCTCAGAAAGAATACCCAAGTGAATCTTGAGTAATCATCAACAATGACCAGACAATATGATTTCTTGCCAATACTCATCACATTTGTAGGTCCAAATAAATCCATATGCAAAAGCTGTAAAGGAGCAGAGATTGTGTTTACTTCTTTGGACTTGTGAGTGGATTTGTGTTGCTTGCCTTTAAGACAGGAAACACAGTGGTCATCACCTGAAAACTCTTTTGCAGGTAAACCTCTAACCAAATTACCTTTGACCAATTTATTCATGTTTTTGAAATTCATGTGACACATCCTTCTATGCTAGAGGGATGATTCACTCAAAGAAGCTTTTGATAATAAACAATTTAAGGATGATTTAGAAGAAACATCCTCCAAGTCCAAACAGTAAACATTATCCTTTCTTGGAGCTCTCAATAGTATCATATTTTCATCAACTATTTTGTACTCAGGTGAAAGTATCAAACACTCTTCATCATTGAACAATATACTATGTTTCTTGTCACAAACCTGTGATACACTTAACAGGTTGTACTTCAGTTGCTCAACATAGTACACATCTTCAAAGGTCATCATACCTTTGGAGATCTTACCTTTCCCACTTACCTTGCCTCCCTTTGGATTGTCACCAAAGGCAACATGTCCACCTTCAAACCTTTTAAAGTTTTCAAGTAAAGACATGATGCCTGTCATGTGCCTAGAGCAACCACTGTCTACATGCCACAAATTCTTTCCCCTTCCTTGGTTGCTGATAACACCAAAATTATACATGTTTTGGTTGAGCTTAATTGTATGACTTTACCCCGTTTCTCACCCGTTTCTGATCATTTCACTCACCATTTGGACTTATTATTGCTTTTGTAGGATTTGGAGGCCGTGGAACGGAAAAGTTCGGAAAAAGGCGAGAAAACGTGAAAAATGCACAAAGACAATCCAGTAGCCTCTTGGCGATCGCGAAGTCCCAGATCTGGCGCCGCCAAGTTAGCCAAACTCGAAATCTAGGGTTTACCCTAAGTACTTCGCGCCGCGAAAGGGCCGTTTGGCAAACGCGAAAAGGGCACTGATCTCTCCTTTTAAATACCAGCCTCCTCCTTCAGTTGTGATATACACAGACATATACACGTAGAGAGTCAAATTTGTATTAAGTCCTGAGTTCTGTAGTGTTAGGAAGAGAGAGGATTATTGTGCCGATACGCTGCGGGGTTCGATCTTTGATCATCCGTCGTTGTACCGTCGGTATAATGTCTGTTTCTTTTCTCAAACATTATGTTTTTATTATATCTAGTGAGTAGTCTTTTATAGTGGTACTTATTATGGTCGATGAACCATTGTGGATGATGATTTTATGATTTAATGTTTATTGGTTTGTTTTTGGTTAATTGAATGTGTGTTATGGTTCCGATCTGATTCGTATTGTTTGGTTATTTGAACTCGTTGGTTGGGTGTATCTGTTTTGACCAAGATAGATAGACTCCGATAGGATAACCAACCTTTCTTGACCTACCCTTCGTTCCGGAGAGTTGTGTTAGGTGGTTACTCGGACTGAGAGTGACCAGGTAGTAGAAAACCTTGCAATAAAGATAGGATTGGGTGGCCGGTACTAGATTGTCTGACAAACGACCTAAGTATTGGAACTAGGAGGATCAAGACCTAGTTGATAGCCATAATAGTCGCATGTTAGGGTGTCTCAGACTTAAATTCCTACAATAACCGAAACAACCAAACCTTTGGCCTGTTTAAATCATCCACTTGGGGATTCACTATACCATGATAAGTACTACTGTTTTCCTTTATATAGTTTTAATCAATCTTTTAATTGCTTTCTTAGTTCTTAGTTAATTTAGTTGTCTTTTTAATTATTAAACCTTTTTCATAAAACCCCCCCACAGCTTTAGGTTAATTAAACTAGTCAAGATTAATAGTCTACGATAACTTGACCGTTCCCAGTGGTAGATACGATACCTGGACTTTCCTACACTATATTACTCACGATCAGGTACGGTTGCCTGTATATGTGGTAAGACAGTGGCTAGGCATTAGAGGTTAAAACTTGTTTCGCTTTTTATATACAATAATTACCGCATCAAGTTTTTGGCGCCGCTGCCGGGGAACGGTAGTTGTTAGATTTTAATCTTTATTAGTTAGTTATTTTTATTTTATTTTATCTCTTTGTTTCCCGCAAGTTTCCCGTAACCGTTTGTTGTGATTTCAGTCACGACGGAATTGTTAGAGCCATTTGAGGAGCCAGAGAGGGAATTCAGAAAAAGAAACAAAAAGAAAACAAAAGCCAACAAAGTTCGCCCGAGAGCTTTGATTTTTGATATGGGGGACGAAGCACCGATGTGGACCGCCAGGAGAGCCGCTCCAACCGTACCCACCAATCCGATCACGAAGCTGGACCTAAACAAGGAGATCCCGGGGAAGCTCCTTCACATGATCAAGGACCTCACGTTCGACGGGAAAAACGATAGCGATCCTATCGTGCATATGGAGAACTTCGTGGATATATGTGATCTGTTCAAAACGGAGGAAGGCCGAGATGATGCGATTCGCCTTCGAGTCTTTCCTCTTACACTTACCGGAGAAGCTAGAGCTTGGTTGCGATCGTTGGAGCCAAGTTCGATCACCACTTGGGAATAACTTCGCTCAAAGTTCCTTTCCCGATTTTTTCCACCATCCAAAATCGACAAGTTAAGAGCCGAGATCCAATCCTTTCAACAAGATGATGGGGAGACCATATCCGAAGCATGGGAATGTTTCAAACACCTTCTAAATTCGTGCCCGAGTCACGGATTGAGTAAGAGCGAACAAGTCCAAACTTTCTATAGTGGGCTTGCTTATTCTTCACGAGCTACATTAGATTCATCTGCCGGAGGTGTCTTTATGTACAAAACGCCCACGGAAGGATATAAGCTTCTCGAGGACATGCTCATACACAACATAGATTGGAGGACGGACAATCGCTTACAAATCCCGAGAATGGCCGGAAAGATCTCAACCGACTTCGACCCATCCGATGAACTAGCCGCAATGAAAAACCAACAGGTAAAGTTTGAACGCAAAATTGAAGAACTAATTAAATCTTTTCATGCTTTGCAAGTTGGATGCAAGGAGTGCAAGGGACCACATTTAACAAAAGATTGCCCGAATCGACCGATGATGACACCCGAGGAGGTGAATTACCTTAACCGAGGCGAGTATCAAGGGAGGTGGAATAACAATCGTAATTTCATTCCGAGACCTCCTGGTTTCTTTGCACCAAATCAACAAACCCAAAGACCGGATGGAGAGCCGCGCGTTTCTATCGAAGACCGACTACTCCAATTCATGGATTCACAAAAGAAGCTAAACGATGAGGTAGGTTCATACTTACGTAACCACCAAAGTACTATCCAGAATTTGGAATTGCAGGTTGGTCGTGTTTCGCAAATGTTAAGTGAAAGGACTCAAGGGGAGCTGCCAACGCAAACCCTAGTCAACCCGAAGGTAGAGAACGCGAAACCGATGCTCATGATGACCGGAAAACCATCAAAGAAGAAGTGGACGGACATATACACGAAGAAGTATGTGGAGAGCGATAGCGGTAGTGAACCCGATTACGCCACGGATTATGACTCGGAGGGGTTCACCATTTCGTTCGAGCATCTAGGACTCAAAGGACCCGTTTCTTCAAGTGATGATGAGGAGGAAGATGGAAAGCAAGGCGGATACGCGGAGTTCGTGATACCGAAGAAGGAGGATAAAGGCAAAGAGAAAGAGAAAGAGAAGGCGCCGGAAGATGAGCTCACCTACATTGCACCTATCAAGCATGATCCGGGAAGTTACAACTTACCTATTTCTTGTCATAAATTTAATGGTCTTGCTTTGGTAGATTTAGGTGCCGCACTTAACATGATGTCTGTTAGTTATTGCAGGAAAATGGGAGTCAAGAAGATCGTTCCAACAGACTATCAATACCGAGGGGTGAATGGTTACATGACAAAGCCACTAGGGATAGCGGAAGGAGTCCCGATTCGCATTGGCAATTTTATCTACTTTACGGACTTCATCATAGCTAATCTTCCAAAGAATACGGAGATCCCGATAATCCTTGGGAGAGCCTTCTTACATACCGCCCAAGTAAATACCGATATGCGGAATCAAGTGACAAGCTTGGGGTATGGAGACAAGCGGATTTACTTTGATCCCAATGGAGAGCCGGTCACCCATCTTGATGAACCTTATGAAGATCCTTCTCTAACCTACAAGAAGAACACGAACCGCCCGTTACTCCCTCATGAACATGGAAAGAAGACGGAGGATTATCCGAACCCGATACATCAAAAGGATCAAACACCTAATCGGTCGGGAGCCTCCAAGAAAGAATATAGGAAGAAGAGGGGCTCGTCAGCCCGACGTGCCAAGAAATGAGTCGAAAAGGGGTCGAGCTCTAGACCCAGTAAAAAATGAAGCGCTTTTCGGGAGGCAACCCGAGCATTTTCTTTCATTTTACGTTTTTATGTTTTTCGTGTGTGTTTTTGTTAATCTTTTTGTTTGATATTGCTTAGATAACCATATGGAGGAGATAGAAGCCAAAAACGAGCAAATCCGATGCGTAACGAAGTTTTTGAAAAGTTGGAAACAGTGGGCTCTTCGCGATCGCGAATTTTTAAGTCTCGCGGCGCGAAGTCAGCCAGCCTCAGGTTCAGGTAATTTTTTCGAATCTTGCGATGCGAGGAAGCCGATTCGCGACGCGAAGTTTTTAAAATTAGGGCAAAATTTTCAGAAACCGCCTGTTTGGCGACGCGAAACATCTTGTTTGGCGACGCGAAATAGGTGCAGACGAGTTTTTAACCCTCTTTTCTCACTTTTTCAAAAGAACACAACCCTAATTCTCTCTAGGCGCCGCGAACCTTCACCACGTCCTTGCGAAATTCGAACTTCTTGTGCTTCAATTTCTTCATTCACCATGAATAAGGTATGTTTCCCAACTTTAATTTCATGAGATTAGCTTGATTTGGTAAGTTTAGATCTTGTTTTGGGCATCAATGGTGTTTTTATGCTTTTATGGATTTGAGATTGTTCTTGAAACACCATTGATTGTTTAGTGCTTAATGATTGATGCATGCTTTATACTTTGATTGAAATTTCATTCTAGCATGCTATTTGTTTGTTTAATCTAGTGAATGTGCTTTGATGATAAGTGTGGGGATTTTGATGACACCAAAATCCCCCATTCTTGTTTAGTTAGCTAGATTGGTTTATAATTGAGGTTGGACTAAAAGTTCAAGTGTGGGGATGTTACACACCCCCCGTTTTGATTTGGTTTTTAGCTTATGTATTCGTTGAACTTGTTAGTTGTGGAAGATTTGTCTCATTGAGTTTTGATATGAATGAACCTTGTCTTGCTTTTATTGATTAAAAATTTATAAGACAATGGTATTTGGATTTTTGTAGAGACAAAGAACCCGCTCGTCAACTTCCACCGCTCCTAACTTCCGTGCACCGGATGGGAGCCACGCTTTCACCTTTTTCATGAATGACCGAACGTTGAACGCTCCAAAGCGAGAGGAATATCCGGATACAGTTAACCGGCTTCTCACCCGTCAAGTGTTAGTACCGAGGACAGTGGCTAGGCATTAGAGGTTAAAACTTGTTTCGCTTTTTATATACAATAATTACCGCATCAGTTGCCCTGCACATGAAGATAAAACAGTTAGTGTCTTGAGGGAACCCAAGCCAAAATGGTCTTGGGTTCACCTTTATCATTAACATACTTAAACTCAGCCAATCTGTTAAGCTTTAACAGATAGTCCTTGTTTGGTATTTCATGACTTGAATACTTGGTGACAATATAGGGCTTTCTCTTTTCAGGGCCAGCAACAGTAGTAACTGGAGAAGTATTGTTACTATTGCTAGCAACAATATTTTTCTTTTTACTTTCACTGTTATTACTGCTGCTCTCAGTAGCAGCAGTATTTTGAACTGCAGCTTTTGGCATCCATTTAGCAACCAGTTTCACAGATTTAGTCTCAACCTTTTTAACTTGACCTTTTCCCTTTGGTTGAGATTGTCTGTTTTGGTTTGGAACAACTCTCTTGTTGCTGAGCTCAACTTTCTTAGCTTGTGGCTGTTGCTTTTTCCTTTCAATCCAAGGAGAATTTAGGTTTTGAAAAGAATTCCTTTGATTGATTGGATTAAAGTAACAGTTTTTGGCTAAGTGATTGAGCTTACAACAGATGAAACATGGTTTTGGTCTGTTGATTTTGCTAAGATCAATACCATGGCTCTTAGCCCATTGATTGTTCAAGTTTCTTTGGTTTTCTCTTTTGTATTGAAACTGTTTAGAGGAACTTGGATCACTCTCAGAAGACTGTGTATCTACCTTTTTCTTTCCTTTCTCTTTCTCTACCTTGTTGCTTTTGACAAAAGGTCTCCCACCATTCTCATTGGTGAGAATGTGGTTTTCATCAGGGATAGCCTTACCTTTACCTTTCTTCCTACTCTCTTCTCCTTCTCCTAGATCCTCAACTACACCTTCCACTGGATCTACTTCAGTTACTCCAGGTTTCAGGTCCTCAGTGTCAAGTCTATCAGCAAGGTTAGACTTTGGAGGGATGTAGTTATTGTTATAGGGTGGTGGGGTGTTATGGTAACCTATCCCTCTTTTAAGGTCATCATTAATCCGAGCTTTCAGAATTTCATCCATTGCCTTTGAGGCTTTGGAGAACTTCTCAAGATCAGCTTTGGACTGTTCTAACTCAATTATGACCTTTTCTACTCAGATCTACACTTGCACAACTTAAGCTCATATTCTTTCCTCTCCCATTTCCAATAGTTTTGGTCATACTCAAATTGGAGTTCATTGGCTTGATAGGCCTTAATTTGATCCTCCAAACTACCTATAACCTCATTGGACTCTCTCCTGAACTGCTTTAGCTTCTTGATACTGTCACACATACTTTGATTATGATCCCTCTACTTCTTAACAGTATCAATACAAGATTTAGAACAAAGTTTAGAAACTACCTCAGATGGAACTTCTGATGATGATGACTCGGTAATCTCTGCCATGAGAGCTTGATTCTGAACTACTTCTTCTGCTTGTTCACTCCAATCAAACCCAAATCCTTCTTGTGAAACCAGTGTTTGTGAGGAGCTTCCACTGGAATTCTTGTTGAACTTGGTTTGGTGGTTAGGTTGTGGAACATTCCCTTTGCATTCTCTTGCAAAGTGACCAAGATCATTGCACTTGTAACATCTCACTTTGGACTTGTCAAAGCCTGCACCATCTTCTCTCTTCATTCCAAAGTTGTTTCTCCCTGTTCTCTTGATGAACCTTTTTATCCTCATAGTAAGCATGGCCATTTGCCATTTGATGTCCATCTCCTCCAGGTCATCTACACTGATTTGTTCAAGATCTTCATTGACTAATGAAGACTTAACATGGCTAGCAAGGAAAGCTTCTAGAGTTTGGTCCACTCCAAAACTAGGTTTAGCAGCATTAAAAGAGTCACCAGCAGTAGTATTGTGAGAACTTGAATCATTAAACTGAGAAGATTCATTTGACAATAGTGCAGTGTTGTGAGAATAGCCAATTGGCTTCCTCTTTGCTTCAACTTCAGCCTCAAAAACCCTGAGATCATTGTAAAGATCATCAAGCTCTTTGTTCTCCAAATTTTCACTCTGTCTTAGAGACACAGTGTACATGGTCCATTCTTCTCCCAGAGATCTGAGAAACTTCCTGTTGATATCATCATTATCTATCTGCACTCCAACAGTGGCCAATTCTCCTATGAGTTTTTTATATCTATCAAAGGTTTGAGTCATAGTCTCATTCTTTGAAGACATAAAATTCTCATATTGTTGCATGGGAATTGCCTTCTGATTCCTTTTAGTACTCTTAGATCCTACAAACCTTTTCTCTAAGGCTTGCCAAAGTACTTAAGCATTTTCACAGTTCATGAACTGATGTTGATACTCATTGGGAATAGCAAAGAGCAAAGTACTCAGAGCCCTCATCTCAGTCTGCCTTGCTTTTCTCTCTGCATCAGTTCTTGGTGGAGGAACAACACCATCTTCACCAGCTTTTCTCTCTATAGGGCCATTCTCAATGACATCCCACATAGAGTAATCAATGAGCAACATGTGTTGCCTGATTCGAATTTTCCACATGTCAAACTCATTTGGTTTGAGCATTGGAACCTTGTTTGCAAATACACCTTCTTGAGAGTCCATCGTTTGAATTCAGATTCTGAGTTTATGGCTCTGATACCACTTGTCAGGATCGATTTCGTAACAAGAAATAAACAACTAAGAAAACAAATTAAAGAAATTGCGTAATAAATACTTTAATTGGAAATCAAACTATGAACTTTAAAGATCGATTTCATTCAATACTTTCAATCACAAGTTTACACACAAAGCCTCAATCTACAAGAACAGATTTCTCATAGACGAGCAATACTTCTCTATTGCTAGGAAACTCTCTTGAGGCTTTGATTTTCTCTCAACTAAAACAATGATATCTCGTAATCTTCTCCAAAAGAAACTAACAAACTATATATACAGATTACAAGATAGACATAAGGAAAACAAATCTTCTAAACTAATTCCAAGATATTCGGAATCAATTCCTTATCTCTCCAACAAATTCTCTTCCTTATCGCATCCTTAGAAGCAGTAGTAATAAAAAGAAATATTAACTGAAATTGTCAAAACTGACTAGCAGTAATAACTAGCAGCAATAACAAGTAGCAGTAATAACTTCTTAGCAGCAATAACCATTACTACTTCTAAGTCTTCAAACAACAATACTAAGTAGTGACAGCAGCAGTAACTATGCATAAGTCTTCTATCATCTCCATTACTACTGCAGCAACATTAATCATCATCCGGCAGCAATAACTTTGTTGACAGCAGTAATAACCGCACTTAGTATTTTTCAATCAGCCCGATACTTCTGCTTCACAAAATAACCCAACACGACAGAAAAAAAGTATAGCAAATGAGGTTTTTAGAGATTCCACCACTGTAGATAAATTAATTATTTTACCCATTTTAAAAAATTATTGACATTTCTAAATCATATTTTTTCTTAAAAAATTCAAAGTAGCAATCAATCTCCCAAAATCAATTCTCTAAGGCTATATTTGGCAAGCGTAGCTTATAAGCTAGCTGGTAGCTGATAAGCTAGCGGATAGCTGATAAGCTAGCTGTTGATTGATAAGCTTGCTAGTAGCTGATAAACTAGCTGTTGAACAAATTATGTTTGGTAAAAACTAGCTTATGAGTATGTAAAATGATCAAAAAGGGTATATTTGAATTTAATAATTAATATTAATAAGGGTATAATTGGAAAAAGCTACAATAAGCTCCTCATAAGCTGATAAGCTAGCTTCCTGGTACATGTTTGGATAGACTAGCTTATAAGCTAGCTTATGCTTGACAAACAGAGCCTAAATAGCAGATATGAAAATTCAGGCCAAAATTCCATAAAGTTCCAAAATCCACTAACAATAATTCCACAAAATCATGAAATCGGCTAAAATGAAATCTGCCATTGGCGGATTTTTAGGAAAAAGAAAACCAATTATGCTTCTAACTTATTGCATAGTTGGTCTTAAAAAATAAAAAATTACAATTTTGGTTCATGTTGATTTTATTTTAGGAAACTGATAACTTTTTAGAAAATTTTAAAATGGTAAAAGATGTTAAAGGTTTTTTTTTTAATTACTAAAATAACTAATTTCTTTGGAGAAAATTTTGACCATGTCCCATTACCATTTGTCTCGCTAACATCTTCTACATTTGTTATTTACACTAAAATTAAAATGATCAATTCTGAAACTCTTTCGTCTCCTTAAAGGTTAATTTTTTTACCTGTTAATTTACAGCAACGAGGGGTCACTCTAACGTCCGTCGACTGCTACCTGTGTGGTTTAGAGCCAGAAGACATCGATCACTGCTGTTTTAGGTGTTCAAAGATTGACGCTCTTAACCATAAGGCTTGTGGCGTAGCGGTAAGGCTTGTGGAGAATGTGGATGGTATCCCATTCACCCCATGTTTGAATCCCCTCTTGCGCATCTTGTGGCTAGACTTAGTCTCAGACGGCCGAATTTTCAAATTCTGTTATAAATTGCCAAGGATGTAGTCTAGGCAAAGCCTAGATGAACCTTTTCAAAAAAAAAAAAAGATTGACGCTCTTTGGCGGAAAGTGTGGGGTTGGTGTGATATGTTGGAGCTAAGATTGGATTCTCTCTCCTCTTTCAAAATCAGAATCCTCCATGCTATATTCAAAGAACCAAAAACGTGATGATTCGGCAGTGCCCATGATTATGGTTTGGTTAATTTGGCTTTGGCGAAACAGGATATTGCACTCATCGCAAGAGGAGAAGGGCAAAATTCAGCAAGAGGACTTGTTCCCAGTGGTTCAGAGAATGGCTAATCTTTGGATTACTAATAGAAAATCGGCGCTAAAAGGAATTTGTCAACAATGGTCTTCTTTCCCTACTGTTTTGGAATAATTTTCTTGTTGTCCTTTGGGTTTTTTTGCTTTTTGCTGTAATTTTCTTGTTGTCCTTTGATCTTCTTTGGGTTTTAAAATCGGCGCTAATAATTTTCTTCTTTCCCTACTGTTTTTTTTGCTGCTTTCCCTGCTTTTTGTCAACAAGTATCAAAACGTAACCAAAACCAATGCTAGTAATGGTTTCTCCATTTTTGTTTATCGAGTATAGAGTTTCTTCAAATATATTATTCAAAATCAATTCTTTAGTATATGTTCTTCAAAATTTGTCCTTCATCCTAATACTGCTAATTGTAATTACCAGGTTTTTCTCATAAACATTGATACACAATATCATTTTTTTTATTTCTTGAAACCACCCAAACGTCCCTTTAATAGTGTGAACATGTTTTTAAACGATCATATAGACTTTCATATCAACATCGGTCTTGAAGAAAAAAATATTAAATATACATATTGAATAAGAATCCTATCTGAGATTTTGATTAAAAAATGTGAAAAATAGTTATGCTAGCTATTTTTGTTTAATATCAATCATTATTTCAATGACAAGTTGTAAAAACGGAAAGTTTCTTAGTTCTGATTTTAATATTTAAAAATATGCTTCCGAAAGTGACATGTTTATATCTATCACAATTCACAAACCATGTCAGATAAGAAAATTTTAATCGTTTTATTCAATATATTTTCATTGTTAAAAATTTATAATACATTATTTTACGAATTTATAGTATATATATATTATTGCACCAAAATACATAATAGATGCACATAAAATAAAGGGTTTATGACTTATAAGGTTAACAAACTATTCGTTTTGTACACATAATACCAATGAACTATTTTTTGTCTATACGTATACCATTGAACTATTTTTTTGTACACATTATACCATCGCAAGCGGGAATAGCCAGTTTTGACGTGGATTTGTACACATTATACCATTGAACTATTTTTTTTGTACACATTATACCATTAACCTTTGAATGTTTACAAAAAAGGTGGCAATGACTAGGCATTCTCTTCTTCTTCTTCAAGACACCAACATTACCACCACCTCCCTCCTCCTCCACCACTCTCCATTTCTCCTTCGCATACTAAAATCTATTTCTCCACCGGAGTTCCTTAATGATAACAATAGAGAACCGATTATCTTGAGGATAAGATTGTAACAGATGAAGATACAGAGAGATTATTCAAACTAAAATGCAGAAAAATAAAGAACAAACGAGCTTTCAAAAGTCGACTCTCATAAACCTTCAAAATGCTTACAAAAACGGAAGTGTGTACGGCTGAAATGCTTACGCTAAACAATACATGACATTTCCTATTTATACTAGGAATTTCACTACTTTAAGCCCAAGCCCATTACATTTAAGTTTTTCCCAAGCCCAAATACAATATAATAAACATTAAGTCCAATAAGGCTTACATTTATAAAACTTCTAACAATTTAACTAATAAAATTGCTAACACTTAACGACGAAGACATACTCATGGACTTCTTGCGGGAAAAGGAAAAACCCACCACCACCAACAACAAGGGATCTTCCACTGGGTTTTATGGGTTC
This sequence comes from Centaurea solstitialis, assembly GCA_030169165.1. Lineage (NCBI taxonomy): Eukaryota > Viridiplantae > Streptophyta > Magnoliopsida > Asterales > Asteraceae > Centaurea > Centaurea solstitialis. The sequence continues at coordinate 50,165,219 of CM058040.1, forward strand.
GGGTCGGATCTGAGTTCTCCGGTGGAGTCCGTCATGGGTTCCACCGAGACAGAGAGCGATGAAGAGGAATACCTCACCGGGTTGACCCAAAAACTCCGTAATAGCACTCTTTCAAGACGATTTCTGGAAATCAAATTTCAATTTCAAGGTACGCATAAAACATATGTTTAAGGAATTGTCTCCTTTTTTGTAAACATATCAAAGGTTAATGGTATAATGTGTAAAAAAAATAGTTCAAGGGTATAATGTGTACAAATCCACGTCAAAACCGGCTATTCCCGGTTGCGATGGTATAATGTGTACAAAAAAAATAGTTCAATGGTATATATATGGACAAAAAATAGTTCATTAGTATTATGTGTACAAAACGAATAGTTTGTTATCCTTATAAGTCATAAACCCTAAAATAAAAACAAATCACTTTATTTTAAGGAACAAGCTTTTAATTTTGAATGATTAAATTATTAACTTTTAATTTACATAAATAAATTATTAAACTTTCTTACTTTTAATGATCATAAGTATTTTAAAGATTTTCTTTAGTAAATAAATTAATAAATTTCTAAAAACCGGTAACCTATATTTTTTAAAGTAATAAAAACTTCAATTAGTTTAACTCTTGCCAAACCCTAGACTATTTAAACACGATATTTGTGCACAAGGTTTAAAGGAGCCAACTCTACTTGATTAATAAGTTAATTGAGTTGATAGACTCGAACCCGATTAACTTTTTCAATGTAGGACTCGAACTTGAGCTTGAATATTTTTTGAGTTTCTGGACTCAAGGTTGAAGCTCGTTTATAGGTTCCAACTCGCGTTCGATTAGTTCATTTATATACTTGAGCTTGATACTTTATATATTTTTTGTTGTATACTTCATAAATACTATGCTTGGCTCGAAAAGGATATGCTCGAATGGCCTGGATCGACTCGAAAAATTGAATGGAGTTCTCGAACGAGTCGAGTCGAACATTCATGTTATAAAGCTCGACCCATTAAGTTAAACTAGTTCTACTTTGTGTTCGAGATTGACTTGAGCTAAAAAATTATTAAGCTGGAGCTCATGATTAACGAGCTCTAGCTCATTAAAAAGCTCGTCTCGCTTACACCCTATTTGCACCCACCGTTGCAACTCTAGCCGCCTTATCGTCGTATGTTCTCAATACCTCCCATCATTGTTGTTAGCCCCTACCATCAAAGTCCATCTTTTTGATATTTTCTTGTCTTTCATTTATTCCTCTTTTACAGCAATTTAATGGACTATGTATATAGGCCAATTTTCAAAATAGCGTAAGGCGTGGCACGGCGGCGAGGTGAAACCTTAAGCCTTACGAGATACATTGAGGGCGCGACGTTTCTTAAGGCGTGAACCCAGGCGGGAAATTAATACATCATATCTAATACATGTATAAATACTTGTTTTCTTTTTAAAGACAACAAAAATTGATGTATAAAGCTACAAACAATATAAAACATACAAACAAAAAGTTACATACTTTCGGTGACTTTTAGTTTTTCACCATATAGCAATTGCAAATATAAAAAATTCATTTTTTTTTTTAAAAAGAGCGACATCTTAGAAAAATCATACGATATATCGCGATATATCACGCCTCAAGCCGCCATGGTGTGAGCCACGCCTTACACAAACGCTATGGCCTGTTTCGTAACGGCAGAGACGCGCCTCACGCCATATCGCGATATATTGCACGCCATATCGCGCTTTTTCGAACACTGATATAGGCATATAAAAAAAGAGAACCAACAACAACGAATCGATAAAAAAGAAGAAGATTATGGTAGAAGCATATATCGTTGATGGACTATGATAGAGAGTGTAAGAAGATGGGGTTGCGAGGGGAGATGATAATATTACGTACTCAGAGTTGAATGACCAGAGTTTTGAGGATAAAAAAATTCATATTTGTTTTTCCTATTTTAAACCTTCTTAGTTTATTACAAGTAGCCTTTTTTTAAGTTAAGAGGATGTAGGTCAATTTTTAAAAGTTCGATGATTTATTTATTTAGTTACAGGTAATTTAAAATGAAAATTTTCAATAATTTGTTTATTGAGAAAAGTTTAGAGACTTAATAATCTAAAATAAAAAAGTTTATAGGATTTTTAAAATTTTTTTATTTTTATTTCACAAAAAAAACAGTATTTCATATTATAAAAAGAAACAAACAATTTATATTTCAAGACTATTGGAATCGGTTGAAGAGTTTGACCATATGGTTGTTAAAAGTTGTCTCCTACGTTGAAAAGTTCAGAGTATAATTAGTTTGCAGGGGAAGAATCCGTTGCAAACCAAGTAGATTGTACAAACTATATAAACCTAATTTTAACCATTGATTTTGTTTACATATTGTTTATTTCCTAACTTTTAGGTGATTTTCAAATATAGTTAAGAGAAAATCTAGGAACTGAATTAATCCACACCATTAATCATGTACATGTATGGTGGAGATTGGTTTATATAGTTTGTACAAGCTATTTGGTTTGTAACGGATACAACCCCTTAGTTTGCATATATAGTCTAACTTTCTACTTTCTAGAGCAAACTACACATGACTCCTTTATTTGGTAATTATTAATTACCAAATCATTTGTTGTAACATGATTAATTGGTTAGAATGATTAAGGATTTATTTGTTAGCAGTTTAATGAGTTTAATAAGACTTATAGTTTATTCTATTAGCTATATATGATTGTTTAGTAGTGGCTTAATGGTATAGAAAGAGGCTTATTCAATAAGGTTTTAGGGAGGAAGAGGGGGGGGGGGGGGAGCTTTATGCAGAAAGCCAAGTTTTTTCAAATATGTCATTCCCAATTAAAAACACGTTTTTTTCTTCTATGAAAACTCTCCCTAACAAATATTTCTGAATGTATATAGATAGATTAATCCACACAAATAACTTTATTCATACAGTACTAACCAAATAACCCCTAAACAACTCTTCTGGTATAATGCAAAATGAAATATGGTTGTTTGATAAATTATCATATTGAAATTAGTACGCTGGATGATTAAGAAAGACCTATAATACAAAATTATTTAAAGAGTTTTAGTTACATTAAGTCAGTAAGAGATAAACTTTTTTTATCAAACAAAATTTACCTAAGAGGTAGAGTACTCTTTAACCTTTAAATATGTTGACCAAATTTTAAAAGGAAATATCATAAATATAAATTTATTAAATAACCGTTTTTAATTATTATCGTTGGCTTAGGCTATCAGCAGCCAACCCTCCCAACCTTCTCTCTTTTTAATGCCACATCAGTTGACACATCAGCTTTTTCCAACCCTCTCTTAACCATCCCAAAGCCCTCTGCAACCCTCTACAACTCTTACCTAACCCTTCCAACCCTCTCACACAACACACAAAAAAAGGAACGGCTTCCCCAACCCGTGTCTCCCTCATTCCGCCGGGATCCCTCTTCACACAGCGGTGCCCGCCGAACCTGCCGGGCCCGGCGGGCTCAACCCACCATACCCGTTCATATCGCTGCGCATGGCCTTGTAAAGTAAAACTTTTTTTAAAGTAAAATATATATGACCCATTATGGTTGAGGTAAAATCAATATTAAATTTTTATAGCAAAATATTATAAAAATACATAATATATCATCAATAACGTTGTGAAGGTACATAAAACATCAATCTTCATAATAAAAACACTGTCAAAGTTTACTTTTACATATTCTGTTATGAAAGTTCAGTGTCATTTATGTAGTCTTGTGAATAATATAAAGATAGTTTATTTCTATATGATCCCATTATCTGACCCGCTATCTAAAAATAAATTTACATATTGGTCTCGCTATTTCTTGGTAATTGATGGAAAGAAAACGACTACTTGGTGAATTTTTTAGTCAAAAAATGATTGGTTCAACTTTTTTCTCATCGAATTGAAATCAAATATAATAAGCATAAAACAAATTTAATAAATTTAAATATCATGTTTTACAAAAATTGTTTATAAAACATGATATGTTGATAAATAAATGTACAAATGAAATTTCACTTCATTCCCAATTTTGTCACATGATTCCAAAAGTTATGGTTAGAACTATTCAAATTTCAGAAACAGTTATAATAGTCCTTTAACGTTTCAAAAAAAATATATAAGATCATCGAATTTTTTAAAGTTGTTATAAAAATCATTCAACTTTATTAACATATGATAAGTTAAATAAATTATCATATTTTGGTGACGTTTTCTTAACAAAATTTTGGTCAATTTGTTATTTACTTCTTTTTAAATATCAATATTGTTGATTTAGAACATTATATATTGGATTGAATTTTGATGAAAAGTGTTAAATTGATAAGAAACGTGAAAAGTAGTCATCAATCGTTGGATTAGAAATTGACAAAAATTAGATTGATATGCCCCCTGATAAGATACACTAGATCAATTTTCTTCTAAGCCGCAATTTATGGGAGGGTATTTGATTAAAAGTGATCAACGATTTAAAAGTACTTCTCAGACTTTTTACATGATCGATCTCATGGCTCTCTCTCTCTCTCTCTCTCTCTCTCTCTACACACACACACATAACACACACATATGGACATGTTCAAATGATAACTCAAATCTAATTCTTTTGGAAGGTATAGCGACATCGAACCAACGAACAACTATCATGCACACATGCATGCACACCTCCCCCGCGGTATTAGGAATCCACGGGTAACTCAGTAATCTGCCGTTGTCTCGGCCCAACTTACGCTGGATCTAGAGCCCAACCACAGTCTTTAACTGAGCTGGGGGCAACCTAGTCTATGACTGGATCAACCCAAAGACTGGGTACTTCTCATGCCCCTCAAATTGACTCTACTTGGATTCGAACCTTGGTAGACTGGGATCCCATCCACACCCCCCCTCTCAAGGATTATACCACCCTTTGGAAGACCAACTGAGCTAGACATGATTTGTATAACTCAAATTTAATGGTGAACGTGATTACAAACAAGAGCATGACAACGTCGACAACTGCCCTATTCAGCTCTTATTCGGAATGAATAATACAATGATTATTTAAACTGAATATTATGCATTATTTATGGTGAATACTACATCATCCAGATTGGATAATATAACATTCGGTATTATTTAGTTCGAATTTTGTATTATTCACCTTCAATAATACATAATATTCAATCTGAATAGCCCTTTACTATTCACACCAAATATAGACGTGTGCTCCGCTGCTTTTACATTTATAATTAAACTTGAGTTTTCATTTGAATCTTCTTTTATACACGGTATATTTCTCTTTGACTGAAAAGAAAGAAAATGCCTAAAAAGACCAAAACAACCTTCAAGTTAAACCAAATTAACTAATTTGTTTAATAGCGGTTAGTGAGAAGCAATTTAGTGGTAAGAAAATGACAACTAGAACCACCATATCTAATAATTTTTCAAGTCAACTTTTTTTTTTTTTTTTTACAGACTACAGTCTCTCCATTAATAACATTTAGAGACTTTTTATACCACTTTTGCTAATCTTCCCTTCTTCTAGCCCAACCAATTCTTTGAAAATGAAAACCAAAAATCAACTACACCCATAGATCAAATAGAGATCATATTACTTCTGTGTATGTTTATGAACTTCAAGAATGAAAACCTTCCATATCCATGGCAGAATCACCATCATCTTCTTCATCCCCTTTCTTTGTGTAGCCACTGATATCATCACACCCACGCAACCACTCGCCATCGATCTAACCCTAATCTCATCTCGTCAAGTTTTCGAGTTGGGTTTCTTCAATTCAACCAACAATAACCTCTATCTCGGCATTTGGTACCGCCACATCCAACCGAAAACGATCGTCTGGTTAGCAAACCGAGACGCCCCATTAACTCATCGTCCGCGAAACTAACAATCGGCAAAGACGGCAACGTAAACCTCATGGACCGATCCGAAACCCTAATCTGGTCGTCGAATAAATCCGTATCGTCAACGAACACGGTGGCGCAACTTCTCGACTCCGGTAACTTTGTCCTTTGCCTTGAAAACGACGAAAATCCCGAGAATTACGTCTGGCAGAGCTTCGATTACCCGACAGATACTCTACTACCCGGGATGAAACTCGGGTGGAGCCATAAAACCGGAATCAATCGGTTATTAAGATCGTGGAAGTCCGATAACGATCCGGGGTCCGGTGAGTACTCGTTCAAAATGAGTATCGTCGGATACCCGGAGATCATCTTATGGCATAAGGAAGCAATTGTTACGCGGACCGGGGCGTGGAACGGGAGACATTTTAGCGGGACCCCCGAGATGAAAGGGTCCAAAATTCTTCAATTTGAGTTTCAAGAGACATATGATGATGTTTATTATTCATATGAAATGATAAATAGTTCTGTTTATTCTCGATTGACAATAAATTCCACGGGGATGCTTCAACGAACAGTGTGGTCCCCGACCGCCTCAACTTGGATGTTATATTGGAATTTCCCGCGGGATATTTGCGATAACTATGCGAAAACGTGTGGGCGGTTCGGGATTTGCGATACGGATATTTTTCCGGTGTGCAAGTGTACGGTCGGGTTCCAGCCGAGAGACGAGCACGAGTGGTTCGATCTGCAAGACGGGTCGGGCGGGTGTGTTCGGAGTTCTGAACTGGATTGCGGGTCGGACGGGTTTGTGGCACTGAAGAGCTTGAAATTGCCGGAAGGTGCGTTGACGTTTGTTGATCAAAGGATGAATTTGAGCGAGTGTGGTGAGATTTGCAAACGGAATTGTTCTTGTACGGCTTATGCTAATATGGATGTTACTCTGGGCGGGTCGGGTTGTGTTTACTGGGTTGTGGATCTTGTGGATATGAGGCAGTATGCGGAATCCGAAAGTGGTGGGCAGGATCTTTATGTCAGAGTAGCAGCTTCTGATTTAGGTATGTTTTTATAACTGTTTTACTTTTTCAAGATAAATGTTAGGTTTGTTTACAGGGGTTTAAATGAGTTGAAATGAGTTGAGTAGTGAGTTATTCAAGCTCGACTCGAAAAACTATATATACCAAGGTTGAACTCAAATAGCCTTCTCAAAGTTGGACTCGAGCTCGAGGTTGGATAATTTTTGAATTATCAAGTTCGAGTCCTTTGCTTGTTTATAGGCTTGAACCTAGGGATGGACCTAGGGGCTGGGGGTGGCTACCGTGGTAGGTGCAATCATATCGTTTTAAAATATGGAACTGTTTTATATGTTGGCACTGTAGAAATTTCCTGAATCCGTCTTCGCTTGAATGGTTCAAGTTGAAGTGTTGAACCCATGATATGTTTCTTGTTTAGTTAAATTGTTCTACTTTGACCCAAACTCGATAATTATTAATTTCAAGCTTAAATAAATCAAATCATTTTGCATATATTTTAATCCTTCAAATCCTACATTCTGATGATATACATTAGGCTTATTTGTTTTGGTTTTTGTATTTATTTTCCCTTGTTCTAAACCATAAACATAACCGGCAATTATACGTATTTTAATTTTTGCGTTATAAAAATTAGACCCATAAAAAAAATATGAAAATCTATCATTATAGACAAGAAAACAAATAGTTAGGGTTTTTAGTGTGACAATGAGATCATAACTCATAAGAGCATCCATGGTGTTGTGGTTTTTCAGCAAGCTTTTTTACAGCTTTTTTTTGATACATTATTGTCAACTCAACAATATAAAAACTTCTATATATCTCCATTATGTGAAAAATCTCATCCAAACTTTTTCAAACTTTTTAGAGTCCCACAATTTTAACTTTATATCATTTATATTTTTATTTATAAAAATAAATACATTAAAATTAACATAAATACGTATTTATTTGTATCGATAAAATACTATTGCATTAATATAAAAAATATATAATTAATTTAATAGTTTTATTAATATATAATAAAAAAATAATACGAAAATTGTACACATATTAAAAAATAAAACTGATTAATAAAAAAATCGACTAATATAAGACTTTTATAAAGTTAAAAGTGATTAAATACGAAAAACCTATAAAAAGAAGGTCGTGCAGTTACGACCTATGACGCAAAAACTCTTCAAAAACTTCTTGCGAAAAACCTTCACACTATGTGAAAAACTTCAAAGAGAGGTTTTGCTTTTTGAAAAACCTTTGAAAAAACTCTAAAAACCTCTAGAAAACCACATTATGGATGCTCTAAGATGGTATTTTGTTAATAAACAAAACGTGTCAAGTTCAGAAATTTTTTAATCTTTTTTCATATATAATAATAAATTAATATATAACAATTTTATAGTTTTTTATTTATAACTATGGAAAATTACATTTACGTCTAGTTTGGTCCTACAATTATTATTTATATAATTACCAACATTATACGTTGGTATACTTCTTTTATTGTTTATCTATCTCTTACGATATTAAACTATAGTTTCATAATACTTTGTGTGGGAGTAGTTGTAGACTTGTAACTTGTAAGTCGTCGTTGATTTTCTATTAATGGTGTGATTTTTGATTAATATTTTTCAATAAATTCTTATAAAAGAGAAAATGAAAATTGTGAAATATTTTTTATTAATATTTTTAATAAAAGTGTTAACTTCTAAAACCGATAATGATTCTCATAATGTTTTGTACTTAAATATTCACAACAAAAATACAATGAAGAGAAACTTTTACTACAAAGATTTAATGTTATTTTTTTGACCTAGCGAGTTTCATAGAAATAGGATCGCCTTAAGTAAAGCCAACCCTATTCATGCAAAACATGTGTTCTTCAAAATGTTTCAAGGCATCTTTAGTGGAGTGATTTAATAAGAATTTTATTTTTTTTGGTTGTGTTATTGGAAACTTAACAAATTAGAATTTACTATAAAATTTTATAATGAGACTTACTTACAAGTACCAAGGCTTTTGTATAAAAACATCCAACAGATTCTTTAAAATGAAAACTCAAAATCTTTAAAAAGAATATATTCAACTTGAATAAGTTTTTTAATATTGGACATTACAAATAGGGGTGTAAATGAATAAAGCCGCCGAGTTTGGCTAAACTCGAGCTCGGCTCGTTTAAGTTCATAAATCGGCTCGTTTCGAGCCTTATGTGTCAAGCTCGAACTCGAGTTCGTAAAGAATTAAACAAGTTTGTGCTCGACTAGTTTACTTATAAATCAGTATATAATATATTTATATTATATATTAACCGAGGTTCGTTTAGGCTCACAACCTTTATCATAAAGGCTCGAGCTCGAGCTTGTTAATTAAACGAGCTTAAAATGAAGCTCAAACTCGTTTAACTCGAGCTCGAATCGAGCTTTTAACGAGTTAATCCCGAGTAGCTCACGAGCAGCTCAGCTCACTTACATGCCTTACAACACTAATTATATTAATGAAATAATTTCTATACTCATGCTTTCTCTATTATTGGAGAAAGTTTCGAAGAAATGTTAGAGCAATTTTTTCCGTAAAATCTCCATTTTCTCTATTTTAGTTAGTTTGTTGAAGGTACTTTGGGTAGAGTTAAAGTTTATATACATCTTATCCTCCCTCAATTTTATACAATGTGAGACATACTAGGTCTATTTTGTTTGGTTTGATTTAGTCTGATTTAGGGTTATACAATTAAAAGTTATAACTATGATTTTGTGATCATTGCAGAAGAATCACCAACGACCAGAAATTCTAAAAATGGCTCTAGCAACAACAACCATGTTGTTATGATTGTCGCCATTACAGTTAGTATTTGTGCAACACTAATCACTCTATCTATCCTACTTTATCTAAAGAGGAAGAATAAGCGACGATTGATGAAATCCATTACATGCAAAACAGGTACATTTGACTTTAAAGTTCTAACATGTTAATATAAATTTATAATTTCATTAAGCATCATTATAGTGATATACGAAATATAAACAAAATTGGAGACAATTAGTTATACAAAAAGTAATTGTTAAATGGGAGAATAAAACTAAGCCATGAGAGGGTTGATTTGATCCCAAAAAAAAAAAAAAAAAAGAGAGATTAATGACATTAAAAGTTAAAACTTCGTTTAATAAAAAATGATTACCCTTTTAAATCATAAATATACTGAATATATTCCAAATTGGACGTAAACAAATTATAATAGAAAGTTTTGATAACAATAATTCTCACATTCTTAATTTTTTCTGCTAATCTCATTTGAACTCTGCTTTATAACAATAATTCTAGCCCATAAAAAGTTTTGATAAAAAAAATTTGGATTACTCCAATTAAATCTTTAAAAAAGAGTAAAAATAGATTTTTCCGACAAAAAATTCCATATAAAATTGATTTTAGAGATAAAAAAGTTAACTTTTTAAAGTCAAAAGTACACCCTGATCATGATTCATATGTGATTATTTATTAGGTCTTAAGTAAAGTACTGATACTGAAACGAATCTTGATTAGGTTCTAAAGAAAGAGTCGATGGTGAAAATGTGATGGATGAAATCGATCTACCCATGTTTGATTTTAGTATATTGGCTATGGCCACAAACAACTTCTCAACCGCAAACAAACTTGGTGAAGGTGGGTTTGGGTGTGTTTACAAGGTAAACATTATACTATACAGATATTTTGAAATATCATATCACAAATAAGCAAAAAAAAAAAAAAAAATACTCAGCTATTGTTGGTGATGATATCAGGGTACGTTACCGGGAGGAAAAGTCGTAGCTGTAAAAAGGCTCTCAAAGATTTCTAATCAAGGGATTGAGGAACTCACAAACGAGGTTCAATTAATTGCAAGACTCCAACATAGAAACCTAGTTCAACTATTAGGTTGTTGTATTGAAGTCGAAGAAAAGTTGCTAATTTACGAGTTCATGAAAAATAGAAGTCTTGATACATTTCTTTTTGGTAAATTTCTTCAAACTGTGGTTCTTTTTTATGTTTTGACATGTGGATGTTGTCGAAATTTAACACGTCCTTTGAAATTCATTATAGAGAAAGAGAAAAGTATGGAGCTTAGTTGGCAACTACGACTAGATATTATACATGGGATCACTCGAGGGCTTCTCTATCTTCATCAAGATTCAAGGTTTAAAATCATTCATCGGGATCTAAAAGCAAGTAATATTTTGCTTGATGAGAAAATGAACCCGAAGATATCGGATTTTGGTATGGCGCGGATTTTTGGGAGCGATCAAATTGAAGCAAAAACAAAAAAAGTGGTTGGAACTTAGTAAGTATTGTTGTTCTTTATGCATTCTATAATTATAATATCATGTGCCTTCGTAGACAAGTTCCTTTTCCTCGTTATTTTTTCTAAAAATTATTACAGTGGTTACATGTCACCAGAATATGCAATGAATGGCCACTTCTCAACAAAGTCAGATGTTTATAGTTTTGGGGTTTTGGTTCTCGAGATCGTAAGTGGCCAAAAGAACACAGGATCGTTATACACAAGTAGCGAACTTAACCTCCTTGGACATGTAAGTAACAACGATGATACATATAACGTTTTCAATAGTATTTTTTTCAGTATATTCTTTTTTTTTTGATGAAGAAGCTAATATATATAAAATTCAAATATGCTTACTAATAGAGATGGCCAAATTGGGTCCGACCTTGTGTGGACTCATTGGGGTTGGTGATGGCCTGACATCCCGAAAACAATTTACACAATTTATGGAATTTCTAGGCTCTTCCTGGCTTAGACCAGTTATGTATAGGCTCAATCTAAAAAAGAAAGATCTTATAAGTTATAATACAAGTTTTAAAGATGTTTACATGATTCTCATGTTATTCTTTTCAAAATTTTAAAGTTTTCCTTAGGTTTTTCAGTATTTTAAATTTTTTCAAAATTTTATCTACTTAAGGGTTAGGCCCGAGAACGAATTTGAAATTGGCCTGGTTGGGCCTGGACCGCTAATTAGGCCTAGTTGGTCCTAGATTTTTTGGTCGGGCCAGAGACAAATCTTACCTATTTTCAAGGGACCAATTCCCCAGTCTGACCCAACCTGAGACCTATTACTGGTCATCTCTACTTACTAGTCTAATTAATTGAATTTATGTCTTTATATTTTAAGTTGTAATAACTTTAACCTAAATTATAATTTTTCAGACATGGACGCTATGGAAAGAAGGTAAGGCTTTAGAACTACTAGATGAATCACTTCGTGCCAAATTTTTGGAAGATGAAGCACTAAGATGCATACAAATAGGGCTGCTATGTGTTCAAGAACATAAAGAAGACAGACCTTGTATGTCAAAAGTATTGTGGATGTTGAATAATGAAATTGCTCAATTACCGCAACCGAAATACCCTGGATTCTTTATTGGAAAAAGAAAAATTGAAGATGAGCCTTTATGTAAACAAGATGATTTTGTGACTATAAATGAATTGACAATCACGATGGTAGATGGTAGGTAGTTAAAACAAGGTTAGCTACCATCACTGAATCTGCCAAAAGATAAGGAAAAGAGATTCCTAGAAGTAAGGACGAGGGTTCGAATGTTAGCACCAACCATGTGTCTCACACGACATCGGGACGGCCATCTACTGTTTTAGTGATGACATTTCAGAAAGTGATGGATGCCCTTTTTGTAGCATTTATATTGTACATCATATTTTCCCTTTTTTTTTTTAATTTACCTTTTAAATAACATAATATAACATTTGTATTTCTTTATGTTCGATTTCTTTTTAACTAGTAATAGATATTAGCAGTAGATGTAGTTATTTCCGTTAAATATTTGTATAGTATAGAGACCCCTTTTTAATTTTCTTGTCTATATATTGTTGTCAATACACGCAACCCTAATCAAGGGTTTCCACATATTCTCACATGGTATAGAGCCACACAAGAAAAACCTAATCTTCATTTTTAGCCGCCGCCCACCTCTTAGTCGGCCATCTCAGCCGCCGGTTCATCTTGCCGGTCGCCCAATCTCGTCGGCTCGCACTAGCCGACGCCAACGCTTTCATCTTGTTGTCGTTCCACACCGTCGACGCTGCCTTATCCAACCGTTGTTGCTCTTCACCGACTGCTGCCCTTCGCTCATTGACTGCTCTTCACCGGCCGACTCTCACCCTCCCTGCGCGACTATCGTCGGCTGCTGCACTCCAATCGTCGGCTGCGGCACTGCAATCACCGGCTGCTGCACTCCAATCGCCGGCTGCCGCACTCCAATCGCCAGCTACTGCCCTTTAATCGCTACCGCCGCCCTCCAATTACTCTCGTCTACCGTAAACTGCCGCTGTCCATCTGCCGTTGCACCCGCACCGCAAAGAAGATTCTCGTGCCGCGACGTAGAAGCTGACACACTCGTGCAGCAAAGAAAGTACTCGTGCGGCAAGGACCAGTCTGATTGGCAGAACCTGTCGGTTTATTATGTGGGACGCTTGTTCAGTACATTACTATCTCTCTACTCGCAATTAAGCTGTTCGTCTAATTGTTTTTACTTTTATTAGTGTTTATTTTTCATTTTCTATTTCTTTTTTATCATGACCTCTTCGTCGCCCTCCACTACCCTCACTGCCCCTACCGCTAGCCAACTTGTTTTTTCCCTTTCCAACATGTACTCTCAGTTTAGCTTTAAGCTTTCCATTGATGGGTCTAAATACAAACTTTGGCATCGCATATTTCTTGATATGTGTATGATGCGGTAATTATCATACATAAAAAGCGTAACAAGTTTTAACCTCTAATGCCTAGCCACTGTCTTACCACATATACAGGCAAGCGTACCTGATCGTGAGTAATATAGTGTAGGAAAGCCCAGGTATCGTATCTACCACTGGGAACGGTCAAGTTATCGTAGATTGTTAATCTAAATCAGTTTGATTAACCTAAATCTTTTGGGGGGGGGGGTTTTTATGAAAAAGGTTTTAATACTAAAGAGACAACTAATTTAACTATTAACTAAGAAAGCGATTAAAAAGATTAATTAAGAACTATATGAAGGAAAAACAGTAGCACTTATCATGGTATAGTGAATCCCCAAGTGGATGATTTAAATAGGCCGGAGGTTTGGTTGTTTTGATTATTGTAGGAATTTAAGTCTAAAACACCCTAACATGTAGTGATTATGGTCTTTAACTAGGTCTCGGTCCTCCTAGTCCAATACTTAGGTCGTTTGTCAGGCAACCTAATACCGGAAATTCAATCCTAATTCTATTGTATGGTTTTCTACCTCCAGGTCACTCTCGGTCCGAGTAACCACTTAACACAACTCTCTTGGTCCAAGGGTAGGTTAAGGTAGGTTGATTATCCTATCGGAGTCTATCTATTTTGGTCAAACAGATACACCCAACCAATGAGTTCAAATAACCAAACAATAATAATCAAAACGGAACCATAACACACATTCAATCAATCAAAAACAAACCAATAAACATTAAGTATTAAATCATCATCCACAATGGTTCATCGACCATGACAAGTACCACTATTAAGAGACTACTCACTAAACATATTGAAAACAGAAAACATAATAATAAACATGATACCGACAATACAACGACGGATGATCAAAGATCGAACCCCGCAGCGTATCGGCACCACTCAGACTTTCACTCTATCGTCTCTGCTTCGTGTCGTGTAAAAACCATGTTCTGAACTGAAGGAGGAGGCTGGTATTTAAAGGAAAACGTCCAGGGGCCATCTGGCGAACGCCAGACTGCTGGTTTGGCGGCGCCAAACACTTTGGTCAAACCTGGTCTTCATCTTTGTCGAATCTGGCGGCACCAGATCCTGAACTTCGCGGACGCCAGATTGCTACTGTATTGAAGTTGTGCATTTTTCACGTTTTCTCGCCTTTTTTCGTACTTTTCCGTTCCACGGCCTCCAAATCCTACATAAACAATAATAAGCTCATTTGGTGAGTGAAATGATCATAAATGGGTGAGAAATGGGGTAAAGTCATACAATTAAGCTCAACCAAAACATGTATAATTTTGGTGTTATCAGTGTAAGGGTGCTAAAGTCTATGGTCACATCGCTGGCAAATCTAAACCTGCTGGTGATTATGATAAGGACTGGGTGGCAATTGACTCCCGCATTAAATCTTGGTTCTACTCCACTTGTGATGCCAATCTCTTGCAAATTATCTCTAGCGATAACTGTACTGCTAAAGATCTCTGGAATAAGCTTGATGAGTTCTTTTTGAATAATAAAATGTCTTGCATGCTGCAGCTTCAAGAGCAATTTCGTAACACAAAAAAGGCATTTCATCAATTACTGATTTCTGCCATAATTAAAAAAATCTAGCTGATGCTCTTGCTGATTGTGACTCTAAAATAGATGAGATTGAACTTGTGATGAAAATCCTTTGTCAGTTACCACCTTCCTATCATAGCATTGTTGATGTCATTACAAACACCAAACCCTTCCCCTCCTTTCTAGAAGCAAAAACATGTTTCTCCTCCATGAGTCTTTAGAAGAGGCCGTTGACCCCCATAATGATACCCCACTTACTTCTTTCGTTGCCCTATACTCCTCTGCCCAAAATGAAAAGTTGAAAAATAAACCTAATAGGGGGAGAAATAATGCGCGTTTTGCTTCCAAAGGAGGGGGTAATACTAATGTTTTCGCAAGCTCTCACTCTTTTACAGGTACTTCGGGACACCCTCAGGCTTACTTTGGGAACACAGCTACACCTGGCCATGCTCCGCCATCTCAGCCAGGTCTCCTTGGTGCACCCCCTGCACAATCCTATGGGGTTGGTCCTCCTCAACCATCCCCTTCGATGTTCAGTACTCCTCAACAGCTACCAGCACACACATTCCATCAGCCACCGGTGACTCCACAACCTTAGTACTACGGACAACCTCAGTCCACAAACCCAGTGCCGGTACCTCATCAGTTTGGTCAACTCACGTAGCAGTCCATGCCTGTGCCACCGCCTCCTTAGCCTTCTTTCGGCGGTCATGCCTCCCAGTACAGTCAGCCACTGTATACTGACCTTTCTTTTGTGTTTCAGGCAATGTCTGTTCAGCCACCTCAGGATAAAAACTTCTACATAAACACTGGTGCAACCAGGAATATGACTTTCAATCAAGGTAAATGCACTCTCTAACTACTTGTAATTCTAATTTCATTCAAGTTGGTAACGGTGTTGTTGGTCCCAAGGGGTGACCTTCAAGTAAGGATAGTGTATGAGATTATAGAGGGGGGGGGGGGTTGAATATAACCACACCAAGTTTTCACTTTTAAATTCTATGTTGTATTAACACTTTGAATTTACAGATTGTTGCGGAAATAGAAAAGACTAAAGTCTAAACTAAACAATCTAAGTTTCTTTCACTATGCACTAGAGTGAGAAGATTAGAAAAGATACGAAATAGAAGGATAAAGAAAGAAAGGATTTGGGTGATAAGTAAGGTGAAGAAGTGGTTTGGAGAACCTTTCTTCAAGTCCTATTTATACCCCATGCATTAAATGCATGCAGACACACTTTTGTGTACGTGTCACACTACAAGTGGTCTTGTGTACTATTAACTATAAACAAATATCTTTTGCATGGTGTACAAAAGAAGGCTTATACAAACAGTTGCCTTGAGGTCTGATAAGTACGGAGGGAACAGGAAAGAGACTGTCCTTGTGTACCTTATGTGTCAGTAAAGGCGGATAATCCTTTTGTGCATTAGATTAAGACATTATACTAATCCTTCAGGATCAGGATACTGATCAGTGAGGAATACCCTGATACTGATGTTGATCAGGGGTCACTGTATCCTGATAAGTCTTTAGGATGTCATACGAAATTGAGCAGCCCGCTATCACTGAGTTCCGTCTTCAGATCACGAGCACGCTGTTCCTGTCATCAGCTAATTCTTCGACTTCGCTAATGGTTCTTGAGTATGATCTTAATGTCTTCAGGAGGTCTTCACTTTGATGGTCAGGATCAGTAGACTTCAGAACAGACTCGTTCATCTCTTGATCCTGATCCTGATCCTAATGATTATAAATACAAGTTACAACATTTTTAACACGAAATAAACTGAACAATCTCAATGATAATTCCTCAAGCTATAACTAAAAGTAAAGACCTATTCACTAAGTAAAGTATCAGGATCATTATCATTTCATCAGGTCTTAGGAGAGCTGGATCAACAATCTCCCCCTAAATGATAATGATAAGACAACAGAGAAATTGTCTAAGTCTAGAAAGTTTAGAAAAAAAAATTCTAAGTCTAGATGTAGTAGTAGGAAATAGAACTCATAAAGGTAAATGTCCCATTTACTGTTTTGAGGGATCTTTTTCAGTACTATGATGGAATGAAGTACGATGCACTAAAATGCATTTCCATTAATCTCATGAAGATTTACAAGAGTAAAGAAAATACACAAGTACATAAATACAATACTGAAAGTAAATTACAAAAATTCTAACTATCAGAATCTTCCTCAGGATCTTCCTCCTTGACTTGAATGGTGAGGAGGGTTTCTCCATTAGCTATTCTTTGATTTAGGATAGTCCTGACAGCACGAGCAAACTCTTTGTTGTCTTTGTTTTTCTTTTCTTTGTTTGCTGTGAAGAGGACTGACACCAGATGTTCAGTGGGTGCTTTGTGTAGTTCGCTGAAGCGTTGAAAGCGAGGAATGTTGAGATTGTCACCTACACAAATACCATGAACAGGTTCTCTGATGACTTGACCCTCAGAGAGAGTTAATCTGTAGGGAAGGAGAGATCAAACTGTTAGGATTATGTGCGAGACAGTAACAGGGTTACCGTGTCCAACGTTATAAGACACTAGTAGGTCACACCGCTGCACACCTAATTGAGAATTTGTGTGTAAGAGATAAATGAGAAGAGAGAAATGAATAATTATTAGTTAATAATTATTTATTAGTTTTAATCAATCAGTAAATTAATTAATTGATTAATTAATTAATTATGGAATTGATTAAAAGATAATTATAAAAGGAATTGTAATTATCATAAATCATTACCTTATTCTAACCTATAAATAAAGGGTTAGGGGTTTGATAATCAGAAGAACAATCTTACGAAAAACCTCTCGCTCTCTTTCTCTCTCTGAAGCCGTCGACTTCTCCCTCTCTCACACATCGATCGGAATTTTTCTGATCAGTCACGGTGGTCTAGCAACCCTCTCGCGTGGTGTCAGTAGCGGTGTACCCCCTGCCAGCTTTCCGGAAGTCTATTCGCCAAAAGGTAAACCGTCAAACCCACTTTGATTGTATCTGTTATGGTTTAAGATGGGTCCGGGTTTTGGGAATCGTTTTTGTTATCCGCTGCGCACCGTTAGTGCCTACGGTTCCCCAACAGTGGTATCAGAGCCACTTCTTAAACCTACAGATCAGGATTAAATTGTTGTTTGCGATAAACTGTTATTTGGATTATGGTTTTGTTAAAAAATTCGATTTTTATCTGTTTATATTAAAAATTGGATTTTTATCGTTTATCACACGAACCGTGTTAATCGACGGTGGAACGACGACAGTTAGCCGAATCGAACCACCGGATCGATTAAAGGTCGTGGTGGTGGCGACGGTGGCTTTAGCGTCGCTGTCCGCCGGCGGTTGCACCGCAAAACCACCAAGACCGCCGGCTGCCTCGCTAGGCGGCGGCGGTGGCCGTGTCTTTCGATCGCACAAGGCGATGGTGGTGGCGTTAAAGCCGCTGCTGTCGCCGACGAGATCAGACCCTCGGTCGACAGCCCCTAGTGGCGGATCGATGGCGGTAGCGTGGTTGTTTGTCCCGCCAAGCCGCCGGCTGCCTTACGGCCACGCCAGGGCGGCGGCGGTGATCGGTAACGCGAATCGCCAAACCACCGAATGGTGGTGGCGCTGTTGTTGCCCAGCGGTGGCGTAGTGGTGGCAACGGCTTTGGCCGTTTGTCGCCGGATAAGCCACGAACCACCAGGCCACACGCCGGCTGCCCTAAGGCCGAGCCAAGCCGGTGGCGGTGGCTGATTGTTTCCGCGATCGCAAGCCGCACCACCGAACGGTGGTGACGGCGTTTGTTGTTGGTGATGGAGTCGTCGGCCACGGCGGCAATGGCAGCCTCGGCTGCTGTTGTCGTCGATCGGCCTAGCGGTGGCGGCGGTGGTGACCTTGGTTATCGCTGCTGCCGCCGGTGGCGGTTTCAGGAAGATTGCCGACGATCGGCGGCAATGGTAGCTTCGGCTACGTTGTCGTTGATCACCGGTAGTAACAATGGTAACCGTTTGTTATTTTGTTGCTATCGGTGATGATATCGGATAAGTTTTTCGTGTGGATAGGGTCGTTTTGCCCGATAGGCTAAAACCCCAGATAAAATTAATTTTTACTTTTATCTTATAAAGTTAAAATTAATTTTAAGTAATTATAAAATCAGTTAGGTTTTATAATTCTGGTTTATCGTAACTGTATATATTTTAGTTTAACTGTTTTGTTTAAACTGTTAGTTGCGAGTGTCATAGCCAAGCCCTAGACCTGTGTTTGTGTTTCGTCTTTATATTATTGTTATTGTACTCTGTTTTGGTAAGGGAGGCCTGCGTGCCATTTACAACCCTTTTATTGTAATTTTGTTTTATATAATTTTAATTTACGCCGAAGACGGAGAAAACCTTAAAGACGGAGTTTGGAGGCACAACCAAGGATGTCGAAGCCAGTGGGAGCGTTCTACCTTCATGCCTTGTGTATTGCTTGTCACTTAGGTTAAAGACCGTCAGTTTAGTGTTGGCTCACTTAACTGACAATAGTTTTAAGGGTAAAAGCTATGACACAGTAGTTTTTAAGTTGCGTGGTTTGGTTTTAATTGCGTAATTGTGATAAAACGGAGTTTTAAAATCGAATGAGATAATTTTATAAAAACCTTAAGGTTTTTGAAAAACTGGCATTTATGACCCTTGTAAAATCATAGATTAGTAAGTGCAACCCACTTTAGGGGCACCTCCGGTGTAAGGTACATAGGGCGTTGTAAGTGCACACACTATGAACGCCCGTGTTCAAACCGAAACTAGAGGGTGATAAAACTCTGCGAATTATCACCGGGTGGTACCGGCCAGAGTTTGTCCAGGTCCCGGGTGGTGCAATCTATTTTGGTAATTATTTATTCACCGGGTGGTACCGAGCCAAAATGCACTAGAGGGACTAAATATGCACGGATTATATATCCGATGTCCCGACGATCTAGAAGTCGTATTTTCGAATTAAAATACGATTGGTATAGTTTTACCTACCATAAATCGCATGAGTTGGTTTGACATGATCACATGCTTCTCAACACATGTGAAATATGGATTCTAGTCTAATAAATTTATTTTAAGGGTAATAATTTATTAGAATTTTATAATTATAAACTAAATTGGACTTTATATTCTTCTGTAGATGTCTCCAATTAGCATTCCGTTTTATTCACCTGAGGAATCACTTCGCCTTATTATGGGCAAGTGGAAGCTTACGGGCCAGAACTTTCCAGTTTGGAAGTTACATTTACAGAATGTTTTGAGTGCCTAGGGTAAGCTTTATGTGATCAATAAGCCTATGTCACGACCTAAGAGCAAGGCCCCTGAAGAGGAATTTGCTGAGTATTTTAGATTCATGGCAGATGAATCGGATGTAATGTCCATTCTAATTTTCTCTATGTCACCCGAGTTCACGGGAGATTTAAGAGACAAATTCTGTCACGAGGTTGTGAAAAATGTGGAGAACCAGTTAGGTCTCTACAAGCATACGGGTAAGCTTTTGATCATGCAAGAGATATTCTCCATGAAGCTGAAAAAGGGTCAGTCAGTTAAAGACCATCTCATTGAAATAAGAAGGCTCTTTAAATGTTTATCACGTTTGGGGTACAAGATGACTCAGGAAGAGTTAGTGTATCTCATGTGGTTTTCCCTCACAAAAGAAGTTCAGGACACAGCTAGTGTCTACATGAAGGAACCAAAGAACGACGTGGATAAAGTTCATGAAGATATTCTGGCCAGTTTAGAGCCAGTACCTGCACCTGCTGATCTCATGGATACTGACTTAATTAATGAGCTGGGAGATCTGAGTTGCCCAGAATGCGGTAGCAAGGATTTTTGCGAGCACTTGATGAAAATCGACCAGATAGAGATCGGTTTACCCGATGCTCCAGGTATCTTTATGATAGATTGCTTAATCACTTCTTATGAATCATGGGTAATTGATACAGGCAGTGGTAACCACATTTGTAACCATTTACAGGGATTCACTAGAAGAGAGACTTTGAGGAAGGACCGTTCGAACCTACGAGTTGGCGAAGGCACTCCGTTGATTGCTGAAGCCGTGGGATCTTATAGTCTTAGTTTACCCTCGGGTCTAGTTTTGGAACTGGATAATTGTTATTATATTCCAAATATGATTAAGAATGTATTGTCTTTTGATTTGTTAGTAGACCAAGGTTTTCAGTACAAATATGATTATAAAATGATTTCTGTCTTTAAAAATAATATTTTCTATTTTAAAGCAACACCTGTAAATGGTCTATATACAGTAAATCTACAAGATAATAGTAGTGAAATCTATCATATAAGTAAACGATCCAAATACATTGAGGATCAGACTTACCTCTGGCATTGTCGTTTGGGCCACATAAACAAGAAACGCGTTGAACTACTCCTAAAAGGAGGTTTTCTTGGCAATTTCGATTATAAACCTTTTGATAATTGCGAGTCTTGTTTATCTGGCAAAATGACAAAGCAACCTTTCAACAATGAAAATGAAAGGGCTACTGACTTGCTTAAAATAATCCACACAGATGTATGTGGACCTTTCAGTCATGTGGCAAGAGGAGGATACCGGTACTTCATTACCTTCACTGACAATTTCAGTAGGTATGGTTATGTCTACCTTATGAGACATAAATCTGAAAGCTTTGACAGATTCAAGGAATTTCAGAATGAAGTACAAAATCAACTTGACAAGAGGATCAAGTTCTTGCGGTCGGATCGTGGTGGCGAATATCTTAGTGATGAGTTTGACAATTATCTGATGGAGTGTGGGATTGTATCCCAACTTACACCTCCGTATACACCTCAGATGAACGGTGTATCAGAAAGGAGAAATCGTACTTTGCTTGACATGGTACGAACGATGATGTGTCATTCTATGCTACCAATATCATTCTGGGGACATGCGCTCGAAACAGCAGCACACATACTGAACAGAGCGCCAACAAAGTCGGTAGAAAAGACTCCATATGAACTATGGAAGGGTAAGAAACCCAACATATCTTTTCTATAAATTTGGGGTTGTGAGGTTTACGTCAAACGACCCACCTCAGAAAAACTCAAGCCCAAATCCGACAAATGTTTCTTCGTTGGATATCCCAAGACCACCTTGGGATATTACTTCTACAACCCTGAAGAGAACAAAGTTTTTGTTGCTCGAAATGGAAAATTTCTGGAAGAAAATGTAACACCCGTAATTTCGGTGTAATAACGACTCTTTAATGAAATATGGAATTGAGAATTTTAGATCAAATTATGTATTTTATGGTCTAATATGTTAGGGAATTCAATTACGAGTCCAACGGTTCTTTCGGAATCGAAAACGGAGCTATAACGAATAAGTTATGGCCGAAACAAAATTCCATCAAAAGCGATCAGATGCTAGCGATCGCTAGCCCTCAAGCCTAGCGATCGCTAGGAAAAATTCCTTGGTTGCTGTTCGTGCTCGCGATCAGGCTAGCGACCCCGAGAGAAGGCAGCTAGCGATCGCTAGCCCTCAAGCCTAGCGATCGCTAGGTAGCTGTCAAAAAGAGAAAACGGGTTTTAAACCCTCCAAACTTTATTTCTTCACAACACCTTCATTCCTTCACCATTTCTTCAGCGTCGAGGTTTTGTATGTGAATAACTTGGACGTGATGCCATGCTAAATTCCGTATCACGGTCCTATATGATAATAACTTGGACGTGATGCCATGCTAAATTCCGTATCACGGTCCTGTATGATAATAACATGGACGAACCAACGCAATGTGTCCACACCAAGCAGTCTTGGGAGGTTCTGAAATAGGAATGCCTCTATGTCGCCGGCCCTCGGGTTGCTCCTTGGTGCGCGGGCCTCGGATGATGTTGCCATGCTAAATTCGGGACATCGAGGTGTTTGGAATTAGTGAATGTCGGGGCATTGGTTGGTGGAAGTGGGTCGTGCCCACTGTTTCCGAAGATAATAATAAACCGGTTTAACATGCTACTTTGTGTTGCTAGCATAACTTTGTATATCACACAGGTATTATTACGTTCTTCATGTATGATATTATTTGTACAACTCACTAGGCTCCTTTAGCCTAACACTTGTTTGGTGTCGATGTGTCTCTCAGGTGCTAGGGACGCGGTTCCCAAGTAGGAGCCGGACCTAGAGAGTGAGCTTTGGGGGACGGGTGAAGAGTCCGGTCTTTAGACCGCGCGTACATGGATAGATCAGACAACCCTTTTGTAGTCTTTTCCCAGATAGGATTAGACTAGACGGTTGTCGTATTCTTTAATTAGAGTTACAAACGTTGTAAATCATACACTATTTATACCCCTGTTTTTGGGATGAGCTCACGCCTTGGCGTATTTTGTATACCACCTTTTGTGTAATTGAAAGTTTTTGTTCGCCCTGAATTTTAGGGTGTTACAAGTTCGTATCAGAGCTTTAGTTTAAGCGAACTAGGTAATCACTGTAGTATGCCTAGACTTAAACTTAGCAAACTATTAAAATACGATACATACCTTGGGTAGAACCTTAGGTGGGGAGAGAAATAGCTTTGCGAATTCACGTTTATTCAAAGTTGTGGTGATGGTAACGAGGATGCTTATGTATGATTAGTTCATAAATCACCTAGCTACTGATCTATGAATGCGTTGTACGCGAGTGTTTGAGTAACTGTTATTATGATGATGATAAATGTTGAAGTTCGTAAGTAGTCTATTCTTATCCTATTCTCGTGCATTTGTTATGACAGATCAATATGGCGAACACCCGTAGTCAGACGGGCGTCGCAAGAGGACCACCCGACCAAACCGCTTCGACCGCCGATCAGCAGGTTCGGGTCGAGATGGTTGAGAGTCCACCGAGGCCTCCCGTCCTCGGTGGGGGACCGGAGCACGTACCAAGGGTCAATCTCGAGGATCCAAACCCGGTACTAACCGAGGTGACCCCGGAGATGAGGATGTTTGACAACGTCATGAAGGCCGTGAACGAGGCCATGAGCAAGCAACAAGAGTCCTTCATGAAGATGTTGGAGGATCGTGATACGAGCAACCGTCATCATGAGACGGTGGGAGAGAACGCCGCTACGGCGTCGGGGGATGCGGAGGTGGTGGTGGTCACCGAGGAGACCCGAGTCACCGGGGACAAAGAGAAGGGGAAAACTAAGGGGTGCTCCTACAAGAACTTCTTGGGGTGTAAACCGCCAGAGTTCCGGGGATGTACCGACCCGGTCGTTTGCTTAAATTGGCTCCGGGAAATGGAGATGGCCTTTGAGGCTAGCGAATGCGACCCTTCCCAACGAGTCAAATTTGCATCCCACCTTCTTAAGGGCGAGGCCCTCACATGGTGGAACTTGACCCGCTCTTCCCTCGCGCCGGAGGTGTACGCTAGGCTCTCTTGGGCCGAATTCAAGAAGAAGACGCTCGAGAAATATTGTAGCGAGCGAGCCCTTGACAAGATCGAGGACGAATTCCGGGGAATGAAGAAAGGCAACATCCCCGTCTCCTTTTACGCAAAGGACTTTCTGGAGAAGCTCGGGATGGTGGAGCACTTGGCTCCCGATGAGAAGTCAAAGATCAAGGCCTACTCTCGTGGGCTACCGGCCGAGATGAGGTCGGCGGTGAGGATCGCAAGGGTCACCACCCTACATGAGGCGATCGAAGAGTCTATGCGGATCGAGGATGATATCACCCAAGCCCGGGTGGAAGGCTACCAAGCCGGGCAAAAGAGGAGATTTGAGGAGGCCGCCATGTCGGCCCGGCCGAGCAAGACCTTTCAAGAGGGGAGGCGAGGTGGAAACCGTAATGAGGCAAAATGGTGCAACCGGTGCCGAAGCAAGCATCATGGACCGTGCCGCCGTGATTTGCCGGAGAACCCCACTACTTGTGGGAAGTGCGGGAGGAAGGGCCATGTGGCCCGAGATTGTATGGCCCGGGTGGCGGTGTGCTACGATTGCAAGGAACCGCGGCACTATCGGGATGCTTGCCCGAAGTTCAAGAAGACGGTTACCGAGAGTCCAAGCGGGTCGATTGCGAAGGGAGGAAACCCGCCGAAGGTGACTAGCCGAGCCTTTCAGATGACGGCCACGAAGGCGAGAGAGGCATCCGATCTTGTATCGGGTACGTTTCTCGTTAACTCCATACCTGCGCTTATTCTTTTCGATACGGGTGCCGAACGCTCTTTTGTGCATGACACTTTAGCTAGGAAATTCACTATGCCTACCACTCCATTATCTGATGCGTTAGTAGTAGAAGTAGCGGGCGGATTTCTTGTGACCGTCCGGGATTGCTTTGAGGGGTGCACTATAGAGTTAGATGGAGGATCTTTCTCCGCTACCCTCATACCCATGAATGTCGGTAGTTTCGACGTAGTGCTAGGGATCGATTGGTTGCGCGCACACGACGCCAACATAGGTTGCGGCAAAAAGATGGTCACGTTACCGGCGCCTAACGGAAAACCGATTACCGTGTATGGGGATAAGAAGAAGGGCGCCTACACGACCATCTCGATGGTTAAGGCAAGGAAGTGTCTAGCCAAGGGATGCACCTCCTTTTTAGCTTACGTCATCGATACTAAGTTGGAGAAGAAAGAGCTCGCCGATGTGAGTGTGGTGCGGGACTTTCCGGACGTCTTTCCGGAAGATTTGTCCGGATTACCACCGGAACGCCAAGTGGAGTTCCACATTGACCTTACACCCGGAGCGGCTCCGATCGCGCGCGCTCCGTACCGATTGGCTCCGACCGAGATGAAGGAGATGATGACGCAATTGCAAGAACTCTCCGAGAAGGGGTTTATCCGACCGAGTTCGTCACCGTGGGGAGCACCAGTCCTTTTCGTCAAAAAGAAGGACGGCTCCATGAGGATGTGCATCGACTACCGGGAACTGAACAAGAGGACGGTAAAGAACAAATACCCTTTGCCTCGGATCGACGACCTCTTCGATCAACTACAAGGTGCCGGGTGCTTCTCGAAGATTGATCTACGATCCGGGTATCACCAAGTTAGGGTGAAGGAGGACGACGTGCCTAAGACAGCTTTCCGAACGAGATATGGGCACTATGAGTTCTTAGTGATGCCGTTCGGTTTGACCAACGCACCGGCGGTATTCATGGACTTGATGAACCGAGTGTGTAGACCATTCCTAGATAAGTCGGTCATAGTCTTTATCGACGATATCTTGGTCTATTCCAAAGATGAGGCCGAGCACGAGCGACACTTACGAGAAGTATTGAACGTGCTTAGAGACGAGAAATTGTACGCCAAATTCTCAAAGTGCGAGTTTTGGCTCCACGAGGTACAGTTTCTAGGACATGTGGTGTCGCGAGACGGAATCAAGGTGGATCCGGCGAAGATCGAGGCCATGATGAGTTGGAAGTCGCCAACGAACCCGTCAGAAATACGAAGCTTTCTAGGCTTAGCGGGTTACTACCGAAGATTCATCCAAGATTTCTCGAAGATCGCTTCGTCGCTTACGGCGCTAACGAAGAAGAACGCCAAGTTTCTATGGACCGATAAACAAGAAGAGGCCTTTCAGACACTCAAGAAGAAATTATGTCAAGCGCCGATTTTATCATTACCGGACGGGACGGAAGACTTCGTGGTCTATAGCGACGCGTCCAAGATGGGACTCGGGTGCGTGCTCATGCAACGAGGCAAGGTGATCTCCTACGCCTCTCGACAGTTGAAGGATCATGAAAGGAATTATCCGGTGCACGATTTGGAGTTAGCGGCGGTGGTGTTTGCCTTGAAATTGTGGCGACATGACACTACCTTTACGGAACCAAGTGTACACTATACACCGACCACAAAAGTCTCCAACACATTTTCGACCAAAAGGAGCTCAACATGCGGCAAAGGAGATGGCTCGAGCTACTAAAGGACTATGACTGCGAGTTATTGTACCACCCCGGTAAGGCGAACGTAGTCGCCGACGCCTTGAGCCGTAAGAACTATGGTGATAGCGTTGGTGTGACCCTTAACCGAATTAGCGTGGTGTCGAGTTTGATGGAAAGGATCAAGGCGAGTCAAGCGGAAGCCCTTCGAGAAGAAAACCTCAAGGATGAGGTGATGGTGAAGCAAAAGGAGTTGTTGACCGAGGATAGCCGCGGGCTTAAACTGTTTCAAGGCCGAGTTTGGGTGCCGAAGCTTGGTGGCAACCGGGAGCTGCTCTTGGATGATGCCCACAAATCCAAGTATTCCATACATCCCGGGAGCACCAAGATGTACCGAGACTTGAAGATGAACTATTGGTGGCCGGTCATGAAACTTGACGTGGCTAGTTATGTCGAGAAGTGTGTCACATGCCTTCAAGTCAAGGCGGAACACCAAAAGCCATAAGGTAGTTTACAACCTCTAGACATCCCGGAATGGAAGTGGGAGCATATTACCATGGACTTCGTAACCAAGCTACCGAGGACCTTGAGGGGTCACGACACCATTTGGGTGATCGTGGACCGACTCACGAAGAGTGCTCACTTCCTCGAGATGCGTGAAACTCTACCCATGGACCAATTGGCCAAACTCTACATAAAAGAGATCGTGAGGAGGCACGGTGTACCGTTATCGATTGTCTCGGATAGAGATAGCCGATTTACTTCCCAGTTTTGGCATGGATTGCAAGAAGGCTTGGGTACGAAACTCAAGTTAAGCACCGCCTACCACCCTCAAACCGACGGACAAAGCGAACGAACGATACAGACACTAGAAGACATGTTGCGGTCGTGCGTGATTGATTTTGGTGGGAATTGGGATACACATTTACCGCTAGTGGAATTTGCATACAACAATAGCTTCCACTCTAGCATTGGGATGGCACCGTTCGAGGCACTATACGGACGGAAGTGTAGGACACCGACGTGTTGGTTGGAGGCGGGTGAAAAGCAATTTGCGGGACCCGAGATCATACAAGAGACGGCGGATAAAGTAAAGGGTATCCGCGAGCGCTTGAAAGCCGCCCAAGACCGACAAAAGAGCTACGCCGACAAGAAACGTCGACCAGTAGAATTCCAAGTGGGGGAGCGTGTGATGTTGAAAGTGTCCCCTTGGAAGGGAATCATACGGTTTGGGAAACGGGGGAAACTTAGCCCACGCTTCCTAGGGCCGTTTACCATCTTAGAGAAGGTAGGACTACAAGCCTATCGGTTGGAACTACCACCCGAAATGGATGGGATACATCCCACCTTTCACGTATGTTACTTGCGAAAGTGTCTAGCCGAGGAGGAGAGCGTCATTCCTCTATCGGAGATTCGAGTTGACACCGGTAACCGATGTGTCGAAGAACCGGAGGCGATCCTAGAAAGTAAGACGAAGAAATTACGCCATAAAGAGGTAACAATGGTCAAAGTTCAATGGAAGCACCACCGAGGTGCTAATGTCACGTGGGAGGCCGAGGAGGACATGAAGCGGAGATACCCACACTTGTTTACGTAGGTGTAACAAAATTTCGAGGACGAAATTTTAATTAGGAGGGGAGGATTGTAACACCCGTAATTTCGGTGTAATAACGACTCTTTAATGAAATATGGAATTAAGAATTTTAGATCAAATTATGTATTTTATGGTCTAATATGTTAGGGAATTCAATTACGAGTCCAACGGTTCTTTCGGAATCGAAAACGGAGCTATAACGAATAAGTTATGGCCGAAACAAAATTCCATCAAAAGCGATCAGATGCTAGCGATCGCTAGCCCTCAAGCCTAGCGATCGCTAGGAAAAATTCCTTGGTTGCTGTTCGTGCTCGTGATCAGGCTAGCGACCTCGAGAGAAGGCAGCTAGCGATCGCTAGCCCTCAAGCCTAGCGATCGCTAGGTAGCTGTCAAAAAGAGAAAACGGGTTTTAAACCCTTCCAAACTTTATTTCTTCACAACACCTTCATTCCTTCACCATTTCTTCTGATTTTTCTCTCTACTTTCTCCAAATTCAAAACCCTACAAGATCTTGAAGTTAAATCCATACTTGGGGCTAGCTAGTTGGAAATCACCCCTCACTCACTTCATCTTCCTCACTCACCCCTTCTCCACCATTGTTGCTTGAAAAGAGGGAAGCTCAAGACTTAGGGTTCTAGCTTAAATCTCACTTGGTAAGCTTCAAATAAACCCTTGTAGGTTGGATCTATGTGTATAATGAAGGTTATGAACTAATCTAGGGTTCGATTTACTTGATTTAGGTTTGTGCTCGTATTTGACCTAATCTTGGGATTTGGGGGTTTTTATCACAAAACCCTAAGGTGAGTTGTTAAAACCTTTTTGTTAAAACTGAGGGCACATCATCTTGATGATTTTATATTCCTTGTTTGATTTCGTGGATGAATGTGGTTTGATACAAATTACTTATCAGTTTGAGTTTAAAGCTTTCCATGAAACGTATGATGTGTTATGCGTACATGAATGATATGAGTTACATGACTTATACGTGTGGTAGGATATCGTACACGTCTATAGTATGTGATAAATCCATGAAATGGTGGAATGAATGTATTTATGTGGAATACTTGAAAATATACATACTATGAATTTATACGAAAGGATTTGATATCCGAACATGTTGGATTATGGGAAATGAGGTAAAGGGCTTGAGACCCTCGATATACACCTCTGATAATGATGCTATGCTAAATTCAGCGTCGAGGTTTTTTATGTGAATAACTTGGACGTGATGCCATGCTAAATTCCGTATCACGGTCCTATATGATAATAACTTGGACGTGATGCCATGCTAAATTCCGTATCACGGTCCTGTATGATAATAACATGGACGAACCAACGCAATGTGTCCACACCAAACAGTCTTGGGAGGTTCTGAAATAGGAATGCCCCTATGTCGCCGGCCCTCGGGTTGCTCCTTGGTGCGCGGGCCTCGGATGATGTTGCCATGCTAAATTCGGGACATCGAGGTGTTTGGAATTAGTGAATGTCAGGGCATTGCTTGGTGGAAGTGGGTCGCGCCCACTGTTTCCGAAGATAATAATAAACCGGTTTAACATGCTACTTTGTGTTGCTAGCATAACTTTGTATATCGCACAGGTATTATTACGTTCTTCATGTATGATATTATTTGTACAACTCACTAGGCTCCTTTAGCCTAACACTTGTTTGGTGTCGATGTGTCTCTCAGGTGCTAGGGACGCGGTTCCCAAGTAGGAGCCGGACCTAGAGAGTGAGCTTTGGGGGACGGGTGAAGAGTCCGGTCTTTAGACCGCGCGTACATGGATAGATCAGACAACCCTTTTGTAGTCTTTTCCCAGATAAGATTAGACTAGACGGTTGTCGTATTCTTTAATTAGAGTTACAAACGTTGTAAATCATACACTATTTATACCCTGTTTTTGGGATGAGCTCACGCCTTGGCGTATTTTGTATACCACCTTTTGTGTAATTGAAAGTTTTTGTTCGCCCTGAATTTTAGGGTGTTACAGAAAAGTTTCTCAGTTTAGAGAACACCAGAAAGGATGTAGATCTACAGGTAGTAGACGAAGAAAACACTGCACCGATTGTTGAGCCAGAAATTCAACATAGCAATGTTGAACCTCAATCAGAGCCGATTGAGGAAGTGCAAACACAGGACCTTCGCAGATCCAGTAGGGTGAGACAAGAACCAGATAGGTATCTTGGGTTTCTAGTCTCTCAGGACAGTGGAGACCTGAATGAACCAACATCCTATGGAGAAGCTGTGTCAGGCAATGAGTCTGAACAATGGCAGCAAGCCATGAAGGCCGAGATGCAATCCATGTACGACAACCAAGTTTGGGAGTTGACTGATTTGCCACAACACTGTAGAGTTGTTGGGTGCAAATGGGTTTTCAAGAAGAAAACCAACATGGATGGGAATGTGCACACTTTCAAGGCCAGACTGGTCGCAAAAGGGTTCACGCAAACTCATGGTATCGACTATGATGAAACCTTTTCACCAGTGGCCATGTTAAAGTCAATTAGGATTCTAATGGCCATTTCAGCGTACTTTAACTACGAGATTTGGCAAATGGACGTCAAGACAACCTTTCTGAATGGAAAGTTAACAGAAGACGTCTATATGGAACAACCAGAGGGGTTTGAAGATCCTAAGAATCCTAATAAGGTGTGTAAACTGCTAAAATCCATTTATGGATTAAAGCAAGCATCTCGAAGCTGGAACTTACACTTTGCTGACAAAGCCACTAGCAAGGGTGAAGCATGAGGCACATGCGAATTCCATTGGGATGCAGTACCTGGAAGCCAGTAGCTAGTTTTTAGTTTATTAATTATTACTATAGTTTAATTTTGAAACAATGTAATCATGTAAAGTTTTATTTCACAGTGTGTTGGAAATAAATGGAGGTTTTAATTTCATGATTGTTCTAAAATTAACTATTTTTCGCATATTTAACGTATCCATGATTTTTACAAAGTTTTGTAAGAAAATCAAAATTTCCGTAGCCACTTATTGAAATGGGAATTTCAATAGGAAGTTTAACGCTATTATAAATACTTGATGATTTATTCAAAGAAAAGAATAAAAGCACAAGTGATGTGACCAAGTATTTATAGATACTCATCAGAGTGTTTGGGTATTGGAAGTGACCAGTTATCAAGTCTGCTTCATGGAGCCTCAGTCATAAGCATTGACTTGATAGGTTATCCTTAGACCTGAGATACTTGGTTTGGGAACGCGAGGACTACTGTACTCTTAGCACGTACTAATGCTGCACCGTAACAGGGCGGCCATACGGGACGCGACTAGATGCAGCGGAAGCCGTGGATCCAAATGCAAGTAGTCAAGAAGGGATTTGCATCTCTTTCAAAAGAGAGATATTTCCGGGCCCCTTGACGATTAAGATTGGCAGAAAACGCGTGACCACGCTCGGATAGAATAACAGGTGTTATTTAGTAATATCCGTTACTGCAGGCGATCGAAATCAGAGTCAAGAAATACTTGTGTTTAAGAAATGAATCCTCCACTCCATGTCTTAAAACCATTTTAGAAATATCGCATGCAAAAGGAATGAACCTGTGTACAAATTCAACCAAGAATTGTATCTCTGGATGTAAGAGATCTTATAACATGGTTAACCTAAGTGTCTGGCTAAGGACCTCCTTAGGCTAATGGTAACAATCATAGTTACATGTCTAGCACAAGTGGGAGTCTGTTAGGATTATGTGCGAGACAGTAACAGGGTTACCGTGTCCAACGTTATAAGACACTAGTCGGTCACACCGCTGCACACCTAATTGAGAATTTGTGTGTAAGAGATAAATGAGAAGAGAGAAATGAATAATTATTAGTTAATAATTATTTATTAGTTTTAATCAATCAGCAAATTAATTAATTGATTAATTAATTAATTATGGAATTGATTAAAAGAAAATTATAAAAGGAATTGTAATTATCTTAGATCATTACCTTATTCTAACCTATAAATAAAGGGTTAGGGGTTTGATAATCAGAAGAACAATCTTACGAAAAACCTCTCGCTCTCTCTCTCTCTGAAGCCGTCGAGTTCTCCCTCTCTCACACATCGATCGGAATTTTTCCGATCAGTCACGGTGGTCTAGCAACCCTCTCGCGTGGTGTTAGTAGCGGTGTACCCCCTGCCAGCTTTCCGGAAGTCTATTCGCCAAAAGGTAAACCGTCAAACCCACTTTGATTGTATCTGTTATGGTTTAAGAATGGTCCGGGTTTTGGGAATCGTTTTTGTTATCCGCTGCGCACCGTTAGTGCATACGGTTCCCCAACACAAACATCGAGAGATCAAGGGGTTTGTAGGAGGTCCTGGGAACACATGGAGTGAATCTCCTTGTGGAAGTGCTTGCTGATCGTCGGACAGGAGGCTTTGGCAGTGTAGAGGGAGGTTGGAGCAGGACATCAGGAATTTCGGTTGTTCTTCTGATTCGAGCAATAAGTCCATCTATGACTTCTTCTACTTCAGCCCTGTAGTTCTTGTTGGCTTTGGGAAGTAGGCTTCTGATTTCATTCCACTCTGACAAGTTGTATCTATCTAACTTGTCAAGAGTGTGCTTTATGTCCTTCACTCCAGAGCATATGACGGTGAGCCAGGTTTTGCCAGGAACATCTTTCTTTCCACGGGTTCGGCGGAGATGGATTCCTGCGATTTTGGCACCGTGCTTCCTGAGATGAAGTCGGTCTCTACACCAGTCAAGCTCTTTATTTACCTCCTCTGCCTGTTCATCAATCCTCCTATTGAAGACTTTTAGCGCGGCCTTCTGTGCTAGTAGTGGATCAGCACTTATTTCGTCGTCTTCTTCGACGAAGTCAAAAGCAAGCTTTTTAGCAGCTTGTGTGGAAAGAAAAGCTTCTCTTTCTTTATTATCTAGCTCCTCTTGAGCTTTTATTGACTCCATAAACTCCTCCTGTGATAGATAAGCAAACTCAGAGTCCCAAGAGGTACGAAGAGGGATTTTTACTCTTGTACTCTCGAGGTGCTCTATCACAGCGTTTAAACGCCCATCCATGTTCAAAGTAGCAGAAGTGTCAGGGTAGTTTTTGTTGGGTTTTTGTGGGTATCCTCGGATCAAACTGACTCGAGGATTAACACGGATTTAACGAACCTTACTGGTTTATTAGATCCCATAGGTTTATAACAAACTGTTAAAACTCATGCGACCAGAAACACGCTGTTTCTGATTTAATCGTGCGGAAGCGATAAAAGCTAAAACCCTTAAAGCCAATTGATCTTTTAATCGTTTATAGTTCTAATCCTAATAGTTCAGATTAGGTCAATTTACCTGGATTGCTTGACGATAGTCCACCGGTGATCGACCAACGAACGTTCTTCTAGTTGAACTGATCGAAACCCGAATAACAAAACTGGAATCCGACCTGGGGGGGGGGTCGGCGCCGATTGGGAGGAAGAGGGAGAGAGAGGAAACTGAAAACTGATTTCTTGGTTGAAAAGCTTCTATTTTGCCTTAAGCCTATAAGGCTTATTTATATGGAGAAATCATACAGTTTGTATAAGATTCAGTTTCCTCTTTATAATTATCTCTAATCCTTTTCCTTTTTAATTAGCTGGAAAAGAATTTGCATATGATAATTATAATTATATATATTTTTCTAATATATATAAAATACTTTATTAATTAACTATTATATATTTATTTATCTAATAAATATATAATATCCTAATTAATTAATAACCCTCCAACTTTGGTAATTCTGACTGTAACTACCCAATTGATTTATAATACACTATTATAAATCCCAACTCTCCATTTCTGGGTTTCATCTAACTTGTTCGACTTATAGGTCCTCACAGGTGTGACCCTCAAGTGCCTTGTAACATTGAATGTGTAATCACTTGGTTTGTCAACTCTGCACATTATTCCTAACAGATTTCACCTTTAGAATGGGGAGAGTTAGAGGGAGGAGATCTTGGTGAGGAATGAGGATTTGAGTAATCACCAGAGATGAATTCATCATCTGATGACAGAACAATGGTCTCAGAGGGACCAGGTTGTTCTTGTTGAATTCTAGAGGAGGAAGCTTCAGAGTGAAATGGGTTAACATGATTTAAGGGAAAGGCTTCATGGTTTAAAGGGGTAATCTTAAAGGTCATTCTGCTAAGTTCAGCTCTGGTTTGTTCTGAGGGACTATTCTCCATAAGGCGAATAATCTCACTAGTAACAGAGCCGAAGTTCACATCCTGATATTGGGGTTCAGGTTCGATTTCAGGTTGAGAATAGGTTTCAGGTTCAGGTTCAGGGGTAGGTTCAGGTTCAGGTTCAGGTTTAGGGGTTGGTAGCTTGGGTGGTTGGTAGACGACCATTTGAAGGTTGTTTGTGGGTGAGTTTTCAGATGAGCTATCTGTTATGGTGATGGTTTCAGGGTTTGGTTTGGTTTTATTCAGAAGAGAGGAGATGGGGAGATCATCAGAATTAGTAGGGGAGGATGGATGAGTTGTAGACATACCAGGAGCCTCAAGGTTCTCCCCCTAAGATTGTGCAGGTCCTGGAGTGGGCGTTGGGTTCGCAGCATCAGAGACCTTTTCCACCATGAAAAGGTCTGCGTCTGCGTCTTCATCATCATCATCGTCGTCTTCATTCGTCCCCTCCTCCTCATCATTGATGTTCCAGTTGCTGGAGGGGGAATAGACGGAATGGTCAACAAGCTGACGATGCTGCAGAGGTGGCTGTCTCTCCCCCTCAATAGGTGCCCTAGCAAAGGCAGCTGTTGTCAAACACCTCTGAAGGAGGAGAGGCCATGTTGGCATGCAGCTTGGCGCTGGTGATGGTCGTGCCAACCAGGGATTGGAGCATATCCCTGTAGTGGTTGTAAACGCTGGTGGCGGCAGGGTGGCGGTGGTGAAAGAGTTCACAGCCGAGGAGAGTTCTGAAACCTTCTCCTGAAGGGCTCGCAGCCCAGCTTCCTATGCATCCAACCTCTGCACAACCTCTGTTTGAAAGGAGGTGAGAGAGTTGGAGCCTAAGGTGTTGGCGGTGGTGATGGTAGGCAGGGCGGTGGCCTTCATGTCCTGAATGGACTCTTGAAGGGTGGAGGAGGAAGTGGCGACCTGCGATACCTTGTCATGGAGATTGTCCAGACAAGGTATGTTGATGTATACCCCGGTGGGTGGAGGAGCAGCAGCAGTGGCAGCGGCGGCGGCAACGACGACCTTGGCTTCGACAGCAGTAGCAGCAGCCTTAACAGAGGCAAGCTCTACTTCCATGGCCTGGAGGCGTGCCTTGTGAGCATCCTCCTGCAGTTGTAGCGCAGCCTTGGCGTCCTGCAGTGCCCGCTCAGCGGACTGGCGCCTGAGCTCAGCTACGCTTAGCTGGCGCTCAGGGTCCGTGAGCACGAAGCTGTCGAAGGGATCATCCTGATGAAGTTGAGGATGACCCTGAGACTGCTTAGGAAATGAACCTGCAAGAACAGTAGCTAAATGAGCACTAGAACTCTCAAAAGCTTTCATAGAAGAAGAAATAGCAATAAAGGGCTTAATTTTATTACCTGAGGCTTGAACGGCATCAGAACGATTGCCATCCAAATTTTCTGAGTGTTCCAGATGAACGACCTCAGGTTCATTTGTAGGAGCAGGAGTATCTGCGGGTGAAGAAGATTTAGATAAAGTGGATGGTCTATTAAAAAGTTGAGGGAGGGCAAGGTAGTATTTCTTACCAGCAACAGCTCACTTTCCCTTTTTCTTCAGTGCCTTGGTCTTGGCGCGCTTTGGTTGTGGTGGTGGTGAGGATCCAGAGGGAGGGGGACGCTTCTGGAGCGTCGAGGTTGTTGCAGCTGGGGAAGTCAGTATGGGGTTAGCTACTGACATAGCATGCAGAGAACGAGAAGAAGATGGTTTGGAAGAGATGAAAGAGAACATACCTTGGATTGGAGGGGAGACGAGTCTGTCTTCAGCATCCTGGTTTTGTTCAGCAGGAAGAACCAGGACTACTGAGAGTGGAACGTCATCAGGATGAGGGAGTACCTGATCCAGGAACTTTGGCCCTATGGCGTAGTTGTTGAACGTCCCTTCAGTGGGATAGTCCGCCTTCATGTGCAGGGCCAAGATGGCAGAGAAGAAGCGGGTGAAGGGGACGTTGGTCACTCGCTTTGAGGCCTTGATCTTGTTCACCATATCATCCCAGATATGGTGAACATAGTCGAATTTCCGCCTTTTGAGAGCGGAAAACACCATGTTCTGAATGGTGGTGGGGAATTGCTCCGTGCTGCCAGTCTTGCTAGTCAGGCAGTGACCAAATGTGTTCCATATGTAGTAGAACGTAACATTCAGCCCTATCTTCTGGACAGTAGCAGAAGACTTGATGAGGACGCCTTCCTTCTCAGGCCATTGGTAGCCGATGTCATCCAGGAGGGCGATAACTTCGTCCTTAGAAGGAGGAGGAGGATATCTTTTCTTCCCTGGGATTTCCAGGACGTTGCGCAGAGTCCCGATCCCGAAGGTGACTATTTCATCGTTTATCTGGAACTTTATCACCTCCTGTAGCTTGCCTTTGGGGCTCCTCTTCTGAGCCACCATGGCCGTAGACCACAATTGCAGGAGCAGTGGCTTGTTTGGCTTGGGGTTGAGAGTGAAGGCAGTCTTCAGGGGACTGCTTAATAGAAACTCCTTCGCAGGTTGAAGGTATTCCTTGCCCTTGGGAAGGTCAAATAGGCCTACCAAATTATTGGCCTTGAATTGGAGGTCATGCTGAGGGATGACCACTGGAAGGCTTTCGGAGGCCGAAAGCAGTGTGGTGGCTTCAGTGGAGAGCTGAGCGTCTAGGGAAGCATTTGAAGTAGCAGCCATTCTGTAAACACTAAAAGATTTTAACATATGTGGATGAATAAAGAATCCAAAATATGTATCTTTTGTTCACTTTTCAATGAACAATAAGAAAAGTTCATAAAAGTGGTGAAATCCTTTATACTTAGGAATAGATTAGATACCAAAAATCACAAAAAGAATGTGTTTTGGTATTAAAGAGAACTTCTATTTTGATGAAATATATCAAAATAGGAGTTGGATGATTTTTCTTAAAAGAAATAAGAAAAAGCATATAAACAGTTTTAACAAAAAATCTTGAAGATTTTGGGTAAAACTAAGATCAAACGAAGTGATCTTAGGGTTTTGAAAAACGTTTATCATATTAAGTTGTTTTTAGAAGAAGAAGATCAACTTAAAATGTAGAAAGAACATAAGATTTAAACACTTACGATGATTCTTGATGAAGAGTGTAGTGTGTGTTCTTGGTGTTCTTGGTGAAACAGATGAGAGATAGCGTTTCTTGCTTTTGTTCGTTTAGAGAATTTGAGAGCGTAAAGAGTGAAAAGAGTACGAGTGAGGTTTTTATACCTCGCGGGTAGAGAGAGAAAATGGATGAGAGGGAAAAGAGCGGCTAATTTCAAACGTAATGATGAAAAAAGAGGTTACACGCGCGTTCACGCGCCTGACACACGTAGTGGGGAACAGGAAACGTCCCATTACGTGTCTGGCAAGATGAAAAGTTTGTTTTATTCTAAAAACCACCTTTTCAGGGGATAATTCCAATTTTTGTGAAAGATGAAATCTCTTGGAATTAGAGTACTTATCAGATAAGTACTGTTTT
The DNA here is from genome assembly GCA_030169165.1 of Centaurea solstitialis. Taxonomy (NCBI): domain Eukaryota; kingdom Viridiplantae; phylum Streptophyta; class Magnoliopsida; order Asterales; family Asteraceae; genus Centaurea; species Centaurea solstitialis. The sequence continues at coordinate 50,203,365 of CM058040.1, forward strand.
GGGAAATCCTCTTATCACATTTAATGCAATAAGGTTTCAGAGACAGAAATACTTACCTGGGGAGAATCATCAGTATTCGGATTTTGAACATAGATTTTGTAAGTACTGAATAGAGTTATCTTCTGATAAACGTATTCGTCAAGAGTTGTTAGATATATGTCCTGAGAACTTATTCTATAGGATCTAACAACTTTATTTCCTGATAAACTTCATTCGTCAGGATTTAACATTCCCACTTCACTGATGAGCATATTAAAGCGTGTTACATCCAGTGGTTTGGTAAAAAGATCAGCAAGCTGATATTCAGTAGGAACAAAATGGAGTTCGACGTCACCATTCATCACGTGATCCCTGATGAAGTGATATCTCACTTAATGTGCTTTGTCTTGGAGTGTAAGACAGGATTATTCGCAATGGCGATTACTGAAGTGTTGTCACAATATATGGGAATTTTGGAAAGTTGTATGTCATATTCCTGAAGTTGATTTCTCAGCCACAGGACCTGAGCACAACAAATTCCAGCTGCAACATATTCAGCTTCAGCAGTTGATGTGGACACAGAATTCTGTTTCTTGCTAGTCCAACTCACCAACTTTCCACCTAGTAGGTGACACCCACCAGTGGTGCTTTTCCTGTCGATCTTACATCCAGCAAAGTCACTATCAGAATAAGCCGTTAGATCGAACCCTGAGTCTTTGGAGTACCAAAGACCCAGATTAGGAGTTCCCTTCAGATATCTGAAAATCCGCTTTACAGTAGTCAAATGGGATTCTTTGGGTTCAGCCTGATAACGAGCACATAAACATGTAGAATACATGATATCAAGACGACTCGCTGTAAGATACAGCAGTGAGCCGATCATTCCTCTAAAAAGAGTCACATCAACAGGTTTTCCTTTGGAATCCTTGTCAAGTGATAGAGGAGGTGCCATTGGAGTCTTCATCGGTGTACATGATGTGAAATCAAACTTTTTCAGCATATCAAGTACATATTTACCTTGGTTGATAAAGATTCCCTTTTCAGATTGCTTGATCTGAAGTCCTAAAAAGTATGTTAGCTGACCCATCATAGACATTTTATATTCGGTTTTCATGAGCAACTCAAACTTTTCGCAGAGTTTGGGATTGGTTGATCCAAAGATAATGTCATCGACATATATCTGGACAAGAAGGATATGCTTAGGGTATTTCTTAAGAAATAGAGTGCTATCGATCTTACCACGTTCAAAACTTTTAGAGAGAAGACAGGTTGAAAGGGTATCATACCAGGCACGAGGAGCCTGTTTTAACCCATAGAGAGCCTTGTTTAACTTATAAACGTGATCAGGGAACTTAGGGTCAACAAAACCAGGAGGCTGAGCCACATAGACTTCTTCATTTAGTTTTCCATTCAGAAAGGCATTTTTAATGTCCATTTGAAAAACTTTGCAGTTCATATGTGCTGCAAAGGCCAGGAAAAGTCGAATTGCTTCGAGCCTAGCCACAAGAGCAAAAGTTTCATCGTAATCAATACTATCTTCCTGCCTGTATCCCTGAGCAACAAGACGAGCCTTGTTTCGAATAATAGTACCAACTTCATCAAGTTTATTCCTGAAGATCCATTTGGATCCAATGATGGTACGTTTTCGAGGCCTAGGGACGAGAAGCCAGACATTGTTTCTGATGAACTCTGCTAGCTCTTCCTGCATGGCTGAGACCCAGGCAGGATCACACAAGGCATCATCTATTTCTTTAGGTTCATTTTCAGAGATGAAATTAACATAAAGACAGATGTTACCAGATTGACGTTGAGTTTTAACACCAGAGGAAGGATTTCCGAGGACCTGATCGATTGGATGATCCTTGGTCCATCGAAGAGTAGGTGGTTGATACACCTGTCCTGAAGTGGAAGCTTCATTTAACGATGGATCAGGAAGAAGATCTGTAGGAGCAGGAGCAGGTTCACTAACAGTGGTTTGAGATAAGTCTTCACTGCTAGTGGGTTGATCAGGTTCAAGTGTGACTTGAGTAATAGGGGTGGCATTTATTACTGGAGGTATGGTTATTTGAGAGGGTGGAGAAGGATTTTCTTCAAAACCGTCAGGAAGGTCTTGAGGAGATGGATCAGCAATGGGAATATCAGGGACTTGAAAGAAAGAGTCAGTCCACTGATTTATTTCAGAATTGTCTTGAGGGTGAGGGAAGGTAGGACCCGATTCATCAAATCGAACATGAATCGTTTCCTCTATTATTTGTCTTCGTTTGTTGAACATACGGTATGTTTTGGAGATAGAGGAGTATCCAAGTAAGATTCCATCATCAGACTTGGAATCGAACTTTCTAAGGTTATCTTTGTTGTTTAGGATGTAGCAGACACAACCAAAGATATGGAGATGTTCGATTGAAGGTTTTTTATTACAAAAGAGTTCGTAAGCGGTCCTCCTGAAGCGCTTGACTATAAGGGATCTGTCCAACCAGTCGACTTCCCTCTCGATAACCACCTCCTTTGGCAAGTTGGACCGCAATGATGTACGGAGCATTCAGATACTTGTCATCCGTAGAGAGTTGATCTAGAAGCCAAAGATCATACACAGAAACTTTTTCCTCACTTGAGGAACGAGCATTTACCGCATGAATGAGCATTCGGTGCAGAAGTCGATCCGTAGAAGCAAGAAAACTTGACCTTCAGATTGTTACCATAGTCACCATCACCCAAGATCGCCCAAACCAACCGAGGATCAAAACCGTCCGGTCTTTTCGCAGTCGCCCACATGTACTCCTCGAATCCAGGAGCTTCGACCTCATTTTGGGTATATATCCCCAAAGCAACGGCAAACTCGACCAAAGAAAGCGATCGCCACACTCCACCGAGTCGGAACATCATGCATGTTTGGTGAAGCTCCTCGAGGGCCTTTCCCGCGTCGAAACGGAAAGTGGCCACGAACTCGATAATAAGCTCGCAGTAGAGGGTCTCAGCTATGTCGAAAACACGCTCCCATGCATGGCATATTAAATACTCGGTGCCATCCTCGTCATAGGCGTGCTTCTCAAGTATCGCCTTGATATTGTTTTCAACACTCATCGAACGGAGGAGGTCCCAATCTACTCTCCTTGGCACTAGGGCTTGGCGAGCGATAATCCGGTTGACAATATCCCGGTATTCTGCACGCTTTGGAGCGTTCAACATTGGGTCGGTCATGAAATGAGTGAACACATGGCTCCCATCCGGTGTACGGAATGTAGGAGCGTTGGAGGTTGTCGAGCGGGTTCGTTGTCTCTACAAAAAGTCAAAATACCATTGTCTTAGATATCATCAATCAATAAACGCAAGACAAGGTTCATGCAAATAAAAACCCAATGAGACAAAGCTTCCAAGACTAACAAATTCAACTAACGAATACATACTTGAAAATCAACTCAAAGGGGGTGTGTAACATCCCCACACTTGAACTTTTAGTCCAACCTCAATTATAAACCAATCTAGCTAACTAAACAAAAATGGGGGATTTTGGTGCAAAATTCCCACACTTATCATTAAAGCACATTCACTAGATTCAATAAATTGATAACATGCTAGAACAAACATCTCAATCAAAGTGCCTAACATGCATCAAAGAATATCACTAAACAATCAATGGAGCTTCAAGAACAATCTCAAATCCATAAAAGCATATAAACACCATTGATGCCCAAAACAAGATCTAATCTTACCAAATCAAGCTAATCTCATGAAATTAAAGTTGGGAAACATACCTTAGTCATAGAGAATGAAGAAATTGAAGCACAAGAAGCTCGAATTTCGCAAGGACGAGATGAAGGTTCGCGGCGCCTAGAGAGAATTTGGGTTGTGTTCTTTTGAAAAAGTGAGAAAAGAGGGTTAAAAACCCGTCTGCACCGATTTCGCGTCGCCAAACAGGATGTTTCGCGTCGCGAAACGGGCGGTTTCTGAAAATTTTACCCTAATTTTTAAAACTTCGCGTCGCGAAACGGCTTCCTCGCGTCGCGAGATTCGAATATTTTACCTGGTACCAAGGCTGGCCAACCTCGCGTCGCCAAACTTAAAAAGTCGTGACCACGAGTTGCCTTCTGTTTCCAACTTGTCAAAAACTTCATTACGCATCGGACTTGCTCGTTTTTGGCTTCTATCTCCTCCATATGGTTACCTAAGCAATACCAAACAAAAAGATTAGCAAAAACACAAATGAAAGAAAATGTTCGGGTTGCCTCCTGAGAAGCGCTTCATTTTTGAATGGGTCTAGAGCTCGACCCCTTTTTCGGCTCATTTCTTGGCACGTCAGGCTAACGAGCCCTTCTTCTTTCTATGCTCTTTCTTGGAGGGTCCCGACCCATTAGGTGCTTGCTCCTTTTGGTGTAACGGGTTCGGATAGTCCTCCGTCTTCTTTCCATGTTCGTGGGAGAGTAGTGGGCGGCTCGTGTTCTTCTTGTAGGCTAGAGAAGGATCCTCATAAGGCTCATCGAGATGAGTGACCGGCTCTCGTTGGGATCAAAGTAAATCCGCTTATCTCTATACCCCAAGCTTGACACTTGATTCCGCATGTCGGTATTCACTTGGGCGGTGTGTAGAAAAGCTCTTCCAAGAATGATCGGGATCTCTGTATTCTGTGGAAGGTTAGCTATGATGAAGTCCGTGAAGTAGACAAAGTTTCCAATTCGTATTGGGACTCCTTCCGCTATACCCAATGGCTTTGTCATGTAATTATTCACTCCTCGGTATTGATAGTCCGTTGGCATGATCTTCTTAACTCCCATCTTCCTACAATAGCCAACAGGCATCATGTTAAGTGCGGCACCTGTATCAATCAAAGCAAGAACCTTAAATTTATGACAAGAAATTGGCAAACTATAACTTCCCGGATCATGTTTGATAGGTGCAATGTATGTGAGCTCATCTTCCGCCACCTTCTCCTTCTCTTTCTCTTTGCCTTTATCCTCCTTTTTCGGTATCACAAACTCCGCGTATCCGCCTTGCTTTCCATCTTCCTCCTCATCATCGCTTGAAGAAACGGGTCCTTTGAGTCCTAGATGTTCGAACGAAACGGTGAACCCCTCCGAATCATAATCTGTAGCATAATGAGGTTCACTATCGCTGTCGCTCTCCACATACTTCTTTGTGTAAATGTCAGTCCACTTCTTCTTTGATGGTTCTCCGGTCATCATGAGCATCGACTTTGCGTTCTCTACTTTTGGGTTGACTTGGGTTTGCGTTGGCAGCTCCCCTTGACTCCTTTCATTTAGCAATTGCGAGACACGACCGATCTGCATTTCCAAATTCTGGATGGTACTTTGGTGGTTACGTAAGTAAGAACTTACCTCATCGTTGAGTTTCTTTTGTGCATCCATGAATTGGATAACCCGGTCCTCGATAGAAACGCGCGGCTCTCCATCCGGTTTTTGGTTTTGTTGGTTTGGTGCAAAGAATCCGGGAGGTCTCGTGATGAAATTACGATTGTTATTCCACCTCCCTTGATAATCGCCTCGGTTAAGGTAGTTTACCTCCTCGGGTGTCATCATCGGTCGATTCGGGCAATCCTTCGTTAAGTGTGGTCCCTTGCACTCCTCGCATCCAACCTGCAAAGCATGAACAGATTTAATTAGTTCTTCAATTTTGCGCTCAAACTTTACCTGTTGGTTTTTCATCGAGGCTAGTTCATCGGATGGGTCGAAGTCGGTTGAGATCTTTTCGGCCATTCTCGGGATTTGCAAGCACTTGTCCGTCCTCCAATCTATGTTATGAATCAGCATATCCTCGAGAAGACTATACCCTTGCGTGGGCGTTTTATACATGAACATACCTCCAGCAGATGAATCTAATGTAGCACGTGAAGAATAACCAAGCCCACTATAGAAACTTTGGACTTGTTCACTCTTACTCAATCCGTGACTCGGGCACGAATTTAGAAGGTGTTTGAAACGTTCCCATGCTTCGGATATGGTCTCCCCGTCATCTTGTTGAAAGGATCGGATCTCGGCTCTTAACTTGTCAATTTTGGATGGCGGAAAAAATCGAGAAAGGAACTTTGAGTGAAGTCCTTCCCAAGTAGTAATGGAGCTTGGCTCCAACGATCGTAACCACGTTTTGGCTTCTCCGGTGAGTGTAAGAGAAAAGACTCGGAGGCGAACTGCGTCTTCTCGGCCTTCCTCCGCTTTGAAAAGATCACACATATCCACAAAAATCTCCATGTGTTCGATAGGATTGCTATCATTTTTCCCGTCGAAAGTAAGGTCCTTGATCATGTGAAGGAGCTTCCCCGGGATTTCCTTGTTTAAGTCCGGCTTCGTGATCGGATTGGTGGGTACGGTTGGAGCGGTTCTCCGGGCGGTCCACATTGGTGCTTCGTCCCCCATCTCAAAAATCAAAGCTCTCGGGCGAACTTTGTTGGCTTTTGACTTCTTTTTGTTTCTTTTTCTGAATTCCCTCTCCAGCTCCTCAAATGGCTCTAACAGTTCCGTCATGACTGAAACCACAACAAACGTTTACGGGAAACTTGCGGGAAACAAAGAGATAAAATAAAATAAAAACAACTAACTAAACTAGAAAGCGAAAAACTTGCAAGGGAAAGAATCCCTCACAAGGATCAATTAACAAAACTAAAAGAAGACTAAAATCTAACAACTACCGTTCCCCGGCAACGGCGCCAAAAACTTGATGCGTTAATTATCATACATAAAAAGCGAAACAAGTTTTAACCTCTAAAAGCCTAGCCACTGTCTTACCACATATACAGGCAAGCGTACCTGATCGTGAATAATATAGTGTAGGAAAGTCCAGGTATCGTATCTACCACTAGGAACGGTCAACTTTACGTAGACTATTAATCTTGATTAGTTTAATTAACCTAAAGCTTTGGGGGTTTTATGAAAAAGGTTTAACTAATTAAAAGACAACTAAATTAACTAAGAAGCTAAGAAAGCGAATAAAGATTGTTTAAAACTATAAAGACGAAAACAGTAGTACTTATCATGGTACAGTGAATCCCCAAGTGGATGATTTAAACAGGCCAAAGGTTTGGTTGTTTTGGTTATTGTAGGCATTTAAGTCTAGGACACCCTAACATGTGATGACTATGGCTATCAGCTAGGTTTTTGATCCTCCTAGTCCCAATACATAGACTGTTTGTCAGGCAATCTAGTACCAGTCACCCAATCCTATCTCTATTGCACGGTATTCTACTACCTGGTCGCTCTCAGTCCGAGTAACCACCTAACACAACTCTCCAGTTAACGAAGGGAATGTCAAGAAAGGTTGATTATCCTAACGAAGTCTATCTATCTTGGTCCAACAGATACACCCAACCAACGAGTTCAAATAACCATACAATATGAATCAGATCGGAACCATACCATTACATTCAATGAACCAAAAACAAACCAATAAACATTAAATCATAAAATCATCATCCACAAGGTTCATCGACCACAATAAGTACCACTATAAAAACTACTCACGAAACATAATAGAGTCAGAAAACAAACGGATAGAAACAGACATTATACCGACAGTACAACGACGAATGATCGAGAATCAAACCCCGCAGCGTATCGGCACAATACTCTCTACCACCAGAGGACTCTACTACTCGAAAAACTACACAATTTCTGTCTCTGTTTCAACTGAAGGAAGAGACCAGTATTTAAAAGGAGAGACTCGGAGCCCGTTTCGCGATCGCCAGGCTGCTTCTTCGCGGTGCGAAACACTTAGATCAACCCTAGATTTCCAACTTTTGTGAACTTGGCGGCGCCAGACTTGAAAACTCGCGGACGCGAAATGGCTACTGGATTGACTTTATGCAATTTTCACGTTTTCTCGCCTTTTTTCGTAGTTTTCCGTTCCACGGCCTCCAAAACCTATAAAAGTAAGAATAAGTCCAAATGGTGAGTAAAATGATCAGAAACGGGTGAGAAATGGGGTAAAATCAGACAATTAAGCTCAACCAAAACATGTATAATTTTGGTGTTATCACAAGCAGTGTTAACGGCTTCAGCCCAGAATTGAGTGGCAAGATAGGCTTCACTCAACATCGATCGTGCAGCTTCAATCAGGGTTCTGTTTCGTCTTTCAGCAACACCGTTTTGCTGAGGAGTTCTTACAGAGGAGAAGTTCTGGGAGATACCTTTCCTATCAAAGAAGGTTTCCAGGGTACTATTTTTGAACTCGGTACCATGGTCACTTCTGATAAATCGAACAGAAAGGTTGTTGAGTTTTTCTATCTTTCTAACGAACATGATGATTTCTTCAGGAGCATCACTCTTGGATCGAAGAAAGAATACCCATGTATATCTGGAATATTCATCAACAATCACGAGAGTGTATTTCTTTCCAGCAATGGATTGGACATTAATAGGTCCAAAGAGATCCATGTGGAGAAGTTGAAGAGGAGAACTGATCGAGGAAATCTGCTTGGACTTGAAGCTAGCCCTGGTCTGTTTTCCTTTTTCACATGCTGAACAAAGAGATGCCTTTGTATAGCGAAAGTCAGGAAGACCAACAACAAGATTGTTGATGCAGAGTTGATTCAGCGTCTTGAAGTTGAGATGAGAGAGATGCTTGTGCCAGAGCCAATTAGTATCAGTAGAAGCACGTGATACAAAACAGAAGTTGTCAGTGGAAGTATTCATGTTAATGATGTAGATATCAGCTTGTCTAACACCAGTAAGAATAACTTCCTTGCATCTGTTCTTGACTTTGCACTTTTTCTTCGAAAAGGAGACTTTGTGATTCTTATCACATAGTTGACTGATGCTAAGAAGATTGTGCATCAGGCCTTCAACATAAGCAACTCTTTTGAACGTAGTTACTCCGTTGGTCAGGGTGCCATACCCTTGGGTTTGGCCTCTACCGTTTCCACCAAAGGTCACTGAAGGACCTCTTTTGTAACGATAGTCAGAGAAGATAGATTTTGAACCAGTCATATGTCGTGAGCATCCACTGTCCAAGTACCAAATGCCCTTATCATGTAAAATTTAGAGTTTAAGTTTTTCTTGGTACCCATAGGACTATGGATCCAGAGTTATCAGTAGGTATGGTGGAGTCAGTGACAGCCTTAACTGAGTTGTCAGTCTTTGAGGCTGGAGTCTTGACTGAAGAAGCAGTCTTGACAATCTTCTTTCCTTTGACTGTTTTACTAGTCTTAGGATTTTTCTTTACCTTAGCTGATTTGTCAGCTTTGGTAGCATCAGGACACTTACTCGCAATATGGTCATTTAATCCACAGTGATAACATTTGCGATAAAGAAAGCGTTTTGTGGGGTCTAAGAAGTCTTTGAACTTCAGGTGAGCAGGACCAGTACCAAGTACACCTTTAGCATTAGACAAAGGAGGAATAGGTTTCTCTTCCATAGTCTTTTGCTTTAGGTCATTCTTTAGCCTAGGAGTGGGATTTTGAGAAAAGGATTTTGTTCCTGAAACTGAAGGTCCACCACCTAGAACTTTATTATTCTTAGGCTTAGGATTCTTGGTCTTTGAAGGTGACACAGTTTTGGAGTTTTCCTTAACTCTTTTCTTTTTGCTCTTAGGAGCACCTTCAGTGTGTGTGTTAGAGGAAGAAGAAGGGATATTTTCAGGAGCATTAGGATCAGGGATAGAAGAAACAAACATTCCAAATTTAAGCATGGAACGATCAGGCCTAGGACATCCACGAGTGAATCCAAGACCCTTTTTGTTTTTGACATTTCTTCCTGAAGCTAATATTTCATCAACTTTTTCAGAGGCGTCACTCCATCCTTTGATGGTGACTTTTTCAGCATTAAGTTCAGCCAAGGCTCTTTCTTTAGCAGCAAGAGCCTTTTCTCTTTCAATACAGAGAGTTTGATTTACAGATACCTGATCCTTATAGTTTTCTTCCAGAATGGTAAGTTGTTTTATCTTTTCTTGACACTCTTTGAGTTGATCACGAAGATCAATGTTCATTTTTTCGGTAGATGTCTTACCATTCAGGGCTTTATAAAGATCAAGGGTTACTAAGTCCAGTTGAGTTAAACTTTCAAGAGGGACAACAGGAGTAGGTACCTGACTGGGAGATTCACTCGCAGAGGTTGAAGCTTCAGGAGCTTGAGTAGGAGCCTCTTCAGGGACCTCTTCTATCTTAGCCATAAGAGCTAAGTTAGGTTCCTCAATAATGGCCATCAGTGCCACTTGAGTGTCTTCCTCGCCAGATGAGTCATCAGAGGAGACATCATCCCAATCGCAATCTTCTGCGATAAGACCTTTACCTTTGCGCTGAGTTTTCATTTTCTTGTACTTTTCTTTCAGCCTTTGGTATTTGGGATTTTTGGAGGAAGATTTGGTAGAAGAATGAGCAAACTGACTTTTTCTATACCTGCAATCATTAGCAAAGTGTCCTTTGCCCTGACAGTTGTAGCAGATAGCAGTAGCCTTATCAACAGGTTCTGTTTTAGGCTTGTCAGTTAAAGTAAGAGGTTTCCTTCTTTGGAAGTTTCCCTTTTTGGCAAACTTCTTAAAAGAGCGAGTTAGTAAAGCAAGAGATTCATTAAAATCAGGATCTTCTAACATGTCAGAATCAGAAGATTCTATTTCAGTAATAGTTACTGAAGAAGGAGTAGCGACAGGAGGAACTGAATCAGAGACCAGGGCAAGAGAAGTGCTCTTGGACTCTTTAGTATCTCTTATGAGATTCTTTTTCATTTTCTTCTGTTGCTCACGGTTTAGAAGAATACCGTAAAACTCACTTAGTGTGAGTGTCTTTACGTCTTTGGACATAGTTAAGCAGGTGGTGTAAGTTTCCCACTGTTCAGGAAGAGCTTCCATGAACTTGGTAGCCACCTCAGAGTTAGAGTAGACAGTACTGATAGTCTTCAGGTCAATCAGGAGACAGTTGAATCTCTGATGAATCTGGGAGAGAGTTCCATCCTTCTGATGAATGAAGCTTTCATACTGGCGAACCAAGAAAATCTTTCTTGATTCCATGAGAACTGCAGTACCTTCGTATTGAACACAGAGAGTGTTCCAAATTTCTTTGGCAGAACGAAGATGACAGACAGAATGAAAGATGTCATCAGGGAGTGACATGGCAATGAGAGACCTAGCCTTGGTATCAATGTTGACAAGGCGTCTGTCTTCATCATTCCAATCAGTCACTGGCTTAACCAGTTCCCTTGCGGGTATTCCTGGTTGATCACCGGCAGGAGGGACAGCATGGACAGTTTGTGTAGGCACATGTGGTCCATTTTCCAAAAAGTATGGAATTTGGGGATCAGAACCGGATAGAAAGAGTTCCATCCTGGTTTTCCAAAGAGCAAAGTTGTCTTTGTTAAACCTTGGAGGTTTTCCAGAAGAGCCGGTATCAAAGTAGTTATCCTTAGCTTGAAGAGACATGGATTAGAGAGAAAGAGGATCACAAGATTTTTCTTGAAAAAGAAGAGAGCTTGAATCTGCTCTGATACCACTTGTTGGTCCCAAGGGGTGACCTTCAAGTAAGGATAGTGTATGAGATTATAGAAGGGGGGGTTGAATATAATCACACCAAGTTTGCACTTTTAAATTCTATGTTGTATCAACACTTTGAATTTACAAATTGTTGCGGAAATAGAAAAGACTAAAGTCTAAACTAAACAATCTAAGTTTCTTTCACTATGCACTAGAGTGAGAAGACTAGAAAAGATAAGAAATAGAAGGATAAAGAAAGAAAGGATTTGGGTGATAAGTACGGTGAAGAAGTGGTTTGGAGAACCTTTCTTCAAGTCCTATTTATATCCCATGCATTAAATGCATGCAGACACACTTTTATGTACGTGTCACACTACAAGTGGTCTTGTGTACTATTTACTATAAACAAATATCTTTTGCATGGTGTACAAAAGAGGGCTTATACAAACAGTTGCCTTGAGGTCTGATAAGTACGGAGGGAACAGGAAAGAGACTGTTCTTGTGTACTTTTTGTGTCAGTAAAGGTGGATAATCCTTTTGTGCATTAGATTAAGACATTATACTAATCCTTCAGGATCAGGATACTGATCAGTGAGGAATGCCCTGATACTGATGTTGATCAGGGGTCACTGTATCCTGATGAGTCTTCAGGATGTCATACAAAATTGAGTAGCCCGCTATCACTGAGTTCCGTCTTCAGATCACGAGGATGTTGTTCCTGTCATCAGCTAATTCTTCGACTTCTGATGGTTCTTGAGTATGATCTTAATGTATTCAGGAGGTCTTCACTTTGATGGTCAGGATCAGTAGACTTCAGAACAGACTCGTTCATCTCCTGATCCTGATCCTGATGATTATAAATACAAGTTACAACATTTTTAACACGGAATAACACTGAACAATCTCAGTGATAATTCCTCAAGTAATAACTAAAAGTAAAGACCTATTCACTAAGTAAAGTATCAGGATCATTATCATTTCATCAGGTCTTAGGAGAGCTGGATCAACAGGTGTTGTGGTTCCTGCTAGATATATTGGCCAATGTAACTTACCTTTTTCTTCTTGGCCTCTTCTGCTTAAAAATGTCTTAGTGTCTGATAAAATTATCAAAAACCTTATCTCTGTTCGTTGTGTTACCATTGATAACTCTGTATCCGTTGAGTTTGATCCGTTTGGTTTCACTATGAAGGATCTCAAAACAGGGTCTTTTCTTCAATTCTGCGACAGTGATCATCAGGATCTTTATCTCGTTCTTCCTCCCTCTCCTTAGTCTGCTCTTGCTTCGGCCAATGTTGTTGTCTCCTTTGACGTTTGGCATTGGTGGCTTGGTCATCCGGGTGTTGCTTTCTTTCAGTTTCTTTTGTCTTGCTAGTTTATATCTTGTTCTAGGCAGACTTCTGCTTTATGTCATGCTTTTCAGTTAGGAAAACATTGTCGGTTACCTTTTTCTTTATCTTCTACTAAAACTTCGCATGTGTTTGAACTTATTTATTCTGATTTATGGACTTCTTCTATTACTAGTTAAGTGGTTTTAAATATTATGTTATGTTTTTGGATGATTTCTCTCACTCCTTATGGTGTTTCCCTTACGTGCTAAATCTGAGGTGTTTTCGGTTTTTAAAAGTTTCGTGCTTATGTACTGAATCAATTTAAAACGGACATCTAGCTTTTTCAATGTGATAGCGAGCTGACTACTTTGCATGACGTTCTGCTAAAGACAAGTCATAGCGCCTCCCTGATCTTTCCCAGAGATCAGCGATTCAAAGGCCCGATCAGTGATTTGCTCTTCACGAATTCAAGATTTGTTTTTCCCTCCTATATGCACGCAAAGGATTTGATTTTCCTTTCTGACAAGAGTACAAAAGGGGATGTCTCTTCACTGCCCCCTCTTTGCTTGTCAACCATAAGGCAATTGTACACTATAGACCATAACCCTACCAAGTATGGGCCATCGTTTATAGTATATAGTACAATAGGACCACTCTTAGTTTGCCACGTGCAAAAGTGGTTCTGCCATGCATTTAATGCATGGGGTATAAACATGAGTATTAGGTTTGTTCTTCAAACCAACCTTGGTTCATGCTTCTATACCCCAATCCTTTCTCTCTCTATCAAGGTTCATTCTATCTATCTCTATTCGTGCTTTGTGCATAAGCAAATGCTTCGTGAAATACTTATGGATTGTTTGGATCATGACATAGTCTAGATCCGTTTCAACAAACAATCTACTTTAGTTCACACAAAAACTCCATATGGGTTCTGAACTAAATTAAGTAGAAGAAACTGTGTTGATTGTATTCAACCCCCCCCCCCTTCTACAATACAATTTACATAGTTGGCCATCGAAGGAGGACCAACAAGTGGTATCAGAGCGGTTAGAAACTCTTTCTTCTATCTAACCGTTCACAAAAGAAACATAGTTTCTAGATCCACACTATGGCCACCTTTCCTTCTAAAGATTCTTACTTCGATTCTGGATCTCTAGCAAAGCCACCCAGATTCATGCCCGAAAATTTCGCTCTCTGGATATCTCGGATGGAGCTATTCTTAGCTGGTGCTGATCCTCAAATTCTCTACTTTATAGAGCATGGACCACACGTGCCCACTTCTATAATCCCTTCCGTTGCTGCTACTGATAACACTCCTGCAGTACAGGAAAGAAGCTTTGTCAAACTAGTTGCTAACTGGTCTGATGAAGATAGACGTTTGGTGAATATTGACACCAAGGCAAGATCTCTGATAGCTATGTCTCTTCCTGATGAAGTATTTCACTCCATCAGCAAGCTGAAATCAGCTAAGGAGATATGGGACACTCTGTGTCTCCAATACGAGGGCGCTGATGCTCTCATGGAATCTAGAAAGATTCACCTCAAACGTCAGTATGAGAAGTTAATCGATGTTAAAGGTGAAACTCTCTCCCAGACCCATCAGAGGTTTAACTGCCTCTTGATAGATCTGAAGACCTACGAAGTCTCCTACTCCATCTCGCAGGTAATCACTGAGTTCATGGAAGCTCTCCCGGATCACTAGGAAAATTACACCATGTATCTTAAAATGTCAAAGGACATAAACACTATAACTCTCAGCGAGTTATATGGTATGATGCTCAACCATGAACAGCACAAGACCCTTAGGTAGCGTTTGGTACGCAGACAGGATTGGACAGGACAGGACTGGACTGGACAGGACTGGACAGGACTGGACAGGAGAGTAGGACAGGACTGGACGGGACGGGGCATGACTGGACAGAACAAATGTCTGTTTTGTGTTTGGTACGCTTAGGACTGGACTGGACTGGATTGGACAGAACTAGACAAGTTCCCTTAAAAAATTATTTGATGATTTTATTTATTACTTAATAGTTATAATTAACACATAAACTAAACTAGTAACTTAAAATAAATTACACAGTTTTCATAAACATAAACACACACACACACACATACACATATATACATATATGTTTTTTATGTAACTAATGTTGATGGTCATGGTAGAGGTATCGGTGGTGGCCGACGGTAATACTAGTGATGACGGTGGTGGTGGTGGTGGTGGAGAACGTGAAGATGGTGGGTAGTGGTGGTGGTTGCGGTGGATATGGACAGTTGTAAAGGTGGTGGTAGGTAATTGTTGACAGTTGTAGAGGTGAAGGGGAGGTGGAGGAGGTTGTTGTAGCGGAAGGGGAGGTGGAGGAGGTTGTTGTAGGGGAAGGGGAGGTGGAGGAGGTTGTTGTAGTGAAAGACAAGGTGAAGGTGGCCGATAGTGGCTACCAATGGCGGCGGCGGGCACGATTAGTGGTGGTAAACACGAAAACAAATACCATATTGAAGTTATATATCAAACGAATGTTAGTTAGTAATATATTAGTTTCTGTCTCATTTCTGTCCCATGTTGTTCTACCTATTTTGGTGGAACAAAAAAACAGTCCTTTTTGTCCCATGTTGTCCCACCTTGTCCCAGTTTCTGTCCTGTCCCATGTCGCACCAAACGTGGGACAGTGAATTCCTGTTCTGTCCCATGCTGCGCCAAACGTGGGACAGACAGTTTTGTCCCGTCCTGTCCCGTCCTGTCCCACGTACAATTTACATAGTTGGCCATCGAAGGAGGACCAACAAGTGGTATCAGAGCGGTTAGAAACTCTTTCTTCTATCTAACCGTTCACAAAAGAAACATAGTTTCTAGATCCACACTATGGCCACCTTTCCTTCTAAAGATTCTTACTTCGATTCTGGATCTCTAGCAAAGCCACCCAGATTCATGCCCGAAAATTTCGCTCTCTGGATATCTCGGATGGAGCTATTCTTAGCTGGTGCTGATCCTCAAATTCTCTACTTTATAGAGCATGGACCACACGTGCCCACTTCTATAATCCCTTCCGTTGCTGCTACTGATAACACTCCTGCAGTACAGGAAAGAAGCTTTGTCAAACTAGTTGCTAACTGGTCTGATGAAGATAGACGTTTGGTGAATATTGACACCAAGGCAAGATCTCTGATAGCTATGTCTCTTCCTGATGAAGTATTTCACTCCATCAGCAAGCTGAAATCAGCTAAGGAGATATGGGACACTCTGTGTCTCCAATACGAGGGCGCTGATGCTCTCATGGAATCTAGAAAGATTCACCTCATACGTCAGTATGAGAAGTTAATCGCTGTTAAAGGTGAAACTCTCTCCCAGACCCATCAGAGGTTTAACTGCCTCTTGATAGATCTGAAGACCTACGAAGTCTCCTACTCCATCTCGCAGGTAATCACTGAGTTCATGGAAGCTCTCCCGGATCACTAGGAAAATTACACCATGTATCTTAAAATGTCAAAGGACATAAACACTATAACTCTCAGCGAGTTATATGGTATGATGCTCAACCATGAACAGCACAAGACCCTTAAGTCTAATCTCATAAGAGATACTAAGGATGTCAAAAGCACCTCTCTTGCTTTAATTTCTGACTCTCCTCAACCCTCTAATCATGTCTCAACAGTGACCATCACTAAGATAGAAGATTCTAACTCTGACCACGTCTCTGATACTGAGACTGAGCTCAATGAGTCCCTTGCTCTTCTTTCTAAGCATTTCAAGAAGTTTGGACGAAAAGGAAACTTCCGAAAGTCCAAACCCCTCTCTCTTACTAACAAGGCTGAAACACCTTCTGGTGATAAGGCCTCTTCTACTTGCTTCAAGTTTCAGGGAAAGGGATACTATGCTACTGAATGCAGGTACAAGAAGAATCTATTCGCTGAATCTTCCTCTCCAACTTCCAAGGAGGACAAATACTGGAAGCTGAAGGCAAAATATCGCAAGCTGAAATACCAGCGATAGGGCAAAGGTCTAATCGCTGAAGGCAAAGGATGGGACGATTCCTCTGACGATTCCTCAGATGAGGAAGACACCACTGAAGCCACATGTCTGATGGCTATCATTGAAGAAGCTGAACCAGTTCTCATGGCGCAGCTTGAGGACATCCCTGAAGAGGTTCCTGCTACACCTACTTCATCCTCATTCCCACCTTTTCAGGTATCTACTTCCTCTCCCTCTGATACTATGTTAGCGATGGACGCTCTTACCATCGATCTGCATAATGCCTTAAACGGCAAGTCCTCTACTGAAAAGATCCATCTTGATCTTAGGACTGAGCTCAAAGAGTGTCATGACTCATGAGAAACTCAAAGAGCTTGCCAATTATGAAGCAAGTTACAAGGACCAGGTTCATGTGAACCAAATCCTTTGTCTTGAAAGAGAACAGGCTATCGCTGAGAAAGAGAAAGTTCTTGCTGAACTCTACTCTGAGAAGGTTACTGTCAAAAGTTGGGCGGATGCTTCTGAAACTGTTGACAAAATAATCTCCTCTCAGCGACATCCTAAGATTAAAACCTGTCTAGGTTTTAATAAAGACAATTTGCATGCTGATGATATCCCTGATAAATCTAGTTTAAAGTTTGGCATGTTTGTCTCTTCTAACTCTTGTCCTGCTGATGAAAATGACTCTACCTCTGACCAGCCCTCCATGGACAAGAATTTCTCTCTCCAACCACCAAAACCTTCTAAATCTCAATTTAAGACTCCTAAAGTCTTAGGTGGTGGACCTCCTAGGTCAGGGAAGCTGAAAATAGAACAAAACCCTGTTCCCAGACTTAAAGTAGATATTATATCTAAGCCTGAGGAGAAGACACAAATTCCTCCTCAGACCGCTGAAAAAGGATTTCTTGGACAAGGACCAACCCATCTTAGGTTTAAACATCCTAAGGGTAGTCTCTCTAAGGCTAAGACCTTCAGAAGTTGCTATCACTGTGGTCAAAATGATCATATTGCTAGTAATTGTCCAAATGCTACCAAAGCTGAAAAGGCAGCTAAGGTAAAGAAAGGTCCCAAGGCTGAAAAATCAGTCAAAGGAAAGAATCCTTTAATCCTTGATGCATCTAGCATCCCTAATCCTGTCAATTCTGAGAAATCAGAAATGACAGATGTCGTTGCCTCTACCTCAAATGCAATGGTAATCTATGTCCCTGATGAGTCATCAAGTGCTGACTCAACTGGACTCAACTTTATGTGGGTCCCCAAGACCACTTAACCTGTCTTCTTATTTCAGGGAAAGGGCATCTGGTATCTTGATAGCGGATGCTCAAAGCACATGACTGGAAACAAGCATGTGCTGGTTTACTTCAAAGAAGAAGCAGGCCCTTCAGTCAAATTTGGCGGTGAAGGAAGATGTATCACTAAAGGTTATGGTACCTTAACCAATGGTAAGACTACCTTTAAGAAGGTATCTTATGTTGAAGGACTGACTCACAACCTGCTGAGTATCAGTCAACTTTGTGATAAGGATCACAAAGTCTCTTTCTCCAAGAAGGACTGTAAGGTGAAGAACAGGCACAAGAAAGTCATTCTCAGAGGACAACGTTTCCGTGATGTCTACACTATCAACATGGACACATCCACTGAAAATGTGTGCTTCATGTCCAGGGCCTCTTCTGACATCAACTGGCTCTGGCACAAGCATCTCTCTCACCTTAACTTCAAAACCATCAATCAACTCTCTATCAGCAATCTGATTGATGGTCTCCCTGAAAAGAGCTTTGCAAAGGAATCTCTTTGCTCAGCATGCGAAAAGGGAAAGCAGACCAGAGCTTCTTTCAAATCGAAGCAGGTCTCCACTATCTCCTCTCTACTACAGCTATTGCACATGGATCTCTTCGGACTTGTCAATACTCAGTCTATTGGTGGAAAGCGCTATACACTAGTGATTGTGGACGAATACTCAAGATACACTTAGGTGTTCTTCCTCAGATCCAAGAGCGATGCCTCTCAAGAGATTATCAACTTCATTCTTCAGATGGAGAAGTATAATCAGATCACTCTTCGTTCTCTAAGAAGTGATCATGGCACTGAATTCAAAAACAATGTTCTTGATGATTTTCTTGTTAGCAAGGGAATCTCTCAAAACTTCTCATCCGTTCGAACTCCTCAGCCAAACGGGGTCGCTGAACGAAGAAATTGCACGCTAATTGAAGCTGCAAGGTCGATGCTGATTGAAGCACGTCTACCTCTTCAATTCTGGGATGAAGCTGTCAACACGGCCTGTTATACCCAGAACAAGTCGCTGATCGTGAAACGATTCAAGAAAATAGCCTATGAACTCTTCAGGGGAAGAAAGCCAAACATTTCCTACTTTCATATCTTTGGTTGTAATTGTTATATCAAAAACGACAGAGATAATCTTGGAAAGTTTGATGCCAAAGCTAACGATGGTTTTCTTGTTGGATACTCCACTGTATCTAAGGCCTATCGCGTTTTTAACAAACGTAGGCAAACTCTAGAAGAAACCATCCATGTCAAGTTTGATGAAATTGATCCATTTTCATCCGCTCCTTCTTTTACTAATAGTGATGATATAGATCAATGGGCTAACTCTTACTTTCAGGTCCCTGAAAATGGCATTCCTAGGGTTAGCACTCCTATTGCAGGATCTTCATCATACATCCCTGATGGATTTGAAGAACCTAATATCCCACAGGATACCCCTATCCACTCAGCGATTCCTTTGAATCAAGTATCTCCCACTATTTTTCAGGAAGATATTTCGTCAACTTCATGCTCTTCTGAAGTTGTACAAGATGCTGACAGTCCTCTTCAACTGAATGATGTCCCTGAGGCTTCTATCCTTTCAGCTGCTGAACCTATTCAGGTCATCGCTGATGAATCTACTTCATCAACAAATGTTGAACCTCCACAGACTATTCCTCAGCCTCCTGCTCTCAGATGGACCAGAGATCATCCAATTGATCAGGTACTTGGTGATCCTTCTACTGGAGTCAAAAATTGAAAACAGTCAGGTAACCAGTGTCTTAATGTCAGCTTTCTATCTGAACATGAACCTACAAAAGTAGATGAAGCGCTTGCTGATCCATCTTGGGTCTCAGCGATGCAAGAAGAACTCGTTGAGTTCGAAAGAAACCTTGTCTGGACACTTGTTCACAAGCCATCTAGAAAGACCATCATTGGTCTCAAATGGGTTTTTCGAAACAAACTAGATGAGCATGGTATAGTCATTCGTAACAAGGCTAGACTTGTTGCACAAGGCTATAGAAAAGAAGAGGGGATAGACTACGACGAAACTTTTGCCCCTATTGCTAGAATTGAAGCCATAAGGCTATTTCTTGCCTATGCTGCTCACATGAACTTTCAGGTCTACCAAATGGACATCAAAAGTGCGTTTCTAAATGGGAAACTCGCTGAAGAAGTCTATGTCGCTCAACCTCCAGGATGCACTGATCCTAAGTATCCAAACCATGTTTACAAGCTAAAAAAGGCTTTGTATGGTCTAAAGCAGGCACCTAGAGCCTGGTATGAAGCCTTATATACTTTTCTTATCGCTGAAGGTTTCACTCGTGGAAAGATTGACAGCACTCTGTTTGTCAAGTCTTACAAGGATCATGTTTTCCTTGCCCAAATTTATGTTGATAACATTATTTTTGGATCCTCGAAAGCCAAACTTTGCAAAAAGTTTGAGTCACTCATGCAATCTCAGTACAAGATGTCCATGATGGGTGAACTAACCTATTTCTTAGGTCTTCAGGTTAAACAATCTGAAAAGGGGATTTTCATCTCTCAAGGCAAGTATGTTCGAGATATGCTGAACAAATTTGATCTCACTACTTGCCCTGAAATGAAAACACCCATGGCTCCTCCTCTAAAACTAGACAAGGATTCCAAAGGAAAATCTGGCGATGTTTCTACCTATAGAGGAATGATAGGCTCACTGATGTATCTTACAGCGAGCCGTCCTGATATCATGTATGCCACCTGCCTATGCGCACGATATCAGGCTGACCCAAAGGAGTCCCATCTAGTACCCCAGGGACTCAGGTTTCGATCTAACTACTTTTTCAGATAGTGATTTTGCAGGCTGCAAATTAGATCGAAAGAGCACCACTGGTGGATGTCATCTTCTTGGTGGCAAGTTGGTGAGCTGGACAAGCAAGAAGCAAAACTCCGTGTCCACATTAACCGCTGAGGCTGAATATGTCGCCGCTGGAAGCTGCTGTGCTCAAGTATTATGGATGAGGAATCAGCTGCTGGACTACGGTTTTCAGCTGTCTAACATTCCCATATTTTGCGACAATACCTCAGCTATTGCCATCGCCAACAATCCTGTCTTACACTCAAAGACAAAGCACATTGAGATTCGATATCATTTTATCAGAGATCATGTGATGAATGGAGATGTTGAACACCATTTCATACCTACTGAATACCAGCTCGCTGATCTCTTCACTAAACCTCTTAATGAGAAGAGGTTCAATCAACTCATCAGCGAGCTAGGTATGCTAAACCCTGACGCTTGATCTTCAGCAAGCTCATGGCTCTTACTATTCTTGTACATTAATTATGTATTTTTCTTTTCCAGTGTACTATTTATTCCCCTTGAATGAATATAAAGATCCTACTGATCTTTATCAGTCACTGATGATGTTTCTCTCTGATATATTGCATTTATTTCTGTCCTTATGATCAATTATCAGTGATAAACCTACCTTAAAACATTTATTGTGCTAAGAAGATTTTCTGATTACATTTTCAAAACCTTTTGAATATGTAACTAGATAAGTTATCTTTTTAGTTATCTTTTACCAACTCTATCTACTAGAGTTGACGTTTTGCCACCATACGTTACATCTTAACGTGTGTCAGGCGCGTGGCAGCAAATGAAAAGACGGTTTTAAGCGCGTAAAATGAACTGATTCGGCGCATTTAATAACCGTCATAATCACATCTTGAAACTTGCTCCACCTCCCATCTTCTTTGGGTGCCAAAATCGCACATTTTGGTATCCTTCCTCTCTATATAAATCCACTCTTGGATTACTTCTTTTCTTCACAACTTACCACATCTTCTCTCTAAAGATTTGCTTCACAATGTGTTCAACTCTTTCTTCCTCCTTTGAAGATCTTCTTCCTAGTTTGGTGAGTTCATCCTTGTTACAAGGATCTTTTCTTTTCTCTTCTCTCAAAGATAATAACTCACTTTGAGTTCATCTTTAAGAACATAAGTTCTCTAACAATACATCTCTCTTATATCTTATTGTGCTCTAACTTATGTTTCTTTTTCCCTTCTATGCAGATTCTCTTCTACTCTACTGTTTCTGCAGCACAAATCTCAGCTCTACTGAAGGAAGGTCCTGCATCTCAGCTACAGCACCTGGTGCTGTATCTGAGGGGGAGAAAGTCTTGCAGGACACCTTCCTTTAAAAGGGATGTTCCATTCCCCTTTCCCCCACCACTTGCAGGAGACCTTCTTCTGATAAGGGATTATTTCCCTTATGATGAAGAAGGATCTTTTCTCTTCCCTTAGAAAGGCTATCATCCCGAGGGGGGGGGAGAAACTGCAAAGTGGTTTGATATGTAGGCTTCGCATAAGTCCAAGTAAACCTCCAGTTTCTTGGATATGCACCTACTGAGGGGAAGAGACATCAGTGATCAGAACCTAAAAAAGGTGATGATTGCTGATGTTTTGTGCGTCATCGAGACAAGATTTAAGATCCACCCATACAGGATATGTATTCGACACAGGAGTATGTGTCACCTGGTTGAATGGCTCTGTCTCGTTGATATGCCTCTTCCAAGACTCTCCAAGGAAGAGAAGAATCACTGGAAAGTACATTACAAAGCTTAGCTTTGAATGTACTCCCTACTCTCTCCCATTCATCTTCTGGATGGATGCCTCTTTCACATCTGTCAGCGGAGTTCAAGACTTTGCTTCCAGGACTGGCTGAGAAAGAGAAGACGAAAATGGAGAAGAAAGAAAAGACCTCTAGACTAGTTCGCTGTCTATGTATTTCTTTCACTGTCTCTATGTATTTCTTTCACTGTCTTTATGTATTTCTTTCAGTGACTTGTAATTTGTTTCCTTCTGTATTGTAATCTTCAATTTATGATGAAATGAATACAAGTATCTTCTTATCTCTGATATCTGTTTCTTTATTGCTGATATCAACTCACTGAAAATGACTTTACTTAACAGTTAAATAATACAAGTACCTTTCACATGTGTTGTTTCCTAACTGTTACTTCTGGACTTAGAATTCAAATTATTTTAAGTTCTAGAAACAAGACAACCTCCCTATTGTCTTATCATTGATATTTAGGGGGGATTGTTGATCCAGTCTTCCTAAGACTTTGTGAAATACCAATGATCCTTTATCTATTTTCTGTAAAATACTTAGCACCGCTGAAAGATGAAGTTCACTACTTCAGCGATTCTTTATCGCTGATAGTTTGGACAATCAGCGATTGCTGATCACTGACTCCGTTCAGTATCAGCAAGAGCTGAGATCATCTAAGTATCCCCTGAAAAACAAATAGTCATGCCATAAGAAAACCATCAGCACCATCTATTGATCTAAGCTGAATGAAAGAGTCAGCGAGCTTGTGATCTGATGTTGAAATCAGTGATAGCGAGCTGACTACTCTGCATGACGTTCTGTTGAAGACAAGTCATAGCGCCTCCCTGATCTTTCCCAGAGATCAGCAATTCTAAGGCCCGATCAGTGATTTGCTCTTCACGAATTCAAGATTTGTTTTTCCCTCATATATGCACGCAAAGGATTTGATTTGCCTTTCTGACAAGAGTACAAAAAGGGGATGTCTCTTCACTGCCCCTATTTGCTTGTCAACCATAAGGCAATTGTACACTATAGACCATAACCCTACCAAGTATGGGCCGTCTTTTATTAGTATATAGTACAATAGAACCACTCTTAGTTTGCCACATGCAAAAGTGGTTCTGCCATGCATTCAATGCATGGGGTATAAACATGAGTATTAGGTTTGTTCTTCAAACCAACCTTGGTTCATGCTTTTATACCCAATCGTTTCTCTCTCTATCAAGGTTCATTCTATCAATCTCTATTCTTGCTTTGTGCATAAGCAAATGCTTCGTGAAATACTTATGGATTGCTTGGATCATGACATAGTCTAGATCCGTTTCAACAAACAATCTACTTTAGTTCACACAAAAACTCCATAGGGGTTGTGAATTAAATTAAGTAGAAGAAACTGTGTTGATTGTATTCAACCCCCCCTTCTACAATACAATTTACATAGTTGGCCATCGAAAGAGGACCAACACCTCCCTCCCACCTAAGTTCTGGGTTGAGGCTCTTCTTTCCTTTGTCCACACCATCAACTTACTTTCATCTACTACCATTCAGTATAAAACACTGTTATAAGTACTATTTGGCATCTTTCCTACCTACTCTCACCTGCGTGTCTTTGGTTGCCTCTGTTATCCCAACACTTCACCAACCACTTCCCACAAGCTTGCTTCTCGATCCTCTGCCTGTGTCTATCTCGGTCCTAGAAATGATCATCGTTGGTATCGTTGTTTAGATCTCATCACGCAAAAGGTCATCAACTCTTGTCATGTCGTCTTTGATGAAACCCATTTTCCGTTTCCTGACTTCCAGCCTCGTCTCTCCTCGGAGGACTACGACTCGTTTGATATCGACTAGTCCCTCCCTTCTCTCTCTCCTATAGTAGACACTTCCTCCACCCGCTGAGCCTTCTGGCACCTCTTCTACTCCTTCTGCTTCGGCTACTACTTCCGGTCATCCAATGACTACTCGTTCTTGCACAGGCTCTCTCAAGCCTAAACAGATCTTCAACCTTTCTGTCACAAGTGACATCTCTCCCATTACTCGGTCTACTGCTTAGGCTATGTGTGACCCTCATTGGCGGGTCGCCATGGATGCTGAAATGGCTGCTCTTCTCTCTAACTACACGTGGGATCTTGTTCCTAAACCCTCTAATGCTAAGATAGATGGCAATCGTTAGCTGTATCTCCATAAGTTTGACAGCAATGGACGTCTTGAGCGTTACAAGGGACGTCTTGTTGCTCAGGGTTTCTCACAGCAACCCTGACTGGACTTTGATGACACTTTCAGTCCAGTTGTCAAACCGGCCACTATTCGCACGGTACTTAGCATCTCCATCTCTCGCAACTGGCCTATTCATCAGCTTGATGTTAAGAATTCCTTCCTTCATGGTGATCTCACTGAGACTATTTACATGCATCAGCCTCCCGGCTACATTGACAGTGCTTTTCCTGATCATGTCTGTCGTCTGCGCAAGGCTCTCTATGGTCTTAAGCAGGCACCCTGTGCATGGTATCACCAATTTGCTGTCTACCTCTCCTTTTTAGGCTTTCTTAGGAGTAAGACTGGCACCTCTTTATTTATGTATCATCGCGGTTCAGATACTATTTACCTTCTTCTTTATGTCGATGACATCATTCTTACTGCCTCTTCTCCCACTCTCATTTCCATGGTTATCTGTCAGTTATCTTCTGAGTTTCCCATGTCTGATTTGGGTTCGTTATCTTTCTTCTTAGGCATCGCTGCGTCTCGTAGCAAGTCCAAACTATTTCTTTCTCAATCTGCCTTTGCTCAGGAGATTCTAGCACGAGCTGATATGGTCTTGTGTAATCCCTGCAATACTTCGGCTGACACCAAAACAAAGCTTGCTGTTGATGGTGAGCCTATTCCTGATCCCACCTTATATCGAAGCCTTGTTGGTGCCTTGCAGTACATGACTTTTTCTCGTCCTGATATTGCCTATGCCGTACAACAGGTCTGTCTCTTTATGCATGACTCGCGTCTTCCGCATTTCAATGTGCTTAAACGCATCTTACGGTATTTAAAGGATACTCTGTCTCATGATCTTCATATTAAGGCGTCAGCCGTGGATCGCTTGGTTGCCTATTCGGATGCCGACTGGGCCAGGTGTTCTAATACACGTCGGTCCACCTCAGGGTTTTGTGTCTATCTGGGTGACAATCTCGTTTCTTGGTCCTCCAAACGACAACATGTTGTTTCCTACTCTACTGCCGAGGCCGAGTACCGGGGGATAGCCAATGTAGTTGCTGAAACTGCTTGGTTGCGAATCCTCTCTCTCGTGCCACTGTTGTTTTATGTGACAATGTCAGTACCATGTATCTAGCACCTAACCCTGTTCAGCACCAGAGAACCAAGCATGTGGAAATAGACTTCCATTTTGTTAGGGAGCGTATTGCGATTGGTCATGTGCTTGTTTTGCATGTTCCATCCCTTTATCAATATGCAAATATATTTTTACAAATGGTCTACCTACTAGTTTGTTTCTTGATTTTAGAAATAGTTTGAACATTCGTTTATCTCCCGATCAAACTACGGGGGCATGTTAAATATTTGTATAGTATAGGAACCCATTTGTAACTTTCTTGTCTATATATTGTTGTCAATACACGCAATCCTAATTAAAGGTTTTCCACATATTCTCCCAATTTCAATCTATTTTTCTAAAAAAATGATTTGGCTTTATATTTTCCCTTTAAATGGCCAAATTTCAAAATTTGACTATAAATGAAAATTAATGGAATGATATGTTAACTAGTTAACTGAGCTCGTTGGCAGCAAACCTATCAATCAGTGAGATCTCGTACACCAACTTAACTTATATTTGTAACCAATATTTTTAGGATATAAAAGGTGCATATGCTAAATTTTAAAGGGTGCTCTAGGATATTAAAAAAATGTGAGACGTCAACCAAAATAACTAATAAGTTCCTCGAAATTAAACAAAAAAATTTTAAAAAAATATCTGAAAATGTGGAAGTTGGCTAAAAATGCAGTGATCGACTTTACGGTCATTTGAGTCGCCTTAAAAGTACATTTACTTAACAAAAATCCCGACCCCCATCTGAAGCCCAATGTAAATTATTTGTTTTTAACGTATTATTGTTAGAAATTGGCATTCAGAGATGATATAGGGATTCGATAAAAACTCAAGAATCATGTTGGAAAGCACTTTTCAGATACAACAATTCGACTTTTTAAGGATTTGCATCACAAGTTTCGTATTAGGATAATTCCCGAGTTTTCTGTGTCTCCAAAGCTAGGTTGTGAATTTATATATATATATATATATATATATATATATTTCAAATGTGGTTGAGAGAAAATTAAGAAACTTAATTAATCCACACCATTGATCAAGTAAATGTATGGTTGAGATTGGTTTGTATAGTTTGTACAAACTATTCACTTTGTAATGGATACGACCCCTATATATATATATATATATATATAGAGGAAAGTTCAAATGTGAACCACTTTTTGGTTGTGAACGTGAGGACACCCGAGAGCGCGACACGTGGCGGAGACTAGTCAATAAATGCGGCTTTGAGTGTGGTCCCCCCCCCCTTTAATTCAATGCCCTCCCATGAATCGCGCCTAGTCATCCGCCGTGGACCTGACGTGGTGCCAAGTCATCCGCCACGTGTCGTGCTCTCGGCTATCCTCACGTTCACAACCAAAAAGTGGTTCACATTTTGGTTGTGAACGTAAGGACAACCGAGAGCACGACACGTGGAGGATGACTAGGCGCCACGTCAGATCCACGGCCGATGACTAGACGCGGTTCATGGGAGGGCATTGAATTAAAGAGGGGGACCACACTCAAAGCGGCCACGTGTCGCGTTCTCGGTTGTCCTTACGTTCACAACCAAAAACTGGTTCATATTTGAACTTTCCTCTATATATATATATATATATGTTGGTTCATATGGGCACATTAAATATTTAAGAAAACAAAAAAGACCATTCATGTACAAAATCATACATGATGTCGCACGAAAATCAAATATGATGTGACACCAAAAAGGCTACATATCTAAGAGTCAACGTTACAAAACTTTTAATAAATTATTTAATAACTATTTTATTAAGTATTTAATAATAATTTTATGAAATTATTATTAAATTATAGTAATATATTTAATGACTATTTTATCAAGGCAATTTTTGTTTAAACAATTCAAAAATAATATTTTAATTACTTTTCAAAATTTCATTCAAATTCTAAAGTTATACTATTTAAACTAAATAAACAAATTTTAATCTATTTAAAGAAATCTATTTCAATTTTATCAATCAAACAAATGGTTATAATAATTTTAATTCTTACCCAAAAATATTTTGGAAACCTAACATTGAGCAAAAAATAACTAAAAATTTGTTCGAAAATTGCACTTGTTTTTTTTTTTTAAAGTGCCCTCTATTAATCTATAAGACCACATAAATAAATAAACTTTCATGACTTATTTCAATTATAATATTTATTTTGTACCTACCAATATTGAAAATTTAAATCCTAGTCATCGTTGGAATCAAATGGGTGCGTCCTAATCACCACAATTAAAGTCAAGAGTTAGACTTATAATTTTCATAGTTTGAGACAACAATTTCCTTAAAATTTATGTGAAAACCACAAAACCAAGATTCAAATCCAAAAGTTTCCACCAAAATCAGTAGTTTCTATACCAACATTATTAAGATCAATGGAAACCTTTCATATCTATTGTAGAATTATTATCATTGTCTTCTTCATTCCCTTTTTATGTGTAGCCACTGATATCATCACTATCACGCAACCACTCTCCATCAATCGAACCCTAATCTCATCTCGTGAAGTTTTCGAGTTGGGTTTCTTCGATTCAAGCGACAATAATATCTATCTCGGCATTTGGTACCGCCAAATCCATCCGAGAACGTACATTTGGTTAGCAAATCGAGATGCCCCGTTAATTCATCGTTCGTGAAACTAACAATCGGCAAAGACGGCAACATAAACCTCGTAGACCGATTCGAGACCGCAATTTGGTCGTCAAACCAATCCGTAGCACCGTCGACGTTCAACACGGTGGCGCAACTTCTCGACTCCGGTAACTTCGTCCTTCGTTAAGAAAATGACAACAATCCGGAGACTTACGTATGGCAAAGCTTCGATTACCCGACGGACACTTTATTACCTGGGATGAAACTCGGGTGGAGCCGTAAAACTGGAATCAACCGGTTCCTAAAATCATGGAAGTCTGACAAGAATCCGGGTTCAGGAGACTATTCGTTCAAAGTGGATATCAATGGTATACCAGAGATTAACACATGGCATAAGGAAACAAAGGTTACACGGAGCGGGCCGTGGAACGGCAAATGGTTTAGCGGTACACCGGGGTTGAGAGAGGCGAGCATTATGCAATTTGAATTTCAAGTGACACACGATGACATTTATTATTCATATAGAATGTTAAATAGTTCTGTTTATTCTCGATTAACGATAAATTCCTCCGGAAACCTTCAGAGATTGGTTTGGTCGCCGACCGACTCGACGTGGAGTTTATACTGGAATTTCCCACGAGATATATGCGATAACTACGATGAAACGTGCGGGCGGTTCGGCGTTTGCGATACCGATATTTTTTCGGTGTGCAAGTGTTTAAGCGGATTCAGGCCAAGAGACGAACACGGTTGGTTCGATCTACAAGACGGGTCAAGCGGGTGTGTACGGAGCTCCAAGTTGGATTGTGGGTCGGACGGGTTTCTAGCACTGAAGAACATGAAATTGCCTGAAGGTACTACGTGGTTTATTGATCAAAGGATGAATTTGAGCGAGTGTGGTGAAATTTGCAAACGAAATTGTTCTTGTACGGCTTACGCTATTATGGATGTTACTCAGGGCGGGTCAGGTTGTATTTTTTGGCTTGTGGATCTTGTGGATATGAGGCAATATACTGAATCCGAAAATGGCGGACAAGATCTTTATGTCAGAGTTGCAGCTTCCGATCTAGGTATGTTTTTACAATGAAAAATTGACTCAAAATGTTATTTTATACATCCAAATTGGTCTTTTAGCAATTCTTCTCTCATTTTTCTCCGGATGTCATCACATCCGCAAAATTTTAGGCCCGTATTTGCAGATATTAGTATACGCCTTAGTTAGATTAAAAACGTCTCTGTCCAGGTTCGAACCTTCTACTCCAAAAGATTGACCCCTCTACTAACCACGCTAGCCCTAGTTGGGACTTTTTTAGATAATCTATTTGTGTATAAACATACGAGTTTTTAAGTCAGATATACAGTCTTAGTGCGAGAGTGTATATCTAACTTAAATACTCGTATGTTTGGGAGAGAGTTTGGCTAGGAAATGAAATCCGCATTGTATTTTAGCCATTTTGGCCAATTTTTCTTTTCTTTCTCCCTAATGTTTTTAATTATAATAATATAAATTACTATAAAAAGAATAATTTGATAATTTTTTTATTTGGAGCCATGGAATTCAATATTTGACTAATTACGTCTAGTTGGTCCTACAAGGATTATATAAAGGGTTAATGGCTTACGTGTGTAACCAACTCATTATTTTAAACAAATATTACCATTTAACTATTTTTTATACCATTAAAGTCTTTGTAAATGTTCACACAATACCATTATGACCGGTTATAACCCATTTTTCCGGTTTGGTGTATTATGTGGTAATTACTTAACACATGTGTCAATGACGTGGCATTGACATGTTATGTTAAATGACTTATAAAGATAACGAACTATTCTATTTGATCACATTTTACCATTAAACTTTTTTCTTTACTCAATTTACCATTGGTTCAGCTCGTTAACTTAGAGCATGCGTTTTTCATATATCATAGGAATAGAGATTGTAATAAACTAGTTATTAAAAGCCCGGGTTTTACGCCTGGTTATAAACTATGATAAATATTTTCATAAGTAGTAAGATGAAATTATAGGAAACATAAAGTTTGTAGTTTGTACATATGTTGTCATACGAAAGGTTAGTATGATGGACTCCATGCATTGTGTTGACTATTTAACTATATGTCTACAATAAAAAAGATGTATATGATGCAGCCAATGTCTATTTTATGTGGCTGTTAACATGTAGATAATGTTTGTGTGGGGGTTATTTAAAATAAATAAATTTTTTTTAATAAATCAATAAATAAAAAATAATAATTTTAAAAGATTTTAACCTATAAGGACCAAATATGTAATTTAATCAAACATTTTTTTTGATGAGTTAACCACTTAATTTAACAAAGTCAGATAGATAGGATGAAAATGTAAGAAAATAAAAACCATAAGAATGAAAACCAATTTTTAAAGATTAGCGACGAAAAGTTTTATAAATATCAAAACACATAGACTAAAATTGTACTTTGTGCTAATAGTTTAATATTCATCTTTCCTTTAAAATATTATATAGCATAATAATTACATCAACAAATATTTAATATTCGGCTCATTTCGAACATATCGACGATACGATTATAATGACGCAATTTGTTTAATTTTAAAACGTATCTTTTAAACATATTTAAGCCAATATATGATATATGACTAAAACGTAAAATGAAATATTGAAAATTAAAATGTATAAAATGAAAAGTTATTATAAATTTAGGAGCTAAAAATGTAATTACGCAAAAGTTGTTGAGCACTGTAGCATGAATAGTGTTTTTCTTCCTGATAATTGTTATATATATATATAATGTGTTTTAAAGATTATAACCATTTTTTTTAACGGCAAAAATTATACTATCTTTACATTTATCAGGAAAACTATTTTGCTTTATTTATATATAGAATTTTGGGTTTTTAAAATAAAAAGAAGGTTTTGGCAGAGTGGATAAAGGTGTGCGGGTATGAGCTTTAAAATAGAGGTCTTGGTTTCGATTTCCCACCCAACCCATTTTATTTTCCAACAGCTGTACTCTTTTTTTATTTGTTTTTAATATCAATATTTATTATTTTTGTCTACCGCCTCAAGATCTTGGGTGAAAACCCTAAGATGAAGAAACCTTCAACAATGGTGGAGAGGTGGTGGAGAAGATGAGGCCATGGAAGTCTCCACCCTCCAAACTAGTAGTCTAGCCTCCAACACATGGCATAAGGAAACAAAGGTTACACGGAGCGGGCCGTGGAACGGCAAATGGTTTAGCGGTACACCGGGGTTGAGAGAGGCGAGCATTATGCAATTTGAATTTCAAGTGACACACGATGACATTTATTATTCATATAGAATGTTAAATAGTTCTGTTTATTCTCGATTAACGATAAATTCCTCCGGAAACCTTCAGAGATTGGTTTGGTCGCCGACCGACTCGACGTGGAGTTTATACTGGAATTTCCCACGAGATATATGCGATAACTACGATGAAACGTGCGGGCGGTTCGGCGTTTGCGATACCGATATTTTTTCGGTGTGCAAGTGTTTAAGCGGATTCAGGCCAAGAGACGAACACGGTTGGTTCGATCTACAAGACGGGTCAAGCGGGTGTGTACGGAGCTCCAAGTTGGATTGTGGGTCGGACGGGTTTCTAGCACTGAAGAACATGAAATTGCCTGAAGGTACTACGTGGTTTATTGATCAAAGGATGAATTTGAGCGAGTGTGGTGAAATTTGCAAACGAAATTGTTCTTGTACGGCTTACGCTATTATGGATGTTACTCAGGGCGGGTCAGGTTGTATTTTTTGGCTTGTGGATCTTGTGGATATGAGGCAATATACTGAATCCGAAAATGGCGGACAAGATCTTTATGTCAGAGTTGCAGCTTCCGATCTAGGTATGTTTTTACAATGAAAAATTGACTCAAAATGTTATTTTATACATCCAAATTGGTCTTTTAGCAATTCTTCTCTCATTTTTCTCCGGATGTCATCACATCCGCAAAATTTTAGGCCCGTATTTGCAGATATTAGTATACGCCTTAGTTAGATTAAAAACGTCTCTGTCCAGGTTCGAACCTTCTACTCCAAAAGATTGACCCCTCTACTAACCACGCTAGCCCTAGTTGGGACTTTTTTAGATAATCTATTTGTGTATAAACATACGAGTTTTTAAGTCAGATATACAGTCTTAGTGCGAGAGTGTATATCTAACTTAAATACTCGTATGTTTGGGAGAGAGTTTGGCTAGGAAATGAAATCCGCATTGTATTTTAGCCATTTTGGCCAATTTTTCTTTTCTTTCTCCCTAATGTTTTTAATTATAATAATATAAATTACTATAAAAAGAATAATTTGATAATTTTTTTATTTGGAGCCATGGAATTCAATATTTGACTAATTACGTCTAGTTGGTCCTACAAGGATTATATAAAGGGTTAATGGCTTACGTGTGTAACCAACTCATTATTTTAAACAAATATTACCATTTAACTATTTTTTATACCATTAAAGTCTTTGTAAATGTTCACACAATACCATTATGACCGGTTATAACCCATTTTTCCGGTTTGGTGTATTATGTGGTAATTACTTAACACATGTGTCAATGACGTGGCATTGACATGTTATGTTAAATGACTTATAAAGATAACGAACTATTCTATTTGATCACATTTTACCATTAAACTTTTTTCTTTACTCAATTTACCATTGGTTCAGCTCGTTAACTTAGAGCATGCGTTTTTCATATATCATAGGAATAGAGATTGTAATAAACTAGTTATTAAAAGCCCGGGTTTTACGCCTGGTTATAAACTATGATAAATATTTTCATAAGTAGTAAGATGAAATTATAGGAAACATAAAGTTTGTAGTTTGTACATATGTTGTCATACGAAAGGTTAGTATGATGGACTCCATGCATTGTGTTGACTATTTAACTATATGTCTACAATAAAAAAGATGTATATGATGCAGCCAATGTCTATTTTATGTGGCTGTTAACATGTAGATAATGTTTGTGTGGGGGTTATTTAAAATAAATAAATTTTTTTTAATAAATCAATAAATAAAAAATAATAATTTTAAAAGATTTTAACCTATAAGGACCAAATATGTAATTTAATCAAACATTTTTTTTGATGAGTTAACCACTTAATTTAACAAAGTCAGATAGATAGGATGAAAATGTAAGAAAATAAAAACCATAAGAATGAAAACCAATTTTTAAAGATTAGCGACGAAAAGTTTTATAAATATCAAAACACATAGACTAAAATTGTACTTTGTGCTAATAGTTTAATATTCATCTTTCCTTTAAAATATTATATAGCATAATAATTACATCAACAAATATTTAATATTCGGCTCATTTCGAACATATCGACGATACGATTATAATGACGCAATTTGTTTAATTTTAAAACGTATCTTTTAAACATATTTAAGCCAATATATGATATATGACTAAAACGTAAAATGAAATATTGAAAATTAAAATGTATAAAATGAAAAGTTATTATAAATTTAGGAGCTAAAAATGTAATTACGCAAAAGTTGTTGAGCACTGTAGCATGAATAGTGTTTTTCTTCCTGATAATTGTTATATATTATATATAATGTGTTTTAAAGATTATAACCATTTTTTTTTAACGGCAAAAATTATACTATCTTTACGTTTATCAGGAAAACTATTTTGCTTTATTTATATATAGAATTTTGGGTTTTTAAAATAAAAAGAAGGTTTTGGCAGAGTGGATAAAGGTGTGCGGGTATGAGCTTTAAAATAGAGGTCTTGGTTTCGATTCTCCCACCCAACCCTTTTTATTTTCCAACAGCTGTACTCTTTTTTTATTTGTTTTTAATATCAATATTTATTATTTTTGTCTACCGCCTCAAGATCTTGGGTGAAAACCCTAAGATGAAGAAACCTTCAACAATGGTGGAGAGGTGGTGGAGAAGATGAGGCCATGGAAGTCTCCACCCTCCAAACTAGTAGTCTAGCCTCCAACACATGGCATAAGGAAACAAAGGTTACACGGAGCGGGCCGTGGAACGGCAAATGGTTTAGCGGTACACCGGGGTTGAGAGAGGCGAGCATTATGCAATTTGAATTTCAAGTGACACACGATGACATTTATTATTCATATAGAATGTTAAATAGTTCTGTTTATTCTCGATTAACGATAAATTCCTCCGGAAACCTTCAGAGATTGGTTTGGTCGCCGACCGACTCGACGTGGAGTTTATACTGGAATTTCCCACGAGATATATGCGATAACTACGATGAAACGTGCGGGCGGTTCGGCGTTTGCGATACCGATATTTTTTCGGTGTGCAAGTGTTTAAGCGGATTCAGGCCAAGAGACGAACACGGTTGGTTCGATCTACAAGACGGGTCAAGCGGGTGTGTACGGAGCTCCAAGTTGGATTGTGGGTCGGACGGGTTTCTAGCACTGAAGAACATGAAATTGCCTGAAGGTACTACGTGGTTTATTGATCAAAGGATGAATTTGAGCGAGTGTGGTGAAATTTGCAAACGAAATTGTTCTTGTACGGCTTACGCTATTATGGATGTTACTCAGGGCGGGTCAGGTTGTATTTTTTGGCTTGTGGATCTTGTGGATATGAGGCAATATACTGAATCCGAAAATGGCGGACAAGATCTTTATGTCAGAGTTGCAGCTTCCGATCTAGGTATGTTTTTACAATGAAAAATTGACTCAAAATGTTATTTTATACATCCAAATTGGTCTTTTAGCAATTCTTCTCTCATTTTTCTCCGGATGTCATCACATCCGCAAAATTTTAGGCCCGTATTTGCAGATATTAGTATACGCCTTAGTTAGATTAAAAACGTCTCTGTCCAGGTTCGAACCTTCTACTCCAAAAGATTGACCCCTCTACTAACCACGCTAGCCCTAGTTGGGACTTTTTTAGATAATCTATTTGTGTATAAACATACGAGTTTTTAAGTCAGATATACAGTCTTAGTGCGAGAGTGTATATCTAACTTAAATACTCGTATGTTTGGGAGAGAGTTTGGCTAGGAAATGAAATCCGCATTGTATTTTAGCCATTTTGGCCAATTTTTCTTTTCTTTCTCCCTAATGTTTTTAATTATAATAATATAAATTACTATAAAAAGAATAATTTGATAATTTTTTTATTTGGAGCCATGGAATTCAATATTTGACTAATTACGTCTAGTTGGTCCTACAAGGATTATATAAAGGGTTAATGGCTTACGTGTGTAACCAACTCATTATTTTAAACAAATATTACCATTTAACTATTTTTTATACCATTAAAGTCTTTGTAAATGTTCACACAATACCATTATGACCGGTTATAACCCATTTTTCCGGTTTGGTGTATTATGTGGTAATTACTTAACACATGTGTCAATGACGTGGCATTGACATGTTATGTTAAATGACTTATAAAGATAACGAACTATTCTATTTGATCACATTTTACCATTAAACTTTTTTCTTTACTCAATTTACCATTGGTTCAGCTCGTTAACTTAGAGCATGCGTTTTTCATATATCATAGGAATAGAGATTGTAATAAACTAGTTATTAAAAGCCCGGGTTTTACGCCTGGTTATAAACTATGATAAATATTTTCATAAGTAGTAAGATGAAATTATAGGAAACATAAAGTTTGTAGTTTGTACATATGTTGTCATACGAAAGGTTAGTATGATGGACTCCATGCATTGTGTTGACTATTTAACTATATGTCTACAATAAAAAAGATGTATATGATGCAGCCAATGTCTATTTTATGTGGCTGTTAACATGTAGATAATGTTTGTGTGGGGGTTATTTAAAATAAATAAATTTTTTTTAATAAATCAATAAATAAAAAATAATAATTTTAAAAGATTTTAACCTATAAGGACCAAATATGTAATTTAATCAAACATTTTTTTTGATGAGTTAACCACTTAATTTAACAAAGTCAGATAGATAGGATGAAAATGTAAGAAAATAAAAACCATAAGAATGAAAACCAATTTTTAAAGATTAGCGACGAAAAGTTTTATAAATATCAAAACACATAGACTAAAATTGTACTTTGTGCTAATAGTTTAATATTCATCTTTCCTTTAAAATATTATATAGCATAATAATTACATCAACAAATATTTAATATTCGGCTCATTTCGAACATATCGACGATACGATTATAATGACGCAATTTGTTTAATTTTAAAACGTATCTTTTAAACATATTTAAGCCAATATATGATATATGACTAAAACGTAAAATGAAATATTGAAAATTAAAATGTATAAAATGAAAAGTTATTATAAATTTAGGAGCTAAAAATGTAATTACGCAAAAGTTGTTGAGCACTGTAGCATGAATAGTGTTTTTCTTCCTGATAATTGTTATATATATATATAATGTGTTTTAAAGATTATAACCATTTTTTTTTAACGGCAAAAATTATACTATCTTTACATTTATCAGGAAAACTATTTTGCTTTATTTATATATAGAATTTTGGGTTTTTAAAATAAAAAGAAGGTTTTGGCAGAGTGGATAAAGGTGTGCGGGTATGAGCTTTAAAATAGAGGTCTTGGTTTCGATTCTCCCACCCAACCCATTTTATTTTCCAACAGCTGTACTCTTTTTTTATTTGTTTTTAATATCAATATTTATTATTTTTGTCTACCGCCTCAAGATCTTGGGTGAAAACCCTAAGATGAAGAAACCTTCAACAATGGTGGAGAGGTGGTGGAGAAGATGAGGCCATGGAAGTCTCCACCCTCCAAACTAGTAGTCTAGCCTCCAACACATGGCATAAGGAAACAAAGGTTACACGGAGCGGGCCGTGGAACGGCAAATGGTTTAGCGGTACACCGGGGTTGAGAGAGGCGAGCATTATGCAATTTGAATTTCAAGTGACACACGATGACATTTATTATTCATATAGAATGTTAAATAGTTCTGTTTATTCTCGATTAACGATAAATTCCTCCGGAAACCTTCAGAGATTGGTTTGGTCGCCGACCGACTCGACGTGGAGTTTATACTGGAATTTCCCACGAGATATATGCGATAACTACGATGAAACGTGCGGGCGGTTCGGCGTTTGCGATACCGATATTTTTTCGGTGTGCAAGTGTTTAAGCGGATTCAGGCCAAGAGACGAACACGGTTGGTTCGATCTACAAGACGGGTCAAGCGGGTGTGTACGGAGCTCCAAGTTGGATTGTGGGTCGGACGGGTTTCTAGCACTGAAGAACATGAAATTGCCTGAAGGTACTACGTGGTTTATTGATCAAAGGATGAATTTGAGCGAGTGTGGTGAAATTTGCAAACGAAATTGTTCTTGTACGGCTTACGCTATTATGGATGTTACTCAGGGCGGGTCAGGTTGTATTTTTTGGCTTGTGGATCTTGTGGATATGAGGCAATATACTGAATCCGAAAATGGCGGACAAGATCTTTATGTCAGAGTTGCAGCTTCCGATCTAGGTATGTTTTTACAATGAAAAATTGACTCAAAATGTTATTTTATACATCCAAATTGGTCTTTTAGCAATTCTTCTCTCATTTTTCTCCGGATGTCATCACATCCGCAAAATTTTAGGCCCGTATTTGCAGATATTAGTATACGCCTTAGTTAGATTAAAAACGTCTCTGTCCAGGTTCGAACCTTCTACTCCAAAAGATTGACCCCTCTACTAACCACGCTAGCCCTAGTTGGGACTTTTTTAGATAATCTATTTGTGTATAAACATACGAGTTTTTAAGTCAGATATACAGTCTTAGTGCGAGAGTGTATATCTAACTTAAATACTCGTATGTTTGGGAGAGAGTTTGGCTAGGAAATGAAATCCGCATTGTATTTTAGCCATTTTGGCCAATTTTTCTTTTCTTTCTCC
Source organism: Centaurea solstitialis (assembly GCA_030169165.1). Classification (NCBI taxonomy): domain Eukaryota; kingdom Viridiplantae; phylum Streptophyta; class Magnoliopsida; order Asterales; family Asteraceae; genus Centaurea; species Centaurea solstitialis. The sequence continues at coordinate 50,241,709 of CM058040.1, forward strand.
CTAATGTTTTTAATTATAATAATATAAATTACTATAAAAGAATAATTTGATAATTTTTTTATTTGGAGCCATGGAATTCAATATTTGACTAATTACGTCTAGTTGGTCCTACAAGGATTATATAAAGGGTTAATGGCTTACGTGTGTAACCAACTCATTATTTTAAACAAATATTACCATTTAACTATTTTTTATACCATTAAAGTCTTTGTAAATGTTCACACAATACCATTATGACCGGTTATAACCCATTTTTCCGGTTTGGTGTATTATGTGGTAATTACTTAACACATGTGTCAATGACGTGGCATTGACATGTTATGTTAAATGACTTATAAAGATAACGAACTATTCTATTTGATCACATTTTACCATTAAACTTTTTTCTTTACTCAATTTACCATTGGTTCAGCTCGTTAACTTAGAGCATGCGTTTTTCATATATCATAGGAATAGAGATTGTAATAAACTAGTTATTAAAAGCCCGGGTTTTACGCCTGGTTATAAACTATGATAAATATTTTCATAAGTAGTAAGATGAAATTATAGGAAACATAAAGTTTGTAGTTTGTACATATGTTGTCATACGAAAGGTTAGTATGATGGACTCCATGCATTGTGTTGACTATTTAACTATATGTCTACAATAAAAAAGATGTATATGATGCAGCCAATGTCTATTTTATGTGGCTGTTAACATGTAGATAATGTTTGTGTGGGGGTTATTTAAAATAAATAAATTTTTTTTAATAAATCAATAAATAAAAAATAATAATTTTAAAAGATTTTAACCTATAAGGACCAAATATGTAATTTAATCAAACATTTTTTTTGATGAGTTAACCACTTAATTTAACAAAGTCAGATAGATAGGATGAAAATGTAAGAAAATAAAAACCATAAGAATGAAAACCAATTTTTAAAGATTAGCGACGAAAAGTTTTATAAATATCAAAACACATAGACTAAAATTGTACTTTGTGCTAATAGTTTAATATTCATCTTTCCTTTAAAATATTATATAGCATAATAATTACATCAACAAATATTTAATATTCGGCTCATTTCGAACATATCGACGATACGATTATAATGACGCAATTTGTTTAATTTTAAAACGTATCTTTTAAACATATTTAAGCCAATATATGATATATGACTAAAACGTAAAATGAAATATTGAAAATTAAAATGTATAAAATGAAAAGTTATTATAAATTTAGGAGCTAAAAATGTAATTACGCAAAAGTTGTTGAGCACTGTAGCATGAATAGTGTTTTTCTTCCTGATAATTGTTATATATATATATAATGTGTTTTAAAGATTATAACCATTTTTTTTTTAACGGCAAAAATTATACTATCTTTACATTTATCAGGAAAACTATTTTGCTTTATTTATATATAGAATTTTGGGTTTTTAAAATAAAAAGAAGGTTTTGGCAGAGTGGATAAAGGTGTGCGGGTATGAGCTTTAAAATAGAGGTCTTGGTTTCGATTCTCCCACCCAACCCATTTTATTTTCCAACAGCTGTACTCTTTTTTTATTTGTTTTTAATATCAATATTTATTATTTTTGTCTACCGCCATAATCTTTTTTCTTTTGTTTTAAATATTAATTATTAATACAATAAATATGTCTTTTTTCTTATATTTCTTATTTGTTCTTATTTTATAGTAAATATAATATATTTATATATTAAATATCAATATTTTAATAATATTTTTTATTTAAAAGTTTTTATCATTTTACTCAAATTAGTTAGTTGTATTGATTTTTATGTAATACGACTAATATGCTTTTGGATCCACCGATTTATGACGATCGCTATGAAACTCTCAAATTCGAAAACCAACAAAGTTTTAATCGTTTTAATTAGTTTTAGTGCTCAAAAAGATTTATAAGCTATATAATTTTATATATATTTTAAATCGACAATTTACATAGCTAATAATGAAGCTATCAAATTTTGGAAACGAAAGTGTTTTTATCTTAAAGTTATTTGAGCGAGACAATAGGAATATATCATTCATAGATTATGGAAATATCATATTAATACGAAATTTCATATGTAGGTACGTTGAAAACTATAGATGACGTTAATGTTAAAAAGATCAAAATATGTTTTCGACAATTTAGAAATTTCAGAAAAAGGTATAGCAATAGCATGTCTTTGGATAGGTATTATCAGATAGGTCTCATATATATGTTTATATTGAGATTTGGGTTATGTATACAAATTAAGTTATACTCGATAAATACAATAATATATATAATAAGTAAATTATTGAATAATATTATATATTTATATGTATGTTAGCATCGTAGAGAACAAGGAGAGAAATTGAGAAGTTTGATTTTATGTTCGTCGCCATAATGACTCACCCGCTCCATGTTTTCTATAAATATAAGATTTAATCTTAGTTTTTGTCTCTCAGATAATGAAATTTCACCTTTGTCCTTAAGATTTATGATATTATTAAAAGTGGTACTTAAAATTTCATTTTTTGTCTTTAATATAAAACCTTGAAAATTATTTAATTTACAAGATTGTCATCGTAATAATAAAATAAAAAACAAATTTATATTGTATGCGTACTCTTTTGGTATTTTTGAAGTTCATACAAGTGTAAATGCAGTTACAACAGTAAATAACAACAATGAGGGCACCGCTTTTTTGAATGCACATAAGATGTTGAAGTTACAAGAAAAATGACCTTTACAGAATGTTTTCTTTTGTATTTAAAAGTTCGAAAATCTTCTCTAAAGGTTTTAGATAAACTTTTACTTCCGTCAACAACATTCCCTATATAACGGTAGGAAAATGTTTTATGGAAGGTTTTAATAGGGTTTTAGGTAGGAAAAACGTTACACTTCTCACATTCCTTCTCTAAAAAGCACTTTTAGATATGTTTGCAAATACTTATCTAAAACGTTCTTCTCCAAAACCACTTTTTCTTATAAATAGTTGTATGAGTTTGTGCTACTCATATATAATAACTTTTTCTATTACTTTGTTAAACAAAAAAGTTTAGGATTGGTAGACCCGCCGCAACGCGCGGGCTATTCCACTCGTTAAAGACTATAACCATAATATCAATAAACCATAGGTATCAACAATGTAATTTACACTTTATGATAATTAAACTATGGTTTCATAAAACTTCGTGGGGGCGGTAGTTGTAGACTTTTAGCTAGTCTTCGATTTCAACTAATTATATGATTTCTGACTAATATAACAGAGTATTTTCAATATAATTTTTAAAAGAATGAAAGATTTTTAATGATTTTTTGCTCTAAGCATATCTTCAAAATAGAGAAATGAGAAGAGATATATAAATTTCACTAAATTTAGAGAACTTTCAGAAAGGAATTATCATTATAAATAATCATTTACTATATTATGTGCATTGTTCTTCAAAATATTATCCTCCCCCGACTTTATTCATTGTGAGACATATTCAGGCTGTTTTCTTCAATTTAATTTGGAGTTATTAAAATCACACTAAAAGTCATAACTATGATTTTGTTCATTGCAGAACAATCACCGACGACCATAAGTTTTAAAAATGGTTCTGGCAATGACAACCATGTTGTCATGATTGTCGGTATTACCGTCGGTATTTGTGCAGGGCTAATAACTCTATTGATACTCCTTTATCTGAAGAGGAAGAATAGACGACCACTAACGAAATCCATTGCATATAGAGCAGGTAAGTTTGACTTTTCAGAATAACATCTTAATATTTAATTACACATTCGTTAACCATCATTACAATGATGTATGGAATATACTCAAAGTTTGAGGAGAAAAGCTATAAAAAAGAATGATAAGTGTGAGAATAAATCTTAATTGTTAGATGATCATTTGATCTAGAGGATGTGTAACATCCCATTCTCCATTTTTCGTTACTTTGACGTTGGAATTGAGTACGTTAATGCGAGGGTCTTTTTGTTAATTGTCGGGACTCCGGGGGCTATGTGGTAAGTTGAAAAATCAGGGATTTTATGGGTCAAAACTCCACTTTCTCATCATTTGATCAAGAAACCGTTTTTGGAGCAAGAGAAGAGAGAAAAAGGAAGTTTTTAGAAATTCGTCAGATTTGCGCAGTCGTAGGAGAACGACCCGTTCTCCTTCGTTAACCGTTGGATCGTCGTGAAATTTGGACAGTAGATTCACGACTCATCAATCTACATTCTGACCGGAGGGATTTGCGATCGGAGTTTCCAGTAGAGAGCAGCAGTCGGCCGAAGTGGACTGATTTTTCAGGAAGCGAATTCGGTATTTTGGGGTTTTAAGCGGTGTGTGTGTGAGCGATTCTCGAAGGCAAACGACGAAGAATCAAGTGTGGTCTATTAATCAGTCGTAAGGTATGACTCTAAACCCCTTTAGTTGTTGGGATTGTGTTGGTTACGTTGAGTTGAGTTAGGGTTAGGGTTTGGATGGAATTAGTGATCGATTGATCATCAATTGTTGTAATTGAATGTTGTTTATGATGTATTTGGCTGATTTTGGTCGAGTTAGAGGTTTGGAGAGGGAGACCCAATGCAGAAGTCGCATCTGCGACTTGGAGGGTGGATTTCTGGGTATCCGCGGGTAGTGACCCGCGGACTGACCCGCCGTTTGCGCTGTTTGATTTTGTGAGTTTTCCGTTAAGGGCTCGTTTGGGGTTCTTTTGCTTGTGGACCCTAGAGGCTTGTGTAGCTTGGTGTTATGTGGAGTTTCGTGGAAATTGATCGAGGTTAACTTGGTCATTTCACGTTAGGGAGTCGGGTTTGGTTTAAGGACTCGTTTCGGGCATTGTTTGATGTGTATGCGTACATGTTATGTATAGGTGGTACGAAGTGATTGTTGAGCTGGTTAAAAGAGATTGTTAATCATCTTATCAGGTGAGTACCTCACTTAACTCTTGTTGTTATGTATGTATGGTTACGATTGCATGTGTGATTATGTGTATGCGTTCCTTCGGGGACATGGCAGAGTACCTATGGTGGTAGTAATACCCCTAGGGAATTATTATGAGATGTGTTCCTTCGGGGACTTGGGAGAGTACCTATGGTGGTAGTGATACCCCTAGGGAATTTGCAGAGGCCTGGTACCAGTGTCATAAAATCCTTCCTTGATGGTTTAAGCCGTACGGAAGGTGGGAGTTTTACATGTATGTAGTTGCTATGTATTTGTGGTTGTATGTGCATGATGGTAAGTGGTTAAGTGTGTGTGCTCACTAAGCTTTATGCTTACCCCGTTGTTGTTTATCCTTTTTAGTGTCAGGTATGTCCCGGAAGGGAAAAGAGAAAGTTTTCGAATGAGACTCCGAGGTTGCAGCAGTTCAGTCTAAGCCTGAAGTTAAAGGATGACGTTTTATGAAGGGATGAGTGTTTTCTTGGTTTGATATGTAAACATATGGATTTATGTTGTTTAAACTACGTTCGTGATTTCAAGCTTTTAGCTTATGTTTTCTTAAAACTTATGAATTATAAATGGTTTAACGTTGGTTTTGGACGAGCTTCCGCTTTCGTATGAACTTGGTTACTTTGCTTTGAAAATGAATGTTTTTAAGAATTGGGGTGTTACAAGTTGGTATCAAAGCCTAGGTTTAAGGGATTCAAGTATTCACAAGTGGTGGATAATTGAACTTAAACCAAATGCTCGTGTTTTCTTAAATAAGAGTAACCAAAATGAAATGTTTTATGGAGAGATGAGCATGAAAAGTTTTATGGAGAAATGGTTATGAAATGTTTTATGAAGAAAGGAGTATGAAATATTTTATGGAGAAATGAGTAGTGAGACTGAACTGCGGACCGGAGCATCAAACGGGGGTGAGCACACTAACCTTACCTTATTGAGCATGATGATTTGTTATGATATGAATATATGACATGTGAATATGTAAGCACTAGTATGTGAGTTAATAGTGATATGCAGTAAAGTTGAGCATGTACCTATGATAGCTGTTAAGAATGTATGTATGAATTATATGAGCGTATGGCATGTGTGGCAAGTGAGCAGTAGTTGTGTGAATAACTAATGCTATGTAGTTATGTTGAGCATGTACCCCTAAGATAGTTGTTATGTAATGTAGTGCATGCATGTTGTGATATATGTTACGTGAAGGTATGGCATGTGTGATAAGTAGGCACTAGTATGTGAAATACTAGTGTTATGCAGATTAATTTGAGCATGTATCTATTGATAGCTGATTGGATTGTGTTATGCATATGTGTTGTATGTAGGCTGTAGCTATGTGCTGGTAGGTAGAAAGGCATGATGTCTGTTATGTGATTAGCTTGTAGAGGAGCCTTTGAGCTCTAGTGTTGAGTTATGTGATGTGACAACTGAATTGGGAAGTGAAGCTTTAGTAATGGTGTCGAGGCTAAGCATGTAGGGTGTATTTACAATGATATAAGGGCCCATATCATTGCAAATACACTGTGCATGTTGGGAATTGACATAGTTACGGGAGTTTTTATGAACCAACAATGTTGTGTGGGAAGGGTAGTAGCATGATAGGGCGTGTGTATGTCCTTAAGATAAGTAGTCAGAACCGTAAAGGCATGTGATGAGTAGAGAATTGAGTCGTTGACCTGAACTAGTAGATTTCATGGGACGGACAGTAGAGAAGAGTTTAGAGTAGCATGTTAGATGAATCAGTAAAGATAGGCCACTCAGAAGCATGTTGGGAACTGTGATGATAGTATGAATAGATTACATATGTATAGTCAGTGGGTTAGGGAGTGCAGTAGATGAGGTAGGAGAAGTTCTCTATGAGCTCCTTCTTGGACTTTCGAGCGATGAAGAGTAAGAATTACTCCAGGTGGTTAATAGCAGTCTAGAGACAGATATGGCAGCATGATTTAGCGATGCAGTAAGCTCTCAGTCTGCTGAGACTAGAGCAGTTAGAGATAGCGGGGTTGATCAGCAAGTCACCATCGGTAGTTCAACTTATCGGGTTAGTGAATGAGATTACTGGCAAGTTGTTAGAGACGATCACTGTGTTGTTCAGAGTATGTCGCGAGCGAATGGAGGAAGGTGTGCATGTATGTTGATGTGTTAGAGCCAAAGATAAGAGAAGTTATGGTGATAGTAAGGTGCACTGATTTTATCAGATGCATGAGGTAACTTGGGATAGAGAGGGTTAGAATTGGAGAGGCAAGGGAAGAAGGGTGATAGTGTTCCAGTGACAGCAAAAGAGACAATGAAGGAGTTGGACGTTCTGTCAGGGTAAGCAGAGAGTGTTGTAGAAGTAGAAGTACGGAGCGACGAGGAGTAATGTTGGAGTAGTGATGTGTAAAAGGATAAATGGTAGTTAGGATAGAATGGTTAAATCAGAACTGAGCTAGCCCTGACTGCGAGAAACTTCAGGTAGTAGTTTGAACTCTAAGTGGGGGAGAACTGACTACGAATGAGATGGAAGAGAGAGATTACCTATGATGTGCACCTTGGCTAAGGCCAGGAAGCACGTTCTTCTTGGAGGTAGCAGTTACTTAGCGTATGTGGTCGATAGCCGAGTCGAGATAAGAAGAAGACGGTAGCGAACGTGCCATGTGGTAGCGAGTTTCGGATGTATTCCGGATGACTTGTCTGACATTTCTCATGAGAGGCAAGTGGAGTTCCGGATCAAGCTAATTCCGGGGGTGGTGTCGGTAGCTAAGACCTGTACCGGATAGCACCTCCGAAATGTAGGAATTGTTGGGATGTGTATGATTACCGGGAGATAACCAAGTTACGTAAGGTTAGATACCCGCTGTTGAGGATCGACGATCTCTTCGATCAACTTCAGGGAGCCATGTGGTTCTCGAGGTTAGATCTTCACGCAGGGTACCATTAGTTGAAGGTTCGAGGAGAAGATGTACATAAGGCAGTCTTTTATATACGATATGTATATTTCGAGTTCATTGTGATGTCATTCGGGTTGACGAATGTGCCAACAGCTTTTGTAGACCCGGTGAATCAGAACTAGCAGGCCAATGTTGGATAGGTCAGTGATCTTATGCATAGATGAGATGTTGATCTATTGGAGATCAAGGGAGATGCAAGTGGAGTACATTCGAGGTGTATTGGAGACTTACGCAAGGCACGTTGAGTGTGGAGGAAAGAAGACAGCAGCGATCGAGATCTTAAGAAGGAAGTTATGTGAAGCTACGTGTTAATTCACCGGAGAAGTGGAGGGACATGGCAGTTTGTGTGGTATTTACTTTCCACGATGTTAGTTGTATTAAGATGCAGTGTGAGAATAAAGGATGTTGTGAAGAGTATAGCGTGTTTAAGTATGTACGTGATGGTAGAGGATAGATAATCTATTGGATGTGAATAGCATGTTTTATGTGCTTGCGGACAGCTTTGTACCCATAAGGGTCAAGGGGATAGTGTCATTCTTGTCAAGAGTAGAAGGCATGATCAGTTCCGTTCTTGGAACAGAGAGTAATTAGATGTGCAGGTACGTTTTTGTGGTGAATGTCATTGCAGAAAATCGTGAAACGAACGCTTGATTATTCTAAGCTGTTGTTGAATTGGGCTAGGAATGAAGAAGTGAATGAACTGTATGTGTTGAGATGTCAGAGTCGGAGATAAGAGAAGGTGTGATGGTAGTGAGGTGCATTAATTGCATGACGAAGGCGAGCTTGATGTCCAGACTAATCTTTACTTGATTCTTGTGTTTCCTACACTGGTGGTTACACCCGTAGGCTTCGAGAGTCAAGTAGGGACAGTCGAGACTGTCTGTTAGGGACTAAATAAGTATGTGAATAGTGATGTAATAGATGTTGGAAGGAATTGTTGATACAAATGTGATAGAATTAGAAAGGGTAAGAGTTATACCGACCCTATAACGGGTTTTGTGTTAGTTGATGGTGCAGCTTGGTAGTTAACAATGATGACCTCGCTAGTAGGTATGTTTATGCAGTCACGAAGAAGAGCAGTTAAGAATGAGAGTTCGAATAAGGAAGGAGGTAAGGGTCAAGTAGTTCGGGTATACCCGACAGTCGTGGTCTACTAAGTTATTGAGACCGAGTATTAAGTGCCAGTATCAGAGACGTAAGGATGGTTTAGTGGGGGCCAGTGCTGAATCGAGATATGGAAAAGCATGTGGAAAAGTGTTAGACGTGAGAGGAGGTTGGGGTAGAGTTAGAGTTACCGGATGCAGTAAGGGCATGTAACGAACGTTTTGATTGCAAGGTTAGTTGTACTCTTAGAGATCTTGATGTTATGAGAGAGATAGTGGTCAGACTGACGGGTAGAGTGAGAGGACGATATTAACTCTCAAGTAACTGTTAAGAGCCTGTATGTGGATTTTTGGAGGAAGTGAGATAGGTATCTGCCGTTGGCAGAGTTCTTGTATAGTAGCAGCTTTTATGTCAGCATAGGCATGCCTTCCTATGAGATGTTGTGCGAGAGGAGGTGTAAGACTCCCATCTTCTGGGAGAGGTTAGTCAGAGTGAGTTGGTCATGCAGACAGTATCCAGAGGGCAGCTGAGGGTATTAAGTGGAATCGGGATAGGGAATGTTCAGAGGGAGCATAGAAAAGGCTCGAATTAGACCTGGAAACCGGAGGATGGGATGAGACAAAACTACCCAGAGTTGTTCCAAGCTTAGGCGATTTCGGGGACGAAATCTTGGTAAGTGGGGGAGAGTTGTAACATCCCATTCTCCATTTTTCGTTACTTTGACGTTGGAATTGAGTACGTTAATGCGAGGGTCTTTTTGTTAATTGTCGGGACTCCGGGGGCTATGTGGTAAGTTGAAAAATCAGGGATTTTATGGGTCAAAACTCCACTTTCTCATCATTTGATCAAGAAACCGTTTTTGGAGCAAGAGAAGAGAGAAAAAGGAAGTTTTTAGAAATTCGTCAGATTTGCGCAGTCGTAGGAGAACGACCCGTTCTCCTTCGTTAACCGTTGGATCGTCGTGAAATTTGGACAGTAGATTCACGACTCATCAATCTACATTCTGACCGGAGGGATTTGCGATCGGAGTTTCCAGTAGAGAGCAGCAGTCGGCCGAAGTGGACTGATTTTTCAGGAAGCGAATTCGGTATTTTGGGGTTTTAAGCGGTGTGTGTGTGAGCGATTCTCGAAGGCAAACGACGAAGAATCAAGTGTGGTCTATTAATCAGTCGTAAGGTATGACTCTAAACCCCTTTAGTTGTTGGGATTGTGTTGGTTACGTTGAGTTGAGTTAGGGTTAGGGTTTGGATGGAATTAGTGATCGATTGATCATCAATTGTTGTAATTGAATGTTGTTTATGATGTATTTGGCTGATTTTGGTCGAGTTAGAGGTTTGGAGAGGGAGACCCAATGCAGAAGTCGCATCTGCGACTTGGAGGGTGGATTTCTGGGTATCCGCGGGTAGTGACCCGCGGACTGACCCGCCGTTTGCGCTGTTTGATTTTGTGAGTTTTCCGTTAAGGGCTCGTTTGGGGTTCTTTTGCTTGTGGACCCCTAGAGGCTTGTGTAGCTTGGTGTTATGTGGAGTTTCGTGGAAATTGATCGAGGTTAACTTGGTCATTTCACGTTAGGGAGTCGGGTTTGGTTTAAGGACTCGTTTCGGGCATTGTTTGATGTGTATGCGTACATGTTATGTATAGGTGGTACGAAGTGATTGTTGAGCTGGTTAAAAGAGATTGTTAATCATCTTATCAGGTGAGTACCTCACTTAACTCTTGTTGTTATGTATGTATGGTTACGATTGCATGTGTGATTATGTGTATGCGTTCCTTCGGGGACATGGCAGAGTACCTATGGTGGTAGTAATACCCCTAGGGAATTATTATGAGATGTGTTCCTTCGGGGACTTGGGAGAGTACCTATGGTGGTAGTGATACCCCTAGGGAATTTGCAGAGGCCTGGTACCAGTGTCATAAAATCCTTCCTTGATGGTTTAAGCCGTACGGAAGGTGGGAGTTTTACATGTATGTAGTTTCTATGTATTTGTGGTTGTATGTGCATGATGGTAAGTGGTTAAGTGTGTGTGCTCACTAAGCTTTATGCTTACCCCGTTGTTGTTTATCCTTTTTAGTGTCAGGTATGTCCCGGAAGGGAAAAGAGAAAGTTTTCGAATGAGACTCCGAGGTTGCAGCAGTTCAGTCTAAGCCTGAAGTTAAAGGATGACGTTTTATGAAGGGATGAGTGTTTTCTTGGTTTGATATGTAAACATATGGATTTATGTTGTTTAAACTACGTTCGTGATTTCAAGCTTTTAGCTTATGTTTTCTTAAAACTTATGAATTATAAATGGTTTAACGTTGGTTTTGGACGAGCTTCCGCTTTCGTATGAACTTGGTTACTTTGCTTTGAAAATGAATGTTTTTAAGAATTGGGGTGTTACAGGATGAGATTAATGGGATTAAAACTTCATCTAAACCTTAAAGCATTACCCTTTTAAATCATGAATATAAAAAATAGAGTAAATTACGGATTTGGTCCCTATGGTTTGGTGGTTTTTACGGATTTGGTCTCCGGACTTCATTAATTACGGATTTCGTTCCTGTGGTATGCATTTTCTTTCAGATTTGGTCCTCCAGCCTAACGGCCATTCAATAAGTTTGTGTATATTATAAGGACCAATCCAACAAAAAATGCATACCTCATGGACCAAATCCAAAACATATTGCATATAATATTAATAGGAACCGAATCCCAAAATTGCATACTACAGGGACCAAATCCGTAATTAATAAAGTCTAGTGACCAAATCCGTAAAAACAACCAAACTACATGGACCAAATCCGTAATTTATTCTAAAAAAGTTTATTAAAATTGGATGCAAACAAATTATAAAAAAGCTAGCATTTTATTAATTTTAGTATGATATAGCATTTTCATCAATTTTTTCGTATCTTAATATTCTTAAACATTACTAGTCTCATTTAAACTCTGCCTTATATCTATAAGATAATTATAGTTCATAAAAGGTTTCAATAAAAAAATTAGATTTCTCCTAAAATAGACAAACATATATTTTTTGACCTAAATATAACTCAATCTTGAATTTAGAGATAATATGGTTGACCTTTCTTAAGAAAAATACATCATGACCATAATTAGGGGTATAGCCAGAATTTCGAATAAGTAGCATCGAAAATAGAGATGCCCAACGGGTTCGGCCCCATTAGAGGATCAATTTGGGACTGGGTCCAGCCTACCGGACCTCAACCCTATATATGAGCATGTTCAAATGAAAACTCAAATATAATTATGAACGTGAAAACAACCGATAGTGATACATGTGTCCTATTCGCTCATTATTCATAGTATTTAGTCTGAATAATACAGACTGAATATGCTGGCGTGCTCTTGGTTGTCCCATGTTCACAGTTAGATTTGAGTTTTTTCATTTGAACTTTCATCTCTCTCTCTCTCTCTCTCTATATATATATATATATATATATGTACATAGGGATCAAACGAAGAATACTAACTATTTAAGAGAATACATAAACGACTAAATAATATGCAAAATCACGTAAATCACATGTCATTTTTGTAAATGATGCTAGTGTAAAATCATTTATAGACATCTTGTGTTAAAATGTAATATTTGCTTTAGGTAATTGAGAGTTATTTAAAAAAAAAAAACTCAAAATATATAAAGACATGTGGACATAACTTGGATAATCACTTTGTTTCTCACATGTAGGCAACCCAATTTTCCACTGCCTTACTGTTTCTAAACCATCGCTCACCTCTACTTTAATATACTCTATATGTATGTATATATATGATAGGCAACTTATATTACAAACAATTTTGAAAAATCAAGGGGGAGCCGCTGCTCCCTCTCGTTCTAACGTGGCTTCGCCACTGACCATGATTCATATATGAACCTACAAAAGAACTGATGGTAAAACAAATATTGAATAGGTTCCAAAGAAGGAATTAATGGTGAAACCATGATGGATGAACTCGATCTACCCTTATTTGATTTTAGGACATTGACTGTGGCCACAAATAACTTTTCGTCAACAAATGAACTTGGTGAAGGTGGTTTTGGGTGTGTTTACAAGGTAAACAATCGTATAATATCTATATATATATATATATATATATATATTGAAATGTTATATTTTAAATGCGCATAATAAAAACATTGACCATATATATTGTTGGTGATGATATTAGGGTATGTTGCATGGAGGGGAAGTCGTAGCTGTAAAAAGGCTCTCAAGAGTTTCAGATCAAGGGATAGAGGAACTAACAAATGAGGTTCGATTAATCGCAAAACTCCAGCATAGAAACCTAGTTCGGCTATTAGGTTGTTGTATTGAAGTTGAAGAGAAGTTGTTAATTTACGAATTCATGAAAAACAGAAGTCTCGATAAATTTCTTTTTGGTAAATTTATCGTAAACTTTGGTTCTTTTTTATGTTTGACATGTGGATATTGTCAAAATTTAGCATGTTTCTCGAAATTCGTTACAGAGAAAGAGAAAAGTATGGAGCTCAGGTGGCAACTACGACTAGATATTATACGTGGGATCACTGGAGGTCTTCTCTATCTTCATCAAGATTCAAGGCTAAAAATTATTCATCGAGATTTGAAAGCAAGTAATATTTTGCTTGATGAGAAAATGAACCCGAAGATATCAGATTTTGGTTTGGCGCGAATTTTTGGGAGCGATCAAATCGAAGCAAGAACAAAGAAAGTGGTTGGAACATAGTAAGTATCATATTGTTGTTCTCTATGCATTTCTATAATTATGATATCACGTACCTTCCTAGACAAGTTTCTTTTTTCTTGTTATTTTTTTCTAAAAGAACTATTTTAGTGGTTACATGTCACCAGAATACGCAATGAATGGGCATTTCTCGACAAAGTCAGATGTCTTTAGTTTCGGGGTTTTGGTTCTCGAGATAGTAAGTGGTCAAAAGAACAGAGGATCATCATACACAAGTAGCGAACTTAACCTCCTTGGACATGTAAGTACCAATAGTGATGGATATAAGATTTACATAAGTATTTTTTAATGTAATATTTTTTTCTCGAAGAACTAAACATATACAATTTGAAGGTGACAGTTACACATTTTATTTAACTTAAAGGCTCTACTATCCTAGACCAGTTATTGGAGCGATTTTTCAAGAAAAAATTGTTATATATTATAATACAAGTTTTTTAAGATATTTATAAGATTTTCAATTTTTTAAAGAAGTTTAAATGTTTTTCTTAGGTTTTCCAAGGTTTTAAGGTTTTTTATGATTTTATTTACTTACATGTATTGTTTGAAGTGTATCTTAATTCTAAATTTCAAAAGTCATAACAACAAAAACACATATAAAGTTTTTGTGTAAAAGATATTTTAAAAACAAGCTAGTCTTGGGATTGGATTTGGGACCACTTGATGGGACCGAGATGCCAATCTGGCCTAAATTGGTCCCTAGAATTTTGGTCTGAACCTAGGCCGACCCAGTATTGAAGAGATGGATTCATGGACACTGCTTTGGGATCTATTTTTGACCATCTATAGTTACTAGTTAATTGCATTTATGTACTTATATTCTTAACCTAAACGATAATTTTTCAGACATGGATGTTATGGAAAGAAGGAAAGGCTTTAAAACTAGTGGATGAATCACTTCGGGCCAAATTTTTGGAAGAGGAAGCACTAAGATGCATACAAATAGGATTGTTATGTGTTCAAGAACATAAAGAAGATCGGCCTTGTATGTCAAAGGTATTGTGGATGTTGAACAGTGAAATTGCTCAATTGCCGCAACCAAAGTACCCTGGCTTCTTTATTGGAAAAAGAGATATGGAAGTCGAGTCTTCATGCAAACAAGATGATCATGCGACTATAAATGAAGTCACAATCACAATGATAGATGGTAGGTAGTCGAAACATGGTTAGGTACTATTTTTTGAATCTGCCTAGATAAGAAAGTGAAAATCCTAGAAGTAAGAGGACTTGGTTCCAACCTGGCACCGTGAAGGACGTCTACTAGTGCAGTCGTGATGTGCCAGTAAGTGATGTATACTTTTTTTCGTATTTAAAAAGTATATCATATTTTCCTTTTTTTTGTAATTAACTTTTTTTATTACATAAAATACCATCTCTAATTATTTAGGCTATATTTTCTTATAGCAATAAATATTAGCAATACATGTGATAATTTGGATATGCTCCTTGTTTCACCAGATGATGATTTCATGCATATTCAATATACATAAATATATATTAAAATATTATTATTTTTTGTTTTCTAATAATATATAGTAGAATAAATTACAATGTTGGTCCATGTAATTTTAATTGAAAATAAAAAAGTGAATAATGACTAAAATACCCCTTTAGTCGGTATATTTAACATGAAATTTTAACATAATTAAAAATTAGGTATCCTATAAAATGCAAACCACGAACATCATTTATAGATATTTTTAAAATAAATCCAAAATGTTAAAACCATCAAATCACATGAACTGAACGTGTAATTCACTCTATATATTTTGTAACTACCAATATTGAAAATTTAAATCTAAGTCATCATCGGAATTAAAGGGGTACATTAATCACCACAATTATAGTCAAGATTTGACTTATAGTTTTCATAGTTTGAGAGACAACCATTTTTCCATAATATTTATGTGGAAACCTCATTTCAAATCCAAAAAACCCACCAAAATCAATAGTTTCTACGTAAACATATATATATTACGATCAATGGAAACCTTTCATATCTATGGCGGAATTATTATCATTATCTTCTTCATTCCTTTTCTCTGTGTAGCCACTGATATCATCACTGTCACGCAACCACTCTTCATCAATCAAACCCTAATCTCAGCTCGTGAAGTTTTCGAGTTGGGTTTCTTCAACTTAACCAACAATGATCTCTATCTCGGTATTTGGTATCGCGAAATCCAACCGAGAACGTATGTTTGGTTAGCAAATCGGGACGCTCCCGTTGATTCATCGTTTGCGAAACTAACAATCGGCAAAGACGGCAACATAAACCTCGTAGACCGATCCGAGACCGCCATCTGGTCGTCGAACCAATCCGTATCGGCAACCAACATGGTGGCGCAACTTCTCGACTCCGGTAACTTCGTCCTTCGTCGCGAAAACGACGGCGACCCAGAGAATTACATCTGGCAAAGCTTCGATTACCCGACGGACAATCTATTACCCGAGATGAAGCTCGGGTGGAGCCGTAAAACCGGGATCAATCGGTTTCTACGATCGTGGAAGTCCGACAACGATCCGGGTTCCGGCGACTATTCGTTCAAAGTGGATATCGATGGTTTACCGGAGATTAACGTATGGCACAAGGAAAGGAAGGTTAGACGGACCGGGCCATGGAATGGAAGACGGTTTAGCGGTATGCCGCAGATGAAACGGGCGAGCATGTAACACCCTAAAAATCAGGGCGAACAAAAACTTTCATTTCAAATAAAGATGGTATACAATGTACGACAATAGCGCGAGCTCCTCCCAAAATAGGGGTATAAGTAGTGTATGATTACAATGTTTGTAATTTAATTAAAGGATGCAACAACCATCTAGTCTAACTCCTATCTCGGAAAAGACTACAAAAGGGGTTGTCGAAACTGTCAACGCATGTACGGTCTAAGGACCGGTCTCTTTCACACTTTCCCCAAAGCTCACTCTCACTCCCGGCACCTACTTGGGAACGGCGTCCCTTGTACCTGAGAGACACATCGACACCAAACAAGTGTTAGGCTAAAGGAGCCTAGTGAGTTGTATCAAATAAACATCATACATATGAAAGCATGTTAAGCCATGTAAGATATACGAAAGTGTATGAGCAGCAAAATGCAACACGTTAAACCGGTTTATCTTTTATTTTGAAGACCGTGGGAGCGACCCACCTTCACCAAGCAAGTTACACCTCAGAGTCGAGACACCCCGTTGCCGTCCTCCTACGAAGACTTCAAATAGGCAACCTCAGAGGCCAGGCTCATTCGCGGCCACACGAATGGAGAGGGACATAGGTGCACACCTTTTGACTAGTGCCACCCAAGACTGAGTCGAACTCGTGTAAACTTGAAGTGCACACCTTTTGACTAGTGCCACTTTAAATCAATTTCATTTATCCACTTTGCCAAGCAAGTTACACATTAGCGACGAGACACCCCGTTGTCGTCCTCCTACGAAGACTTGAATTGACAACCTCAGAGGCCAGGCACATTCGCGGCCACACGAATGGCGAGGGACATAGGTGCACACCTTTTGACTAGTGCCACCCCAGACTGAGTCGAGCTCGTGTAAACTTGAAAGTGCACACCTTTTGACTAGTGCCACTTTAGATCAATCTCATTTCAAAAACGACATAATGTACACCTTTTGACTAGTGTCACATTGTCCAATTTATGTTTGAGTAAAAACATGGGTACTCACCTTTTGACTAGTGACATCCCGGTCCACTTTTGACTAGTGACCAATAGCATCCCACTTTTTGACTAGCGGTGCTCCACAACATTTTAGTTATCCAATTTATGCATTATCGAAAGTCTCAATACTTTCATTCATTTCATATACATCAACATGTACGGAATTCAATCCTTTGCATCAATCTATGGCATACTTAATAACACGCATTTATCATAAACGCATTCGTCATGTAATCACTTGGATATAACTCATGCATTCGTAGCACACAATGAATCATTTCATGTATACGATAGTCCAAGTTAAGCCATACATACGAGAATCGTCACTTATTCATTTCATGGCAAATCCTAAACCTAGAAATTTAGGCCTTTCATCCAAACACATAGTTATCCACAAATATCGAGCAAGACACGTAATATCAAACAAGATGATGTGCTCTCAGTTTTAACAAAACGGTTTTAGCAACTCACCTTGCGGCTTATAAAGCCGAAAGCCCCAAAATTCACCAAGAACCCTAGCTTAAAGCTTGAGTGAACACCTAAACTGATAAGAAGTTAATATCTTGAATTAATTCTAGATCCACAACATACAAGACTAGATTTACACTTAAAACCCATAAATATAACTTACCTCCTCAAGATCTTGGGTGAAAACCCTAAGATGAAGAAACCTTCAACAATGGTGGAGAGGTGGTGGAGAAGATGAGGCCATGGAAGTCTCCACCCTCCAAACTAGTAGTCTAGCCTCCAACACTTCTCAAAACATGAAATCCACCTAAAACAATACTAGATCTAAGCCAAATATGGGAGAAAAGGTTTGGAGATGAAAAACCCCCAAATCGAAGCTTAAACTCGAAGGAGATGAAAAGATTACTTACACCAACGTTTTATAACTCCCAAATGCTTCCATTGATGTAGTCTTGAAGAGCTCGAAAAACCGAGAAGATAGCAAAAAGAATCGGGAGAAACGGAGTCCGGATGAGAAAGATATGCCCAAATGAAGAAGGAGGGGTATTTAACCCGATTCGGACTGACAGACACCTAGCGATCGCTAGGTGTCTCAGCTAGCGGTCGCTAGCATGGTCGCTAGCTCCAACAGAATCCAACAAAAATATGCCTAGCGATCGCTAGGCTGATAGCTAGCGATCGCTAGCATCTGCGCGATTTCGGTGAGATTTTGTTTCGGCCATAACTTCTTCGTTATAACTCCGTTTTTTATTCCGAAAGAACCGTTGGATTCGTAATTGAATTCTCTACCATTCTAAACCATAAAATATAGGTTTTGACCCAAAGTTCTATTTTCCAAATTTCTATCAAAGAGTCGATTTTACAACCGAAAATTGCGGGTGTTACAATCCTCCCCACCTAGATAAAATTTCGTCCCCGAAATTACTCCTTGTCCGAACTACAACTGATAGCCTCGTTCTATCATTTACCAAGATTAGGTGATCGTGTTCTCTCCATACCGGCCGGTTAGGCTAACACTAGTCTTGATTAGGTACTCCAAGAAGGCACTGATATAACCTTCTAACTTAAGGGTAGTTCATTAAAACATCGCAAGTCATTGCTTAACGCGTATTCTTAGAACACAACACTTTCATCAAGGTAATATCACTAGAATACGCAACCTTAGCTCTTTGTACAATTTAACCAACCCAATTCGACTAAAGCCTATGGTTCAAGGTACCATACATCGTCCGTCTTCTGGTAAAGTCGATCTCTTGGCTAAGAGCCCCTTTACTACTAAGGAATGTCTCAACACTCTCACTAACGGTGTCTAGCCGTTGTCATAGTCTCAAAGAAACTCGAAAGTTCCGTCTACTCGCCTATGGATACCATATGGAGGGTAAGTTTCTTCACTTAGCAAATCGCTAATTTCCACTAAATCCATAAATTTCCACTTCACATAATTTAATTATAAGTCACGTCTTCAAAATCACCTTTATACTCACAAAAGGTTCCTCCTACATGGCAATATTAATATACGGACAACATGCACCTTTCGGTCTTACGCATAAGGTCACTAGTATACATCACATAATCACTAAATGTGTACCACCGATAACATTTTCTCGATCCCTAGACACGCATGAAGAGTATTTACTCAACTATACCACCAGGGTACTACTAAATTCTTTATTAAGCTTTTGAGTCATCGATATATAGATATATGCACACTTAACTTTTGTTATCCCTTCAAGATCTTTAATAGAAGTAAATACCTCCTCACAAATTTGTCTCTCTCGAACCCAAGGAGACCTCAAAACATGGTCGCTTAACCCACTCGAACAAGCCTCGTGCTAAACGGTTCGCTACAATCTCTTAGAAATACGCTTCAACAACCTAAGGGATTCTATTGTAAAGGGCAGTGTGCACATCATGCATTCACTTAGGTCGCGCTAATCAATCCTTCCTACGTGGATCGGTCCACATCTCAATGGACTTTTACTAGTCATTAACAATCTTCTTTCTAGATAAGGTCTTTCATCGGACCACTCTTTTCCATAGCCGTCGGCCATAAGGTGTTCCTCAACAACACCCTCTTAGGGGAGGTATGAAACTTAATCCCTACGTAGTCCAGTTTCGATTCACATCAAGCACAACCACCATTCCGCTCACACTTTCTAAGTGTTACTCTACTATATATTAGCATGCTCCTAAAAGCTATTAGTTAGTGAGTTCATTCTAACACATTAACAGGATAATATGCAATTGGTCCACACATGGCCATTAACCCTCAAATAATTCGTACGTGCATGTCATTCAAAGATTTCAAAATCAAGCAACGACAACTCAAATACCAGAATCACATACAAGGTCTACATGTATTTCACACAAAAGACTTGGTGATAGTGAAAGTGATCCGTATTCATCGAGGGCACACAAGCATATACATGTCCCTGCTCATACAGAGTCGCATATAATTATTCAAACTACGTGCATATAAACATATAAACATATATATTTTATATTCTCCAAAGGTATCATGACCTTCATTCTACACCTCTTACTGATCTCATTGGATATTCATTTCCTCTCTATCACACTACGGTGTGCATACCATATCATACACCATTAATATACTCGATAGAGTCATAACCTCCTTTAGTATCATATTTTCGTGACCTTCCTTTAAGTTTACAACTTAGTCATTTTAATCACAATAATCCCTATTGCATAAATCAAATACTTATCCCAAGGGTCTCGTGATCTCTATCATTATGTACCCACGTTCATCCGATAACAATCATTCACATGCCAAATTCTATCTTACATAAACACCCATGTAATTTTAAGGTGATAAGTCAATAAGTGAATAATTTATAGATAGATCCTCACAACATGCATACCAAAATCATCGTAACGAGACCGCATAAATCTTAAATATGCATGATTCTAGTTTACCCTCAACTTAGAGTTTCCACACTTTTTATTCAGCATACAATCCGCATAGAACAATTTGATTCGTAAATCCTAATCCATCCATACTCATTCTAACAACCTTATTAAGCCATGCATCCCTGGTGTTTCCAAATCATCTAAGCGATCCCATCTAAAGGGCGAGTCTTTTATGTCGCGCTAGATAACGCATTCCAAGTCTTACATTGATAGATTCATATCTTAGGCTGGGTCTTATGCTTCCATCCTCGATATTGTCTAGAGTGTCTCCATACGTTCTTACCGCATACCATTTCAAGGTATGGGTCTTCCTCAACTAACCGCTCGGCATCGCGTCAGTTGCGAGTCAATCTCTTTTATCTCTATATTCGATCTTAGGTTAAAGCTATTCAATTCCTCTTACGATCCTCCTCTTTTAAGTCTAGAAAATTTGGCACGACTACCGTAAAATAGAGGCTTTCTAAGATCGAGCCTTGTTTACAATCTACAATTCAGTTCAGTAACTTAAACAAGTTCTATCACATGAAGGAATATTCTTATTCCAAATGATCACTCTCTCCACGCTTAAGTCAACCTTAGGCCTAGCTCATCATAGCTTACTTGCATATCATACTACAAAGTCTCTCGATAACGTTCGATACCTAAGCCATATCTATTTCATCCACTTCCAATATCCACCCAAATTACCGAAGTAATATTTTCGGAATATGCCTTCCAATGCTACATATTGTCTCTTACCGCTAATTCGAACTCGAGTCAACGCACTCAATCCTCTTTCACATCAATCATCACAACGAGAGCTTCAATTAAAGACTCATCATACTAAGGGTCCTTTATGACCGAGCAATTATCCTATCACATGGAAATCAAGAAAAGTAAGAATAGACTACCATACGAACCAACATTTATCAATCATTGCATCGATAGTAACCAAGAATTCTCAAATGACGATACATTCATAAACCAGTAGCTAAGTGCTTTATGAATAGACCATACACGAGATTCCCTGCCTCTATCGACGCAATTTCTCGACTCATGCATTTTCATATCCCTAACGCTCTCCCCACCTAAGACTTTACCCAAGGTAGGTGACATGTTTACTAGTGTACTAAGTTTAAGTCTAGGTATTCTACGGTCAACACCTAGTTCGCTTAAACTAAAGCTCTGATACCAACTTGTAACACCCTAAAAATCAGGGCGAACAAAAACTTTCATTTCAAATAAAGATGGTATACAATGTACGCCAATAGCGCGAGCTCTTCCCAAAATAGGGGTATAAGTAGTGTATGATTACAATGTTTGTAATTTAATTAAAGGATGCAACAACCATCTAGTCTAACTCCTATCTCGGAAAAGACTACAAAAGGGGTTGTCGAAACTGTCAACGCATGTACGGTCTAAGGACCGGTCTCTTCACACTTTCCCCAAAGCTCACTCTCACTCCCGGCACCTACTTGGGAACGGCGTCCCTTGTACCTGAGAGACACATCGACACCAAACAAGTGTTAGGCTAAAGGAGCCTAGTGAGTTGTATCAAATAAACATCATACATATGAAAGCATGTTAAGCCATGTAAGATATACGAAAGTGTATGAGCAGCAAAATGCAACACGTTAAACCGGTTTATCTTTTATTTTGAAGACCGTGGGAGCGACCCACCTTCACCAAGCAAGTTACACCTCAGAGTCGAGACACCCCGTTGCCGTCCTCCTACGAAGACTCCAAATAGGCAACCTCAGAGGCCAGGCTCATTCGCGGCCACACGAATGGCGAGGGACATAGGTGCACACCTTTTGACTAGTGCCACCCAAGACTGAGTCGAACTCGTGTAAACTTGAAGTGCACACCTTTTGACTAGTGCCACTTTAAATCAATTTCATTTATCCACTTTTCCAAGCAAGTTACACATTAGCGACGAGACACCCCGTTGTCGTCCTCCTACGAAGACTTGAATTGACAACCTCAGAGGCCAGGCACATTCGCGGCCACACGAATGGCGAGGGACATAGGTGCACACCTTTTGACTAGTGCCACCCCAGACTGAGTCGAGCTCGTGTAAACTTGAAAGTGCACACCTTTTGACTAGTGCCACTTTAGATCAATCTCATTTCAAAAACGACATAATGTACACCTTTTGACTAGTGTCACATTGTCCAATTTATGTTTGAGTAAAAACATGGGTACTCACCTTTTGACTAGTGACATCCCGGTCCACTTTTGACTAGTGACCAATAGCATCCCACTTTTTGACTAGCGGTGCTCCACAACATTTTAGTTATCCAATTTATGCATTATCGAAAGTCTCAATACTTTCATTCATTTCATATACATCAACATGTACGGAATTCAATCCTTTGCATCAATCTATGGCATACTTAATAACACGCATTTATCATAAACGCATTCGTCATGTAATCACTTGGATATAACTCATGCATTCGTAGCACACAATGAATCATTTCATGTATACGATAGTCCAAGTTAAGCCATACATACGAGAATCGTCACTTATTCATTTCATGGCAAATCCTAAACCTAGAAATTTAGGCCTTTCATCCAAACACATAGTTATCCACAAATATCGAGCAAGACACGTAATATCAAACAAGATGATGTGCTCTCAGTTTTAACAAAACGGTTTTAGCAACTCACCTTGCGGCTTATAAAGCCGAAAGCCCCAAAATTCACCAAGAACCCTAGCTTAAAGCTTGAGTGAACACCTAAACTGATAAGAAGTTAATATCTTGAATTAATTCTAGATCCACAACATACAAGACTAGATTTACACTTAAAACCCATAAATATAACTTACCTCCTCAAGATCTTGGGTGAAAACCCTAAGATGAAGAAACCTTCAACAATGGTGGAGAGGTGGTGGAGAAGATGAGGCCATGGAAGTCTCCACCCTCCAAACTAGTAGTCTAGCCTCCAACACTTCTCAAAACATGAAATCCACCTAAAACAATACTAGATCTAAGCCAAATATGGGAGAAAAGGTTTGGAGATGAAAAACCCCCAAATCGAAGCTTAAACTCGAAGGAGATGAAAAGATTACTTACACCAACGTTTTATAACTCCCAAATGCTTCCATTGATGTAGTCTTGAAGAGCTCGAAAAACCGAGAAGATAGCAAAAAGAATCGGGAGAAACGGAGTCCGGATGAGAAAGATATGCCCAAATGAAGAAGGAGGGGTATTTAACCCGATTCGGACTGACAGACACCTAGCGATCGCTAGGTGTCTCAGCTAGCGGTCGCTAGCATGGTCGCTAGCTCCAACAGAATCCAACAAAAATATGCCTAGCGATCGCTAGGCTGATAGCTAGCGATCGCTAGCATCTGCGCGATTTCGGTGAGATTTTGTTTCGGCCATAACTTCTTCGTTATAACTCCGTTTTTTATTCCGAAAGAACCGTTGGATTCGTAATTGAATTCTCTACCATTCTAAACCATAAAATATAGGTTTTGACCCAAAGTTCTATTTTCCAAATTTCTATCAAAGAGTCGATTTTACAACCGAAAATTGCGGGTGTTACAATCCTCCCCACCTAGATAAAATTTCGTCCCCGAAATTACTCCTTGTCCGAACTACAACTGATAGCCTCGTTCTATCATTTACCAAGATTAGGTGATCGTGTTCTCTCCATACCGGCCGGTTAGGCTAACACTAGTCTTGATTAGCTACTCCAAGAAGGCACTGATATAACCTTCTAACTTAAGGGTAGTTCATTAAAACATCGCAAGTCATTGCTTAACGCGTATTCTTAGAACACAACACTTTCATCAAGGTAATATCACTAGAATACGCAACCTTAGCTCTTTTACAATTTAACCAACCCAATTCGACTAAAGCCTATGGTTCAAGGTACCATACATCGTCCGTCTTCTGGTAAAGTCGATCTCTTGGCTAAGACCCCTTTACTACTAAGGAATGTCTCAACACTCTCACTAACGGTGTCTAGCCGTTGTCATAGTCTCAAAGAAACTCGAAAGTTCCGTCTACTCGCCTATGGATACCATATGGAGGGTAAGTTTCTTCACTTAGCAAATCGCTAATTTCCACTAAATCCATAAATTTCCACTTCACATAATTTAATTATAAGTCACGTCTTCAAAATCACCTTTATACTCACAAAAGGTTCCTCCTACATGGCAATATTAATATACGGACAACATGCACCTTTCGGTCTTACGCATAAGGTCACTAGTATACATCACATAATCACTAAATGTGTACCACCGATAACATTTTCTCGATCCCTAGACACGCATGAAGAGTATTTACTCAACTATACCACCAGGGTACTACTAAATTCTTTATTAAGCTTTTGAGTCATCGATATATAGATATATGCACACTTAACTTTTGTTATCCCTTCAAGATCTTTAATAGAAGTAAATACCTCCTCACAAATTTGTCTCTCTCGAACCCAAGGAGACCTCAAAACATGGTCGCTTAACCCACTCGAACAAGCCTCGTGCTAAACGGTTCGCTACAATCTCTTAGAAATACGCTTCAACAACCTAAGGGATTCTATTGTAAAGGGCAGTGTGCACATCATGCATTCACTTAGGTCGCGCTAATCAATCCTTCCTACGTGGATCGGTCCACATCTCAATGGACTTTTACTAGTCATTAACAATCTTCTTTCATAGATAAGGTCTTTCATCGGACCACTCTTTTCCATAGCCGTCGGCCATAAGGTGTTCCTCAACAACACCCTCTTAGGGGAGGTATGAAACTTAATCCCTACGTAGTCCAGTTTCGATTCACATCAAGCACAACCACCATTCCGCTCACACTTTCTAAGTGTTACTCTACTATATATTAGCATGCTCCTAAAAGCTATTAGTTAGTGAGTTCATTCTAACACATTAACAGGATAATATGCAATTGGTCCACACATGGGCATTAACCCTCAAATAATTCGTACGTGCATGTCATTCAAAGATTTCAAAATCAAGCAACGACAACTCAAATACCAGAATCACATACAAGGTCTACATGTATTTCACACAAAAGACTTGGTGATAGTGAAAGTGATCCGTATTCATCGAGGGCACACAAGCATATACATGTCCCTGCTCATACAGAGTCGCATATAATTATTCAAACTACGTGCATATAAACATATAAACATATATATTTTATATTCTCCAAAGGTATCATGACCTTCATTCTACACCTCTTACTGATCTCATTGGATATTCATTTCCTCTCTATCACACTACGGTGTGCATACCATATCATACACCATTAATATACTCGATAGAGTCATAACCTCCTTTAGTATCATATTTTCGTGACCTTCCTTTAAGTTTACAACTTAGTCATTTTAATCACAATAATCCCTATTGCATAAATCAAATACTTATCCCAAGGGTCTCGTGATCTCTATCATTATGTACCCACGTTCATCCGATAACAATCATTCACATGCCAAATTCTATCTTACATAAACACCCATGTAATTTTAAGGTGATAAGTCAATAAGTGAATAATTTATAGATAGATCCTCACAACATGCATACCAAAATCATCGTAACGAGACCGCATAAATCTTAAATATGCATGATTCTAGTTTACCCTCAACTTAGAGTTTCCACACTTTTTATTCAGCATACAATCCGCATAGAACAATTTGATTCGTAAATCCTAATCCATCCATACTCATTCTAACAACCTTATTAAGCCATGCATCCCTGGTGTTTCCAAATCATCTAAGCGATCCCATCTAAAGGGCGAGTCTTTTATGTCGCGCTAGATAACGCATTCCAAGTCTTACATTGATAGATTCATATCTTAGGTTGGGTCTTATGCTTCCATCCTCGATATTGTCTAGAGTGTCTCCACACGTTCTTACCGCATACCATTTCAAGGTATGGGTCTTCCTCAACTAACCGCTCGGCATCGCGTCAGTTGCGAGTCAATCTCTTTTATCTCTATATTCGATCTTAGGTTAAAGCTATTCAATTCCTCTTACGATCCTCCTCTTTTAAGTCTAGAAAATTTGGCACGACTACCGTAAAATAGAGGCTTTCTAAGATCGAGCCTTGTTTACAATCTACAATTCAGTTCAGTAACTTAAACAAGTTCTATCACATGAAGGAATATTCTTATTCCAAATGATCACTCTCTCCACGCTTAAGTCAACCTTAGGCCTAGCTCATCATAGCTTACTTGCATATCATACTACAAAGTCTCTCGATAACGTTCGATACCTAAGCCATATCTATTTCATCCACTTCCAATATCCACCCAAATTACCGAAGTAATATTTTCGGAATATGCCTTCCAATGCTACATATTGTCTCTTACCGCTAATTCGAACTCGAGTCAACGCACTCAATCCTCTTTCACATCAATCATCACAACGAGAGCTTCAATTAAAGACTCATCATACTAAGGGTCCTTTATGACCGAGCAATTATCCTATCACATGGAAATCAAGAAAAGTAAGAATAGACTACCATACGAACCAACATTTATCAATCATTGCATCGATAGTAACCAAGAATTCTCAAATGACGATACATTCATAAACCAGTAGCTAAGTGCTTTATGAATAGACCATACACGAGATTCCCTGCCTCTATCGACGCAATTTCTCGACTCATGCATTTTCATATCCCTAACGCTCTCCCCACCTAAGACTTTACCCAAGGTAGGTGACATGTTTACTAGTGTACTAAGTTTAAGTCTAGGTATTCTACGGTCAACACCTAGTTCGCTTAAACTAAAGCTCTGATACCAACTTGTAACACCCTAAAAATCAGGGCGAACAAAAACTTTCATTTCAAATAAAGATGGTATACAATGTACGCCAATAGCGCGAGCTCTTCCCAAAATAGGGGTATAAGTAGTGTATGATTACAATGTTTGTAATTTAATTAAAGGATGCAACAACCATCTAGTCTAACTCCTATCTCGGAAAAGACTACAAAAGGGGTTGTCGAAACTGTCAACGCATGTACGGTCTAAGGACCGGTCTCTTCACACTTTCCCCAAAGCTCACTCTCACTCCCGGCACCTACTTGGGAACGGCGTCCCTTGTACCTGAGAGACACATCGACACCAAACAAGTGTTAGGCTAAAGGAGCCTAGTGAGTTGTATCAAATAAACATCATACATATGAAAGCATGTTAAGCCATGTAAGATATACGAAAGTGTATGAGCAGCAAAATGCAACACGTTAAACCGGTTTATCTTTTATTTTGAAGACCGTGGGAGCGACCCACCTTCACCAAGCAAGTTACACCTCAGAGTCGAGACACCCCGTTGCCGTCCTCCTACGAAGACTCCAAATAGGCAACCTCAGAGGCCAGGCTCATTCGCGGCCACACGAATGGCGAGGGACATAGGTGCACACCTTTGACTAGTGCCACCCAAGACTGAGTCGAACTCGTGTAAACTTGAAGTGCACACCTTTTGACTAGTGCCACTTTAAATCAATTTCATTTATCCACTTTGCCAAGCAAGTTACACATTAGCGACGAGACACCCCGTTGTCGTCCTCCTACGAAGACTTGAATTGACAACCTCAGAGGCCAGGCACATTCGCGGCCACACGAATGGCGAGGGACATAGGTGCACACCTTTTGACTAGTGCCACCCCAGACTGAGTCGAGCTCGTGTAAACTTGAAAGTGCACACCTTTTGACTAGTGCCACTTTAGATCAATCTCATTTCAAAAACGACATAATGTACACCTTTTGACTAGTGTCACATTGTCCAATTTATGTTTGAGTAAAAACATGGGTACTCACCTTTTGACTAGTGACATCCCGGTCCACTTTTGACTAGTGACCAATAGCATCCCACTTTTTGACTAGCGGTGCTCCACAACATTTTAGTTATCCAATTTATGCATTATCGAAAGTCTCAATACTTTCATTCATTTCATATACATCAACATGTACGGAATTCAATCCTTTGCATCAATCTATGGCATACTTAATAACACGCATTTATCATAAACGCATTCGTCATGTAATCACTTGGATATAACTCATGCATTCGTAGCACACAATGAATCATTTCATGTATACGATAGTCCAAGTTAAGCCATACATACGAGAATCGTCACTTATTCATTTCATGGCAAATCCTAAACCTAGAAATTTAGGCCTTTCATCCAAACACATAGTTATCCACAAATATCGAGCAAGACACGTAATATCAAACAAGATGATGTGCTCTCAGTTTTAACAAAACGGTTTTAGCAACTCACCTTGCGGCTTATAAAGCCGAAAGCCCCAAAATTCACCAAGAACCCTAGCTTAAAGCTTGAGTGAACACCTAAACTGATAAGAAGTTAATATCTTGAATTAATTCTAGATCCACAACATACAAGACTAGATTTACACTTAAAACCCATAAATATAACTTACCTCCTCAAGATCTTGGGTGAAAACCCTAAGATGAAGAAACCTTCAACAATGGTGGAGAGGTGGTGGAGAAGATGAGGCCATGGAAGTCTCCACCCTCCAAACTAGTAGTCTAGCCTCCAACACTTCTCAAAACATGAAATCCACCTAAAACAATACTAGATCTAAGCCAAATATTGGAGAAAAGGTTTGGAGATGAAAAACCCCCAAATCGAAGCTTAAACTCGAAGGAGATGAAAAGATTACTTACACCAACGTTTTATAACTCCCAAATGCTTCCATTGATGTAGTCTTGAAGAGCTCGAAAAACCGAGAAGATAGCAAAAAGAATCGGGAGAAACGGAGTCCGGATGAGAAAGATATGCCCAAATGAAGAAGGAGGGGTATTTAACCCGATTCGGACTGACAGACACCTAGCGATCGCTAGGTGTCTCAGCTAGCGGTCGCTAGCATGGTCGCTAGCTCCAACAGAATCCAACAAAAATATGCCTAGCGATCGCTAGGCTGATAGCTAGCGATCGCTAGCATCTGCGCGATTTCGGTGAGATTTTGTTTCGGCCATAACTTCTTCGTTATAACTCCGTTTTTTATTCCGAAAGAACCGTTGGATTCGTAATTGAATTCTCTACCATTCTAAACCATAAAATATAGGTTTTGACCCAAAGTTCTATTTTCCAAATTTCTATCAAAGAGTCGATTTTACAACCGAAAATTGCGGGTGTTACAATCCTCCCCACCTAGATAAAATTTCGTCCCCGAAATTACTCCTTGTCCGAACTACAACTGATAGCCTCGTTCTATCATTTACCAAGATTAGGTGATCGTGTTCTCTCCATACCGGCCGGTTAGGCTAACACTAGCCTTGATTAGGTACTCCAAGAAGGCACTGATATAACCTTCTAACTTAAGGGTAGTTCATTAAAACATCGCAAGTCATTGCTTAACGCCTATTCTTAGAACACAACACTTTCATCAAGGTAATATCACTAGAATACGCAACCTTAGCTCTTTGTACAATTTAACCAACCCAATTCGACTAAAGCCTATGGTTCAAGGTACCATACATCGTCCGTCTTCTGGTAAAGTCGATCTCTTGGCTAAGAGCCCCTTTACTACTAAGGAATGTCTCAACACTCTCACTAACGGTGTCTAGCCGTTGTCATAGTCTCAAAGAAACTCGAAAGTTCCGTCTACTCGCCTATGGATACCATATGGAGGGTAAGTTTCTTCACTTAGCAAATCGCTAATTTCCACTAAATCCATAAATTTCCACTTCACATAATTTAATTATAAGTCACGTCTTCAAAATCACCTTTATACTCACAAAAGGTTCCTCCTACATGGCAATATTAATATACGGACAACATGCACCTTTCGGTCTTACGCATAAGGTCACTAGTATACATCACATAATCACTAAATGTGTACCACCGATAACATTTTCTCGATCCCTAGACACGCATGAAGAGTATTTACTCAACTATACCACCAGGGTACTACTAAATTCTTTATTAAGCTTTTGAGTCATCGATATATAGATATATGCACACTTAACTTTTGTTATCCCTTCAAGATCTTTAATAGAAGTAAATACCTCCTCACAAATTTGTCTCTCTCGAACCCAAGGAGACCTCAAAACATGGTCGCTTAACCCACTCGAACAAGCCTCGTGCTAAACGGTTCGCTACAATCTCTTAGAAATACGCTTCAACAACCTAAGGGATTCTATTGTAAAGGGCAGTGTGCACATCATGCATTCACTTAGGTCGCGCTAATCAATCCTTCCTACGTGGATCGGTCCACATCTCAATGGACTTTTACTAGTCATTAACAATCTTCTTTCTAGATAAGGTCTTTCATCGGACCACTCTTTTCCATAGCCGTCGGCCATAAGGTGTTCCTCAACAACACCCTCTTAGGGGAGGTATGAAACTTAATCCCTACGTAGTCCAGTTTCGATTCACATCAAGCACAACCACCATTCCGCTCACACTTTCTAAGTGTTACTCTACTATATATTAGCATGCTCCTAAAAGCTATTAGTTAGTGAGTTCATTCTAACACATTAACAGGATAATATGCAATTGGTCCACACATGGGCATTAACCCTCAAATAATTCGTACGTGCATGTCATTCAAAGATTTCAAAATCAAGCAACGACAACTCAAATACCAGAATCACATACAAGGTCTACATGTATTTCACACAAAAGACTTGGTGATAGTGAAAGTGATCCGTATTCATCGAGGGCACACAAGCATATACATGTCCCTGCTCATACAGAGACGCATATAATTATTCAAACTACGTGCATATAAACATATAAACATATATATTTTATATTCTCCAAAGGTATCATGACCTTCATTCTACACCTCTTACTGATCTCATTGGATATTCATTTCCTCTCTATCACACTACGGTGTGCATACCATATCATACACCATTAATATACTCGATAGAGTCATAACCTCCTTTAGTATCATATTTTCGTGACCTTCCTTTAAGTTTACAACTTAGTCATTTTAATCACAATAATCCCTATTGCATAAATCAAATACTTATCCCAAGGGTCTCGTGATCTCTATCATTATGTACCCACGTTCATCCGATAACAATCATTCACATGCCAAATTCTATCTTACATAAACACCCATGTAATTTTAAGGTGATAAGTCAATAAGTGAATAATTTATAGATAGATCCTCACAACATGCATACCAAAATCATCGTAACGAGACCGCATAAATCTTAAATATGCATGATTCTAGTTTACCCTCAACTTAGAGTTTCCACACTTTTTATTCAGCATACAATCCGCATAGAACAATTTGATTCGTAAATCCTAATCCATCCATACTCATTCTAACAACCTTATTAAGCCATGCATCCCTGGTGTTTCCAAATCATCTAAGCGATCCCATCTAAAGGGCGAGTCTTTTATGTCGCGCTAGATAACGCATTCCAAGTCTTACATTGATAGATTCATATCTTAGGCTGGGTCTTATGCTTCCATCCTCGATATTGTCTAGAGTGTCTCCACACGTTCTTACCGCATACCATTTCAAGGTATGGGTCTTCCTCAACTAACCGCTCGGCATCGCGTCAGTTGCGAGTCAATCTCTTTTATCTCTATATTCGATCTTAGGTTAAAGCTATTCAATTCCTCTTACGATCCTCCTCTTTTAAGTCTAGAAAATTTGGCACGACTACCGTAAAATAGAGGCTTTCTAAGATCGAGCCTTGTTTACAATCTACAATTCAGTTCAGTAACTTAAACAAGTTCTATCACATGAAGGAATATTCTTATTCCAAATGATCACTCTCTCCACGCTTAAGTCAACCTTAGGCCTAACTCATCATAGCTTACTTGCATATCATACTACAAAGTCTCTCGATAACGTTCGATACCTAAGCCATATCTATTTCATCCACTTCCAATATCCACCCAAATTACCGAAGTAATATTTTCGGAATATGCCTTCCAATGCTACATATTGTCTCTTACCGCTAATTCGAACTCGAGTCAACGCACTCAATCCTCTTTCACATCAATCATCACAACGAGAGCTTCAATTAAAGACTCATCATACTAAGGGTCCTTTATGACCGAGCAATTATCCTATCACATGGAAATCAAGAAAAGTAAGAATAGACTACCATACGAACCAACATTTATCAATCATTGCATCGATAGTAACCAAGAATTCTCAAATGACGATACATTCATAAACCAGTAGCTAAGTGCTTTATGAATAGACCATACACGAGATTCCCTGCCTCTATCGACGCAATTTCTCGACTCATGCATTTTCATATCCCTAACGCTCTCCCCACCTAAGACTTTACCCAAGGTAGGTGACATGTTTACTAGTGTACTAAGTTTAAGTCTAGGTATTCTACGGTCAACACCTAGTTCGCTTAAACTAAAGCTCTGATACCAACTTGTAACACCCTAAAAATCAGGGCGAACAAAAACTTTCATTTCAAATAAAGATGGTATACAATGTACGCCAATAGCGCGAGCTCTTCCCAAAATAGGGGTATAAGTAGTGTATGATTACAATGTTTGTAATTTAATTAAAGGATGCAACAACCATCTAGTCTAACTCCTATCTCGGAAAAGACTACAAAAGGGGTTGTCGAAACTGTCAACGCATGTACGGTCTAAGGACCGGTCTCTTCACACTTTCCCCAAAGCTCACTCTCACTCCCGGCACCTACTTGGGAACGGCGTCCCTTGTACCTGAGAGACTCATCGACACCAAACAAGTGTTAGGCTAAAGGAGCCTAGTGAGTTGTATCAAATAAACATCATACATATGAAAGCATGTTAAGCCATGTAAGATATACGAAAGTGTATGAGCAGCAAAATGCAACACGTTAAACCGGTTTATCTTTTATTTTGAAGACCGTGGGAGCGACCCACCTTCACCAAGCAAGTTACACCTCAGAGTCGAGACACCCCGTTGCCGTCCTCCTACGAAGACTCCAAATAGGCAACCTCAGAGGCCAGGCTCATTCGCGGCCACACGAATGGCGAGGGACATAGGTGCACACCTTTTGACTAGTGCCACCCAAGACTGAGTCGAACTCGTGTAAACTTGAAGTGCACACCATTTGACTAGTGCCACTTTAAATCAATTTCATTTATCCACTTTGCCAAGCAAGTTACACATTAGCGACGAGACACCCCGTTGTCGTCCTCCTACGAAGACTTGAATTGACAACCTCAGAGGCCAGGCACATTCGCGGCCACACGAATGGCGAGGGACATAGGTGCACACCTTTTGACTAGTGCCACCCCAGACTGAGTCGAGCTCGTGTAAACTTGAAAGTGCACACCTTTTGACTAGTGCCACTTTAGATCAATCTCATTTCAAAAACGACATAATGTACACCTTTTGACTAGTGTCACATTGTCCAATTTATGTTTGAGTAAAAACATGGGTACTCACCTTTTGACTAGTGACATCCCGGTCCACTTTTGACTAGTGACCAATAGCATCCCACTTTTTGACTAGCGGTGCTCCACAACATTTTAGTTATCCAATTTATGCATTATCGAAAGTCTCAATACTTTCATTCATTTCATATACATCAACATGTACGGAATTCAATCCTTTGCATCAATCTATGGCATACTTAATAACACGCATTTATCATAAACGCATTCATCATGTAATCACTTGGATATAACTCATGCATTCGTAGCACACAATGAATCATTTCATGTATACGATAGTCCAAGTTAAGCCATACATACGAGAATCGTCACTTATTCATTTCATGGCAAATCCTAAACCTAGAAATTTAGGCCTTTCATCCAAACACATAGTTATCCACAAATATCGAGCAAGACACGTAATATCAAACAAGATGATGTGCTCTCAGTTTTAACAAAACGGTTTTAGCAACTCACCTTGCGGCTTATAAAGCCGAAAGCCCCAAAATTCACCAAGAACCCTAGCTTAAAGCTTGAGTGAACACCTAAACTGATAAGAAGTTAATATCTTGAATTAATTCTAGATCCACAACATACAAGACTAGATTTACACTTAAAACCCATAAATATAACTTACCTCCTCAAGATCTTGGGTGAAAACCCTAAGATGAAGAAACCTTCAACAATGGTGGAGAGGTGGTGGAGAAGATGAGGCCATGGAAGTCTCCACCCTCCAAACTAGTAGTCTAGCCTCCAACACTTCTCAAAACATGAAATCCACCTAAAACAATACTAGATCTAAGCCAAATATGGGAGAAAAGGTTTGGAGATGAAAAGCCCCCAAATCGAAGCTTAAACTCGAAGGAGATGAAAAGATTACTTACACCAACGTTTTATAACTCCCAAATGCTTGAAATCCATTTGATGTAGTCTTGAAGAGCTCGAAAAACCGAGAAGATGGCAAAAAGAATCGGGAGAAACGGAGTCCGGATGAGAAAGATATGCCCAAATGAAGAAGGAGGGGTATTTAACCCGATTCGGACTGACAGACACCTAGCGATCGCTAGGTGTCTCAGCTAGCGGTCGCTAGCATGGTCGCTAGCTCCAACAGAATCCAACAAAAATATGCCTAGCGATCGCTAGGCTGATAGCTAGCGATCGCTAGCATCTGCGCGATTTCGGTGAGATTTTGTTTCGGCCATAACTTCTTCGTTATAACTCCGTTTTTGATTCCGAAAGAACTTTTGGATTCGTAATTGAATTCTCTACCATTCTAAACCATAAAATATAGGTTTTGACCCAAAGTTCTATTTTCCAAATTTCTATCAAAGAGTCGATTTTACAACCGAAAATTGCGGGTGTTACAGAGCATTATGCAATTTAAATTTAAAGCGACATACGATGACGTTTATTATTCATACAAAATGTTAAATAGTTCTGTTTATTCTCGACTGACGATAAATTCCTCTGGAAACCTTCAAAGATTGTTTTGGTCGCCGACCGCCTCGACTTGGAATCTATACTGGAGTTTCCCACGGGATATATGCGATAACTACAGTGAAACGTGCGGGCGGTTCGGCATTTGCAATGCCGATGTTTTTCCGGTGTGCAAGTGTTTGAGCGGATTCAGGCCGAGAGACGAACACAGTTGGTTCGATCTACAAGACGGATCAAGCGGGTGTGTGTGGAGCTCCAAATTGGATTGCGGGTCAGCCGGGTTTCTGGCACTGAAGAGCATGAAATTGCCTGAAGGTACGATGTGGTTTATAAATGATCAAAGGATGAATTTGAGCGAGGGTGGTGACATTTGCAAACGAAATTGTTCTTGTACGGCATACGCTAATATGAACGTTACTGAGGGGGGTCGGGTTGTATTTTTTGGCTTGTGGATCTTGTGGATATGAGGCAGTTTGCTGAATCCGAAAATGGTGGACAGGATCTTTATGTTAGAGTTGCAGCTTCTGATCTAGGTATGTTTTTATAATGAAAAATTTAGTCAAATAGTTATTTTATACATCCAAATCGATCTTTTAGCAATTCTTCTCTCATTTTATCCAAATGTCATTACAGGCGCTGTATTTAGGTTGACTTTATTTAGGTTGGTAATTTGCAGATCATGCTAAAAGACACAAAAAAATGCTCTGAAAAATAAATTAACCATTGGGTGGTCAATGTCATGGTTTGTGTGTGTGTGAGAGAGAGAGAGCTTTTGAAGTAAATACAACTTCTTTAAAGATTTTAAATAGTAGGGACAATATTTAGCCTTTTCGCCAATAACAAAAGAAATTTTGGGGCCGACCTTGGCTATGGGTTGATCTTAAATATGAGTATGTATGACAACTTGTATACTCATGAAATGTGGGATTTGTGAGTTTAAGTATAGTAAGGGTTATGACAATTTATTAAGTATGGATAAAAGAAATAAGATTTGTTACTTCTTATAAGTTTTAAGTTATGAACAACCAATATAATTTTCATTATAGGCCTAAGTTAAGTTGGAAGTTAGACAAGTTAAGTTTATGAGTTATGAGAACTTGTACCATGTTTATGGAAAATGCCATTTGTTAGTTGGCAAGCTTTTCTAAGTGGGTAAGCGTAATAACAATTTGTACGATAAAAAACGAGATTTTTGATACCTTTATAAACCATATTAAGATTTTAAATATGTGGTTTTTACATAAATATGCTCTCTAATATTGAGGATGGAGTTAAGGTCTTTATATGTGTTATCCTTCCTCCGACTTTACTCATTATGAGACATACTAGCAAGGTCTAGCTATTTTGTTTAATTTGATTTGGCGTTATACAGATCGCACTAAAAGTTCTAACTATGATTGTGTTCATTGCAGAACAATCACCAACGACTAGAAGTTCTAAAAACGGCTCTAGCAATGGCAAACCAGTTGTCATGATTGTCGGCATTATTGTGGGTATTTGTGCAGGGCTCATCACTCTATTGATACTCCTTTACTTGAAGAGAAAGAATAGGCAACCATTAACAAAATCTATTACATATAGAACAGGTAATTTCGACTTTACAAGGCAAACAGCTTAATATTTAATTACAGATTCATTAAGTATCATTACTTTTGATATACGAAATATAATCAAAATTTGAGGCAAAAAGTAGTTATAAAAAAAGAATGAAAAATGTGAGAATAAATCTCACTCAATTCTCAAATGATGATTTGATCCAAAGGATGAGATTACTTGCATTAAGACGTCGTTTAAAGCTTTAAAGATTACTCTTATAATTAAGTCATAAATATACAAAATATAATTAAAATTGGAAGCAAACAAAATATAGAAAAGCGAGCATTTTATTATTCTTAATATGATATCCATATTGTTATGCATTTTCATTAATTTTTCCATAAATTTATAATCTTAAATTTTTACTATTTCCATTTGAACTCTGCCCTATATGAGATTAATTGTATATCATAAAGAGTTTCCACCAAAAATTTTAGAATACTCCAATAAAATATTTAAAATGAAAAAAAAAATATATTTTTTGACCTAAAAGTTCTAACTAAATCTTGAATTTAGAGATAAAATGGTTGACTTTTGTAAACTGAACCTTAGTTAGTTTTAAAAAAAAAAATTGATGGTAACACAAATCTTGATTAGGTTCCAAAGAAAGAGTTGATGGTGAAACCGTGATGGACGAACTTGATCTACCCTTATTTGATTTTGATACATTGACTATGGCCACAAACAACTTCTCGACAACAAATGAACTTGGTGAAGGTGGTTTTGGGTGTGTTTACAAGGTAAACCATTCTACTATATAGATATTTTGAAATGT
Source organism: Centaurea solstitialis (assembly GCA_030169165.1). Lineage (NCBI taxonomy): Eukaryota > Viridiplantae > Streptophyta > Magnoliopsida > Asterales > Asteraceae > Centaurea > Centaurea solstitialis. The sequence continues at coordinate 50,279,595 of CM058040.1, forward strand.
TATATTATAAAAGCGAATAAAAGTATTGACTACACTTTTGGTGATGATATTAGGGTACGTTACCTGGAGGAGAAGTCGTAGCTGTAAAACGGCTCTCAAGAGTTTCAGATCAAGGGATAGAGGAACTAACAAATGAGATTCGGTTGATCGCAAAACTCCAACATAGAAACCTAGTTCGGCTATTAGGTTGTTGTATTGAATTTGAAGAGAAGTTGTTAATTTACGAGTTCATGAAAAACAGAAGTCTCGATACATTTCTTTTTGGTAAAGTTCGTGTAAACTTTGGTTCTTCTTTATGTTTGACATGTGGGTATTGTCTAAATTTAACATGTTCTTCGAAGGAATAGTTTAATGGTTTTTTCATTCAAAAGAATAGTTTAGTGATTTAATCATTCAAAATGAGAAAGTTTAATGGCTTTTTTGTTCAAGAAAATTGTTTAGGGACTTAACCATTCAAAATGAAATAGTTTGTTGGGTTTTTTTAGACTTTTCCCAATTAAAAAACATAAACTTCGAATCAAATTGAGCATGAGTTGCGACACGTTTACATAAATTAACAATTATATATATATAATTAAAAATGTAAATTAACAGTTAAATAAACTATTAGTTATTCAAAAAACATATTACGTAGAGTAACAATTCTTATCTATACTCCTTATAAAAAGAAATAACTCAATTTGACGGTTATTTTTATTCAACACTTGATTTTACATATTTACATTTTGTACCTCCATAGTTAGTTATTAAATCTTTTTTAGTCCTTTACTTTTTCATTTTCGATTTTAAACCTTTATCATATAATCTAAATAATCATATATTATGAACTAAAATATATTAAAATTACGTTTTTTTTAACAAATTATACCATCATAATCGTCTCGTCAATACCTTCGAAATGAGCCCAACATTGAATATTTTTTATTCAATTATATTATATATATTCTATTATATAAAGACAATAATTTTATTTCAATTTTCGAGATTGACTATTCAATAAACCATTAGGAGATTAACTGATTGAAAACATATGATTAAAATGATTTTTACAATGATGTATATAAAAGTCGGGCAATTGATACATATTTCGCGCTGCAACGCGCGCGGGTACGTTTCTAGTGTTTATATATATACTAGTTGTATATAAAATTTAAAAAATATATAGAATATGCGGTGCAGTTTAACCGTGATTTGATAACTTAAAACCGCAAACCGCCACACATAGTGCGGTTTGGTAACTCCCAAGAATTAGCATGTGTCTCCTTCTTCGCTGGCAGGTAGCAAAAATATAGTTAGCTACCATCATTGAATTGTCTTTGTGGGAAACGGGATTCCTTAAAGTAAAGTCCGAGTTCGAATTTTGGCACTCTCCACATGTAGTCGTGTCTCTATAGGAACCATGATTTGTTCCCCATAACGACCATGAAACCGGTGCGATGGGGAGGAAATTATATTCTTTTAACATAAACTAAATTTTAGAAGATCGAGTATAAATTTTTTTTTTTTAGCATAAATCGTGAATTATAATTTCTTTTTCTATATTAATTTAGTTTAGAGAAAATTGTTTATATAGCCATCTCAGAAAATTCATTTAACCTCCTACTCATTCTCTCCCTAAAATACACTAAATACCCACCGGTCCCTTATCCGGAACACCGCTATTAGCGGTCCGGCTAGCTTTTTCCGGCACATATTGAACACACATAGTGGCTCATACATAGGCTATATATAAGGAGATAGCGGCTCCTTTTTGTCTATAGGTTAGCGGCTCATCCCAAGTGAAAAGAGAAAGAAAAAACAAATAAAACAAAATGATATTTTTGTTTTTTTCTAAATACCAGCTCCTTTTCTATATATATATATATATATATAGGGTGGGTTTAAATGTGAACCACTTTTTGGTTGTGAACGTGAGGACAACCGAGAGCGTGACACGTGGCGGCTTTGAGTGTGGTCCCCCTCTTTAATTCAATGCCCTCCCATGAATCGCGCCTAGTCATCCGCCGTGGACTTGACGTGGCGCCTAGTCATCCGCCACGTGTCGCGCTCTCGGTTGTCCTCACGTTCACAACCAAAAAGTGGTTCACATTTGAACCCACCCCTATATAGATATATATATAACCAAAAAGTGGTTCACATTTGAACCCACCCCTATATATATATATATATATATATAACCAAAAAGTGGTTCACATTTGAACCCACCCCTATATATATATATATATATATACATATGAAAGTTCAAATGTGAACTCATCTTTCATTGTGAACGCGAGGACCACTAAAATGGCGTTACTTGTCTCACTCTTGTTCTACTTAGTTCTGGTGTGTCCCACATAGATGCATGTCAAACATGGGACAAACATGTTCTGTCATGTCTTGCGTACCAAGCGCACCCTATATGATTTTGTACATAAAAAAGTTTTTCGTGTTTTTCTTAAAAAGTTAGCATTCTCGTATGAACATGGCTATATATATTTATATATAGAGTTCCATTCCATTGTTAACCAAAACTTTGTGTTAACCTTGTTAACCTAAGGGTATATTAGTCAATTCCAATTTTGGCTCCAATCAATAATTTAAACTCCTAAATTGTAGCTTCCAATTTGACTAATTCTAAATTGAATAATTCCAAATTTAGCCAAATCCAAATTAAATTGCTTTTCTTCTTCATCAAGCTATGGAGCTTTTCTTCTTTATCACTGGCGGAGGTTGTTTCGCCGGAATCCTAACCGCCGCTGCAAATCCGTTGTTAACCGCCGCTGCAATCGTCGCCTGCGTCTTCCTCCTCCATTTACACCGCCGCTGACATCTTCTTTCGCCGTCGTGCACGCCGCCGCTGAATTCCTCCCCGGCCTTGCTCATCGCAACCGACTTCCTCCCCCGCCGTGTGCACCGCAACCGATATCGTCACCACCTGTACCACCGCTGCCATCGATCTCCTACACCGTCTGTGCCATCGTCGCCTCTTCCTTCTATCGACTACACCACCTCCACCATCAACTACATCGGAGTTCATGTGCACATGTGTTTCGCCGGCTTCTTCCTCCAACTACACCGCCGGCTGCACATGTGTTTTGTTGTCTGAACACACGTGTATCGTCAGCTTCCTCCACCGTTTACAACCCCCCTTCCGAAGTGCACATGTGTTTCGTCTGAACACTTGTGTGTACGATGTCGGAACACATGTGTATCACCGGCTTCTCCGACCGTCTGACATCATTGTTGCCGGAGAGCACATGTGTTTCGCCGGAATGTACCGAAGACCTTCAGAGTGCACTAGTGTTAGGTCGGGATGCATAGGGTTTATGAATGTTGAATACATTTTGTTTGAATTTTGAAATTTGAATGTATTTTTTTTTATTTTCTTAGTTTAATTTAATCTAATGTGTTGTTCCCAAAATGCCCTTTGCATATGTGTTTGTTAGTTTTTTAAATTTGGAATTATTCAATTTTCCCTAATTATAGGGATTTAATCTTGACCGTAGATCAAAGTAATCAATGGTTGTGATGAGTTAACACAGTTAACACAAAATATGTGGTTAACAAGGGAATAGGACTCTATATATATATATATATATAGGTGAAAGTTCAATTGCAAACCACTTTTTCATTGTGAACGTGAGGACAAACGAGAGCGCGACACGTGGCAAAAAATTCAGAGGACACGCGCGACCTTTCCCGCGACCTTAGTGTTATTCATACTGAATAACAATGTTATTCAGTGTTATTTAGTATGAATAACACTAAGGTCGCGGGCTTTTTGGTTACAAGTCGCGCGTGTCACTCTGAATTTCGGCGACTTAGTGTTATTCATACTGAATAACGCTTTATTCAGTCTGAATATAACGTTATTCAGTATGAATAACACTAAGTCGCCGAAATTCAGAGTGACACGTGGCGCGCTCTCGTTTGTCCTCACGTTCACAATGAAAAAGTGGTTTGCAATTGAACCCACCCCTATCTATATATATATATATATATATATCTATATATATATATAGAGGAAAGTTATTTTGTTAACCAATGAATTTGTGTTAACCGTGTTAACTCATAGTTGCATTCGTAAATCAATGAATTTTTTTTTGTGTGGAGTTGTTTAATACGATGAAAATGTTTCATATACTAAATTTTTTGATGAAATTGTTTCATATGAACGTGTTTTTTACATAGAAATGAAAAAAGTTTCATAAGAATAAGAAAAGTTTCATAAGAATAAAAATACCGAAATATGAAACAATTTCATCAAAAATTGAAGTTTATGGAACATTTTCATCATATTAAATAACTCCACAAAAAATTTTTCATTGATTTACGTATGCAACTATGAGTTAACACGGTTAATGTTGGGAAATTTGGCTAGAATAAAAAAAAAGGCTTGGAAGTTTGTCCCACATCGGTGGAACAATGAAAGGTGAAAGGGACTTCAAGCCTATAAAAGGAGGTCCAAGGCTTTGGTTTCAAGGCATCCCAATAAAATACACTTTAAGTATTTTGTTCTTTCTTTCTTGTTCTCTTGTTATAGAGTGTAGAAAGTTGTGAGTTAAATTGATGCAGTCAGTCCAAACGGCGGGGGCCCAAGTCGCACCCCAAGGTTATCAGGCCCAAACCAAGAAGACAACTAGGCTGATGAAAACGCAGTTGGCTGGTGGCTGCTGGAATATTTTTTTATGTTTAGTATTTGAGTTAGACTATATTTGGTTTCTTTTATTTAGGAATTATCTTTTATTTAGGATTACTTACTTTCCTTTTATTTAGGCTTTATCTTTAGTTATTATTTGATTTCCTAGTTAGGTTAGGTTTATAATTTCCTTATTTATCTTTCTAGTCTAGGTTATAAATAGGGTTCATTGTTTTCAGTTCATTCATCAGATTAAGAGTTTTTATACATAATTTCCAACTTTCGTTTCTTGTACTTTTGATCCGATTGGCGGTTAAAGAAAACTGCATCAGTTGGTATCAGAGCAATCAGCAAGATCCGTTATGGACAACCGTGGATCACGCTTGAATAGACATCCCCGTAGAAACGCTGGCCGAGGCAACGAGGATTATCGGCGGGATCCACGTGACATCGAGGAGATCGCACGCTTGCAACAAAGGGTCCGGGACCTTGAACTGCAGCGGGGTTTCCTATCCGATGAAGACACCGAGACCGACTCCAACATCTGGGATGAAGGAGACGAAGGTGACCGATGGAACCCTTTTGCGAGAAGGGACGAAGGTGATCGGTGGAACCCTTTTGCGAGAAGGGAACCACGAACCGATCCACTACGAAACTTGGGAGTCAAGATTGATGTCCCAGAGTTTGATGGGAAGGCTGAACCCGATGTGTTTATTGACTGGCTCCAAACAGTCGAGTGCATCTTTGACCTACGTGATATTCCGGATAAATATAAGGTAAAACTCGTGGCAATTAAACTTCGTAAATACCCGTCTTTATGGTGGGAACATGTGAAAAAAAAGAGGGCCCAAGAGGGAAGATCTAAGGTTAGAACATGGAACAAGATGAAGAAACTCCTTCGCGAGAAGTTTCTCCCTCTCAACTTTCGCCAAGAGGCATTCTTGGAGTATCATAACCTCTCCCGACGGTCGAACACCGTGGAGGACTTGATTTGTGAATTTGACAGGTTGCGAATGAGATGTGGCGCAGAAGAAGAAGAGGAACAAATTATTGCTCGTTTTTTCGGGGCTCTACGACCCGAGATTGCCGACATCGTCCAGTCACAACCCTACTGGACGTTTAACGATGTATGTCAGTTAGCGCTAAAAGTGGAGAAGCAACTCAAGGCAAAGGGAAGGGCCACAATAACCAGACCTAACCCAACCAAAAGCAAGGGCTCTAGGGGAGTCTCGGGAGCACCTACTGGAAACCGACCTAGTGCAAGTAAACCCGAAGGATCAACGTCTTCCAACACGCCCGTTGTTTCCTCTCGTGCACCACCCCGATGTTTCAAGTGTGGCGGATTAGGACACTTCGCGTGAATGTCCGAATACTCAGCTCGTTACTCTCACGGAAGATACACCGCCAGTTTATGATACGGAGGGTGACCAACCAAAAGCAAGTGAAACTGAAATCGTTTACCCGGATAAAGGTGAATCGTTTATCGCTCAGCGAGTTCTAAGCACCAACCCGGCTCGTTCAACCGACGATAATCTTTGGCTTCGCAATAACATCTTCCGAACACGTTGTACGGTAAAAGGAAAAGTGTGTACTATTATTGTTGATGGCGGTAGTTGTGAGAATATGGTGGCCGCAGTCATGGTCGAAAAATTAGGGTTGAAAGTTGAACCCCACCCCGAACCCTACCAGTTAACATGGCTTAAAAAGGGAAATGTGGTGAAAGTTAATCAAAGGTGCCTTGTTCAATTCAGCATAGGTACTCGTTACTCGGATGAGGTTTGGTGTGAAGTTATCCCTATGGATGCGTGCCATATTTTGTTGGGGCGACCATGGCAATATGATAGGCGTACAAGACATGACGGGTTCCTCAACACTTACACTTTCAAGAAAGATGGCGTGAACGTTCAGTTAGTTCCCCTCGACGCACGTGAAACGGGAACAGAGGCACTTGTGCTTAACAAATCAGCATTCTTGGATTTCACAAGGTCCTCAAAGCCACCGGTCGTTTTCGCCATGATTATCACTGAAGTCAACCCTAAAACCGATGCCTCTCCACCTGAAGTGCAACCGCTTCTAGCGGATTTTCAGGATGTTTTCCCTACGGAGATACCGACCGGCCTACCACTCGAAAGAGAAATTCAACATTGTATCGATTTCGTGCCGGGAGCAGTCATCCCGAATAAGCCGGCTTATCGCATGAACCCAAAAGAATATGAAGAGCTACACCGGCAGGTCACCGAGCTCCTTGACAAAGGTCTTATCCGTGAAAGTATGAGTCCGTGTGCAGTTCCGGCACTTTTAGTTCCTAAAGCTAATGGGGCCTATCGAATGTGTATCGATAGTCGGGCCGTTAACAAAATCACGATCAAGTATAGGTTCCCCATTCCCCGGTTCGATGACCTTCTAGATCAACTACACGGAGCAACGATTTTCTCTAAAATTGATTTAGAAGTGGGTATCATCAAATTCGAATGCGTCCCGGTGACGAGTGGAAAACGGCTTTCAAGACAAGAGACGGGTTGTATGAATGGATGGTCATGCCCTTCGGACTTTCAAATGCCCCGAGCACTTTCATGAGGCTAACGAATCATATCTTTAAACCACTTATTGGTCAATGTGTTGTCGTTTATTTCGATGACATCCTCGTTTTCAGCCGTGATCTCCCGCAGCACCTCAACCATCTTCAACAGGTATTCACTATTTTAAGGGACCAAAAACTATATGCAAATCGTGATAAGTGTTGTTTTTTTTCGTCGGAAGTTTTATTCTTGGGGTACCTAATTTCGGGAAAAGGTATTCGCATGGATGTGTCCAAGATTGAAGCAATCACTACGTGGCCGACACCAAATACGATTCATGAGGTTCAAAGTTTTCATGGGCTGGCCTCTTTCTACCGTCGATTTATTCGTAATTTCAGTACCGTCGTAGCACCCATTACTGATTGCTTAAAGGGCAAGGGTTTTTGTTGGACACATGCCGCCACTGTGGCTTTTGAGGAATTGAAGCGTTGCATTACAAGGGCACCCGTTCTTGCCTTATCCAACTTTCAGATTACTTTTCAGGTTGAATGCGACGCATCCGGGCTCGGGATTGGGGGCATCCTTAGCCAAGAGGGACGCCCGATATCTTTTTTTAGTGAGAAACTTAGCGAGGCTAAGCAAAAATTTAGCACGTACGATAAAGAATTTTATGCCTTCATCCGGAGCTTACAATTTTGGCGGCATTATCTTCTACACACAGAGTTCATTCTGTTTTCTGATCACCAAGCGTTACGTTTTATTCAAGGACAACACAAACTCAACCCACGTCATGCTAAATGGGTGGAGTTTTTACAAGACTTTTCGTTCGTCATCCGACACAAATCCGGTGCAACCAACACGGTTGCCGATGCTCTCAGCAGACGTCGAGCCCTACTAACATCCTTGCAGGTTCGAGTAGATGCGTTCGAGTCATTTTGTACACTCTACCCAGATGATCCGGAATTCTCGACTTTATGGAACGAGTGTCGAGTGGCGCCCACCCATGGGTACTCACTGCAAGATGGGTTTTTGTTCAAGGGTCTTCGGTTGTGTGTCCCTAAGTGTTCTTTACGTGACGCCATTATTCTAGAGGGCCATCAAGGAGCCCTCGCGGGCCATTTCGGTAGAGACAAGACGTTAAAGCTAGTGAAGGAACGTTTTTTGGCCAAAGATGAGTGTGGATGTTACAAAAGTTGTGGAACGTTGTCGCACATGTCACATTGCAAAAACGCATCATTCCAACGCCAGTCTATATACACCGTTACCGGTTTCCGACGGACCATGGGAGGATGTTAGTCTTGATTTTGTGGTAGGTCTTCCTCGAACACAAAGACAAAAAGATTCGATCATGGTGGTTGTGGATCGTTTTTCTAAGATGACACACTTTGTTCTGTGTGCTAAGACTTATGATGCGAGCCAGATCGCCCGTCTATACTTCGCCGAGATTGTGCGGTTGCATGGAGTACCAAAAACCTTAACGTCGGATCGAGATGTTAAGTTTGTGGGACATTTTTGGCGCACATTATGGAAACGGTTGGGGTCTCGTCTCAATTTTAGTAGTGCACATCACCCACAGAGTGATGGACAAACTGAGGTGACAAATCGAAGCTTGGGTAACTTGTTGCGTAGCCTCGTCGGGACCAACCCAAAACAATGGGACTTAGTTCTTCCTTAGGCTGAATTTGCTTATAACCGGTCCACTCACCGCTCTACCGGAATGAGTCCCTTTCTCGTTGTTTATGGGCGGAATCCGCTTACACCTTTAGATCTTGCACCTTCGCCGGTTACTGAGTATTTTAGCTCGGAAGGCGAGGACCGGGCAGCTCAAATCAAGCTCATCCATCAACAAGTTCGTGATCAAATTATTAAAAACAATATCGTGTATCAACGACGGGCGAATGTGAGACGAAAGAAAGTTGTTTTCCAAGAAGGTGATCTAGTATGGGTTCACCTAAGCAAGGAACGTTTCCCAGGTGGTCGTTCGAGTAAGTTACAACCTCGGGCGGATGGACCGTTTAAAGTTCTAAAGCGCATCAATGACAACGCATATAAGATAGACTTACCTGGGCATTACAATGTTTCGGCCACCTTTAATGTCGCTGATCTTTCACCGTTTGTTCCTGAGCTTGATGATCCATTTGACTCGAGGACAAGTCCTTTCGAAGAGGGGGAGAATGATGCAGTCAGTCCAAACGGCGGGGGCCCAAGTCGCACCCCAAGGTTATCAGGCCCAAACCAAGAAGACAACTAGGCTGATGAAAACGCAGCTGGCTGGTGGCTGCTGGAATATTTTTTTATGTTTAGTATTTGAGTTAGACTATATTTGGTTTCTTTTATTTAGGAATTATCTTTTATTTAAGATTACTTACTTTCCTTTTATTTAGGCTTTATCTTTAGTTATTATTTGATTTCCTAGTTAGGTTAGGTTTATAATTTCCTTATTTATCTTTCTAGTCTAGGTTATAAATAGGGTTCATTGTTTTCAGTTCATTCATCAGATTAAGAGTTTTTATACATAATTTCCAACTTTCGTTTCTTGTACTTTTGATCCGATTGGCAGTTAAAGAAAACTGCATCATAAATCTTTGAGAGTGTGGGTGTTATTGGGTGAGGCTTGAGAGTTTAGAGCTGTGTGATTGTAACAATTTTTCACATAGTGGATTTTCTCTCTGGAGGGGTGTGGTTTTTCTCCGGTTTTGGAGTTTCCATGTAAGTTCTTGTCTTCTTCTTTTTGTCTTTTATTTTTCTCTATATTTGTTTATTGCCTTGGGTTGTTGGGTAAATATTGAGGCCAATTTCCCAACAAATGGTATCAGAGCTCCGGGTTGGAGGAGGTCTCGGTTAGAGGATTCTTAGTATGCTCTGTGGTCGCAGCTTTGTCTGAGCTTCCACATCAGAAAAGAATTTTTCTTGGTTAGTTGTATACGGTAGAATTGTGTGTGGTAAGAGTACGTGCAGAATTTCTGGGTGTGCTACTCAGGCTAAAGGCACTGTTCTAGTATACAATATTGTTTTTGAGTCGTCGATACGATGTCAAAGTATTCAAGTGCAATGAGGTTCGATGTAGAAAAATTTGACGGAAGGATCAATTTTGGCTTGTGGCAAGTTCAAGTCAAGGACGTATTGATTCAATCCGGGTTACATAAGGCATTGAAGGGAAAACCAGTTTCCAGCGGTGAATCAAGCAGTACCAGTAAAGGCGAGGAAGAATGGGAAGATCTGGATTTGAGAGCGGCAAGTACTATTCGTCTATGTCTAGCAAAGAATGTTCTTGCAAACGTGCACGGGATATCAACGGCTAGGGAGCTTTGGGAGAAGCTTGAGCAGTTGTACCAGGGCAAAGGCATCTCAAATCGGTTGTATCTCAAGGAACAGTTTCATACTCTACGTATGGATGGAGGTACAAAAATTTCAGATCATCTCAGTGTTCTTAACAATGTCGTTTCAGAACTGGAGGCCATCGGAGTTAAGGTAGAAGATGAAGATAAAGCGTTGAGGCTTATATTATCTTTGCCATCTTCTTATGAGCACATGAAACCTATTCTGGTGTATGGGAAAGAGACTCTGAAGTTTGCAGATGTTACTAGCAAACTCCTATCTGAGGAGAAAAGATTGGAAGGTAGCAGCATGACTTCATCAGAAGGTACGGTTTTGGTGGCTAGGCACGGGAAGAAGAAGAACTCCGGGAAGGTCACATGCTGGAAGTGCGGAGAGTCTGGGCATGTCAAGAGCAATTGTCCAGGTGGAGTCGACTCGGCGAAAGGCTCCAAATCAGATGCTGACAATGTCTCCATTCTCATGGGGGACGATGAGTTCTGTTGAGATATGGGAGAAAACATCCCCATGGTATGCCCGCTTTACCATGGAAAATGGATGTGTTCATGTTAGCGGTTCCACGGTTTTACACATATGCATTGGTTTGGCAAGGATGCAGGGTGTGGTGGAGATTATGTCGATGGCTGATGAACTTCCAGGTAAACCAAACGAGGAAGTTGCACCATAAAAAAATTTCAACAAGTTTTTCGACATGTGCCGAGGTAAAGTTCTTAGAATTGAGTATTCTAAGTGGTGATACTCTTTTATGGTGGAGTATGATAGTTCTTTGTTTTGAGAATTATGATTGTCGGTTCAGACAATGGTTGCCGGTGTTGCAGCGAAGATTTTCTTTTATTTAGCCAAGTGGAGTTTGTTGGGAAATTTGGCTAGAATAAAAAAAAGTCTTGGAAGTTTGTCCCACATTGGTGGAACAATGAAAGGTGAAAGGGACTTCAAGCCTATAAAAGGAGGTCCAAGGTTTTGGTTTCAAGGCATCCCGATAAAATACACTTTAAGTATTTTATTCTTTCTTTCTTGTTCTCTTGTTATAGAGTGTAGAAAGTTGTGAGTTAAATCTTTGAGAGTGTGGGTGTTATTGGGTGAGGCTTGAGAGTTTAGAGCTGTGTGATTGTAACAATTTTTCACATAGTGGATTTTCTCTCTGGAGGCCCGTGGTTTTTCTCCGGTTTTGGAGTTTCCACGTAAGTTCTGTCTTCTTCTTTTTGTCTTTATTTTTCTCTATATTTGTTCATTGCCTTGGGTTGTTGGGTAAATATTGAGGCCAATTTCCCAACAGTTAACACAAATTCATTGGTTAACAAAATAACTCTCCTTATATATATATAAAGTTATAACTTAAATCGTCAACAGTGTTGTGGTGGATTGGTTATCGCTCGGGGGGTTCATGGCGCCCTAACCGAGTTCAAACATTCTCGTGCGCATGCTTGAGGACATTTAAGTAGGGCCACGTTTAGCCTTCAAAATTGCAGGGGATTAGTCGGGCTTTAGCCCGGACAGCTTTCCAAAAAGAAGTTATGGCTTAAATTATTTATTAAACTATATCCGTCAAATAAAATTTGGTTTCACAAGATTAATCTCCAAAATATTTACCAAAATATAATAGATAAAAAGTTGAAATTCTCCAAAATAGTACACATCAATGAGTAAAATCTTAACTTAATCAAGAAAAAAAATGTGCTTAAGTTGACTCATTATGTTTCAAAAACACAAAAAGAAACAACTATGATCAGGTGTGAATTCCACTTTAAAATAAGACCATAAGAAATTCAAACAGTAGTTTATCATACGTACCAAAGGTTTGACCGTAATTGTAGTCATGGGAATTGATATGATAAGCAAATTCCAATTGATTACGCCCTTTTTTGAACAAAAATCTAAGAATAGTTATTATGGTTAAACTTTTTAATAAATTGCTAACAAAAGTGATAATATGACTTCAATTGCAAGTATAATAATTTATAGGGTAAACTACATATTTGGTCTTTGCGGATTTACTTTTATTGCATTGTTGCTCCCTCTTTTGAAATAATTATAGATTTAATGGCTTACATTATCTTGCACCGTTGGTCATTGTTCCTAACTTTTAGTCTATAAATAGGGACCAACAGTGTAATATGGTGTAAACCACAAGGACCGTCAATGTAAGTATGATTTTTTAAACATTATTTCAGTGACGATATGACAAAGATTTATATGATGATAAGTTGTGGCCATAAAAAATGGTAATTGGTCCACAAACCAAAGGACTTGTAGAGTATAAACCAAGAATTACTTGGAAAATTGCACTTCCTTGTTTACGGTGCACTCTATTTAAACAAATAGAATAAACATAACTAAAAAAGTTTCGTTAATTTCAATTGTAATCATATTATTTATCCTGTAAGGCTGTACCTACCAATATTGAAAATTTAAATCTTAGTCATAGTCGGCGGAATCAAAAGGGTACGTTCATCCCAATAGTTAAAGTTAGCTATGCGGTACGCGGGCTTGCAGGCTTAAGCCCGGCACGCTCCGCGGGCTATGCGGGTTCCGGTACACTTTGGCTTGAGCCTGGCGGGCTCCAGGTAAATCGGATTCTACAACCCGCTACTTTATGTGTGTGTTGCGTGTGTTGTGTGTGAGAGGGTTGAGAGGGTTGGGGTACGAGTTGCAGATGGTTGCAGAAGGATTATGAGAGGGTTGAAAAAAAACTGATGTGGAGCTGATGTGGCAGTGCAGGTTGGGAGGGTTGGGAGGGCTTATCATCCACCGCTACTGATAGACTTGTGAGTTGGTATACAATTTTCATGGTTTTAGACCTAGAATTTATTGTTAGACCATCATTTACGTCAATTTGTACTAAGTCGAGAAAATAATGACAGTTTATAGCAAACTTTTGTAAGAGAAATATAGGCTATGGAAAAATTTTATGTTTTCTACAAAAAAAATTCTATTTTCAAGAAAACAAAATTTTCATTTTCAAAATTTACACTTGAATTAAAAAACTACTTTTTATAATTTTCCAATTCTCATTTTCATTTTCCATTTTTATTTTCAATTGGCATCCCCTTCTCGTCGCGGGCCACCGCCACCGTCACCTCCCGCACCGCAAACGCCTCCGCCTGCACCGCCAACGCCGTCGCCACCTCGACCACTGCCACCATCGCCGCCACCGCCGCCACCGTCGCCACTATCACCCCCACGTCGCCGCCGAGGCCACCGCTAAGGCTACCATAGCCACCACCGTCACCACCACGGCCACCGCCACCACCGATGTGACCACCGCCGCCAACGCCGGTGATGCAATATTTGAAAAAATGAAAAATGAAAATTGATAGAAAATGCACAACTAAACAAGTTTGCTAGTTTTCTAAAAATGGAAAATGAAAGCTCCATCATTTCAAGTAACGGGTTTTCTAAAATTTTCATAGAAAACTGAAAATGAAAACTCAACTCCATTTTCTGAAAACGTTTTTTTATGAAAATGAAAACACTTTTCTACGAGTAAACATAGCCGTAACAACAAAGTCTTTCAAAACTTTGTCGAGTGCTACCACATCAACAAAAACTAGTTTTACCGATGACACTACAATGACAAACAAAACAACTATCACTACAAAAAAATTGAGTTTTTATGATGCCTAAAATAAGTGAACATCCTAATAAAACATTTTATAGGACCCAAGATTATAGGACCAAACAAAAAAAAGTTTTATCCAAAAGTGTTGCAATAAGTTTATAGGATATTTTTTTGGCTTTGTAACAAGTTTTTCAGAAAAATTCAAATAAAACGTCATATTAACTATTTCATGAGACAATATTAAAAAAAGTGTCATATAAAACGTTATATTAACTATTTTATAATAAAAGTGTCCTTTTAAAAATAGGGGTTTAAATGACAATTCTTAAAACACCCTATAAAATTAGGTAATAGAACAATTTATTTTAAAATGTTTTGAAAACTTGTTACGACGCTCAAATGCGTCCTATAAGTTTATTGTAACACTTTTAGATATGACGTTTTTTTTTATTTAGTTCTATAAACACGGATCCTATAAAATATTCTATTATGATGCTTATTTATGTTAAGAGAAATTATATTTCCTCCTACCATTTTAGCGTACTCATCCTCCTACTCACTTGATTATTTGACATGTGTAATGCACTAATTCTCTTTCTTCGTATTATTTTTAAATTTTAACACTTGTCAAGCAAAAGTGAGTATAGCTAGGTAAGTTAAAAAAGTAGGAAAAAATATAATCTCTCTTATTTTAAATTACCAATAAACTAAATTTTGTTGGACTGGATAAGAGTTTTTTTTTCTTTCAAAAACATATAGAAAGAGGCTGGAATAAGCCTTATATTATTTTAAGCGTAAACTACATAGTTGGTCCTTGTGATTTTAATTTTTTTTCCAGGAATAGGTCCACAAAACTTGTTTATTTCAAGATAATCCCTAGAAGTTACATTTTTGTAACATCTCTCTCAACTTGGATGCTGTGAGACGGACCTTGAAAAGTTTTAACATATGCAGTAGGGATTCGTAAATCTTCCAGACGTAGAGCACGCAGGCTTTGAACCCAAATACATTACCTACAATGGAAGTAAACATGTTAGTATGTTACTAACAGAACGTTCTATTGAGCCGAATCCAACATGCATATATTTTAGATAGATATTGGTCCCTGCCACTAACGACAATTAACTTATGTTCGTTAAGTCAGGGGCATTTTGATCATTTGCCAATATTTTTCTTACTTTTTCAATGCTAATAAACCCCCAACTCAACTTTCACATTTTTCCCTTGAAAAAACAATACCACCCTCATCCCTCTTCATCTTCTTCGATCAAATATCCGGATAAATCATTTTTCTATTATCTTCTTTGACCAAATAATTTCTTTATAGAATACAACATACATTTACGTACCAAAAACCCGAAATCAAATACAAACTAAAACCTGCAAATCAAAATAAAAATCAAACGCAAACCTTAACCTTAACCTTAATTACCAAAAAAAAAAAAAATCAGAATCCCAACCCATGATGATCAAACATCACCAAATCAACATTGACCAAACTCGTACGCCTTGTTCTCGAGTTTCAAAACTTAGGAGAGGGAAGGGAAGGAAAAGAAAGGGGATCAGAAAGTTATCCCTGAAAATCATCTCACTTTTGGGAGTATAACTTTTAAGAGAAAAAAAGGAGGAGTTATCATTCCAAATCCCTTCATATCCTTTCATTTAATTCCCCTAAAAAACTCGATAACATACTTTGTTAAGTTTCCTTTAAAATCCTTTCTTTTACTTCCTTTAAAAAACTCATGAATAATGCGGTAGTGTTGAAATCTATAAAATCACATTGAAATAAAGAAAAAAAATTGGTCTTTTGTGTTTCGATTTTGGCTTTACTTGTGTCTACTTTTGGGTTCTAGGTTTTGACTTTGTTCATCAAACACATTCTCTTCAAAGTTGGGGGTTGCTCTTAGGAAGGTGAATGGTCCGGTGACTAAGGAAAGGATAGATAAGACAAAGGATTAAAGGAGATGGCGTTGAGTTTGGAGGAATACTGAGTTGGTGATGATGGGTTTTAGGTTGAGATGCGACTAAAGTTGCTGAGTGAATGATAAGATGGAAGAAGTGAGGTTGGTGGTTCAACAAGAAAGGAAGAACGAAAGGGGGACAAATGTGGGTTCATTAGGAAAAACAATTAGGGTAGAGGATGTTTGTCGACAAGAAAAGTTTCAGGTTGGTGGTCATGGGATTTGTCTTGTGACTTGTGTGTTGGTTTCAGAGACGGGGGTTTAAGGTAGACAAGCTAAAGAGAAAAGCCCACCAAAGATGTTGGAGACGAGGGAAAGGAAAATAGGTCGGGTATCAGTAGCGAGGGGGGCTAATCGAATTGTTTGCACACTTGGAACAGAACCCTAGGTAGATGGGATATTTTTTCACCACATCCCAAAAACCTTAACCACTACATCTTAACTCTTATGGTTTTGGTCCTCCAATTTTCATCTCAAAAGAAAAAAAACAATTGAAAGAACAAAAATGTCGCTAACCTAATGGATGGGAGTTAACTGGTGTTAGTTGAAGAGACTAATGTATTACGAAATACAAACTCTAGGAGCTATAAACAAATTTCAGGGACCAAATCCAAGAAAAATCTAAAACCACTAGACTAAATTGGTAATATGCTCTTTTTAAAGTCTTTAGCACAAGGCTGAGGACTAATGATTCTTAAATCTTTGGAAATATTTAAAGAAATACTAGTCAAGCCAAACAACAAAAAGTCAAATATCATAGCGAAAAAGTCATATCAACACGTTTCGTCATTACAGTAAATGATTATTTTTGGGGATAGCATCTTCTGTTGATGTTAAAATCAGATTGTTCTTTACATCAAGAATGTAAAAACTAGATTGTAAGATTGATGTATGTAAGAGTTAACTTAGGTTATCAGTAGCCAGTAGCCCTCTGAGCCGTATGAGCCCTCTACATTACATCAGCGCCACATCAGTTTTACCATAAACTCACTATAAGCTTTATGTCCTACAAGCCCTATCACTTTTTTATTTTATTGTAAACACAACACAACACAACGACTACTCCTGGTTGGCCACACCAATGGCTTGAGCCTGCCACCCAGCCCTTTGGAGTCGTAGCTGAACTGACTAACCCGCCTAGCATAGGGTGTCGCTACTTATGGCCTTAGCATGTAAAGACGCAATTAGCAATAAGGTGTAATAGGTCCTTTGTTTTTCTAATGGTCATCGAATTATAGTTTAATTATTGCTATCAATACCATAACTTCTAACTATTAATATGAAAATTCAAAAGTCCCTAAACTGTATTCTAGATGAACAAATATATATATATATATATATATTATAGTTTGATTAATTATTATAATCCCTATAATCATTTATTTATTAAGAATACTCAAATAAATTTTTTCACCAATATGAGAAAGAAAACAAACACATAAAATTATTCAATGCTAAGAATATGAAGGTCATAATGTAAACTAATCAATACAATAATTTTACTTATATAAGAACACAATAATCTCCCTAAGATTTCTATGGAAACCATGAAAGTTCAAATCCAAGGAAAAAAAACACAAAATCAATAGTTTTCTACTAATGAAAACCTTCCATATCCATGGCGGAATCATGGTCATCATCATCATCTTTATTCCTTTTCACTCTGTAGCCACTGATATCATCACTCCCACACAACCACTCGCGATCAATCAAACCATAAGCTCATCTGGTGAAGCTTTCGAGTTGGGTTTCTTCAACTTTACCAACAATAAGTTCTATCTTGGAATTTGGTACCGGGAAATCAAACCGAGAACGATCGTTTGGGTAGCAAATCGAGACGTCCCCGTTATCTCAGCGTTTGCGAAACTAACAATCGCCGATGACGGCAACATAAACCTCGTGGACCAATCCGAGACCGCAATCTGGTCGTCGAACCACTCCGTAGCACCACCGGCGACCAACATGGTGGCACAGCTTCTCGACTCCGGTAACTTTGTCCTTCGTCGTGAAAACGACGACGACCCGGAGAATTACATCTGGCAGAGCTTCGATCACCTGACCGATACTCTATTACCCGGGATGAAACTCGGGTGGAGCCGTAAAACCGGAATCAATCGGTTCCTAAGATCGTGGAAGTCCGACAACGATCCGGGGTCGGGTGATTACTCTTATGGAATTAACCTCAACGGATTCCCGGAGCTTGTTCTTTGGAACAAGGAGACGGTTACATATCGGACCGGGGCGTGGAATGGGGTAACATTTAGCGGTATACCGGAGATGAAGCGGGTGAGATTAATTGACTTTGAATTTATCAAAACCTCCGACGAGGTTTATTATTCGTATAAAATGGTGAACAATTCCGTGCATTCGAGATTTCTCGTAAGTTCGGTCGGAAGGTCTCAACGATATGTTTGGACGGCAACCAACGAGACATGGAGTTTATACTGGGAATTCCCGGTCGAGCGATGCGATAACTACGGCCGGTGTGGGCCGTTTGGCGTTTGCGATACGAACAGTCTTCAGATTTGCAATTGCTTGAAGGGATTCCGACCTAGAGACGAATACGCTTGGTTTAATCTACAAAACAGGTCGAACGGGTGTGTTCGGAGCTCCATAGAGGATTGCGGGTCGGACGGGTTTTTGCCGTTGAAGAACGTTAAATTGCCAGAAGGTTCGAAAGCGTTTGTCGATCCCTCGATGAATTTGAGTCAATGTGGCGAGATTTGCAAACGGAATTGTTCTTGTACGGCCTATGCTAATATGGATGTTACTCGGGTCGGATCGGGTTGTGTTTATTGGGTTGTGGATCTTATGGACATGAAGAAGTTTGCTGAATATGAAGGTGCTGGACAAGATCTTTATGTAAGAGTTGGAGTTTCTGATCTAGGTATGTTTTTACAGTTTATTACACGGTGTCAACGAGTTGAGTACAAGGTTATTTAAGTTTGACTCGAAATATTTATACCATGGTCGAGCTTAAATAACATTTTTTAACTAGTGGCTCCAGCTCGTTAATGGGCTCGAACCCATGATGGGTTTCCTGCCTTTTGAATTGAGCTTGATAACTTTATATTTTATTGTATTGTTTTATGAATACACTCTAGTAAAATTGAGTTTAAAGGACGATTTGGATAAAAAAAGCGTCATAACAAAATGTTTTACTTGACCTAAGTTTTTAAGACAAAACAAAAAAACGTCGTATCTAAAAGTGTTAAAAATAGATTTATAGGACGTTTTTACGCGTTGTAATAATTTAGTTTTATAGGCGTTGTTGCAAACTCTCTATAAAATCATCTTTTTATAGGACAAACTTTGTCTAACATTTTTAAATATGATATCTTTTTTTCTTGGGTCCAATAAAACACTTTATTAGAATACTTATTTATTTTAGACTATTTTTTTTGGGTCCAATAAAACACTTTATTAGAATACTTTTTAATTCCAATAAAATGTCCTATAAACCTAATTTTTGTAGTAATATATATATATATATATATAGGGTCCAATAAAACACTTTATTAAAATACTTATTTGTAGTAATATATATATAGAATTAGGTTCAAACAAGAACAAAACAAAATTGCAAGAATGAAGGAACCAACAAAATCACACGTGATTTTGTGCATGGACGCCCACTCGCGGCTCACCCACTCGCCTTGTCGGAGCGTGGCCTACACACGATTTTTCCATCGCAGCACAAAATCACATGTGATTTCATTGGTTCCTTTGTTCTTGCAAATTGGGTTGTTCTTGTGTGAACCTCCCTCTATATATATATATATATATATATATATATAGAGGAGCCTTCATGTAAAAACCATTTTTTTTTTGTAAAAACCGACTAAAAAATAATTTTTTTTTACGATTTTTTTCCATCAAATGTTAGAATTGATATGTTGTTTCACATATATATTTTTTTCATAAGATGAATATCATCCATGAATTTGTTTCATAATATGAATAAAAATGTTGTATATTTTCGATTCATAATATGAATAAAAATTTTATTTTTTCATGGATGATACTTACATTATGAAAAAAAATATATATGTGTAACAATAGTTAATATCATACTATTTGATAAAAAAATCCTAAAAAAATTATTTTTTAGTCGGTTTTTACGGGTTTTTACAAAAAAGGTGGTTTTTATTTGATTATTATATATATAGGGTCCAATAAAACACTTTATTAGAATACTTATTTATTCCAATAAAATGTCCTATAAACCTATTTTTTGTAGTAATATATATATATATATATATATATATAGAGAGAGAGAGAGAGAGGGGGAAGGTTCAAACGAGAAGCATATCAATTAAAGAAAAAGTGAGGAGCAATCTTAGCCACTCATCTCGCGGTTACGGTGGACATGATCACGGAGGATTGACGTGATTCATGGGAGGGTAGAGATTATTAAAGGGGGAACCGGTCAAAGCCGCTTTCGTTGACCAAGACGAGTGGTTGAGATTGCTCCTTGCATTTTCTTAAAAGGTTATATTTTTCGTATGAACCTCCCTCTATATATATATATGTATATATATATATATAGAGAGAGAGGGGGGGTCAATTGTGAACCAATATAATTATGTGAACTATGAACTTAATCCTAGTCATCCAAATCTAATGTTGATGGTCAAGATTAATCATGAAAACCTCTCCTATAACCGCCTACGATTTTAGGAAGCATATTTTTATTCTTTTTGCTAATTAAATAATTTTTGATTGGTCGAAGTGAGTTCACAAAGTTCACGTGATTTTATTGGGTCACAACTGAAATGGATTCTCTCTCTCTCTCTCATGTATATATATGATCATGTTTAGGTTCGTAAAAATGTTTGCTTGATTGGCTCTTCTCTGCTCGACCAAACTTGAAAATTTTATCGAGTTTAAGCCAATGGAACATTGGTGTTATGAGGCTCAGTTCGTTAAGATTTATGAGTTCTATTTTTTTGTTAGAGAGTGACTCGAGCTCGATAATTATTAAGTTTAAGCTCGAGTAGCTCATTAAAAACTCAAATCGTTTACATCTTTAGGTCTACATATATTTTAGCTTTCAAATTCTACATTCGGATGGTATACATTGGGCTCACTTAGTTTGGTTTTTAGCTAAGGACCTAAAAAGTAAAACTATCATCAAACATTCATGATTCATACATTAATAACTTGTATGATACAACCCTAAGACCATCCTTAGTGGTTTTGCTTGGTGCCAATGGTATCAGCTGCCACGTCAGCGTCACATCAGCTTTTCACTATCTTACCAACATCTTACTAATTCATCCACAGTGATCTTGACTCTCATACCAATCTATTAAATTTTTTTTTAAAAAGAAAAGAAAAGAAGAGAGAGATAGAGAGAAGGAGAGAGATGGTGGGGTAGGGTGGGGTGGGTAGGCAATCGGCATGGCTATGTCATTCTCTACACCTTATAGTTGGTACCACTTCATCCTCGATGGTGTTATAGCTGGCTTAAAGGTTGCCGGTTAAAAACCTTTTTACACAAAATTGTGTGCATATATTGTTCTTTTCATATTTAATAAAAACATACTAATTTTTGTGGATCTTAAATTCAAATGTCTATTGAAACAAAAAATTTCGTTAATTAAAAAGACAAATATTTCAATTGGAAGGTAACTTTTGTATATATTTGATCTCATTTCTACTAAATGTAACTAAACCGTAACCTTAATTAATAATTGTACATATTTTTCTTTGAAACTAAGAAAATAAATTGTTAGGGTTTTTAGTGTAGACCAAAAGTGGGGAGCTTTACCGGTATACCCAAAACCCCACCACCACTTTGCAACCATATATACCCCCAAAAGGCCGTTATAAGGGCCGTTATACCAAAACGCCGTTATAACGCACCAAAACGCCGTTATAACGCACCTCCACTTTGCACAATATACCCACACCGTTACGCCGTTATAACGGCGATATAACGCACCAAAACGCCGTTATAACGGCGTTTTGGTGCGTTATATCGCCGTTATAACGGCGTAACGGTGTGGGTATATTGTGCAAAGTGGAGGTGCGTTATGGGTATATGAATCAATTACCCCCAAAAGTGGTATCCTATCAATAAATTAAACATACTAAAATGGGATACATAAATGTATATAGATCTATCATCTTCTTTGTCTTTATTATTATGCATGTAGTGTTGCAGTCTTTTTATTTTATTTATTATTATATAAAACAAGTTATACAATGGAATAATGTAATAACTTTTAAACAAATTATACAATTTACTTATTTATTTATTTATATAGTCGTTGTAGACTTGTAGGTCGTCGTTGGTGTTCCATTAATAATGTTATTTTTTACCCTTTTTTCAACATATTTTGTTTGAAACAAATAAAAAAATATTTTGGACAAATTTTATTTTAATAAGTTTTCCTAAATTGAAAAGTAAAGAGAGAAAGTATAAGATTTCTTCAAATTTAGAAAAGAAAGACGCTTGAAAAAATGGCCATCATGAGAAAATAAATTTTCTATTATTATATTTTATAAATTGAAACTAAATATTTAAAAGACATAAATAATACCTTATTTATATATAAAGTATTTTGATAGTATCATTGGTGAATTAATTTTTAAAATATAAAAATTGTTGGATTGAATGTAATAATTTTAGAAATTTTGGACATTTATCTTAAGATGCTAGATAGCTTATTCATACAATAAATGTTATAATAACAAAATTGAGTTTATATAACTTTCAAAATTAAAAAATGTATAATAAAATGTCTTATAGAACATTAGTTTATTGAATCAAACAAAAAAAATGTTAAAATAAGTTTATAGAACACTTTTGAGTATCATAACAAGTTTTTTCGGATATTTTTAAAATAAAGCATTGTATTAGTTAATTTCATAGAATATTTTCCAGAAGTGTTTTATAAACCCATATTTTTATAGAATATTTTTAGTTAATGTCATTTACTATAGTTAAACGGGCGTTTTATTTAAAAACGTTCTTAAAAACTTTTTACGATGTTTAAAGTCGTGCTATAAATTTTTTTAACAGTTTTAGATGAGTCGTTTTTTTTTTGTCTTATAAAACTCTTAAATAGAAACATTTTATAAACTAAATTTTATTGTAGTTTGCGTTCCTCAAAGTGTTTCAAGCGTCTTCAATGGAGTGATTATTGAGAATTATATTTTCCTTATTCTTTGTGTTAAAGTACTATTGTAACCTTAATATATAAGAACAGTAATAAAAGTTTAATAATAGCAGTTATTTACAAAAACCTAATTCATATTAGCCTTATGTATTTTCTTTTCAATGTCAATAATTATTCTAAAGTCAAAAATGTATATAAAATATTAAGACTACTTTCATTCACAAACCCAGCAAACAGTTTGGGAATAAGACAAGAAAAATGAAAAAATTGGAAAAAGATAAAACAATTTGTGCAAATGGTTTGGGGGTGTAAACTTAGGGGCTGTTTACCAAATCTTGTCTGTCTGTATGGATAAATTTGTCTGTCTGGATAAATTTGTCTGTCTGGATAAAGTGATGCTGATGTTTACCTTTTTATCTGAATCAACAGTCTGAATATCAGAATTGACCAATTTACCCATGCCTATGAATTATAAGTTGTTTTATAAATTGTTGTTTATTTATTAAGCATAATTAAATTCATTGAATTATTCCATACCTAACATAAAGAATCAAATAAAATCATAATTGTAATAATATATTCTTAATGTATACACATCAATAGTAATTCCTATTATATGCATGTTACTAATGATATTCACATCAAATAAATTTTCTGTTTTATGCACATTGTCAAAGATTTTAAACGTGCATAAATTGAAAATATATAAATACAATGTCTAAAAGAACTCACAAAAAACCAACAATTAAGATTTATATACAAAATACAAATTTATGTATACAGCTACATGTAAAAGATAGCATGTTTACATAAATAAAGAAAAGAAATCTGTATATAAAATCACATCAGATGGTAAAAAAATTAAAAAATAAAACATGTGGTGGTGGTGAAATCAAATACATAAATCACATCAAATTATAAAAAATTAAAAAATAAAACATGTGGTGGTGATGAAATTACATCCGATAAATAAGAAATAAATCACATCAAGTAAATAGGAAAAAAAGTTAAACATAAGAGCCTTTACTTGGAGAGGAAAGACAACGGAATAAAGGAAAAAAATATATAAAAAAAGCAAATATAGAAGAAGATAGCTGTAGATAGCAACCGTGAGAGATACAACGTCAATGGCGTGAGAGACGGCGGCACCGGTGAGATATACGGCAGCGCCGGCGAGAGAAACAGCGGCACCGGCGAGAGATACGGCAGCGCCGGCGAGAGAAACAGCAGCACCGGCGACTGTTGCCGGCGGATTCCAAGATCGTAGAGGTGGTGGCTGAGAAGAATGCTAGGGTTTCTTGAGAGAGAACAGATCGTTAGAGAGTTTCAGGTTTTCTTTTTCTTTCTTTAAACCCTTTGCAAAAACCAAGGGTATTTTTGTCCATAAATCGGTTGAATGGGGACAAGAGTACCTTTCTTCACTGTGCGAATAAGCTGAGTTCTGAGTCATTAAGTCATAAGTAAACACCTTGTTGTGTCTGTGCGAATAAGCCAGAATCCTCATTAAGCCCATTAAGCTGTTAGTAAACACACCGTTAGCATGGGTAATATAATAATAAATTTAGATTTAATTTATTAGAATATTAAATATATATATATATATATATTAAAACATTAAATACATTATTTTTATAAAATAATTTTATAATTCTTTTTTATTTATTTTCAGTTGTAGGTGTTTTATATTTATAATTATGTTTTTAAATGAAATTATTTTTGTTTTTGTTTTATTGGAAGTTAAAAGATATATATATATATATACGTATATTTAAATATTAAATATATTATTTTTATAAAATAATTTTTCTGGGTTGGATTGTGAATGAAGTATAAAAAAAATTAAATTGAATTGGAGTTAAAAATTGGATAGATAAAAGAGATAAATTAGTTTTTTAATAAAGATTGATTTGGTTTGGTTTATTGATAAAAATTGTCTAATAAAATAATAATTGACACAAAAATTGAGGTAAGAATGAAAGTTTTATACAATAAAACTATCCACATCAATGCAATGTCAACTCATTTTTAAAAAATGTTGTACCAGTTTTAAAATAAATCTCCATATCAATACAATACCACTAATCTTTCTCACTTCTTTCTAAAATGGTCCCACCAACAACATTATAATTTATAATAATATTGTAATCATAAAATATATTATATATATAAAATAAGGTAATAAGGTTATTATGAATTAAAAAGAGAGAAAAAAAAGAGAAAATGGAAATGGGACCCATATTTATACTTTATACTTGAAAGACCTTTTTTAATACGAAAGACTTGCAACTTCTTGCAAGACTTATTGCCTATGTGGTATTGCTACCTCAATTGCAAAAATTTCTGGCAAGATTGGCAGGGAGTCAGAATTTTTTTTGTGAGGGGGCAAATTCTAAACAATAACTTTAATTTTAGAAAATAGTTTTTTATACATAAAAACCCTCTAAAATATCAATAGTAATCATAATTTTAAATTATCAAGAAGGCAATTTTCCAAATATTCCTAATATATAATTTTTTTAAAGATAAATTTTAAATGTTAGGGGGCAATTGCCTACTCTGCCCCCCTCGTGGCTCCTCCCATGAAGATTGGTGTAGATGGTCTAACTAACTCAGAGCATATGTATAGTATTTTTTAAAAATTGAGAACTAAAACTTAAGATCTTTCAAATAAAATTACATTTAATTTTAGTAGGTTTTTTTGTTAGATATATTATTCAAATAATTATATGGTCATTTTCTCTTTCGTGCTTTCTCTATTTTATAGAATGTTTTGAAAAAAAACATGTTAGTGCAAAATAATGTTTCTAAAATCTTCATATTATCTATTTTAGGTCCATTTTGTTTGGTTTAGTTTAACTAGTTTGATTTTGAGTTATACCAATTGCACTAAAAGTTTTAATTATGATTTTGTTCATTGCAGAAGAGTTACCGACGACTAGAAGTTCAAAAACTGGCTCCGACAACAACCATATTGTCATGATTGCTGCCATCACTTCTGGTATTTGTATAGGGCTAATCACTTTATTGATACTCCTTTACATAAAGAGGAAGAAGAGGCGACGATTGCTGAGGTCAATTACACGTAGGACAGGTAGTTTCTCCCTAAAGAGGAAGAAGAGGCGTCGATTGTTGAGATCTAATGCATTTAAAACAGGTAATTTTAAATTTATAAATCAGACACCTTACAATATAATTCTAAATTCATTAAACATCATTTTGTTAATACACGAAATATAATTAAAGTTGGAGGCAAACATATCATAGAAAACATTAATAAATGAGAGAATAAATCTCAATTGTTACATGATGATTTGATCTAAATTGATGACATTGATAACATTAAAACTTCGTTTAAACCTAAAAAGATTATCCTATTAAATCTTAAATATATAAAATAAGAATAAAATTCGACTTATACATATTATAAAAAACGAGCATTTTATTATTGTTAATATGGTATTTATATTGTTATGTATCATCATCAAAAAAATAAAAAAAATAAAAAGGTTTCTCACATTCTTAATCTTTTACTAAGCTCATTCGAACTCTCCTAAATATAAGATGATTCTAACACATAAAAGGTTTCGGTCAAAAGATATAGATTACTCCAAAAAAATTTTAAAAAAATAGTTCTAAGAAAAATTCCTTATAAATCTTTAGAGATATAATGGTTGACTTTTTTAAAGTCTAAATACACCATGACCCTAATTCATATCTGAATCTATATTAGGTTTCGAAAAAAGAACTAATGGTGAAATGAATTTTGATTAGGTTCCAAAGAAAGAAGCGATAGTGAAATTGTGATGGATGAACTCGATCTACCGTTGTTTGATTTTAGGACATTGGCTATGGCCACGAACAACTTCTCAAATGCAAACGAACTTGGTAAAGGTGGGTTTGGGTGTGTTTACAAGGTAAAACATCGTACCATACAAATATATTAAATTATCATATTATAAAGACGAATAAAAAAATATTGGTCATATTGTTGGTGATGATATTAGGGTACATTACCCGGCGGGGAAGTCGTTGCTGTAAAAAGACTCTCAAGAGTTTCAGATCAAGGGATTGAGGAACTTACAAATGAGGTTCGGTTAATTGCAAAACTCCAACATATAAACCTTGTTCGGCTATTAGGTTGTTGTATTGAAGTTGAAGAGAAGTTGTTAATTTACGAGTTCATGGAAAACAGAAGTCTTGATACGTTTCTCTTTGGTAAATTTCTCGTAAACTTCGGTTCTTTTTTACATTTGACATGTCGATATTGTTGAAATTTAACACGTTTTCTAAATTCGTTATAGACAAAGAGAAAAGCATGAAGCTCAATTGGCAACTACGACTTGATATTATACTTGGGATCACTAGAGGTCTTCTCTATCTTCATCAAGATTCAAGACTTAAAATTATTCATCGAGATCTGAAAGCAAGTAATATTTTGCTTGATGCAAAAATGAACCCGAAGATATCAGATTTTGGTTTGGCGAGAATTTTTGGGAGCGATCAAATTGAAGCAAGAACAAAGAAAGTGGTTGGAACATAGTAAGTAGCGTATTGTTGTTCTTTATACACTCTTTACTTATGATATCACGTAGCTTCCTAGACAAGTTTCTTTTTTCTAAAAGAATTATTATAGTGGTTACATGTCACCAGAATACGCAATGAATGGGCATTTCTCGACAAAGTCAGATGTCTTCAGTTTCGGGGTTTTGGTTCTCGAGATAATAAGTGGGCAAAAGAACAGAGGATCGTCATACACAAGTAGCGAACTTAACCTCCTTGGACATGTAAGTACCAAAGGTGTTGGATATCAAGTTTTCAAAATTACTTTCCGGTATAATTGTTTTTCTTGTAGAAGCAATCATATACATTTTGAATATGTTTTGAAGGGACCGATCCGGTCTAGGACCTATTTCTGACTATCTCTAATTACTAATAAATGCATATGCATTTGTGTCTTTATATTTTAATTGTCACAATTTTAACCTGAGACAATTTTTCAGACATGGACATTATGGAAAGAAGGCAAGATTTTAAAATTAGTGGATGAATCTGTTCGATCCAAATTTGTGGAAGATGAAGCACTAAAATGCATACAAATAGGACTGTTATGTGTTCAAGAACATAAAGAAGATAGACCTTATATGTCCGAGGTGTTGTGGATGTTGAACAGTGAAACTGCTCAGCTGCCACTACCAAAATATCCTGGATTCTTTATTGGAAAAAGAAAAATTGATGTTGAGCCTTCAACCAAACAAGATGATTTTATAAGTGTAAATGAAGTCACAATCACCATGCTAGATGGTAGGTAGTCGAAACAAAGTTAGCTACCGTTGTTGAATTGGTCTCGAAGATGGGAATTTTAGAAATGTGGATCGGGGTTCGATTCTGGACACCAACCACTGTCGCAATACATGTTATGGTTGTCATCAGCATGGTGGTGACGTTCCAAAAGGTGTTGAATGCCCCTTTATAGGATAAATGATACATCATGTTTTCTCTTTTTTGTAATTAACTTTTTACATGATATAGTATATCCATTATGTAATATATTGGGTTGGAAATGTAGTTGTTTCCATTAAAAGGTTAAATGTCATAACAAAACCAATAAAAATGGTGGAAGGTTGACAAAGGTGTATTTTATATACTTGGAGTTTCTACAAAACTTTTTATTATAAGAAAGAAAATGTGAGTTATTATTTTAAGAATTGATTTTATAATCGTATTTAATACATGGGATCGTGTGGGTGCCAAATCAATCAAATCAAGAACACTTAGATATTGTGATGTATATGCTAAGTACAAGTGTTAGGATAGATTGCATTCCATTCAAATGATGAGAGAATCAAGAAGTACAAATGAAATGATTAACACCTATTTATACTAAGAATTAAAGGGCTAGGCTTTTTAGAATAAGATGGGCCTAAACACTTGGGCCTTAAACACAAATTACATAAAAGACACTAAGTTTAGAGAAATTACAAATTGACACAACTTAACAAATATTTCTAACAATTTCCCCCTTTGTGTCAATTTTTTCGCTTCTGATGACTTGATGATTTCTTCTTTGACCCTTCAGTCTCTTTGGGGTTCTTTGATGCTCCGTCTCTTCTTTATGACTAAAGCATCAAATGAAATATTGAAAACTAAAAGATATAAAGTAATAAATATTATAAGTTTATGATGCTAATATGTAAATTTGAAAATGAGTATAAGATTATATGATTTCATATATATAATTGTAATATGTATAGTATATAATAAAATAATTACATCAAAAAATATTCAATATTAGGCTCATTTCGATCGTATCGACGATACGAATATAATGGCTTAATTTGTTAAAATTAAAACGTATTTTTTTTAACGTATTGTAACCAACATACGATATATGACTAAAACGTAAAATGAAATATTGAAAAGTGGAAGGTAAAAAGTGAATAAACAATATAACTGGAGGGGGCTAAAAATGTAAATTGGATATGGGTATATGGGGTGGACGCGCGGGTCATATGGTGGGTAATGGGTGGGTTATTGACGGGTTTGGGTAAAATAAGAGAGGGGAAAAGGTGGGTTTGGGTTGTGGGTCGGGTCGGCGGGTCGGGGCAATGTTTGGGTCGGATGTGCCTGCCTTTTGTATATATATAGTAATATTAATAAAATAATAATTGACACA
Organism: Centaurea solstitialis; assembly: GCA_030169165.1. Lineage (NCBI taxonomy): Eukaryota > Viridiplantae > Streptophyta > Magnoliopsida > Asterales > Asteraceae > Centaurea > Centaurea solstitialis. The sequence goes on from CM058040.1 coordinate 50,309,391, forward strand.
AAAATTTAGGTAAGAATCAAAGTTTTATATAACAAGACCATATCCATCAATGAAATGTCAACTCATCTTTCTAAAATGCTATATCAGTTTTGCAATAAACTTATACATTAATACAATACTACTCATCTTTCACACTTTTTTCTAAAATGGTCTACAGCAACTACTTTCTAATGTATAATAATATTTTAATCGTAAAATATATTATTTATATATAAAATAGGGTTATTATGAATTAAAAAGACAAAAAAGAAAATGAAAATGAGACCCAAATTTATACTTGAAAGGCCTTGTTAAATATAAAAGACTTGCAACTTTTACAAGACTTTTTGCCTATGTGGCATTGTCACCTCAATTGCAAGATCGGTGTAGGTCTAACTAACTTAGAGCATATGTAATGTATTTTCAAAAAATTGAGAATTAAAACTTAAGATCTTTCAAATAAAATTACATTTATTTTTAATAGGTTTTTTTTATTAGATATATTATTAAAATAATTATACACTCATTTCCTCTTTCGTGATTTCTCTATTTTATAGAATGTTTTGAAAAAAAATGTTAACGCAAAATAATGTGTCAAAAATCTTCATTTTATCTATTTTAGATAATTTGTTAAAGATACTCTTCAAATATTTAAGTGACTTATAAGGCTACACGCACCCAACCCAATCAACCCACTCAACCCACTCACTTTTTGAATGCCACATCAGCTTCCACATCAGCTTTTGGTCAACCCTCTTTTTACCCTCCCATAACCCTCTACAACACACACCCAACCCTCCCAACCCTCTCACTTTTCAATTTATTTTATTTATTTCATTTATTTTATTTAATTAAATAATATAATTAAATAAATAATATTGTTAAAAATAATTTGAAAATTCTAATATTAATAAAAATTACATAACATTAATAAAAAAATTACATAACATTAATAAAAAAACTAAAAATCAATATCGAGGTTCCAAATATGTTCCACTAAATCCGCCCAAAGATTATGGTGAATAGTTGAGTTTCTCACTTGGAAAATATTCACCATACGTTGCTCCTTAGTGAGTTGCGGGTTAGGTGGATCCGGAATATCGTTCGGGACAACACAAATGGCCTTGTTTTTGTTTTCGAGTACCATATTGTGTAATATGATACACGCGTACATAATGTTGCGCATCGTAGGTATCTCCATTATGCGAGCCGGTTGTTTGATTATATTCCAACGTTTTCGGATAATGCCGAAAACTCGTTCGATATCTTTACGTGCCGCTTCTTGCGCTCCCTTAAACTTAATTCGTTTATCGTCTTCCGGATAGGAAAACGCTTTGACAAAAGTAGCCCATTCCGGATATATCCCATCCCCGAGATAATATCCGTGCTTGTAGGTGGCCCCATTTACTTGAAAACTTCGGTCGGGTGCTCTTTCGTTATACACATCTTCGAAGATGGGCGAATGATTGAGCACGTTTAGGTCGTTCATGGCACCGGGACAACCAAAGAATGCGTGCCAAATCCATGCGTCTTGGGAGGCCGCCGCTTCTAAAATGATTGACGGATGCGGTTTATCGCCTCGATGGTATTGACCTTGCCATGCAACCGGACACATCGCCCATTCCCAATGCATGCAGTCAAGGCTACCGAGCATGCCGGGAAATCCGTGACGGTCTTCGTGCGCGGCGTACAACTGCTGAATATCTTCGTAAGTCGGCTTGCGTAAATATACTTTTCCATACATTTGTATAATTCCCTCAACGAAGTGGTTTAGACACTTGCGTGACGTTGACTCTCCCATGCGGACGTAGTCATCAAATGCGTCGCCGGTTATTCCATACGCCAGTTGCCGAATTGCCGCCGTACACTTTTGGTGTGTGGAAAAACCCAGCAACCCCGTAGCATCGTACTGTTGTTGGAAATATGGGTACCGTGTGTATAAATCATACACTATTCGTGTGAATAGATTTCTCGACATCCTAAAATGTCGCTTGAACGTCTTCTCCGGGTACGTCGGGTTATCGTCAAAGTAGTCCGCCATTAGCCTTGCGTTACCTTCTACCCGACCCCTGTCTATGTTAGGGGCCTTCGAACGACGAATCGATGATGATGCGTTTGCTTGTTGGACAAGATGCGCAAACATTTGCGCATCTTGTTCCCAGTCTTCGTCGGTATCCGTGGATGATGAATCGTTCAAATAATCGGGTTGTGCCATTTGTGGATGTATATAGAAGAGAGTAGTGGTGTAAGAAATTTGGTTGGAGGATGAAGAAATTTGTGTAAGATATTTGGTTGGGTATGTGTATATGTTGTGTATGGAGGGTATATATATATAGAAGGTATTAAATGAAAAAGAAAAAAAAATATTAACGTTGGGAGAGAGCCGTTTGACAACGGCTCTCCCAACCCGTGTGGCCTTCAACCCGGCGGCTTCATCTACCCACGCACCCAAGCCAATCAAAGCCGGCGGGTAGGGCGGGTAAACCCGCGTAGAACCCAATCAACCGGTGCAAGCAACCTAAGAACTCTTCACAATTTATTGAAGATGCTCTTAAAACATTTTCTCTATACTAGGTCCATTTTGTTTGGTTTAGTTTAATTAGTTTAATTTTGAGTTATACCAATAGCACTAAAAGTTTAATTATGATTTTGTTCATTGTAGAAGAATTACCGACTAGAAGTTCAAAAACCAGCTCTGACAACAACCATATTGTCATGATTGCTGCCATCACTTCTGGTATTTCTGTAGGGCTAATCACTTTATTGACACTCCTTTACATAAAGAGGAACAAGAGGCGACGATTGCTGAGATCAATTACACGTAGGACAGGTAATTTCTCCCTGAAGAGGAAAAAGAGGCGACGATTGTTGAGATCTAATGCATTTAAAACAGGTAATTTTGAATTTGTAAGTCAAACACCTTACATTATAATTCTAAATTCATAAAGCATCGTTTTGTTAAATACATGATATATAACTAAAGTTGGAGGCAAACATATTATAGAAAACATTAATAAATGAGAGAATAAATCTCAATTGTTAGATGATGATTTGATCTAAAAGGATGACATTGATGACATTAAAACTTCTTTTAAACTTAAAAAGATTATCCTATTAAACCTTAACTGTACAAAATAAGAATAAAATTCGACTCAAACATATTATAAAAAAACGAGCAATTTATTATTGTTAATATGGTATTCATATTGTTATGTATTTTCATAAAAAACTGTATTCTCATATTCAGAATTTTTTACTACGCTCATTCGAACTCTGCTATATATAAGATAATTTTAACACAAAAGATTTCCATCAAAAAATTCAGATTACTCCAAAAAAAATATTTAAAATAAAATATAATTCTAACAAAAATTCCTTATAAAACTTGAATTTAGAGATATAATGGTTGACTTTTTTAAACTCTAAATACTACGACACCATGATTCATATATGAATCTATATTAGGTTCCAAAAAAGAACTAATGGTGAAACTAATTTTAATTAGGTTCCAAAGAAAGAAGCGATAGTGAAATTGTGCTGGATGAACTCGATCTACCGTTGTTTGATTTTAGGACATTGGCTACGGCCACAAACAACTTCTCAAATGCAAACGAACTTGGTAAAGGTGGGTTTGGATGTGTTTATAAGGTAAAATATCGTACCATACAGATAATTTAAGTTATCATATTATAAAGACGAATAAAAAAATATCGGTTATATTGTTGGTGATGATATTAGGGTACATTACCCGGAGGGGAAGTCATTGCTGTAAAAAGACTCTCAAGAGTTTCAGATCAAGGGATTGAGGAACTTACAAATGAGGTTCGGTTAATTGCAAAACTCCAACATAGAAACCTTGTTCGGCTATTAGGTTGTTGTATTGAAGTTGAAGAGAAGTTGTTAATTTACGAGTTCATGGAAAACAAAAGTCTTGATACGTTTCTTTTTGGTAAATTAATTTCTTGTAAACTTCAGTTTTTTTTTTTTTTAATATTTTGACATGTAAATATTGCTGAAATTTAACACGTTTTCTAAATTCGTTATAGACAAAGAGAAAAACATGGAGCTCAGTTGGCAACTACGACTTGATATTATACTTGGGATCACTCGAGGTCTTCTCTATCTTCATCAAGATTCAAGACTTAAAATTATTCATCGAGATCTAAAAGCAAGTAATATTTTGCTTGATGAGAAAATGAACCCGAAGATATCAGATTTTGGTATGGCGCGAATTTTTGGGAGCGATCAAATCGAAGCAAGAACAAAGAAAGTGGTTGGAACATAGTAAGTATCGTATTGTTGTTCTTTATGCATTCTATAGTTATGATATCACGTAGCTTACTAGACAAGTTTCTTTTTTCTAAAAGAATTATTATAGTGGTTACATGTCACCAGAATACGCAATGAATGGGCATTTCTCGACAAAGTCAGATATCTTTAGTTTTGGGGTTTTGGTTCTCGAGATAGTAAGTGGCCAAAAGAACAGAGGATCGTCATACACAAGTAGCGAACTTAACCTCCTTGGACATGTAAGTAGCCAAGGTGTTGGAAATCATATTTTCAAAATTATTTTTCAGTATAATTGTTTCTCTTGTACAAGCAACCGTATACATTTTGAATATGTTTTGAAGGAACCGATGTAGTCTAGGACCTATTTCTGACTATCTCTACTTACTAGTAAATGCATATTGCATTTGTGTCTCTATATTTTAATTGTCACAATTTTAACCTAAGAGACAATTTTTCAGACATGGACATTATGGAAAGATGGCAACACTTTTAAACTAGTGGATGAATCTGTTCGATCCAAATTTGTGAAAGATGAAGCACTAAAATGCATACAAATAGGATTGTTATGTGTTCAAGAACATAAAGAAGATAGACCTTGTATGTCAGAGGTGTTGTGGATGTTGAACAGTGAAACTGCTCAACTGCCACTACCAAAATATCCTGGATTCTTTATTGGAAAAAGAAAAACCGAAGTTGAGTCTTCAACCAAACCAGATGATTTCATGAGTGTAAATGAAGTCACAATCACCATGCTAGATGATAGGTAGTCGAAACAAGGTTAACTACCGTTGTTGAATTGGCCTAGAAATTGGGAATTTTGGAAATACGGATCGGGGGTTGGATTTTGGACACCAACCACCATCTCAAGACATGTGATGGTTGTCATCGGTGTGGTCCCTTTTCATTGTAAATGGTACATGTTTTCTCTTTTCTGTAATTAACCTTTTACATGATATTGTATATACATTATGTAATTTATTGGGTTGGATATTTTTCTTAGTAGTGAATATTAATGATTGATGTAGTTGTTTCCATCTATTTATATGTTATCTTTAAAAGGTTAAATGTCACAACAAATGTAACGTCCCAGAACCAGATAATCTTATGTGTATTATTTTTATGTTTTTATTTATTTAGTTATTTATTTTAGAAGTTGGACTAGTTAATTAAAATAAAAGAGTTAGAGTTGGGCTTGGAATAAACATAGAATGGAAGGAAAAGCCCGACCCGATTGTATATATATATACCTTAACCCTTTCTCTTTACCTCATTATTCACTTTAATTTTCTTGGAGAGGAAGTAATAGAGAGAGAGAGAAACCGAGAGAGAGGAGAGAGTTATCGAGCAAGAGAGAGATTGATCGAGGGCTTAGGATCTTGGTTGTTTCGTTGCGGATCGCGTAAGGTAAGGTTTCTCTTTCCGTTGTCATTCGATTTTATCGTAAGTTAGGTTGATATAACTCGTTGATCGCGCCGTTAAAACGATCGTGTAGTGTAGTTCATGCATAGGACTGAGTATTGTCGAATCCTTGCTTTAAAAATCGTTTAGGGTTAGGCTATAATCGAAAACCTCGAAAAGAAAACGTGTTTGGAGCTGTTGTGGCTCGAACCAGTACCGGCGCGGGTACTGGCGCGAGCCAAAGTCGCGCGGAGCGATTTTCTGGGCAGAAGCAGGTACGCCGGCGACTTCCCAAGTCGCCGGGAGGTCGCCCGGTGGGGGTTTTTGTGCGCAAGCGGTGTGGTGGCGCGACTTCAGCCCGCGGCAGAGGTCGCTTGAGGCTGTTTACAGGCTGATGCGATTTTTGTTGCGGGTTAGGTCGCACCAGATCATTCCGTCGCCCGAAACCTCGCTTTCCGGGTTCGTCTTAGCCTGTTTTGTCACGTTAGCTAGGGAGGGTTTCGTAAACACGTATGTGGGTGTTGTTTGGGATTATTTAAGAGTAGAACGTAGGAGTAATTTGGTGAATTAAATTGCAGATCGTTGTGTGGTTTGATCTTGTATCCGGAACACTTGTTTTACGCGTGCTTATCGTGATTCAAGGTGAGTGGGTTACGTATCCTATATTGTGGCATGTAAGTATGTGTGTATGTGTATATGATAGTTGTTGAGATAGCCGGATCGTGATACGGTTCGAAGGGCGAGCAATCGCTAAGGTCGGTCGTGCGGCGACTCGGTGAGTGGGCAACCACTAAGGTCGGTACTGCGGGGCGGTCCGATGAACGGGAAACCGTTAAGTTGTGACAGTTGTGTATATATGTATATATGTATTTATATGTGGTGATATAGTGTATGTTTATCTGCTCACTAAGCGGTTGTGCTTACCCCACGTATTATTTCTTTTTTTTAGGTACTAGCTCGAGCGTGGATAAGGGCAAGGCTCCGGCTTGACTGGTTCCGGCGAGAGAGTTTCCGATCCTAGTTGATTCAGTTATTGAACTTAGTTTTCTTTTTGGGATTTCTTTAAATTGACGTAATAGTTTTTAAAGTGAATGGTTTTTAAATGAAATTGTTAGTTTTAAATTTTTTTTTTGGGCTTTACAACTTGGTATCAGAGCCGAGGTTTAAGTGAACCAGCATGCACACTGGTGGGTGTGTGTGTGGGTGGACTTAAACTAGGCGATTTTGGGGAAAAATAAGATCGGAAAGGCTAGCGGAACCGTCGAGACGGAGGTGAGCAATAAACGTATTATTGTTATACATATATATATATGCACGTATGAAGTAAAAATTTATATTTATGTGTAGTTGCATGCGAGTAGATGCTATTATGTGGATACCCTCACTTATGTGTAGTTACATGCGAGTAGATGCTATTATGATATGTATGTTGAGGTTGTTTTATGTGCAAATACCTGCATAGTCGATAGGTTAAGGCCCAGTTAGGACGGTATCAAACCCAAACGAATACACCATGGTCTGTTGAGGACGGGTCATCGGGCATGTTCTTGTTTGATTGTTGCCCGGTGGTTTTGAATCAACTGCCATGCAGGGATGGTTATAGTAATACGGCGCCAATAATAGTGTTACTATAAACTCCGTGTAGTGTTGGATCTGATTAAGTTCTGGGGACTTTAACATATTGATGACGGTAGGGACGAGCATATGTGTTGAAGTCAATGTTTGCATGTGGTTAGTTGCTAAGTGTGGTACCTAAGTGTGTTGGGTGAGCTAGTTATAGGATGATATGCGCGTTATAACTAGAAATAGGTACCAGCATGAGCACTAATAGAATAGGAATGCGGTTAGATGAACTGCCTTATGTGATTGTAAACTAAAATGCCTCGAAAACTTCAGAATGGTGGTAACTAGGCAAACACCTGAAGGGAGCGGAGCTGATCAGACGGACCAGCTTGCCGCGCGGATCACGGAGACACTGCAGTCGATCCTGCCCGGACTTTTTGACCAGATGAGAGAGGAGATGATTCAGACTATAGACCAGCGCATCGATGTAGCGCTTGCGGCACGCAGTACTGGGTCTGGGAGCACTGCACAGTCTCAGGTCCGGACCGTCACATATAAGGACTTCATGATGTGCCAGCCGCCGTTTTTCGAGGGGCAAAAGGACCCCGTTGCTTGTTACCGTTGGTACTCGGCGGTGGAAGGGGCTTTCCGCAAAAGCGGATGCCCGGCGGGCTCGAAGGTGATATTCGCAGTGAATCTGTTACGGAATGCGGCTAAGGACTGGTGGGATCTGGTCCTCAGGAGGCTTTCAGAGGCCCAGGTTACTGCCTTGACCTGGGAGGAGTTCAAGGTTATGATGGATGAGGAGTTCGCGCCTAGCATCGAGCGGGAACGTTTAGCAGCGGAGTTCCTGAACATGACTCAGACGACCGAGTCGGTGAACGAGATCACCGCAAAATTTCTGGAGAAGCTACTGTTCGTGCCAGGCTATGCGAACGACGAGTCCTTGAAGAAGGCTCGTTACTTGGGGGTCCTGAAGACAGACATCAGAGGGGTAGTGTCGACAAAGAGATGCCAGACCTTTAGCGAGATGGTAGATACAGCGAGGGCACAAGAGTTACATCTGGAGGAGGTTCAGCGCGGGAAGCGCAAGGCAGATGATCAATCGGCGCCAACCAAGCGGCTCAAGGGGACGAGGAGCGAGACCCGAAGTGGATCGGCAGCGGTTTGCGCCAAGTGCGGGCGGAACCACAAGGGGGAGTGTAGGGCTGGGGAAACGGTGTGTTACAAGTGCGGCAACCCGGGCCATTTTAGCCGCAACTGCAAATCAACGGTGAAGACCTGCTTCCGTTGTTTCAAGCCGGGCCATATTCAGAGCGACTGTCCTCAGATGAAAGGCACACCGGCTTTACCTACAGCTTCCGCGCCGCTCCTGATTACCGATGGTACCGTCAAGGGGAAGAGTGGAACCTCTTCTGGTCGTGGGCGAGCTTTTCAGATGACCGCCGAGGAGGCTCAAGCGGCACCGGATGTGATCACAGGTACCCCCTAGTTACGTTATGTCATTTATAAACTGTGTTAGACTGCTTACACCAATTCTTTTATGCTTATCCAATCATGCATGAACCAGGCATATTCTCTGTAAATGAAAAACCTGCATTAGTACTTTTCGACACAGGGGCCACGTGGTCCTATGTGTCGCATAGGTTCTGTAAGGACTTCCAGTTAGAGCGAGGCAAGTTGGATAAGCCCTTAGCGATTGACGTAGCTGCGGAGGAGGTACAAGTAGTCGAGGACGTGTTCCGAGGGTGCGTCATAGATATTTTTGGCGTGCAGTTCAGCATCAACCTCATACCCATCCCCATGAATGGGGTTGACGTAGTAGCAGGAATTGATTGGATGTATCAGAATCATGCGACGACTGATGTAGCAGGACAGCTGGTGCGTATCCAGAACCCAAGTGGGGGAGAACTGGTGGTGTACGGCAAAGGCAGTAGAATGAACACTTTGTTCTGCTCGGTTGAGAAGGCGCGGAAATACATCCAGCAAGGGTGCTCAGGTTTCTTGGCTTACACGGTGAGTGAGCAAGCGGAGGGGGGAAAACCAACGGTAGCTGATGTACCGGTAGTTAGCGAGTTTCCAGATGTGTTTCCGGAGGACTTACCTGGCCTTCCACCCGATAGGCAGGTAGAGTTTGGTATCGATTTGGTGCCCGGAGCAGCTCCGATCGCACGAGCTCCTTATCGATTAGCGCCACCAGAGCTTCAGGAATTGTCGAATCAGTTGCAAGAACTCTCGGGGAAGGGGTTTATCCGCCCGAGTAGTTCACCGTGGGGAGCGCCTATCTTGTTCGTGAAAAAGAAGGACGGTAGTCACCGTATGTGCATAGACTACCGAGGGCTCAACAAGTTAACCATCAAGAATAGGTATCCCCTGCCTAGGATTGATGACTTGTTTGACCAGCTTCAGGGAGCGTCGTGGTTTTCTAAGATCGATCTTCGGTCGGGGTATCACCAGTTGAAGGTGAAGGAAGCGGACATTCCCAAGACCGCTTTCCGAACCCGTTACGGCCATTTTGAGTTTTTGGTGATGCCGTTCGGTCTTACCAACGCTCCAGCCGCTTTCATGGACCTAATGAATCGGGTCTGTCGACCGATGCTCGATCGGTCCGTGATTGTGTTTATCGATGATATCCTCGTCTACTCAAAGTCGAAGGAGGATCATGTTGTGCATCTACGAGAAGTGCTTGAGGTACTGAGGAGGGAACGTCTCTACGCCAAGTTTTCGAAGTGCGCCTTCTGGTTACAAGAAGTTCAGTTTCTGGGCCACATTGTGAACCGGGAAGGCATCAAGGTAGATCTGGCAAAGATCGAAGCGGTAATGAACTGGGAGACTCCGAAGACGCCAACCGAGATCCGGAGTTTTCTAGGATTAGCCGGCTACTACAGACGGTTCATCAAGAATTTCTCCAGGATCGCGGTGCCTTTAACGCGACTGACGAAGAAGAGCGTGACGTACGAGTGGGGTCCCGAGCAAGAGGAAGCGTTCGAGACCTTGAGGAAGAAATTGTGCGAGGCGCCAGTTCTGACACTGCCGGAAGGGGTGGAAGACATGGCGGTCTATTGTGACGCGTCGTACCTTGGCCTAGGGTGTGTTTTGATGCAAAGGGGTCGGGTAATAGCTTATGCGTCAAGACAGCTGAAGCCGCATGAGGCTAATTACCCCACGCATGACCTCGAGCTTGCGGCAGTGGTATTCGCCCTTAAGATTTGGAGGAACTACCTGTACGGGGTGAAGTGCACCATTTATACGGACCACCGCAGCCTGAGGTATTTCTTGGAGCAGCCGCACCTGAATATGCGGCAACGGCGATGGTTGGATGTGGTTAAAGACTACGACTGCGAGATACTTTACCACCCGGGTAAAGCGAACGTGGTTGCGGATGCATTGAGCAGGAAGTCGTCGCCTTTATCTCTGCGAGTTTCGCATCTGAAGATGGCCGTGACTACTTCGTTTCTGGAGTTGGTTCGTCAGGCGCAAGAAGAGGCGAGTCGGGAAGAGAACCTGAATAAGGAGCGGATTCGGGGTCAGCTGTCCTCTTTGGTGAGAGATAGTCGGGGACTGTTGACCAAGTTTGACCGTGTGTGGATTCCTCGTGCGGGTACAGCTCGGCAGACCTTACTAGAGGAAGCACACAAGTCCAAATTCTCGATTCACCCGGGAGCTACCAAGATGTATCGGGATTTGCGGACCGATTATTGGTGGCCGGGAATGAAACGGGATGTAGCACGACACGTAGAGATGTGTTTGACCTGTCTGAGAGTGAAAGCGGAGCATCAGAAGCCTCATGGCAAGCTTCAGCCGTTAGAGATTCCGGAATGGAAGTGGGAGAACATCACTATGGATCTGATCACCAAGCTTCCGAAGACTCCTCGGAAGTTTGATGCGATTTGGGTAATAGTGGATCGGCTGACTAAGAGCGCCCACTTCCTAGCTATTCGCGAGAGTTCGACGGCGGAACAGTTAGCGGAGATTTACGTGAAGGAGATAGTCTCGAGGCACGGGGTGCCAGTGTCTATTATCTCGGATAGGGATGTGCGTTTCACTTCTCGATTTTGGGAGAGGTTTCACTCGGAGTTGGGTACTAGGTTGCATTTCAGCACCGCGTACCACCCACAGACTGACGGTCAGAGTGAACGCACGATCCAGACCTTGGAGGACATGCTTCGAGCTTGTGTGTTAGACTTTGGTGGCAGCTGGGATTCATACCTACCGTTGGCGGAATTCTCGTATAATAATAGCTATCACTCAAGCATTCAGATGCCGCCTTACGAGATGCTGTACGGACGGAGATGCCGAACCCCTATCTGTTGGGGTGAGGTTGGTCATCGTGTTCTCGGGAGTACCGAGGTGGTTCAAAAAACCACGGAGGATATCCAGAAGATCCGGGAGCGGTTGCGAACGGCTCAGAGTCGGCAAAAGAGTTATGCCGATCGGCGAAGGTCGGATTTGGAGTTCCAGGTGGGTGACCGGGTTTTGCTGAAGGTCTCACCTTGGAAAGGAGTGATCTGATTCCGTAAGAGGGGCAAGCTTGGTCCCCGCTACATCGGACCGTTCACCGTTCTCGCACGAGTTGGGAAGGTGGCCTACCGGTTGGAATTACCGGAGGTGTTGGGGCAGATCCACGACACCTTCCACGTGTCTCAGTTACGTAAGTGCTTGGCGGACGAATCCGCGCACATTTCGATAGATGACATTCAGGTGGATGAGGGTCTGAATTATGTCGAGAGGCCGGTGGCAGTGCTAGATCGGCAGGTTAAACGTTTGCGGAACAAGGACATCGGGGTCGTTAAGGTGCAGTGGCAGCATCGAAAGGGTTCCGAGTGGACCTGGGAGCCGGAAGCTGAGATGCGAGAGCATCACCCGGAGCTTTTCTCCGTTTGATTTCGGGGACGAAATCTTGGTAAGTGGGGGAGAGTTGTAACGTCCCAGAACCAGATAATCTTATGTGTATTATTTTTATGTTTTTATTTATTTAGTTATTTATTTTAGAAGTTGGACTAGTTAATTAAAATAAAAGAGTTAGAGTTGGGCTTGGAATAAACATAGAATGGAAGGAAAAGCCCGACCCGATTGTATATATATATATACCTTAACCCTCTCTCTTTACCTCATTATTCACTTTAATTTTCTTGGAGAGGAAGTAATAGAGAGAGAGAGAAACCGAGAGAGAGGAGAGAGTTATCGAGCAAGAGAGAGATTGATCGAGGGCTTAGGATCTTGGTTGTTTCGTTGCGGATCGCGTAAGGTAAGGTTTCTCTTTCCGTTGTCATTCGATTTTATCGTAAGTTAGGTTGATATAACTCGTTGATCGCGCCGTTAAAACGATCGTGTAGTGTAGTTCATGCATAGGACTGAGTATTGTCGAATCCTTGCTTTAAAAATCGTTTAGGGTTAGGCTATAATCGAAAACCTCGAAAAGAAAACGTGTTTGGAGCTGTTGTGGCTCGAACCAGTACCGGCGCGGGTACTGGCGCGAGCCAAAGTCGCGCGGAGCGATTTTCTGGGCAGAAGCAGGTACGCCGGCGACTTCCCAAGTCGCCGGGAGGTCGCCCGGTGGGGGTTTTTGTGCGCAAGCGGTGTGGTGGCGCGACTTCAGCCCGCGGCAGAGGTCGCTTGAGGCTGTTTACAGGCTGATGCGATTTTTGTTGCGGGTTAGGTCGCACCAGATCATTCCGTCGCCCGAAACCTCGCTTTCCGGGTTCGTCTTAGCCTGTTTTGTCACGTTAGCTAGGGAGGGTTTCGTAAACACGTATGTGGGTGTCGTTTGGGATTATTTAAGAGTAGAACGTAGGAGTAACTTGGTGAATTAAATTGCAGATCGTTGTGTGGTTTGATCTTGTATCCGGAACACTTGTTTTACGCGTGCTTATCGTGATTCAAGGTGAGTGGGTTACGTATCCTATATTGTGGCATGTAAGTATGTGTGTATGTGTATATGATAGTTGTTGAGATAGCCGGATCGTGATACGGTTCGAAGGGCGAGCAATCGCTAAGGCCGGTCGTGCGGCGACTCGGTGAGTGGGCAACCACTAAGGTCGGTACTGCGGGGCGGTCCGATGAACGGGAAACCGTTAAGTTGTGACAGTTGTGTATATATGTATATATGTATTTATATGTGGTGATATAGTGTATGTTTATCTGCTCACTAAGCGGTTGTGCTTACCCCACGTATTATTTCTTTTTTTTAGGTACTAGCTCGAGCGTGGATAAGGGCAAGGCTCCGGCTTGACGGGTTCCGGCGAGAGAGTTTCCGATCCTAGTTGATTCAGTTATTGAACTTAGTTTTCTTTTTGGGATTTCTTTAAATTGACGTAATAGTTTTTAAAGTGAATGGTTTTTAAATGAAATTGTTAGTTTTAAATTTTTTTTTTGGGCTTTACAACAAAACCCGTAAATAAGTGGAAGGTTGACAAAGGTGTATTATATATTATTCAATTTTTTATAAATCGTTTTATTAGAAGAAAACAAATTTGAGTTATTATTTTAATAATTTGATTTTGTAATCATATTTAAAAAATGGGAAAATCTAAAAAAACCATAACAAACAATTATCTTTTGAACAATTAAGTTCTTTAACTATTTTTTGAGTGAAAGAATTGTTAAAACTTTTTTTATTTTGAATAATTAATGGTCTTGATATGGTAGCTCTGGAATCAACTACAAGTGAAGTGGCAACTCACAACTCAAGCGAGCCAAGTTCCAGCCGAACTCAGGTGACACCTAAGTGGCTCTATAACTATGTAGTTAGTCAAGGTAGCAAGTGTGGCCTTTGGTTTAGTAGTTGTGGTAGTTTTACATTATGAGTGGCTAATCCTAATTGTAGGAAAGAGGTCATGTCTGGAAACCAACTTATGTTTCTTCTCCTTCCTATTAGTTCTAGGGTTGTCATTCACTTAAAGAGAGTAAACTTAAGATGGTATAATGATTGGTGCTCTCATTGAGAGTTATATTCATGGCAAAGGAGGAAGCGATGCGTTTATTCGTCAAGGAGCAACTTGACACATTGACACGCAAAATCGATGACTTGTCATAAGAACCTCATACAAATTGTGCACACGACAATCCACCGTTTCAGGGCAAGACGGGAGGAGTAATCAGATCCATGTGTAAATTTAAATCTTAATCATCCAAATCAAAGGGATACTTTAGCTACCACAATTATATCTTATCATTAGTTTTCCATTTTGATCATATTTATTTTCTACCTACCAATATTGAAAATTTTAATCTTAATCATCCAAATCAAAGGGGCACTTTGGCTACCTACCACAATTAAGTAATAAGTTACACTTACAATTTTTTTGGTTTTACACTATCAAGATTTTTTTTAATTATTTATTTTTTAATTTATCTTTTTGAACGACAAGTTAACACAGGCCATACGTCAATTTGTACTGCATAGAGCAAAAAATGATGGTTGAACAAACTTTTATATGAGAAACATAGACATATACATGTAGTAACCAAGTCTTTAAAAACAAGGTAAATTCTATCCCTGTCTCCTTATAAGGAGGTGTGGGTAGGCGGTGGGAGTGCACTGGTAGAACGTAGAACCCAAAGATGGAACCCACATGATTTATGTGAGTAAAGGGGTAGGAATAGCAACCCTTCTTAAAAAATCCATCAAATGCTACTGTATCAATAAAAATGAGTACGTTGTATCAATAAAAATGAGTACGTTTTATCAACGACTCTGGAAAGACAACAAATTAAACAATTGCAAAAGTTTATTTTAAAAAATGTAACTAAAAAAGGAGAGGAAGAAAAGCAAAATACCAAAAATCTTTAATTATTCAAAAGTCTTTGCACAAGTTTGACGAATTGAAACACATATCTTTGGATATATATTTAAGGGCAAATTGTCGAAAAATGTAACATATATACCAAAAAATCCAATCAAGGTAACATATAATTTTTTTTTTTGCCAAAAAAGGATTATACATTCAATTTTGTTAAAAATAAGGTAACAAAAACCGATAACCCGAACAATAGGTTACCCCCTTCCTTTTCTCTCACCCTCACTCCCTCACTCTATCTTATCTCTTTCTCATTAAGACTTCCACCACCATCTCTCTCTATCTATCTCCCACCACCACCACCACCACCACCACTACCAACCCCACCACCACCACCATCCCCACCCCCACCACCATCATCCCCACCACCACCAACCCTACCAACCCCACCACCCCCACTACCACCCACCACCTACACCACCACCATCCCACCACCACCATTTATTTTATAAACAAACTTATTTTAAACCACTAAAAATTATAAAACAAATACACTAAAATCAGGCCGGCTTAACTAGGCCTGGGCTTGGGCCTTGCTTTAACCGTTCCCCGGCTTAACCGGGCCTTGTTTTTTGTTAAAATCTGTAACCGGGCCGGGCCTGACGGGCCTTAACCGGGTTTTGCCAGGCTTTAAAGAACCGTGCTTATTTCGGTCCCGGACTCAGTTAATTGTCCGTAACCGGTCGAATCGAGCTTATTTGACCATCTTTATTTCCAAATACCCTTAGCCAATAAAACATATTATATCTCCACACCATATCACAATCCATCAAATAAATAAAAACCTTCTTTTTCTTTTTATAAGATAATAAAATTTAAACATATCACTTTCTTCGTTTCTTACTTTCTCTCACCGATTTATAAATTATTCAAAAACTAAATCAAACTAAAACTTAAAAACTCAAAATCTTTTAAAAAGCAGTAAATTATAGATTTCGTCTTTTAAAGTTTGTCAAATGTTACACATTTAATCTTTACAGTCATTTATTACAAAATAAACTTTTAAGTATGCATTTTGTTATATTTTATTCCGCACGTTAACGATCATCCATTAATCCCTTAAATGAAACGTCAAAATGACCATTATGCCCTTGTAAGTCAATTATATATTTTTTTTACTTGAATATAACAACGATGTAAAACAGACAGTAGCTGCATCATATACCTATTTTTGATTGTAAACATATAGTTAAACACCCACCACAATATCCATGAAATCCGTCATACTAACATTTTGTATGACAATATATGTACAAACTTATGTTTCATATAAATTCATCTTACTATTCATGACAAAATCTATCACATTTTATAGCCGGTACGAAACCCAATCTGTTAATAACTAGTATAAAACAGAAAACAACAAATTAAATTTATAAAATATTCAATACTAAGAATATGAAGAAAATTTCCATGGAAACCATAAAGAAAATTCAAATCCAAGAAAAACCACAAAGTGAATAGTTTTTGTGTGAAAATCAAGATTAATGAAAACCTTCCATATCCATGGCGGAATCATCATCTTCTTCATTCCTTTTCTTTGTGTAGCCATTGATATCATCACTCCCACACAACCACTCGCAATCAATCAAACCCTAATCTCATTTGGTCAAGTTTTCGAGTTGGGTTTCTTCAATTTAACCAACAATAAGTTCTATCTTGGAATTTGGTACCGCGAAATCGAACCGAAAACGATCGTTTGGGTAGCTAATCGAGACGCCCCCGTTAATTCATCGTTCGCAAAACTAACGATCGGCAACGATGGCAACATAAACCTCGTGGACCGATCCGAGACAGCAATCTGGTCGTCGAACCACTCCGTAGCACCACCGGCGACCAACATGGTGGCGCAGCTTCTTGACTCCGGTAACTTCGTCCTTCGTCGCGAAAATAACGACGACCCGGAGAATTACGTCTGGCAGAGCTTCGATTATCCGACGGACACTCTATTATCTGGGATGAAACTTGGGTGGAACCGTAAAACCGGAATCAATCGGTTCCTAAAATCATGGAAGTCCGACAACGATCCGGGTTCCGGCGATTACTCGTTTGGAATTAATCTCAACGGATACCCGGAGCTTGTTCTTTGGAACAAGGAGATGGTTACGTTTCGGACCGGGGCGTGGAACGGGGTAACATTTAGCGGTATGCCGGAGATGAAGCGGGCGAGATTAGTCGACTTCGAGTTTCAGATATCCTCTGAGGAGATTTATTATTCGTATAAAATGGTGAACAGTTCCGTGTATTCGAGAGTTCTCTTAAGTCCGGTCGGCAGCTCTCGACGATACGTTTGGACAGAGACTACTAAGACGTGGAATTTATACTGGAAATTCCCACGAGAGCTATGCGATCATTACGGCCAATGTGGGTCGTTTGGCGTTTGCGATATGAACAGTATTCCGATATGCAATTGTTTGAACGGGTTTCGACCTATAGACGGATATGCTCGCTCTAATCTACAAAACGGGTCAAACGGGTGTGTTCGGAGCTCCAAAATGGATTGTGGGTCGGACGGGTTTTTAGCGTTGAAGAATGTTAAATTGCCGGATGGTTCGAAAGCATTCATTGATTCGGCTATGAATTTGACTCAATGTGGTGAGATTTGCAGAAGGAATTGTTCTTGTACGGCTTATGCTAACATGGATGTTACTCGGGTCGGTTCGGGTTGTGTTTATTGGGTTGTGGACCTTATGGATATGAAGAAGTATAGTGAGGACCAAGGTGCTGGACAAGATCTTTATGTTAGAGTTGCAGCTTCTGATCTAGGTATGTTTTTAAGATTAATTTACTTGTTTAGGATAAAGGCCATGTTACATAGGTGTCAACGAGCTGAACTAAGTCAAATAGTGGGTATTCGAGCTCTACTCGAAAAATTTATAACAGGGTCGAGCTCGAATAAAATTTTCTAAGTAGGGCTCGAGATCAACTATTTTTGAATTATTGAGTTCGAGATCGATGCTCGTTTATGGGTTCGAACCCGTGATGGGCTTTTCCGACGGGTATCTGGTGAATCGCCTGCTGAGAGATCCGCTGTCGAAGATCGACACTTCTGACGGATATCAGGCGGATTCACCATTTCCGGTGGACATATTCGTCGGTATATTTTTCCAGTTTTCTTTAAGATACTCATCTAACCAAGCAATCTTAATCGGATTAATTAACGTTCCTGCTGAAAATCCGCCAGAAACATCCGTCAGTAATAGTCCTTTGTTTAGTAGTGGGGTTTCTTGTCTTTTAGCTCGAGATTGATAATTTTATATATTTTTATGGTATTGCTTTATGAATATATGAAAATATTTAGGTTCGTAAAAATGAATCCCTGATTTCCTTCGCTCGACTCAATTAGGCTTGAAAGATGTATTGGGTTCTAGAACGAGCCGAGTGTAACATTGGTGTCATGAGGTTCAGTTCATTAAGCTAATGAGTTCCATTTTCTGTTTGAGATTGACGCCACCTTGACAATCGTTAAACTCGAGCTCGAGTAGCTCGTTAAACACTCAAATCATTTCCACCCTTAGGTCTGCATATATTTATTTCAGCCTTCAAATTCTACATCAGGATGGTTTACAAACTCAACATGTAGAACAATTGGTTCTAGGATAATAACTTATTTGGGGTGTGGGTTTCTTAAGGGCCCTAAAGGCGGCCGTCTAGCTAGTGGATCATTCTGTATCTGATTTACTCTTATTTGATGTTCTTGGGTCAGGGTTGCTATCAGGGACGGAAGTTAGATAATTTTTAAACGGTGATATTAAATAATTAAGTTTTTTGTTGATTTTAAAAGATTCTTTTTCTCGATTTTTTGGTTGATTTTGATGAACTTTTTTGGTTTTTTTATTAAACCGAGAGATTTTTTGGGTTGTTTGATTGACTGCGAGAGAATTTTTTGGTTTTTAGTTGATAATTTGAGAGAATTTTTAGGTTTTTTAGTTAATTTGAATTGAAAATTTCAGTTTTTTTATTGATTTCGGGTGATTTTTTTTGGTTTTTTGGTTGATTCCAAGAGAAGTGTTTCGTATTTAGGTGCACACTTGAAGTTTCAAAAACAATACAGTGACACCCTCCAAAATAATACGGTTACACCTTCATAAAATTCCAAAATTTTATTCTTCAGTACATAAATAATAGCATAATACGGTGGTCTGTGCCACCGTGATCTCTACGGCAAGCCTGTCCATGGTTGCTATGGTTGGCTTGAAGTTTTTTTTTTTTTTTTTGTGTGGAAGGCATAGGAACATCGAACCAAAGAACGACTACCACGAACAAACATACACATGCACGGTCGCACGCACACCTCGCCGACGGTATCGGGATCCACGGGCAGCCCACTAATCCGCTGCTGTCTTGGCCTAGCTTATGCTGAACCTAGAGCTCAACCACAGTCTTTGGCTGAGATGGAGGGCAACCCAGTCTATGACTAGACCACCCCAAAAACTGTATACTCCTCATGCCCTTAATTGACTCACACTACTCTTGAAGATGCTCTTAATAATTAAAACATACTAAAATCGGGTCCATAAAGAAACGTATGCATCTGTCGTCCCTTTTTTCTTCATTATTATTCATTTTTTTTATTATATAGAACAGATAATATAATAGAATAATTTAATAATTATTTAAACCATGGAATTCAATTTTTGACTAGTTTTATTTATTTATTCATTCTATCTATCTTTTACCATATTAAAGTATAGTTTATGAAACTTCCTGTGGGAGTAGAGGTAGACTTTTAGGTGGTCGTTGGTTTCCCACAAATAATGTGTTTTTTGACCGTTTTTTTAACATCTATTTTGTAAAACAAATAAACAAAGAGTGCCGACAATTTTTTATTTTAATAGAGTTTTCAAAATAGATATAAAAGTATAAAATTTTTGTATTTAAAAATTTGAAAAGCATCTCTAAAGATTTTAGAGAATTTTATTCGGTTAACAACTTTTCATATATATATAATATATATAGTGGGAGGAAAAATCAAATAAAAACCATTTTTTTTGTAAAAACCCGTAAAAACCAACTAAAAATAATTTTTTTTTACGATTTTTTTTATCAAATACTATGATATTAACTATTGCTACACATATATTTTTTTTCATAAGGTGAATATCATCCATGAAAAAATAAATTTTTTATTCATATTATGAATAGAAAATATGCAGTTTTTTTATTCATATTATGAAACAAATTCATGAATGATATTCACCTTATGAAAAAAAATATATGTGAAACAATATATCAATTCTAACATTTGATGAAAAAAAATCGTAAAAAAAAATATTTTTTAGTCGGTTTTCACGGGTTTTTACAAAAAAAGTGGTTTTTACATGAAGGCTCCTCTATATAGTGGTGGTTTTAAATGTGAACCATTTTTTTATTGTGAACCGTGAGGACGATTTGGTTACAGTGGACGTGATCACGGAGGATTGACGCAATTCATGGGAGGGTAGAGATTATTAAAGGGGAGAGATCGGTCAAGGCCGTCTTTATTGACAGAATGAGTGGCTGAGATTCGTCCTCGTATTCACAATGAAAAAGTGGTTCACATTGAACTTTCTCTCTCTCTCTCTCTCTCTATATATATATATAGATAGATATAGATATATAGAGAGAGAAAAAAAAAGTTCAAATACAAACCACTTTTTGATTGTGAACGTGAGGACAACCCAGAGCGCGACACGTGGCAAAAAATCAGACTGACACGCGCGACTTAATCCCACGACTTAGTGTTATTCATAATGAATAACGCTATATTCATAATGAATAAGGCTAAGTCACGGGCTTTATGCACACAAGTCGCGCGTGTCAGTCTGAATTTTTTGCGACTAAGCTTTATTCATACTGAATAATGCTTTATTCAGTCTGAATAATAGTGTTATTCATTATGAATAAAGCTTAGTCGCAATTCAGACTGACACGTGGCGCGCTCTGGGCTGTCCTCACGTTCACAGCCAAAAAGTGGTTTGTATTTGAACCCACCCCTATATATATAGGGGTGGGTTCAAATGTGAACCACTTTTTGCTTGTGAACGTGAGGACACCCAGAGCGCGACACGTGGCAATCTGAAATCCGCGGGTCAAGGCTTATTCACAACCAAAAAGTGGTTCACATTTGAACTTCTCTCTCTCTCTATATATATATATAATGGTAGGACAAGGTTTTGGGAAGGATTTTATGAGGGTTTTAGATAGGAAAAACTTATATTCATGTATTCAATTACACTTTTCACGTCATCTGTCATATAATTGCTTCTTTAAAAATCTCATTTAAACATGCTTCCAAATCATTTTCTAAATCTTTCTTCTCTAAAAATCGTTTTTCTTGTAGTGTTTGATACAAAAATTGAGGTAAGAATCAAAGTTTTCAGCATCTTCAACATATTCTTCAAAATTGAGAATGAAAATTCAAAATCTCTAAAAAAAATTGCATTCTACTCAAATAGGTTTTTAATTTATGTTCTTGAAATAATTATGCACGTACTTTCTCTCTCATACCTTTTTCATTTTGTAAAAGTTTTGAAGAACATGTTAGAGAAATGTTATGCCCATATTCTTCATTTTATCTATTTTAGATAATTTGTTAAAGGTGTGCATAAAACATTTAATTGACTTAGGCCATGAGTTATACAACCCAAATTTGCCAAATTTATCCACTATTACATCAGTGCTACATCATTTCTCATCCCTTATCCAAAATTACTCAATACATGTGTTATACCCAACCCAATCTTTACCTACACATTTTATTTTATTAAATAATTATTAAAGAAAAGAAGAGAGAGACAGAGAGAAATGACAGAGAGAAAAGGGGCTGAGGGTGGGGGTGGGGTCCCTTTGCCGATCGGTTTGGCTATCCCAATTTCATTGAAGCCGATATGGGCATAGTGGTGTTCCCGAGCGATCCCGATGAGCTCGATGGTCACTTGAATGGCTCGGGTTGACCATAACGCATAGTCTTATAAGAGCTCTCCACAATTTGTTAAAGATACTCTTAAAGTATTTTATCTATACTAGGCCCGTTTTGTTTAACTTTGAGTTATAACAATTGCAAAAAAAGTTGTAATTATGATTTTGTTCATTGCAGAAGAATTACCAACGTCTAGAAGTTTTAAAAATGGCTCTAGCAACAACAATCATATTGTGATGATTGCCGCCATCACTGTTGGTATTTGTGCAGGGTTAGTCACTCTATCGGTACTCCTTTACCTAAAAAGGAAAAAGAGACAGGGATTGATGAGATCCATTGCATATAGAACAGGTAATTTGACCTTACAAGTCAAAGGCCTTACGCTATAACTCCATATTCAAGAAGCATCATTACTGCTAGTATAGAAAATCTAACCAAAGTTGAAAGCAAATACTTTATATAAAAAAATTGATGAATGTGAAATAAATCTCAACTATCATATGATGATTTGATCGAAAGAATGAGATTAATGACACTAAAACTTCCTTTAACCCTAAAAGGATTACCTTGTTAAACCACAAATATTAAAAGATATAATTAAAATTGGACGCAAAAAAAAATAATAAAAAACGAGCATTTGTTACTTGGGATTACTTCTTCAAAATGTATCCAACTATCCCCAATATACTATTGTGTGTATCAATCTAAAAAAATTCCTTTTGTATATATCGAACTTTATTTTTGAGTCTATTATGTGTATCCAACTATCCCACAATATACTATTGTGTGTATCAAAATACATATAATAGACTCAAAAATAAAGTTTGATATATACAAAAGGAATTTTTTTAGGTTGATACACACAATAGTATATTGGGGATAGTTAGATACATTTTGAAGAAGTAATCCCTTTGTTACTTTTAATATGTTATCTATATTGTTATGTGTTTTCAACAAATTTTCTCGCATTCTCGCATTCTCAATTCTTTTTTTAATATTCTCATCTGAGCTTTGCCCCCTATATAATATAATTCTAATCTATAAAAAGTTTCCACCAAAAACTTTAGATTACACAAAAATGTTTAAAATGGAAACAACATACCTTTTCAACTAAAATATTCTATATAAATCTTGTATTTAGAGACAAAAGGGGTGACTTTTTTAAAGTCAAAATACATCATAACTATAATGCATATGTGGATCTTTAGTAGGTTTAAAAAAAAACTGACTAAAATGAATCCTGATTAGGTTCTAAAGAAAGAACCGATGGTGAAACTGTGATGGATGAATTCGAGCTACCCTTGTTTGATTTTAGGACATTGGCTATTGCCACAAACAACTTCTCGAACGCAAATGAACTTGGTGCAGGTGGGTTTGGGTGTGTTTACAAGGTAAATTACAATACTATGCAAATAATTTAAATTATCATATATACTATAAAGATGCGTAAAATCATAATTGTTGGTGATGATATCAGGGTATATTACCGGGAGGGGAAGTTGTAGCTGTAAAAAGGCTCTCAAGAGTTTCGGATCAAGGGATTGAGGAACTTACAAACGAGGTCCAGTTGATTGCAAAACTCCAACATAGAAACCTTGTTCGGCTATTAGGTTGTTGTATTGAAGTTGACGAGAAGTTGTTAGTTTACGAGTTCATGGAAAACAATAGTCTTGATACGTTTCTTTTTGGTAAATTTCTCGTAAACTTTGATTCTTTTTTTTATGTTTGACATGTGGATATTGTCGAAGTTTAACATGTTTTCTGAAATTGGTTATAGATAAACAGAAAAACATGGAGCTCAATTGGCAATTACGAGTTGATATTATACGTGGGATTGCTCGAGGGCTTCTCTATCTTCATCAAGATTCAAGATTTAAAATCATTCATCGAGATTTGAAAGCAAGCAACATTTTGCTTGATGAGAAAATGAACCCGAAGATATCAGATTTTGGTATGGCGCGAATTTTTGGGAGTGAACAAATCGAAGCTAGAACAAAGAAAGTGGTTGGAACATAGTAAGTGTTGTATTGTTTGTTCTTGAATGCATTCTATAATTTTGATATCATTTACCTTCCTAGGAATGTTTCTTTTTTCCCTGATATTTTTCTAAAAGAATTATTACAGTGGTTACATGTCACCAGAATATGCTATGAATGGGCATTTCTCAACAAAGTCGGATGCTTTTAGTTTCGGGGTCTTGGTTCTCGAGATAGTAAGTGGTCAAAGGAACAGAGGATCATCATATACAAGTAGTGAACTTAACCTCCTTGGACATGTAAGTACCGACAATGATAGATATCATATTCTTAAATTTATTTTTTTGTATAATTATTTTTCAAAATTATTCTTTCGTATACAATTTGAATATGTTTACTAGTAGATATGGCCAAATTGGACACAAACCCAATGAATTGGTTGATGCTGGTTATGGTCCGACAGCACGGGAATAGTTACGCATTTTATGGAATTTCAATGACCTTCCCGACCTAGACCGGTTAAGGTCAATTTTTTAAAAAATAAATAAATTGTAATACAAGTTTTCAAGATTTTACAAAATTTTTAAATTAACTTAAAATTTTCAAAGTTTTTTCTTACCTTTTTTAGGTCTTTTAATGTTTTCTTAGAAAAATAATTCAAGATTTTATCTACTTAAAAATATTATTTAAAGTGTAATTTGATACTAAATTTAAAATATCATGATCATGAAAACATATATTTTTGTGTAAAAGAAAGATTTAAAGGTACGGGTCGACCCCGATACCGGATTTAGGACCCGTGTGATCGGAGCAAGACTGCTAATCGAGCCTAGATTGGTCCTAAAAATTTTGGTTGTGACTTGGGACAGAGACAAACGTACCCAGTATTGGAGGGATTGATCGAGTTTGGGAACTATTTCTGACCATCTCTACTTACTAGATGATTGCATTTATGCATTTATATTTTAAGTTGTCACAATTTTAACCTAAAAGGCAAATTTTCAGACATGGACGTTATGGAAAGAAGGGAAGGCTTTAAAACTAGTGGATGAATCAGTTCGGGGCAAATTTTTTGAAGACGAAGCACTAAGATGCATACAAATAGGACTGTTATGTGTTCAAGAACAAAAAGAAGATAGGCCTTGTATGTCAAAAGTATTGTTGATGTTGAATAGTGAAATTGCTCAACCGCCACAACCGAAATACCCTGGATTCTTTATTGGAAAAACAAATATTGAAGCTGAGTCTTCAAACAAACAATGTGATCTTGCGACTATAAATGAAGTCACAATCACGATGATAGATGGTAGGTAGTCAAAACAAGGGTAGCTACCTGCCAGCGATAAGGAAGTGAATATCCTAAAAGTAAGAACAAACATTTGATTCTGGGCGGGCATCAACCATTTGTCAAGACAGGACACATGAGTGCAATGGTAACGTTCCAAAAGGTGACTTACTATTTTGTGGAATAAATTTACATGCTATTTTCTTTCTTCCAACTTTTTTTTATATTACATAACATGGTATATGTGATTTCTTGGTAGTAATAGATGCGGAAACTTTGATCTACTTTTTTAGAAAATTATATTTATCGGTATATAGTTCTGTTTATTTAGATGTTCTTGTAAGTTCTTTTGGCGACCTTTAACAATGCGACTACCGAGGCTTGGAGTTTCTCCGAAAGTTCCCATCGGATAGATGTCATAACTACGTTTGATGTTTTTTGCTTGGTGTTTGTGATCTAGATACATATATTAGCTTTGATTTGAAATTAAAGTCGAATTGAGCGATCATGACTCATTCATCAAAGATATAACCTTTGCCCTTCGAAGAATTTGAGTTTTGTAGCCGGGATGTAAAAGTCATAATGCCTTCAAGGAATGAACTCACTAGGATCCTCTTGGTGTGACGGTAATATAGTATTAAATGGCTCAAAGGTCTTTGGTTTGTTCTTTTTTGAATCCTAGGGATTTTCCAACCGCTTCGGTAAAATAATATTGAAATTTTGTTCTAGCATAATTTGTGTGTGTGTATATATATATGTATTATTGTTCTCCAAAACTAAATATGAAAAGGAGAAGTTATTTTTATTTTTTATTTGTTCCACCAATGAAATTGAATTATTACTATTATTATTTTATTGAGATGAAAATGATTTTTAAAAATTTACCACAAATGTTTTGTAATAATTATTTTGTAAAAATTTAATCTAAATTTGATACTATAATCAATAGTAAAATATCCAAAATAGAGAACTTGTTAAATGTTAAATGTAATTTTTTAAAGAATTTTTATTTTTATTTCTTCTAGTTTAGAGAAATTATAATAAATTTGTTAGATATGCTCTTTGTTTTGTATTTATATGTTTTTTCATTTTAACGAAATTATACGTATCGAATGGTTTGATACTATAACTAATATGTATTTCTTTATTTTAAAGATGTTTTTTTTTTCGAAAATTCAATTCTATTCTAATAAGAATTGATATGCGATCTTGTTGAACAAAAATCTTGAATAATCATTAGACAAATTACAATCATTTCTAAAAATATTTTCGTTAAAAAATTATAGTGATTTTAATTGCCACTTTTATAATAGAGTTTTTTTAATAGGAAAAGTCTTATTAACTAGTAAGATGCTAGAAAAGAACAATTACATAAAGGAACAAATGAGCATAAGGTTTTGTAACCAACCTAGCTACCCAATTTATCTTTAGCGTACTACTTCTATATATTAGCAACCCAAAAGAAAGAATGAATCACAATATTATCCGATAAAACCACCTTTTTTGGCTTAGTCATCTAAACAAGGTCTCATTTCGATGAGACCAGATGTGTCCATGAGTAGCGGGCGCTCAGGTTGAGAGGCTTCCAACCCGCCGGGCTGGGCGGGCTGCCGGCAGCGGCTTAGGCGGGTTGGGAGCTTGAGCGAGTATGCCACATCGCAATCTTTTGTATGTGTTATGTGGGAGGGTTAGGAAGGTTGGGTGTTAATCAAAGAGGGTTCCAGAGGGTTAATTGAAGGGTTGGATGAAAGTTGATGTGACAGTGGGGTTGGAAGGGTTGGGTACTGATAGCCTAAGTATAACCGCCTCCTGGCAAGAGAGTTACAATTTCTTCAATTACAAAAAAGAACATCCAACCATTCCATCTCGACATTGCTTTTCCAAATTCACTCGGAAAACAAATGATCAACTGATTCAATTTCCAAATCATAAATCGGGCATAAGAGAGAATGAACATCAATACCTCTTTTATCAAGGTTAGTTAGGATCTTATTCAAGCCCAAGTGGCAAGAACATAAAAATTTGCTGACAATTTATTAAAAAGAATGTGGAAAAAGGATCCTTAACCTTAATAAAACACTACATCATGTAACATTTCAATAAGCTAACTTATAGCCAATAAAATTGAAAAATAAGTTAGCCTTATAATTGTAAAACATGACCTAAAACACTTCATAGGCAATCTATTGATGAATGATTTTTATTCCAACAATAGAACACTTCTATCAAATATGTTCCATCTTTATGGGTCGAGCTCGGAGGTATCTATAACACGAGCCATGTGATTGGCTTTTAAATAGCTTTATGAATAGTTTTACTATTCAAGTTTATTTTATGTTAAAACATTTTTATCAAATTATACTATATATCATTTAACAGGAAAGATGAATAGTAAAGTTATAGAGTAACATACAATTTTCGTCTCTGTGGTTTGATATTTATAAAGTTTTTCGTCATTGATCTTTAAAAACTGTTTTTTTTCATTCCCGTGGTTTTCATTTTCATTCCATTTCCATCCCTCCATCCAACTTTGTTAAATTAAGTGGTTAACTCATTCAAAAAATGTTTGATTATGATATATATTTGGTCCTTATAGTAGACCATCTTTATATTTTTTATTCTCAAATTACATAATTTACATTAAAAAATGGGGATACTTATCTGAAAGTGTATCCACCAACCAAAAATGTTTTTTTTGATGTATCAAACTTTATTTTTTTTATTATTGTGTTACAAATGACCGAAGCAACTTGTTATCTCCGACGACCACTATTACGATCATGTTCCGGCGCTCTTCCGATCATTCTTCCGCCCACCGTGGATCTCAGCCACTATTCTAATCACTCTTCCGGTGGCATCGAGACCTTTTCTTTGTCGCTAGTGATCATCTTCGACAACTTGGAAACCACCTAGTGGTTGAAAACCACCGTGATAATGCTGGAGAAGAAGGTTCTGGTGGTTTTGGTTGCGGTGGCGACGATGGCTACAACAGTTCACGATGACGACGGTGGTGGTGGTGTGAACAACGGTGGACGTGGACGGCGGTGGAGTCGACGGGGGTGGTGTGAACGGTGGTAGAGGTAGGCAGCATTGGAGGTCGGAGGTGGTGTGAAAGATGGTTCTTGGCGACGATGGTAGTGGTTGGAGGTCGGAGATGGGCAGTGGGCGGTGTTGGAGGTCGGAGATAGCGGTGGTTTGCCACGGCGATGGTGGTTTTCGGCAGCAGCAATGGTGGTTCTGAGTTGGGGGTGGTGATGTTTACCGGTTTAGCAGGTTACAAGTCATTTTGTATCACAATAACTAAAAAAATATAGTTTGATACATTAAAAAACATTTTTGATAGGTGGATACACATAATAGCTTTTTGGGTATAGGTTGATACATTTTGGAGAAGTCTCCCCTTAAAAAATTTATTGTTTTACAAATAAAATATATAAAGAGTGGTATACATAAATGATATACTTACATACAATACCGACCACAAGGTGTCAAGAAACCGCTTTTCTTATATCGACCGTTAGATCAAGATTAATATTTAATCCCAATAGCTTAAATTACTTATTTTACAGTTACCATCAAAGGCAAGATTCAAAACCCGCTTTACCTATGTTTATGCCGCCCCTTCCTTTCCCTCTTCTTTTATGAGATATTTAGGTATATAACCTTAAATGACATTTTAAAAGAAATCTATGACCTTCTAATGAGTATAAATCCATTTTTCCTTATTAGGGATGCCATGAATTTAATCAAAAACACTTTTAAGGTCAAATCCCTAAATAACCCCTTAGTTTCCCCATCTACAACCCAATCATCTTCAACTCCTTCATAGGTTTCTAAACTCCGACGATCCACACATGGCCATGCTCCTTTCATCAAAGCTTTTCCCTATAAATATATGCAAACCGATAGAACTTCATTGGCTCTTGGGGTTTGAAACCCGTCCATTCTTCGGATCTCTCTTTCTATAACCATGGCGAAGAAAAGGAACATGAGTAAGAAAAGGATTCTACGACCATAGACGTTAACAAGATATCCATTGTTGCACCTCAAGGTGTTGAACCCTTTATCTTTGTATATTTGTTTTTATGTGCTGTATTTATGGCCGGCCCAACTCCCCTACGATCCTGATAGTGGTTGTAAATATTGGGCAACTATAAACCTTAACGGATGATAATGCAGGGTTTTATCATTCTTTTGTTGCTCCTCTCAATGTGGGTAACGATTTCTTTTGTTTGTAAATAGCCAAGTTCAAATCCCAACACCAGCCATGTATCTCTACAAGACACCATGATTTCTTCCCCAAAATGGCCATGAAACCGGTGCGGTGGTAACATTTAGAACATCACATATACTACTTTTAAGTATAAACTGTGAATCATATTATTCTTTTTTTGTATATTAATTTAGTTTATTAGGTGTCTACGTATCATATCATGAGTAAGTTTTTGGGGTAGATTTATTTACTCCTAAAATTTACTAATAAGACATTGTTTGGTAAAAATAAGCTAGCTTATAAGCTGACTAATAAGCTAGCTTATTTTCTGTGTACATGTTTGGTAAGACCAAAAGTAGGTTATAAGCTAGTTTTTTGATAAACTACTTTGAGTAGCTTATTAGGAGTTTTTTCTGACTTTTTCCAATTATACCCCTTATTAATATAAACTATTATTAATTAAAACTATATATTAATTATTAACAATAACTATTATTAATTATTAATAAATAATTATTATTAATTATTAATATTAATTACTAATAAATTTTATTTTTGTAATACTTAAAATTAACTATTTATTATTAATTAAATTAAATCATACATTATACATTATTTGGTTTTAAATGTTATTAATTATATTAGATATTATTTAATATGTTTAATTATCAAAAAATAAAACTAATAATTTTTAAAATATTATATAGTTAGAGCATGTTAAATAATAAATACTTTAATAAAGAATATATTTATATTTAATTCGTAACTATATTCTTTTAAAGTTATTAATTATTTAAGATATGTAAAGTTAATCAATTTTAATATTTATAATTAATTTAGATTATAGGTTAATGTATATTTTTTCTATATTTTGTTTTAACAATTCTAAATTTATAGTGTTTATATATAATAATAAAAATCAATTTTATAATATATTATATTATATAATTTTTTTTATTGTTTGTATTATTTAACATATTATATTAATAGATATTTATTTTAATTATATTATTAGAAATTTGTTTTAATTATATTATAAAATAGTTGTAATTGATTATTTATTAAAGATGTCCTTTTTGGTCATTTTACATACTCATAAGCTAGTTTTTACCAAAGATAATTTGTTCATAAGCTAGCTTATCAATTACCAGCTAGCTTAT
The DNA here is from genome assembly GCA_030169165.1 of Centaurea solstitialis. Taxonomy (NCBI): domain Eukaryota; kingdom Viridiplantae; phylum Streptophyta; class Magnoliopsida; order Asterales; family Asteraceae; genus Centaurea; species Centaurea solstitialis. The sequence continues at coordinate 50,339,955 of CM058040.1, forward strand.
CAGCTATCAGCTAGTTTACTAAACATAGACTAAAAGTGAAAGTTTTGAACGACTTTTCTAAATGATTTTCATTATATTTTATCTTCAAATAGTTAAATCTAGACTTCACTACAAATGAAACGGACAAAGAAATAGAAAGCTGATATACAGTTGAGTAAAGTTATTATTTATTAAACCATTTCCATTAGATAAAATTTGCCTCCATGAGATTCTTCGAATCCATAACCAAATATAAGATAGATAAAAGTGTGGAAAGGAGGTAAGATTCTCAAAATTTTATGATATTAACTTTGTGTTTCTTAAAATTTTAAAATAGTTTAATGTTATGGATGTATTAATCCTTTTGTAAATATTTTGAATTCTAAAGATTATAAACATTTTTGTTGGATATGCTATTAAATATCAAAAAGTATACATCAATGAATAAAATTTAGACTTATCTAAAAGTTAAGTAGGAAAAACGTGATTCCTTCTTAGAAATGGACTCAATATGTTTAAAAAAACGATATAATTATGATCAATTGTTAATTCCATCTTAGAAATGGACCGAATATGTTTAAAAAAAAATGAAATAATTATGATCAATTGTTAATTCCCCTTTTAAACTGGACCTACCCACCTACAAATATACAAATTCAAGTATTACTTATTGTACTTTCGAAAGGTTTCTCCATGACTGCAATTGCAGCCATGGTTTCTTGACCAATTGATTATGACCTTTTGAACAAAAATCTAAAATAGTTGTTACAATAAAAATTCTAAAAAAAACTACTAGCAAAAGTGATACTTGATACTAATTGCAACTATAACAAATTACAACTTGATTTTTAAATCAACATCCTTCCAGTGATATGACAGTTAAAAATTTATATAATGATAATTTGTGGCGGCAACAAAGGTGAAAACCCATGGCCCTAGTCAGCTATGGTGGTGGTACTCTCGGAAATGGTGGTGGTGTGTAGGCGGTAGTGGCAACACTGATATGGCAGTGGCGTAGTGGTGGTGAAAGTGGTCTAGATGACATTGCTATCGGAGGAAAGGTGGTGGCAGTAGCAATGGTGATCCCAACAAGCCAAACACCTTGTATATGAATTTTGAGATTTTTGTTGAAATTTTCGACTATAAAAGATTATCTAAATCTACAACCAAAATATAATATTAAATGAGAATAAAAAAAGTTGACTTCTTTATATTTTTAGCATTCTTCAAATAAACTATTTGGGTTTTTAAATTAAACAATTTTAATCATTCATTATGGTGTATTGGTGTTACATGTATTTAGTAATGCTAGAATCTCTTCAAGATCAGAATTTATAAAAGTTTGACGTAATTTGTTTTAAAGATTTAAATTATATTTTAATTTTGAAGAAATATTAATACATAGCCAAAATGATATTCCAGCTCTTAAATATTCAAAATTTATATCAACAATATAAACTAAAGTTAACAAATAATTACTTGAAACTTCCTTTATTCAAAAGCACTCTCTTTAAAAAAAAAATACAAAAATAAATAAAACTTAACATTGATTTTCAATTCTGGTCATATTTATTCTGCACCTACCAATATTGAAAATTTAAATCTTCATCATTTTAATCAAAAGGGGTACATTGGTACACAATAAATGTCATGAGTTGACATAAAATTTTCATGGTTTTAGACCATCAAAAATTTATTGTTAGATCACCAGTTACGTTAATTTATACTGGTCAGACAAAAAGTTACGGTTTAGCAAACTTTGGTACGAGAAATGTACACATTTCTAACAACTAAGTCGTTAAAAACTCCGTCAAATGCTACTACATCAAAAACCAGTTTTATCAACAACACTGCTACAACAACAAAACAATTGTAAAAGTTTTCTTTTTCAAAAACATAACAAGAAAGAAAGAGCAATACAAATTCTTTTAAGTGTTTTGAAGTCTTTCGCACAAACTTGACTAATCAAATAACAAATCTTTGAAGCTATATTTTAAGCAGTAGCAGTCAAACGAAACATAAAAAAGTCAAATATAGTTGCGAACGTTATATCAGCACTTTCCGTCAGCAATAAACAATTAATTTTCCCACGTCGTTATTCTAAGGTCTAATCATTAACATCCGAATCATTATTTTCAATTATTAATATAAAAATTATTAAACGGTATTCTGGAATTTCGATGAACAAACTATAAATATATACTATATAGTTTGCTTAATCATTGATATACCTATTAATATTTTATCTATTAAAAAGTCAAATTAGAAGTTTCACAAATATGAAGAAAAAAATAAATAAATATATAATAGAGTAAATTACAGATTTGGTCCCTGTGGTTTGGTAGATTTTACTGGTTTTGTCTTTCGACTTCACTAACTATGGATTTAGTTCTTGTGATATGCATTTTCTTTAATTGGTCCTGGCTAATGACCATTCAATAAATTTGTACATATAATAAAGACCAAATCAAACAGAATATACATACCACATGGACTAAATCCAACAAAAATTGCATTTCATAAGCACCAAATCCGATAAAAAAAGGCATACCATAAGGACTAAATCCGTAATTAGTGAAGTTCAGGGACGAAAATCGTAAAAACCACAAACCATGAGTACCAAATCCGTAATTTTCTCTATAATATAAGTAGGGACCAATAATTTTAGTTTATCATACTCTAGTATATAAAAAATAAAACATAACAAACTCCATAAGATTTCATCTATGGAAACCAGACCAAAAATCAAATCCAAAATAAACCACCAAATCAATAGTTTGTGTGTGAAAATCAAGATTAATGAAAACCTTCCATATCCATGGAGGAATCATCATCATCTTCTTTATTCCGTTTCTTTGTATAGCCACTGATATCATCACTTTCACACAACCACTTGCCATCAATCAAACCCTTATCTCATCTGGTCAAGTTTTCGAGTTGGGTTTCTTCAATTTAACCAACAATAAGATCTATCTCGGAATTTGGTACCGCGAAATCGAACCGAAAACAATCGTTTGGGTGGCTAACCGAGACTCCCCTGTAAATTCATCAGTCGCAAAACTAACGATCGGCGACGACGGCAACATAAACCTCGTAGACCAATCCGAAACCGCAATCTGGTCGTCGAACCAATCTGTGGTACCACCGGCGATCCGCACGGTTGCGCAACTTCTCGACTCCGGTAACTTCGTCCTTCGTAATGAAAACGACGACAACCCAGAGAATTACATCTGGCAAAGCTTCAATCACCCGACCGATACTCTATTACCCGGGATGAAACTCGGGTGGAGCCGTAAAACCGGAATCAATCGGTTCCTAAGATCGTGGAAGTCCGACAACGATCCGAGTTCCGGCGATTACTTGTATGGAATTAACCTCAAAGGATTCCCTGAACTTGTTCTTTGGTACAAGGAGACGGTTATTTACCGGAGTGGGACGTGGAACGGGATAACGTTTAGCGGTACGCCGGAGATGAAGGGGGTGAGCATAATCCACTTCGAATTTCGCAACACCTCCGACGAGATTTATTATATGTACAAAATGGTGAACAATTCCGTGTATTCGAGATTTCTCGTAAGTGTGGCCGGTATCACACAACGATACGTTTGGACGGCGACCACCGAGACGTGGAGTTTATATTGGCAATTTCCGCGCGAGCGATGCGATAACTATGGCCGATGCGGGCCGTTTGGCGTTTGCGATACAAACAGTTTTCCAATATGCAATTGTTATAACGGGTTCCGACCTAGAGACGAATACGCTTGGTTTAACCTACAAAATGGGTCAAACGGGTGTGTTCGGACCTCCAAAATGGATTGCGGGTCGGACGGGTTTTTGGCGTTGAAGAACGTTAAATTGCCGGATGGTTCGAAATCATTCATCGATCCTGCAATGAATTTGAGTCGATGTGGTGAGATTTGCAAACGGAATTGTTCTTGTACGGCTTATGCTAACATGGATGTTACTCGAGGCGGGTCTGGTTGTGTTTATTGGGTTGTGGATCTTATAGATATGAAGAAGTTTGCGGAATTTGATGGTGTTGGACAAGATCTTTATGTTAGAGTTGCAGCTTCTGATCTAGGTATGTTTTTGCATTCTGTTATAGGGATGTGAATAAGTTGAGTTGAGTGGAGTTCCATATTATTTGAGCTCAACTCGGAAATTTTATACCAAGTTGAGCTCGGATAGTATTTTCAATGTAGGGATCGAGCTTGAGTCGGAATATTTTTTGAATTATTGATTCCATGTTCAATGCTCGTTTTATGGGCAAGAACCCATGATGGGTTTCTTGGTTTTTGGCTTGAGCTTAATGACTTTTAATTTTTTATTTCATTGTTTTATGCATATGCCTAAAACTAACATGCTTTTTAATAAAGTGTTTTATATGACTTAAGTTTTTTCGACAAAACAAATAATTGTTTTATTTAAAATTGTTACAATAAGTTTATATATGACGATTTTTTAGCATTGTAACAAGTTTTTTAGGACATTTTAAAAGTAAGTGTTGTATTAGCTAAAACCATTGTTTATAGGACACTTATGTTTAGGACACTTATGTTTAGATTCAAATGCTTACTGAAACGAAGTTAGTCTTCAACCGAAAACATAAACGTTTTTACTAGAAGGTACAAATATGTCCATAACCTAACTTTTGTATTTATTTGCTCTCATTTCAACTAAATGTAACTAAACCTTAAACATAACTGCCAATATTTGTGTTTTCTCATATTATAATAATTAGACCCGTAAAAACAAAATATGGAATTACAAAAATAAAGTGTTAGGGTTTTTAGAATTACAATGAGACCAAAAGTGGTATTTCGTTAATAATAAAAACATACTAATATCGGGTCCGTAAAGAACTGTATATGTCTATCGATTCTTGCCCGCCACAGACTTACTGCTTTCACTCAAATGCCACTCATGCGTAAAACATTGAGTTGGGCTACTTCCCTTCTTGTAATGCCTTTCCCTGTAGTCACTTTGCTCTTCTACTTACTGGCTTGGCTATTTCGAAGGATTCGTTTCGTAGGGTGATTAAACTAAAAAATAATTTTTAAAAGTGACACATCTTCCTTGCTTCTTACCCTGTAGTGGGGTATTTCTTGACAATCGATCGCAAATACAGTTTTTTATGAACTTGACAGATATATACAATTTTATGTCTTTTTTTATTGTTACAATTTTTTCATGAATTCTTCGTATACAATTCTGTTTTTAATGCATGTAGTCTTCTTTTAATTATAGAGAACAAATAATACAATAGGATGTTCTAATAATTATTTAGACCATGGAATTCGACTAGTTTTATTTATTTATTTATTTTAGCTATCCCTTATTCTTCCATATTAAAGTATAGTTGATAATACTTCCTGTGGAAGTAGTTGTAGACTTTTAGGTGGTCGTTGGTCTTAGACTAATAATGTGATTTTTGATCGTTTTTTTAACATATATTTTTCTAAAACAAATAGACAAAGATTTAGGAAAAATTTTTGTTCTAAAAAAAATTTTTGTTCTAAAAAAATTTCAGAAAAAAAGAGAAAATAATTTTTTTTAATTAAAACACTTTTGAAATTCGTAACAAGTTTTTTAAAATATTTTTCAAATAAAATATCGTGTTAGTTAACTTTGTAAGACCCTTTTAATAAATGTCTAATAAATTTTTTTAGAGAACATTTTTTCAAATACTATTTTTTTGGAAGAGGTATCCCAGACCACATTGGGCCCAGACTAATCCTCGGCAATTTTTGGGCCGAAGCCCGACTGCTAAAGCATGCAGCCCGGGGTCGAAACCCCGTACCTCCAGAATGCGTCCCCCAGGGTTCGAACTTGGGTTCACCACTATGTAGTGCCCAAGCCTTACCACTAGGCTAACACTCCTATAAAATAGTTAACAAAAGTTTTTATTAATTTTTTTTTAAAATTTTTTACCATGACTACAAGCATCCTATAAACATTTTATAACACTATTAAATAAGATTTTTTTTTATTTGATCCTATATAATACTTTATTAAGATATTTTTTATTTTATTTTAAACATCCCATAAATTAATTTTGTTAAAGTGCGTTCTTCAAAATGTTTTAAGCATCTTCAATGAAGTGATTAATAAAAATCATATTTTTATATTCTTTCTATTAGAGTAATATTGTAAACTTAATAAACTATAATAAAATTTTATAATACCAGTTATTTACAAGAACCTTTTTTACATGAGCCTCATGTATTTTTTTAATGTCAATAGTTATTATATAAGTAAAAAAATAATATTGAATATTAATAAAGTAATATTTGACACAAAAGTTGTGGTAAGAATCAAAGTTTTGAGTATATATATAATATATTCTTCAAAATAGAGAATTAAAACACAAAATCTTCAAAAACATAAATTATATTTAACTTCAATACATGTATTATTGAAATTATTATACACTCATGTTGTCTTTCATGCTTTTTTATTTTATAAAATTCTTTAAAAAGTATGTTAGAGAAAAAACTTGCTTACAATTTTTTATTTTATCTATTTTAGATAATTTGTTGAAGATGCTAACTTATAAAACTCTCCATAATTTGTTGAACATGCCCTTAAAGCATTTTATCTATATTAGGTCCATTTTGCTTGGCTTGGTTTAGTTTGATTTTGAGTTATACCAATTGTGCTAGAAGTTGTAATTATGATTTTTTTTTTCGTTGCAGAAGAATTACCAACATCCAAGAGTTCTAAAAATGGCTCCGGCAACAACCATATTGTCATGATTGCCGGCATCACTGCTGGTGTTTGTGCAGGACTAGTCACTCTATTGATACTACTTTACATGAAGAGGAAGAAGAGACGACAATTAACGAGATCCATTACATATAGAACAGGTAATTTTCACTTTAGTAGCAAAACGTCTTACATTATAATTCTAGATTGATGAAGCATCATCACTATAATAACGAAATATAATCAAAGTGGGAGTCAAACAAATTATACAAAAAAGTTGGTAAATGTGATAATATATTTCAATGCTCATACGATGATTTGATCCAAAAGATGAGATTAATGACATTAAAACTTAGTTTAAACCTAAAAAGATTACCCTCTTAAACCATAAATATACAAAGTGTAATTAAAATTTGACTCAAATAAAAAAAAAAACAAGCAGTTTCTTACTTTTTATATAATATCTATCTTGTTATGTATTTTTATCAACTTTTTTCATATTCTAACATTCTTAATCCTCTACTGGTTTCATTTGAACTTTTCCGTATATAAGATAATTCTATTCCATAAGAAGTTTCAATCAAAAAGTTTAGATTACTACAATAAGATATTTAAAATAAAAATATATATATTATCAGCTAAAATATTTTGTATAAATCTTTAAGTTAGAGATAAAATGGTTGACTCATGGTGAAATTAATCTTGATTAGGTTCCAAAGAAAGAACCAATGGTGAAACCAAGATGGATGAACTCGATCTGCCCTTTTTTGATTTTAGGACATTAGCTATGGCCACGAACAACTTCTCGATCGAAAATGAACTTGGTGAAGGTGGGTTTGGTTGTGTATACAAGGTAAAATATAGTACTATACAAATAACTTAAGTATCATATTACAAAGACGCATAAAAAATACTAACCATATTGTCGGTGATGATATTAGGGTATATTACCCAGAGGTGAAGTCGTAGCTGTAAAAAGGCTCTCAAGAGTTTCGGATCAAGGGATTGAGGAACTTACAAATGAGGTTCGGTTAATTGCAAAGCTCCAACATAGAAACCTTGTTCGGCTATTAGGTTGTTGTATTGAAGTTGAAGAGAAGCTATTAGTTTACGAGTTCATGGAAAACAATAGTCTTGATACGTTTCTTTTTGGTAATTTTCTCGTAAGCTTTGATCCTTTTTTATGCTTGACCTATGGATATTCTCGAAATTTAACATGTTTTTTGAAATTTGTTATAGAGAAAGAGAAAAGCATGGAACTCAATTGGCAACTACGACTTGATATTATACGTGGGATTGCTCGAGGGCTTCTCTATCTTCATCAAGATTCACGATTTAAAATCATTCATCGAGATTTAAAAGCAAGCAACATTTTGCTTGATGAGAAAATGAACCCAAAGATATCAGATTTTGGTATGGCACGAATTTTTGGGAGTGATCAAATCGAAGCTAAAACAAAGAAAGTGGTTGGAACATAGTAAGTTTCGTACTGTTTTCTTGAATGTGTTCTATAATTTTGATATCACATACCTTCCTAGACAACTTTCTTTTTTCCATTATTTTTCTAAAAGAATTATTACAGTGGTTACATGTCACCAGAATACGCAATGAATGGGCATTTCTCAACAAAGTCGGATGTTTTTAGTTTCGGGGTTTTGGTTCTCGAGATAGTAAGTGGTCAAAAGAACAGAGGATCATCATACACAAGTAGCGAACTTAACCTCCTTGGACATGTAAGTACCAACAAATAACGATGATAGATATCAAATTTTAAGAAGTATTTTTATTTATAATTATCTTTCTTAAAGAAGCTAACGTAGTATATACAATTTGAATATGTTTACTAGTAGAGATGGCCAAACGAGGGCACAACCCAATTAATTGGGTTGGTGCTGTTTATTGCCCGACAACACTTGAATAGTTACACAATTTATGGAACTTCAAGGACCTTCCGGACCTAGACCGGTTATGCTTGATTTTTTTAAAAATAAATAAATTGTAATACAAGTTTTCATAATTTTTACAAAAATTTCAAACTTTCTTAAAATTCCAAACGTTTTTTCTTAAGTTTTTCAGATCTTCGAAGTTTTCCTATAATTTTTTTTTTCAATATTTCATCTACTTAATAATATTATTTAATGTGTAATTTGATACTAAACTTCAATTATCATGATTATTAGAACATATATCTTTATTACAAAAGAAAGATATAAAAATATGGGTCGAGCACGACACTGGATTTGGGACCAGTGTGATGGGACCAGGACTACTAATCGAGCCTAGAGTGGTCCTAAAATTTTTGGTTGGGACTTAGGACAGAGATAAACCTACTTATTTTTGGAGGGACTAATCTGGTTTTGGAAGTATTTATGGCCATCTCTACTTACTAGTTGATTGAATTTATGTCTTTATATTTTAAGTTGTCATAATTTTAACCTAAAAGACAATTTTTCAGACATGGACATTATGGAAAGAAGGCAAGGCTTTAAAACTAGTGGATGAATCAGTTCGGGCCAAATTTTTTGAAGATGAAGCACTGAGATGCATACAAATAGGATTGTTATGTGTTCAAGAACAGAAAGAAGATAGGCCTTGTATGTCAGAAGTATTGTCGATGTTGAATAGTGAAATTGCTCAAACGCCACAACCCAACTACCCTGGATTCTTTATTGGAAAAACAAAAATTGAAGCTGAGTCTCTGTACAAACAAGATGATTACATGAGTACAAATGAACTCACAATCACAATGATAGATGCTAGGTAGTCGAAACAAGGTTAGCTACCTTCCTAGCTATAAGGAAGTGAGGATCCTAGAATTAAGAACCAGGGTTCGACTTTGGGCATCAACCATTTGTCAAGATAGGCCATATGAGTACAAAGGTGACGTTTAAGAAGGCGCCATATACTTTTTTTTTTTTTGAATAAATTGAAACCATATTTTTCTCTTTTCTAGAATTAACTCTTTTTATTACATAACACGTTATATGTAATTTCTTGGATTGGATATTTTGTATTAGCGAGAGATGTGGTAATGTTGATCTACTTTTTTTTTTCTTTTCTAGAAAATGGTTCTTTATCATCCATATGAAATGGTAAACAGTTCTGTTTATTTGAGAGCTCTTGTAGACTCTTTTATCAACCTTCAACAATACATTTTGATGTTGATTGCCGAGGCCCAAAAGTTCCCTTAGGATAGACGTCATAACTATGTGTGATGATTGTCGTTTGGTGTTTGTGATCTAGAAACGTCTTTTAGCTATGATTATTATAGACTAAACGGACATGACTCGTTCATCCAAGATACAATCTTTGCCCTCCAAAAGAGTTTGAATCTATTAGCAACCATGTGAGAGTCACAATGCCTTCGAGGATTGGACTCATTAAAATCCTTTAACCGACGGTATAAAGTGGCTCAAAGGTTTTTGGTTTGTGTTAGCAGACTCTTCAATATATTTTGTATGTAATATGTTGTATAGCTTGATAGGTTTTATATTGACCCATTATTTTGTGTGGCCCCTTTTCCTTGTATCTTTCTTATATATTTTGATTGAATGAATGAGAAAGGGGGCACGACAATTATCTAAATTACATGGTATCATAGCCAAGATACCCATCACCTCTCTCCTCTCTTTCCAAACCCTAGCCGTCGGCCGTCTTCTCTCATTCTTTACCGTATTCTTCATCATTTTCACTATGGTGGGAACAAGTACGACACCTCTCCCCTCAGATAAGCCTTATGGTATCACAAACATTAAGGCTTACATTCTGTTTACTCTCGATCTCGAACATATGGATTATGATGCATGGCGAGATGTTTTTGAAACTCATTGTGTTGCGTTCGGTGTGATCGATCATCTCAGTCCGCTGGATGACAAAGCCGAGGCCACCGACAAGAAGGAGTGGGATCGTCTTGATGCTCTCGTCAAGATGTGGATTTTCGGAACCATTACGTAAACCTTGACGCAAACGATTCATAAAAAGAATCAGTCTGCGTATGATTTATGGGTTGCGTTGGAGACTCTTTTCCGTGATAACAAAGATGCGAGAGCGATGCAACTTGATCAAGAGCTACGTGATATATATCTCAAGGCGATGCCACGATCAATGCCTACTGCACTCGAATCGAATCTGGCGGATTTACTCGAAAATATTGAGGCGCCGGTACCTGCAAAGAATCTTGTAAGTTACACCATCAATGGTCTCAACCCCCGATTTGATCATATAGCAAGTATCCTTCGTCATCGCACTCCGTTTCCTACTTTTTTGGAAACCCGCTCCATTCTCGCTCTTGAAGAACAAACAATGAATCAACTACAAAACAGGTCTGTTCCGGGTACTCATCTTGATCACTCCTCCTCTCATACGGTACTATCTATTGATCATTCGAGTGCTAATGAAAACTCTCGTGATTTTCATGGCAATAACAATTATCGTGGTGGACGTAACAGAGGTCGTAGTAATCGAGGTGGAAGAAACAACAATCGTAGAGGTCGTGGACACAATTTTGGCACTCAACGACAGCAGCCCCATGCACCGAATGGGTGGGGGTTTGGGTGGTACCCCTTACTGGCGTCCTCTCAGTAGCAGCCTCGATCAGTAACGCCTTCGTCTGCGGCGGGTCTTCTTCCGCTTCCGCATCAGTTTTCTACCCAACATTTTCCTTTGCCGGCACATAACGACTTCCGCCCTGCTACATGTTCAACTCACCAGGCTGCCTTCACAGCAACCCAACAGCAGAACGTTACGCCTCCCTGGACCTGGTTTGCAAGTCCTCCATCTGATCAGGCTACTTCGTTGCCTTAAATGTTCAATACCATGAATCTCACAGATCCAAGCAACACTGGTTGGTACATGGACTCGGCGCCACCTCGCACTTACACTCCAACGAAGGTATTCTAAGTACTATTAGTGATAAGAATATTGTTGATCCAGCTCTCCTAAGACCTGATGAAATGATACTGATCATGTTACTTTACTTAGTGAATAGGTCTTTGATTCTAGTTATAGCTTGAGGAATTATCACTGAGATTGTTCAGTGTTATTCCATGTTAATTATGCCGTAACGAGTCTGTTCTGAAGTCTACTGATCCTAACCATCAAAGTGAAGACCACCTGAAGACATTAAGATCATACTCAAGAACCATCAGCGAAGTCGAAGAATTACACTAGTACAAAAATGTCTTTTTGCCACGGTTTTAAAAATACAAGTTTGCCACGATTGGGTTTAAAACTGTGGCTAAAGATCATAACTACTACTAGAGTGTTCTTTTAGCCACAGTCTAACTCAATGACCATGACCATTATCAAACACGTCCAAACATATAGTCATAGTTTAGATAAAACCATGACCAAATAGTTCCTTATAGCCATAGTTTTTTGACCGTGGCTAGTAAGCATGAAAACGTGTGACCAAATATATACATATAGTCACGCTTTTTTATAAAATCATGGCTTTTATGTTGTCACGGTTATTGTTTGTGGCCATAGACAAACACATGGCCACAGGAAGCCAGTTTTCCATGACCAAAATTCAAAAACATATGTAGCCATGAAAATCTTTTAAATGTGGCCAAAAGGATTATGTTTATCGCCACAGTTTTAATTATTTTGTGACTAAAAGATAACCATTTGTCATGGTTCTAATCATTTAATTATTTTGTGACTAAAAGATAACCATTTGTCATGAAACTCTAGATCATGATTTGGCAACAGTTAATATGCAATATGTATAGCTATAAATATACATGAGGTTGTAGTCAAAATAACTCAATATGACTAAAAATAAACCAATAACCATGTTTCAAACAATATAGTTCGTGTAGCCAATAAGTAGTTTACGGTAACAGTGTTATTATTTTGTATGACTAAAAGATAACCAATAGCTACAGTTTTAAAGTTTAAGTGTATCTATATACTATGAATTGGCTATGACTTTTATTAATTCGTGTAACTAAAAGGTAATCGGTAGCCGTTGAACAAAACTAAATGTCATGATTGTCATGGTTAATATGAAATGTATGTGGCTATAACCATAGCTAGGTTCATGGTCAAAATAAATCAATGTGCTAAAATGTAACCAATGGTCGCACATTTAACAACTAAATTTGTGTCGCTAATAAGTCGTCCAACACCACGTTTTTTATTACTTTGTGTGTCCAAAGGATAACCAATAATCACAATTCTAAAACTTAAGTGAAACTATATATCACGATTAGGCCACAATTAGTATGAAATATGTATGGTTATAAGTATATCTAAGGCCACAAACATAATAAGTTGACGTTGCTAAAGGCAACAAATAGTTACCGTTTTAACAATTCAATTCATGTGGCTAATAAATAGTTTATGACGAATGTTAATGAATAGCCATGCTTCTATAAGTTATACATAAGTTTGTGGCAGTAGATATTAGTAAGGGCAACCTTAGAGCATATTAATTTATCTTCCTAAGATTAATTGGTCTAAGAAAACTAATGGCTGTACTATTAAGAAAATGAACAATCTTTATAAACTATCAAACCCATAAATGATAATAACACCATATTCAAACAAAAACTAAGACAATATATTCACTTCTTTGTTAAGGGGGTGTTTGGTTGGTGAATTGACATGTCTATATATATTGAAAAGAATCATCTATTAAGTCCAAACAGAAGTATCTATTATCAGTCCAAAACAGAATTACATGTGAAGTTATGTGCATAAAAGCATCAAATAGATAAAAGGAACATATTTAATCAGTAAGGGGAGTAGTTGCAGGAAATTTATTCCTGAATCTATCTTCATGGGGGGAAATGAATCCATACATTTGAATCACAATAAATAGTCAAACATCAAATTAAAATAGCTTCATCAACCATCATGATCATCTTTGTTTGTAATAATATGATCTTTACATTGATTCATTGTTTAAAATATTATAAAAAATAGAACATGAAAAGAATCAATTGAATAAAATTACTAAAGAACCAACATGGCTAGATTAAGTAGAACTTTAAAACATTCTACATAGACATGTGATCAAATAGCAATAATCTTCCAAAAAGACATTAGATTTGTGATCTTTGGAATCTATGTAGCCATTAAAATGACGACATGACTTGTTGACAACCTCTAATTGTGCGAAAAGCAAGTATGAATTGAACATGAAAAGTTATGATAACAATTAACAAACCTCCTTCCTTTGGTGTATTAGACTCAAGAAAAGTCTAGCTATTTTAACACAGATACCAAGAAAAATAGTCATCAAATCAGTGTAATTCTTGAATTAAAATCAAACAAGTTATGCCTAAATTAAGAACTCCAAATTATTTGACCATTTGAAATGAACAAATTTGTTTAGTTAAGGGTCGTTTACCAGTAGGGTAATGTGACTTGATAAGCGGTTAACTTGGTAAGTGTTTGGCAAACATCCCCTTAGGGGTCGTTTATGAAATTCTTACAGGCAGGAGATTCACATTTGATTACCTTATTGTGTAAGGTCCTTAGCCTTGAAAATGGATTGTTGGTAAGCATTTTAAACCCTCCTTACTATGTCTCTTATAGGGTCATGGGCGGAGCTAGCACTGGCCCAGTGTTAACCCCAGCCCACCCTCAACTTTAATTTGGAAGTCATTATATAGTTCTGCATTCATAAATCAGCATCCATTCAACTATTGATTCCATTTATGGCCCACCACCAATCTCTTAGATTATTATGCCCAAAACCAAAAGCTTTAAAACACATCTAACACTATGACTCTAATATTAGTGAAATTAAATTTATAGTTTGTTATCTTATATTTTTTTTCTATAAATTCATTTTTATGGAGGGATTTGATTATTAGTTTGGATATTTGTATCTAATCGTGATTCGTTTGAAAAATAAGTTTTTTTCTTTTTTTTTTGTCTTTGGTTTAATTGATCGGATTTCGAAAAAAATGAAATTTTGTGAAGCTAGTATGAATGTTTTTCACATTGGGTTAATAATCATAAATTAATTTTAATCAATGCCTCATCTAAATGCATTCCTAAAAAGTATGTAGAGTTCATTTGATTTTCTAAGAGTAGTTACTATCGATCGTTCCAATAGAAAACATGCTACATCCCTTTTTTGGTTTCTCTATGTGTATAAGTATTTTTATCGGATGTGGCCTTTTTTATCGAGAAGAAATTCTATAATGTGTGGGTATTTTCTCTTGGACTTGGTAAGCTCGGTTATCTCATTAGATATAAGTAGGTATGTACAACCTTAACAAATTTCTCAATTTTTTATGCGTCATTGAGGACCACCCTCGGGACAAATCCTGGCTCCGCCCTTGTATAGGGTCAATTTCTTGGTCCTCGTCATACTCAATCAATAAGGTAAATGATATTGGTAAGCACCCCTTAGTCTGCAACCTAACAGCAAGATCATGATTTATGATTTTTGTGAGATTATACAAAATTACTTGTAGTACTAACAAAAGTTCCTAATAACAATCATCAAGATTATTCAAGAACCCAACGTATAGGCATTCCATAATATACACAGAATCCTTTAAGCAATCAGGGACAAATACTTGTAAATCAAAACAGAGGCACTAAACAAATCGAAGTGCTTCCTGAAATTCCTTTTTGTTCCTGCTGATTCAAAACTGCTAATATATAAAAAATAGACTCCACTAGAAACCTAAATCGTTACATTATGATGATATAGTTCGTTGGTATCCCCCTTAATTTTCAACCATCTCCACAGTTTCACATCTAGCCCAAACCCATTCAACAAATTAACAGCTTCTCTTCATTGTAGTCGGTTATCATGGATCGGTGGAATGAAAGTTGAAGAACAAGGATTATGTTTGCAACCAGTATACAATATTGAATTTTACGACTGCCATCCATCATTGACGAAAAGGTAACCTGTTTCCAACTCTATCTTCAATCTGCTCCATTCATTTGTTTTATACCATTGTAAATGATTCCCATTTAAAGAGTCATTTGTTTTAATGTGGGTTTAGAAATGTTTTTATGAAATCTACAAGCATTGTGCTTGATGAGGAAAAATAGCAACATGTAAGTTTAGACTTGTTTTTATATTGTAACTGATGCGGAGCCTACCATTATGGGCCAAAAGATTGTGAGACCAACTATTTTTAATGTCTACTCTAGAAGGCCCAAAAGGGTAGAAAGGGAAAGTGGCTAAAATGGGGAATAGGGGTTTTTGTTAAATAAGGGAAGGCTAGAAAAAGGGGAATCATTCATTTATTTTTGCTTCTTAATTGTGATTGGCTCTTGGCACCCTGCCTTGAGAAAGGGAAGCTTCCCTGGTTTCTTTTGCTCTACATTTTAAGTTTTTCGATGAATACAACCGGCCGATTCTCTTAATCTTCTTCTTCTTCTTCTTCTTTCTTAACTTTATATCCTATTGCGACTGTTCTTCATCACTGGTCCGACCTGCCTCGACCTACTATGGTCATGGAAACCCGGGGGCAACAGTCTCGTCTTGATCAACATGAAGAACAACTCCAGAAGAGCTTCAGGCAGATGTAGCGGACATCAAAACGGCGATTAAGGCTTGGGAAAACGATCGTGTAGACGAAGAGGAATTTCGTAACATTGTTATGTCGTGGGTCAAACAACAAGGGAAACAACCAATTCCGGACCCGGGAGGACCTTCCGGGACCTCCAGTACTTCTCCGATCAATTTAACCCCATTGCTGGGTAGTAGTCTGATGCATCAGGGTGGTCCGATACCCACCCTTGGTGTCCCTCCTACCACTGGTTTCACGATACCGACATTGGGGAGTTTCGTCCCTTTCGGTAGTCAATCAGGTTCCCCTCCCGGACTTCCATGGGCGGCGAAGAAAGTTAAGTTACCGGAATTTCACGGGTTTGATCCACAAGGATGGATTACGAAGGCCGAACTGTATTTCGATATTCATGGTATCCCTTTGCACCTTCGAATGCGCCTGACCCAGTTGAGCATGGTGGGGGTCGCTCAACACTGGTTTACAATCGTTAACCAGATCTATGAATCGATTACTTGGAAGCAATTTACTCGTGAATTACTCCAGCGCTTCAGCGGTCCTCGCGATTCAGAACCCATACGAGCAACTAGCAACGATGAAACAGGTAACATCGATTCACGATTATATCGATGATTTCGAATATTTGTTGTCTTTGGTTCCTCGATTGCCCGAATCTCAGGCTCTAGGCTATTTTGTGGCGGGTTTACGTGATGAGGTTAAACCATGGGTTCGTTTACATCGTCCACAATCTCGCTTAGATGCGATGTACTTGGCAAAGGACATCGAAGAGATGCTCCGACCATCGTCCGGAAACACGTCTCTGTCTCGTTTCCGTTATCAGCCTGGGGGTGGTTGGCCCAATGCACCCACTTCGTTGGATACTCGGCCCACATCACTTGGCCGATATGAATCCAAAGGGTCTGGTGTGTCGTCGTCTTTGGATAAACACACTCCTCACAAACCGGATCAGGGTCGTCTCTTGGCTCCGCGAATCCCAGGGACTGTGTCATTCGACAACACTCTATCGGGTACTCGTAATCGGGGGGTTCGCACTCTCTCTCGCAATGAATGGGAGGAGAGAAGGAAAAAGGGGCTGTGCTTTCGTTGTGGACAACAGTTTGGTCCAAGTCATAAGTGCCCGGAAGGTAAGTTGAGGATTTTGCTTTTGGGAGAGGATGAAACAGGGGACGAAGATGGTGAGATCCAGGTCCTGGAGTCGAATGTCGATATTGAACCAACCGATTCCGCCGAGATCCCTACGGGTTACTGTTCGGCCTTGGAATTCGTAGCTGCGTCGGCTAATTCTTCCTCGGGTGGCTCAACCTTGAAAATTGAAGGGGCAATTGTTGGAATTCCTGTGATAATTCTGGTCGACAGCGGTGCAACACACAATTTCGTTTCGCGGAAATTAGTTACAGCTCTGGAGCTGCGGGCAACATTTTTTTCGGGTATCAACATTCAATTGGGCGATAGTTACAAGGTTTTTGTTAACCAGCGTTGTCCCAATTTAAATGTGACAGTGGGCTCTTGTGAATTCAAGCTGTCGACACTTGTGTTTGACATGGGGCATCTAGATATGGTGTTGGGTATAGAGTGGCTTAAAACTTTGGGCGATGTCGTTCATAACTGGGATCAGTCTTCAATGCGTTTTCTATATCAAGGTAGGGTCGTGTACCTTCAAGGTATTACCACCTCTCAACCAGCACCAACGTCGCTTCATACTTGGTTGTCATCGTTGCTCACCTCTCCGATTCTTTTGACGATGGATCATGTTAGAAGCAAGACATGGGCAAAAACGGTGTTACCAATTTATCAACAGAGTGCGTTACAATCTCTGTTCGATAAATTTTCGGGTGTATTTCGCGATCCAACCGGTCTCCCTCCCGAACGTACTCACGATCACAGAATTTCACTTGTTGAATCCCATGCCCCTATTTCCGTTCGCCCTTACCGTTACCCTCATATTCAAAAGGCTGAAATTGAGAAGCAAGTTCAAGATTTATTGAAGTTGGGAATGATTCGCCCAAGCAAGAGCGCTTTTTCGAGTCCCGTGATCCTGGTCCGTAAGAAGGATAACTCTTGGCGAATGTGTGTCGATTATCGCGCTTTGAACAAGGCTACTATACCAGATAAATATCCGATTCCCGTAGTTGATGAGCTCATCGATGAGTTAAAAGGCGCGCAATACTTCTCGAAACTGGATCTAAAATCGGGGTATAATCAGATTCGAATGACGCCGGATAGTATTGACAAAACGGCCTTCCGCACCCATGACGGTCATTACGAGTACTTGGTAATGCCGTTTGGGCTCACTAATGCTCCGGCGACCTTCCAGGCTGTCATGAACGATGTTTTTCGGCCTTTACTTCGTAAATATGTTGTCGTTTTCTTCGACGATATCCTTGTTTACAGCCCATCCTGGTCCAAGCACATAGCCGACTTAAATACGGTACTCCAGATTCTGTTGGATAACCAGTTTGTAGTTAACCAAAAGAAGTGTTCGTTCGGTCAACAATCCATTGAGTACTTAGGCCACATAATCAGTGGACGTGGGGTTGCCATGGACCCAAAGAAGATTGAAGCCGTGTTAGCGTGGTCCGTACCCAAAAACATCAAAGGATTACGTGGTTTTTTAGGCCTCAAGGGATACTACCATAAATTCGTACAAAATTACGGTAGTATTGCTAAGCCGTTGACCGACTTAACAAAGAAGGATTCCTTCCACTGGAATTCGTTGGCTCAAGACGCTTTTGAAGCTTTAAAAAATGCTCTAGTTACAGCCCCCGTTTTGGCATTTCCTGATTTCAATCTACCGTTTGTGGTAGAATGCGATGCGTCGGGAAAGGGAATCGGTGCGATGCTAATGCAACAGCAACAACCAATCGCTTATTTTAGCAAGGCGTTAAGCGACCGTAACCTGGCTAAATCCGCTTATGAACGGGAAATAATGGCGTTGGTGTTGGCGGTTCAACATTGGCGGTCATATCTTCTCGGTACTCGATTCACCGTTTTTACCGATCAAAAGAGTTTAAAGTTCTTGCTGCAGCAACGTATAACAAACCCGGACCAGCAAAATTGGGTGGCGAAATGATTGGGTTATCAGTTCGATATCTGTTATAAGTCGGGCCGTGAGAATCGGGCAGCTGATGCCCTGTCTCGTCGAGCTGAGGAAGGTGAGTTTCACTCACTCATGTCTTTCCCGATTTGGTTACAAGGGGCTCAACTCATCGAAGAAGCCAAATCAGATACGGATATTCAGAAAATCATCGGTGAATGGCAACAAGATCAAACACGTCATCCCGGTTATTCGGTTCGTGATGGTGTGTTATTTTACAAAGATCGCCTGGTTATTCCTCGTTCTTCCAAATTTATTCCGTTGTTACTTGAGGAATTTCATAAATCAGCGTCCGGAGGCCATTCCGGATATTACCGTACTTATCGCCGTTTGGCTTCTAATTTGAACTGGCCAGGCATGTTGGCGGCCGTGCAACAATTTGTCAAAGCCTGTGACCGGTGTCAACGTTGTAAGTCGAGTTCCACGACTCCAGGCGGTCTTCTACAACCGCTGGACATTCCGGAGGTGATTTGGGAGCATCTATCGATGGATTTCATTTTGGGTCTTCCCAAATCCAGAGGGTACGATGCGATATTGGTGGTGGTGGATAGGCTTTCTAAATACAGCCACTTTATACTCTTAAAACATCCATTTACGGCGAAGTCAATAGCGGAAATTTTTGTTCGGGAAGTCATTCGACATCATGGCATTCCAAAATCAATTGTGAGTGATCGTGACCCTTTATTTCTGAGTCATTTTTGGCAAGAAATTTTTCGGCTGCAAGGTACTCAATTGCGGATGAGTTCGGCTTACCACCCCGAATCTGACGGTCAAACAGAAGTTATTAATCGCTGCTTGGAAACGTACCTACGATGCTTCGCGATTGATCAGCCTCGTTCGTGGTCTTTGTGGATTCCCTGGGCAGAATTTTGGTATAATTCGACGTTCCACGGCTCGACGGGCACCTCACCGTTTGAGGCGGTTTATGGACGGAAACCACCAACCGTTTTTCAATTTATTCCTAGTGAAGTACAAGTGGAAGCTGTGGGACGAGAGTTGCGTGATAGGGATGAAGCCCTTAAGCAGCTAAAAGCTCATTTAGTACGCGCTCAATCTTTAATGAAAGCTCAAGCGGATAAGCGACGTCGAGATGTGCAATTTCAGGTGGGGGAATGGGTGTACGTAAAATTGAAACCATACCGACAAATTTCTGTAGCTCCGCGCATCCACCAGAAGTTAGCAGCAAGGTTCTTTGGCCCGTTTAAAATTGTTGAACGTGTGGGGTTGGTAGCCTATAAATTGGAGCTTCCGGCTTCGTCTAAAGTGCATCCCGTTTTCCATGTATCCTTATTGAAGAAGGCTATGGTATCTACTACTGTGGAGCAGAACTTACCACCAGAGTTGGAAATAACTTCAGTTGACAGGTTGTTTCCAATTGCTATTTTGGCTGAACGTACAACTGAGAATGATTCGGTGTTACAATGGTTGATACAATGGAAGGATCGTTCGATAGAAGAGGCGACATGGGAGGATGCCTTAGTGATTAAAAGTCAATTTCCGGATGCAAGTCTTGAGGACAAGACTTTGGTTAAAGGGCAGAGTAATGATGCGGAGCCTACCATTATGGGCCAAAAGATTGTGAGACCAACTATTTTTAATGTCTACTCTAGAAGGCCCAAAAGGGTAGAAAGGGAAAGTGGCTAAAATGGGGAATAGGGGTTTTTGTTAAATAAGGGAAGGCTGGAAAAAGGGGAATCATTCATTTATTTTTGCTTCTTAATTGTGATTGGCTCTTGGCACCCTGCCTTGAGAAAGGGAAGCTTCCCTGGTTTCTTTTGCTCTACGTTTTAAGTTTTTCGATGAATACAACCGGCCGATTCTCTTAATCTTCTTCTTCTTCTTCTTCTTCTTTCTTAACTTTATATCCTATTGCGACTGTTCTTCATCAGTAACCTACATGTGTAAACATTGTTACATCGTTGAAGCTATTTTAATTATACATTTACTTTTGCATAAAACAAAATTCTAATTATACATGTCAATATATTCCAAATTTCTACTAGACAAAGGAAATTTCGCAAAATAATTCAACATGAAAGTCAAAGAGAAATAGTCAACAGGTAAGTCTAAACTAGTCCTCACCACATAGATTGCATCTTCTTGGTTAACTAGTTATGCTTCCCTCCAAATGAAACTTGCATCAATGATATGCAATCATAAGTGTAAGAATATGTGGAAACCCGTGAATAGGGTTGCGTGTATTCACAACAATAAATAGACAGTAAAGTTACAAAGGGGTCCCTATGCTATACAAATATTTAACACACCCCCGTAGTTTGAACAGGGGGAACACGAATGTTCAAACTATCTCTAAAATCAAGAAACAAACTAGAGGGTAGGCCCTTTGTAAAAATATCTGCATACTGATAGGCGGATGGAACATGCAAAACACGCACATGACCAATCGCAACACGCTCCCTAACAAAATGTAAGTCAATTTCCACATGCTTGGTTCTCTGGTGCTGAACAGGGTTAGATGCTAGATACATGGCACTGGCATTATCACAAAAGATAACAGTGGCACGCGAGAGAGGACAACACAACTCGAGGAGGAGATTTCGCAACCAAGCAGTTTCAGCAACTACATTGGCTATCCCCCGGTACTCGGCCTCGGCACTAGAGCGGGAAACAACATGCTGTCGTTTAGAAGACCAAGATACGAGATTGTCACCCAGATAGACACAAAACCCTGAGGTGGACCGACGTGTATTAGGACACCCGGCCCAGTCGGCATCCGAATAAGCAACCAAGCGATCAACGGCTGACGCCTTAAGATGAAGACCATGAGACAGAGTACCCTTTAAATACCGTAAAATACGTTTAAGCGCATTGAGATGCGGAAGACGCGGGTCATGCATAAAGAGACAGACCTGTTGGACGGCATAGGCAATATCAGGACGAGTAAAGGTCAGATACTGCAGGGCACCAGCAAGGCTTCGATATAAGGTGGGGTCAGGAACAGGCTCACCATCAACAGCAAGCTTTGTTTTGGTGTCAGCCGGAGTGCTGCAGGGATTGCACGAGACCATATCAGCTCGTGCTAGAATCTCCTGAGCAAAGGCAGATTGAGAAAGAAAGAGTCCGGACTTGCTACGAGACGCAGCGATTCCTAAGAAGAAGGATAACGGACCCAAATCAGACATGGGAAACTCAGAGGATAACTTAGAGATAACCATGGAAATAAGAGTAGGAGATGAGGCAGTAAGAATAATGTCATCGACATAAAGAAGGAGGTAGATAGTATCAGATCCACGATGATACGTGAAAAGAGAGGTGTCAGTCTTACTGCTAAGAAAACCTAAAGAGGAAAGGTAGACATCAAAACGATGATACCACGCACGGGGTGCCTGCTTAAGGCCATAAAGTGCCTTGCGTAGGCGACAGACATGATCGGGAAAAGAACTGTTTACATAGCCAGGAGGCTGACGCATGTAAACAGTTTCAGTGAGATTACCATGAAGAAAGGCATTCTTAACATCAAGCTGATGAATAGGCCAGTTTGCGGGAGATGGAGATGCTTAGAACCGTGCGAATAGTGGCAGGCTTGACAACAGGACTGAAAGTGTCATCAAAGTCCAGTCCGGGTTGCTGTGAGAAACCCTGAGCAACAAGACGGGCTTTGTAACGCTCAAGACGTCCATTACTGTCAAACTTATGGCGAAACAGCCAACGATTGCCAACTATGTTAGCATCAGAGGGTTTAGGAACCAGATCCCACGTATAGTTAGAAAGAATGGCAGCCATTTCAGCATCCATGGCGGCCCGCCAATGAGGGTCACACATGGCCTGAGCAGGAGACCGAGGAATGGGAGAGATGTCACTAGTGACCGAAAGGTTGAAGATCTGTTTAGGCTTAAGAGAGCCTGTGCGCGAACGAGTGGTCATCGGATGATCGGAGGAAGCAGTCGGAGCAGGAGGCTGAGAGGGCTCAGCAGAAGAAGAGGTGCCAGAAGGTTCAGCGGATGGGGGCTGAGAAGAGGAGACATAGGCAGAAGGGCCTGCAACCGGCGGAGGGGAGAAAGTATCGACCATGGGAGAGAGGGAAGGGAGGTTATCATCAACTTCAAACGCGTCGTAGTCTTCCGAGGAGGGACGAGGCTGGAAGTCAGGAAACGGAAAGTGGGTTTCATCAAAGTTGACATGACGGGAGATGATGATCTTTTGTCTGATGAGATCTAAGCAACGATACCCACGATGATCCGTACTGGGACCGAGGTAGACACAGGCAGAGGATCGAGGAGCAGGCTTATGGACACTAGTGGGCGAAGTGTTGGGATAGCACAAACACCCAAAAACTCGCAAATGAGAATAGGTAGGAATAAAACCAAACAACACCTCAAATGGAGTCTTGTAGTGAATGGTGGTGGACGGAAGCAGGTTGAAGGTGTGAACAGAAGAAAGAAGAGCCTCAACCCAGAATTTGGGCGGGAGAGATGCTTGGATGAGGGACGTGCGGAGGGTGTTATTTATAGTGCGAATAGTGCGTTCAGCTTTTCCATTTTGTTGAGACGTATAGGGGCAAGAAAAGCGTATTTTGATGCCATGAGTTTTAAGAAAATCCAAGAAGGGTTGATTGTTAAACTCACGACCGTTATCACATTGGAAAAGCTGAATGTCCGTTCTAAATTGGTTTAGAACATAAACACGAAACGTTTTAAAAACAGAAAACACCTCAGATTTAGCACGTAAAGGGAACACCCATAAGAAATGAGAAAAATCATCCAAAAAGAGAACATAATATTTAAAACCACTCAAACTAGTAACAGGTGAAGTCCATAAATCAGAATGAATAAGTTCAAACACACGAGAAGTTTTAGTAGTAGATAAAGAAAAAGGTAAACGACAATGTTTTCCTAATTGACACGCATGACATAAAGTAGAAGTTTGACTAGAGCAAGCAATGAACTTACGCGACACAAGGAACTGGAAGATAGCAGCACCCGGATGACCAAGCCGTCTATGCCAGACGTCAAAGGAAACAGCAACGTTAGCCGAGGCAATAGCAGACCGAGGTGCGGGAGGGAGAACGGGATAAAGATCATGGTGATCACTGTCGCAACACTGAAGAAAAGACCCTGTTTTAAGATCCTTCACAGTGAAACCCAACGGATCAAACTCAACAGAAACAGAATTATCTATGGTAAAACGACGAACAGAGATAAGGTTTTTGATTAGTTTATCATAGACTAAAACATTTTTAAGCTGAAGGGGGTGAAGGGAATAGGGTAATGTACATTGACCAATGTATCTAGCAGGAACCATAGCACCATTACCAACCTGTATGAAATTAGAATTACAAGGAGTTAGAGAGTGCATTGTACCTTGATTGAAGGTCATATGCCTGGTTGCACCCGAATCCATGTAAAAATTGTTGTCCTGAGGCGCCTGAACAGACATGGCCTGAAACACAGAAGATAAATCAGTATACTGAGGCTGGCTGTACTGAGCGGCATGGCCTCCAAAGGAAGGCGGAGGAGGCGGTGGCACAGGTGTGGACTGCGGCATGGGCTGGCCGTACTAAGATGGAACAGGCACTGGGTGTGGAGACTGATGTTTCCCGTAAAGGTACGGAGATGACAGCACTGGCGGCGGATGAAAGGCATGCGATGAGAGATTCTGAGGAGCACTGAACATCGTCGGGGATGGCTGAGGAGCCCCTGCCCCAAAGGAGTGCACAGGAGGTGCACCAAGAAGGCCTGGCTGAGCTGGTGGAGCATGAGGAGAAGCCCCAAAGTACGCCTGAGAGTGTCCTTGATTGCCTGCAAAAGAGTGAGAGCTTGCAGAAACATTAGTATTACCCCCCCCCCCCTTGGAAGCAAAACGCCCATTATTTTTCCCTCTATTAGTTTTAGTTTTCGGTTTTCCATTTTGAGCAGAGGAATACAAGGCAGCGGAAGAGGTAAGAGGAGGATCTGTGTGGGATTCAAGAGACTCTTCACGAGACTCATGAAGAAGAAGCATGTTTTTCGCTTCAAGAAAAGAGGGAAAGGGTTTGGTGTTGGTGATGACATCTACAATGCTGTGATATGAGGGAGGTAACTGACGCAGGATTTGCATGACAAGTTCAACTTCATCAATTTTGGAGTCACAATCAGCAAGGGCATCAGCCAGATTTTTTAATTGGTGACAGAAATCAGTGATGGACAAGGCACCCTTTTTGGTGTTACGAAATTGCTCTTGTAGCTGAAGCATTCGAGACATCTTATTATTTAGAAAGAACTCGTCAAGTTTATCCCAGAGGTCTTTGGCAGTACAGTTATCACTCGAGATGATTTGCAATAGATTTGCATCACAGGTAGAGTAGAACCAAGATTCGATGCGGGAGTCAATTGCCTCCCAGTCCTCATCATCATCACCAGCAGGTTTAGACTTGCCAGTGATGTGACCATGGACTTTGGCACCTTTGCACATATCAAGAAAAATTCGACGCCAAAGTTTGTATTTGGAACCGTCGGTGGAAAGTTTAAAACTAAATTGTGAGTAGACATTTGTGAGAGCAAAGACAAGTTGGCTAGCAGTGGGGCTAGTGAGGGTACTGTTTTGTGAAGGGGTTGTCATTGCAACAAAATGAAAACACACAAAAAATTAAAGCTAATAAAGTGCGAAAAATAGATGTACGTGAAGCTTAACCGTGGGTAGAGGGATAGTAATGTACCACAAACCCGACAGTCGATGAGTGATAGCAGACGGTAGCTGGCGGCAAAACAATGATGATGCTAGGGTACCGACACGTAATCTGAAAAAAAAAAAAAAAAAACAGCTTCTTTTTCTTTTCTTTTTTTTGTTTTTGTTTTTTTTTGTTTTTGTTTTTTTTTTGTTTTTTTTAAATATATATATATATTTATATATATATATATATATAGTAAACGGCAGCCAAGAAAGGAAAGGCGTGGGAATGGTTGGCTTTTCTCAACAAGCCGCCAAGAAAGAAAAAGCCCTAGAGGCAGAAGCGACGCCGGCGATGTGTAGATCCGACACCGGTAGGGTTCCGGCGCACGGCAGATGGAGAATCCGGCAAGAAAACCGACGCCGGTAGTGTGTAGACGAGCAGACTCCACAGATCGCGGATAATCAGGCACGAGTCAGTAGATCCGGCGCCGGCGAGTTCGTGGAGGAGATGGCGCAGCGCAGCGGGGAAGCAACTACACGGGGGCGGAACAGCAGTTGCGCGGCGACGAGAAGGAGGGAGGCACGGCGATAGTCGTCGGAGATGGAAGGCGGTGCGGTGGCGCAATGACGAGAGGAGGGCGGCGCGGTACTCGTCGGAGATGGGAGACGGCGCGGCGGTTACGCAAACCCGGCGTGATAGATGCGAACGGTGGAGCAGAGAGGGGAACGGTAGCAGACGCTAGGGTTCCGTCTACCAGGCGGCGGCGGCGCTAGGGTTTCGTCTAGGCGACGGTTTCCGGCGACGAGGAAACCAGTAGCAGTACCGAAGGATGACGACAGCCAGTAGTTGGCGGCGGTTGAGAACGGTTTCCGGCGACCGGAGGGAAGGTTTCCGGCAACAGCGGTTGGAGAAAAAAGGGAAGAAGGTAGGGTTTCTTGTGTGGCTCTATACCATGTAAGAATATGTGGAAACCCGTGAATAGGGTTGCGTGTATTCACAACAATAAATAGACAGTAAAGTTACAAAGGGGTCCCTATGCTATACAAATATTTAACAATAAGGGTATTTGCTGTTTGGATCAGTTTAGTTACAGTTTCTGTATCGTTTTTGCTCTGGATAGTCTTATAGCTGCTCTGCTTTACCGTCTTTTTTGGTTTGGCTTGCACAATTATTTGCATCAGATCAGTAAGATTTAACTTGTATTGGTCCTGCTTTAGACTCAGACTTGCTCTTGGAGTAAGGGGTTGTTTACAAACGCTTAACAGGTAAGTGCTTAACAGCAAGGGCATTATCCCCACTTACCTTATCGTATTACATTCTTAGGCATCAAATGGAGGGCGAGGTTTCTCTCATAACAGTTTGTATTTTGTAATAATATGGTCTTTACATTGATTCATTGTTTAAAAGATTATAAAAAAATAGAACATGAAAACAATCAATTGAATAAAATTACTAAAGAACCAACATGGCTAGATTAAGTAGAACTTTAAAACATTCTACATAGACATGTGATCAAATAGCAATAATCTTCCAAAAAGACATTAGATTTGTGATCTTTGGAATCTATGTAGCCATTAAAATGACGACATGACTTGTTGACAACCTCTAATTGTGCGAAAAGCAAGTATGAATTGAACATGAAAAGTTATGATAACAATTAACAAACCTCCTTCCTTTGGTGTATTAGACTCAAGAAAAGTCTAGCTATTTTAACACAGATACCAAGAAAAATAGTCATCAAATCAGTGTAATTCTTGAATTAAAATCAAACAAGTTATGCCTAAATTAAGAACTCCAAATTATTTGACCATTGAAACGAACAAATTTGTTTAGTTAAGGGTCGTTTACCAGTAGGGTAATGTGACTTGATAAGCGGTTAACTTGGTAAGTGTTTGGCAAACATCCCCTTAGGGGTCGTTTATGAAATTCTTACAGGCAGGAGATTCACATTTGATTACCTTATTGTGTAAGGTCCTTAGCCTTGAAAATGGATTGTTGGTAAACATCTCCTTAGGCTACCCTCAAATCTGGTAGAGCCATATATAAAAAAGCATCATAATCGGAGACGATTTAAAACAAATTCCTAGCTTTGCTTTTAAATCCTTTCTTTTTCTTCGCTAAAAAAACTCGAGAACATAATGCAAGAGAAATAAAGCGGGAATGAAAAATTTCCCCCCAAAATTTGGTATAAAACAATTTTGAGGAAGGAGTGGTTAATAAAGTGAATTATATTTATTAATTAATAATAAAAGTTTTAGTAAATAGTTTTTTTCATAATTTGAATCTATGTATTTATATTTTTTTAACCAAAATCGGATGATTTTTATCACAATTATCTTTTAACTATTTAAAAATAGCTGAGAGATGAATATATTTCTCAAAAGGAGGTTCAAACGAGAAACATATTAATATAAGAAAATGTAAAAAACAATCTCAGTTACTCATCCGGTCAACAAAGACAACTTTAACCGGTCACCCCCCCCCCCCCCCCCCTCCTTGATAATCTCTACCCTCCCATTAATCGCGTCAAACCTCCACAATCACGTCCACCACAACCACGAGATGAGTAGCTGAGATTGCTCATCATGTTTTCTTAAATTGACTGAGATATATGATTTGTATTATTTAAGACATTTTTTGATCAATTCGTTATATTTGAAAAACAGTTTCAAAACCGTTGATAAGGTTTTGATATCAGATACCCGTTATATTTTATTTTTCTTTGTAAAATTTATCATTCATGCTATAAAAATAATATTATTCTATTACAGGGTCGCAATGCTAAATAAATTAAATATTACAAATGGTGCTTCTAAATAAATAAAGAGTGCAAAAGGTTCTTCCAAAACACTTCACTTAATTAGAATTAGTTGATGCTAACAATTCTTTATATGCAAACAATTTTTTATTGAAAAAAATATCGGGTACGTGGCTTTCGGTTCTGGATACCAAGCAGGACCGGGTACCTACTCCTGTAATCAGTCACATCATGTACCCAGTTTTAATTGTACCAAAAAAATATGAAAACGAAAGCAGTTTGTATTGTAGAAACCAGAACCATAACCAATTAAATCGGTTTCGATTCCGATTCAAATGTAAATACCCCTTAACCTACAAATCATGTCTAGCTCAGTTGGTCTTCCTAAGAGCAGTAACATTCTGTAAGGGGCTGTGGATGGTATCCCAGTCTACTTGGGTTCGATTCCAATATAGTCAATTGAGGGCATGAGGAGCACCCCATCATTGGGTTGGTCCAGTCACAGACCAGGCGTCCCCCAGCCCAGTCAAAGACTGTGGTTGAGCTCTAGATGCAACATAAGCTGGGTCAAGACAACGGCGGATTAGTGGGTTGCCCGTGGTTGCCCGATACCGCCTGGGAGGCATGCATGTGTGTGTTCATGGTAGTCGTTCGTTGGTTCGTTGTTGCTAAGCCTTTAAAAGTCCAATCAAAGATTGTGGTTGGGCTTTAGGTCCAACATAAGTTGGGTCAGGACAACAGCGGATTGGTTGGTTGCCCGTGCCTGGTTGTTACTACCAGGGAACCATACATGTGTATGTTCGTGGTAGTCATTCGTTGATTCTATGCCGTTAGGCCTTAAAAATATCCCTTAACCTTTTTCTTTCTCATAGTATTTAATTTTTTATTAAACTTCCCGCTATATGTATATGTATGTGTCATTAGGTATGGGGATCATGATGTGAAAATTGTCATTTTCTATAAAAAATAAAAAGAGGTACTTTTAAAGGGTTGATCATTTTTAATAAAAATATTCTTCCATAAATTGCATATTAAAAAGGAATTGATTTAAATATTTAATACATCTCATTTAATGTTGATCCAGTTTCTCAACCAACAACTGATCATGAATTTGAATAATACATGAATCTTCAGACTGAATATGTCACGTGACGCGATTTTAGTGGTCCCACGTTCACAATGAAAAATGAGTTTACATTTGAACTTTCTCTCTCTCTCTCTCTCTCTCTCTCTCTCTATATATATATATATATATATATGTACTATGTGAATTTATACAGGCACGAGATCATGTGAGAAGTATTTTAAGTTGTCAATCACTTTTAATCAAATACCCTCATATAAATTGCGGGTTAATAGAAAACTGATCTGTTGCATCTCATTTTGATATTCATCAATTTTTCATCTAATGATTATAATCACTTTTCACACTTTTAATCATATTTGACACTTCTTATTATAACCTAGGCCAATTTATATATGTTGTCTATACATGTACCGATTGGAAAACCAAATTATATTTCCCAAACCAATAGATATACTTCTAAAAATCTATTCAAATTGTTTAGGTAAGAAAAAGATGTTATTATGTATCATATTTAAAATGCAAGTTACATTAAATATAATAAATTTTCAATTAAAATAAATTATATCAATGTTTTAGATTTTATATCCATATCATGTTTTTTGATAAAGCCAAACATTATGATTATTAGTCTTACGTATTCAAAATCTAAAGAAATAAAAACTTAAAATTCCCGCCCCATATTTCCTCCTAAAATTTCCAATCATCTCATTTCCCCCTTAATTTTCAACCATCCCTTTCCCCTAAAATTTTCCCCTTTCTGATAAACGCTAATCAACCCATTCAACAAATTAAACAGCTTCTCTTCATTGTAGTCGGTTATCATGGATCGGTGGAATGAAAGTTGAAGAACAAGGATTATGTTTGCAACCAGTATACAATATTGAATTTAATGTGGGTTTAGAAATGTTTTTATGAAATCTACAAGCATTCTGCTTGATGAGGAAAAATAGCAACATGTAACTTTAGACTTGTTTTTATATTGTAACCTACATGTGTAAACATTGTTACATCGTTGAAGCTATTTTAATTATACATTTACATTTGCATAAAACAAAATTCTAATTCTACATGTCAGTATATTCCAAATTTCTACTAGACAAAGGAAATTTAGCAAAATAATTTAACATGGAAGTCAAAGAGAAATAGTCAACAGGTAAGTCTAAACTAGTCCTCACCACATAGATTGCATCTTCTTGGTTAACTAGTTATGCTTCCCTCCAAATGAAACTTGCATCAATGATATGCAATCATAAGGGTATTTGCTGTTTGGATCAGTTTAGTTACAGTTTCTGTATCGTTTTTGCACTGGATAGTCTTATAGCTGCTCTGCTTTACCGTCTTTTTTGGTTTGGCTTGCACAATTATTTGCATCAGATCAGTAAGATTTAACTTGTATTGGTCCTGCTTTAGACTCAGACTTGCTCTTGGAGTAAGGGGTTGTTTACAAACACTTAACATGTAAGCGCTTAAAAGCAAGGGCATTATCCCCACTTACCTTATCGTATTACATTCTCGGGCATCAAAATTGATTGTTGGTAAAAGTCTTCAACCCGGTAAACGGTTACCGAGTAAGAGTTATTTCTATCATTATTGGGTAAGACATACTTTCGGTTCTTATATGGCTCTTACCGAGTAAGATTCTCGATGGTTTTCCATGCTCAATTTGCAAAGATCTTAAGGTAAGTGATATTGGTAAGTGCTTACCCGAGTAAGTGTTTAGTAAAAATCCCTAAGGCATTTTGGTTTCTGGGTCAGATTTTGTCTCGGACATTGATAAGAGTTCTGTTTATATACTATGTGAAGACTTCTGTATGCAGCCATCTTAATCAGATTCTTATTGGAATGATTTAGTAGATTGCTCTTTAGAGGGATAAAGTTTATATCAACTTTTATGATTTTGTTGTGTGATCAGTTTTTGTGTCTTTATAATATTCTATCTCCTTTCCTACTATATTCGATAATACATCGAAATCGGCTAATGGATTTTTGTTGTTGTCTTCATGTACTAAAGATGCAGAAATCTTGGAATCAGACTTACTTAATTTGGCCTCAAACTTGTTTCCAGGTTTGTATTAGAATCTCACTTTGGTCCTAGAATCTCTCCTTTCTAATTCACAATGCTGTGATTTGTGAGTTGTGCTTCACAATGGCAGAATGGCAAGAAGCCAAATTGTCAATAATTTTACAATTAGATTTCAAAAGTTAAATTTTGGCCTGAGGCCAATTTGCTAACGTCTGATATGTATATATCAACTTA
Source organism: Centaurea solstitialis (assembly GCA_030169165.1). Classification (NCBI taxonomy): domain Eukaryota; kingdom Viridiplantae; phylum Streptophyta; class Magnoliopsida; order Asterales; family Asteraceae; genus Centaurea; species Centaurea solstitialis. The sequence continues at coordinate 50,371,954 of CM058040.1, forward strand.
AATGGCTTTTTGGTTTATGTATGGTGAAAATCAACAACTGCTTTTTTACCAATACAAGCTGGTGACTGGTGAGTACAAAAATAGTAAGGCATGCGTTTACTTGTTTCGTGGCTTGGCCGAAAACCTTGTCATCCGTGACTTAAAAGGTTAGTTACTTATCTACATTTCTTTAGTCACTATTTCTCTTCTAATATATGATCTACCTAGTATCTTTAAATTTGATGAAAACGAATTTTTGACAGCTAGCGGAAGATCAAAATGATGTTGTATTCTGGCCATTTTTCTTTCATATATGTAGTTAACCCTAAACCTTTTTTCTTGAAAATCAAAATGGATCATCAAACTATGAATGTAATTTGTAACTTCATGACTGATTAGTAACCATATGGGATAAACAATAACCTTATAACTGATTAGATAGTGATATATTAGCCACACATGAAGGCCAATTTAGCCAAAGGTCATTGGCAAATTCGATCTAGCAGTCCTTACAACACAACCTTATAATTTCAATTCAATAGAACCAACATATGTGAAAGTGTCTTTATTGTCAAAATTTTAATCACAGTGTCCGATAACTCTATTCCACTCTTTTAATACCATTAAACCATACACCCTATTAATGCTATTCGCTTACTCTTTACTCGGTTAGTATTTGATTACAATTTAGATGACTAAGTGATTACTTCAGGTTTTGGTGCTACTATGCAAATTATATGGCTTGACATGATTTAAAGTAGCACACATGCATTAGCCATTTGGACTAGACCATATATCGTTCCATCAAGAATTATGTTTAATTGTTTATAGCGTTCTTTTTATTTTTGTGCTTGATTGTGGATCTTTATTTTAAGCTACAAGTACAATAAGATGCAATATTTTATTCTTGTTGCAGGTATCATACCCAACTTCTAATCAACATGATGAGAAACAAAATCCAAAGAAAAGAGAAAAGGTATACGACTGTCAACGAGCTATAGAAATTGAAGCACAGGTGTAGCTTTAATAAACAAATATCTACTATGTTAGATAGCTAGTAGTGATAAGTCTTTCATTGGTATTCAAACTTATTCATATGACTTTTTGATGTATTTCAAATAATTAATATATAAACTTTTTTAAAAAGATTTATTTATCATTTTCCTATGCATTATTAAAACAATTGCCAAATATTATCGTTGTGATGGTCAATTATGACAATAACCAATGATATTCAATTTAAGCAAGTATTATAAATAGTTTATGGCCACAATTTAGCTGATTTATGTGACCAGAAGCAACAAAAGGCCATGGTTACAGAATTTAGTGCAACCATACTAAAATAATTGGCCATGGTTCATATAAGTTGTATGACTATTGATTGGTTATTGCCACAAGTTTAGTTGTTTTTTGTGATAAAAATGAAACAAATAGTGATGGTTGTTGATGGAATTTGTGACTATAACTAGTTTATTGTATTGGTTTTGGTTATTAATGTGACAAAAAGGTAATCAATGGCCATGGTTTTAACTATTCAGTGTAACTACATGTTATGAATTAGTCACGGTTAATATGAAAATTTTGTGGTTATAAGCCGTTTATGTCTATGATTTTAGTTATTTTGTGTGACCAAAAAACTACTGATAGCCACAGTTTTAAACAATTTAGCGTAATCATATGTCATGAAATGACCACGGTTAATATAAAATTTTTATGGCAATAAATAGTATATGATCACAACTTTAGTTATTATGTGTAACCAAAAGGTTACCAATAGCCACATTTTTTAACAATTCAGTGTAACTATACGTCATGAAATGGCCACGTTTATTGTTATTTATTGTTAAATTTGCAAGGCTATAAATGGTTCATGGTGATGGTTTTAATTAATTCATGTGACCAAAAGTTAATAATTAGTAATGGTTAATATGAAATTTGTGTGGCAAAAACTGGTTTATTGCTACGGTTTTAGTTAGTCATGTAACCAAAAGGTAACAATTAGTCACATTTTAGAAGTTTAAGCGTAACCATATGTCATAAACTGCATGGTTATAAGCTGTTTATGGCTACATTTTTATTTATTTCGTATGACTAGAAGATAATAAATACATATGTCATGAATTGGTCACACTTAATGTAATATTTGTCCAGGAGGTGCTACCTGGTACGGGGCCTTTGCTACCGGCGCCGCCCGCTAAACTAGCTCTATCCGGAACTCTACTTACCCTTGATAGGTATGCCAGGCAAGTCATCCGGGAAAACGCCTGGAACTCGCTGACTACAGGCACGCCCGCTACCGTCCTCTTCTTTGCCTCATCTCTGATGTCGATCACATAAGCCAAATTGTCTCTACCTCCGTGAAGAACGTGTTTTCTGGCCTTAGCCAAAGTACACATCTTCGGTAGTCCCCTTCTTTCGTCTCCTTCGATAGTTAGTTCTCCCCCACTTAAGGCTCGATTCTGACTTAATCAATCTATCCCAACTACTACATTATCCTTATATACACCACTACACCAACGATACTCCTTGTCCGCTATTTCTACTTCTAACGGACGCTCTAACTTACTCTATCACAACGTCCAGCTCCATCCTTGACTCATCTGCTGTCAACTGGTACACATGCCCCCGGGTCTTGGGGTATCACACTTCTTCCTGCCTTTCCAATTTTAACTCTCTAACCCAAGTTACCTCGTGCATCTGATAAAAATTAGTGCACCTTGTTGTCACCACAACTTCTTTTATCTCTGGCTTTAACACCTCAACATATCTGTACACCTTCCTCCCCTCCTTCGTGACATACTTTGAGCAATAGAGTGATCGCTTCTAAAAACTTGCCAGTAATCTCATTCACTGATTTGGTAGGTTGCATCATCGATAATGACTCGCTGGTCAACCTCTCTATCTCTAACCGAAATACCTATTGTTCTCTGAAAAGCTAGAGAATTGATCCTACGTCATACTCTCCACTTATTTCTTTGTCCTTTACCGAACAATCAACTTCCATCAATCCTCCGCAGATTCTCTAAGCAGGCTCACAGCCGCCTGACCTCTACTTCCGCCATGCAAACCAGTGCAGAAAGCATCTTTCGTCTCAAAAATTCGATGGGTGTTAGCCATTGGATCCTTCCTTCCTTCGATAATCGGCGATTGACATGCCAAGAATTCTCGTAACCAACTGCTCTAGCCTGACCAGACTGAGAGCTTACTGCATCGCCGGCTCATGCGGCCATAGCTGCTTCTAGACTGTTGTTAACCACCTGGGTTAATTCTTGCTCCATACTCTCGAAAGTCCAGGAAGTAACTCATGGAGAACTTCCCCTACCTCATCTGCTACACTCTCTAACCCTTATCGGTATCCCAAGATTTCTTATGATTCCGTGAAAATCAAATTGTATCGGTGTATATAATTAAACACACCAGATATAAGAATCATGTTTCGAACCCCACAGCAATGATCAAACAAGGACATGCCAAAAGTTCTCCACGAGATTCCCACCCACCGATACAAACTTGGTCTTAACTTCACCATTAGGCATCCTGATCTACGGATTCGTCAACTGAATCCATTGACTATAAACATGCAATCTATTTATGCAGTCATCACAAGCCATACTGATACAAATACTTGAACTTTAGAACATTTCACTCTTACTCTTTCCTATCCCATGAGTTCAGGTCTATGACCCTAACTCTTAACATCGCTCTATTACATGCTTTAAGTATCTTCTACAGGCCTATCATGTTGCTACTCATTCCCTTCAACCTTGTCTAGTTCACGAGCTATCTCGCAACCTTGTCAAGTCCTAACATGTACAATATATTTGTAATGATATGGGCCCTTATATCATTATAAATACATCCTGCATGTCTAGCCTTAACATTATCACTCAAGTTCCCAATCCTTAGCTCGATTGTCATATCACATAAACAATTCACGTAAGTCATAACCGAGACATTCATCCAAAGGCTCATACATCATATAATATGTTATTCTTACTATTATCATTACTCCATGCTCCCTACATAGCATAGTCTCATGTATAATTATTCACATAACTTAACATACATATCATACGTAACATATCACATCATAATAACTCATCAATGAAAACAAGATAAAAGTAACATGTTTTTCTTAACAGGAAGTATAGTGTACTTACCCCACGTTGATGTTCCGGTCCGCAGCTCAGTCTCTCAACCAAATTCTTATCCAAAACTTAACCCCTTTTAAAACCTTTTAATTTTAGAAAACAATAACACTTGGGTTTAAGTTCAAGCACTCACCACTTGTGAATGCCCGAATCCCTTAAACCAAGGCTCTGATACCAATTGTAACATTTGTAAACTTAAAACATTGGTTTCACAGAAAACAGTTTAAAGAAGCGAAAGCCTTGCTCAAAACTTGTATGTAAGTCGAACCAAACATTTTAAAAAAAAAAGTTTAATAGTTAAACATAAGATGAAACCATACCACTGTTCATAAACATACGTACTATTTGACCCAAAACATAATGTAAAATTATCAACCAAACATAAGTTTTATCAAAGGATTATCCTAAATCTCAAAACTTCATTCCAACATCATAACTGACTGAGCTACTGCTAACCGTACCATCACACGTGGGCTTTTCCTTTGCTACCCGAAGCTGCACCTGACACTAAAAAAATGGGAAATAACAACGGGTAAGATTTACGCTTAGTGAGCACACATCTACATCGACTATAATCATGTATACATAATCAAGGATACTTAGCAATCACATGCACATAAACATAATCCGTTGACTCTGGTACTAGGCCTCATAACCCATAGCGTCTTCCCTAGGGGTAACAAATACCTCACTAGGTACTATCATAACCATATCGTATCAAACATAACCCATAACCACATGTGCACATTACACACATAACCATAGTTGACATAGATTGAGTACTCACCTGATAGTGGATTAGATCACACACACTTGCACGTATGATGCTCAAGACAAGTCATCTAAACAATTACATGCACCACGTATCAATTCATAGCTCAAAATGAGTTCTAAAGTTTAACCCGAACCCTCTTATCAAAATAACATAGCTACACTAATCCAATTACTCCCACACTTCACCAAATACTATGTTTCAATGTCCTTTAGGGAAGCATAAACAAAAGAACCCCAAACGAACCCGTTTCAGAAAAGTCAAAAATCAACTCAGAACAATCCGAGGTCATGTGGGTTGTTACCCGCATGAAACCCGCCGATAGGGCCTGATCGCCCCAAACGCGGATTTCAGCCCCAAAAACGAGGGTTTTCACCCCCCCCCCCCCCACAACTCCAATTTCGACCATTAAACATCAAATTCATGCTTATACCAACATCCCTTACGAAAATAAACATCTATTAACATCTAATTAACCCAATCAACAAGCATATGATGATCAATTGATCATCATTCTCAACCAATTGAAAACCATAACCCTAGCCATTAATCCTTCCATGAAAACTAAGCAATTACAAGGATTATCACATACCTTAGATGTTGCTTCCAACACCGAACGATTGCTCCCACTATTCCCTTCCAATTGCTCCCACTTTGCCAAGTAAAATCGCCAACCCTAACCCCCTTTTTTTCAAGAACCATATTCAACAACTGATGAGATTAAAGGTCCCTCTTTTATACATGTTAAGTCCAACCTTGAACTTTTAGAAATGGCTTAACAACCCCCTTGACTTCTGAAAACGACAATACTAACATAATTAACCTTCTTTGCTCTTAAACAAATAACATGCTAGTAACTAAGAGAAACGGGGTGTTACATTAAATATGTTATAAATAATAAAAGTGTTTTTTTAATCCATGATTTTAGGAGGGACTAAATATGTTATTGAAACAAAAAGAAATGAGAAGGACGAATTTACCCCTTCTTAAATTACCATTTTTTAACAAGGTTAATGTATAGGGACGTTGGTTGTTATTAAAAGAAAAGCACAGGGACGTTGGTTGTTATAAAAATAAAATTACAAGGACGTTAGTCGTTAAATTTTTTTGAGGGACCTTAGGCGTTATTTTTTGTAAACCACAGGGACCAAATTTGTATTTAACTCATTTTAAAAATACACCTCTTTCGTAAATAACTCCTCCACAAGATTCTCCAAACCTGTTGTCAAAAATAAATAAATAGAAGTGCAGAAAAAGAGGTAAATTTCTCCCTAAATTATGATATTAACTTTGTGTTTCTTAATACTTTTTCTAGTGCTACATGTATTTAAAATTTTAAATAATAGTTTGATATTATAACCGATGTTAATTAAAATCATCAAAATGAAAAAAAAAATTATAAATCAATATAAACTTCCACTAAAAATTTTAATTTTCCAAAAAATCATAGCAAATTCGTTGAATATGCTCTTAAATAGTTAAAAGTACATATCAACCAATAAATTCTAAGCTTAATCTAAGAACTAACCCGAAAAAATGCGCTTCCTTCTTAAAAGTTGACTTGCGCAATATGTTTCAAAAACACAAAAAGAAACAATACGCTCAATTGTCAATCCCACTTTTAGACTGGACCTACCAATATAAAATTTTCAAACCTTATTTATTGTATATATACAAAAGGTTTCTTCATGACCGCAATTGCGGTCATGGGAATTTAGATGATAAAGAAAATTTCGTGTTTTAGATGATAAGGCTATCATTACTGCAACCCTTCCAACTCTCTCAACCCTCTCAACCTAACATGCCACATCAGCTTTTTTCCAACTTTCTCTTAACCCTCTCATAACCCTCTGCAACCCTCTACAACCCGTATCCCAAACCCTCTCAACCCTCTCACACAACACACACACAACATACTCATACAACACACACCACACAGCGGTGTGGGTAACCCGCCAGGGCTTCAAGCCCGCTGAACCCGCTTGATGCGTACCCCCAACCCGCCGGGCTTGTGATCCCGTCGGGAGGAGCCCGCCCAACCCAACCCTCCCGCTACGCTTAGCCTAAAAAAATTGCGGTCAAGAAATAGTTGTTACCATCAAATTTATGAAGAAATTGCCAGTAAAAGTGATAATATATATTTCTGTATCATAATTTATGGTGAGTCCTAATTGCAACCATAATAATTTATATCGTTTCAATGATATGACAAAGAATATTTATAGAGTAAACTACAAATTTGGTCCCTGAAGTTTACCCAAATCTGTACGTTTCGTCCTTGAACTTTAAAAACTACAAAAACGTACCCAAGGTTCCATTTTCGCAACAGGTTTCGTACCTGCTCACTAACGCCGTTTGAACTCAATTAAGTGAGGGGCTCTTTTTGTACATTTATAACCTTACGGACCATATTGTAACTCTCTCTTTCTTTCTCTCTCTTATCTTATTCATCTTCATTACACCCACCACAACCACACCTCCACTACCACTATCTCCACCACCACCACCACACCCACAACAGCCACCATAGCAACCACCACCATCTCCACCACAACCACCACACCCACCACCACCATACCCACCACTACCACCATCTCCACCACACCCACCACCACCATCTCCACCATACCCACCACTACCACCATCTCCACTACACCCACCACCACCATCTCCATCACAACCACCACAACCACACCGACACCACTACCATCTCCACCACACCCACCACCACCACCATCTCCACCACACCCACCACTACCACCACCACACCACCAGATCTGAAATCGAAACCTACCATAAATCAAACCCCACCAGATCTGAAATCATAACCCCCACCAGATCTGAAATCATAACCCATCAGATCTGAAATCATAACCCTCACCGGATCTGAAATCATAACCGATCAGATCTGAAAATCGTTGAAAACCACAACTGGAACCACCGATCTGAAGCCAGAGGCCAAAACTATAGATAGGTGGTGGATGTGGTGGTGGTGGTTGGTGTGGTGGGGTTAGTAGATGAAGATGATGGTGATGATAAAGAGAGAGTGTGTGATACTTACAATTTAGCCCCTTGTCTTTCATTTTTGGAAAATACCCCTTACTTAACTGATTTCAAACGGCGTTAGTGATCAGGGACGAAACGCGTTGCAAAATTTGAAGCTCAGGTACGTTTTTTGTAGTTTTTAAAGTTCAAGGACGAAACGTACAGATTTGGGTGAACTTTAGGGACCAAATTTGTAGTTTACTCATATTTACATGATGATAAGTTGTGGTGGTGACAATGGTGGCAACTCGCAACCCCTAGTTAGCAATGGTGGTCACGATGGTGGCAGTAGTGGTGGAGATGGTAGTAGCAATGGTGATTCCAACGAACCAAACGTTTTGTAAGAGAATTTGAGAATATTAGTGAAATTTAAATATAAGGGATTCTCTATGATTAAACTAATCTATTTCTACTGTTAAAAAAAACATAATCTATTTGTGTTTTTTAAGTTCAACCATGTTTAATATTTAATTGTGGCATCACATGCATTTAGTAATACTAGTTTGATAGTAATTTGTAAAAAGTCTTTTATTTTTTGTAACTTACTTTTGAAGAAATCGCAAATAACCAAATTTGTTGTATGTGGTCTTAAAACATCTTTAACATGTATGTTATATTTTTTCTATAATAAAGTATGTAAAATCAAAATTTGTAAATGGAACTACATCACTCTTCAGCAGCAATTCTATTTTCACAATCCTAAGGTTATCATATAAGTAAAGTATTGTTTCTACACATTTAATTTCAATATTTTTATTGTTTTAAAAAAGATAAAATATAGAGAAAATTATTTTTGTAGCCATTTAAAAATACACAAATTCAGTTTTAGCCAATCTTTTTCGAGTTTTCGCGAAATAGCCCACTAAGTCGCCGTAGGCAAAGTCGCCAAAGGCGACTCCCTATTTTTCGACCAAAAACGCCGTTTCCGGCGAGTTTGTCACCGCCGGCGACCAAGTCGCCCCACGTAGAGTCGCCGGAGGCGACTTCTTCAAAGTTTCACAAACACCCCCTGCAGTACCACTTTGGAAGACTTGTCAAGAATGACCCCTGGACTAAGTCGCCCCGGCATAAGTCGCCGGAGGCGACTTTGACCTTTTTTGACCGACACGTGTCAGCCGGCGGAGACACCAAGAGAAACCCTACCCCCTTTTTTGAATTTTCAGCCGACAAAAAAACATACACCACCACCTACCCCTCTTTCATCTATCTCTTTCTCAATACTTCCTCTCATCTATCTCTTTCTAATTCAAACTCTCATCTATCTCTTTCTCATTCACTCTCATCTATCTTTATCAATTATCTTTCTCATCCAACTCTCACTATCTCTATCAACTCTCATCTTTTAATTTCCTACACCATTCTAATCTCTATTATACTTCAAAGTGGGGACCAATTGAACAACGACGTTGAAGCAATTGAACACGTGATTTTGTCAGTTCACCATCAACACAAACGAAAGGGGTTACAAACCATCAACAAGACAAACATCAATGTCGATGCAATATGTAAGTTTTCTAGATGTCTTTAACTTAGAATGTTTACGATTGTAAAGGTTAATTTTTATGTGTATAAAATTTAGATGTTTAGTTGAGATGTTTATGTAAATATTTTCTTGATGTATATGTGTATAAAATTGAGATGTTTAGTTGATGTATATGTAGATTATTTGATGTTTATGTTTTCTTGATCTGTAGAATTAGATGAGTACAAATGATGAATATCCGGATTTATGTAAATTTTGATGTGTTTGATTTTTAGTTGGTTAAAATTTTTTATGGATATATGTAGATTACTTGATGTTAAATTTTTATGTGTTTAATTTTTATGGTTAAAAATGTATATAATTTATCACTTGGATTTATGTAAATGGTTAATAGTGGTACATGTTAAAAATTGTATAAAAAATATATGATTGTAATTTATCTAAATTTGTAATAGTTTTTAGATGTAGATTATTTTAGAAGTATGTTTTTAGATATTTTTGGATCTAGATGTATATGTGAAGATTTATATTTATTTAGACGTAAAAAGTGTTAAAAAAATTTCCTTCATTTTTATCTGTATAATTTTAGACGTTAGTTTTGAGATGTTTATAATTTTAAATGTTAAAAAATTGTAATTGTAATTTTAGTTGTGTAATTATATTAGTTTTTGGATGTAGGTTTTAAGTTTTATATGTATATGATTATTTATTTATATAATTGACAATCATTTATTAACTTTTGTATAGGGAGGTTACAATTGGCCCACACTAACGTTGAGGAGTACGTTGTCGTTTTTAGCTGATATGAAATCTAGGTTAGATGACGACGCACAGGCGTTGTTTAGAGAGGGTCCGTTTGGTCATTGGTTGGACTATGTAAAAAAACTACGTGCCTCTCCGATGGCTGTTGTTTTATTTTTACAAAAGCAGGTTGAGGTCCAAAATGGAGACCCCGAGACTTTATATTTTAGGGTCGGTCCATACACACGTCGTTATGGCCAACCAGAGTTTAATCTTATAACGGGACTCCCTTTTGGTCTGTTACCGACCCAATACAATTCGAGATAGAAAGAAGAGTGAAAGAGGATGAAAGAGATATAGTGAAAGAGAGTGAAAGAGATAGGGAAAAGAGAGTGAGAGGGTGAGGTTTTAAAAGATGGAGAAAGCTAAATTGAAAGAGTTGGAGAGGTAGGGTTTCATCTGGTGGCACCAGGAGCCGACACGTGTCGGTCAAACCAGGTCAAAGTCGCCTCCGGCGACTTCAGCCGGGGCGACTTAGTGCAGGGACCGTTTTTGACATGTCTTCCAAACTTGAAGTAGAGGGGGTGTTTGTGAAACTTTGAAGAAGTCGCCTCCGGCGACTCTACGTGGGGCGACTTGGTCGCCGGCGGTGACAAACTCGCCGGAAACGGCGTTTTTGGCCGGAAAATAGGGAGTCGCCTCCTGCGACTTTGCCTACGGCGACTTAGTGGGCTATTTCGCGAAAACTCGAAAGAGATTGGCTAAAACTGAATTTGTGTATTTTTAAATGGCTACAAAAATAATTTTCTCTAAAATATATTATATCTCTCTTCTATAAAGTTTTAAAATTTTTCTAATATAAGTTGTTTTACAATCTACCTCATCTTTTCTCTATTTTTAACATACAAAATAACATAATTGTTGGAGTAAAAAATTGTTAAAATACCTTTTTTTCTTCATTTCTATATAGTCGTTAGAGATGCTTTTAAATATCATTCTAATTCCGTCACATTCCTTTTTTTTTAACGGCAAGTATCACCCGTTGCGACCCAGCCCAACCTAAGGTTAAACCCGACCAGTAGGTTTTAGGGGCCCTATGAACCAATTCGAACCGGTCTTGAACCCGGTCTCGAAGGACCAGATCCAGAGTCTGAATATCTCAAGAAAGTGTCGCCGGTGAAAATCGAACCCAGGCTATTACCCCACACCCCCAAATAGAGATGGGCAAAAAGCCCGGCCCGACCCGAGCCCGAAAAAAAGCCCGGGCCCTTGCCGATGAAAAGCCCGGCCCGGCCCGGCCCGGCCCGGTTCAATGGCAATTTTGTAATTATATAGTTTAGTTTTATATAATAAATTACTATAATTATTTGTTTTATATAATTATAATAAATGTATTTTATAGTATATTTGTTTTATATAGTTTAGTTTTATATAATAAATTACTATAATTACTTGTTTTATATAATAAATGTATTTTTTGATTTGTTTTATATAGTTTAGAATTTAGAATTATAAAATAAATCTAGTTTATATTGTATAATCATTATTATTGAAATTATAAAATAATTCAGTGTTTTTTAAGTTGGAAAAAGCCCCGAAAAAGCCCGGTCAAACAAAGGCCCAAAAAAGCCCGGTCTTTTCAAAGCCCGGTCAAAGCCCGGCCCGGTCCGGCCCGACCCGAGCCCGGTTAAAGCCCGGTCTTTCCAAAGCCCGGTCAAAGTCCGACCCGACCCGATTTTTGCGCACATCTACCCTAAAGAATGTTATCTATCCAACTAGCGCATTTGATGGATTCCATATTCCTTTAAATTCCACAAGCAAACAGAACGAAAAAGTCGAGGATTGATTTCAATTGTGATATTTATTCTTCACCACCTACCAATATTAAAAAAATCAAAGTCTTTTGCCCGGGTCAAAATGGTTCATTCATCACCACAATTGAAGTCATGCATAGTTACATAATTTTCCACTACTACAAATATGACTTTTCATACGTACTCACTTATATACGGTTTTCATAAAAACGATAAAAACCGTATATAAAACACAGTTTCCATAAAATTTGTATGCAAAACAAAGCCAAATTTAATAGTTTCTGTGTGAACATCAAGATCAATGGAAGCCTTCCATATCCATGGTGGAATCATCATCATCGTCTTCTTCTTTATTCCTTTTCTCTGTGTAGCTACTGATATCATCACTCCCACACAACCACTCGCCATGAATCAAACCCTAATCTCATCTCGTCAAGTTTTTGAGTTGGGTTTCTTCGATTTAGGCAACAACAATCTCTATCTCGGCATCTGGTACCGCCAAATTCGACCTAGAACGATCGTTTGGTTGGCAAATCGAGACGCCCCGGTTACGTCATCGTTCGGGAAGCTAACAATCGGTGATGACGGCAACGTAAACCTCGTAGACCGATCTGAAACCCCAATCTGGTCATCGAACCAATCCGTGGTTAGGTTGACCAACACGGTGGCACAACTTCTCGACTCTGGTAACTTCGTCCTTCGTCATGAAAATGATGAAAACCCGGAGAATTACATCTGGCAAAGCTTTGATTATCCGACGGATACTCTATTACCCGGGATGAAACTCGGGTTGAGCCGTACAACCGGAATCAATCGGATTCTGAAGTCATGGAAGGCCGATAACGATCCGGGTTCGGGTGATTATTCATATGGAATTAACATCAACGGTTTCCCGGAGTTTGTCCTTCTTCGGAATAACGAAACGGTTACTTACAGGAGCGGGCCGTGGAACGGGTTAACGTTTAGCGGTACACCAGAGATGAAAGGGGTGAGCATAATACACTTCCAATTTCACAACACCTCCGATGAGATCTATTATTCATATGAAATGGCAAACAGTTCTGTTTATTCGAGATTTCTTGTAACCTCGGCCGGAAACTTCCAACGGTACATTTGGACAGCGACCGCCGATACCTGGAGTTTATACTGGCAATTCCCCCGGGAGAGATGTGATAACTACGGCCGATGCGGGCCGTTCGGTGTTTGTAATACAAACAGTTTTCCGATATGCAATTGTTTCAACGGATTCCGACCTAGAGATGAATATGCTTGGTTTAGTCTACAAGACGGGTCAAGCGGGTGTGTTCGGAGCTCTAAAATGGATTGCGGGTCGGATGGATTTCTTCCATTGAAGAACATTAAACTGCCGGAAGGTTCGAAAGCGTTCATCGATCGGGCCATGAATTTGAGTCAATGTGGTGAGATTTGCAAAAGGAGTTGTTCTTGTAAGGCTTATGCTAATATGGATGTTACTCTGGGCGGGTCGGGTTGTGTGATTTGGGATGTGGATCTTATGGACATGAAGCAATATGCTGAGTATGAAGGTGGTGGACAAGATCTTTATGTTAGAGTTGCAGCTTCTGATCTAGGTACGTTTTTTTAGCTTTGATTGAATAAATAGATAATGTTTTGAATCTTATCTTGAGAGTCGCAAATCCCTTTAGGGATTAGGCTCATTGTGAACACTGGTCCCTTATTAGGCAGCATTTGGTATGTAGACGAGACTAGAGTAGATTGGACTGGAATGGATAGGATAAGACTGATCACGACTTGACACATCCGAACATGACAAGGTTTTGTCGGGTGGTTGATACCAGGGACAGACCTAAAACATTTTTCAAACGGTGGCAACATGTAATTACACTTTTTGTTGGCTTCGAAAGATTTTTTTAAGCTTTTTGTTGATTTCAATGGACTTTTTTGTTTTTTAATTGAATTGAGAGAATTTTTTAATCGATTTCAAAAGAAATCTTTGGTTTTTTTGTTGGTTTCAAGATAATTTTTTGGTTTTGTGATTGGTTTTGAGAGATTTTTCGGTTTTATGGTCGGTTTTGAGAGATTTTTTCAGTTTTTTGGTTGCTTTCGAGAGAATTTTTCGGTTTTTTGGTTGATTTCAAAAGAATCTTTTGGTTTTCTTGTGCATCCCTTGAAATTTCGAAAATAATACAATAGCACTCTCCCAAAAGATACGGTTGCACCTTAACAAAACTAAAACTTTTTACCTTTCGCCGGACAAATAATGCGGCCTCACGTGCTACCGTGAGACCTTATACAGCTTTGTCCACGGTCAATAGAGGTGGCTTTGATAGTGATGGAGGTAGAGGCAGTGATGGTCAACGTTTGATGTTGGTTATTGAAAAGGTAGAGATGGTGAATGGTGGTCGTGATGGCAGGGGACAATGGGAGATATGGAAGAGGTAGAGGTGGTGGTGGTTGATGTGGTAGAGGTAGAGGTAATGATGGATAATTGTAGGTAGCTGATGGTGGTGGAGGATCGGTAATGGTGGTTGCAGAGATGGTGGACAATGGTGGCGACAAACAACTCTGGATATGAAGGTAGGGTTGGTAGTTGTAAAAGAGGTGTCGGTGGTCGTTTGTGGAAGAGGTGTTGTTGGGTGGTGGTAGTGGTATTCGCATGGGCGGACCTACTTAAGTGCCAACGGTGGCATGTGCCACCGTGTCGTTCCTCCGTCACAGTGTAAGAAAATTGGGTCGTAAAATGTGTCACCGTATTAATTTGCTGTGTGCTATCATAAATATTTTGAAACTGAAATAAATACACAAGTTTTATTTGGTTGAGGTGGTAAGTTCCTTGCTTTCCAAAAGAGAGGTCATGGGTTCAAGTATTTTCTAATTTTTAGCTTTTAATATCATATTTTTTATGTTTCTAAAAAATTTGTAATAACAAAATGGAACTCGAGACCTTTCATTTAAAAAGTAAAGAACCAACCACTAAACTAATATTGTTTTTATTAAAAAAAAAACTTTCTATATATGTTTTTATAGTCAAATGGTGTCACCGTTTGAAAATTTCTCTAGGTCCGCCCCTGGTACTGGGAGCCAATTGTAGTGGAGGTGGTCAGTAGCTGTTGATGATTGTTGTTGTGAAGGTGGTGACGATGGGTAAATTGGTAATATTTTAGTTTTCATCAAATCTCGTACAGTGTGTTTGGCATCCGGACGAGATAGAATAGAACAGAACATGACAGAGTAGTTGTTTAGCACTTAGTAAGATATAACTAGACATGAGAGAACATATAAATGATTAATTTATCCTTAATGAGTTGTTTATATATTTTACATATTTTGATCAATTATTTAACTTATTAAATTTTAGTGAAATAAATATTTTTTTTTTATAACAAAATGTGTCTTTAGAAAGTTTTTATTAATACTATGTTTATGTAGTTTTCAATTTTATTTTTACATTATATATATATATATATATTTTACTGTTAATATATATTAATTTACATAAGTGGATCAAAATATAAAAACTATATACAAATTTTAGGATAGTAAAGAGAAATGTTAAAAATAAAATTTAATAAATAAAATTTAAAGAATGAATAAAATGAAAAGAGGAAGACATATTTGCTGTTTTAGAAAATAATTAAGTTTTAGTTTAAAGTTATATTGCTAAATTAAACACAAGTTTGTTCCACGTTGTTCGTTTTAGAAAATAATTAAGTTTTAGCTTAAAGTTATATTTTTTGGAAGGGTGTTCGACCGAACACTGTGATCGTTGTTCTGTTTTGTGCTATCATGTCCAATATACCAAAGGAACCTTATATGAAATCTTCTTTTTGGTCCCATCGAGTTTTATTCAATCCATGTCTTATGTCCAATCCCATGTCCCAAACGTAATTTTAACATTTGTTATAGGGTGTTGCTATTCCTATCCTTTTGTACTCACAATTGTCTATTTATATCCCCTCCAATAAATCCCCTACTTCACTTATACCCACTCATACTCGATCCTATAGGATAAGGGGTATGGATAGAATATTTCTTAGTAAATACTTTGTTTCTATCTCATGTTACTTTTATGATGGGTAATTTTTAATTCCCCCTTAAGAAATGCATGTCTTCTTAAAGAAATTCTAGAGTTATAAATAACGACTAATATTAAAGTTTTAAAAAGTTTACTAAGAAGATTCTGAATCTATAAAAATGTAACTTAAATGTTAACCGGTTCCATACTTGATTACAATACAACTTATCTAAGCATAAATGTCTAGTTATAAATACTAACCTAAATAATTAAGTCTTTAAGCATGCCATTTTCCCTTGTTTAACCTTAAAGTTTCAGGTCCTAAAAAGCATACTATACATAAAACAATCAGTGCACCTCAAATTTTATCATAAGCAGAAAAAGTTATCAACTTCTTTCACCACCCTCTCTTTTTATAAGACACAGGCACCTTCAATCTTCTTTCATTATGTCTCTTCTAATGAAGGACAACTTCACTAACATGTTTGTAAACTACTTCTTTTTCTTTTGTAATTATGATTTAAGAAAAAGGTAATTGATTAAAAGCATACATTTTTGTTCAAATTAGTTATTAAGAACCTGGCTTTGCACCGGGTTATAAATTATGATAGATTTTATCATTTATATGCCAATGGTTATTTAAAATAAACAAAAAAATTAATTTTAAGATGTTTTAACCTAAAGACTTTGGAAAAAAATCTTGTACTTATCAATAGTTTAATGAAATTATTTGATTATTTTTTTTATTAAAGTTATAATAGTTTAAAATTAACCAATTAAACAAAATGTCTTAGTAAAATAAATAAATAAAGTAAAAACTAACAAAACATGGATTATGTAATTTGAGAATAAAAAAATATATAGATGGTCTACTATAATGACCAAATATGTAAATTAATCAAATATTTTTTGGATGAGTTAATCACTTAATTTAACAAAGTTTAATAGAGATGAAAATTGAATGAAAATAAAGACCACGGAGATAAAAGAAGCAGTTTTTAAAGATTAAGGACAAAAAATGTTTATTTCACGAGATTTTCGAGTCAAGTTTTGGATAATTCGACTTAACTGGTTTGCATGTCGGGTCAAGCTTAAGTTTGAGTTGAGCCTAGCAAGTCGAGTAGCTTACGAGTTGTCTTGTTTCCTTAGAGTATCTCCAACAGATTCTTTAAAATTTCTTTAAAATAGAGAATTAAAAGTCAAAATCCCTAAAATAAGGTATATTCAACTCCAACAGATTCTCTATTTTAGATATTTCAATATCAATTATATTATTTAGATATTCACTAATTTTATAGTCCCAATAAATTTTTTAATTTTTTTATGTAAAAAGAATCTCAATTTAATTCTCATTGGTGGATTGATTAAAAAAATGATTTCTCTCTCCTCTCAACCATGATATAGAAAATTCTCTATATTTGGAGATTTTCCTATAAATCTCTATTTTAGAGAATGGAATAGGGATTCTTTTGGAGCATTTTAGAAAACAAAAAGCAGATTTTCTTTAAAATAAGGATGTTGTTGGAAATGCTCTTATTGATAACCTACAAATCTATATTATCTATTAAACGAGGGTTTTTGCTGACATCATCAACACTTAAATTGAGCGATTTGATTGACTAATTATAAAAAGTACATAATTTGATGATGTCATCATATATTTTCTTTTTTTCTTTTTTAATATGTTATTAATACCGTATAAATATCATATTTGGAACTAATAAACATGGAAAAAGTATTTTCCAAAATAAGGTATGATCAATTTGTCATTAATTTATTAATTTCAATTTTATAACTAACATTTTGTAGTCTTAGAATTACTTGGATAAATTATTTTTCATCCCTTAGTTTTTCATTTTTCACTTTACATCTTTATAATATTAACATACATAATAGATATGAACTAAAATTTATTAAAACCTTTTGTTTTTCTTTTCAATAAATTACACCATTATAATCGTCTCGACAATATCTTTAAAATGGGTCTAATATTGATTTTTTTTAATTTAATTATATTATTGAATATTAAAAATAGATATAAGTTAATTTGTCTTGATTTTATTTTACACTTTATATCCTTAACTATATATATATATATATATATAGAGAGAGAGAGAGAGAGAGAGAGAGAGGAAAGTTCAAATGTGAACCACTTTTTGGTTGTGAACGTGAAGACACCCGAGAGCGCGACACGTGGCGTCTTTGAGTGTGGTCCCCCCTTTTAATTCAATGTCCTCCCATGAATCACGCCTAGTCATCCGCCGTGGATCTGACGTGATGCCTAGTCATCCGCCACGTGTCGCGCTCTCGGTTGTCCTCACGTTCACAACCAAAAAGTGGTTCACATTTGAACCCACCCCTATATATATATATATATATATATAGGTGAAAGTTCAATTGCAAACCACTTTTTCATTGTGAACGTGAGGACAAACGAGAGCGCGACACGTGGCAAAAAAAATTCTGACACGCGCGACCTTCCCCGCGACCTTAATGTTATTCATACTGAATAACACTGTTATTCAGTGTTATTCAGTATGAATAACACTAAGGTCGCGCGCTTTTTGGTTGAAGTCGCGCGTGTCCTTTGAAATTTCGGCGACTTTAGTGTTATTCAGACTGAATAACGCTATATTCAGTCTGAATATAGCGTTATTCAGTCTGAATAACACTAAGTCGCCGAAATTCAGAGTGACACGTGCCGCGCTCTCGTTTGTCCTCACGTTCACAATGAAAAAGTGGTTTGCAATTGAACCTACCCCCTATATATATATATATATATATATATATATATATATAGAGGAGAGTTCATTTACAAATATATACTATCTATTCAAATTTCATTTCCAATTTTATAACTTACATTTAATACCCATATAGTTAGTTATTAAATTTACTTTAAATCCTCTACTTATTTCATTTTTTTTATTTTATACCCTTATTATATAACCTAAATAACCGTATATTATTAACTAAAATGCATTAAAATTATTTTTTTTACAAATTATACCATCATAATCGTCTCGTAATTATCTCCGAAATGAGCCAAATATTGAATATTTTCTGATGCAGTTATATTATTTATTGTATTATATAAAGATAATATATATTTTTTTGAAATTTCAAAACTGAAGATTCAATTTTTCAAAAAGCACTCTTATTAAATGCCCCATCATTATTTTTAATTTATTAATTAGTTAATTAAATTAACTTAATCTCATATTTTTTTTTTTCACTTCACACTTTATCATAATAACATAAAAAATGTCTATGAATTAAAATGTATTAAAATATTCATTTTTCTTTTCAACAAACTTTATCTTTATAATCGTCTTAACAGTACTTTTAAAATGAGTCTAATATTGAATATGTTTTGATTTAATCGCATAATTTAATATGGTCGAATAATTGATACATATTTCGCGCTACAACATGCACAAATACATATCTACTTAGTTATTATAATGTCGATTAATGATTTAATACATCTGACCCAAAGTCAAACTCCATATTGAGGCCTTCTAAAACGTACCAAATAACTCAATTTGACCCGTCAATATCCAAGTGTGTCAACCAAGTCAATAGTCTAAACCCTTGATCTAATTTGGTCAACCTTGACTAACTTTAGTCAAAACAATCAACCTTGACTAACTTTAGTCAAGACACAAGCGCTATGCTTGTAAGGCTATCGATAACACAACCTACTAAACCCACAATAGAATCCCAGTCTGCCACATCAGCTTTACCCTTAAACCTACAATAAGCTCACCGAGCCCACTGTATCAAGTACCACAACCCACCAAACCGAATACCCAATACATATATATATTTTAAATAAGAAAAGAAGAGATAGAGAAGGAGTGTAGAGAGAGATAGAGAGAAAGAAGTAAGAGAGAGAGAGAGAGAGAGAGAGAGAGAGATGCACTTGTGGTTCAATCGGTTTCTACAAACCAATCCCCCGAGCCCACGCCAAGCTTGCATGGAGTTGTAGTGTAGCCCGCTGCAAACCGTCGAGCCCACAACGAGCGCTACCATAGCCTAATATTCAATATGGTCTAATTAATCTCTTTGTACTTTATAAATATATCTTTCTGAGTTAAAGTGTTCCGATAGTTAATTAACTTAATTACAATGCTTAAATATGAATATGTATATAATATCATGTATATGTATTAAACTACATAAATTAAATTAACACGTTTTATAGAAATAGTTAATTAATTATTATATAAAATAATTTCCTTTAACTAAAAAAAATACGTAGTATTTTCATAGGTTAGGTGTTGATTTTTGGTGGTAACTAAAGGTCCATTTGATTCCTAGGATTCCTTGGGGATTCATAGTTGGGGTCTATATCAGAAAAAGTGAAAAACCAATCTACCCATTTTGGTGGATATCTAAGTCTGCAATAAGTCTTATCCCTATCGATGCTAAAAATTGTAACCAAGATTTTGTTCATTGCAGGCAAATCACCGACAACCAAAAATTCGAAAAATGGCAATCATGTTGTCAAGATTGTTATCGTTACTATAGGTACTTGTGTAGGCTTGATCACTCTGTTGATACTACTTTACGTAAAGAGGAAGAATATGCGGCAATTGAAAAGATCGATTACACATGGAACAGGTAATATTGACTTTACAAGTCAAACACCATAATTTAACTATTTTAGAATTATTAATCATCATTAGTGTAACATAGAGATTCTAATTACAGTGGATGATAAAGGTTTCTACCAAAGAGATTAAGATCTCTAATAGAAAGTTTAAATTGGCAAAGAAAAGAAATATGAGCATCTCCAAAAGAAAAGGAGAAACTCTTCAAAATTTAAAAGAATTATATTTTTTCCAGATAAAAAAGTTCATTATAAAGTTTGAATTCAGAGATAAAATGTTAACTAATTTTAAGTCAAAAGACACTTTGCCATAACTCCATTGTTATTGATACGGTTGATTACGATCTATATAGGTCCACAAGAAAGAAACAATGGTGAAACCAAGATGGACGAAATTGACCTACCCTTGCTTGATTTTACGACATTGGCTATAGCCACAAACAACTTTTCCGATGCAAATAAACTTGGCCAAGGTGGATTCGGAAGTGTTTATAAGGTACAACTAATCACTTTGGATTAAGAAAATCAACGATCAAAGATTAACCTAAGTTATATTTGATATACAAAATTTTTAATACCAAATATAGTTGTGAAACAATCTTAGGCGTAATTGATTTTCTTAATCTAAAGTGATTAACTGGGTTGCATGGTTTGTATTTTAAGAGTGGTTTGTAAACAAAACCACCCATATATATAGAGGAAAGTTCAAATGTGAACCTATTTCTCATTGTGAACGTGAGAACCATTAAAATCACGTCATGTGGCGATATTCATTTTAAATATCATGCATTATTTAGAGTGAATAAAGCTTACACACCTTTATTCACTCCGAATAATGCATGATATTCGGAGTTAATATTGCCACGTGGCGCGATTTTAGTGGTCCTCACGTTCATAACCAAATTTGAGTTCACATTTGAACCTAGAGAGAGAGAGAGAGGAAAGTTTAAATGAAAACTGGTTTTTCATTGTGAATGTGAGAACCACTAAAATCACGACACGTGACAATATTCACTCTGAATATCATGTATTATTCAAAGTGAATAAAACTTACGCGCCTTTATTCGTTCTGAATAATGCATGATATTTAGAGTGAATATTGTCACGTGACACGATTTTAGTAGTTCTCACGTTCACAACCAAAATTGAGTTATATTTGAACCTGTTGGGATTTTGTGAGATCCTCGTATCAAACTGACACGAGAATAACTGTGATCTCAAACCTAACTGGATTAAGATGCACGCCACATGAAACAAACTGTTCCAAACAGGTTTAACAATCAAACCTAACTGGTTTGATTAAGCGGAAGCAATAACAATTAAAATCCCGAAAACATCACAGATCTTATTTGTTTATCTTATCACAGTTAATATGTAGGTTTTAGGGTTATTACCTAAATTGCTTGAGATAGATCCACCCGTAAACGACCAAACGGAATTCCCTCTAGCTGGATCTAACCCCGGAACGCTCCACGAACAAACGGTACGCGAAGAACACTGAAAAACCAAAACTGGTTTTTGGATCTCTGATGAATTCGACAGAGAGAGAGAGAGAGAGAGAGTATGGAGAGAGAGAGGTTTCTTGGTGAGAAGGCTACTAATCAGTTCAATGAATAATTGATGGCCTAGCACATCTATTTATATGGAAAAACTACCATATAGCTTTATTCTCTCTTTCTCTCTAAGAAAGAATAATTTCCATAATTATCTTATTTTTTCTTTCTTTCCAAGAAAGAATATTTACTAATTATTATATTAACTATATAATAATTAAAACTAGATAATTATAAACTAATTAATTATTTATATATTTATTTAACTAATAAATATATAACCTTAATTAATTATCTGAAACCTTTTACTTTGGGGTTTTTACAGAAAACACCCAACAGTTTTATAATTCGCTATTATAAAACTAAACTCTCCAAACTGGGGTTATTTTACTATCCGAATTATAGGTCCTCACAGGTGTGACCCTCAAGTGACTTATAACGTTGGATGTGCGATCAAACGGTTTGTCAACTTATGCACATAATGCCAACAGACTCCCACTTGTGCAAGTTGGCAATACCAGATTGATGACACGGACCTAAGGAGGCCCTAGACAGGCACTTAGGCTAACCAGGTTATAAGCACCCTTATACCCAGGTAGGTGATAAAACGTTCCTAAAAGGAAACAACATTTATGAACAAACTGTCCACAAATCGGGTATAACTAGGCTTTTCCTTTTGCATCACGATATGTCAATTTTGAGTATGAGCATGGATACAGTCAACTCTGAATACTCAAAGATTATGTTTCTCGACTATCCGACCTCTACTGATTGGTAAACGACAAAGAACAAATCAGTTCGTTTGGGCATGGCCATGCACTTCATCAGTCTTTTCAGTCAGTCAAGGGGCCCAGGAAATATCTCTCTTCGAAGAAGAGGTGCAAATCCCATCTTGCATATCTGCATTTGTCACCACGGCTTCCGCTGAATCTAGTTACGCCCCGTATGACCACCCTGTTACGGCGTGATGTTAGAACGTACTAAGTATCCAACAGCCTCGTAATGCCAAACCAAATACCTCAGGTGCTAAGGACAACCTCTGGGAGTCTTACTCATGACTAAATCCATGGAGTAATCTCAACCGGCGGATCACATCCGATATTCGCTGCTCTATCGAATATCCGTGTAGTTTTTGGTCTACATCACTTGTAGCTGTTATTAAACGACTGATCATAACCACCCAAAAACTCCACGATGACTTTATAGCCCTACCAAGGTTCCCACCTTGATAAGTTGTCACGGATAATTTCAAATAAAAACTGAAACTAGTTTTTATTCCCGGATCAAAACATGCTAAGTGTAAAAGAGACAGAAACTAATTTCGTTTAGTCCTCCATATTCCACTCTGTAATAAGAACGAAATTAATAGCATTTCTAAGTTACTTTTATGGTGTCTATTCAACGAATACTAAATACTGATTTAAACGAAGTATCACCTTTCTTCAGTTTAAACCCTTTGATTAGTGTTTACCATACTAATCAAAGAAATAACCAAATAATAATACAAGTTTAGTATCCACTGATACTTCATACTTGATTATGCTAATTTTGTTCTTACAAACACCCTTAAAACAAAATTAGACTTTTACCATATTCCCTGAACCTGGAGATACTGGAAAAACTCCTGGTTTCCTTGAATATGAAACATCAAACTGCAACTTCCCTTAGTTGCTGTGTAGATACATGATTTCGACCTGAAATCTAACAAAATTTCCATTTACCAAGTCTGGTAAATCCATGAAATTTACCCTAGTGTTTTATAACACTTTGGAGTCAAAAAGATATTTAATATCTTTAGTTCATCCCAACACTATTTAATTATTGATCATCTCAAAGTCAATTATGACTTTATACTGTCTCAACATATGAAACTATTTATCTATCCTTTTGAACTAAAAGGTAGATCTTATATCTTATGAATTTATATCCTACCTGGATTATAATTCTGAGATCAATAATCAATACGTATAGACATATATACTTATATATATCTTCTATTCTTTATCACGGAACTGGATATAGAATAAACTAGGCTCCCACTAACCTATATGAAAACTGACCATTACTTAAAATCAACTATTGACTTTAGTCAAAAATTTGACTTCCTAGTCAATTCTATTTTAAGTAATACTAGAATTTGACATTTACAAAACTTAACTGGATTTTATCAAATCCCAATTTTAAAACTAGGAATTTTCTAGTTTTATAAATACTGATGTTATCAACGTCGTCTGAGATAACATCCTAAATTCTTTCTAAAACATGTGAGTAATATTTTATAATCCTTTTACTCATGTATGTTTTATTCTCAAAAACACATTCCTAAAATAATAGTACTTCGTGTGTTTTTGACAGTTTTTCATATAACTATTACTTCAAATCAACTAATTAAAACATTGAAGTAATTCTTGTTAGTGTGATATATGACATCTAGGATCTACTTATTTGAATCAAGTCAATCTCGACTTCAAACAGATTCAACAACATCATCATGCACAAGATATTAAATCAAGACAATAATTTTAAAATTTTAAAAACAATTTAATAAACTATAAATATCCAAAAGATCACAACCATTAAAATTGTTTTACAACCACAAATATAAATTTAAAAATTGTCTTGATAAATATCTAATGATAAACTAGCATGTAGATCCTCGCAATCCTGGGCTCCTCACTTCTGACCACCTGCAATTAGAATATTTGCACTAGGTGTCAACATACTTGTAAACTAACAAGTGAAAGTGATAAACTAAAGCAATCACAAATACCTGAGGCGTTATTGCCTGCTTTGTGACGCTTAGGACAGTTCTGCCTCCAATGACCAAGTTCATGGCATATGAAACACCTATTCTCGGTCCTGGCTTTGTTAGGCTTCACTTTCTTGCCCTTGCCCTTGCGTTCGTCATTGTTCTCGACCTTGGTCACACTCTGGCTTGCCTGAGACTAGCTTTTGCCCTTACTGGTGTTTCCATGCCTACGCTTCCTCTTTGCTCCACCATCTCCGACCATGAGCACGTCCTTGGTCTTGGTCCCGGTCCCCATACTCAACTCAGCAGTTTTCAACATGGAATGCAACTCAGCAATTGTCTTTTCCATGTTATTCATATTATAGTTAATTACAAACTGCTTGTAATCTTCAGACAGTGAGTTGAGTATCGTATCCGTTGCTAACTGCAACGGAACTGGGTGACCTAGCCTCTCTAAGTGATCAATGTGCTTCTTCATTTTCATGACGTGATCACTAACTGAGGTCCCCTTGGCCATCTTGCATGCGTTGAATGCCCTGGTGGCATCATAACGCTCTGTGCGTGCTTGCGTCTGAAACATGCCCCTCAACTGGCGGATCATGTCATAGGCATTCGTGTTTATGAGCCCCGTTTGCAAATCTGGGCTCATAGTCGCAAGCATGAGACAGCCAACGTCCAGCAAATCATCAGAATGCTTTCTATAGGCATTTCTTACATTGGCAGTTGCATTTGCTGGAGGGGCCTCACCTAGAGGCTCTTCCAGGACATACCACTTCCTCTCGTGTCTGAGCACAATCATCAGATTGCGCTCCCAGTCGAGGAAGTTAGCTCCAGTGAGCTTGTCCTTTTCAAGAATGGAGCGAAGAGACAGGTTATTAGTGTTGGTTACAGTGTTTGCCATCTACACATTTAAAACATTTGGCTTTAGTAACTGTGAATAGACTCCCAATAAATATCAATAAACCCTTAAATGATAAGTATTGGGCTAGGATCCTTATTTCATACGTCCTGATGTACGGCTTGCTCACGTCACACCAGGCCCGTACTATTTCGGTAGGTAAGGACTTATACCAATCACATCTAACTGACATGACTCCTAGATCTTTTCGGGACATCGGATAAAACCGTACATGTTTTAGTCCCTCAGTGCATTTTGGCCCGATACGACACGGTGAATTGTTACAAAACCAAAATAGATCGCACCATTTGGGACTGGTGTACTTATCACACCCCTTTCAACTTGGGGTTTGAACGCGGACGCCCAAGGCTTGCTCACTTCCAACGCCCGCGTACCTTACGCCGTTAGGTGTCCCAAGTGGGTTGCACTACTGATATATGATTTTCGGGGTTTTTAACTAAGTTTTGAAAAACCTTTTTATTTTCCAGTATTTTTAGAAAACTTTGCAATTTTAAAACTGACTGTTTTAAAAAGGCAACCAATGTTTAATAACTAACTGTTATTTAAACATAGACGCTATTTAAAACTAACTGTTTTAAAAGCACTTGCTAATTAAAACTAACTGTTTTAACAGCATGACTGCTAACCAAAAACTAACTGTTTTGAAAGCCCTCTTGCTGACCAAAACTAACTGTTTTGTCAACATGCCTTTATAAGAAAACAATCTTATAAGCATAAGGTTTTAAAATAAAATCTACCGTTTAAAAGGTTTGGAAAAACTGGTAAATTTAATTATAAAAACCTAACATATCTCATGATTAAGTAGTTTTAAAACTCTCTCTAAATTTTAAAACGTTTGATAAAAGCTAAGCATGCAATAATTATCAACTAATCATGAGCAGGCAGTTAAACACATCTACGCAGTTAAAGATTAACAACTACGCATTTAATACATCTAATTACAGATTTGCTAATTAAATGACCTATTATAAAATTTTCTCGCGTAGCTCCCACTGGCCTTGGCATGTCTGATGGAACTCCGGGAAAAAGAAAATATTGAAAAACTATCCTAAGGTCATTTTCATTATGAAGGGATTGCAAGTAGCATACAGGCCTTAATGTACTAGGTCGGCAATTACTGTAATAGATACAACCAATAGGTATAATTCATGCAATCATATAAAGCATTAAGCAAGCAAAGAACAATCCTAGATCCGTTAAAGATTATCTCGTTTGGTTTATCGTAAAACATGGTTTTAACTGATTTATAAAACAAACTGTTTTACAAACCGAAAACTAATATTTTAATCTGAAATCGGTTTCATAAAACACCTAAGATTTGCAAACTATAAATCTTATATATAAAACCAATTTTCTAAAATATTTGCTTTTATCCAAAACATATCAAACCGGACATTCCGAACCAACTGTTCGAAATTATAGACACTGGCCTAAAAAACTGTGTCGTGGTTCGACCAACTGATCAAACATGACACCTGACCCATTTGACCAAAACCGGGTCAAATAACTGGTTTGATAAACACAGGGATAAAAATCCCTTAAAACTAATTTTATAAAAATTAATTCGGATAAAAACCAAAGAACCATTAAACCCTTTGGGCCTCAAACTGGGTCCAAATTTCTGGGTCTTGGGCCTCGATACAGGTTAAGCCCAAACAAACGAAAAACCCAAAAAACACGATCTCGTGATCGATCGATATCTCGTCGTCGATCACGTAATCATCGCGTTTGGTGATGGTAACAGTAAACGGTCGCCACCACCATCGCGATCATCGCAACACCACGCGCCCGCGACGACGGTTACAAAAGCAAACACCGCCGCCGCTGCCACCAAGTGGCTCGCGGTAGCAATAGCAAAACGCCATCGCTACCATCGCTGGCCGAAACTCCAACCACCATTGCCGCGATCAACGCCATAGCGCCGCCGCTGCCATCTGGTGGCCGGCGGCAGCAATAGCAAAATCGCTATCACCACCGTCGGTGGTCGGCTAACACAACAAACCACCAACCGCCGCCGCCATCGTCTTCCGACGACAGCAGCAGCCACGCCACCATCGCCGGTGACGTTCGACAATTCAATCGACTTTGGCCGAAACCCACGTCCGGCGACGATAACGCCAAAGCGCCACCGCCGCCACCGTAAAACGACGCCACCGTCCGGCGACAGCAGCGACACCACCATTCGGTGGTTTCGGCTTGACCAGCGACGACGACGACTGTCGCCGCCGCCATCGTTCCCGTCGAATCAACAACAATCGCTGCCACCACCATTCGGTGGTTTTGCGATTTGCAAAGACCGACCACCGCCGCCGCCTTGCCGTGGCCGTAAGGCAGCCGGCGGCCTGGCGGGTGGTCCATGACGTTTGTGCCGCTGCTGCTATCAATAACAGCCGCCACCACCGTCGCTGGTGGCCACCGATTCTGCCGCCACCGAACTGGTGGTGCGGCTTCGGTGATCCAGGTGGCGGTTCGGTCGGCTTTGGCCGTCGTTCCGCCGCCATCGTGGCTTGACCGGCGATCGGTGGGATGGTTCGGTTGCCATGTGCCACCATTCCGCCACCGATCTCGTTACCGTGTGTGATTTCGTGTTTTTCAGTTTTAATGAGATATACGATAAACGAAAACTGATAAAGATAAAATTTTACACAACTGATAAAGATTAAACCTTTATCTAACTGATAAAGTTTTAGTTTTTATTGAAAAACTGATAATTACCCAAAAAATCTTTACCAAACTGATAAAGATAATCAAATCTTTACTAAACTGATAAAGATTAAACCAAATAAAATCAAATCTTTACCAAACTGATAAAGATTATGTTTTTATTCAAAACTGATAATTATCAAACTGATTAAATCTTTACCAAACTGATAAAGATTAAATCCAAACTTTATTCACAAGAAACAATTTAACGGATCTAATAATAACTAAAATAAACAAGTAAAACTGTGGCTCTGATACCACTGTTGGGATTTTGTGAGATCCTCGTATCAAACTGACACGAGAATAACTGTGATCTCAAACCTAACTGGATTAAGATGCACGACTAAACCACATGAAACAAACTGTTCCAAACAGGTTTAACAATCAAACCTAACTGGTTTGATTAAGCGGAAGCAATAACGATTAAAATCCCGAAAACATCACAGATCTTATTTGTTTATCTTATCACAGTTAATATGTAGGTTTTAGGGTTATTACCTAAATTGCTTGAGATAGATCCACCCGTAAACGACCAAACGGAATTCCCTCTAGCTGGATCTAACCCCGGAACGCTCCACGAACAAACGGTACGCGAAGAACACTGAAAAACCAAAACTGGTTTTTGGATCTCTGATGAATTCGACAGAGAGAGAGAGAGAGAGAGTTTGGAGAGAGAGAGGTTTCTTGGAGAGAAGGCTACTAATCAGTTCAATGAATAATTGATGGCCTAGCACATCTATTTATATGGAAAAACTACCATATAGCTTTATTCTTTCTTTCTCTCTAAGAAAGAATAATTTCCATAATTATCTTATTCTTTCTTTCTTTCCAAGAAAGAATATTTACTAATTATTATATTAACTATATAATAATTAAAACTAGATAATTATAAACTAATTAATTATTTATATATTTATTTAACTAATAAATATATAATCTTAATTAATTATCTGAAACCTTTTACTTTGGGGTTTTTACAGAAAACACCCAACAGTTTTATAATTCGCTATTATAAAACTAAACTCTCCAAACTGGGGTTATTTTACTATCCGAATTATAGGTCCTCACAGGTGTGACCCTCAAGTGACTTATAACGTTGGATGTGCGATCAAACGGTTTGTCAACTTATGCACATAATGCCAACAGAACCTAACCCTATATATATATATATATATATATCTACACACATATATATAGAATTAGGTTCAAATGAGAAAATTTTCATTTAAAGAAATAAATGAACCATTTCTAGCCACATATATAATTTAACAAATCAATAAATTAATTCTGTATTAATATATTTACTTCAATGGTATTATGGTCCAATGTTAGTAATGAAATGTTACTACATCCGTCCCAAAATTATTGTCCAGTTTTGACTTTTGAAAGTTTTTCTTTGTCGACTTTGACCTTAAATATTTTTGTTTGTGTTATATAATATTTGATCAAAATTATACCATTGAAAATACATTAAAAAACACAACCCATTCATATATTTTGCATCAACTATTATATAACACAAACACAAATATTTAAGGTCAAAGTCGAGAAAGACAGACTTTCAAAAGTCAAAACTGGACAATAATTTTGGGACGGAGGGAGTATTATTATTCATCATGAAAAAAAGTTTCATTAGATTGTACAATTTACAATCTTGATTAATTTTAAACAATTTAAATAAATATAAGAATAAGATAAACATGAAATATTTTTAAACAAATATAAGATCAATAGAAATATAAGATATCAAATCCAGTAAAAATAAAAGTTTATTATTTTTAAAATTTTAAATATGAAATATTTTTAAGAAAAGCTTGTTATTTTTAAAACTTTTTAAAAGTATCTTTAAAAGAATTGAAAGAAGTTACTTTGTTTCTTTAAAGAGGGGATGTTTAAGAACCCCTCTATATATACACACACATATAGATAGACGATTGTTCGGTTGAGAAATCAAATTTCATTTCGAATGTGAGGACAATTAAGATCACGTCACGTTACATATTCACTCTGAATAATCATGTATTATTCAGAGTGAATAACACAACATTTAGTGTTATACAGAATGTTGTATTATTCACTTTGAATAAAATTAAATGTTGTGTTATCTGAATAATATATATGATTATTCAGAGTTAATATGTCACGTGGTGCGATCTTAATTGTCCTCACATTCGCAATGAAATTTGAGTTTTCATTTAAACTTGACCATATGTATGTTGGAAATGGAAAGTACATAAAAATGCTTGAAACCGATTGAATCAATGATTGAACCGATCAAACTGGAAATCGATCATTACACCTATTAACTAAAAACTGGGTGTTTAATGGAGAAAGACCTCCATTTAGTTGGTTTTTTCAATTTAAAAAAGTCAATATAAAAATAACATGTCTCAAAATTTGAATGGTAGAGATGTAGAGAGGATATACAAACAACCTTAATTTTATTAAAACGTTTGACTAATTATTAAAATTTAGGGGAATTAATGATAAATTTAATTTGTTAGGTTGACTAACGTTATTTTTATTCATATTATATGTCATGGTTATTTATAAGTTACTACCTACGTCCCAAAATTATTGTCCAGTTTTGACTTTTGAAAGTCTTTCTTTGTCGACTTTGACCTTAAATATTTTTGTTTGTGTTATATAATACTTGATGAAAATTATATCAATGAAAATACATTAAAAGCACAACCCATTCATATATTTTTCATCAAGTATTATATAACACAAATAAAAATATTTAAAGTCAAAGTCGAGAAAGACAGACTTTCAAAAGTCAAAACTGGACAATAATTTTGGGACGGAGGGAGTATTATTTAATAAAAAATTTTGAAAACTCATATTCAGTATTGATAAATATATTATTAATTGTCTTTTTAAATATGTTAAAAACTATTAAAACTGATTAATTTTTTTACTTGTTCATTTTTGTCACTTTACATTTTCAACTAACTTGTAGATAGCTTTTGTCAAACATGATCAATTCATTAATTATTTTGTTAGTGGTTTTGCTAAATATTCATTTACAATTAAAAATAATATTAACGTTGATGATATTACTAGGGTACGTTGTCTGGAGGAGAAGATGTAGCTGTGAAAAGGCTCTCTAGAATTTCGGATCAAGGAATTGATGAACTTAAAAATGAGGTACGATTAATCGCAAAACTCCAACACAGAAACCTTGTTCGACTATTAGGTTGTTGCATTGAGGTTGAAGAGAAGTTATTAATTTATGAGTTCATGGAAAACAAAAGTCTCAATATGTTTCTTTTTGGTAAGTTTCGCATAAACTACGTTTATTTTTTTTTAATATTTCGGTTTCATAATTGAAATCTAAGATATTTTTTTGAATTTCGTTATAGCGAAAGAGAAAAGCATGGCTCTTAATTGGCAACTGCGATTTGATATAATTGGTGGAATTGCTCGAGGGCTTCTTTATCTTCACCAAGATTCAAGATTTAAAATCATTCATCGAGATCTCAAAGTAAGTAACATTTTGCTTGATAAGAAAATGAACCCCAAGATATCAGATTTTGGTATGGCGCGGATCTTCGGGGGTGATCAAACCGAAGCACAAACAAAGAAAGTGGTTGGAACATAGTAAGTAGCGTGTTGTTGTGCTTTACACATATATAACATAAAAATGATATTCATATTCCCTCTTAGCCAAGTTTTTTTCTCATTATTTTTCTAAACAATTTACAGTGGTTACATGTCACCAGAATACGCAATGGATGGTCATTTCTCAACAAAGTCTGATGTTTTTAGTTTTGGAGTTTTAGTTCTCGAGATAGTAAGCGGTAAAAGGAACAGCGGATCATCGTATACAAGTAATGAACTTAACCTCCTTGGACATGTAAGTACCAATAGTGACAGATCAAAGATTTTTAAAGTATTTTTTTAGTATTATTTTTTTTCTCAAAGAAACTACCATATACACTTTGAATATATTTAAAATTAAATGCATTTACGTTCTTGTATTTCTATAATTGTCGTTCTTTAACCTCAACTTAATTTTTAGACGTGGACATTATGGAGAGAAAGCAAGGTTTTAGAACTAGTCGATGAATCAGTCCAGGCCAATTT
Organism: Centaurea solstitialis; assembly: GCA_030169165.1. Taxonomy (NCBI): domain Eukaryota; kingdom Viridiplantae; phylum Streptophyta; class Magnoliopsida; order Asterales; family Asteraceae; genus Centaurea; species Centaurea solstitialis. Next base: position 50,404,561 of record CM058040.1, read on the forward strand.
TTTGGAAGATGAAGCATTGAGATGTATACAAATAGGACTACTATGCGTTCAAGAACAAGCTAAAGATAGGCCTAATATGTCAAAGGTGGTGTTAATGTTAAACAGTGAAACTGCTAAATTGCCGCAACCGAAATATCCTGGATTCTTTATTAGGAAAAGACACATTGAAACGGAGTCTTCAAGCAAACAAGATGATTCCATGACCATAAATGAAGTCACAGTCACTACGCTAGATGGCAGGTAGCTGAAACAAGGTTAGTTCCATCATTGAATTGTCTAATTGGAATTCAGACAGCAACCACTGATCTTTAGGACACCATGATTTCTTTGTCATAATGTCGAAGCCGGTGCCATGGTGACATTTTTTTTGGAAAGGCAGAGACGGTCGTGAGATTTTTGGAACTTGTGTATACCATTCTTCTAATATAAATTGTGGATCATATTTTCTTTTTTATGTAATTGATGTATCACTTTTACATATATAATAGAACGTGTGTAATTTTTATGTCAAAATGTGAAGTATTAGTGCTATAAAAGTAAAAGTTATCCTTTTTTAAACAATTGACTTGTGATATATTTTATCTTCAAACGGTTTACTCTACATGGTTGTGGCCTGGCGTACATTTAGGGTCCACAAAAAATAGTGTCCCAAAAATATTGGACTTTAGTAGATAGTGGTAATTAGAAAACTTATAAAATAAAGGAGACAATTATTTTACTATTTAATAGGTTCTGAAATAGAATTTCTTATTATATTAAAGGTCAAAACGTGCATTAATTAATTACATTGACAAAGACAATATATAAAAGGGCAAATTGTCCAAAAAAGTAACATAAATATTCATTTTACGTTTTACTCATATATCGTATGTTGGCCGAAATATGTTAAAAAAATACGTTTAATTTTAACAAATTACATCATTATAATCGTATTGTCATTACGTTTGAAATGAGCCTAATATTGAAAATTTTTTGATGTAATTATTTTATTATATATAATATATAGTACAATTATATATATAGGAAGACAAAACACTGTCAATCAATATACCGACATTTGCAAAAATTACATTTTAGTCCCGCTAAACTTATAATATTTATTCATTTTATATCTTTTAGTTTTTTATATTTCATTTTATGTTTTAGCTATATATATGAAATATGTTAAAGTACAACTTTAGTTCCTGTAGTTTGATGTCTATAACATTTTTCGTCCTTGATTTTTAAAAATTGTTTTTTCATCTCTGTGGTTTTTATTTTTATTCAATTTCCATAACTTCATCCAACTTCGTTAAATTATGTAGTTAACTCATCCAAAAAATGTTTGATTAATTTACATATTTGCTTCTTATAATAGACCATCTTTATATTTTTTATTCTCAAATTACATATTTCACATTTTGTTACTTTTTATCTCCTTTTATTTTATTAAGGTATTTTGTTCTATTGGTTATTAGATAGTACATAATATTTTTTTCCCAAAACTTAAGTTAAAGTTAATATTTTTATTTACTGATTTATTAAATATTTTTATTTATTTTAAATAATTATTGACATATACCCCCCCTACACACACATTATCTAAATATCATCTACATGTGAACAGCCATGTTAAATGGACATCAGTTGCACCATATACCTCTTTTCTATTGTAATTATATAGTTAAATATCCAACACAATTCTTGAAGTTCGTCTTACTAATCTTTCTTATGACAACATATGTACAAACTTTATGTTTCATATAAATGATAAAATCTATCACAGGTTATAACCTGGTGCGAAGCCCGGGCTCTTAATAACTAGTTAGTTACATATGGGGGCATAGGCCCCCATAAAATGATAAAAATCAATAAGTTTTAAGGTTAAAACTATGGTTTTTTGTAATTTCTGTTATAAATGCCCCTACTAAATTTTCGTTTAAGACCCTATATCAACCAAAGAAAGTATCTCGTAATCAAGTAAAAAACTTCCGAAATAAACCAAAAAAACAAAAAAACCAAAAAAATCTTTTGAAATCGTCAAAAACAAGTAAAACTCCTTTAAAGTCATCCAATAATACTTTAAAAATCCCTCGAAACGGCTGAAGTAGATTACAATATACCGGGCCTTTAGTCTATCTTAAAGGTGCCCCCACTACGAAAAATTTCTGGATCCGGAATATGAGAGCCATATTATTTGATTTTGGTTTGGTTTGTATGCTTTAGGGCAAGTCAATTGATTTGTAGTAGTATTTTTGTTGCATATATATTTTTTAAATATGCTATTTCCAGTCTTGTTATTAATTAGTTTGAGCATGTGAATCATTTGAGTATAGTTATCTATGTTTCATTAAACTCTATAGTCAATCGATCGCTTAAGTCCGGATGTAATGGAGCAAGGCAGATTAATCAGACAAACGCAGACGTAGGTAATATAAATATTAGTTAAATAAAACTTTTCTTTACGAAACAAACCAATTTTATGTGTATTCAACGTTAACATTTTTTGGTAAAGCTTTATTCAGTTGAATATTATCATGTGGGGCGATACTAGTGGTCATCACATTCACAATAAAAGATGAGTTCACATTTGAACCTGACCATATATATATATATATATATATATAGTGGTCATCACATTCACAATAAAAGATGAGTTCACATTTGAACCTGACCATATATATATATATATATACTAGTAATTTACCCGCGCAATGCAGCGGGATGTAGAACTCAAATAAATGAACATAGAATACGACTACAAAAAGAGAACAAATTGAGGACCTGATTTCAACATACATATTCACTTAGGTGAAAAACATTTAAAGGTTGTTTGGCAAACTGCCAAAAACAAAATAATTCCAAATCCTTCCATAGAAATTAGAATCCCTCAAAAGCGTTCCATCAAACCAAATACAAAAATGATATTATATAAATCAGGAACGCATCTAAACATGCCCCAAATCACACCAAAAAGAAAACCATATATCATCTTATTAAAACACTCGAATCATCTCAAAAGGAGCAATAATTGTTTACAAGAGAACAAAGATGAGAAACAAGAACTTGGCTGAATTAGCTACATACTTTCTTCATGTAGAACATCATCATCTTTTGAGGAAGGTGTTTCCCATGAAAAGTACATCATCCACATTCTGCATTTCAGGTTCAAAATGTTAAAACAAGTACCAAAGGAAACCACATAAACAAAATGAGATTATCTCCTTAAAAGAAAAATAAATCAACTTACCCAAAGACTATAAATAAGTACCAACTTTGTTTTGAGTTGTATTTTTGAACCATTGAGCAATCTGTTCGGCTGCATTCACTTCAGGAGCAGGCTTTTGCAACTTATTTCCTAACCATTTGTTAGCCTTCAAAAATTACAAAATTAATATTAATAAAGAACTATAACAGTTTGGCACTATTTTTGGCTTGTTGCTGATTTAAGATGGGTAACTCAAATCAAGAAATCTTTTAAGAATGGGTCAAATCCTTGAAAAACATCATTTTGTTTTCATTTTCTTCATATACTTAAACATGCTTTGCGCATAGCGTCCAAAACCTTGCATTTTCATAGAGCCAAATGAAAAAATAGAAAACAGATTGTACAGCTACATAACCTTATCAATTTCAATAAGCTTTCAAAAAAAACAAGCTTTTACAATCCACTGCTCTAAGAAGACCAAACAAATGGAAGCTAACAAAAGTTGAAACCAAAATGAATCAAAGGTCTTCTTAATAAAGAACCAATTCATCAAACAAGACTTTAAGCAAACAGAACACCCAATATATCACCATCAAGAAAGTGCTTCTGATGCAATTTTACATTATGCTTCCAGGTTCTCGATGATTCTATGCTTAAGCTTAACGATCAAAGAGAAAACATTTACTTCCTATCCAGAAAACGTTATTTGTGTCAAAGAAATGGTATTAGAAGAACATAATATGATAAGTTTTTTATGCCATCAAGGTTGTATACCAACCAATAAGAAACCAACAACAAAATGGGGTATAATTGGTACATTGGGTTTAGCCAATTAAGGAGATGAGATAAGAAATTTGTAAGCTATCTGGGATGTGAAGTAAGCTAACAGAGAAAGGTTATGTGAGGGCCTATGGAGCATGTGATTGCGCAAAAAACATGACCAATGCCTCTAACTATGTACCTAAACTAATTCTGTTGTGGTTCAGTTCTGTTTATACAAATGAATCACATATAAAAAACAAAAATCTCCAAGATCAACAGCAACAGTCAAGAACCAAAAATGTAGTTTACTCGGTTGAGAACAGAAACAGTCAAGAACCAAAACTCGAAATCAATTTCAAAACTACAAAACATACCTGAGATAGTGAAATCTCGAGACCGTGAAGCCATGTGAAATCAATTTGAAACCATGAAATCCTAAGATAAACCCATTAGAAACATCAGAAAAAAACCATTTTACATAGCTTCAAAAAACTTAAGAAAGAAGAAATCGACATCAAAATGAGCTCAGTACATAAATCGATTAACAAGAAATCGACTTCAAAAGACCCAAATCGATTTCAAAATCGATTAAGATATAAAGGCCTGATAAAGTTCATAAAATGATTTAGATACATGCAGTAGCCAAAACGATTTCAAAACCGGTTAAAAGAACTTGAATGAGGAAGTGAGAAGAAGGGTACGTGAGATGGTGAAACTGTGAGAAGCAGATTCCAAAAGCAAACAAAAAGAACCCAAGTTCCATTCTGATTTCACTTTTATCATTATCGACAAGTGATGTTGAAGAAAATCCACTGCCAAGAACCTTCGCATCCTTTAATATGACCAGGCAACACCCACCTGTGCGAAATAGCCATAAAATGGTAAGCTTAGTGAGTTTAAGGTGAAATATATACTTGTTAGGTGTCAATATACCTTGAATGCTAGCAGCGTATATCCAAGACCACAATCAAATTCAAAGCCATCAAACCCATGATCCAGTTCAGCAATCGAAGTAGTATTTCCTTCCGCTTGTTCAATAGTTTCATCAAGTTTTCTCTTTTTAAAGTTCATCTACAATGGTATGAAATTTAGAAAAACTCTCAGTTCTTTCCCTTAAAAAGTTGTAATAATATCTTGTTAAATGGTACTTAAGAAGGACTAAATAAGTAAATATAATGCTAGTTTAGTAGGTTTCTGCTTTAATATAAAATCCTTATTTGATTAGGGTTACCACAACAAGATTCATCTCTTCTATATCTATCACACAAAGACTTGAATGTGACCTAAAACATTTACTCAATAACGTTGCAAGGACCAAGAATCCTACTTAAATAACATGACAAAAACTGAGAATCTTACTAAGTAAGAATGAGCAATCACTTTTATCTGTCTGATTGATGACAGAAAATCTTACCCTGTTACATTTTGCATTAGAGAAAGATGATGTTGGATCAATATAAAAAAAACTCCAACAAAGAAATTCTTAAATAAGTTGCAAAACAATACAATTTGGGTAATTATAAATTTTTTTAAAATCTTCACATACCATTTTATTAGAATACGAATTGTTTGGCTATTGGAGGCACAATTGTATGTACACCTGCTTATAAACTTTCTTCACCATCTACAAAACACAAGACTATTTAAAAATCGTAATTAGTTAAGTACAAAACTAAGAACATAAAAACCAAATTTGAGTTTTTAAACCAATGTTTTCCTTTTCCACTTCAAACAAGTGATATTGTGTATTAGATTATTTGGAATTGCTTCAATCGAAGTTAGGAATCAAAATTACTAACATCAATCAATGGAAGTTAGGAAAACACCAGCAATCTAAGTTCAGAGAAGGAATCGATAACAATCATTTGATTCAATCGTTGTTCAGAGAAACAATCGAAATTAGGAAACCTAAAAATACTAACAGCAATCGATAAAAGCTAAAATTAAGAAACCCTAAAATTACTTGAGGAGATGAGAAGCAATAGATAAGCAAGCAACAGGAGGAGAAAACAAAAGCAGCATCAATCGTTTCTAGAGGAAGGAACCAATACTGCATTGTTCAAAAAATGATTCTACTTGTCAAAATCGCTTTCAAAGATGATTAGGAAGACAGAAGAAACCCAATGAAAGAGGTATTGGAATGGGTTGTATACAACACATTACCTAAGAAGAAATCGGTTAGCATACTAACCTGACTGTAGGAGACAAATCCAGGAGGTTCAAATTGAGACCTTCAATCCATTGTATTTGGGAGAGTGTATGGTTCAAATTGAGACCTTCAATCCATTGTATTTGGGGTTTTAGGTGATGTACGCGGGAGTTGAAGGTAGGTTTAAATTTAAATTTTGAAATTTTAAGAGTTTAAAAGCATTGTGCTTTTTAAGAGTTTTATGCTTTAAAAGATTGTACTTGAGAGTTTTGCTAAATTTGCTTTATATAGTAATATAGATAATATATATATATATATATACTAGTTTTTTACCCGCGCAATGCGGCGGGATGAAATTATACAAAAAAACGGCAATTATAAAAGGTTAGATAAGTAGGGGAAGGTTCCAATGAGAAGCGTCTCAATTTAAGAAAAAGTGAAGAGCAATCTCAGTCACTCATCTTGCGGTTACGGTCGACGTGATCACGGAGGATTGACGCGATTAATGTGAAGGTAAAGATTATTAAAGGGGGATCGATCAAAGCCACCTTTGTTAACCGAAATGAGTGGTTAAGATTGATTCTCGCGTTTTCTTAAAAAGTTATATTTTTCACATGAACCTCCCTCTAGATAAGTAAGAGCGATTAGAGATATTAAGGTTGGATTGTTCAATTCTCAAACCACCGACATTGGATTGAATTGAAAATTTTCAAATCGACAAAATTTGATTACATTGTTCAAATGCATTTAACCTTATCAACCCAACCCATGACCAACCTTAATCATAATCAATCACCCTTGTAGTAGAGTTGAGAATAATTGGGTCCTTTAAATGGTGTGTCATCAACACCACTTCATAAAAAAAGAAGGGTATTTTATTTTTTCGCATTTGCTAATAAACTTTACTAAAAAAAACAACCCATCAGGCCAAGCCATTACACAGCCCATCTAGCGACCATTCCCTGACCCACAGAAATTATAACAACTGAAACTACACAACAAAAATACACCAAACGAGTCTCAACTCAAATAAGCAACTGCCCAAGCCATCAAAGTGAAATGCAATAGACAAAAACAGAAGAATGATCCTAAAAAAGAATAGCCAGACCTCATGCTAGACAGAAGGCAGCAGGTGCTGAAAATGCGAAGACAAAACCATCTGATATCATCTTGGGTTGCATAATGATAATTATTAAAATAGTAATTAAAAAAATTGTTAATAGAATCCTTTGTACCATTAAACTCAAAATGTATACATGCAGGCACCATGTTACAATATACAAACAAACAAAATGTAGTATGTTTTACAAAGTAATCATGATTTTCCATATCCAAACAAGTTTCTAGCTTACCATCACACAACAGTCTTTGTTTTAAAAAAAAACATCTCACTTGCTACACATACAAAAAATCTAACCATCAACCAAAAGCTTTTGGTATTTTGACCAAACGTCATCGAGCATGATAATGCATCAACAATTGCATATCCAAACATACCTCTTCAAATACCATGGCCTGGTGACCGATTTGTTGGAAATAGTGTCCAAGATATTAACTACTGGTAGTATTTTAATAATGGCAGAGTCCTTTTGGGTTGCCCTTAAGACCCAAATAAACAATCAAGAAATTAGAGGGGGTGAAAGTGATTAATTTATTTATCAGTTGAGGATAAATATAATTAATTAGATAATATCCAAAATATAATTAATTGGATTAATTATATAGAAAGGATAATAACTTGATAATAATTAAAATAGTTTTAATTGGTTTATCAGTTTGTGTAGGATTAGGAAGCCTCAATCAAGAGATTATAAATAGATGCTTTGGGATCAAACCCAAATCATTAATACATTCATTCTTTCTTCTCTCTGGCATCCTCTTCCTTCCCTCTCCAAAGCCAAAAGGTTTGAGCGTTCTTGGTTGTTAGTATTTGGTGATCTTAGGTGTGAGCCACTAGAGGGATTCATACTATTGGTCCTCGACATCCAAGAGGCAAGATCAAAGGTTTGATTTTTCCGTCGAGTTCTTCGACAATCGCTATCAAGTAAGTTTTCTTGATCATTCTTTTGTAGTTAAATTTCTAAGAACATGTGCATCCTTAAAGGTTATTAATTTGTTGTTACCATAGTTTTTTTGAATATGCTTCCGTTGCTTGAATGTGGTAATAGATTTGATTAAAACCTAACAGTGGTATCAGAGCCATTGTTTTTGAATTTTAACTCAAAAGATGTGTCAATTAATTTGCAAATCTGTTTGTGTTGATGAGGCTTTCGAAATCTAGGCAAGCTATAAAAAAAATTGTTTTTTATTAGCAACTGTGTTTTGATGGATAAAATAGTTTTTGGAAACTTTGACAAAAATTGTTTTTGGAAACGTTTTTAAAACTTGCGTAAAAAGTTTACATATTATTAGCAATTGTTTTCTTGCCTATTAAGTTTTGATTTCTTCATAGTGAATGATGAGTTTTATGCAATATTAATTCCTAATTAATTGTTGGTAACAGTTTTAATTGATTACAAAAGGTGTTTGTATGAAAACGTATTTACCAAAAGGAATTTAAATGGATTTGCAAAAGTGTTGTATTTGCAAAAGGATAGGTGTTTTGTATTATTAAAAAAATCGATTTCCTTTTTGATTTTAAGGATAAATATCAATTTTTTAATTATGGAAACTTTTTTTGCATAAAAAAATCTATTAATAATATTATTGTTTATGTTATCTATAAATTTTGATTTTAGTAGGTATTAACAATATTATAGATGTTTATTTATGCAATGTTTATCCCCAATTGTTTTGGCTAGTTTCCTAACTTGCTAAAATACCAAATTTAAAATTTGGATAATATAGTAAGATAAATATTGATATTATTTATATAGTGAATATAAATTGGATATATCTAAAATTAATTATTAGCATGTGTCCTCACATGTTTAAATTGGAATTAATACGATTAATTAATTATTAAATGTGTCATCACATAGTTAATTAGATAATCACAATTTTAAATGCTTTAAAGTTCAATCCAATTCTATATATATATAATAGATCTGAATTATATGTATAAAACTAAATTATGCATTGATAGTCAAATCGAGGGGCGTACTCACTATAAATACTTTAAGGGGTTTAAGGAGGTTGCCTATAAAATGGTAGCCAAATGAGAATTGTTTTTTAAATGCCTTGGCGTTACTGTTCTCACCGCCTCTTGTGTGGACTAGTGGAATTACCGAGAGGTTTGATAGGTCAATGTAACAAGTTAAAAGTATTAACTATAAAGTATAAAACAAAATCCCGTTTTAGATACACTAAGAAATGTGAAAGTCATATGCTACCCATGTAAATAACACACATGATCTTATAATTTGTTAACGGAGCGTGTGCGGTTAGTCGGCACGTTAATTTGAAATTATAGTAGAAAATGATATGGCGCTCGTGATTCTCAAGCGTACTTGAGCCGAGGGGTCCATGTGTTTTTACATGGTCGATTCACTATCTAGTTTGTGATCCTCGGCATCCCAGTCACAAATGGAAGATAAGCATACTCGAGATTAACATGCCATTGACATAAGTCGATGAATCTCAAAAGAACTAGGAGTTTCATAGTGAATGAAATTAAACAAGAGTATTGTTTACCTAAACAACTTTGTGATGTGATTACGGCATCCCTTTTCGCATCATAAAGTGAAATATGGATCCTAGCCTTTTAAATAATCTTAGGGTAATTATTTTTAAGGATTAAATATCAAATTAACTAAAACTATATCTACAGATGGCTGAAAATCTTCCTCCTCCTCCTACCCACTCAACATCCAACCCTACGTTACTCTCTATCCTAAATAAAGATAAACTCACTGGGCCAAACTACTTAGATTGGATTCGTGCCTTGAGAGTTGCCTTGAGGTACGAAGACAAAGAGTACTTGCTCAATGAGGACCTTCCTATACTCGATGATGGAGCAAGCCCTGAGGCAGTAGCCAAATATGATAAGCATGACATGTTGAGATCTGCTGAAGCAAATATGGGTAAGACCCAAAGTGCTTACTCAACTGCTCCCGTCCTAGCCATTAGGGAAGGTGGTTGTAAGAAGAAGAAAGTTTCTCATCCCAAAGGGAAGGGAAAGGCTAAAGTTGTTCCTCGCAACCAAGGCCTTAAGAGAAAAGCTGAAACTTCTAACATATTACCAACGGGTGACCCTAAAGAGGCCATATGCTTCTACTGTCAAGAAAAGGGCCATTGGAAGAGAAGTTGCCCAAAATATCTAGAGGTCTTAAAAGTGAACAAAGCTAAGGAGTGTGGCACCTCAGGTATTTTTATGATTGAACTCCATAGTACTTCAGTTTCTAACTCTTGGGTCCTTGATACGGGATGTGGTACTCACATTTGCTCCAATTCTCAAGGACTAAAGGAAAGTAGAACATTAAAGCATGGGGAGCTGAATCTGATCATGGGAAACAGGATGACTGCTGCTGTTACCAAGATTGGAGATTTAGAACTAGTGCTTAGTAGTGGTCTTTCAATAAAGTTATTAGATTGTTGCTACTCGCCACAAATGGCTCGAAACATTATTTCTTTTCATGCATTATACAAGGATGGTTTTAAATTTAAATTTGATAATGATAATGGTTGCATTTTGGTTTATAAAAATGATTGTTTTTATTTTAAAGCTACTCCTTGTAATGGTGTGTATGAAAGTGTGATTTGTGTTGGTAGAGATAATAATAACTTAACTCTAAATGTTGGTTCCTCCAATAGTGAATTGGATAAATCATCGTTGTGGCATCATCGTCTTGGCCACATAAACAAGAAGCGCATCGCCAAGCTCCAATCGGACGGGATCTTGGAATCATTTGACTTAAAGTCGGATGAAGAATGTGAGTCTTGCTTACTTGGCAAGATGACTAAATCACCTTTCAAAGGAAAAATGGAAAGGGGTAAGGATCTGTTGGACTTAATCCACACAGATGTATGTGGACCATTCAGATCCGCCACAAGACACGGTGAGAGATACTTTGTTACTTTTACTGATGATTTCAGTAGATATGGATTTATCTATTTGATGAAAAACAAATCAGACACCTTTGAAGTGTTCAAGGGATTTAAGAACGAAGTAGAAAACCAACTGGGCAAGAAAATCAAGATGCTCCGATCCGATAGGGGTGGAGAATACTTGAGTCATGAATTCTATGACTATCTAAGGGATTGTGGAATAGTTTCACAATTATCTCCTCCTAGAACACCACAACTTAATGGTGTTGCTGAGAGAAGAAATCGAACGCTACTTGATATGGTTCGATCCATGATGAGTCGTGCTACACTTCCAATGTCATTCTGGGGCTATGCCTTAGAAACTGCAGCTCATATCTTAAACCTTGTTCCAACTAAGAAGGTTGCAAAGACACCCTCTGAAATGTGGACTGGGACTTGTCCCTCGTTAGCACATATAAAGGTCTGGGGTTGTGAAGTTTTCGTTCGGCGCGAAACTAACGACAAGCTGGAACCAAGGGCAGAGAAATGTCTATTCGTTGGTTATCCCTACAAATCCTTTGGATATATATTTTATAAACCCTCTGAAAACAAAGTGTTTGTGGCAAGAAGGGGATTCTTTCTAGAAAGGGAGCTCATTTCCAAAGTGGATAGTGGGAGTAATATTGATCTTGAAGAAATTCAAGAGACAACCAATGATGAACCTATAGTTGACACTAGCCCTCAACATGAGGTTGAATCACCTGTTGAGGAAACTAACATAACTCCACCACCTCTTCGCAGAACTAGTAGAGTTAGTAAAGTTAATCAAGCTCCTGAGTATTATTATGGTTTTCATATTACAAAGGAAGGAGATACACTAGTCAATGATAAGACATTTGATAGTGTAGATGAACCATCTAACTACAAGGAAGCGATGGTAGGCCCTGAGGCTACCAATGGAAAGAGGCAATGGAGAGCGAGATTCAGTCCATGTACGATAACCATGTTTGGGAATTGGTTGATCATATACCAGGTCGCAAGACAGTTGGGAATAAATGGATCTTCAAAAAAAAGACCGACATGGATGGGAATGTGCACACATTTAAGGCTAGACTGGTTGCAAAAGGTTACACTCAAACTCAAGGGATTGATTATGATGAAACCTTCTCACCAGTAGCTAAGATTAAGTCTATCAGGATACTGCTTGCCATAGCTGCATTTCATGACTATGAAATCTGGCAAATGGATGTAAAAACCGCTTTCCTTAATGGGAAACTTGATGAGGATGTGTATATGGCACAACCTGAAGGTTTTGTACATGCCAAGTATCCAAATAAAGTGTGTAAGCTTAAAAGGTCTATTTATGGACTTAAACAAGCGTCTCGTAGCTGGAATCTTTGTCTTCATGAAAAGGTCAAAGAGTTTGGATTTTCTCGAAGCGAAGATGAGTCTTGTGTATATGTTAAAGCTAGTGGGAGTAATGTTGTATTCCTAGTCTTATATGTTGATGACATACTACTCATAGGAAACAATGTTCCAATGTTGCAAGATGTAAAAATCTGGCTTGGGAAATGTTTCGCTATGAAAGATCTGGGAAATGCAGCATACATACTAGGGATAAGAATATATCGAGATAGAACCAAGCGTTTAATTGGACTTAGCCAAAGTACATACTTGGATAAGATATTGAAGAAATTTAATATGAGTGAATCCAAGAAAGGGTATTTGCCCATGCAACATGGCATACGATTGAGTAAAAATCAATGTCCCAGTACTAGTGAGGAATTGGACAGAATGAGTCGAATTCCATATGCATCTGCTATTGGATCGATCATGTATGCCATGACATGTACTAGACCTGATGTCTCATTTGCTTTAAGCATGGTGAGTAGATATCAAGGGAACCCAGGCGAAAGTCATTGGACGGCTGTAAAGAACATTCTTAAGTATCTTCGGAGAACTAAAGATGTGTTCTTGGTCTATGGTGGAAAGGATGAATTACGAGTAACAGGTTATACTGATGCGAGTTTCCAGACAGATCGGGATGATTCCCGCTCGCAGTCAGGGTGGGTGTTCTTGTTGAACGGTGGGGCTGTAACTTGGAAAAGTTCCAAACAGGACACGGTGGCTGATTCCACATGTGAATCAGAATATATTGCAGCTAGTGAAGCAGCAAAAGAGGCCGCATGGTTGAAGAATTTCATAGGTGATCTGGGTGTCGTACCAAGCATCAGTGAACCCATTGAAATTTTCTGTGACAACGAAGGTGCAGTCGCATTGACTAAAGAACCTAAAGACCATGGGAAATCAAAGCACATAGAAAGGAAGTATCATTTTGTGCGACACAAGGTTGAGGAAAAACAGATCGTGGTGAGTAGAGTACCGACTGAAGAGAATCCGGCGGATCCTTTCACGAAAGCCTTAACTCGACCTAAACATGAGTATCATACTGAAGCCATAGGTGTTAGAAATATCAATATATCTTGAATGTTTTAGTTGTTAGTTTGATGTATTAAAACAATAATAAATTTTATTTGACTTGGAGATTATTATATGGAGATTATAATATATGCTGGATTGCGTCCATTTACATTTAATTTATTATAGTGTTTCGTTTTGCATGTTTAGAACCAACTTCCTAAGTATTAACTTACTTAAACCTCCACAGTCAGTCATACTCCTGGAAGTAAGTAGTGATTCAAGACTGTCATGGAGTGTTAGAAGCATAGAGAATGCAACTAACACTCATGAGTACTTAATAGTGATTTGAGTATTGGAACAACCCGCACTCAAAAGTTTACTTCATGGATTAAGTCAGAGTAATTTTGAGATGATAATATTTTATGTTCTTCAAGCGGAGATACATAGAGTTTTGCTCTATGATTCTGTTATGCTTTGGTGTACTCCAACGTTGACCGTAACTGGCAGCTATACAGGGTATGTTCAGGTATGATATGATGAGTAGAAATGAACTGTGTAGTCAAAGTTTATTTGTTCCTTCTACCTAAACAGGAGAAGCGATATCCATGGGCCCCTCGATGATTTGGTGTTGACATTAAGTGTTTGGCCAAACCCTGACTGGAATTGACGTGTTCAATTGAGTAGTCTGATGAATTCAACACATATCGGAAATCGGGAAACATAATTTTGATCCATGAGATAGACTATTATCCATGTCTCAGGTTCATATGATATCTTGTAGAACAAAGGAACATTAAATCACTTATCTTAGGACCGAATCTTTATCAGAGTTCGGCAGCTTCATTGGATGGTTTGCTCTCTGTTAGTTATTTGAAAATATTGACTAGACGAAGTTAATAACTTGTCCAAGTGGGAGACTGTTGGAAATAGTGTCCAAGATATTAACTACTGGTAGTATTTTAATAATGGCAGAGTCCTTTTGGGTTGCCCTTAAGACCCAAATAAACAATCAAGAAATTAGAGGGGGTGAAAGTGATTAATTTATTTATCAGTTGAGGATAAATATAATTAATTAGATAATATCCAAAATATAATTAATTGGATTAATTATATAGAAAGGATAATAACTTGATAATAATTAAAATAGTTTTAATTGGTTTATCAGTTTGTGTAGGATTAGGAAGCCTCAATCAAGAGATTATAAATAGATGCTTTGGGATCAAACCCAAATCATTAATACATTCATTCTTTCTTCTCTCTGGCATCCTCTTCCTTCCCTCTCCAAAGCCAAAAGGTTTGAGCGTTCTTGGTTGTTAGTATTTGGTGATCTTAGGTGTGAGCCACTAGAGGGATTCATACTATTGGTCCTCGACATCCAAGAGGCAAGATCAAAGGTTTGATTTTTCCGTCGAGTTCTTCAACAATCGCTATCAAGTAAGTTTTCTTGATCATTCTTTTGTAGTTAAATTTCTAAGAACATGTGCATCCTTAAAGGTTATTAATTTGTTGTTACCATAGTTTTTTTGAATATGCTTCCGTTGCTTGAATGTGGTAATAGATTTGATTAAAACCTAACACGATTCTACATTTATGTGCTGATGCACTTTTGCTACTCCCAACACATAATATGCACCTTAAGAAAGGAGGCAATTTGGGGCGACCTTGAACTCTAACCTGTCCAAAGCACAACATCTTTTCCCACTTCATTACACATAACCAAACTCCTGCTTACAAGGGTTTAAGGTTCCAAATGTGCAACATATATTTCCATGTCTATCGTCTTTAATATTTTGAAAATCAAAGTCACCAGCTTTTTCCAAAACCTTTTACGGTAGATTTTATTTTGAAACCTATAAAATTGTAAATAGATTGTTTAAAGGCAAGTTGATAAAACAGTTAGTTTTAGGCAACTAGCATGCCATCAAAACAGCTAGTTTTGATTAGCAAGTGTGCTTTTAAAACAGTTAGTTTTAATTAGCAAGAGTCTTTTGAAACAGTTAGTTTTAAAACAACGTATGTTTGAAACAGTTAGTTTAAACATCAGTTTCTTTTCTGTTTAAACAATCAGTTTTCCAAAGTTACAATTTTTCTAAATAACTGGACATTAAAAGGTTTTTCAACCCCGGTGATATGTAAAATGACCCTTAGGATAGATTTTCTTCCTAAAGTTCCGTCAAAGATGCCGAGGCCAGTGGGAGCTACGCGAGGAGATCGGCGCTATGCGGGGAGATTGGAGCACAATAGTTTTTAGGTCATTTTTGGTCCTTTAGGAAATAATTGGCAAACTCTATAATTGCTTATTTATTTTAAACTGCGTGGTTGTGATTATTCTGTTTTCTCTGATTATTGATATTACATGCCTAGGTCTTATCAAACGTTTTTAAATTAGGTTTTAATTTATAAAACTAGATTAAATCACGAGATCAAGTAGGTTTTAAAAATCAAAGTCACCAGCTTTTTCCAAAACCTTTTACGGTAGATTTTATTTTGAAACCTATAAAATTGTAAATAGATTGTTTAAAGGCAAGTTGATAAAACAGTTAGTTTTGGGCAACTAGCATGCCATCAAAACAGCTAGTTTTGATTAGCAAGTGTGCTTTTAAAACAGTTAGTTTTAATTAGCAAGAGTCTTTTGAAACAGTTAGTTTTAAAACAACGTATGTTTGAAATAGTTAGTTTAAACATCAGTTTCTTTTCTGTTTAAACAATCAGTTTTCCAAAGTTACAATTTTTCTAAATAACTGGACATTAAAAGGTTTTTCAACCCCGGTGATATGTAAAATGACCCTTAGGATAGATTTTCTTCCTAAAGTTCCGTCAAAGATGCCGAGGCCAGTGGGAGCTACGCGAGGAGATCGGCGCTATGCGGGAGGTTGGAGCACAATAGTTTTTAGGTCATTGTTGGTCCTTTAGGAAATAATTGGCAAACTCTATAATTGCTTATTTATTTTAAACTGCGTGGTTGTGATTATTCTGTTTTCTCGTGATTATTGATATTACATGCCTAGGTCTTATCAAACGTTTTTAAATTAGGTTTTAATTTATAAAACTAGATTAAATCACGAGATCAAGTAGGTTTTAAAAATCAAAGTCACCAGCTTTTTCCAAAACCTTTTACGGTAGATTTTATTTTGAAACCTATAAAATTGTAAATAGATTGTTTAAAGGCAAGTTGATAAAACAGTTAGTTTTGGGCAACTAGCATGCCATCAAAACATCTAGTTTTGATTAGCAAGTGTGCTTTTAAAACAGTTAGTTTTAATTAGCAAGAGTCTTTTGAAACAGTTAGATTTAAAACAACGTATGTTTGAAACAGTTAGTTTAAACATCAGTTTCTTTTCTGTTTAAACAATCAGTTTTCCAAAGTTACAATTTTTCTAAATAACTGGACATTAAAAGGTTTTTCAAAAATTATTTAAAAACCCCGATAAATCATAGATCAGTAGTGCAACCCATCTAGGGGCACCTCAGGCGTAAGGTACGCGGGCGTTCTAAGAAGAACACACCTTGAGCATCCGCGTTCAAACCCCAAGCTAGAGGGGATACTACGACTCTGCGAATTATCTCCGTCTTGTATCGGCCAGAGTAAAAGTGTCCAAGTCCCGAAATGGTGAGATCTGTTTTGGTTCTCATATGTTTACCAGGTGGTACCGGGCCAAAAAGCACTTAGAGGGACTGAAACATGTACGGATAATTACCGTTGTCCCGAAAAGATCTAGGAGTCATGTCAGTAAGATGTGATTGGTAAAAGTCCTTACCTACCGAAATAATACGTGGGCCTGGTGGAGCAAGAACGTTACGCACATCAGGGCGTATGAAATAAGGATCCTAGTCCAATAAAATGATCATTTAAGGGTTTATTGATATTTATTGGAAATTAGTCTATTCACAATTGTTAAAAACCAAAGTTTTAAAATGTAGATGGCAAACACAGTAACCAACACAAACAATCTTTCCCTCCGCTCCATCCTTGAGAAGGATAAACTCACCGGTTCCAATTTCCTTGACTGGGAGCGCAATCTGATAATTGTGTTCAGACACGAAAGGAAATGGTATGTCATTGAAGAGCCTCTAGGGGACCTCAGTGAGTGACCATATCATGAAAATGAAACGGCATATGAATCACCTGGAGAGACTCGGTCACCCAGTTCCGTTGCAGCTAGCAACATATACTATACTCAACTCATTGTCAGAGGATTACAAGCCTTTTGTAATCAACTGTAACATAAATAACATGGAGAAATCAATAGCCGAATTGCACTCCATGCTTAAGACTGCTGAGTTGAATATGGGGACCAAGAACAAAACCAAGGATGTGTTGATGGTGAGGGACGGAGAAGTAAAGAAGAAGCATGGGCATGGAGGCACCAGCAAGGGAAAAGGTCCAGTTCAGACCACCCAGAGTGCACCCAAGGTTCGTGAAAAAGGCAAATGCAAGGGCTAGGGCAAGAAAGTTAAAACCTAACAGAGTAATGACCGAGAATTAATACTTCAAGTGCCATGAAGTCGGTCATTGGAGGTATAACTACCCGAAGCGTTACGAAGCAGGTATAAACACCTCAGGTATTCGTGACTACTTAAAATGAGTTGACACCTAGAAGTAAATGTTTAATTGCAGGTGGTCATTAAAAGTGAAGTGCCCAGATTGCAAGGATCAGCATACAAGTTTACTTTTAGATATTATCAAGACAATTTTAAACTTTTATGATTTAAAACAATCTTGTTTTTCCAAAACTTGGATTTTTGGGTTTTAAATGATTATCGGTTTTAAAATTTAAAACTATAGTCTTGATTCAAATATCTTTATGCATGATATTTTGAATCTGTATTAGTCAAGTTAGACTTGATTCAAATATCTTTATGCATGATATTTTAACAGTATTACTTTAATAAAGTAATGTATATGAAAACTGTCAAAGCACACGAAGTACTATAATGTGTTTTGAATAAAACATTTATGAGTAAAGGATTATGAAAGTTTTTTTCTGATTAGAATTAATTACTCATATGTTTTAAGGAATTTAGGATATTATCTCAGATATCGTTGATAATATCAGTGTTTATAAAACTAGAGAAAATTCCAAGTTTTGGAAATAGGAGTTGAGCAAAGTCCAGTTTTATAAATAATGAAATTCTAAAGTGACCATTACTTAAAATAGAATTGACTAAGCTTTGACTAAGTCAATAGTAAATTTTGAGTAAAAGTCACTTTTCATATAGGTTAGTGGGAGCCCAGTTTATTCTCTATCCAGTTTGAGATATAGAATAGAAAATGTGATTATTGATTCAGTATATCTAGGAATTATAACCCAGATAGGATACAAATTCACCAGATATAGAATCTGCTCCTTTAGTCCAAAAAGGGTGGATCAGTAATTCAAAAATTAGATAAAGCCGTGATTGACTTTAAAAGAGAATCAATGATCAAGTGTGTTGAAATAACTTAGTAAAAGAGTACTAAGGTATCTTTTAACCATAAAATATTATAAGAGGCCAAATTAAAATTTCCTGCAATTTGCCAGTTAGGTAATTGGAAATTTTATCCGATTTCAGGTAGAAATCGTTCATCTACACAGCAGCTAAGAAAAGTTGCAGTATAGCTTTTACATATTCAGGGTAACTCGGAGTTTGTCCAGATCTCCAAGTACAGGGAATATGGTAAAAGAAGTCTAAATTTGTTTTATAGTGTTAGCAAAACAAAATTAGCCGTAACAAGTATAAAATATCAGTGGGTATTAGACTTGTAACGTTTTTGGTTATCACTTTGGTTAGACCGGTAAACATTAATCAAATGGTTTAAACTGAAGTTAGGTGATACTTCGTTTAGACCAGTATTTAACAAACGTTGAATAGACACAGTAAAAGGTAATTAAGAGATGCTATTAATTTTAGTATTATTATAGAGTGTAATATGGACTATACAAAAATTAGTCTCTTAAAATCGCTTTTATAGTTTGCATGTTTTATAATCCAGGAATGAGACTAGTTCCCAGTCTTTCATTCGAAAATTGTCCGTGACAACTTATTGTGGTGGGAACCCAATAGGGTGTTAAAGTCATTGTGAGTTTTTGGGAAGTTATGATCAGTGGGTTGAATAACAGCTACAAGCGTTGTAGACCAAAAACTGCACAGATATTCGATAGAGTAGCGAATATCGGACGTGATCCGCGGTTGAGAATTACTTCTTGGATTTTTGTCATAAGTAAATCTCACAGTGGTTGTCCCCATTACCTGAGGTATCTGGTTTGATGTCATGAGGACTGCTGGATACTTAGTGCGTCCAACCGCTACGCCGTAACAGGGTGGCTATAAAAGGCGTAACTAGATTCAGCGGAAGTCGTGGTGTTAAATGTAGATATGCAAGATGGGATTTTCACCTCTTCTTCGAAGAGAGATATTTCTGGGCCCCTTGACTGACTGAATATACTGATGAAGTGCATGGCCATGCCCAAACGAACTGATTAGTTCTTTGTCGTTTACCTATCAGTAGAGGTCGGATAGTCGAGAAACAGAATCATGAGTATTTAAGAGTTGACTTAATCCAGGCTCATACTCATAGATGAAATATCGTGTTGCAAAGGGAAAAGCCAAGATATACCCAATTTATGAATAGTTGTTTCATAAATGTTATTCCCTTACGGAAATGTTTAAATCACCTATCTGGGTATAAGAGTTCTTGTAACCTGGTTAGCCCAAGTGCCTGTCTAGGGGCCTCCTTAGGTCCGTGTGAACAAGGCGGTATTGCCAACTTGCACAAGTGGGAGTCTGGTAGGAATTATGTGCAGAAGTTGACAAACCAGTAATCACACATCCAATGTTACAAGATACTTGAGGGTCACACCTGTGAGAACCTATAAATCGAGTAAGTTGAATAAAACCTAGAAATGGAGAGAGTGGATTTATAATAGTCAATTATAAATCAGTTGGGTAATTTCAGTCAGAAATCCCAAAGTTAGAGGGTTGTTAAATTAATTAAGATAATTATATATTTATTAGTAAAATAAATATATAATAGATAATCTAATTAATTAAGGTAATTATCTAGAAAGTCTTTTCTTAAAGAAAAAGAAAAGAAAAGATAATTATTAAGGAAACTGAATCAGATAAGGATTCTCCATCTGATTAGCTATAAATAAAGGCCTTAGGGTCCATGGTGTATTGTCTCAATCAATTACCAGTTAAATAGTTTCCACCAAAAATTCCCCCCTCTCTCTCTCTCTCTCTTTTGGCGCCGCCCACTTCCAAAACCAGTTCGGTTTTTCCGGTTGCTCGGGTTTTTGAGTTCTACTAGAGGAACGCTCGTAGGGTTGATCACCGGTGGATTATTACTCAAGCAATCCAGGTAAAAGTCTTACCCTTTTAAATGTTTTAAATAGATTAGAACGAACGATCGTGGTTTTCGGGTTTTTATCCAAAATCGCTTCCGCATGATTGGTGTTCTTCGTATCAGTTTGATTCGGGGATCACAGAAAAACCCAACAGGACCCACATCACATGTGATCCAGAATTGTTCCTTTGTTCTTGCAAATTAATTTTGTTCTTGTTTGAACCTTTCTCTCTCTCTCTCTCTCTCTATATATATATATATATATATATGAACTAGGTTCAAACAAGAACAAAATCAAATTGCAAGAATGAAGAAACCAACAAAATCACATGTGATTTTGTGCATGGACGCCCACTCGCGGCTCACCCACTCGCCTTGTCGGAGCGTGACCTACACACGCTTTTTCCATCGCAGCACAAAATCACATGTGATTTCCTTGGTTCCTTTATTCTTGCAAATTGGGTTGTTTTTGTATGAACCTCCGTCATATATATATATATATATATATATAGAGAGAGAGAGAGAGAAAGAGAGGAAAGTTCAAATGTACATTCAATTTTCGTTGTGAACGTGAGGATGGATCTTAGCCACTCATCCAGTCAATAAAGGTGGTTTTGACCGGGTCCCATACTTTAATAATCTTCACCCTCCCATAAATCGCGTCAATCCTCCGTGATCGCATCCACGGTAACTGAAGATGTGTGGCTGAGATTCGTCCTCACGTTCACTACCAAAATTAGGTTCACATTTGTACCTAACCATATATATATATATATATATAGAGAGAGAGAGAGAGAGAAAGGTTCAAAAGAGAAGTGCTAAAAAATACGAAGTATAGAAGTGATCTCCAGCACTCATCCGATCAATAAATGTGGCTTTGACCGGTTGCGGTGGACGCTATCACGGGGGATTGACATGATTCATGGGAGGGTAGAGATTATTAAAGGAGGGGACCCAGTCAAAGCTGCATTTATTGACCAGATGAGTGGTGGTGATCACTTCTCCACTTCGTATTTTTTTAGCACTTCTCATTTGAACCTAATACTATATATATATATATATATAGAGAGAGAGAGAGAGAGAGAGAGAGAGAAAAAAAAGTTCAAATGTAAACCACTTTTTGGTTGTGAACGTGAGGACAGCCCAGAGCGCACCACGTGGCAATCTAAAATTTTTTCGACTTAGTGTTATTCATACTGAATAACGCTATCATTCAGTCTGAATGATAGCGTTATTCAGTATGAATAACACTAACTCGCACTCTGATGCACTTGTACCCGGGTGGGTCAGCCATGGGTCATCCGCGGGTCAAGGCTTAAGCTATTATGCAAACTGAATAAAGCTAACCAGCGCGCTAAGTCGCCCGCGTCAGAGTGCGACTATGCTTTATGCATACTGTATAAAGCTTTATTCAGTCTGAATGATAGCATTATGCAGTTTGCATAAAGCTTAGTCACGTGTTTTTCAAATTGCCACGTGGCGCTTTTGGTTGTCCTCATGTTCACAATGAAAAAGTGGTTCACATTTGAACTTTCCTCTCTCTCTCTCTCTCTCTCTCTCTCTCTCTCTCTCTCTCTCTTTCTCTCTCTCTCTCTCTATATATATATAAGGAAAGTTCAAATATGAACCACTTTTTGGTTGTGAACGTGAGGACAACCGAGAGTGTGAACGTGGCGGCTTTGAGTGTGTTCCCCCTCTTTAACTCAATGCTCTCCCATGAATCGTGCCTAGTTATCCGCCGTGGACTTGACTTGACGCCTAGTCATCCGCCACGTGTCACGCTCTCGGTTGTCCTCACGTTCACAACCAAAGAGTGGTTCACACTTGAACCCACCCCTATATATATATATATATATATGCATGTTCATATAAGAACCAACCCCATTTACAAGAACAAATGAACTCATTTTGAGCCGCATATTGATGCGAGCCCATGTAAGTCTCACATATTAAATAAATCATATAAGATTTAATGTTATGATCGACCTGAATCATATATAATTTTTTATATATAGAATCCACATGGGATCACATCATATGTGATTATGGTTGGTTCCTTAATTTGTTCATACAAAATGCATTGGTTCTTGTTTGAACCTAATTCTGTACATATTTGATACTGTCATTTGCAACTAGGTTTTCATTTCTAAAATAAAAATAAAAAAACATAAATAAGTTATCTATATTTGTTTATATTTTTATTTATCCTAAAAAAGTTATCTTATACTTTTTTAAATAAAAGAAAGCTATTTCTTTTATTTAGAGATTAAGATATGGTCATCTAAGACTAAGTCTGGCCATAAGATGCTAACGTCTTGACAAAAATCTAGGTAGATGGGATATTCCACCACATCCCCTTTATTTTGCGAGTTCGTCACCACCCTTGTGGTTTACAGTTCTGTATCTTCTGTTTTCTATTTTAAAGAAATCATACGTATTGAATAGTTTGATATCATAATCAATATTTGTTAGGACCAAATTCTTCTAATTATTGAAAGTTTTATAAAGTCACTTGAGCCTTAATTGTAATTTTGTTTATTACGATTATAGGCTTATGGGCTATATGTAATTGCACACCTATTTAAAGGAGTGTAGGGCTAGGGTTTTGATTATGAGAGTCAATTAAGCATTTGGTGTGTTTGTGTTCTTGTAAAACCTTTGAGAGCTCCCCCAATAGTACAAGTTACACATAATATTCAATTGATTATCTCTTACTGATCCTTATCTTCATCTTGAATCTTGCTGAATTTGGATCGACAATTTTTTATTTTTGTTTTTTCTATTTTAAAGACAAAATTTTAAGCGGACTTTTTTGTAGCGTAGAAATTTCTAAGTCGTTTCGTATCCAAGGCTTTCTTCATGACCACAATTGTAGTCATGACAATTAAGATGACAAGCAATTTTGCAAGGTTTCTAGACCAATTGATTGCGATGTTCTTGAACATAAATCAAGATTACACAATGAATTATAATTATTTCTAAATACTCTTATTAAGAAACTAGTGATTTCGGACTATACCACTTCAACAATTTATAATATAATTATAGATACCAAATTAATATATATATATATATATATATATATGATACCAAAAAGATTTATATATACTATGAATTGTGGACATTTGATTAAAATAGACGTGGAAAAAGATCTTTGATCTTACTTAAATACTACATGAAGTAGCGTTTTCATAAGATAATTTATATGGACATTCAATAAAGTTGTTTCATTAAGCTTTTATGTGACCGAAAATATTTCATACATAATCCTAGTGATCATTGATTTTTATGCTAACAATGGAACACCCCGATTACATATGTTCCATGTTTGTGGTTTAAGCGAAGAGGTGTCTAAAACACAAACGATGTCATCAATGGTTAGTGTCGAGCCACATGTAAACCAAGTGAAAAGTTTAAAAAATGTGGATTCAACTTAAATTTTTATTACTCTACCCAAATGGATTAGGCTATATTTACTTGTGGAAAAGTGTTGTCATTTTCAACAGAAAACGTTTTTAGAAAATGAAGTTGAGTTTTCATTTTCAGTTTCCTATGAAAATTTTAAAGAACTCGTTTATTTGAAATGATGTAATTTTCATTTTCCATTTTTTAAAAAACTAGAAAACTCGTTAGTTGTGCGTTTTTCATCACTTTTCATTTTCCATTTTCCATTTTTTCAAATATTCCACCGGCGGAGGTAGCAGTGGTCGCGGCGGCAGAGTGGTGTTCGTGGCAGCGGTGGCAACAGTGGTTACTGTGGCGGTGACGGTGGTCGCGACGGCGGTGGACGTGTACGGCCGTGGCGGTGGCTGGCGACGAGAAGAGGACAGTAATTGAAAATGAAAATGAGAATTGGAAAACTATAGAAAGTAATTTTCTAATTCAAGTGTAAATTTTGAAAATAAAAATCTTATTTTCTTAAAAATAATTTCTAAATTAAATCAAGTAAGCATATTTTTTTATTTTTCAATTATTTTGAAAAGTTATTCTAAAATAGTGCAAATGTTTCAAGAAGTAACATAGCCTTAGTTTCGCACTTAGAGAATCCATTCGATTTTTACAATAAAACAAAATGTTTAACCCAAAAACTAAATAACCTGAAACTAATTCATTTCTATGGCTATTGTATTCTTCTTCAATATTGTTTAACCCAAAAACTAAATATAATACATTTCAATATCTTGTTAGGAAAAATTGCATGAAAATGGAACCAACTTTGAGTGAATTCCTAATTTTGGGAACCAACTTTTAAAGTTATCATTTTGGGGTCTCCAACAAACTTTTCGTATATTTAAGGGTCCCGATTACCTATTCATCAGGTAACCGATCACCTCTAGATGACGTGTCGCTAAATAAATAAATAAATAATCCTACATGGAGTCTAAAAAATCCACATCACCTTTTCTTTTAGTAAATTAGATCAAAATTAAACTTAAAATAATCCTAACCTAATCCTTACATCATCTCCTTTGCTCTCGTCCCTCTTTCCTCCTAACAGGGATGAATTTCATCTTAAAATAAATTTATCCTAACCCATGAAGCCATGATCCTTAAAAGATTTCCATACCACAATTGAAGATAAAAATTGACAAAATGGAATGGAGGACAAGGATTGCTAGGGATTTGGGGAGTGTTCTTTTGGTACAGTGTCATCTTGTGTTAAGAAAGAAGAAGAAGGTAGGATAATAGGGAAGCCATAATATATTCTAACTCTCGATTCCTCCTAACCCCCTTCGATTTTACCAATGAAATCCAAATCTAGTTTCAGGCCTCAATGAATAATCTCTCCGGATTTGTCTTAGATTTAAGGTTTAGGTTGTACCATGAGATTAGGGTTTCTATATATTTCTTGAGAAATTTATCGAAAGCACAAAGTTA
The DNA here is from genome assembly GCA_030169165.1 of Centaurea solstitialis. Classification (NCBI taxonomy): domain Eukaryota; kingdom Viridiplantae; phylum Streptophyta; class Magnoliopsida; order Asterales; family Asteraceae; genus Centaurea; species Centaurea solstitialis. The sequence continues at coordinate 50,430,250 of CM058040.1, forward strand.
CAGGGGCATCGGGGTTGTTTTAATAACAAAAGCTTTGCTGAAGTTGGAGAGTCGCCGGAGATAGTTGCAGAGTCACCGGAAAAAGTTGCAGTGTCATCGGAGATAGGATGTTTAACAAACGCGGTTTTCATTTTCAATTGGGACGCGTTTTTCATTTCAGTAGGTTTCTTTTAGTTTGATAATGTGATAGAGAAAATATTGGTTAATCATTATATATATATATATATATAGGGTTGAGTTCCGTTGTTAACCACAAATATTGTGTTAACTTTGTTAACCCATCACAACCCTTAATAATCTAAATCTATGGTTAAGATTAAATCCCTATAATTAGGGAACTTTTAATAACTAATAATTAAAAAATATAGCAAACACAAGTGCACAGGGGTATTTTGGGAAAGCCACCTCCATCCTCTTCCTCCACCCGGTGAACACATGTGCACCGCCCTCATTCCTCCTCCTCCACCCGGTGAACACATGTGCACCGCCGCCTCATTCCTCCTCCTCCACCCGGTGAACACATGTGCACCGCCGCCTCCTTCCTCCTCCTCCACCCGGTGAAACACATGTGCACCGCCCCCTCATCACCCTCCTCCACCCGGTGAACACATGTGCATCGCCGCCTCATTCATCCTCCTCCACCCGGTGAACACATGTGTACGCCGCCTCATTCCTCCTCCTCTACCCGGTGAACACATGTGCACCGACGTCTCATTCCTCTTCCTCCACCCGGTGAACACCTGTGCACTACCACAACCACCATTAGTCCACCACCACTACAGCCACCACCACCACCATACCCACCATCTCCAAACCACCACCATACCCACCACCACTAGTTCACCACCAGCACAACCACCACCATTAGTCCACCAACACCACCACAACCACCACCAGAACCGCCATCTTTAAACCACCACCACACCCACCACCACCACCATCTCGCGGAGGTGGTGGTGGAGGCCATAGATCCGGCGTCTTCTCTCATCGTCAACCTACCACCGCTGTTGCCGGCGCCGGAGATCTCGAACAACGTCGTATCAAGGCTGTTGAACGGCGACTGAAGATTGGCCACCCAGACGTAGGTGGGAGTAGGGATGGAAACGTACCAGAGCTAGCGGCTGTTGTGGTTGGAGGGCGTAGATCCGGCGACGGTGGTGGTGGAGGGCTGGAGATCGGCGGCGATGGTGGTGGAGGGTTGCAGATCCGGCGATGGTGGAGGGCGGCGGTGGTGGTGGAGGGCTGGAGATCGGTGGCAGTGGTGGTTGAGGGTTATAGATCCAACGATGGTGGTGGTGGTAGAGGGCGACGGTGATGGTAGAGGGCTGGAGATCGGCGTCGATGGTGGTGGAGGGTTGCAGATCTGACAATGGTGGTGGTGGTGGAGGGCGACGGTGGTAGTGGAGGGATGGATATCGACGGTGGTGGTGGTGGAGGGCTGTAGATCCGGCGGTGGTGGTGGTGGTGGGGGCGGCGGTGGTGGTGGTGGGCTGGAGATCGACGGCGGTGGTGGTGGAGAGCTGCAGATCAGGCGATGGTGGTGGTGGTGGAGGGCGGCGGTGGTTGTGATGGTGGTGGTGGTGTGGTTGGGAGAGAGACAAAGGGGAGAAGGATGTAATTAGGGTTAGCTTCTTTTTGTTTTTGTGTGCAGGAAAAAGATAGATGGAGAATTGGGGGAGGGCTTGAATTTTTTTTAAATTACTAATATGCCCTTATAACTTCATTGGTTTAATTTGGTTAACATGGTTAACACATTAAATGCGGTTAACAACGGAACCTTCCTCTATATATATATATATGATATATTAGATTGGTATTTTGTTTAAGTTTTAATATTACATGGAATCCTAGTTGGCATTTACCTGACACGTGTCATCATTAACAGGTTATCGTGTCAATAAGACCCTAAAATATACGAAAAGTTTGATAGAGACCCCAAAATAATAACTTTAAAAGTTAGTTCCCCAAAATAGGAATTCACTTAAAGTTGGTTCCATTTTCATACAATTTTCCCTGTCTTGTTATTTTAACTTTAATATAACGTGGTATGTTATATGCAAATTGTTTTAAATGCTCAAAGCCTCAAACCGATTTTTTAGAGATAGAACATATAAAGTTTTGGTATAATTTACTTTTTGGCTTAATCGAAATAGTAAAAGAATAGTTGTAAGTAAATTGTTTAACCCAAAAACTAAATAACCTGAAACCATTTTATTCGGGTGGGTTATTGATTCAGGGAGAAATAAAGAATTAATAGAGTTTGGAAAAAAAAAGAAAACGTAAGGATGAAATCGGGCATCAAAATTACGACAGAAAGCCACTCAATTAACCTACGCCGTGGACTAGCCCGCATCAGAACCCGCGCCACTTACTAGAATTTGATAAGTTCACACGATTTTTATTTTCTTGTTGATTATCTTTTTCTTTATTAATAATCTATGATTATTATTAATTAGTTTTATTATATGTTTAGAATTAGAGTAGATTTAGTTTACATAGTTATCTTTCTCTAACCTAGATTATAAATAGGGTTTATAAGTATTCATATTCTATTTATTCAATTATTTTAATTCAATTCTTCTATTTAAGGGTTTTAGAGTTTTATCTCTACCTTTTAAGAGTTTTATTTTCTTTTTTGGGTTCTAATTTTTAAACTCGTTACCTTTTTAACTAAGATAATTGTCGGTCCTTCCACGTTTTTCTCACTACGTCAGTTGGTATCAGAGCAGCTTTCTTCTGTCTCCTTTATTAATAATGGTCGACCAACCCACTGCCAAAACAGATTTGAAAAAGATGATTGCGGCTATTACCGTAGCGCTTGCTGATCCTACAACGGCTATCACAAACTCCATCGACAACTATAACCACAACAGTCGGCGAAGAGACAGAAGAAATAATCAAGTCAAGGTTCCACGCATCGTCAACTTTAAATAATTTATTTTGCAAGTTAAGCAACCACCGGTTCCCAAAAAACTATCAAAAAAAGTGCTCGAAAAAAAAGTGTTGACGAACAAATTTGAAGAGGAAGTCATCTCCATCGTGATAGAGCACACTAATAGATTTTACCGGGACCAAAGTTTATGAACCAGATCCCAGACCAACCACCGAAGAAGCCAAAGGTGATTCAGTTGAAAGAATTTATGAGCCAACGAAATTGTTGTCACAAGAATTTATGAGCCAACGAAATTGTTCCTTTGGTGTTTCTCCTTTTTGGCGTGCCGCTTTGAGTCCCCGGCTTGTGGGGTCCATAGTGTGCTTTTTGTACTCTTGTTTTTTCTTTTTATAAAATTGTCAGGGTTCTACCCTTTCCAAAAAAAAAAGAACCATATTCTAAAAGATTACGTTTTGGTCATGGCAGCACTCAAGGCTCCAAACCAAATCAAAACCGTTCCAGATGATGTTCTTATAGCTTCTCATCTGTACAAGTTTGATGAATACCCATATGGAGACTATCACGACATATCCGTTAAAACTTGAAGGTTCATCATCTTTTTTGAATTTTTAAAGTTCAATTTTGGATCCAATTGTTTTGAAGAGAAAAATATTTTATGAGTCGGGAGAATATGCTTTTCAAGTGAACTCAAAGTCGATTTCATTTCAAGTGGGGCGACTGATACAGGGAGAATTAAAGAATCAATAGGGTTTTGGAAAAGAAGAAAACATGCTCAAAAGAAAGTTTAAATCAAGCATTGAAATCATGGTAGAAAGCAGCGTAACTTGCAACGCGGCCTAGCCCTCACTAGAACCCGTGCCACTCAATGGAGTTCCACATGTTCCTGCCACCATCCACGCGGCTTGACCCATGCCCTTAGCCACGTGCATGCTCTGACAATTCCCAGATACTGACAATTCCTATTTTCTTGTTGATTATCTTTTTCTTTATTAATTATCTAGGATTATTATTATTAATTAGTTTATTATCGGTCTAGGATTAGGATATATTTAGTGTGGGTTTAGTTCTTGAAAATGTATCCAAATTATTACATTTTGCTATTTTATATACTGAACTTAAGAATCTACCATTTAGTGTACTAGAGTTCTAAAACCTACCAAATGATGTACTCTTTACCTTTTCATCCAGTAGCCGATCTTTTTAAGGGTTTAGTTCCTGAAATGTATCCAAATTTATTTGCTATTGTATGTAGCGAATTTAACCAAATTTTCGGCTTTTATTTCTTTTGCTACCCTGGTGATAGAATGAAGCTTACAACGTCATGGACATCAACGAATCGAGGAAGAAGATTTTCTTGGTTTTTAAGTATAGTACATACAATAGCAAAGATAAGAAAAAAAATATTACAAAATTAACGAAACAAATACTACAAATGATGAAAATTTCCTAGAACTGAACCCTTAAAAATACCTGCTACCAAGTGAAAAAGTAAAGGAGTACATTATTTAGTAAGTTTTAGAACTTTGGTACATTAAATGGTAGATTTTTAAGTTCAATACATAAAATAGCAAAAGTTGACAAATTGGATACGTTTTCACGAACTAAACCCATTTAGTTTCCATAGTTATCTTTCTCCAACCTATAGTATAAATTGGGTTTATTTGTATTCAAGTTTTATTATTTCAACTATCAATTTATTCCAGTTCATATCATTAAGAGTTTCAAAGTGCATGTTATCTCTATTATATAAGGGCTTTTTTTTTTTTGTATTTTCTAGGTTCTATGTTGTTAGGGGGCGTTCGGTTCATTTCAGGGAATGAGAATGGAAATGAAAATGAGAATACAGAATAATGGGAATGGGAATGGGCATTGCATTGATGCTGTTTGGTTAACCCAATACAATTAATAAAAATTTGTTTCATATTAAAAAATTATGTTTTTCAAACTTGAAAATACATAATATGTTTCATTTAACATCCATAGATGTAACAATGTATGGAAAAAACAACCAAATAAAAATAAAAATTTCGTTCCCCTCAATTTGGTCAGGAATGAAAATTAATGGATCTGCAGAAATAATTCCATTATATAATATCAAACCAAACAGCAGTTTTCATTATCATTCCCATTCCTGACCCCTTAATACCCCCAACCAAACGCCCCCTTAGACTTGTTATCCTTTTAGATTAATTTAGACAATTTTCGATCCTTCCACTTTTTTTCCACTGCATCAATTATTCAGTTTTAGAAAAAATTTGATACTATACGGATAATTCATAAGTCTTATCTAGTCACCTAAATTTTCAATTCCACCGGTCAATAATTATAGATTTTTCAAAAAAGATTCTACATGAAGTTATATAGTTGTACTTACATTGAAAATTACACATGCAATTTAGTGTCTGCTAGTTTTTTAAGTTCATTTTCTAATAAAGAAATTTCGTCTCATTTACTATAATACAAACAAAATTTGTTAATGATTACTATTAATTTAATCTTTTATTCTAAACCTACCAATATTGAAAATGCAAACCTTTGCCATTATATTTATCAAAGGGTTTCTTTCATGACCATAATTTTATTGTTTGTCGACTGAATGATAGAGATGTTAGAACAAAAGTCTATAGACATATTCAACCCTTTATTTTTCTCTACATATATAAAGAAACAGTCAAACAGCTAGAATTAATTACACATAAACATCAAGACGTCAACCCTAAGCATTATTAGCCATTAACATAAAGATAAGAATAATAAATTATGCAAATTAGTTAAAAGAAGTTTGTGACATAAACCTCGTATAAATAAAAAACGCTAAATCTAAAACAGACGAAATCCTTAAACGAATTTAAAAAAAAAAACAAATTAAAAACATAAAATCGGTTGAACAAACACCTTTAGTCAACCCTAATCTCGCAAGGTGATCTACCCACGGTCTATATGTTTGTAAAATCATGCGTCGGTTAGGTAGAAGAATGGTGGTTGCCTTGAATAGACTTGATATCCTCTTTACTAACTAGATGCTTTTAAGATCCGAGTTATCTTACACGCTTACCAGGGAATATAACAAAATATCAGGGCCGATAATTGATTATTGTGCTAGAGATACCTCATCTACCGCGCACGTTTTTTAATCTCATCAGATTAAACAAACAATATATGATATTGTTGGCCGAGGATGTTACACCGTTAGTACAAAATAAATTAATCGATAGTCAACTCTAGTTGAAAGAAAATGTTATATGTGTAAATTATAGGGACCAAGAATGTAATTTACTCTACCTATAAACGAATGCAAGTTATCCACAAACTTTTGAGAACCAAAGCTCAAATCCAATAAGTTCAGCTGAATTCTGTGTGTGTGTATGTTTATGAACTTCAAGAATGAAAAGGTTCCATATGCATGGCGGAATCATCATGATCATCATCATCTTCTTCATCCCTTTTCTTTGTGTAGCCACTGATATCATCACGCCCACAAAACCACTCGCCATGAATCAAACCCTAATCTCATCAAGTGAAGTTTTCGAGTTGGGTTTCGTCGATTTAGGCAACAATAATCTCTATCTCGGCATTTGGTACTACCAAATCCAACCGAGAACGATCGTTTGGCTAGCAAATCGAGACACCCCCGTTAACTCATCGTTTGCGAAACTAACAATCCGCGAAGACGGGAACATAAACCTCGTAGATCAAGCAGAAACTGTTATCTGGTCGTCGAATCAGTACGTACCAGTGATCAACACGGTGGCGCAGCTACTCGACTCCGGCAACTTCGTCCTTCGTCGCGAAAACGACGACAACCCGGAGAATTATCTCTGGCAAAGCTTCGATTATCCGACGGACACTCTATTATCCGGGATGAAACTCGGGTGGAGCCGTAAAAACGGAATCAATCGGTTCCTAAGATCGTGGAAGTCCGACAACGATCCAGGTTCTGGAGACTATTTATGGAAAATGAATACCGATGGGTTTCCGGAGATCCTTATCTCTAAAAAGGAAAAGGTCATGGTTTGGCGGAGCGGGCCGTGGAACGGAGAGAGGTTTAGCGGTGTACCGGAGATGAAGGGGGTGAGCATAATTCGCTTCGAATTTCAAGAAACCCACGATGAAATCTACTATTCGTACGAAATGTTAAACACTTCCGTTCGATCGAGATTGATCGTGAGTTCTTCGGGTAAACTTCAACGATTCATCTGGTCCGCATCTGCCAACACGTGGAATATATTCTGGTTTCACCCGCGGGACATATGCGATGACTACGGGCAATGTGGGCCGTTTGGCGTTTGCGATGCGAATGTTTTCCCGTTTTGCAAGTGTTTGCGCGGATTCCGGCCACGAGACAAACGGGCTTGGTTCGATCTCCAAGACGCGTCAGGCGGGTGTGTTCGGAAATCTGAAATTGATTGCCGGTCGGACGGGTTTTTGCCGTTGAAGAATATGAAATTGCCGGAGGGTTCAAAAGCGTTTGTCGATCAAACGACGAATTTGAGCGAGTGTGGGGAGATGTGCAAACGGAATTGTTCTTGTACGGGTTATGCTAATATGGATATTAGTCGAGCCGGATCGGGTTGTGTTTTCTGGGTTGGGAATCTTATGGACATGAGGCAATATGCTGAGTCAGAGGGTGGAGGACAAGATCTTTATGTGAGGGTTGCACTTTCTGATCTAGGTATGTTAATGGTTTTTGTGGTTTGCTTAAATTTTGGATTTGATCCCTGATTTTTAATTTCCTAACACTCAAGGTTTTTGAGTTAACATTATTAGTTAGTAATCATTAGAGGGACAAATCAGACTTTGGTGCAAATTACATGGACCAAATGGACCAAGTACATCAAACTAAAAAATAAGCTTTAGATGTGTGTATATGCAAATTTGACGTTGACCTAAAATAGTTAAGAGGTGACCCATGCTATGTATCCAATAGCGGTCTGCCCCTTGACGGGGGTTTAAAGATATAACAAATAACTTATAAGAGTCCCAAATTTGATTTCCTTAAGCTTTTTTAGTTACTAATTTATTTTTAGTAAACTACGATTTGCGTTCATGTGGTTTGATGATTATAACTATTTCTGTCTTTGTGGTTTGAAAATTGCTTTTTTTGTCCTTGTGGTTTCAATTTGTTTCTATTTTCGTCTCTACCTCTAACTCTACTAACAACAGGTGTTAAAATATTAAATTTTTTTTTGAAAAGTTACATATTCAATCTCTGTGGTTTGTAAAGTCATAAATATTTAACCTTAAATTTCAAAAAATTTAAAACTTATATATTGGTTTGTTTTTCTTTTTAAGTTTTTAGTTATTTCTTTGTTACATTTAAATATATATGTTATACACATTTTTAAAAGACTATATATATGTGTATTTTCTTAATTTAAATTATAATTTTCTTTTTATTATATTTCTATATTATATATATCTATATTATACATTATATATATGTATCATTTTTTAATTTAAATATTAAATATTAAAATAATTAATAAAAAATAAAGTATAAATGATTATACCGATTAGTGTGAGTAAAACGTATTCAACAAAAACAACCGGTTGGCTTAAAATAAAACTAATTTTTTTTCAAGAGTAATATTAAACTTTTCAATTGATTATTTTAAAATAAGTAAAAATTAATAGTTTTGTTTATTTTAAATTATCATGCTTTAAAATTAATAGTTTCGGTCCCACATGCTTTAAAATAAAACTAATAATTTATACTTATTTTAAATTATCATATGAAAAGCTTAATATTTTACTTGTAAAAAAAATAGTTTTATTTTATACCATTAGGTTGTTTTTGTTAAATAGGTTTTACTTACACTAATCCGTATACTCATTTATACTTTATTTTTTATTAATTAATTTTAATATTTAATATTTAAATTAAAAAAGATACATATATATATATATATATATAATGTTGTGTATATATATAGTATAGAAATATAATAAAGAATAATAAAAAAGAAAAAATACTTTAAATTAAGAAAACACACATATATATGTGTATATATATAATGTTTTAAAAATGTGTATAACATATAATATAGAAATATAATAAATAAATAATTAAAAACTAAAAAGAAAAAACCAATATATAGTTTTTAAAGTTTTGAAATTTAAGGATAAATATTTATGACTTTACAAATCACAAGGATTGAATATGTAACTTTTCAAAAAAAGATTTTTTTTGACATTTTAACACTTTGTTAGTATAGTTAGAGGCAGGGACGAAAATAGAAATAAATTGAAACCACAAGAACGAAAAACGTAATTTTCAAACCACAAGGACGAAAATAGTTATAATCATCAAACCACAAGAACGAAAATTGTAGTTTACTCTTTATTTTTTATTACTTTTTATTTACTTTTTTTTAACAAATTGAGGTCGTCAAGAAAATAATACCATTATACCCACCATTTAAGACCATATCACCTCTGCATGCACTAAATGTAACTAGAATTTTCTATATTGCAGGCCAATCAGTGTCGATCGGAAATTCTCAAAAAGGCTCTGCTGATAACAACCATGTTGTCAAGATTGTCGCCATTACAATTGGTATATGTGCAGGACTAGTCACTCTATTGATAATCCTTTATCGAAAGAGAAAAAATACCCAACGTTTGAAGAAAGCTATTACACTTGGAAGAGGTAATTTTGACTTTCCATATCAAACGTCTTAGTTTAGAGTTTTAGATTCTTTAAATAGCAATAATATAACATAAAATAAAATTTTAATTACACTAGCCCATAAAAGGCTTCCACCAAAGAGACTAGAGCATCTTAGACCAACACTTGAAAATGGAAAAAGAAATTTACGAAAATAGAAATATAATGTTTTAGCTAAATATGATTATATATATGTAAATTGTAAATTTAGAGATTAAATGTATAAAGGGTGTTGTTACCATCACCCCCTCTAATCTATAAAACCAATCAAATATACCTAGAAGTTTGAGAATATATAATTTTAAAACAAAAAGTCAATTTACTTATGGCTAGAACCACCTAAAAGTTTGAATCAGTGTCATGTCATAGGGTAGAGGGGGGGGGGGGGGTGTAGTGATCCTTACCCATGTATAAATTACTTACGTCAAAATTGATTACGACCATGATTCATATGCGCTTTTATGTTCTCATAGGTTCACTAGAGAGAATCGATTATGAAAGCAAAATGGATGAACTCGACCTACCCTTGTTTGATTTTACAACATTGGTTTTGGCCACAAACAACTTCTCTGAGGAAAATAAACTTGGGCAAGGTGGATTCGGGTGTGTTTACAAGGTAAAATATTGTACTATATGTGTAAAATTTCTTAAAAATATCATACAAGCTGATACGCAGTTACACATACATAAAAATAAGGGTTAAGTACATGGGAGTGTATCGAACTTGTCACGTTTTATCATTGTATGTACTTACCTTTAAAACTTACCGATTAATGTACTGAACTTGCTAAAACTGCCATTTAATGTATTTCATGACAAGTTGGATACACTTTCGTGACAAGTTGGATACTTTAAATGGTAGGTTTTTGATAAAGTTGGATACATACAATGACAATTTTAGCAAGTTCGGTACATTAATCGGTAAGTTTTAAAGTTGAGTACATACATTGATAAAACGTGACAAGTTCGATACACTCCCATGTACTTAACCCTAAAAATAATGACAATTATTGTTTGTGATGATATTAGGGTACATTACCCGAAGGGGAAGTCGTAGCCGTAAAAAGACTCTCAAGAGTTTCAGATCAAGGAATTGAGGAACTTATAAACGAGGTTCGATTAATCGCAAAACTCCAACATAGAAACCTAGTTCGACTATTAGGTTGTTGCATTGAGGTAGAAGAGAAGTTGTTGATTTATGAGTTCATGGAAAACAAAAGTCTCGATATATTTCTTTTTGGTATGTTTTCCATACTCTTTAGGTCTATTAATTTCACATTTGCGTTTTCCGGTTGAAATTTAACACGGTTTTTGATTTTCGTTTATAGAAAAAGAGAAAAGAATGGAGCTCAGTTGGCATATGCGTCTTCACATTATATGTGGGATAGCTCGAGGGCTTCTTTATCTTCATCAAGATTCAAGGTTTAAAATCATTCATAGAGATCTCAAAGCAAGTAACATTTTGCTTGATAAGAATATGAACCCCAAGATATCAGATTTTGGTATGGCACGGATTTTCGGGTGCGATCAAATTGAAGCACAAACAAAAAAAGTTGTTGGAACCTAGTAAGTATTATATTGTTGTTATTTTCTTTAGACATAAAAATGATATCATATAGCCATCTACATAGATAAGTTAATATTTTCTTATTGTTTTTCTAAAATAACTATTATAGTGGTTACATGTCGCCGGAATATGCAATGGACGGACACTTCTCAACAAAGTCAGATATTTTTAGTTTCGGGGTTTTGGTTCTTGAAATAGTAAGTGGCCAAAAGAACAGAGGATCATCATACACAAGTACCAAGCTAAACCTCCTTGGACATGTAAGAACCAATGAGGACAGGTTCAAGATTTTCATAAATACTTTTGAAGTATCATATTTTTTTTCTCGAAAAAGCTATATATAGATGCAATAAATTTATAGTTAATTACATCTGCTCCCCTGTATTATTAACCCAAACGATAATTTTCAGACATGGACATTATGGAAAGAAGATAGAGGTTTAGAACTAGTGGATGAATCAGTTCAGGCCAATTTTTTGGAAGATGACGCATTGAGATGCATACAAATAGGATTGTTGTGTGTTCAAGAAAATGCAGAAGATAGACCTTCTATATCAAAAGTGTTGTTAATGTTGAATAGTTCAACTATTGAACTACCACAACCGAAATACCCTGGATTCTTTATTCGAAAAAAGGATGTTGAAACTGAGTGTTCGAGTAAACAAGACGATTCCAGTACTGTGAACAAAGTCACGATCACCATGCTAGATGGTAGGTGATTAAAACAAGGTTAGCTACCATCATTAGATTGGCCTAGCAATGATGAGGTGAGAATCCTAGAGGTGAGGACTCGTGTTTGAATTTGTAGACCAACCAAATGTATCTTAACCTAAACGATAATTAAGAACATGCACAATATGGAAAGAAGAAAGACTTTATAACTAGTGGACGAAGCCATTTAAACCAATCTTTTTGGTAGATTTTACTATTATATATGTGTTCATGAACATGCAAAAGATACACCTTATATATGTTGTTTTACTGTTGAACAATGTAACCAGTGGCGGATCCAGAAATCTAGGTGACTGGAGCACAAAGAGTTTCAAAAATAAAAATATGAAACCGAATAACCTAACTGAACTAAGACGGTTGATTAACAATAACACATAAGAATAACTTATTCAGTTTGGTTTTTGGTTAATTTTTTAATGTTTCAGACTCGCTTAAACCGAATAGCACGTTATTATTTTATATATTTTATTGTTTCGCTTAAACCGAATAGCTTGTTACACTATCTTTTATATATGTTAGACCAACAAAAGTAAACACCTTACACATTGATACAAAATTTGAGTACTTCATAATGTAAGAAGACCATGATAAACAAACCAGAAAACCAATTTATAATAATAATAATATATACACACATGAATTTTGTACGTAAATTTTTCTTATAAATTATATATGATTTTCTACGTAAAAAAAACTCCTAACATTTTCATCAAAGCTGGGGTAGAAGATTCAGCGAACTGATTCTTCTTGTACCTGAACTCAGTGGCAAAATGTCATTTGCCCTGACATTTTAAACAGGTAGAGGTAGCCTTATCACCAGATGGGGTGTCAGGCTTGTTAGTTAGAGAAAACTGCCTGGGCTTACGAAAATTTCCTTTTCTGCCAAACTTTTTGAAATGCTTAGAGAGAAGGGCAAGTGACTCGTTGAAATTTGCCTCATTATCAGAGACAAGATCAGAGTCAGAATCATCTATCTCAGTGATAGTCACTGTTGAGACAGGAGTTTGAGAGGGTTGAGAGGCATCAGAGATTAAGGCAAAAGATGTACCTTTCGCAGCATCCTTGGTGTCTCTGATGAGATTCGTCTTTAGAGACTTGGTTTGCTCATGGTTGAGCATCATACCATATAACTCACTAAGAGTTATAGTCTTAATGTCCTTGGACATTTTTAGACAAATGGTGTAAGTTTCCCATTATTCAGGGAGGGCCTCCATGAATTTGGTGATTACCTGCGAGTTAGAGTAAACAATACCGTAGGTCTTCAGATCGATCAGAAGGCAGTTAAACCTCTGATGAGTCTGGGCCAAAGTTTCACCTTTAGCAGCGATGAACTTCTTATACTGACGTATGAGGTGAATCTTTTTAGATTCTATGTGAGCATCAGCACCCTCATATTGGATACAGAGAGTATCCCATATCTCTTTAGCTGTCTTAAGCTTACTGATGGAGTGAAATACTTCATCAGGAAGAGACATGGCTATCAGAGATCTTGCCTTGGTGTCAACATTCACCAGGCGCTTATCTTCGTCTGTCCAGTTGGACACTTGCTTAACAAATGTTCTTTCAGGAGCAGCGGGAGTGATGGAAGTAGCAGCAACAGCTGGTACTATAGAAGTGGGAACATATGGTCCATGTTCTAAGAATTAGGGGATTTGAGGATCGGAACCAGAGAGAAATAGTTCCATTCTTGACTTCCATAGAGGGAAGTTATCAGCATTGAATCTGGGTGGCTTTGCCAGAGAACCAGATTCAAAATATGTATATTTTGGAGGGATTGGCCATAGGGTGGATCTAGAAACTATGTTTCTTTTGTGAAAGGTTAGGAAGAAGAAAGAGGTTTCTAACCGCTCTAATACCATTTGTTGGTCCTCTATTGATGGCCAATATGATAGATTGTATTGTAGAAGGGGGGGTTGAATACAATCAACACAGTTTCTTCCATTTAATTCAGTTCACGACTCCTATGGAGCATTTGTGTGAAACTGAAGTAGATTGTTTGTTGAACAGGATCAAGACTTTGTCAAGATCCAAAACAATCTTTTAAGTATTTAGACACACAGCCTTTGCTTATGCACTAAGCAAGAATAAGAAGATAGAAGATAGAAAGAAGAAAGGATAGGGGTATAGAAGATGGACCAAAGGTTCGTGTTTGAAGAACATACTATGTTCATATTTATACCCCATGCATTAAATGCATGCCATACCCAACTTTACACTTGTCAAATAAAAATTGGGTTTGGTGTACTATTGTACCATAAAATATTACCCATGCTTGGTAGGGTCATGGCCTATGGTAAATAGTTGCCTTATGGTTGACAAGTAAGGAGAGAACAGTAAAAAGACATCCCTTTTGTACTTTTGTCATAAAGGCAAATCAAATCCTTTTTGTGCATAAAAGACAAGAAGACAAATCTGGTATTCTTAAAGTACAAGTCACTGATCAGGCCTTAGAATCGCTGATCCTTGGGAAGGATCAGGGAGGCACCGTGACTTGTCTTTATCGAACGTCATGTATGAGTAGTCAGCTAGCTGTCACTGATTTCAACTTCAGATCTATAGCATCTCTGACTCTATCATCAGCTTACATCAATAGATGGTGCTGATGGTTTTCTTAGTGACATGACTATTTGTCTTCAGAGAATACATTAGCAGTTATCAGCTATCGCTGTCACTGAAAAAGTCAGTGACAAGCTTTCGCTGATATCATTTATGAACCATGCTCAGCAGTATGGACCTTCAGCGAACAGACTCGTTGTAGTTACCTAAGCATCTATATTTTGCTAAGTATTATGGGATGAAAGATAAAGGATCATTGATATTTCATAAAGTCTTAGGAAGACTGGATCAACAATCTCCCCCTAAATATCAATGATAAGACAACAGGGAGGTTGTCTTTTTCTAGTAACTCATAAATCATTCTAAGTCTAGAATCAACAGTTAGGAAATAAAACATGTTAAATGTACTTGTTCTATTTTACTGTTAGAAGAAGGATCTTTTTCAGTGAGTATCAGGGATAAAGAAACACTTGTATTTCATTTCATTTCAATGTAAGAATTACAATACAGAAAGAAATAAGATTACAAGTCACTGAAAGAAACAACAAACAATTACATAGATCAAACTAGTCTATACAGATTAAACTAGTCAAGAGGTTTTTCTTTAACCAAGCAGTGATCCATGTTTTCTTCTTCATCGTCTTCTCTTTCTCAGCTAGTCACTGGAAGCAAAGTCGTGAACTCCGCTGACAGATGTGAAAGAGGCATCCATCCAGAAAAATGAATGGGAGAGGCAGGGAGTACATACAAAGTCGCTGATCAAACTTCTTCAGCGAAGCTTTGCAATGTACTTTCCAGCGATTCTTCTCTTCCTTGGAGAGTCTTCTCAATTTGCAGTGAAGACGAGAAAGAGGCATATCAGCGAGACAGAGCCATTCAACCAGGAGACATTCGTCCCCTATGTTGAATATGTTAGGGATTATGTGCAGAGTTGACAAACCAAGTAATTACACATCCAATGTTACAAGACACTTGGAGGTCACACCTGTGAGGACCTATAAATCGAATAAGTTAAATGAAACCCGGAAATGGGAAGTTAGGATTTATAATAGTGAATTATAAATCAGTTGGGTAATTTCAGTCAGAATTACCAAAGTTAGAGGGTTATTAATTAATTAGGTACATTATATATTTATTAGATAAAATAAATATATAATAGTTAATTAATAAATAATATATATTAGATAAATATATATATACAATTATCATATGCAAATTCTTTTCCAGTAATTAAAAGGGGAAAAGATTTGAGATAATTATAATATGGAAACTGGATTCTATTCAAACTGTGTTTTTCCTCCATATAAATAAGGCTTATGGGTTAAGGAAAAGTTAAGCTTTCAATCAACTAAAAAATCCAGTTCCAGTTTCCTCTCTCCCTCTCTCTCTCTTCCCCAAATCGGCGCCGCCACCGCCCTCCTTCCGGTCAAATTCCAGTTTTTGGTTTTTCAGCTTTCGGGTTTCAGTTCTACTAGAGGAACATTCGTTGGTCGATCACCGGTGGACTAAATCTCAAGCAATCCAGGTAACTGATCTAAAACTGTTAGAATTAATTGAACTAGAAACGATTAAAGATCAATAAGTGTTTAAGGGTTTTTTGCTTTATCGCTTCCGCTTGATAAGATCAAATCAGTGTGTTTTTGATCGTATGGGTTTTATCAGTTTGATTGTTAAACCTATGAGATTTATCAAACCAGTGAGGTTCGTTAGATCTGTGTTAAACCTCGAGTCAGTTTGATCCGAGGATACCCATAAAAACCCAACAGTGGTATCAGAGCCATTGGTTATAATCGTTTTAGTTTTATCAGTTTATGTGATCCGTTAAAATCGTTGTTTCTTGCATAACAAGTTTAAAAAATCTGAAATTTATTATATGGTTTATATTTTTTTGTTTATCGTATAAACCCTAATTCCATCATCGACTTTTGAATCGCATCCCCGGGCCGCACCACCGTTTGTGATGGCGGCAACCGGCTGCTGTCCTAACAAGCCACCAGGCCGCACCACCAGTTAGGTGGTGGTGGCCGACTCCACCACTGCCGTGAAGAAACCGAGCCGCACCACAGTCGATGGTGGCGGCACCGGCTCCTTGTGCGTAAAACCACCAAACCGCAACCACCCAGACGGTGGTGGATGCGGCGGCGCATAACCCACAGCCACAACCACTAGATCGGTGATGGTGGGTTGTTTCCGTTTTCAAGTTAATGGTGTGATTTTATCGCCGCCAACAATCGATGATGGCTAGATCGTCATGGCCGCGTGCGACGAAACAACCGCCGAGGCCGCAAGGCGATGGTGGTGTTCGTTGATGGACCAAACCACGGTGGCGGCAACTGATTGCTGCTGCCGCCTGTGGTGACCGGTGATGGTGGCGACGTGTTTCGTTGCTACTGTTGCCGGTGGACGCTGGCGGCGAGTGGTGGTGGCGACGGCTATGGCTGAAGCGGATCACCACACCACAAATAGTGGTGGCGGTGTTATCAACCATCGAGGCCGATTACGACCATGGTGATGGATAACGGTGTTTGCGGTGATAAACCGTGGCCAAAACAAGGCCGCACCACGGTGGCCGTGACCGCTAGAGATCGAAACCGCGCCACCAGTTTGGTGGTGGCGGGTTGACTATGATCACGCGATGGTGGCGATGATGGCGTTGTTTTGCTGTCGTCATCGCCGGGTGGTTGCACGGTAACCAAAAACCACCGTGTTGGTGGTGGTTATCTACGATAATGGTGATGGCTGCGAAACTCAATCGAAACCCGCATCGCACCCGGCTGTGGCCGGATTGCAAGTCTCCCACGGCTACACCACCAGCGTGGTGGTGGCAGCGCTTTGTGGTGACGGAGGCGGTAGCGGTATTAGCGTTGGCTACACACCGGTGGCCGGACCACACACAACCGTCGAGGCCAAACCACCCGTTTGGTGGTGGCCGACGGTTTTCTATCATTGACCGGATTGGTATTGGTTATTCCGAAAACCCGAAACGATTCACGGCGATTAGGTTTTTTCGTTTTTGGGTCAAGTTCTGTTATCAGGCCCAAAGCCCAGTTCTTTGGACCAAGTTATGGCCCAAAAGGGATCGTTTGGTTTTAAGTTTTCTTATCCAAAATTAATTTCTGTTTAATTTTTATCTTTTGTTCAAACCAGTTGGATTGTTTTTCCGGTTTGATGAATCTTTTATAAAAATTAAATTTTTCACCTGTTTTTCAAATAGGCCTAATATTATGTTTTTACTATTTAATTAAAACACAAAGGCCAGTATTTTTTAAAATCGGATCGATAAAACCAGCTTGATATGTTTTTGGATAAAAGGGAATTATTTTAGCTAATCAGTTTTATTTATAAAAGTGTATTTTATAAAGTTAGATAAAACTAATTTTAGTCTAAAATATTGTTTTCGATTTATAAAACAGTTTGTTTTATACATTAGTTAAAACCAAGTTTTGCGATAATTAAGACAAGATAATTTTAACGGATCAATGTTTATTTCTCGTTTTTACTATATTTCTTTTATTATATTGCACATATATATAATTGCGTGATTGCTTGAGTTCTATATATACATCTCAGTTTGAGTATATATATATGTCTATTATAGTATTTGCCAACCTAGACCCTTGACATATTCACGGGGAGGCCTGCGTGCCATTTACAACCCCTTATGTAATAATGACCTTAGGATAAATATTTTTATTCTTTCGGGATGGCGAGGCCAGTGGGAGTTACTGAAATTCTTCCTCTTACCAGAGTTCTAACAAACATGGCGAGGCCAGTGGGAGCTACGCAAGTTTTGAAGCTTTTAGTGAAATAGGTCATTATTGGTCCCTAGGAAACAAACGTTGGCAAAAACTATAATTAGCTATTATGTGATTAATTATTGTTTAATTGCATGGTTGATTGATTATTTGTGATATCTTGCATGTTAGTAGTTTTAAATAGAAAGGTTATTTTAAAACTAGGTTGTATCACAAAAACATATAGGTTTTATATTTAAAATTACCAGTTTTTCAAACTTTTCAAAACGGTAGTTTTTATTTTAAAACCTATAGATGATTGTTTTATATAAAAAGGCAAGTTGACAAAAACAGTTTTAATCAACTTGGTGTGCTATTAAAACAGTTAGTTTTAATTAGCAAGTGATTTTAGAACAGTTAGTTTTAAAATTGCATGCATGTTTGAAACAGATAGTTTAAAACATCAGTGGCCTTTATAACAATCAGTTTTTCAAAAAGCCTGGAAGTAAATTTTTTCAAAACCCCGAAAATCATAGATCAGTAGTGCAACTCATCTAGGGGCACCTTCGGCGTAAAGTACACAGGCGTTGTAAGTGATCACACATTCAACGTCCGTGTTCAAACTGAAGCTGGAGGGGTTACATAACTCTGCGAATTATCTCCGGGTGGTACCGGCCAGAGTATAGTGATCAGGTCCCTAAAATGGTGAGATCTATTTTGGTACTATTAAGTTCATCGGGAGGTACCGGGCCAAAAAGCACTTAGAGGGACTAAAACATGCACAGGAAGTTGCCGTGGTCCCGAAAAGATCTAGGAGTCATGTCAGCTAGACATGATTGGTAAAAGTCCTTACCTACCGAAATAAATACGGGTCTGGTGGAGCAAGAACATTACGCACATCAGGACGTATGAAATAAGGATCCTAGTCCAATAAATTGATCATTTAAGGGTTTATTGATAATTATTGGAATTTAATCTATTTACAGTTGCTAAAGACCAAAAGTTTTAATTTGTGTAGATGGCAAGCACTGTTACCAGCACTAACAATCTTTCCCTCCGCTCTATCCTAGAGAAGGATAAGCTGACCGGATCTAATTTCCTCGACTGGGAGCGCAATCTGATGATTGTGCTCAGACATGAGAGGAAATGGTATGTCCTTGAAGAGCCTCTTGGGGAGGCACCTCCGGCAAATGCTCCGGCTGCTGCCAGAAATGCCCACAAGAAGCACTCGGATGATCTCCTTGATGTCGCTTGTCTGATGCTTGCAACTATGAGCCCAGATCTGCAAGCAGAGCTCATAAATACAAATGCTTATGACATGATCCGCCAGCTGAGGGACATGTTCCAGACCCAGGCTCGTACAGAACGTTACGATGCCACAAAAGCATTTAATGAGTGCAAGATGATAAAAGGGACATCAGTAAGTGACCATGTCATGAAAATGAAAAGGCACTTGGATCATCTGGAGAGACTTGGTCACCCAGTTCCGTTGCAGCTGGCAACGGATACTATACTCAATTCACTGTCAGACGACTACAAGCCATTTGTGGTCAATTACAACATGAACAACATGGAGAAAACAATAGCAGAATTGCACTCCATGCTTAAGACAGCTGAATTGAATATGGGGACCAAAGGCAAAACCAAGGACATCCTGATGGTGAAAGACGGAGGGGTGAAAAAGAGAAATGGGCATGCTAGCACCAGCAAAGGAAAGGGACCAGTCCAGGCCATCCAGAGTGCACCCAAGAAAGGCAAAGGCAAGGGCAAGGGCAAGAAGGTTAAGCCAAATAAAGCTAGGACCGAGAACCGCTGCTTCACATGCAATGAGGTCGGTCACTGGAGGCAAAACTGCCCTAAGCGTCATGAAGCAGGTATGTAAACCTCAGAAATTTATGATTGCTTTAATTTGCCACTTCTTACTTGTTGGTTTATGATAGGTCCAAACAATCAAACAACGAGATGAAAAAGAAGAGAATCAAAGAGATGAAAATGCAAAGTTCTTGAATTTATTAATGAAAGCTTTCAAAACACCAAGAACACACACTAAAACACCTAGTCGACTCTCATGAGAATGATTTCACTCCTTCCTCTCTACCCTAATCCCCTTTATATATGGGGCCTAAATACACAAGCCCAAGCCCAAGCCCAATAAACTAATTAACTAATTAAAAGCTAATTAATCCCTCTCAAAGCTTCCTTAATAAAACTTTCTAATTAGGACAATTTGGTCCTAACAATCTCCCCCTAAAGTTTTATAAAGGAAGCATCTCTGATCTTCTCCCCCTAGCTTTCGTGAGAAAACCTTAGTGGCGTTCGGCTACATTTTGATCTCCAAGCTCCCCCTCGATTGTAGCTCTTCATCTCCAGTTTCAACTGAAAGACCAGATCCAATTTGCAATAACCGCGACTGATTGCACAAACTACAGCTCAACCTGTAAATAACTCGACACGTCTGATAACCGCAGAATACAACAGCTTGAACCAGAGCATGTTGATTCATCCTACTATGTTGATCTCCCACCCAGAAAAACAAAGGGATAGATGCATGTGTGAGTTACCGTGCAGATCAGCAAGAAAGATAAAGGTTCTGTCTTTAACCCCGTGTTGAATAGGAATTCAGCATAAGAGCTTTAAATCTGATAAGCTCACAACTGGGAAACACTGAAGCTTGGATCACCGAAACACCGTATGGAATGAGAAACTGGGAGTAGATACTGAACGGGATGCTCTGCTTTGATCTCTCTACTGCTCAGAAGGTAGTCGATTTCCTGAAATCTTCCAAAGTGTCAAGTAATCAGATCCAGATCTAGTCTTCTTAGTCAGATGGATGACGACCGTCACTCAGTATTCTAGATCGCAACCGAACCTCCACAACGGTGAAATGGATAGGAATTAAGCACGTTACAACAGTACCATTCACCGAAGCTGGCATCCAGAGGAAAAACTCAACTCGCACTCCATCGAGGAATAATTCCATCTAATAAAAACTCTAGAATAATGGTTGCAGAGCGTCAGGCTTCTGAGTAGTCTAACCAAATGCAGAATCCGATGACCATCGTTCTGAAATCGTTACAAATCTGACATGTCTTCAAAGAATCTGGAGCAGTGGGGAAAATGAGAGAAATTCAATTTTCAAGGTTGAAAACTGAATATGGGCTATAAACGGGGCTGATGTGATCTTTACGAATCAATTGGGAAAGAAAGGTGGCTAATTAAGCGCAAGGGTTTTGAAACATCGCAAGTATTTGAATTTGGGTGGGTCTAGATTGCAGCGGAATATGATCTTGAACGTTTATCTGAAGATGATACTCGAGTCGGGACAAGCAGTTTCCCGAGTCGGAAATGGAGTTCGGAAAGTGTTAACAAAAATTGAACATAACCTTGACTCAAAGGCGAGTCGAGAAACTCGAAGACCCGAAAGGGTATTTCATGTTTCCCGAGTCGGAAAATAAGGACAGCAAGGTAGTTCAAGACTTAAACAAAATTTGAGCATACCCTCGTCTCAAGAGCGAGTCGGGAAAACTAGAAAACCCGAAAGGGTATTTCATGTTTCCCGAGTCGGAAAATGAGAACAAAAAGACACTCAAATTTTTTTTTTTTTTTACTATTCATCCGGTTCGGAAAACACTATTCCGATTCGGAAAAACACTATTCATTCGGAATTTTTTTTTTTTTTTTTTTACTATTCCGATTTGGAAAATGTGGTTTTCCGATTCGGAAAATCACTATTCACCGGTTCGGAATTTTTTTTTTTTTTTTTTTTACTATTCCGATTCGGAAAATGTGGTTTTCCGATTCGGAAAAACACTATTCACCGGTTCGGAATTTTTTTTTTTTTTTTTTTTTTTTTTGGATTCGGAAAATATGAGTTTTCCAACTCGGAAAACTTGAATATTCAAGTTTTCCAACTCGAAAAACATGAATTTTCAGCCCAAATCTTCATTCCAGATCCAAAAAATGAAGCAACTTGAAAAATAGATCATTTCAAGCTCAAAGATGCTTCAAAACACAACCCAAACATCCATCTTCATCATCTTCAACAAGATCTAAACCCCCAAAACCCCAAAAACTCAAAAATATGAAACTTTTTCAAAAAATAAAGTTTCAAAACCCAATAAAAATCATCTCAAATTGTTTGATTCAAAAGGAACAAACAAATCTACTGATTTGTTTGGCTCTGATACCATTTGATAGGTCCAAACAATCAAACAACGAGATGAAAAAGAAGAGAATCAAAGAGATGAAAATGCAAAGTTCTTGAATTTATTAATGAAAGCTTTCAAAACACCAAGAACACACACTAAAACACCTAGTCGACTCTCATGAGAATGATTTCACTCCTTCCTCTCTACCCTAATCCCCTTTATATATGGGGCCTAAATACACAAGCCCAAGCCCAAGCCCAATAAACTAATTAACTAATTAAAAGCTAATTAATCCCTCTCAAAGCTTCCTTAATAAAACTTTCTAATTAGGACAATTTGGTCCTAACAGTTTACAAGTATACTGATACCTAGAGCAAATGACTATTGCAGGAGGTCAGAAGTGAAGTGCCCAGAAGTTGCTGAGGATCTTAAGTACAAGTTAATTTCGATATAAGTCAAGACATTTTGGATTTATGTTTTTAAAACAGTTAATTTTGGATCTATGTTTTAAACAGTTTTTGGGATGATTATATTTTTGATTTATAAAATTTTATGGTTTTATTTTCAAAAATTATTGTCTTGACATTGAAATATCTGATTGTGCTTAGTATTCTTAAATCCGTATGATCCTAGTTGTTGCCTGTTATAGTTACTTCAAAAATCTATTAAATTGAAGTAATTTGTATAAAAACTATCAAAACACACGAAATTCTACAGGAATGTGTTTTGAGAATAAAACATTTATGAATAATAGTTTTGTTAACTCAGATGGCGTTAATAACAGTATTTGTAAAACTAGAAAGATTCCAAGTTTTGGAATTAGGATTTAATCGAATCCAGTTAAGTTTTATAAAAAAAAAATTCTCAAAGTTTATTACTTAAAATACAATTGACAAATCAAAGTTTTGACTAAGTCAATGGTAAATTTTGAGTAATAGTTAGTTTTTTATATAAGTAAGTGGGAGCCCAATTTATTCTCTATCTAGTCTAAGATAAAGAATAAAAGATACAATTATTGATTCGATATATCTAGGAATTTATAATCCAGATAGGATAAGAATTCATAAGATATAATTTACCTTTCTAGTCAAAAGGATAAAAGTTTCAAGACCCTTGAAACAAAGTAAAGTCATAATTGACTTTAAAATCAATAATAAAAGTGTTGGATTAAATATAGAATTCCAGTAGATTTGCCAGCATTGCAAATGGAACCTGATTTCAGGTAGAAATCATTCATCTACACAGCAACTAAGGAAAGTTGTAGTTTTACATATTCAGGAACTGGAAGTTAGTCCAGGTCTCCGAGTTCATGGAATATGATAAAAGTCTAGTTATTGTTTAAAGAGGTGTTTGCAAAACAATAATTAGCCGATACAAGTAGATCGTATAAACAGACTTGTATTATTTGGTTATCACTTTGATTAAAATGGTAAACTTTAATCAAAGGGTTTAAACTGAAGATAGGTGATACTTCATTTTAGACCAGTATTTAACAAATGTTAAATGGATATGATGAAAGTTATTAAAGAAAAGACATTCAATCTTGTTATTATTACAGCGTGTAATATGGACTATACAAAATTGATTTCTTTATCACTTTTACAATTTTGCATGTTTTAATATATCCAGGAATGAAACTAGTTTCCAGTTTTCATTCAAAACCTGTCCGTGACAACTTATCATTGTGGGAACATGATAAGGTGTTAAAGTCATTGTGAACTTTTAGGTAGTTATGATCAGTTGCTGAATAACAGCTACAAGTGTTGTAGACTAAAAGTTGCACAGATATTTGATAGAGTAGCAAATATTGGACGTGATCCGCAGTTGAGATTACTTCTTGGAATCAGTCATAAGTAAGTCTCACAGTGGTTGTCCCTATTACCTGAGGTATCTGATTTAGTATCATGAGGACCACTGAATACTTAGTGCAGTCAACCGCTACACCGTAACAGGGTGGCTATAAAGGGTGTAACTAGATTCAGCGGAAGCCGTGGTGTTAAAGGCAGATATGCAAGATGGGATTTGCACCTCTTCTCTAAAGAGAGATATTTTTGGGCCCATCTTGACTGACTGAGTATACTGATGAAGTGCATGGCCATGCCCAAACGAACTGATTAGTTCTTTGTCGTTTACCTGTCAGTAAAAGTCGGATAGTCAAGAAAACAGAATCTTGAGTATTTAGAGTTGACACTTTCCAAGCTCATACTCACAGATGAAATATCGCGATGCAAAGGGAAAAGCCAAGATATACCCAATCAATGAACAGTAGTTTCATAGATACTATTTCCTTACGGAATGTTTATATCACCAGTCTGGGTATAAGAGTTCTTGTAACCTGGTCAGCCTAAGTGCCTGTCTAGGGGCCTCCTTAGGTCAGTGTAATCAAAGGCAGTATTGCCAACTTGCACAAGTGGGAGTCTGTTAGGGATTATGTGCAGAGTTGACAAACCAAGTAATTACACATCCAATGTTACAAGACACTTGAGGGTCACACTTGTGAGGACCTATAAATCGAATAAGTTAAATGAAACCCGGAAATGGGAAGTTAGGATTTATAATAGTGAATTATAAATCAGTTGGGTAATTTCAGTCAGAATTACCAAAGTTAGAGGGTTATTAATTAATTAGGTACATTATATATTTATTAGATAAAATAAATATATAATAGTTAATTAATAAATAATATATATATTAGATAAATATATATATATATATATATAATTATCATATGCAAATTCTTTTCCAGTAATTAAAAGGGGAAAAGATTTGAGATAATTATAATATGGAAACTGGATTCTATTCAAACTGTGTTTTTCCTCCATATAAATAAGGCTTATGGGTTAAGGAAAAGTTAAGCTTTCAATCAACTAAAAAATCCAGTTCCAGTTTCCTCTCTCCCTCTCTCTCTTCCCCAAATCGGCGCCGCCACCGCCCTCCTTCCGGTCAAATTCCAGTTTTTGGTTTTTCAGCTTTCGGGATTCAGTTCTTACTAGAGGAACATTCGTTGGTCGATCACCGGTGGACTAAATCTCAAGCAATCCAGGTAACTGATCTAAAACTGTTAGAATTAATTGAACTAGAAACGATTAAAGATCAATAAGTGTTTAAGGGTTTTTTGCTTTATCGCTTCCGCTTGATAAGATCAAATCAGTGTGTTTTTGATCGTATGGGTTTTATCAGTTTGACTGTTAAACCTATGAGATTTATCAAACCAGTGAGGTTCGTTAGATCTGTGTTAAACCTCGAGTCAGTTTGATCCGAGGATAGCCATAAAAACCCAACAGAATACAGATCCTGTATGGATGGATCTTAGATCTTGTCTCGATGACGCACGAAACATCAGCAATCATTACCCTTTTGAGGTTCTGATCACTGATGTTTCTCCCCCTCAGTAGGTGCATATCCAAGAAACAGGAGGTTTACTTGGACTCATGCGAAGCCTACATATCAAACCACTTTGCAGTTTCTCCCCCTCAAGATGATAGCCTTTCTAAGGGAGGAGAAAAGAACCTTTTTCGTCATAAGGGAAATAGTCCTTTATTAGAAGAAGGTCTCCTGCAAGTGGTGGGGGAAAGAGAAGGGAAAAGTCCTCCTTAGATACAGCACCAGGGGCTGTAGATGGGAGGCAGGATCCTTCTTCCTTGGTCTAGCCAAGATGATTTCCAGAAGAGTGTAGAGCATGGCTACAGAAAGTTGAGAGTAAGAGATATTCTGCAAAAGAGAAAGAGAACATTAGTATGAAACAAATAAGTAAAGATAAGAGGAGTCTTTTATTGATTCAAGTTCTCATGCTAGAAAAAGAAAAACCAGAGTAAGATTGAGGAAAAAAACAACCTTAAATTAAGGTTTGTGACTTACCAATCGAGGAAGAAGATCTTCTAAGGAAGAGAGAAGATTTGAAAGCATGGTAGTGCAAATCTTGGAGAGATAGAGACAAAGTGGTAAGTGAAGAAGAAAGTAATCCAAGTATGGATTATATAGAGGAGAAGGATACCGGAAGGTCCGTTCCGGAAACTACTGATCCTGACCTCAAGCAAGGACCTCCTGAAGACATCAAAGTCATACACAAAGATCCATCAGCGACGTCGAAGAAATATCTAATGATAGGAACAGCAATGCTCGTGATTTGAAGAAGGAACTCAGTGACAGCAGCCTGCTCACATCGTATAACCTCTTGAAGAATATCAGGACACAGTGACCCGTGATCATCATCAGTATCAAGGCATTCCTCACTGATCAGTATCCTGATCTTGAAGGACGAAGAATAAAAGACTCAAATTTGATATTTGGGAAATGAAAAAGTCTATAAAATCCTAATAAAAAGTGAGATAAAATGTGATAAATTATGCACTTATCACCTATTTTCTTAAATCCATGGCTCTTCAAGCTAAGGATAACTACTTTGACACTGGATCCCTTGGAAAACCACCCAGGTTCAATAAAGACACTTTTGCTTTTTGGAAAACCAGGATGGAACTTTTCCTATCCGGTGTTGATCCTCGTATACTATACTTCCTGGAATATGGACCCTATGTTCCAACCAAAACTGTATTGGGTGTTCCTGCTACTGAGAATGAACTGGCTATTCCTCCTAGAAAAATGGAGAAGCCAGTACCCAACTGGTCTGATGAAGACAAGCACCTGGTCAGCATTGACACCAAGGCGAGATCCATCATCTTCATGTCACTTCCTGATGATGTCTTTCATTCTATATGTCATCTCAGGACTGCTAAGGAGATATGGAACACTCTTTGTGTTCAGTATGAGGGTACTACAGTCCTCATGGAATCAAGAAAAATCTTCTTGGTTCGACAGTACAAAAGCTTCATCTATCTGAAGGATGAAACTCTCTCCCAGACGCATCAAAGGTTCAACTGTCTCCTGATCGATCTAAAGACAATAGGTACTGTCTACTCTAACTCTGAGATGATCACCAAATTCATGGAATCACCACTTGCTTAATTGTGTCAAAGGACATAAAGACACTCACTTTAAGTGAGTTGTACAGTATTCTTCTCAACCTGAGCAACAGAAGAAACTGAAAAAGAATCTCATAAGAGATACAAAAGAAGCCAAAAGTACTTCTCTAGCTTTGGTTTCTGATTCACTTCCTCCTGTTCCTACCTCTTCAGTGACCATCACTGAATTGGAGTCTTCTAATTCTGAAGACATTATCAGATCCTGATTTTAATGAGTCCCTTGCTCTTTTGACTCATACCTTCAGGAAGTTTGCCCGTAAAAGCAACTTCCAAAGAAGGAAACCTCTTGCTATAACTGACAAACCAAAATCAGCTCCTGTTGATAAGGCTATATCTACCTGCTACAATTGTCAGGGCAAAGGGCACTTTGCTAATGATTACATGTACAAGAAGAATAAGTTTGCTCCTTCCTCTACTACTACTTCTTCTTCTAAAACTCCCAAATACCAAAAGCTGAAAGAAAATACAAGTAGATGAAATCTCAACGAAAAGGTAAAGTTCTTATTGCAGAAGACTGTGATTGGGATGATGTCTCTTTAGATGAGTCATCTGATGAAGAAGATACTCAAGTGGCACTGATGGCCATTATTGATGAACCTACCGTAGCCCTGATGGCTAAGATAGAAGAGGTCCCTGAAGAGGGTCCTGCTAAAGCTCCTGAAGCTTCTACATCTACGACTGTATCTTCCAGTCAGGTATTTCCCACCTACGTTCCTCTTAAAAGTAACTCAGCTAGACTTATTGACACTTGATCTATACAATACCTTGAATGGTAAAACATCTGCTGAAAAGATGAATATTGATCTTCGTGATCAACTTAAAGAATGTCATGAAAAAATCAAACATCTTACGATTTTGGAAGAAAATTATAAGGATCAAGTATCTGTAAATCAAACTCTTTGCGTTGAACGCGAAAAAGCTATTGCTGCCAAAGAAAAGACCTTAGTTGAGTTGAATGCTGAAAAAAGTCACCATCAAAGGATGGAGTGACGCCTCTGAAAAGGTTGATGAGATCATTGCCTCAGGGAGAAATGTGAAGAACAAGAAAGGCCTTGGATTCACCCCAGGCTGTCCTAAACCTGATCGTTTAATGCTCAAGTTTGGGATGTTCCTTTCCACTATCTATGATCCTAATGATCCTGAGAATCTCTCTTCTCCTGCTAACTCTCACACTGAAGGTGCTCATAAGAGCAAAACTAAATCAGTTAAAGGAAAAGCCAAGACTGAAATACCTTCAAAGACCAAGACCCCTAAGCCCAAGAAAAACAAAGTTCTTGGAGGTGGACCATCAGTCTCAGGAACAAAATCTTTTTTCTCAAAAACCTACTCCAGGACTGAAGGTCGATCTAAAATCAAAGACTAAGGAGAAGAAGTCTATTCCTCCTCTGACTGATGCCAAGGGTGTGTTTGGTCCTGGTCCTACTCATTTGAAGTTCAAAGACTTCCTGTACCGAAATAACGCTTTCAATATAGCAAATGTTATCACTATGGATTAAATGACCATACTGCGAGTAAGTGTCCTGAAGCTACCAAAGTTGAAAAATCAGCTAAGGTAAAGAAAATTCCTATGACGGATAAAACAGTCAAAGGAAAGAAGGTTGTCAAGACTATTCCTTCAGTCAAGACTCCAACCACTGATACTGAAAAATCAGTATAGGCTTCCACTGACTCCACCAAACCTACTGACACTGATGGATCCATAGTCTTATGGGTACCAAAGAAGACTTAAACTCTAATTTTACAGAATAAGGGCATCTGGTACCTGGACAGTGGATGCTCAAGACATATGACTGGCTCAAAATCTGTCCTCTCTGACTACCGTGACGAAAAGGGTCCTTCAGTGACCTTTGGTGGAACCGGTAAAGGCCAAACTCAAGGTTATGGCACACTGACCAACGGAGTAACTACTTTCAAAGGAGATGCTTATGTTGAAGGCCTGATGCACAATATTCTTAGCATCAGTCAACTGTGTGATAAGAATCACAAAGTTTCCTTCTCGAAGAAAAAGTGCAAAGTCAAAAACAAGCACACATAAGTTATTCTAACTAGTGCTAGAAAGGCTGATGTCTACATCATCAACATGAATACTTCTACTAATAGTTTTTGTTTTGTGTCACGTGCTTCTACTGACATAAACTGGCTTTGGCATAAATGTCTTTCTCATCTCAACTTCAAGACGCTGAATCAACTCTCCATCAACAAGCTTGTTATTGGTATTCCTGACTTTCGCTTTACAAAGGTATCTCTTTATTCAGCATGTGAAAAAGGAAAACAGACTAGGGCTAGCTTCAAATCCAAGCAGATTTCCTCTATCAATTCTCCTCTACATCTATACGACATGGATCTTTTTGGATCTGCTAATGTCCAGTCCATTGGTGGAAAGAAATACACACTGGTAATAATTGATGAATATTCCATATACACTTGGGTCTTCTTTCTACCATTCAAGAGTGATGCTCCTGAAGAAATCTTTCTTTTCGCCAGGCTAATGGAAAAACTCAACAACCTTTCTATAAGTTTATAAGAAGTGACCATGGCAATGAATTAAAAAACAGTACCCCGGAAACTTTCTATGATGAGAAAGGTATCTCTCAAAACTTCTCTTCAGTAAGAACTCCTGAGCAAAATGGTGTTGCTGAAAGACGAAACATAACCCTGATTGAAGCTACAAGATCGACGTTGAGTGAAGCCAGCTGATAACACCAAAATTATACATGTTTTGGTTGAGCTTAATTGTATGACTTTACCCCATTTCTCACCCATTTCTGATCAGTTCACTCACTAAATGAGCTTATTACTTCTTATGTAGGATTTGGAGGCCGTGGAACGGAAAAGTACGAAAAAAAGGCGAAAAAACATGAAAAATGTACAAGTTCAATCCAGTAGCCATCTGGCGTCCGCGAAGTTCAAGATCTGGCGCCGCCAAGTTCGACAAAGATGAAGACCAAGGTTTGACCTAAGTGTTTGGCGCCGCGACACTAGCAGTCTGGCGATCGCCAAATGGGCCCTGGACGTTTTCTTTTAGATACCAGCCTCCTCCTTCAATTCAGAATATATGGAGATACAAAGCAGAGACGAGAGGAACGATAGAGCAGAGAGTGAAAGTCTGAGTGGTGCCGATATGCTGCGGGGTTCGATCTTTGATCATCCGTCGTTGTACTATCGGTATCATGTCTACTATCATGTTACTGTTTTCATTATGATTAGTGAGTAGTCTTTTAATAGTGGTACTTATTGTGGTCGATGAACCATTGTGGATGATGACTTTATAATTAATGTTTATTGGTTTGTTTTTGGTTAATTGAATGTGTGTTATGGTTCCGTTCTGATTCTTGTTGTGTGATTATTTGAACTCATTGGTTGGGTGTATCTGTTTTGACCAAAGTAGATAGACTCCGATAGGATAATCAACCTACCTTAACCTACCCTTTGACCAAGAGAGTTGTGTTAAGTGGTTAGTCGGACCGAGAGTGACCTGGAGGTAGAACACCATACAATAGAATTAGGATCGGATTACGGGTACTAGGTTGTCTGACAAACGACCTAAGTATTGGAACTAGGAGGACCAAGACCTAGTTAAAGACCATAATCACTACATGTTAGGGTGTCCTAGACTTAAATTCCTACAATAACCAAAACAACCAAACCTTTGGCCTATTTAAATCATCCACTTGGGGATTCACTATACCATAATAAGTGCTACTGTTTTCCTTCATATAGTTCTTAATTAATCTCTTTAATCGCTTTCTTAGTTCATAGTTAATTTAGTTGTCTTTTTAGTATTAAAACCTTTTTCATAAAAAACCCCCCAAAAGATTTAGGTTAATTAAACTGATTTAGATTAATAATCTACGATAACTTGACCGTTCCCAGTGGTAGATATGATACCTGGACTTTCCTACACTATATTACTCACGATCAGGTACGCTTGCCTGTATATGTGGTAAGACAGTGGCTAGGCATTAGAGGTTAAAACTTGTTACGTTTTTTATGTATGATAATTACCGCATCAAGTTTTTGGCGCCGTTGCCGGGGAACGGTAATTGTTAGATTTTAGTCTTTATTAGTTTTGTTAATCGATCCTTGTGAGGGATTCTTTCCCTTGCAAGTTTTTCGCTTTCTAGTTTAATTAGTTATTTTTATTTTTATCTTATCTCTTTGTTTCCCGCAAGTTGCCCGTAACCGTTTGTTGTGGTTTCAGTAACGGCAGACTTGTTAGATCCATTTGAGGAGCCGGAGAGAGAATTCAGAAAAAGAAACAAAAAGAAGTCAAAAGCCAACAAAGTTCGCCTGAGAGCTTTGATTTTTGAGATGGGAGACGAAGCACCGATGTGGACCGCCAGGAGAGCCGCTCCAACTGTACCCACCAATCCGATCACGAAGCCGGATCTAAACAAGGAAATCCCGGGGAAGCTCCTTCACATGATCAAGGACCTTACCTTCGACGGGAAAAACGATAGAAATCCTATCGTTCATATGGAGAACTTCGTGGATATATGCGATCTGTTCAAAACGGAGGAAGGCCGAGATGATGCGATTCGTCCCTGAGTCTTTCCTCTCACACTCACCGGAGAAGCTAGAGCTTGGTTGCGCTCGTTAGAGCCAAGTTCGATCACGACTTGGGAAGGACTTCGTTCAAAGTTCCTTTCCCGATTCTTTCCACCATCTAAGATCGACAAGCTAAGAGCCGAGAGCCGATCCTTCAAACAAGATGACGGGGAAACCATATCCGAAGCATGGGAACGTTTCAAGCACCTTCTAAATTCGTGCCCGAGTCATGGATTGAATAAGAGTGAACAAGTCCAAACTTTCTATAGTGGACTTGCTTATTCTTCACGAGCTACATTGGATTCATCTGCCGGAGGTGTCTTTATGTACAAAACGCCCACGAAAGGTTACAAGCTCCTCGAAGACATGCTCATACACAACATAGATTGGAGGACGGACAAGCGCTTGCAAATCCCGAGGATGGCCGGGAAAATCTCAACCGACTTCGATCCATCCGATGAACTAGCCGCAATGAAAAACCAACAGGTAAAGTTTGAACGCAAAATCGAAGAACTAATTAAATCTGTTCATGCTTTGCAGGTTGGATGCGAGGAGTGCAAT
Organism: Centaurea solstitialis; assembly: GCA_030169165.1. Lineage (NCBI taxonomy): Eukaryota > Viridiplantae > Streptophyta > Magnoliopsida > Asterales > Asteraceae > Centaurea > Centaurea solstitialis. Next base: position 50,462,635 of record CM058040.1, read on the forward strand.
AGACCACACTTGACTAAGGATTGCCCGAATCGACCAATGATGATACCCAAGGAGGTGAACTATATCAACCGGGGCGATTACCAAGGGAGGTGGAACAACAATCGTAATTTCATCCCGAGACCTCCTGGTTTCTTTGCACCAAATCAGCAAAACCAAAGACCAGATGGAGAGCCACGTGTTTCTATCGAGGATCGGATTGTCCAATTCATGGATATGCAAAAGAAGCTAAACGATGAGGTAAGTTCATACTTACGTAACCACCAAAGTACTATCCAGAATTTGGAATTGCAGGTTGGACGTGTTTCGCAAATGCTAAGTGAAAGGACTCAAGGGGAGTTACCAACGCAAACACAAGTCAACCCGAAGGTGGAGAATGCGAAACCGATGCTCATGATGACCGAAGAACCATCAAAGAAGAAGTGGACGGACATCTACACGAAGAAGTATGTGGAGAGCGATAGTGGTAGTGAGCCCGATTATGCCACGGATTACGACTCGGAAGGGTTCACCATTTCGTTCGAACATCTAGGACTCAAAGGACCCGTTGCTTCAAGTGATGATGAGGAGGAAGATGGAAAGCAAGGCGGATATGCGGAGTTCATGATACCGAAGAAAGAGGATAAAGGCAAGGAGAAAGAGAAGGAAAAGGCATCGGAGGATGACCTCATCTACATTGCACCTATCAAGCATGATCCGGGGAGTTACAACTTACCTATTTCTTGTCATAAATTTAATGGTCTCGCTTTGGTAGATTCAGGTGCCGCACTTAACATGATGCCTGTTGGTTATTGCAGGAAAATGGGAGTCAAAAAGATCATTCCAACAGACTATCAATACCGAGGAGTGAACGGATACATGACAAAGCCGTTAGGAATAGCGGAAGGAGTCCCAATTCGCATTGGCAAGTTTGTTTACTTTACGGACTTTGTCATAGCTAATCTTCCACAGAACACGGAGATCCCGATAATCCTCGGGAGATCTTTCTTGCACACCGCTCAAGTGAATACCGATATGCGAAACCAAGTCACGAGCTTAGGGTATGGAGAAAATCGGATTTACTTTGATCCTAACGGAGAGCCGGTCACACATCTCGATGAACCGTATGAAGATCCTTCTCTGGCCTACAAGAAGAGCATGAACTGCCCGTTACAACCTCATGAACGTGGAAAGAAGACGGAAAAGTACGAAAAAGGCGAAAAAACATGAAAAATGTACAAGTTCAATCCAGTAGCCATCTGGCGTCCGCGAAGTTCAAGATCTGGCGCCGCCAAGTTCGACAAAGATGAAGACCAAGGTTTGACCTAAGTGTTTGGCGCTGCGAAACTAGCAGTCTGGTGATCGCCAAATGGGGCCTGAACGTTTTCTTTTAAATACCAGCCTCCTCCTTCAATTCAGAATATACGGAGATACAAAGCAGAGACGAGAGGAACGATAGAGCAGAGAGTGAAAGTCTGAGTGGTGCCGATACGCTGCGGGGTTCGATCTTTGATCATCCGTCGTTGTACTATCGGTATCATGTCTACTATCATGTTTTATGTTTTCATTATGATTAGTGAGTAGTCTTTTAATAGTGGTACTTATTGTGGTCGATGAACCATTGTGGATGATGACTTTATAATTAATGTTTATTGGTTTGTTTTTGGTTAATTGAATGTGTGTTATGGTTCTGTTCTGATTCTTGTTGTGTGATTATTTGAACTCATTGGTTGGGTGTATCTGTTTTGACCAAAGTAGATAGACTCCGATAGGATAATCAACCTACCTTAACCTACCCTTTGACCAAGAGAGTTGTGTTAAGTGGTTACTAGGACCGAGAGTGACCTGGAGGTAGAAAACCATACAATAGAATTAGGATCGGATTACCGGTACTAGGTTGTCTAACAAACGACCTAAGTATTGGAACTAGGAGGACCAAGACCTAGTTAAAGACCATAATCACTACATGTTAGGGTGTCCTAGACTTAAATTCCTACAATAACCAAAACAACCAAACCTTTGGCCTATTTAAATCATCCACTTGGGGATTCACTATACCATAATAAGTGCTACTGTTTTCCTTCATATAGTTCTTAATTAATCTCTTTAATCGCTTTCTTAGTTCATAGTTAATTTAGTTGTCTTTTTAGTATTAAAACCTTTTTCATAAAAAACCCCCCCCCCCCAAAAGCTTTAGGTTAATTAAACTGATTTAGATTAATAATCTATGATAACTTGACCGTTCCCAGTGGTAGATACGATACCTGGACTTTCCTACACTATATTACTCACAATCAGGTACGCTTGCCTGTATATGTGGTAAGACAGTGGCTAGGCATTAGAGGTTAAAACTTGTTACGCTTTTTATGTATGATAAATTCCGCATTACCAGCCTTGCCACTCAATTCTGTGCTGAAGCTGTCAATACTGCATGCTACACTCAAAACAGATCCCTTATAGTCAAACACTTCAGAAAGATTTCTTATGAACTGTTTCGTAACTGGAAACCATCCATTGAACATTTCCATATCTTTGGTTGTGTATGTTACATCCTGAACAACAAAGATAACTTGGGAAAGTTTGATTCCAAGTCTGATGACGAAATCTTCTATGGATACTCCTCTATTTCTAAAACCTACTGTGTTCAACAAACGAAGACAAACCATAGAAGAAACCATTCATGTTTGATTTGATGAATCGGGTCCTTCTTTTCCTCACCCTCATGACAATGAAGAAATCAATTAGTGGGCTGACTCTTTCTTCGAGGTCCCTAATATCCCAATTGTTGATCCTACTCCTCAAATACCTCCTGATGGTTTTCAAGAGTCTTCTATTCCTCCTCAAATACCTATCCCTGCAGTAATTGATGCCACTCCAATTACTCAAGTTGCACCTGAAGCTGATCAACCCTCCAGCAGTGAAGACTACAACTCTCAACCATAGTCTGAATTTGCTCCTTCAAATCTTCTCACTGATCCATCAAATACTGAAGCCTCTACTTCAGGACAGGAGTATTCTGAACATCAACCTCCTGCTCTTCGGTGGACCAAAAGTCATCCAATTGATCAGGTTCTTGGAAATCCAAACTCAAGTGTCAAAACTCGTCGCCAATATGGTAATATATGTCTTTATGTTAATTTCATTTCTAAAATCAAACCTAAAAAGATAGAGGATGCCATGCGTGATCCTGCCTGGGTCTCAGCCATGCAGGAAGAACTCTCTGAGTTCTTTAGTAACAATGTCTGGTAACTTGTTTCTAGACCCCGAAAACGTACCATCATTGGATCTAAATGGACCTTCAGAAATAAGTTTGATAAGATTGGAACTGTTGTCCGTAATAAGGCTAAGCTTGTTGCTCAGGGTTATCGACAGGAAGATGGCATAGAATATGATGAAAATTTTGCTCTTGTGGCTAGGCTCGAAGCAATTCGACTCTTCCTGACCTATGCAGCACATAAGAATCTTAAAGTTTTTCAGATGTACATAAAGAATGCATTTGTTGATCCAGCTCTCCTAAGACCTGATGAAATGATAATGATCCTGAATCTTTACTTAGTGAATAGGTTTTTACTTCTGTTATAGCTTGAGGAATTATCACTGAGTCTGTTCAGTGTTATTCCATGTTATGCTGTAACTTGACTTTATAGATTTCAGGATCAGGATCAGGAGACTAACGAGTCTGTTCTGCAGTCTACTGATCCTATCCACTGAAGTGAATACCTCCTCCTGCAGACATTAAGATCATACAAAAAGAACCATCAGCGACGTCGAAGAAATAGCTGATGACAGGAACAGCATGCTCGTGATCTGAAGACGGAACTCAGTGATAGCAGTCTGTTCACTATCGTATGACATCCTGAAGATTCATCAGGATACATGTGACCCTGAACGTCCCCAGATTCAGGACTCTAGTCACTGATCAGTATCCTGATCCTGAAGGATTAGAACAATGTCTTAGTCTAATGCATAAAAGGATTTCACGCCTTTTCTGACACATAGTACATAAGGGTAGTTACTTTACTGTTCCCTCCGTACTTATCAGACCATAAGGCAACTGTTTACAAACATCCTCTTTTGCACACCATGCAAAGAGTATTTGTTTATAGTAAATAGTACAACAGACCACTCACATTGTGACACGTCATAATAGTAGGTCTGCATGCATTTAATGCATGGAGTATAAATAGGACGTGAAGAGATGTTCTCCACACTTCTTCTTTATCCTAAATACTCAAGTCCTTTCTCTCTTTATCCCTCTATCTTCTTTCTTTATTCTCTTCTCACTTAGTGCATAGTGAAAGACCTTAGATTGTTTAGTTTAGACTAATTGTCTTTTCTATTTCCGCAACAATCTGTAAATTCATATTGTTTATAAAACAAGAATTTAAAAGTGAGAAAATTGTGTGATTATATTCAACCCCCCCCCCCCCTTCTATAATCCCAATCACTATCCTTACTTGAAGGTCACCTACTTGGGACCAACAAGTGGTATCAGAGCAGATACAAGCTCTAATTTTCTTCTTTAGAAAAATCTTGTGATCCTCTCTCTTCTTATTCTATGGCTCTTCAAGCTAAGGATAACTACTTTGATACCGGCTCTGCTGGAAAACCTCCCCGGTTTAACAAAGACAACTTCTCTCTTTGGAAAACCAGGATGGAACTTTTCCTCTCTGGTTCTGATCCCCAGATTCCTTATTTTCTGGAAAACGGACCACATGTGCCTACACAAACCGTCCACCCCATTGCTGCTGCTGCTGGTCAACCTGCTGTTCCTGAAAGACAGCTGGTAAAGCCCGTAACTGACTGGAATGATGAAGATAGACGCCTAGTCAACATTGACACCAAGGCTAGATCTCTCATCGCCATGTCACTCCCTGACGATGTCTTTCATTCTGTCTGTCACCTTCGCTCTGCTAAGGAGATATGGGACACTCTCTGTGTTCAATATGAAGGTACCGCCGTACTAATGGAATCAAGAAAGATTTTCTTGGTTCGACAGTACGAAAGCTTTATTCATCAGAAGGATGAAACTCTCTCCCAGCTACATCAGAGATTCAACTGTCTTCTGATTGATCTGAAGACCATCGGTACTACCTACTCTAACTCTGAGGTGGTTACCAAGTTCATGGAAGCTCTTCCTGAACATTGGGAAATCTACACCTCCTGCTTAACTATGTCAAAGGACATAAAGACACTCACTCTAAGTGAGCTGTACGGTATTCTTCTGAACCGTGAACAACAGAAGAAACTGAAAAAGAATCTCATAAGAGATTCTAAAGAATCCAAAAGCACATCTGTTGCATTGGTTTCTGATTCAGTTCCTCCTGTTGCTGCCTCTTCTTCTTCAGTAACTATTACTGAATTAGAATCTTCTGACTCTGACATGTCAGAAGATCCTGAATTCAATGAATCTCTTGCTCTTTTAACTAGATCTTTCAAAAAGTTTGCCAAAAAGGGAAACTTCCATAAAAAGAAACATCTTTCTATTACTGACAAGCCTAAGTCAGATCCTGTTGACAAGGCTACTGCTATCTGCTACATCTGTCAGGGCAAAGGACACTTTGCTAATGATTGCAGGTACAGAAAAAGTCAGTTTGCTCCCTCCTCTGCAAAATCCTCTTCCAAGAACCCCAAATACCAACGCCTGAAGGAAAAGTACAAAAAGATGAAAACTCAGCGTAAAGGCAAAGGTTTAATCGCAGAAGACTGCGATTGGGATGATGTCTCCTCCGATGACTCGTCTGATGAGGAAGATACTCAAGTGGCACTCATGGCCATTATTGAGGAACCTACCTTAGCTCTCATGGCTAAGATAGAAGAGGTTCCTGAAGAAATTCCTCCTCAGGATCCTGAAGCTTCTTCTTCCACAACTCCTGAAGCTTCCACCTCTGTGACTGATTCTTCCAGTCAGGTACCTATTCCTCTCATCCCTCTTGAAAGCTTAACACAGTTAGACCTGGTCACTCTTGACCTTTACAAAGCCCTTAATGGTAAAACATCTGCTGAAAAAATGAATATTGACCTTAGAGGACAACTCAAAGAATGTCAAGAAAAATTAAAACAGCTTACCATTGTAGAAGAAAATTATAAGGATCAGGTCACTGTAAACAAAACTCTTTGTATCGAAAGAGAAATGGCTCTTGCTGCCAAAGAGAAGGCCCTTGCCCAATTAAATGCTGAAAAAGTCACCATCAAAGGATGGAGTGACGCCTCTGAAAAAGTTGATGAAATATTAGCTTCAGGGAGGCCTGACAAAAGCAAAAGAGGTCTTGGATTCTATCGTGGCTACAAGAAAGAAGAACCTAAGTCTGATAGTTCCATGCTCAAATTTGGAAAATTTGTTTCTTCTATTCCTCTTCCTAATGCCTCTGAACACACCCCTTCTTCTTCTTCTAACACTCACCCTGAAGGTGCTCCTAAGAGCAAAAAGAAAACAGTTAAGGATAAATCCAAAACTGAAACACCTTCAAAGACCAAGGGTCCTAAACCCAAGAACAAAGTTCTGGGTGGTGGTCCTTCAGTCTCTGGAACTAAGTCTCTTTCTCAGAGTTCTGCTCCCAGACTGAAGATTGACCTAAAGCAAACGACTAAGGAGAAGACTCCAATTCCTCCTATGTCAAATGCTAAAGGCATACTTGGTACAGGTCCTGCTCACCTAAAGTTCAAAAACTTTCTGGACCACACTAAACGCTTTCAATATCGCAAATGTTATCACTGTGGATTAAATGACCATATTGCGAGTAAGTGTTCTGTTGCTACCAAAGCTGAAAAATCTGCTAAGGTAAAGAAAATTCCCAAGACTGAGAAATCAGTCAAAGGAAAGAAGGTTGTCAAGACTGTTTCTTCAGTCAAGACTCCAGCCTCCTGTACTGATACTTCAGTAAAGGCTGACACTGACTCAACCAGTCCTACTGATACTTCTGGATCCATAGTTCTATGGGTACCAAAGAAAACTTAAACTCTGTATTTTACAGGATAAGGGCATCTGGTACTTGGACAGTGGATGCTCTCGACACATGACTGGTTCTAAATCTGTCCTTATTAACTACCGTGAAGAAAGAGGTCCTGCTGTGACCTTTGGCGGAAACGGTAAAGGCCAAACCCGAGGGTATGGCACTCTAACCAACGGAGTAACTACTTTCAAAAGAGTTGCTTACGTTGAAGGCCTGATGCATAATCTTCTGAGCATCAGTCAACTGTGTGATAAGAATCACAAAGTTTCTTTCTCTAAGAAAAAGTGCAAAGTCAAGAACAGGAAAAAGGAAGTCATTCTCAATGGTGTTAGACATGCAGATATCTACATCATCAATATGAATACTTCCACTGATAACTTCTGTTTCGTATCACGTGCTTCCACTGATATGAATTGGCTCTGGCACAAGCGTCTCTCTCACCTCAACTTCAAGACGCTGAATCAACTCTGCATCAACGACCTGGTCATTGGTCTTCCTGACTATCGCTATACAAAGGAATCTCTTTGTGCAGCATGTGAGAAAGGAAAACAGACCAGGGCTAGTTTCAAGTCCAAGCAGATCTCCTCCATCAGCTCTCCTCTACAACTTCTCCACATGGATCTCTTTGGACCTGTTAATGTCCAATCCATTGGTGGAAAGAAATACACTCTGGTAATCGTAGATGAATATTCCAGGTATACTTGGGTTTTCTTCCTACGTGCCAAGAGTGATGCTCCTGAAGAAATCATCCTGTTCGTCAGGAAGATGGAAAAACTTAACAACCTTACTGTTCGATCAATAAGGAGTGACCATGGGACTGAGTTCAAAAACAGTACCCTGGAATCTTTCTTTGAACAGAAAGGTATCTCTCAAAACTTCTCCTCTGTGAGAACTCCTCAGCAAAATGGTGTTGCTGAAAGACGGAACAGGACGCTGATCGAAGCCGCGAGATCTATGCTGAGTGAAGCCAACCTTGCCACTCAGTTCTGGGCTGAAGCTGTAAATACTGCTTGTTACACTCAGAACAGATCTCTGATTGTCAAGCGTTTCAGAAGAACAGCTTACGAACTCTTTCGTAACAGGAAACCATCCATCAAACATCTTCATATCTTTGGTTGTGTATGCTACATCCTAAACAACAAAGATAGTCTTGGAAAGTTTGATTCCAAATCTGACGATGGAATTTTCCTCGGATACTCATCCATTTCTAAAACTTTCCGTGTGTTCAACAAACGAAGACAAGCAATTGAGGAAACGATTCATGTCAAGTTTGATGAATCGGGTCCTACCTTTCCTCACCCAAATGATAATACTGAAATCAATCAGTGGGCTGACTCTTTCTTTCAAGTCCCTGAACCTCCTATTGCTGATCCCTCTCCTCAAGACCTTCCTGATGGTTTTGAAGAAAATCCAATACCACCTTCTGATATAACCACTCCACCTCTCATAAATGCCACCCCTCTCTCTCAAATCACACCACCTGAACCTGATCAACCTACTAACAGTGAAGACTTCTCTCAATCCACTGTTAGTGAACCCTCTCCTATAAATCTTCTTCCTGATCCATCATCCAATGAAGCATCTACTTCAGGACAGGTGTATCAACCACCTGCTCTCCGATGGACCAAAGATCATCCCATTGATCAAGTTCTTGGAAACCCTTCTTCTGGTGTGAAAACTAGACGTCAAGCTGGTAACGTCTGTCTTTATGTAAATTTTATCTCTGAAAATGAACCTAAAGAAATAGATGATGCTTTGCGTGATCCTGCCTGGGTCTCAGCCATGCAGGAAGAGCTAGCAGAGTTCATCAGAAACAATGTCTGGCTTCTCGTCCCTAGGCCTCGAAAACGTACAATCATTGGTTCCAAGTGGATTTTTCGAAATAAACTTGATGAGATTGGTACTATCATTCGAAACAAGGCTCGCCTTGTGGCTCAGGGATACAGGCAGGAAGAGGGCATTGATTATGATGAAACCTTTGCTCCTGTTGCTAGGCTCGAAGCAATTCGACTCTTCCTAGCTTTTGCAGCACATATGAACTTCAAAGTTTATCAGATGGACATTAAAATGCCTTTCTGAATGGAAAACTTAATGAAGAGGTCTATGTGGCTCAGCCTCCTGGCTTTGTAGATCCTAAGTTCCCTGATCACGTCTACAAGTTAAACAAGGCTCTCTATGGGTTAAAACAGGCTCCTCGTGCCTGGTATGATACCCTCTCAACCTTTCTTCTTTCTAAAGGTTTTGTTCGTGGAAAGATTGATAGCACTTTATTTCTGAAGAAATATCCTAAGCATATCCTTCTTGTCCAGATATATGTCGATGACATTATCTTTGGATCCACAAATCCCAAACTCTGCGAAAAGTTTGAGTTGCTCATGAAATCTGAATATAAAATGTCTATGATGGGCGAACTAACATTCTTTTTAGGACTTCAGATCAAGCAATCTGAAAAGGGAATTTTCATCAATCAAGGTAAATACGTACATGAGATGCTGAAGAAATTTGATCTCACATCCTGTACACCGATGAAGACTCCAATGGCTCCTCCTCTGTCTCTTGACAAGGATTCCAAAGGGAAACCTGTTGATGTGACTCTCTATAGAGGAATGATTGGCTCACTGCTGTATCTCACAGCGAGTTGTCCTGATATCATGTATTCTACATGTCTCTGTGCTCGTTATCAGGCTGAACCCAAAGAATCCCATCTGACCGCTGTAAAGCGGATTTTCAGATACCTGAAGGGAACTCCTAACATGGGTCTTTGGTACTCCAAGGACTCAGGGTTCGATCTAACAGCTTATTCTGATAGTGACTTTGCAGGATGTAAGATCGACAGGAAAAGCACTACTGGTGGCTGTCACCTTCTAGGTGGCAAGTTGGTGAGTTGGACTAGCAAGAAGCAGAACTCTGTGTCCACATCAACTGCTGAAGCTGAATATGTTGCAGCAGGAATATGTTGTGCTCAGGTCCTGTGGCTGAGAAATCAACTTCAGGACTATGACATACAACTCTCCAAAATTCCTATCTACTGTGACAACACTTCAGCAATAGCCATTGCTAACAATCCTGTCTTACACTCTAAGACAAAGCACATTGAAGTGAGATATCACTTCATCAGGGATCATGTGATGAATGGTGATATTGAACTCCATTTTGTCCCTACTGAATATCAGCTTGCTGACCTCTTTACCAAACCACTGGATGTGACGCGTTTTAATATGCTCCTCAGTGAACTTGGGATGTTAAATCCTGAAGAATAGAAGTTCTCAGGACAAACAGTTGTTAGAGTCCTTATATTCCCACAGGACCTCTTTTATTAACAACTCCTGAATAACTCTTCTTCAGAGGATAACTCTATTCAGTACTTACAAAATCCTTGTTCAAAATCCGAATACTGATGATTCTCAGGTAAGTATTTCTTTCCTCTGCTACTGAAACCTTATCGCATTAAATGTGATAAGAGGTTTTTTCCCAAAACAGTACTTATCTGATAATAGTACTCCGATTCCCATAAAACATATCTTTCACCAAATTGGAATCATCCCCTGAAAAGGTGGTTTTTAGTTTTTCTAATAAAACAAACTTTTCATCTGCACTGACACGTAATGGGACGTTTCCTGTTCCCCACTACGTGTGTCAGGCGCGTGAACGCGCGTCGAGCTTCTTTTTCATCATAACGTTTGAATTTAGCCGCTCTTTTCTCTCTCATCCTTTTTCTCTCTCTCCTACCACGAGGTATAAAAACCTCATTCGTAATCCTTTTTCACTCTTTACGCTCACATAATACTCTCAAAGCATTCAAAGCAAGAAAAAGCAAGAATCTTCTTCCTCAAGAACACCAAGAACACACACTTACCACTTCTTTTAACAAGATCAACGTAAGTTTCCTTTTTGTTCTTTGTTCTTTCCACAATCTAAGTTGGTATTCTTTCCTTAAAAACAACTTATTTTGATAAACGTTTTTCCAAAAACCCTAAGATCACTTCGTTTGATCTTAGTTTTTCTAAAATCTTCAAGGATTTTTGTTAAAACTGTTTAAACATGATTTTTCTTATTTCTTTTAAGAAACAGTCATAAACTCCCATTTTGATATCTTTTCATCAAAATGGAAGTTCTTTTTAATACCAAAACACATTCCTTTTGTGAATTTTGGTATCTAATCTATTCTAAGTATAAAGGATTTCACCATTTTTATGAACATACTTTGTGTTCATTGAAAAATGAAGAAAAATGCATATTTTGGACTCTTATTCATCCATATATGTTATTTTTATGTTGTTAACAGGATGGCTGCTACTACTTCTTCTCTGGACGCTCAACTTTCCTCTGAGGCTACTCCACTACAATCCTCTGAAAGCCTACCTATCGTCATCCCTGCGCATGACGTTCAATTCAAACAGAACAACGTTCTTGCTCTGTTTGACATCCCTGACAACAAGGAATATCTTATTCCTGCCAAGGACTTCCTGATGCGAAGCCCTCTGAAGACAGCTTTCACCCTGGACCCCAAGCCGAACAAGCCCATGCTACAACAACTGTGGTCTACAGCCACGGTCACCAAGGAGAAAAACTCCAAGGGCGTCCTGCGCGAGGTGATCAAGTTCCAAATCAGGGACAACCTCATCTCCTTCGGCTTCGGAACACTCAGGAACGTGCTTAACTTCCCCAAGAAGAAGCGCTTCCCTCCTGTCCCCACCGCCGAAGAGATCGTCGACTTCCTGGACGACATCGGCTACAGATGGCCTGTCAACAAGGAAGGCGTCCTGCTGCCCAAGACTGGTGCCACTGTCCACAAGTCAGGACTCAACGCCGTGTTCTATTATATATGGAACACGTTTGGCCTGTGCTTGACGGGCAAGACAGGGAGCACGGAGCAGTTTCCTACGGTCATCCAGCACATGGTCTACTCTGCGATCAAGAATCGCGAGTTCGACTATGCTCGCTCCATCTGGGACGACATGGTCAGGAAGGTTCGAAGCAAGAATCGGGTCGTCAACGTTGCCTTCACAAGGTTCTTCTCGGCCGTCCTGGAGCTGCATATGGGGGAAAACTACCCCAAGACTGGAAACTCCAACAACTACTCTCTGGGACCCAGGTTCCTGGATCAAGTTGTTCATCATCCTGATGATGTCCCCCTCTCCCACGTCCTGGTCGTTCCTGAACCGGCTCAGGATCAGGATCAGGAGGATGCTGAACCATCCACCGCTCCCACTGCAGGTATGTTTTCTATCATCTCTTCCAAACCACACTCTTCTACTTCTATGCATGCTATGTCAGTAGCTAACCCCATACTGACTTCCCCAGCTGCAACCACATCTTCTGCGCTCCAGAAGCGCCCCCAACCATCATCTGTCACTCCTCCTCCTCCAACAAAACGCGCCAAATCTAGGGCGCAAAAGAAAAAGACGCAGGCGGCTGGTAAGAAATATTACATTACCCTGCCCCAGCTCTTTAATAAACCTTCCCCTTTATCTAAACGTTCTTCCACTGCAGATACCTCTACATCTGCCCCTGTTACACAAGAACCTGAGGTGGTTCAACTCGAACACTCAGAGAATCTGGTGGGTAATCATCCTGATACCCTCCAAGCCTCAGGTAATATCTCTATGCAACATATTACTGTTCCTTCTTCTATGAAAACTAATGGGTCTTCTAGAGCTCACTTAGTTACTCTGTCTACAGGTTCTTTGGGAACAGGTTCTGAAGGGCATCTTCATCAGGATGACCCCTTCAACGACTTCATCCTCACGGATGCCGAGCATCAGCTGAACGCAGCTGAATTACGCAGGCAGTCCGCTGAGAGGACCCTGCAGGAGGCCCGCACTGCCTTCGAACAGAAGGAGGCCGAGCAATCAGCACAGCTCCAGTCCTTACAACAGGAGCTTGTTGCTGCAAAAGCTGCTGCAGCCGCTGCTGAAGCCGCCGCCGCCAGTGCCACTGCTGCCGCCGTCGCCGCGACTCCGCCGCCCACGGCCGTTACTCTCTCCATCCCTTGTCTGGATAATATCCATGACAAGGTGTCTCAAGTTGCCTCCTCCTCCACCACCCTCCAGGCATCGATTGATGACTTGAAGGCCACGGCACTCCCTGCGCTCTCCAACACCATCATCAACAGCACCAACTCTCTCACCACCTTTCAAACAACGGTGGCTCAGAGGTTGGATGCTCAAGAAGCTGCTCTCCGAGCCCTTCAGGAGCAGGTGCAAGGGCTCTCCACTGCTGTAAATGCCCTCACCGCTGCTCCTGCGCCATCTCCGTCCTTCACCACGGCGGACAGGGACGTATTGCAGTCCCTGATCACATCGTCCTTCATCCAGCGCAAGGTGCTGGGTGACATGGCCTCTCTCCTCCAACGGAGCATTACAACAGCTGCCTTAGTGCAGGCACCTGCTGAGGGGGAGAGACAGCCCCGAGACCAGTCAGCATATTCCCCCTCCACCAACTGGAGAACTACTGAAGCAGGGGGGAATAATGATGAAGATGATGATGATGAAGATGATGATGATGCTGACGACATCTTCATCGAGAAGATCTCCACTGACTCTGCGCCCATTCCAGGGCAAGCACAACCTCAGGGGGAGAACCCTGATGCTTCTGGTACGTCTCTACCACCATCTTCTCCCTCTACCTCTGATAACCAACCCATTTCTACACTTCTGAAATCCAAACCTACCCCTGAAACCATCACCCTAGACTCCTCTCCTGAAAACTCCCCTCCTAATAACCTTCAAATGGTTATCTATCAACCTCCCAAACTACCCTCTCCTGAACCAACACCTGAACTCACCTCTGCCCCTGAACCTGAACCCCTTAACCAAGCCGATCCTGAAACCCAAGATGTCAACTTTGGCTCTGTTACTGGTGACATTATTCGCCTAATGGAGAATAGTCCCAATGAACAGACCAGAGCTGAAGTAGCTAAAATGACCTTCAGGACCACACCCCTCAACCAAGAAACCATTTCTACCCGTCCTTCAACCCGCTTCAACCAAGAATCCTCCTCCTCCAGAACCCCTGAAATCCGAGCCACCCCTGAAACCATATGCCTCTCATCAGATGATGAATTCATCTCTGATGATTACTCTACCCCTGCTTCTTCACCCAGATCTCCTCCCTCAAATTCTCCTAGATCTGAAGGTGAAAACTACCCTGACAATTCCTTTGCCATTGACAGGGATGGGCGCTTAGACGCCGTGATAGAGCGACTCGAGAGTACAAGAGTAAAAATTCCTCTTCGTACCTCTTGTGACTCTGAGTTCGCCTATCTCTCGCAGGAGGAGTACAACGAGGCTGTACAGGCTCAACTAGAGCACAATAAGAAGCAGAAGGAAGCTTTCCTCTCTGCTCAAGCCGCTCGAAGGCTTGCATCGGATTTTGTAGATCAAGATGCCGAAATAAGTGCGGATCCTATCCTTGCACAGAAGGCTGTTCTGAAGGTCTTCAACAAAAATGCTGAGATACAGACTGGAGAAGTGAATGCTGAGCTTGACTGGTGCAGAGATCGGTTACACCTTCGAAAGCATGGTGCTGCCATCTCAGGAATCCATCTTCGCCGATCAAGAGGCAAGAAGAATAATCCTGGCAAAACCTGGATCACAGTCAAACGCTCTGGAGTAAAGGACGTCGAGCACACTCTGGACAAGTTAGATCGCTACAACTTGTCAGAGTGGAACGAAATCAGATCCCTGCTTCCCAAAGCCAACAAGAACTATCGGGCTGAAGTAGAAGAAGTCATCGAAGGACTTATTGCTCGCATCAGAAGGACAACTGAAATACCTGATGACCTACTCCATTACTCTCCACTCCCAACTCAGCAGCCTGTTCGAAGATCTGCAGGCACCTCTACAAGAAGACCAACTCCATGTCTTCCCAGAATGGTTGTTAAACCTCTGGACCTATCGATGCTTGATCTTTCATTCCCTCAAGGAATTACTCTTTATGAAGGACAAGTAATCAGAGAACCTGTTCATGGCATTTGTGTTAGCCATAACTCAATCCTACGCTTTCAACGCTTCAGTGAGCTACACTTAGCGCCTTATGAACATCTTTTGACTGTTCTCTTCACTGCACAACAGGATAAGAAAAATCCAGACAACAAAGAGATCATTCGCAATGTCAGAGCTATACTTGATCACAGACTCGCCTTTAGCGAAACTCCTGTTCCTGTTTGCGTCAAGACTGAATATATTAGCGAAGAATCTGATAGTTAGTTGTCTTGTAAATTTTTCTTTCAGTACTTCTGTAATGTACTTTTGTATTTTCCTTACTCTTGTAATTTTTAATGAGATTAATGAGAATGCAATTCAGTGCATTGTACTTCATTCCATCATAGTACTGAAAAAGATCCCTCAAAACAGTAAATGGGACATGTACCTTTATGAGTTCTATTTCCTACTGTTTAGTTCTAGACTTAGAATTATTTCTAAACTTTTCTAGTTTAAGACAATTTACTCTGTTGTCTTATCATTATCATTTAGGGGGAGATTGTTGATCCAGCTCTCCTAAGACCTGATGAAATGATAATGATCCTGAATCTTTACTTAGTGAATAGGTTTTTACTTCTGTTATAGCTTGAGGAATTATCACTGAGTCTGTTCAGTGTTATTCCATGTTATGCTGTAACTTGACTTTATAGATTTCAGGATCAGGATCAGGAGACTAACGAGTCTGTTCTGCAGTCTACTGATCCTATCCACTGAAGTGAATACCTCCTCCTGCAGACATTAAGATCATACAAAAAGAACCATCAGCGACGTCGAAGAAATAGCTGATGACAGGAACAGCATGCTCGTGATCTGAAGACGGAACTCAGTGATAGCAGTCTGTTCACTATCGTATGACATCCTGAAGATTCATCAGGATACATGTGACCCTGAACGTCCCCAGATTCAGGACTCTAGTCACTGATCAGTATCCTGATCCTGAAGGATTAGAACAATGTCTTAGTCTAATGCATAAAAGGATTTCACGCCTTTTCTGACACATAGTACATAAGGGCAGTTACTTTACTGTTCCCTCCGTACTTATCAGACCATAAGGCAACTGTTTACAAACATCCTCTTTTGCACACCATGCAAAGAGTATTTGTTTATAGTAAATAGTACAACAGACCACTCACATTGTGACACGTCATAATAGTAGGTCTGCATGCATTTAATGCATGGAGTATAAATAGGACGTGAAGAGATGTTCTCCACACTTCTTCTTTATCCTAAATACTCAAGTCCTTTCTCTCTTTATCCCTCTATCTTCTTTCTTTATTCTCTTCTCACTTAGTGCATAGTGAAAGACCTTAGATTGTTTAGTTTAGACTAATTGTCTTTTCTATTTCCGCAACAATCTGTAAATTCATATTGTTTATAAAACAAGAATTTAAAAGTGAGAAAATTGTGTGATTATATTCAACCCCCCCCTTCTATAATCCCAATCACTATCCTTACTTGAAGGTCACCTACTTGGGACCAACAGCATTTCTAAATGGAAAACTAAATGAAGAAGTCTATGTTGCTCAACCTCCTGGTTTCGTTGACCCTAAGTTCCCTGATCACATTTATAAGTTAAACAAGGCTCTTTAGGGGTGAAAACAGGCCCCTCGTGCTTGGTATGACACCCTAGGGGTGTAAGCGAGTCGAGCTTTTAACGAGCTACCCGAGGTCGAGCTCGTTTATCTCGAGCTCGAGCTTAATAATACTCGAGCTCGAGTCGATCTCGAACACATAATCGAACTCGTCTGAATTAACGAGTCGAGCTTTATAACACCAATGTTCGACTCGACTCGTTCGAAAACTCGGTTAAATGATTCGAGCCGAGCCGAGTCGAGTCGAGCCGAGCCATTCGAGCATACCTTTTTTCGAGCCAAACATGTTCATATATATTTATTAATAATAGTATAAATATATAAAAATTATCGAGCTCAAGTAGATAAACGAGCTAATCGATCGCGAATTCGAACCCATAAACGAGCTTCGAGCTCGAGCCCGATAACTCAAAAAATATTTGTAATAACCTGAATTCTAAGTTAAGTTAGCGGTTAACTTTAACTGTGACTTCGTTTGTAAGGCTATCTGAATAGAGGGGCTATTTGTGGAAGTTCTTGGAACTTGTTTTGTTTGTTGGGCTATTATGAGTTGATGGGCTTGGCCTTATAGTCCAGGATATTTAAAGGTGAGAATTTAGGGTTTTGGTCTTTTGAGAATGAGATAAGTGTGTGAAGTGTGTGTGCTTTGGGAGAGAAGCTGTCATCATCATCTTCATCAATTCCTCTCGTTATCAGATCATTTCTTGAGCAAGGTAAACATTAATCCTTCATCTTGATGTTCAATGTTTGATTTAAAGTTTGATTTAGTATGATCTATGTAAAAGTGAATTGATTATGAATGTTGTGTTGAGGTTTTGGGATTCTGCAACCAATCTCCTTGGTTTAGAACCCAGATGAATGAGTTTCCCGTATCCTACCTCCCTGGGTTCGCCTTTTGGCCAAATCCCCTTATCCACATCAGCTTTTAGCCATCCCCCCCCCCCCACAAAGTTCATTTCGGCTTTTGTCAAGTATTGAATACGGCCTTTGGCTTGAGCACTGAATTTGGCTTTTGTAGCTTGGTAGAAATCGGTCTTTGACAAGCAAATTCCCATTCGGCCTTTGTGAGTATGAATTCGGCTTTTGCCCATTTCTAATAAGCCAATTCGGCTTTTAAAGCTTCCCATGGATTCGGATTTTTGCTAGGGAACTTGTTGGAATCGGCTTTACGTAATGAGACATTCAATTCGGCTTTTAGCCTCTCAGACTTATCCAATTCGGCTTTCAAACCCCTTGGAATCGGCTTTGGCACTTGGTGTGTGTGGATTCGGCCTTTTACACACACTTAGTGTGTGTATTCGGCTTACACACACACACCACACCCATATCGGCTTTTGTTCATTGAGTACGGCTTTTACACAATGTGATACATGAATTCGGCTTTTATAGCTAGCTTGAATTCGGCCTTTGTATCTAGAAGTTGTTGGATTCGGCTTTTGCTTGCATCCTATTCGGCTTTTGTCCACAGCGTAGCCAATTCGGCTTTTGATCCATTGAGATCAAGCCAATTTGGCTTTTGTACATGGTGATAAACCAAATCGGCTTTTGCCAAAGAGAACCCTTGTTGTTATCATTTCATGTGAACCCTTGTTGTTATCATTTCATGTGAATCCTTGTTGCTACTATTTCATGAGGTTAGTAACTACATATGAATATTGGCACTATCTGTGAATTGAGTCGTTTGGAGTAGTCTAATCTTCAGGTTGCTATTTCAGAACTTGATGTTTTAGGAAGGAGTCTGTCTGTGTTTGTGGTTTATGTCATGGTTTCGGGTGAGGAAAGGTTAGAAGTGCAAGATGTCGAGTTTGTATAGGAATACCCTGAGGTGTTCCCGGTCAATTTAGATAGTTTACCGCCTAATCGAGAGATCGAGCTTCAGATTTGCTTTGATGGTTGGAGCGACGCCTATTGCCAGAGCATCGTATCGGCTTGCACCGGCGAAGATGAAATTGATGACGGCGCGGCTGCGAGGACTAGTCAGCCAGGGATTTATTAGCCCTGGCTCTTCACCTTGGGAACGCCAGTTCTGTTCGTGAACAGGAGAGTCGACACCATGTGGATGTGCATCGACTACCGAGAGCTCAACAGAGTCACTGTCAGGGACGAGTAACCGCTGCTGAGGATTTACAACTTATTTGATCGATTGCAAGGTGCCAAATGCTTCGCAAAGATTGGTTTGCGATCGAGTTATCATCAGCTCAAGATTAGAGAAGAAGACGTTTTGAAGGCGGCTTTTCGGACTTGTTATGAACATTATGAATCTCTCGTAATAACGTTCGGACTTACGAGTGTGCCGCCAGCATTTATGAACTTGATGATTGGAGTGCGTAAAACTATTTCTGGACGAGCTCGTTATAGTCTTCATCGATGTCATCTTGATCTACTCGAGGGCTGCGGAGCAACTATCCAACGCAGGGCCTGAGGTTAGCGGCTGTGGTTTCGCACCAAAGATTTGGGGGCACTATCTCTACGAGGCGAAGTGTCAGTCTACACCAACCATGAGAGTCATCCGTACCTGTTCAATCAGAAAGAGTATCTTGAGGAAGAGACGTTGTTGTGTAATGGACTATCGTGGTACCAGACATCGGATCAAAAATCAAGGAACGTCAAGAAGAGGCTTTAGATGAGCAACATCTAAAGTTTGTGCAGATGGTGGGAACCTCGGGAACCCACGGAGCGAGCACCAAGGGAGCTGTGATGTTTTGGGAATCAGTTAGGGATTTCAAAGCTTGGGGATCTACACCAGAAGATTCTAGAGGACGCACGCAAATTGAAGTACTCGGTTCACCTTGGAGCGAACAAGATGTACCGTGGCTTGAGTCAACATATTGGCGGCCGGGGATGAAGAAAGATATCGCTCATTTCGTGAGAGATGCGTGACATGTTTACAAGTGAAGATCGAACGCCAGCGACCGTATGACAACCGCGACAGTTACCGTTACCAGAGTGGACTTGGAAGCATATCAGCAGATTTCGTGACGAGACTACCCCGAAGGCCTAAGGGTTTTGTTTCGATTTGGGTCGTAGTCATTAGACTTTCGAAGTCAGTTCACTTCCTACCGATGAAGGAAGTGTACTCTTTGGGAAAGACTCGCGAAGCTGCATGACGGAGATATTACGACAATACGGTATTCCTGTATCTATCATGTCGGATCGAGATGCCAGATCGTACCTTGACGCTTGGCAGAGCTTTCAGCGAGAATTGGGAGCGCGGGTCATCTTGAGTACCGCGAATCATCTGCATAGCGATGGACAAGTGAGCGGGCCATCCAACCTTGGAAGATATGTTAAGGGCATGTGTTCTGGATTTTGGGGATTCTTGGGAGGATCATCTACCGTTGATCGAGTTCGCCTACAACGCCAGTTATCGACCATGCATTGAAGCGGCACCGTATGAGATACTCTACGGGCGAGAGTGTAGGACACCACCGTGCTAGTTTGAGGTTGCCAAGAACCGACCTGTCGGGCCGTGAATTGTTCAGATTTCTCTTGATGAGATCAACCAGGTGCGTTAGCGACCAAAGGCAATGAGAGAGCGGCAAAAGAGTTATACATTAAAGCGAAGAAAGGACTTTCGGTTTCAAGACGAAGACCAATTTCTATTCAAATGTCTACCCAGAAGGGAGTGTTATGTATTGGCAGAGAGCAAGCTTAATCCACCTTATATCGGACCCTTCGAGATTGTAGAAAGATTAGATCAAGTAGCTTTCAGACTGGATCTACCGGTTGAGACGAGCAGAATGCGCAGTACGTGTCACATGACGAACCTGATGGCATATTTGGCAGAATCCGAGTGGCAAGCAAGGTACCTGTATCTGTTTCGCAAGTGAATTCCGAGACAGAATTCCTTTGAGGGGGGTGTGATGTAATAACCTGAATTCTAAGTTAAGTTAGCGGTTAACTTTAACTGTGACTTCGTTTGTAAGGCTATCTGAATAGAGGGGCTATTTGTGGAAGTTCTTGGAACTTGTTTTGTTTGTTGGGCTATTATGAGTTGATGGGCTTGGCCTTATAGTCCAGGATATTTAAAGGTGAGAATTTAGGGTTTTGGTCTTTTGAGAATGAGATAAGTGTGTGAAGTGTGTGTGCTTTGGGAGAGAAGCTGCCATCATCATCTTCATCAATTCCTCTCATTATCAGATCATTTCTTGAGCAAGGTAAACATTAATCCTTCATCTTGATGTTCAATGTTTGATTTAAAGTTTGATTTAGTATGATCTATGTAAAGTTGAATTGATTATGAATGTTGTGTTGAGGTTTTGGGATTCTGCAAACAATCTCCTTGGTTTAGAACCCAGATGAATGAGTTTCCCGTATCCTACCTCCCTGGGTTCGGCTTTTGGCCAAATCCCCTTATCCACATCGGCTTTTAGCCCCCCCCCCCCCACAAAGTTCATTTCGGCTTTTGTCAAGTATTGAATACGGCCTTTGGCTTGAGCGTTGAATTTGGCTTTTGTAGCTTGGTAGAAATCGGTCTTTGACAAGCAAATCCCCATTCGGCCTTTGTGAGTATGAATTCGGTGTTTTCCCATTTCTAATAAGCCAATTCGGCTTTTAAGGCTTCCCAAGGATTCGGATTTTTGCTAGGGAACTTGTTGGAATCGGCTTTACGTAATGAGACATTCAATTCGGCTTTTAGCCTCTCAGACTTATCCAATTCGGCTTTCAAACCCCTTGGAATCGGTTTGCCACTTGGTGTGTGTGTGGATTCGGCCTTTTAACACACTTAGTGTGTGTATTCGGCTTACACACACACACACCACACCCATATCGGCTTTTGTTCATTGAGTAAGGCTTCTACACAATGTGATACATGAATTCGTCTTTTATAGCTAGCTTGAATTCGGCCTTTGTATCTAGAAGCTGTTGGATTCGGCTTTTGCTTGCATCCTATTCGGCTTTTGTCCACAGTGTAGCCAATTCGGCTTTTGATCCATTGAGATCAAGCCAATTCGGCTTTTATACATGGTGATAAACCAAATCGGCTTTTGCCAAAGAGAACCCTTGTTGTTATCATTTCATGTGAACCCTTGTTGTTATCATTTCATGTGAATCCTTATTGCTACCATTTCATGAGGGCTAACCATATCATTTCATGTGGAACTACTCATCATTTCATGTGAAATAAATCTATCATTTCATGTGAACCTTTATCGTCATTCTATGTGAGTTATCTATGATTTCATGCGAGGAAGATCTATCATTTCATGTGATTCAAGCCGTCATTTCATGTGTGGTTATTCTTGGAAGTAAACCCTAATTTATATCATTTCATGCGATGTTGATCTATCATTTCATGTAGACCTAAATTATCGTTTTATGTGAGCTTGTTATCATCTCAAGTGAATTGAATCTATCATTTACTTATCATTTCATAAGGGATATCTATCATTTCTTGTAAGGATGCATAGTATCATGTTATCAACTCATGTGGATCTATTCGTCGTATCAAGTGGAGTTAATTGTCTTTTCATGTGGGAATTGTTTCCGACTTCATGGGTATCATAGTCTAATACGTTATGTAAACTTGATGGTCGTTTCATGATGCCATTCCTTGGGAATTTGTTCCTCATTGCAAGTGAGGTTGTTATCATTTCATGTGATTTAAAACATCATGCCGTGTATCATCTCTTGAGGCCGTGGTACCTCGTTGTCATTTCATGAGACATCGTTTCATGGGTAAAGCTTAATCGTAATCATTTCTTGAAAACCCTAGCTGGCCAACCGAGAAACCCTAGACTGTTATTTCATGTTGATTTTGATCGGATGATGATGAGAGCTAGGAGTCGTTAGGGGTGTAAACGAGCCGAGTCGAGCCGAGTATCAGGTAGTTCGAGTCGAGCCGTTAGTATCTCGAGTCGAGTTTTTTTCGAGTCGAGTATTGACCGGGTTCATTCGAGTCGAGTTTTTAACCGAGTTTTGACCGAGTCGATTTCGAGTAGCTCGCGAGTTTTACTTGTATTAAGCCGAGTCGAGCCGAGTATCAGGTAGTTTGAGTCGAGTAGTTGGTATCTCGAGTCGAGTTTTATTCGAGTCGAGTTTTGACCGGGCTCATTCGAGTCGAGTTTTGATCGAGTTTTGACTGAGTCGATCTCGAGTAGCTCGCGAGCTGTCTCGTCTCATTTACACCCCTAGGAGTCGTTAACTAGGAAAGGGTCTTCCTAGTGAGTTGGTATGATCTGATCAGGGTTTGATGTATGTAGGTGCGGATAAGGCAGAGCTTAGCTCAGTTGAGGCAGAGTCAGGTGAGTTCCCTTGCCTGAATGAATGGATCGCTTTTACTGCTTTTAGAATATATCCATTCGGTTTGCGAAATGTTTTGATGACGATATTTAATCTGATTTGTGAACTAAACTGGTAAATAATGCTTTGCAAATGTTTATTGTGGAATTTATAAATGGTTGTGAATGCTATATTGATGATCATCGTATGCATGTTATTTTTGATATTGTGGGAATTGCATCGTGAGTAATGTGTACCATGGGACCGTACATCCCTGGGAAGTATAGTGGCGTGAGGCACGAAGTATGTTCGTCAGTCCTTAATTGAGTATCCGAGGGATCCGGCCACGCGAGGTTGTTTGTGGGGTGGTGTGAGGCACGAACTACGTTCGTCACTCCTTAATTGAGTATCCGAGGGATCCGACCACCTGGGTTGTTGTGATGTGACTTTTATTACTCATGATGTTTCCCTGTTGCTTTTGTGATAAATTATGGTGATTTGGCCAGCGGGCCGGAACTGTTGTTGAAACTGTTTTTGAGGGAATTCACTAGACCTTTCGGTCTAACCCTCGTTTTCAAAATTAAAATCTTTTCAGGGAAAGATCGCGTGGTTAGAGGCAAAGAAAAGTTGAGCGCTTAGAGTAGCGTAGACGGCTGGTATTGTAATACTTATCCTTTTAGAAATCTCAGCTGTGGAGGGTTGTTCCGCATGCACTCTTAAACCGTTACTTTTGAGATTAAGATTTTATGTTATTGCGAATTAGATCACTGGGAATTATTGCTTAATGTTATATTCTGTTATGGATGTTTTTGGGGCGTTACAATATTCGAGCTCGAGCCCTACATTGAAAAAGTTAATCGAGCTCGAGTCGAGCTCGATCGAGCCCAACATTATTTTTTGAGCTCGGCTCGATTAACCCACTACTCGACTTGGCTCGGCTCGTTTACACCCCTATGACTCCTTGTCAACCTTCCTTCTCTCTAAAGGTTTTAAGCGTGGTAAGATTTATAGTACTCTATTTCTTAAGAAATATGAGAAACATTTCATTCTTGTCCAGATTTATGTCGATGACATTATATTTGGATCAACCAATCCCCAAACTCTGCAAAAAGTTTGAGTTACTCATGCAATCAGAATATAAAATGTCCACAGGGACGAAACTCATCCAACGAGAGATGGTCCACGACCTTAGGAATGAGGGTAATGAAAGAATCATTTCCTCCTGATCTGAGGGTGGAAACGGATTCAAAATGTTGGACAGCTGTGATGAGGTTGCATCCAAGAACGTCCCAAAAATGCTTCAACAATTCAAAGGGGAACCCATATGGTCCTGGAGTTTTGTTCGGTCCAAAGCTCCAAACAGCCGCTATAATTTCGTCCTCCGAGAAAGGCGCTTCATGAATCAGTCGTTGCTCTTCCTAGATTTTTTGAATGAGATTACTTTGGAAAGATGTATTTCCCGCTGGTACATGCTGGAATTTGCTCTAAAAGTAATCAAACGCCATATTCTTTAAGCAGTTAGGATTCTTTATCCACGTTCCATTTGCAGCCAAACCATGGAGTCGGTTCGCTCTTCGCCTACCATTAATCACACCATGAAAAAACACGGTGTTTTCATCACCGTCAGTTACCCATTTTAGCTTAGCTCGCTGCTTAGGATCCGCTACCTCAAGCGAGTCAATTTGCTCAATTGTTTCAAGGATGGTACCTCTTTCAAGGCAATCCTCAGACGACAACCCCACGAAATCCGCCAGGCAATTCAATGCTGCCAACTTTTGCTTGAGCAGATCGATTTCCTTTCTCCTATCATGAAGACGCTGCGCATGCCATTCTTTCAACCTTACCTTTGTCAACTTTAGAAGGGAACATAACTTGTGGATAGGAGTGCTAAAAGAGAGTCGCAAAGCCTCTTGACGCCACACGTTAGTAACAACTTCGTCCATCGAAGTGTCCACGAACTAAGAGTTCTGGAATCTAAAAAGAGTCGGCTTAAAATCCTCGTCACCCCCATCCAACAAAATTGGACAATGGTCCAAGTAGATTCTATTCAAGGCTACAGAGCTAGCATTTGGCCAAAGAGCCACAAAATCCCTAGAGAGGAGGAAACGATCTAGCTTGCTGACTTTAGACCGTTCCCGGTTAGACCACGTAAATCACCTACCTCCAAGATGAGGTTCAAAAAGATCCTCAGAGGCAATAAAATTATTAATTCTTGTCGCCCCCTAGCATCAAATACCGAGCCCCGCCTTTCTCTGGGTGGCGGACCTCGTTGAAGTCCCCACATAAGACCTAACCAATACCTTGATGCGCATCGAGAAAAGGGGACAGATTGATCCAAAGAGAGGCCCTTTTCGAGGTTGAATTGGGTGCGTAAATGTTGATTACTCCCACAAGCTGCTTATTCAGTCACCAAGTGCCGACAATAGCGAGAAAAACTCCTCTTTGAACGACGTCATATAATCCAGGAACATAGAATCCCAAAAAGTGTGGATATCCCCTGATCTCCCATTTGATTCAATAAAGTCAAAACCAAAGCCGTCTCCACCCAGAGGGCCTTAGCGGAACAACAAATAATTATTCTTTTAGTTTATCATTTTCTTTGATCCAAACCAAAAAATATTAAGTTACGAACACATAAGTATACCATATAACTACTCCTTATTTGTTGGGTTTTTAGGTTAATCATGTTGTTTAGAGGCCTTTGTATGGGTATCTATAAATACAAATATAATAATATCCTAGCAGGTTATATAAAAAACCTTGAGCATATTCTTTATTTTAAATGATCAAGTTCTTAGACATTTTTTATAAATAAATACTCAAACTTTTATAGAGTTGGTTATCCATGTGTTTTTAATCCAAAAAACACTAAAGTATTTGTAACTAGGTGGGAAAGTTTTAAGTAAATAAAAGAATGGTAAATTAGTTCATTTAAAAAAAATGTTCAAAGACTTGATTATTTATAATGAGAAAATTCAACAGATCTTCTATTTAGTTTAAGAAAGTTATTAATTATTTAAATTAGAAAAGCTTGTTATCTTTTATTTTTCCAATTTTTTAATTTTTGATTTGTTGGACTTATTATTGTTTATAGAGTTTTGTATGTAATGTTTGCTATTTTAAAGAAGTTATATGTACGGAATAATTTGATACCATAATCAATACCTTATTTTTGTTTTTTTTTTAATTTAAACTAGGAGACCGAACCGCGCGTTGCGCGGTATGTAAAATTCATTCCCAGAATTTTAAAAAAGATACTATCATTATTTTTAATGTAAAAAATTGTGTTACAAATCTATATGTAATATTTATAATAATGAAGTTTAATGTATATGCGGTGTTGATAAAGTTTTTATAAAATATTGTAGTTAAATGAGCTGATGATCAAATATCATATATGAAATCAATAAAGAATTGATATTAGACTTGATGTGAAGTTGCCTCATCATCTTTAACTGTTTCTTTTGAATTCTTATATGTATAATAAAGTAATAAGTAATAATTCTTTTGAGTTCTAATATGTATAATAAAGTAATAACTAATAAGTCTTATATTGACATACGTTATAATCGAGTCAAATAATAAAAAAAAATCTTTGAAACTATTGTTTATAACAATGAGATATATAATGAATATTTTTTGTCATAAATCATAATATATCGATTTATCCCAACATAATATTCCCATTAAATATTTATATTCACTATGCAAGTAGAGTAGTGCTTACTAATTTTGTATAATTGTAGGACATTTTAGTAATTTACTTGCAATTATTGTAATGTGTTGTTTAACTTTGACTAAAACACTTCTTCAAGCCCCCTTTCCCAACTAACGATCGGTCGAAAAGTAACAATAATCTCCAGTATTGTGATCACTTTGACTATATGCGAGTCTAATTGAGTTGTTAATATTTTCGTGTTAGAGCTTTTTTCTCTTTGCTTGAGGTTGTTTTTCTTCATAACTTATATCTTGAAAAAAAGATTTTATATTAGTTCTAATTCAATTCTTTTGCATACTTTTATTTCAATTTAAATTAAAAAACAAAATTGAAATAACTATAAAATATTAATTGTAGTAAGTTATCGTTTCGAAACTGAAAAAACTATATATTATTGATAGTAGCAGGGTTTTTTTCCTAATTTTATTTATTTGTGTATTTTAGTTATATAAATAAAATATATATATATATATACACATACGAACAAAAGTTTGGTTGTGAACTCATGTTGAATGTGACATGTGTCATTCTTTCATCCATCCTCACGTTCACAATGAACTCACCCCTACATATGTTTCTATCTATTATTTTTACATATTGGTAGTTGATTCTTATAACTTATAATTTTGATTGTAATTTTAATTATATGTATTGATTCTATTAGTTGTTTTTAACTGTATGTATTTATTTAATTAATGATATTAAATTTAATAAATGTTTATTAACTTATTAATAAGAGAGTTAGTAATTATATATTAATTTTATTTAGTAGTATTAAATGTAATAAATATTTCACTTATTAAAGAATTGAATAATAATAATATTTTTAAGTTTATATATTGGTTCAAAGTTTTTAATTTAATTGAAATTTAAACATTAATCTTATTGGAAAAATAATACATGTAATATATATATATATACATGTATATATATATATATTATAGTTAAAATTGATTAAAACTTGTATGGTTGGTCATTTAGAAATATACTTTTTAATAAGATATCAAATAATAATAGTATTTTAATTTTATATAGTTGTTCAAACTTTATATGTTAATTGAAATTTAGATATTTTATTTTATTATAGTAAAAAAAGATTAAAACTCATATAGTTTGTCATTTTAAAATATATTCTTTTTCAAACGATATATAAAAAAATGTTATTTAAATAATATGGCTAACACTAATTGTAAGAAAATACTAATGTGATTAATCATCATTTTATTGAATTTATAATATTTTTAATGTAAAAAATACATACATTTTAATGTATTCAAATGCATGTCATGTAAATAGAAATATACTTATTGATCGTAATTTCACATATATATATATATATATGTATAATTACTTATAAATATTCATTTGAATCAAAATATTATAATGATGTAAAATAAAAACATTAAAAAAAATTAGGTATAAACCAAGAAGATGAGTAGTTTAATTAATTAAATATTTTGTTAATAACAACATCAAAAAGGACAAAATTTGATGTCAAGGAAAAAATGGGAGTGAGATGTTTTGAAAATATCATCTTGTTGATGGTGTTTTTATTAGGAAAAACAAAAGCAAAATCAGAGACTACAAAAATATAAGAGAATGAGAAAAAAAATTTCAACAAAACAAAGAGTAAATAAACCACGTGGTAACACTTTGGAGTTTGATTGTTGTTAAAATTTTTTTTCTAGAAAACTACATCAATATAAGCAAAAAAAAGTTTAGAAAAAGATTTATGTAAAACACTCATACAACATATATATTATGTGGAAAACATGAAAGAGAAAAACAAAAGTAAAAGTTGTAAAGAAATTTCAAACAAAAACTCAAAACTTATTAACAATCATATATAAAACAGACAAATTAAAAACATTATTTGAATTTTGATGAAAGAAAAATGTTATAGTACTAATATAAATATCAATTAGGAAGTATCAAGGAGAAAAATAAAGATAAAAATTGAAATAAGTTTAAAAAATAGGAAAAATAAAAAACTTTTATAATAATGAAACGGAATATACGCAAAAATGTATATAAAGTTATATGGAAATTTTTTATATACATATAAACAATATATAACTTAAGAAAATCATAAAATAAATCATAAAAAATGTTAGCCTACCTGAAATTTTTTACGAAAGATAAGCTACAATGTTGATGGGAGATGAATTTTGTATAATAGAAACAACAACAAACATAGCAACCCAATAGCTTAACATTAAACAAAAGTTGCTCATCACATTTTAGTGGAGCATTAGGTTGTAGTTTATATATGATTATGTTATGTTGTAGGTTTTCTTTTAATTAATAAATAAGAAGGTGAAGGGGGTCCTTAAGAAGTTACATAGTTTAGAAGTTAAGGCTAGTTAAATTGCATGTTAAGGCTAATCAAAGCATAAATAAAATTACCAAATAGTCCTTCTTATATTTAAACATATAATTTTCATATAAGGGTAGTATAGTCTTTAACTTATTTAATATTTAAAAAAATCAAAACAATGAGAAAATTCCTATTAGCTAATACTCAATAGATAGGATGTCCACATCATCCTTCAACATCCTTCTTTTATATATATATAGATTTAAGGGAAATGTCCAAAAAAACCCAACAAACTATTATATTTTGAATGATTAAGTCCCTAAACAATTTTTTTGAACAAAAAAGCCATTAAAGTTTCTCATTTTGAATGATTAAGTCACTAAACTATTCTTTTGAATGAAAAAAACCATTAAACTTTTTCGTTTTGATTGATTAAGTCCTCAAACAATTTCTTTTTGATAAATAAACCATTAACCTTTCAAAAATTGGTTACTTACCCCCTTTTAATAAAAATAAAAAAATTAGATATAACCGACTATGAAGATTTTAAAGGTAAAATATAATTATGTTAGTTTAGGTTAAACAAATACAAGTAGCGAACTTTTAAAATTTCAATGATTTATTTTGTTAGAAAAAATGTTTAGGGACTTAATCATTCAAAATGAAAAGGTTTAATGGTTTTTTTCATTCAAAAGAATAGTTTAGTGACTTAATCATTCAAAATGAGAAAGTTTAATGGTTTTTTTGTTCAAAAAAATTGTTTAGGGACTTAACCATTCAAAATGGAATAGTTTGTTAGGTTTTTTTGTACTTTTCCCTAGATTTAAAGACAAAACTTTAAGGGGAACTTTCCAATCTAACATACCTATTTGTTTTGTAGCGTAGAAATTTCTAAGCCGTGGCCATCGTTTGTATCCAAGGCTTTCTTTATGACCACAATTGTAGTTATGAGAAGTAAGATGACAAGCAATTAATTTTGCAAGGTTTCTACACCGACTCAATGTGATTTTCTTAAAAAAGAATAATTATCGCTATCAATTACGATAATTTTAAAATATTTTTATCAGGTTATTATAGTAAATTCTACTGCTACTACAAGTAGTTTATAATGTAATTGTTGATATCAAATTATACTTTATAACAATTTGCAGAAATTATGAATAGTGAACTCCACATATTTTGTATAACTTTGGTCCTTGAGGCTGCGTTTGGTGCACAGGCAAGGTGGGACGGGACGGGACAAAAAAGTCTAGTCCCATGTTTGGTATGACATGGGACAAAAATAACATGGGACAAGGTGGGACTAAAACCCATTTTCATGGGACAAAATCAGACTTTTTTTGTTCCACCAAAAGGGGTGGAACAACCTTGGACAACTAATAAAATTACTTATTTACCCTTCCACCAATGCAAAATCTTAAACAAAACTCCTCAGATCTGAAGCAAAACTCAACAACTCCCAAAGATAAAACCTAAAAAATACTCCCCAAATTTGAATCTGAAACTTTAAACTCCCATAAATTCCAAAATCTGAAATCGAAACCCAAAATCAAGCCTTCAGGTCGAACTCCTAAAAATCAATCGTAGTTTTTCCCATCTTGAACCAAACCTATTTGCCCATAGCATCCACATATGCATTTCAAGGTCTAAATGCATATCGATGAAATTACATGGGTAGTGGTGATGGAAGAAGAGCTTGAAAAAAAAATGCAATGATGGTTGGTGAACCTGGATATGGCGGCTGCTGTTGGAAGAAGATGAAGAAAGGTTGATTTCATTGTGAAGAAGACTGAACTAGGTTAAGGGCCT
This sequence comes from Centaurea solstitialis, assembly GCA_030169165.1. NCBI lineage: Eukaryota > Viridiplantae > Streptophyta > Magnoliopsida > Asterales > Asteraceae > Centaurea > Centaurea solstitialis. The sequence continues at coordinate 50,493,207 of CM058040.1, forward strand.
TTGACATGGGCTTTTTCTAAAATGGATAGTAAAAAAAATTTAAGTAATTTTATATTGTAAAAATATGCAAATATGATTTAACGTAATTCATTAAAATTTGTAGACAAAATATATTTAAACATTTACCTAATTTATGTTATTTATAATTGTTATAAAATAAAAAAATAAAAAGTATATATTTAAGGGTAGTTAGGTCATTTTAACAGTTTAGTCCCATCCATTTTTAGTTGTACCAAACGCAGAACAGACAATTAGTCCTGTCCCGTCCTGTCCTGTCCCGTCCTGTCCAGTCCTGTCCCGTCCCATCCAGTCTGCGTACCAAACGCTACCTGATGTTTGATTTTTATAATGCTTTTCATCATTGATTTTTAAAAACTATTTTTTTCATCATGTGGTATTTATTTTCATATCATTTTCATCCCTCAATCTAACTTTATTAAATTAAGTGGTTAGTTCATCTAAAAAAATGCTTGATTAAATTACATATTTGGTTTTTATAATAGACTATCTTTATACTTTTTATTCTCAAAATACATAATTCACATTTTGTTACTTTTTATTTTCTGTATTTATTTTATTAAAATATTTCTTTTATTAGTTAATTATAAACTTATAACTTAATAAAGAAAATAATCAAATATTTTCATTAAACTATTGATAAGTACATGATATTTTTTTTCCAAAGTTTTAGGTTAAAATCTCTTAAAATTAGTATTTTTGTTTATTGATTTATTACATTTTTTTGGTTATTTTATTAAAACAACATTTTTTTTTCGAACGGCGAATTTATTAAGCAAAACTCCCGGGACTAGCAAGATGCTAGTCAGGGAACAGAAAGATTACAACAAAGTTGGATTACAAGACCAGTCCAACCACAAAGTATTTTTACCATGACTACTCCTATTTCGGTACCAAGAAAAACAAGTGACTGTATATCGTTCGCCGCTCGAAAAACGCTGAACTTGTAATAAATCCATATAAATCTATACGAAGTATGACAACATATATACAAACTTTATGTTTCATATAAATCCATGTTATTACTTATAATAAAATCCCTCACAGTTTATAATCCGGTGCGGAGCCCGAGCTTTTAATAACTAGTTAAAAAATTATGATACAAAAAATATTTTGATTATAGATTGGAGACATTTTACTAAAAAGATGTGGAAAAAAGATCTATGAGCTTATTGATATGCTACATCAAGTAGCGTTTTCGTAAGCTAACTTATGGCTATCTAACGAAGGTGTTTCAATAAGTTCAAAAATAAGTTAGTTCATGATTATCAATAATGATTGAATACACAATCATAGTGATAGATTGATTCTTATGCCTACAACGGAACACTCCGATCACATATGTTCCATGTTTGTGGGTTAAGCGGAGGGATATGTAAAACACGAACCATGTCATCAGAGGCAAGTGTCGAAGTCACGTGTAAACTAATGGGGTTTCACAACAACATTCAATAAAAGTTCAAAAAACGTGGATTTAACTTTGAAATTTCTATTACTCTTCACATATGACTTAGTTTCAACTTAAAGAACCAATTTAATTCTTACAAGACCCCACATCTGGTTTTTTTTTCCACCACATAAAACACATTCATTTCAATGTCTTTTGTATTCTTTTGCCAAATCCATTTCAATATTAGACATCTCAATAGATAGCTTTTTTATATTGTTTATTTAATATATCTCAATATCTTATTATTTTAGCTTTTTAATATAACATCACCTATTATATGCAAACTATTTTATATGCTCAAAGTCTAAAACCTAATTATTTAGAGAGAACTTATAAAATTTTGGTATTACTTTTTAGTTTAACTAAACTAGTAAAAAAAAAGTAGCTATAACTAAACTGTTTAACCAAAAAATAAAATAACATGAAATCATTTGATTTGGGTGAGTTATTCAGTTATGGAAAAATTTTGACACTCATAACACATAAATCTGACCTAGTCATCTAATTTACCAAATCAACCGCTATCGATAGTCATATATTTTTTTTGAAAAAGACAAAGTTATTTAATGGTATGTATGATGAAAAACACATGCATTTTATTTTCTGTAGTCTTTAATGGGGGTGAGCATATTATGGTTCATTGCAGTTTTTGGTTAGAATCAAACCGAAAACCGAGTTGTTCAGTTTGTGGACATCTAAACCGTTCGGTTTTTCAGGGGTTTTTTGCGTTTCGGTTTTAAAACCGAATGGTTGAAATGGTTCATTTTCGGTTTTCCATCTTTTTAAATTGTCAATTTCTTAAATTAGTTAAAAGATAATGTTTAAATTCTTAAAAATCAATTTGTTGAATATAGAATATAAAATTGAAAATTAAGTGTTTATACCATTAATTCACAACATATAAATATAAGGATTACAAAACTTTTATAAGTAACAAAATCTAAATCCAAAATATCAAGTGTTTAAAACTTTTATGGGTTTTGTGTTTAAAATTATAAAAAGAAGTGCTAAGTTTTTAAAAGGTGAGGATGAAATTTAGTAATTATATATAAATATATATATATATGTATAATATTATATATTATAAAATTTGATTAATAGAACATCGGTTTGGTTCGGTTTGTTGGTTAACCGTTATAAACGATTCGGTTATTTTGAAATCAAAATCGTAACCGAATCATTTGGTTTTTCGGTTTTCGGTTTTTTGGGGTTTTTTTCGGTTTCAATTTCTCATGGTTTTTCGGTTTTTTTATGCTCAACCCTAGTCTTTTTGTTCATTTTTGAATAAAGCCTGATTTACTTTAATGCAAAAAAGGAAAAAAAATCAAAGAATTTTAGGCTACGTTTGGTACGTGGGATATGACAAGACGGGACAGGACAAAACTCATTGTCCCACGTTTGGCGCACCGTGAGACAGAACAGTAATTCACTGTCACACATTTGGTGCAACATGGGACAGGGACAGAAACTAGGATAAGGTGGGACAACATGGGACAAACGGCTTTTTTATGTTCCACCAAAATACGTGGAACAACATGGGCACATAAATGAGACAGAAACTAATATGTTAATAATTAACACTCGTTTGATATATAACTTCAATATGGTATTTGTTTTAGTGTTTACCACCACTAGTCGCGGACGTCGCCGCCACCAGTAGCCACTATCGGCCAACTCCACCTCCTCTTCCACTACAACAACCTCCTCCACCACCTCTACAACTACCATCGATTACCTACCACCACCGTCTACCACCTCTACAACTGTCCATTGCCACCGCAACGATCGCCACCACCATTGGTCACCTCCACCACTATCCACCATCTTCACGTTCGCCATAACCACCGACCACCACCACCATCGTCACTACTAGTATTACTGTTAGCCACCACCCCCACCTCTACTATAACCATCAACATCAGTTACATAAAAAGCTTATATATGTGTGTGTGTGTGTGTGTGTGTTTATGAAAATTGTGTAATTTTTTATAATTGATATAGTTTACTTTATCTGTGTTAATTATAACTATTATGTGATATATAAAATCATCAAATAAGATTTTTTGGAGAACTTGTCTGGTTCTGTCTAGTCCACTCCTAGGCATACCAAGCACAAAATAGACATTTGTTTTGTCCAGTCTTGTCCTGTCCCGTCCATTCATGTTCTACTCTGTTATCCTATCCAGCATTGTCTAGTTATGTCATATTCAATCCTATCTAATTTTGTCTGCATACCAAGAGATACAATTATCCATTTTTGGAGCTTTAAAACTAAGCACATTAACTTTCTGTGTTTTCTAATTCATATAATATTTAAAATTGTACTACGGTACTAACATGTCTTAAATAGTCTATAATATTTTAATAATTTTCTAATTAATATTTTATAATATATTATAGATATATACTTAATAGGATATTATGTATCATTTTATAAAAATATATTTGTGTATTACAAAATTTATCATATGTGCATATAATCGTATATGTATTTATGTAGCACATAACACACGCAAGTAGTGGCTTGGCTAGAGGAGGAAGACGAAACCAATGCACTACCAAAGAATGGACCGAATAGAATCAATCGATTGCATAAGGTATACTAAAACCAATTACGTATCTTGCATTAATAAAGAAAAGAAGTCAAGTAGACTTGGAAAAAAAGGGTTTAGTAAAACCATCTTGTTGTAATCAATACTTGAATATGTTCAAAAATAAAAATTTGTTACAGTTTGACGTAAATTTGTTAATGATTTTAGCTTTGGAGAAACTATAACAATTAAGAAAATCCGGAGAATATGCTCTTAAACATCTAAAATGCATATCAACATATATAATCTAAAGTTGGAAAACAGTACTTCTTGATCAGAAGTAGGGTTTAATTGTTCCATACAGAACACAAATAAAATAATTACTATTAATCTAACCTTTTATTCTAAGGCTTTAGGTTGTGTTTGGCAAACTAGCTAATAAGCTAGTTGTTGACTCATAAGCTAGCTAGTAGTAGATAAATTAGCTTATGATTAAATTATGTTTAACAAAAACTAGCTTATGAGTTATCAGTATATGACTAAAAAAGGTTTCTTGGGATATAATAATAATAGTTCATATTAATAAGAGTGTAATAAAAAAAAAACCTACAAAAAACTCATGAAACATTACTTCAACTAGCATTTTAAAAAGCTAACTTATAAATTAACTTATGATCCATCTAAATATATACTAATTTATCAGTTAACTTATTTTTGGTAAACACACCCAAAAGCTACTTACCAATATTGAAGATTCAAGTATTTGGCATTCTACGTGTAAAACGGGTTCTTTAATGGCCATAATTGCAGTGAGCCCAGTACACGTTTGTCGCCTGATTGATAGGAGGGATATTCATAAGCAAAAACCCTTTGTTTTTCTCTACATGAAAAAAACACTTAAACAACTAGAATTAATTATACTATACATACAATTAGCAGGCGCACCGGCTCCGACCCGCCGGTGCGACCCGCCCAAACCCAAACCCAATCTTTGAATTTATTATTAATTTTACATATTGATCCCCTAAACTTATAATATTTGTTCACTTCATACCTTTTACTTTTCTATATTTCATTTTACGTTTTAGTCGTATATCGTATATTAGCTAAAATATATTAAAAAAATACGTTATAATTTTAACAAATTACGCCATTATAATCGCATCGTCGATGTGATCAAAATAAGCCTAATATTAAATATTTTTTAATGTAATTATTTTATTATATACTATATATACGCTCAACCGACCCAAATCCCATATCCATTTCTAAATTTACATATTTTCCTCTAAACTTATAATATTTATTCATTTTATACCCTTTACTTTTCAATATTTCATTTTACGTTTACTCATATATTGTATGTTTGCTAAAATATGTTAAAAAAATAACAAATTATGCCATTATAATCGTATCGTCGATACGATCGAAATGAGCCTAATATTGAATATTTTTTTATGTAATTATTTTATTATATATTATATATAGTACGATTATATGAATCTAAAACACTGTTCTTGAACAACAACTACCGACATTTGAAGAAATTACATTTTGCCCCCTTAAACTTATAATATTTATTCACCTTATACCTTTTAGTTTTTTATATTTCATTTTGCATTTTAGTCATATATCGTATATTGGCTGAAATATGTTAAAGTGTCGGTACCTTATGGTAATTGTTAGTATTATTAAAATCTCCTAAAATTAAGTTTTTTGATTTTTTGATTTCTTAAATCTTTTATTTATTTAAACCTTTCATATGACAACATTTGTACAAACTTTATGTTTCATATAAATTCATGTTACTACTTACAATCAAATCTACCACAGTTTATAATCTGGTGCGAAGCCCGGACTCTTAATAGGTAACTTCCTCTAAAATATTGTTCACAACAACAAACCTTTACAATATTAACAAAACTCTCCGCAGCAAAGCGCGGGCAAATCCTCTCGTTATATACATTGTACAATTAGCAGGCCCCCCACCCGCAAACATCGCCCCGACCCGCCTGACCCGCGACCCGACCCCACCCTTTCCTCTCACATTTTTTTATCCAAACCCACCATGACTGCATGTCCTTCCAGCCGGGTCATCTCATACCCAGCTCTAATTTTACACTTTTGACCCCCTCCAGTTTATTCACTTTATACCTTTAACTTTTCAATATTTCATTTTACGTTTTAGTCATATATCGTGAATTGGCCAAAATACGTTTTAATTTTAACAAATTACGCCATTAAATTCGTATCGTCGATACGATCGAAATGAGTCTAATATTGAATATTTTTTGACGTACTTATTTTATTATATGCTATATATACATTCCAACTTCGAACCATCCAAATCCTATATTCATTTTCAAATTTACATATTAGTCTCCTAAACTTAGAACTTATAAGGTTTATTCACTTTACACCTTTTACCTTTCAATATTTCATTTTACGTTTTAGTTATATATCGTGTATTGACAAAAAGACATTAAAAAATATACGTTTTAATTTTAACAAATTACGCCATTATGTTCGTATCGCCGAAATGATCAAAATGAGCCTAATATTGAATATTTTTTGATGTAGCTATTTTATTATATATACTATATATAAGCTCCAACCGACCCGAATACTATACCCATTTCCAAATTCACATATTAACACCCTAAATTTATAATATTTATTCATTTTATACCTTTACTTTTCTATATTTCATTTTACGTTTTACTCAAATATTGTATATTGGTTGGAATATATTAAAAAAATATGTTTTAATTTTAACAAATTGCGCCATTATAATCGTATCGTCGATAAGATCGAAATGAGTCTAATATTGAATATGTTTTCATGTATTTATTTTATTATATACGATATATATACGCTACAACGGACCTGAATCCTATACCCACCTTTAAACTTACATATTAGCCCCCTAAACTTATAATATTTATTCACTTTATATCTTTTAGTTTTCTATATTTCATTTTACGTTTTAGTCATATATAGTATATTGACTGAAATATGTTAAAGTGTCGGTAGCTATTGTTCATGAACTCGGTGCGAAGCCCAGGCTTACCAACTAGTTAAATACGGACATCAAGACATCAACCCTGTAAATGTAAGACCAAATTATTTTTGTGAGACTGGTGGAAACAAGACTTTACATTTGAAACTTCAGAACAAAACACTATGAAGATAAAAAAATCAAATATTCATAGTGAAAACACTGTAAATGTTAGGGTCACAGTATATTTTAGTGTGAAGGTTTGATTTTTTTTACATTCACAATGTTTTTCTTGTGAAGGTTTGGATTTTTTTATGTTTGTTTGGATTTTTTTTACTTTGTAAATTTTTTTATTATGAATGTTCAAGTGTTTTTTTACCTTAACAATGGTTTGATGTGAAGTTTCATGTGTTTTGTCTTGGTCTCACACCGGTCTCACGAAAACAACTTGTTCTTACGTGAATTTAAATCTAACCCTAAGAGCATTAACCATTAACATTAAGAATAGAATAATAAATTATGCAAATTAGTTAAAGAAGTTGATGACATAAACCTCATATAAGTTAAAAGACCCTAAATAATAGACGAAGCCCTAAATGAAACTTAAAAAACACAAAATAGAACATAAAATCGATCGAACAAAACCCCTTAGTCTTCGAACGGTGTATATATTTGTGAGATCATGAATCTGTTAGATAGGGGAACAGCAGTTTCTCTAGAAAAGACTTGATACTATCTTTAGTAGATGCTTTTTAAAATTCTGAGTATAAGTGTAGATAAAGAGAACAATATCTTGTACAATTGTTGAGGGACGAGGATGTCATAAATAATATATTAGGGCCGGGAATTGACTAGTGTGCCAAGAATACCTCATCTACTATACAAGTTTTAGCATTGCAGTGGACTAAACAGACAATATCTAGTATGCCATATGCGTGGTGGTCGGGATGTTACACCAATAGTACAAAATGGGTCAATAGTCAACCCTTGTTGAACAAAATCGTTATATGTGTAAACTATAGGGACCAAGAATGTAATTTAGTCTACCTATAAAGTATAAACCAAACTTGAACTGAATTCCGTGTGTTTATGAACTTCAAGAATGAAAAGCTTCCATATCCATGGCGGAATCATCATCTTCTTCCTCCCTTTTTTCTGTGTAGCCACTGATATCATCACGCCCATAAAACCACTCGCCATGAATCAAACCCTAATCTCATCTGGTGAAGTTTTCGAGTTGGGTTTCTTTAATTTAGGCAACAATAATCTCTATCTCGGCATTTGGTACCGCCAAGTTCAACCAAAAACGTACGTTTGGATAGCAAATCGAGACGCCCCCGTCAAATCATCGTTCCCGAGACTAACAATCGGCGAAGACGGAAACATAAACCTCGTAGCAGATCAAGCCGAAACCACAATCTGGTCGTCAAACCAATCCGTACCGGTGATCAACACAGTGGCGCAGCTTCTCGACTCCGGTAACTTCGTCCTTCGTCGCGCAAACGATGACAACAAAGAGAATTATCTCTGGCAAAGCTTCGATTATCCAACCGATACTCTATTACCCGGGATGAAACTCGGGTGGAGCCGTAAAACCGGAATCAATCGGTTCCTAAGGTCGTGGAAGTCCGACAACGACCCGGGTTCTGGCGACTATTCTTTCAAAATGAATATCAATGGGTTTCCGGAGATCCTTTTCTTGAATAAGGAGAAGGTGTTTTGCCGGAGCGGACCGTGGAACAGAAAGCGGTTTAGCGGTGTACCAGAGATGAAAGGGGCGCACAAAATTCGCTTCGAATTTGAAGAAACCTCAGACGAAATCTACTACTCGTTCGAAATGGTGGACAGTTTCGTTCAGTCAAGATTGATCATGAGTTCGTCGGGGAAACTTCAACGATTCATCCGGCCCACATCCGTGAAGACGTGGAGTTTATTCTGGTTTGCCCCGCGGGACATATGCGATAACTACGGGCATTGTGGGCCATTCGGCATTTGCAATGCAAACGTTTTCCCAGTGTGCACGTGTTTGAAAGGATTCAGGCCACGAGACAAACGAGCTTGGTTCGATCTAGAAGACGGGACAAGCGGGTGTGTTCGGAGCTCCGAAATGGATTGCGGGTCCGACGGGTTTTTAGCGTTGAAGAACATGAAATTGCCGGAGGGTTCGAAAGCGTTCATCGATCAGAGGATGAATTTGAGTGAGTGTGGGGAGATTTGCAGACGGAACTGTTCTTGTACCGCTTATGCTAATATGGATATTACTCAGGGCGGGGCGGGTTGTGTTTTATGGGCTGTGGATCTTATGGATATGAGGCAGTATGCTGACTCTGAAAATGGTGGACAAAATCTTTACGTTAGAGTTGCAGCTTCTGATCTAGGTACGTTAATAGTCCTTATGGTTTGTTTAAATTTTGGATTTAATCTCTAGCTTTCAAACTCATAACGCTTAAAGTTGTAAAGTTAACACGTCCCGTTAGTTAGTAACCATTAGAAGAAAAAATCAGTCTTTGAGCAAATTATATGGACCAAATGGAGCAAGTAAATCACACAAAAAAATAGAGTTTAGATGTGACATGTATGCAAACTTTGACCTCAACCTAAAATAGTTAAGTGGTTGTTCAGTGAAACCGGTACCATGGACTTGTGCATGCCAAAAGCAAAAGGGTAAAAGTAACTGATAGGCACAATGGTCAATTGTGTTACATTAAAATGGTGTTACAATTTAAAAAGTAATGAAAACAAACTTTATCGATGAAAACTTGTGTTATCGTCGTAGTTTAAAAAAACATATGATTACATACAACAAACTGATACGGTGGCATATTGCAGGACCCTATAATCTTTACACTATAATGTAGTAAATAAGGGGTGACACGTGCCATGTATCCAATAGAGTGGGTCTGCCTCTTGGCAACGGGTTGGTGGATTTAAAGATATATAACAAATAGGATATGAGAGTCCTATGACTGATTTTCCTAAGCTTTTCTATGTTTAAATATACTTTCAATTTACTAATTTTATTTTTTATTCACATTTTTTGAAAGTTTAGAATATGTCTCCTCGATATGCACTAAAAGTTTAACTACAACTTTTTTATTGCAGGTCGATCACAGCCATCTAACAATTCTAAAAATGATTCTACCGATGACAACCATGTTGTGAAGATTATTGCCATTACTATTGGTATTTCTATAGGACTAATCATTGTATTGATAATCCTATATCTAAAGAGGAAAAATACGCAACGGTTGAAGAAATCTATAGTACTTGGAAGAGGTATTTTTGACTTTTCATCTCAAATGCCTTAGTTTAGAGTTTTAGATTCATTAATCATCTATTATGTAAAATTCAATAAAATTCTAATTACACTTGCCCATAAAAGGCTTCCACTAAAGAGATTAAAGCATCTTAAACAAACACTTGAAAATGAAAAAGAAAACTTTTATTTTAGCTAAACATGATTCTATGTAAAATGTGAATTTAGATATTAAATATATGAATTACTTATGTCAAAATAAATTCATGATTTATATGTGCTTGTATGTTCTCATAGGTCCAGAAGAAAGAATCAATTATGAAATCAAAATGGATGAACTCAACCTACCCTTGTTTGATTTTACAACATTGGTTATGGCCACAAATAACTTTTCTAAGGAAAATGAACTTGGGCAAGGTGGGTTCGGCTGTGTTTACAAGGTAAATTATTGTAATATATATATATATATGCAAATATTTTAAAATATGATATCACTTGATATGCAATTACGTATAAATAAAATAATGACAATTATTTTTGGTGATGATATTAGGGTACATTACCCGAAGGGGAAGTCGTAGCAGTAAAAAGGCTCTCAAGAGTTTCAGATCAGGGAATTGAGGAACTTATAAACGAGGTTCGGTTAATCGCAAAACTCCAACATAGAAACTTAGTTCAACTATTAGGTTGTTGCATTGAGGTTGCAGAGAAGCTGCTGATTTATGAGTTCATGGAAAACAAAAGTCTTAATATATTTCTTTTTGGTAAGTTTTCCATAAACTTCACTTCTTTTTATTTCACATTGGGGTCTTGTCATTAAAATTTAACGCGGTTTTTGAATTTCGTTTATAGAAAAGGAGAAAAGAATGGAGCTGAACTGGCATATGCGACTTCACATTATATGTGGGATAGCTCGAGGGCTTCTTTATCTTCATCAAGATTCAAGGTTCAAAATCATTCATAGAGATCTCAAAGCAAGTAACATTTTGCTTGACAAGAATATGAACCCCAAGATATCAGATTTTGGTATGGCACGGATTTTCGGGTGCGATCAAATTGAAGCAGAAACAAAAAAAGTGGTTGGAACCTAGTAAGCATTATATTGTTGTTATCTATAGACGTAAAAATGATATCATATAGCCATCTATAAACACAAGTTCCCTTTTCTAACTGTTTTTCTAAAAAAATTATTCTAGTGGTTACATGTCACCCGAATATGCAATGGACGGACATTTCTCAACAAAGTCAGATGTTTTTAGTTTCGGGGTTTTGATTCTTGAGATAGTGAGTGGTCAAAAGAACAGAGGATCATCATACACAAAAACCAAACTAAACCTCCTTGGACATGTAAGAACCAATGGTGACAGGTTCAAGATTTTCAGAAGTAGTTTTGAAGTATTATATTAATTTTTTTCTCAAAGAATCTACCATATATAGTTGTAATATACTTACAGTTAATTTCATTTACTCCCCTGTATTATTAACCTAAACGATAATTTTCAGACATGGACATTATGGAAAGAAGACAGAGCTTTAGAACTAGTGGATGAATCAGTTCAAGCCAATTTTTTGGAAGATGAAGCACTGAGATGCATACAAATAGGACTGTTGTGTGTTCAAGAACATGCAGAAGATAGACCTTGTATATCAAAAGTGTTGTTAATGTTGAACAGTACAACTATTGAACTACCACAACCAAAATACCCTGGATTCTTTATTCGAAAAAGGGATGTTGAAACTGAGTGTTCTAGTATACAAGATGATTCTAGTACTGTGAACAAAGTCACGATCACCATGCTAGATGGTAGGTGATCAAAACCAGGTTAGCTACCATCATTTGATTGGCCTTAGCAATGAGGAAGCTAGAATCCTAGAAGTGAGTACTCATGTTTGAATTTGTAGACCAACCAATATGTTTAACCTAAATGATAATTAGGTACATGCTCATTATGGAAAGAAGAAAGAGTTTAGAACCAAGGTACAGAGTTGTTCAAGCCTATTTTTTGGTAGATGAAGTATTCTTATTTGCTCATGAACATGCAAAAGATACGCATTTTCCTTCTTAGTGATGATTATGGGACTGATGCGCGTGGTGATGTTCTAAAAGATGAGATATACCTTTTTTAAGTATTGATTATATGTCATATTTTCCTTTTTCAGTAGCTAAGTTTATATATTTAGCTTTTCTTTACCAAAAAAAATAATGTTATATCTTGTATTACATAAGATAGCATGTGTTATCTATATATACTTAAAAGGAAAACCTTGGGGTTGTTTAAGTGGCATCATGAGATGCCTCCATTTAAATTTATCTTTTTTCTCCTAATTTTGAATTATTTTTTAAGATTTAGCTTTGTTGTTTAGGTTGTCCCACATTGGTAGTAGAATATAACTTTAATTTGAGAAGTGAATGTGTGTATATAAAGAGCTGATTGTTGTCCATTAGATATGAAATGATATTAAGATAAATATACATAAACCCAAGTTTATATGTATGTATAAACATAAGAAATTTTTCATCAATTAAGGAGAAATTTCAATCAAGGTTTTTCTTTTTTCACCTAATCTATATATATATATATATATATATCTAATAGAAAGAACCATACAAAATATGGTGATATCCTAAGGATTGAGAATCCTCATTTCTAAAATTGTAGTTAGTGTTGTGTATCCCACATTGGTGGAGACACAAAAGAGTAACACTAAATTGTGTATATAAATGAAGGTGGTGGAGATGCCTTTGTGGTAACTCATGAGGTTGGCTCATCTTAGCCTGTCTTAAACTTCATTGTTGGTTCATTTTAGTTGAGCCTCAAAACTAATATGTTGGCCCATTTCGTTCAACCTAAAAGTTTAAATATACCTATATATATAAGAGGAAAATCGATAAAAAAAAAATGAGATAACATCCTAAAAAGTGAGAATTTAGGACTTCCTCATTTCTTGATTTGTGGGTGAGCCTTGTGTATCCCATAGTGATGGAGACACAAAAGATTGACAATGATCCATATATACAAAAATGGAGGTTGAGATGACTTTGTGGTAACTCATAAAGTTGGCTCATCTTGGACGATACTTTAAAGCTCATGTTGTAGGCTCATTTTGGTCGAGCCTTCAAACTAATATGTTGGTTCATTTTGGCCAACCCAAATGTTTAAAAAGTGTATATATATGTATATAGAGAAAGAGAGAGAGAGAGAGGAAAGTTCAAATGTGAACCACTTTTTGGTTGTGAACGTGAGGACAACCCAGAGCGCGCCATGTGACAATCTGAAATTTCCTTGACCAAGCTTATGCATACTGCATAACGCTATATGTATATATATATATATAGAAAGAGAGAGGAAAGTTCAAATGTGAACCACTTTTTTGTTGTGAATGTGAGGACAACCCAGAGCATGACATGTGGCAATCTGAAATTTCCTCGACTAAGCTTATGCATACTGCATAACGCTATCTGAAAGCGTTATGCAGTATGCATAAGTCTTGGTCGCATTTTGACACGGCGGGTTAGCCGCGGGTTAGCTTTATTCAAGGCTTATTTAGCTTGCATAATAGCGTTATGTATTATGAATAACACTAACCGACGGATTTATGCAGACTCAATAAGCCTTGACCCGCGGAAGTCAGATTGCCACGTGTCGCGCTCTGAGTTGTCCTCACGTTCACAACCAAAAAGCGGTTCACATTTGAACCCACCCCTATATATATGTATCTAAAACGAAAACCGGCAAAGTGAATTAAAGAAACAACCAAGGGTGAGTGAGGTGGGACCATGAAGTTTGAGATTTTTTCAAATATTAAGTTATTGAGAGAAGAATGTTTGACAAGTAGAGAATTCCTCATTTCTTAAATTGTAGTTAGTGTTGTGTATCTCACATTGGTGTAGACACAAAAGAGTAACACTAAATTGTGTATATAAATAGAGGTGGTGGAGATGCCTTTGTGGCAACTCATGGGGTTGGCTCATCTTAATGGATTTTAAGCTTACATTGTTGGTTCATTCTGGTTGAGCCTCAAAACTAATATATTGGCTTATTTCGTCTAACATAAAAGTTTAAATCTTTACTTATGTATCTAAAAGGAAAATCGATAAAAAAAAATGAGATAACATTGTAAAAAAAATGAGAACTTTGAAACTTTCTCATTTCTTGAATTGTGGATGAGCATTGTGTATCTCATATTGATGGAGACACAAAAGATTGACAATGATTTAAGTATATAAAAATGGAGGTTGAGATGACTTTGTGCTAACTCATAAATTGGCTCATCTTGGACGATATTTTAAGCTCACGTTGAATTATAGATGAGTTTGCGATATCATACATCGATAGAAAGATAAAAACCTGACAATGAATTATTGGTATATAAATGAAGTAATGAAACCTTTGTGAAAACTCATGAGGGGTGATTATTATTGGTCGATCCTCTATACAAACATTGTTGGATCATTTGTGCGATACACCAAAAAATTATTGGCTTATTTTGGCCAATTATCTTTCGATGTCAAATTGTTGCAAGTCATAGGGTTGGCTAACTTTAACCGAACATTTTATAACAATAATAGTGACATTGTTATATGACATGTCATTTGAGTATTTAAAAAAATAACAACAAAGTTATTAACAATATTTCTTACACTTTTTATAACAAGAAACAATTATAAATATAGGAAAAGACTCTGTTAGACCCAAGGTTGCCACTTTTGGTCCCTCGATTGAATTAATTACACAGATAGACCCAAGGTTGCCACTTTTTTTCAATTTTGGTCCGTCGAACTAAGTTCTGTTAAAAGACTCTGTTAAAGGAGGGGTATTTTGGTTATTCCATAATGAAAGAACAAGGTTTAAGTTGTAACTTTCTCTCTCGCTCTCTCTCTCCCACTCTCTCTCATATATATATATACATATATATCTTATCTTTAGCATCTTCATCTTTAGTTCTACTACTACTACCACCACCACCACCACCTACCACCGCTATCATCAACACCCACCAACACCCACCACCACCTACCAACACCCACCACCGCCAGCACAGCCACCACTGTCATCAAACCACCAAACTACCTCTACTACCACCAAACCCTCACCACAACCACCAAACCACCATCACTGCCACCAAACGACCACCACAGCCACGAAACCACCACCACTGCCACTAAATGGCCACCACTCCAAACCAACTCCATCTCCAGTTGCACACACTTCAAACCACCTCCGCCTTCGCCGGATATGATACCAATTTAGGGTTTGTGAAAGAGCATGGTAGTCGTCGCCAGATCTGCCACATACAACGACCACCATCGCCGATTCAGGGTTTTATAGATCTGGGGGCGAGAAGAGGCGACACAGATGGAGAGGGTGAAGGAGTCGCTGGAAAACGACATCTAGATCTGGGAAGGTCGTCGGAGACGAGATGAGGGGGAGTGGCCGGAGACAAAGGGTGGTCGTTTAGTAGTTTTGGTGGTCGTTTGGTGGTTGTGGTGGTCGTTTGGTGGCTGTAGGGGTGGTTTGGTTGTAGTGGTGGTTTGGTGACAGTGGTGGTTATGGTGGTTGGTGGTTGTGGTGGTGGGAGGTGGGTGGTCGTGGGTGTTGGTGGGTGTTGGTAGGTGGTGGTGTTTGATTTTCTCTTTGTACAGATGTATATGTATATATATAGATAGAGGTGGGTTCAAACGAGAATAGGTTGCATTTAAAAGAATAAGAGAATGCATCTCAACCATTAAACCCACTAGTTCAAGGGTTTATATTAATAGGGGTTTTTCTAATCAATTTCAATTAAAATAGAATTAAAAACAACGCGCATATAAATTTCAGGGGTAAAAGTGAAAAACAAAAAATTTAATTGAACGGCCGTTTAGGCGGATCTAATTCAATGTCAGTTCTAGAGTTGTAGGGAATCATACGCTTCATTAATCACACTGATTTCTCTCTCAAATCTCATTCAATGATTTCTCTCTCAAATCTCATTCAATTTCTCTCTCAAATCTCATTCAATATCTATCGCCGATCTCATTTTCGTTCAAAATCAATCGCGAGATTGCAACTTTTACGTCTAAGTCATACTAGATTTCAGCGAAGAACATGCGTATTCAAGGTAAACATCAAGTTTTCAACTCGTTTTTGCTATTTTGAAGCTTAAACCCTAGCTTTTCAATCACAAAATCTTCTGTTATCATTTTAGGTCTTCGATCAAAAGGAAGTATAACATCAGGAAGCAAAAATCAAGCAAATCAGCAGAAAAGTGTTTTGATGATTGAATCAGGTGATCGAAAAGTATTTTTTAGCATGAGAATCATTGAAATCATATTCTATTTTATTAATACCTCAAATTTAGGGCATAATGATGTTAAGAATATGTTCACAGATGATGATTATGCATGTTCACAGATTATGATTATTGTTATTAAAAAATTTCACAAATTATGATTAAAATGTTAACTTCACTTTGAAACAAGTGTTAAGCATAAATGATTATTGTTATAAAATATGTTAATATGTTCAGAGATTATCATTGTTGAAAGTGTTCATAAATGATTGTTAGTGTCTTGCTTTGTTCACAAAAAATTTCAAAATATTAAAATCATATATGATTACTAAACATGTGTTTTACTAACCTTAATATAAATGATTATTAAAAGTGTTAATAAGTGACTATCAACAATGTCTGATTCTGTTAACTTTAATCTGTTCCTTAATCATGTTTTCCATTTTGAATCAAACATGATATTACTATAAATGCTCATATTGATCATTTATGATTAGTTGAAAACAAGAGTATTCATAAGTGATTGTTAGAGCTGTAGAAAAGTGTTCATAAGTGCTTATTAGCAACTGTTAAATTAAAAAGTGTTTTGTAAGTGCTTATAACATGAATATGAGCTTATTAAACATATTAGAACATATTTGACTATAGAAAAATATTTTAACGGTTGATGAAAACATGCTCTTTATCACTTAAAACATTGTTTAGTTACTATATAAATACATATTTAATTGTAAAAACATGTATGATTAAACATACTCTGTAATCTGTTCCTTAATCATGTTTTCCTTTTTGAATCAAACATGTCATTTGGTTACTATAAATACTTATTTTGATCATTTGTGATTATTTGAAAAGAAGTATATTCATTCAAAGTGTGTTACTTAATAATACTAGTCATAAATGATTCTTAGTGCTGTAGGAAAGTGTTCATAAATGCTTATTAGAAAATGTTGAATTAAAAAGTGTTTTGTAAGTGCTTATAAAATGTATATGAGCTTATCTTTTTATTAGATCATATGTGATTGATAACATATATATTACGTGCAGCGCCTACAACTAGTAAGACTACAAAGCGCAAAAGAGAGAAGAACCACAATAAGCTTGCACTTGTGGAGATCGCTGATCAAACAATGAAAGAAAATGTGGCATCTAAAAGAAGAAAGAAAGGAAAAGAGATAGTACAAACAACACATAAGAAGCAAAAGAATTCAAGTTATGGAATACGGCCGAGGACAACACCATACCCACTATTCACTGCTTTAACATTAATGTCTACTGCTCAATTGAACTGTATAACTGAAATGGGTTTTGGAGGACTTATCGGCATGAAGATGGACAGTATACCATCAACTTTAGGAATGCATGTTGCAAAAGTTTTTGATCCAGAAACGATGACACTTAACTCATTCAGTGGTCCAATCCAAATAAATGAACAAACCGTTAAGGACATGATTGGAGCACCAATGGGTGAAAAGAGAATGGAAAAACCAGTTCAATGATCAAAGCATACGGTCCAATAATGTAAGCAAGCAAATTATGATGTCAAATGTTGCTGATCCGAACATCAAAATGAACTTCATTGTTCTGTTTTGCAACACAATGGGTGAGTGCAAGTACAATAGCATATGTGATTTAGATGTTCTAAATCGAGTGACACCGGAAACAAGATTCCAAGACATTAACTGGTGTGAGTATATAGTGAACCGATTGAGGTATTGTAAGAACAAATGGACCGGTGAGGATGAAACCGTTTTCTTTTGCGGCCCATTGGCAACATTAGTGGTAACTTTTAAACTTGCACAATTTAATTTTATAACCTACTTGCCTAAATACTAATATATTGTTGGTTTTCATTGTAGTTGGTGTATGTTGATAGTTTGAAGTGGCAAATCCCACCAGTTGTAAGACAGAGACCTGCAATAAAGGGGTGGTCTTTTAACATGTTGAACCTGTGAATGGAATCAGAGATCAATGAGCATGGCTCACTAGGATTAGTAGAGGTTGCAGAACCATACCTTCCAACTGAGGAGAACCTTGATGACCAACCAGTTCCATCACCTTCTAACATTAAGGTAAAAAAAATTAATTTTGTAAAAGCCTCATGATCGCATACTACAATGTGATTTATAATATCATATAACACTGTAGTGTAGTATCATAATGTGATTTATAATAGTTTACCAATGATTAACTATGTAGTATCATATTTGATATATAATATAATCATTTGTGATTACATCTGTAGGGTTACTTGAATGAGTTTGATGAGACATATAACAAACTGATAGCATTGAGAAATGCTTTCAAGTCATCAATCGAAAGAGCTTCAAATAAATTCCCGGGAGTACCTCTAACTAATGACTGGAGGAAAAAAGAAGAACAAATGTTCACCAAGAGTCCAGAATGTGTGGAGAATCTTGTTGCAGATGACTCATATGGATCACCAGAGAAAAATCAAGGTAATATGTTTTATTCGTAGTATACAAATTTTGGAAAATATGTATACTAATCTAATAACGTTAGTTACTAATCAAGTAATCAATTGACTGTAGATACTGCTGTAGAGAGTGTTGTAACACCATTGATTGGGAGTCGTGCAGTGTTGGGGAACGATGAGATACCAACACAGTTTTTTCAGCATGCAGATGTTTTGGAATCATGCGATGAAATAGTTAGGATGTACACACAGAAAACCAAAGGTAATATGTTTAATATACAAGTATAGAATTTGAAGACTACAAAATTATAGAATCTAACAAAATCAATGATTGGGTTGCTATTAGTTACTGCAGGGTCTGATGTACACATTGACACAACATCATGCTTGGATGGTGATGAAGTGCACATTAATGATCAAACACCAACAATTAATGAAGGTAACATGTTTAATTCATAATTTCTAATTTTGTAAATTAGATACACTAATCTAATTTCACAATAGTGACTGTAGATGTTGCTGTAGAGCCTGCTGTAGAGGGTGTTGTAACACCATTGATGGGGAGTGGTGCAGTGTTGGGAAACGACGAGACACCAATGCAGTTTTTTCAGCATGGAGATGTTTTGGAAACATGTGATGAAATAGTCAGGATGTACAAACAGAAGACCAAAGGTAATATGATTAATATACAAGTATAGGATTTGAAGACTACAAAATTATAGAATGTAACAACATCAATGATTGGGTTGCTATTAGTTACTGCAGGGTCTGCTATAGACATTGAAGCAAAATCATGCTTGGATGGTGGTGAAGCGCAGATTAATGATCAGACACCAACCACTAATGAAGGTAACATGTTTAATTCATAAATTCAAATTTTGGAAATTAGATATACAAATCTAATAACATTAGTGACTGTAGAATGTAACATCAGTGATTGGGCTGGTTTAAATCACATATGATCATTGACATTTTGTTCACAAATGATGACAAACACATAATGTATTTTGTTAACTTCTCATATTCAGATACCATGGAAAAGCATAATGATGAAGGTCCATCATTTAGCATTGGAATGACACAAGAGCTTGCGGATGGGAATGAGAAAAATGTAAGCACACCTAATGGGAATGATGAAGGTCCATCAACAGAAGTGCCAACAAAGCATAAGTGCCAACAAGTTCTGGATCCATCAATAATAGTGCCAGCAAAGCAGAAGTGCCAGCAAATTGTGGAACCATCAACAGAAGTGCCAGCAAAGCGTGAGAAAAAAGCTGCATTGTCATTATGCTCGCCGTACGTATATAGATCGGAAGGTGGTAATTGATGAAACAATCACAGATGATGAAAAGCTTGTGTTGAAATGGATAACGGCATAGAAAGGGAATAGAGAGTAAGTTCCTAAACAACCCAATCTTTTATGTTTATATGAAAATAATGTTTTCAGTTTAATAATTAATGAATATTTTATTTGATTTTACAGGGAAGGAATTTACAGGTCAAAGGAGGCGAAAATCGAATTAAGGATGCAATTTGAAACCATGTTAAATGACACACACGTTCATTCTAACATAATCGACATCTGGTCATGCATTCTAAATAATGAAGAAGAATTGAGGAGTATGTCATCTCCATATCGCTAATTTTGCACGACAAGCACAATGGTAAGTAATGATATAAATGTATTAAATCATTTATGTTGCTGAACTATACTAAATGATACTGCTATAATTATCTATGTAGACTGAGAATATGTTGCCACCGAACATGAGAAAGGAAAGAATGTTCGAAATCTTTTCATCAAATCTAGTTGAGTCGATGAAAAACAGAGCTGAGATGCTGTCACTAAAAATAGTTGATATGGTAAGAAAATACGTTTAATTTTACACTATCTAATATGACTATAGAAAGCTTATTAGTAATCTTAATTGGCTACAGATTTTCTTCCCAATAAAACAGCAAAATCATTTTTATCTCATTGTGTTGAATTTGAAGAGACCAAGTCTAGTGATACTAGACAACAAGTTATCAAGAATGGTTATTGAAGACTTGTATGGTGATCTACCACATATGCTGGTAAGCACAAATTTCTCATTCTTTTTCATTGTGGTTTTTTAATTCATATGTTAAAATTATATTTTATTAATCACAAACTTTATATCCTCTAACTTGGACATAATGTTTATGTATAATATGAATCTCAAAATCACAGATGATTATATAGTTACATCACATGCGATCTATCATGAACATATTGTTGTATCATGTAATGATTTTTGTTTTGGTAGTTTGGTTAGAACTAATTGACCTTTGTAGTGATTTTTGTATGTGTCACTGTTATTGATGGCTTCAAAGATAAGTTTAATTATAGTTAATATATCATGTCGGCAAGCACAAACTTATTTGATTTATGTTTTGTTACAACAATTGTCATTGGTAAACTACATGAAATCTGTTGTCCCTAAAAACAATGAAATGCAAGAAGAAATGGATGGAAATCCTATAAATGAGATGAAATCAATGAAGAACTTTGATGAAACTCAACAATGGAGAAAGATTGCCCAATTAAGTAAAATATTGATTCCTATCTCAAAACCCTAAACATCCTTTTCCTTTTATAGGGAAAAGGAAGTTACACACATTGTCAACAAAGGCCCCCGAGGTTCCAAACCTCAAACAAGGGCTAATCAAAACAAGATTGTTTACAAAGGAAGGAAACTAAACTAGAAAGCAGTTTAAAGATAGATAATTCTGACTCTTCTCAACACCTGGGTTCTACAATCTCCCCCTTTGAGAAGAAGTCAGAATGGTGGAGGAAGCTCCAGTGCAGGCTCCCACTTGGACATCTGCAGGTACTCTTCCCACTCGCCTATGATCCGTGCTCTCATCTGCATTGCAGCCTCTGCCCGTCTGTACATCATCCGCTCCTTAAGCTTCTTCTCGATCAACCTCATTGCTTCCAGCAGCTTTCCTTTTCCATCTATGATTCTCCGACTTGGAACCTGATCCGCCAGCAGTCGCAGAACCTGGAGAGCTCGCCAAACCTCATGAACCTGCGCTCCTTCTTCTTCCGAGTCAAGTACAGGACTCCATGCTCAGGTATCCTGGTTGGCACGTAAGGCGTGTAGGCATCGATACCAGGAACGAGCAGGTTTGGCCTTAGTAGGTTGACCTTCGGCTGGCGGCTTTCTATGGCAAGCTGGTAGTCCGTCACTCTCGCGAGAGAGATTGCGTGACGGACGTATTTCTTCAGAATCTCCGTGCCATCTCTGTAGTGTTCTGGTCGGAGGATCGGGCCTTGGAGGTATTTGATGATCGTGAGAAGGTCTTCTAGATGCACCCGATCTAAGTCAGCTTCTGTGAAGGTCCAGTTCTGCAGTTCACCTCGAGGGACACCGGTGCCGTACATGCGAACATCATATTCAAGGAATAACTGATGGCCATGTCTGTAGGGGCGCATAGCAGTTACCTTGATAAAGCGACGTCTGATCCTCTGGCGTCCATGAGTGGCCCAGTTGCACATTCGCTGATGCACGTACGCTGTCCTTCGTCTCTTGTTCTTGATGTGAGAGATCCCGAAGTAGACTTTTCGGGACCAGGCGTGCAGCTTCTCTTGCTGGTAGATGCGGGTGAACGTTTCTTCTAGGAACGGGCGGAAGATGATGGAGTGGTTCCAGTTGAGCTGGATGACAGTAGGAGCATCGGTTTCTGGATCGGTAGAGTGGACGGTCCGTGGGGCTTCTGGAGTTGGAAACTTGAGCGCTGAGAGGAGGTTGGCGTAGTCAGGATCCTTGACTAGATCGTCTCCCTTCTGATAGACCCTTCGGCTCTGAGCTAGCGACCGCAAGATCTTCCGGGCTGCTTCCGGAATCTGGAACTCTGAAGGATCAGTCGGCGCTGCTTCTGGTGTAACGGCATCAATCTGAGCCGTGTCCGTCATTTGGGGAAACTGAACTGACTCCCCTTCCGGAATCCTCTCATATCGCCAACTCCCCATGTCCGGTATGTCTTCTGTCTCCGAGTCGACATAGGGAGCTTCGGCGGCCTCGAAATCTGTGGGAGCGCTCGAAGGGGCGGCTGAGGAACTTGGAGCTGGAGCTGATGAACCGGAGCCGGAACCAGGTTGGAGGTCGGTGCGAAGCCGTTTTGCAGCTTGTACCTCCCCCTCATGAGGACCTGGTGCGGAGTCATCAGGGTCATCATGCCTCCTCTTCGAAGGCTGAGCCTGGGACCGACACACGGCCTCCAGTTCTCTAATCCGTTGTTGTAGCAGCTCGATCTGGGCAGCTTGATCTCTGACTTGGGCGGACAGGCGGTCATTCTGAGTGGTGTAGGAGGTGACCATCATCAAGTGCTCCACCTCAGTGACGTAGCCTGGGATCGGAGGAAGGTCGCCCGAAGTCGGAGGAGCGAGCCTGAGGACGTCTTCAGATGGCCTGGGAATGGGAGCTTCAGTAGATGGGGCAGCCTCAGAATGTTTGCCCTTGATCCTCCGTTTGAGCTCGTAGAGCTCCGCATCCCGGTCTTCTTGAAGCTTGCGCGATGCCTCAAGATCGGCTAGTCTCTTCCTCTCTGTCTCGGCCAAGGCTTTCTCGAGTGCCTCGACCCGCGCGTCCCGAGCCTGATTGGCTTGCTCCACAGCTAATAACCTGCTTTGGACGACTTTAAGGATGTCGTCCGAATCCGTCGGACCTATAAGTCCCGGTGTTGCAGGGGCGGTTTTAGGGATTCCGCCCGAATCCGTCAGGCTCACAAGCCCCGGTGTTGCGTGAGCATCTTTATAGACTTTGCTCGAGTCTGTCGGACCCGGTCCCGGAAGAGCTAAGCCCGGTGCCACTTGGGCTCCAGTTGACGAGTAGAGTCCTACCGAGGTGCTCTCTCGGCCCGATGTCACCGCTGGTATAATGCTGACGGTGTCGGGGCTTCCGGTGGATCCTCGAAGGGCGTCCAATGACGCACCAACTCTCCCCGTTCCGGCCTCGCCACTTGGGCGGGCAGATGATGCATCCAACAGTGTCCTAGTCAAATGAACGACCCTAAAGGTCTCAGTAACGGGCTCTAGAACGACTGGTGCTCTGAAAGACGTCGAGAGGTGGGGCAGAGCCTCTCTCATTTCAACACCGGCAGACTCCAATTGAGTGGCCGGTGGAAGTTGAGCTAAATCCCCGTGTGAATGTGAAACGACCATCTGTTGAGAGATGGCCGAGTGGCTGGTTTGGGCGTGCAAATGCGCTGGTTGGCTGCCAGCGACTTGACCTGACGTCAACGAGTGACCGGTCTGTATGAGGGTTGCCTCTGTGGGGGTTGGACTCTGGGCTAAAGGGATATCCAATTCTAACCTATGCGGCTCTTCTTCTACATCCGCCTCCTCTAATTGAGCCCAAGGCTCGCTCAACTGGACCTCTACGTCTTCGGTCTCTTTTTCTCTGCTCTCTCTCTCCTTTTCTCCCCTCTCTCTCTCTTCTTCTTCTTCGCTATCTTCTCGTCCCCAGCCGGTAGCTACCTCGGCCTCACCTTCTTCCTCCTGACCAACAGTTCGGTCATCTGACGCCAGATCCGCAATAAGGGTGGTATCACCTGAAATCCGGTCGTCGTTGAAGGAGGAGGTGGCTTCATCCAAATCTATCACTTGGGCCTTCCCGCCCTTTGGTGGATCTGATAGTTGAAACTCGGAGTCAGATCCGTAGTCAACTTGTTCTGATTCTGTCGCCTCGTCATCGGGCTCACGACGGTCCTTGGGAGTGTGCTCGGAAGATTCGTGACCGCCGGAGTCATCGCCAGATGGCTCGCCTGAGGGTTCGCCTCCCTGAGAAGTGACGGCCGCCGAGTGAGGTGGTGGAGGAACATGTGCTTGTTCTTGTGGGGAAGCTTCCACGTCCTCCCCAGTAGGTTGTTGCGGCGGCGTCGGCGATCGGCGCTCTTCCGATGACGAGTGGATCGGTGACTGCTGAAGGGTGCCCATGTACTGCTTTACCCTGATGTGACTCGTGTACTCGCGCGTGCGGATGGCCTCAGAAGATTCCTCCACAACTGTAGGAGTGCGAGCACGAGTGGCACGGTTCTGAATCATGGTCTGGTATGCACCGGCTCGAGAGGTGTGCGGAGTGGCAGACGTACCGACTATTCTACCCGCTCCTCCCCTGACGTCAACTCTCATCACTCCCGAGCCAGAAGCTCCCCCACTGGAGCTCTGGCCCGCCGAACCAGAGGCACGGCTTCTAGTTAGGACGGGTTGCACGTCTTGGGCAGGGCTCCCCGGTTCTGAGGAGTCCGTAGACGTGTCTTCTAAGCCTACGGAAATACGGTACATCCTAACGCTCATAGACCTACGGTCTGCCATGTTCAGCACGTTTGCCGGTATGTGCATCTCTACCTGACCAGACTTCAGATTCTTCTTGTTGGCTCGGCCGATCTGCTGGCTTTCAAAGCGGAGATGGTTTGCTCTGCGTCGGACAGCTCGGTTCTGGTTCATGTGATCTCGAATGACCAGACTGAAGAAGCGCATCCAAGGGATGGATGTGTGCTTTGTGCGTCCTGGCCCAGCTCTGACATCACAGATGATGTCCGCCCAGATTTGCTGAGCAAAGTCGATCCGCCTTCCGTAGGCGACTGCATGGAAAATGTGCCAGAACTGGGTGGATGCCTTGTCCACGCCATGGGTCTTCGAGGAGATCGTGCGGTTGAGTATGTTGAAGAAAGAGTACCAGATTGGGGGCAGCATTCCCTGTGAGATTTGAGAGATTCCTCTCGGCCTGTTGTTCTCTGTGTAGTGGACTCCGACAGCGAGCACTTCACTGAATAGCTCAGGTCCAGACACGAGAGGGTCAAACGGGGCCTCCGGAGTTGCTGCAGGCAGACGAAGGATTCTGCGAAGATCCTCCATAGTGAGGACCAGATCAGTCTGGTCCACTCGGCCGATGATGGTTTGCACTCCGTCCCGGTTCTCAACACGGGAAGTGTTCCAGAACTGCTGCAGATATATCATCGGGATATCAGCAGTGGCTTGCATCGCGTATGCAAGGGGGTGTGCTCGGAGAATCTCGAGAACAACGTCATCTTGGACGGTGAAGTTCGCCAAGTCAACGAATTGGTTGTTCTGGTGGATCTCGACGATGTCTGTCGGGTTGATCAGTGCGAGGTCAGCAGCATTGGCGACGGGTGAAGTAGGAGCAATCGGTTGTTGATCAGCCATTTCTGCAAAACATTAAGTGTTAGAAATATTACAACGTGAACAGACTATACCCTCGACTAGACGCGAGTCGGAAAACCTCGAAAACCCATTATAGAGTGTTTCGTATTTTCCGAGTCGGAAAACGAGCAAACAGTACGAGGGGAGTTTTCCGATTCGGAAAAGGATGTTTTCCGAGTCGGAATACTCAACACTTGGAAAGATAGCAAAAGGATAAACAGACAAGTTTTCCGATTCGGAAAAGGGTGTTTTTCCGAATCGGGAAACGCCCACACTTAGAGAGAAAACTTGTAGGTTTTCCGAGTCGGAAAACATGGTTTTCCGATTCGGAAAATGTCACAACACTTAGTAAAATTTTGGCAAAACTTGGTCTCTCGATCGAGTCGGAAAACCTTGGAAACCCATAAGGGTAGTTCCACGTTTTCCGAGTCGGAAAAGAAGCATTTGAAAACCGAGACCAAGTCCGATTCGGAAAACATAGTTTTCCGAATCGGAAAACATACATGAATGAGCATCGTTCTCCGATGCGGAAAACTTGAACATTCAAGTTTTCCGAATCGGAAAACTTGAATGTTCAAGTTTTCCGAGTCGGAAAACCGAGACTGTTCGAGTTCCGGTATCAAAAACCGCTCAAAAACCGTCGATCTAAGGCCCTAAACTATCAACATTCATCCTAAATCAGTTTATAACAACAATATAAGCAACAATGGATCGTTTTAACGTCCCGAAATCCCATTCCAAGAAGTTTGGGTTTCGGGTAAGTTTTAAAACTTTTAGGCATCGATCCAGGCATTAAAACACATGATTTAGATGTTAAAACTATATAAGGGTTGATCGTTTACTTACCAGGAATCCGAATATGCAAAAAGATCGACGATCGGAGCAACAACGAGCGAAAACCGGAATCGAGCGCGAAGTGGGTTCGGGTGAGAATTCAGAGAGAAAAAGATGAAAATTTGAATTTTGTGAAAAGTAATTCTTGAAAACCGGTATTTATATTTTTACCGAATTACACTGTGTTTGGGTCAAAAACACTGTGTTTGGCTCTCCTTTTGGCTCTCTTAACCCGACTTTCACCATTTGGCAAAAACCACCCCTGGACTTGTAGTTTGAGTAAACTTACAAACAAGTCCCTGAACTTGTATTTTCATAAAATTTTCAAAACAGACCATGGACTACAAGTTTCACAAGATTTGCAAAACGAGTCCCTGAACTTTAAGAAGCAGAAAGTGGCAAAGTTAGTCCCCGAACTTGTAAGTTCAAGACCTGTACTCTACCGCCCCCTGAACTTTCAAGTTCACAAAAAGTTACAAGTTCAGCCCTCGACTTCCGAGAAAAGAGACTTACCTGGTTCGTCTCACTGGGTTTAGAGCGAGTCCTGGTCTGATGTAACCAGAAGTCGTAGTGAGGATCCACACCTACAAAAGAAAGTACTATATGGTATCCAAGATGTTGTGGATCCAAGAACGTTATAGAGCACACCAAACAGTAAAGACAGTTCTTAGGACTCCCCCTCGATTCATGCAACATCTATAGAGTTCCTACAGACTCCCCCTACACACATGCATATAAAATAAGAACCCCCGACTCCCCCTAGACCTCAGGCAGGGAGGTCTAGCATTCCCAACTTGCTTAGGAGGAAAAAGTGACGCTTCTCGTCAAACGGCTTAGTGAACAAATCAGCAAGCTGATAGTCACTCTCAACAAAGTATAGTTCAATATTACCTTTCTCGACGTGATCTTTGATGAAATGATATCGAATGTCGATATGCTTCGTCCGAGAATGTTGAACCGGATTTGCCGTGATCTGTATTGCACTTTTGGAGTCGCAGTAAATGGGAATTCGATGCATGGTGTATCCAAAGTCAGCTAGTTGGGTTTTCATCCACAGAACTTGCGAGCAGCAGCAGGCGGCGGCTACATATTCTGCCTCCGCGGTGGATAAAGAGACGCAAGTCTGCTTCCGGGATGACCAACTGACCAACTTGTCCCCGAGAAATTGACAGGCACCAGAAGTGCTTTTCCTGTTTAGCTTACAACCTGCATGGTCTGAGTCTGTATATGCAATTAGTTCAAAGCCAGAATCCTTTGGGTACCAAAGGCCAAAATCCGGTGTGCCCTTCAGATACCTAAGGATTCTCTTGACTGCAGACAGATGTGAATCCCGAGGGTCACACTGAAAACGAGCGCAGACACCCGTGGAAAAGACGATATCTGGTCTACTAGACGTGAGATATAAAAGGGAACCAATGATTTCCCGATAAGTTTTCTGGTCAACCGGTTTACCAGAAGTATCAGCAGAGAGTTGAAAATTTTTGGGCATTGGTGTGGCCGCGGAGTTTGAGCCACCGAAATCAAATCGTTTTAAAAGATCTTGAACATATTTGGCTTGATTTATAAAAATGCCATCAGGGCGTTGTCGAACTTGAAGTCCTAAAAAGAACGTCAACTCGCCCATCATGCTCATTTTGAATTGGGATTTCATGGTGTTCTCAAACTCTTGGCACATCTCAGGTTTTGTAGACGCAAAGATAATGTCATCCACGTATATCTGAACGATAATTAAACCTTTACCTGACTTCTTGAGAAACAGAGTGGGATCGATAGTTCCTTTCTTGTAGCCAACTCCGAGTAAGTAGTCAGTGAGAGTTTCGTACCATGCTCTCGGAGCTTGCTTTAGACCGTAAAGCGCCTTGTCCAAAATGTAGACGTGATTTGGGAATCGAGAATCGACGAACCCTTCCGGTTGTTCTACGTACACTTCTTCTTGAAGGACTCCATTTAGGAAGGCACACTTGACGTCCATCTGATAGACTGTCATGTTTTTGTGTGCAGCATACGCAAGGAAGATTCGGATTGCTTCGATTCGGGCTACTGGCGCATACGTCTCATCATAGTCGATACCCTCTTGTTGGCGATAACCCTTGGCGACCAGACGAGCTTTGTTCCGGATGATGAGATTATTCTCGTCGGTTTTGTTCCGGAGTATCCACTTGAGGCCAATGATTGTCTTTCCCCAAGGTCGTTCTACTAAGCGCCAAACCTTGTTTCTCTCGAATTCGGCCAGCTCATCTTGCATGGCGATCACCCAGTCGGGATCGGTAAGAGCTTGCCAAACATCAGATGGTTCAAAATCGCTCAAGAATCCTCCAAATAGGATCAGATTTTCAGTGTGCTTGGCAGATCGAGTGTTTACAGGTTGTGAGGGACTCCCGATGATCTGGGAGGGGGATGACTTTTTGTCCACCTGCGAGTGTGAGGGTGAGTGACATAAGCCTGTCGGTTGTTGGTGGCGTCGTTCTCATCTTGCACAGCAAAGACCTCTTCTAGGTTCCCACTTGATGTGCCTTCAGCCTGGTTAATCCGCGGTGCAGCCTTTAACCGGGGCTCTCTGACTACCTGAGCATATGAACGTTGGGCTGTGCTCGGGGAAGGTAGTGGAGCTGCTTCTGGAATTGGAGTAAGAACAGGGTGCGGAGTCTGTTCTTGATCAGGTGCCAGTGAAGCTGCTGATGAAACTTCAGATGGAGGAGCCGCGGACTCAGGTGTCACGGAGTGAGTTGAAGTGCTGGAGGAGGGCTCCGTGACGAAGGCATCAGATGTCACTGTGGTTGTGGTCGAACCTGTTGGAGCGGGAACTACGATTGGACTTGTAAGAGTGTGCAGATCGTATTCCGCGAGATCTAAAAAATCTAAAGCAGAAAAGTTAGAAGACGGATCTGTGCTCGGTGGTGAAGGGAACAGTTCAGGGAAAGATGCAGACACATTACTAGAACTAGCATTCAGATAGGTTTCAGATTCAGAGAAATCAACATTAGAGCTTTCCAGGATAGTTCGGGTCCGTTTGTTGAAAACCCGGTAAGCCTTAGAGTTATGTGAGTATCCGATGAAGATAGACTCATCAGACTTAGGGTCAAACTTACCCAAATTATCTCGGTCATTCAGAACATAGCATTTACAACCAAAAACTCTAAAGAAGTCAATGTTTGGCTTACGCTGTTCGACCATCTCGTAAGCGGTTTTACCAGTCCGCTTTACGATTAGAGTCCGGTTTTGCGTGTAGCATGCTGTGGAGACGGCTTCAGCCCAAAACTGTTGAGGAACTCCAGAGTGAGCCATCATGGATCTTGCTGCTTCGACCAACGTCCTGTTCTTCCTTTCTACGACCCCATTCTGTTGAGGTGTGCGAACTGCCGAGAAGTTGTGAGTGATCCCCACTTCTTCGAGAAAGGATTGCAGCTTTGCGTTGCGGAACTCAGTACCGTTGTCGCTACGTATTTTCCTCACCCGACGACCCAAGAGAACTTGTGTGCGTTTGATGAAGGCTATGATTCGTTCAGCAGCTTCAGATTTGTCTCGAAGAAATTCAATCCAAGTGAACCTAGAGAATTCGTCTACGAGAACCAGCATATACTTCTTTCTGGCCAGACTTTCTACTCTCATAGGTCCACAAAGATCCATGTGAATCAGGTCGAGGGGACTTTGGCAATTCGTATCCATTCTCGGTGGATGAGAGCTTCTGGTCATCTTTCCTTGTTCGCACGCAGGACAAAGAGTGTCCTTGGAAAGGCGAAGCTCAGGTAGTCCCCTGACTAAACCCTTAGAAACCAGCTTGTTCATATCTTTGAAGTTCTGATGGCATAGTCTGCGGTGCCATAGCCAACTGTCCCCTTTTGATGCTTTTGAGAGCAGACAGATCGCATTCTTCGGGTTAGCTTCAAACAGGGGGTGTGTTTGAGGGATTGAACGGAAGACGGTTGTGTAGAGATTGCCATTTCGCCTGGCGGAGAGAATAGCGTTGTTGTCTTCATCGTTCACGTCACTTCCATACTGAAAGGTCTTCACCCAGTATCCGTTATCACAGAACTGGCTGGAGCTAAACATGTTGTACCCCAATCCCTCCACATAACGTACACCCTTGATGATGTACTTTCCATTGGTGATTTTTCCCGACCCTAATATCGGCAACGGCGTTCTGTCGGCAGTCTTTATGTATCCCTCAAACTTCTCAACGTAGTCGAAGATGAAGGACCGCTGCCCAGTCATGTGTGTGTGAGCCCCCGAGTCAAAGTACCACACATGACTGATCTGCAAAACAATTAGGCTTGTTTAGGGACCCATTGCCAAATGGGTTCCTTAGGGTCAGAAACAGTTGAATTGGTCGATGCAGTCTCCTTTTCGGATTTCTCCTTAGGCTTAGGGGACTGCACTGACGAGGAAGGTTTCCCCTTTCCCCTTTTTCTCCCTCTTCTCTTTCGAGATTTGATTTTAGGCACATCAGCATTAAAAGAATTATAAACACCATAGCGCAGAAAATTGTCAAACATAAAGCACATGTCATTACGCAAAGAGTCAAAAGCATGAGTTAAATGTCGATTACGTTTTACAGACATGTTTGAATTAATTCCTACACTAGGTGGAGCATAGCCAAGACCCGCACGGTTAGGACTATGCTGCTTAGGGAAAGCTTGAAAAGAGTTGGGTCTTCCTCGGTGATTCTTCCTTGGTGGCTTCACTTCCTGTCCACCATCCTTCTTCCTCCCATCTGCATTACGAGCATGGTGTGAGTTAGATGACGGTTTAATAGGAGAAGAGTTGCCACCCTTTCCAGAAGATGTTTTTGAAAATTTAGGTTTTGTGGAAGAGAAAGGTTGCTTTGATTTCAACTGAGAGGTCTCACCCACTTCAAAGCTGCTTGAATTAAGGTCAAGACTTTTAATGGGTTTAGCTGAGTTACGAGCATCGTTAGACTTTGAATGCTTTTTCTGGAGTCCTTTGGGTGCGTGAGGCTTAACTGACTTCCCCTTGTCAGTACCAATACATTTTCCACCCTTAGGGTTACTGTTCTCAGAAACAGGAGCTCGTGACTCAACAGACTTCTCAGGTTTTACAAAAACAGAATTTGGCCCTTTTGGGATAAAGCCTGAAGGATCATCACCTTCATCTAAGAACACCTTCAGATCGTATTCAACGTTAGGATCATGGATAGTCTTTGGTTCGGTTATCCTATGGTGTGAGTTGAGGGGTTCATCATCATCTGACAGTAAGGTGTAATAGTCCTCTGGATCCGTAACAGATTTGGTTTGGGAATCAACTATCGGATGGTTTAGGAGTGGAGTAGTCCTATCATTAACTGAGTCTGAAAGGTTTTCAAAGTACATGACTTTTCTTTTCAAGATGGAATTTGACACACGTTGGTTGGTTAAGGCCACACGATAATTGATCTTTTCATCATGATCAAGTTCTCTTGCAATATCTGAATTAATATTTAGGAGAACATATCGTGCCTTAAGATCCGCAACCTTAAGTTGAAAATCAGTAAAGGTTGAGGCTGCGGTCTCACACTCTGAAGACATTCTAATTCTCTCGGCATTTGCCTCGATCAAGTCTTTCTTCAAAGTGTGAACCAAGTTGTCTTTTTCTGAAATAAGCACTTTCAGATTCAGTATCTGATGTTGACATGCGTCCAGATCCATGGCTTTTAGTCTAAGTCCAAACATTTCCTTCTCTAGTTCAACTAGGTTGGGACCCTTAGTTGCGGAAACATCCTCTGGTGGGATAACTAGGGTCTCCTCTGAAAAATCCATCTTTCTAGTGTCATAACTAGTGTTCAGGTCTGAGTAGTTGATGGGAGGCATAGCTACCCTAGGAGTCCTAGCCTTGATGCCTTCCCATGTGGACTTAGTGTTTGTTGGATCACTGGCTGGGACAAAGATCGGTTTATTGGGAGTAGGGCTAGTGGGTGGACTGCTAGAGGTGCTGTTCGTTGGACTGATGGTCGTGGTTATGGTCTCACCGTTTATAACTTCGGTATATGTGACAGTCTGCCTAACAAATTCCTCGGTCACATGTCCTCCTACTAGGGCAGGTTTGGGTTTGGAGGCTGCCATGTCCTCAAAATTGTATAGGTTAGAAGGTGCCTTTTCTAAAACATGGTTTTCAGACAGTCCAAGTCCGGGTCTGGCTTTATAGAAAGGATTTTTGTTGGCATGCTGCGTAAGAATGCTCAAGGTCTGTTCAGATTGTCCTCTTTTAAAGTTGTTATCTTCAAGCTCTTGAATTTTGGAAAATAGTCTAGTTCTTTCTTCTGAAAGCAACTGAAATTTTAATTGGAGCTCACCATGGTCACTGTTAAGTTCCTCATGGGTTTTCTGAAGACAACTGAGTTTGTTGGACAGATTGGACTCTCTGACGCTAGACTCAAGAGTCTCACGATTGTACACTATGGTCAAGTCCTCAAGAGAGCTTTTGTATATGGCACTGTCGATTCTAAATTTCGTGACGAGAGATCGTTCCGATTGGAGACATCTCTCAAGTTCACAAATTCTAGATTCTAACATTGTCACATCATCAGTTAAGTCAGGAATAGTGGATACCTCAGAAGCGTCGAGGTCTCGATATGTGCTGGGGCCAACAGCTTCAGGTCCTTCGAAGTCTGCCATCAAACACGGACCCCCAACAAGATGATCTTCCTCGTCTGAGCTTTCTTCCTCACACACCCAGTTTTCTTCATCAACTAGCAGAGCGACTCCCTTCTCTTTCTTCCTCATCAATGCTGCCTTCTTCTCAAAGTATGCAGCATCCTTGTATCTGACAGGGCAGTTGTTCGCATAGTGACCCAGCTTGCCACATTTGAAGCAGGATGTAGTGGCACTAGCGGTCTTTTGAGGAGCTGGGGTAGGAGCACCACTATTCACCGGAGCTGGAGGAGCATTCAACCTTTGATCACCAATCTCAACAGGACCTTGATGATGTCCTTCTCTCGGGGCTTGCCTGGAAGAACCACTCTGATGGTTGCCTTCTGGATAGTTTCTGTTCCCGTGATCAGTTTGTCCTTCAAATCCACGGTAGTTCCTTTCTTGTTCTTGTCCATAACCCTGACCACCTTGACTGCCTTCAAATCTTCCATATCTCCCATCTTGGCCACCTTCGTACCCGCTGCTGTATCCCTGACGATCAATGTATCCTGATTCAGGAGTGTAGTTTCTCTGGTTCTGGCGATAGTTGATATGAGAGACCTGTCCTCTCCAATCTCCCTGATCTCCAGGGCCTCCCTGATAGTCCAGGTAGGTGTTATCTCTGTAGCTATCTCGAGCTTCCCTATACTGGCCTTGATCACCATGGTATCTTCCTGGATGCTGATTCTGATATCTGTCCCCTTGCTGGTATCCTCCTCTTCCTTGATTCCCAAACTGAACTCGTTCCTGCTGGTAGTGTCCACCTCGGCCTTGCCCCATCCTTCCTCCACTGGGATATCCAGATCCCCTAGGTCTGCTGTATCCACGTTTGGAATTCAGCTTCTGTACGCTATTAGAGATGAGGGCAAGAGACTCATTCACATGGAAGAGTTCATCATCAGAGATTGAGATGATTAGCGGATCATCTGGATGTTGATAGCTTGGACTATAGTTCGAGTTGAACTCTTGGTAGTTTGAGCCATAGTTCCCGTTGAACTCTTGGTTGTAGTTCTCCTGATAGTGCTGAGGTGGTGACTGGTTGTACTGCTGAGGAGATGAGTTGTTGTACTGCTGATGCTGGAAGGGAGCTGAGTTTGATCCTGCACATGGCACTGCCGCGAGTGCCAGAGGGTCAACAGTATTTTTGAACTTCCCGCCAGTGATGAATTCCTCATGTTGAACCATCATGCTAAAAAGGTCATGTAGACCCATGATCCCCAGATTTCGGCTCAGCTGTAAGTTGATCGCCAGATTTTGCCATGCCGGTGTTAGGTTTTTCAGGAACTTAACATTTACCTCATACTTTGACTTCTCTATCCCGAGTCTTCGTAGGTCATTTACGAAGGCGTTCAGTCTTTGATAAGACTCGGTGAGGGATTCAGTTTCCCTGGCTTTGAAGCCTTCGTAAGCGTTTAGGGCACTTTCCTTTTGACTCTCGAGAGCGGTGTCACCTCCCTGCATCTGCTGCTCTATTTCTAACCAAACGTCTCGTGCGTTTGTCAGACTATCCACTCTTGCGTACATATCATTAGGAAGAGCCATAATTAGAAGGGTCAGTGCACGCTTGTCAACGAGGTGCCGGGCTCTTTGTTCTGGATTGAACATCTCAACTGGCTTTTCGACTACATACGATGGAAGTTCGGGACACGTATCTATTTTGGGAACAGCGGCAACCGTGACAGTTGGTCGGATTGGGCCTTCGCGGATTGACTTCATGAGATTTCCGTCGAGCATGTCTAGGAAGTGTATCATCCGGCGCTTCCATTGCTGGTACTCGCCCATCACCAGGACGGGAGGACGAGTTTCGGAACCAATCCCCAGGATTTCCTTCGACATTTCTAAGAAAGGAATGAGACCTCCTTGAAAGATTCACTTGGCTTGAACACTGAAAGGTTTTGAAAAAGCTGGTGTTTCGAGCGCCTCGGGACACAGAAAGCTTGGTAAAAGTAAAAGGTTTTAAAAGCAAGCTTAGTGTCGGATTTGAGAAACAAAATTGCAAGAGTTTCGGCTCAAAGAGGCGAAATCCGACTTGGAAACAATTGTTTTCCGATTCGGATTTGGCTCACAAACAGGGTGCGGAAAAGCAGCTTTTCCGATTCGGAAAATGAGCTTTTCCGAATCGGAAAAGGTGGGTGCGGAAAAGGGATTCGGAAAAGAGAAATTTCTCAAGAGCAAGACCCCGAGTCAGAGACTCGTTTTCCGATTCGGAAAACAGAGTTTTCCGATTCGGAAAAGGAGAGATCTCCGATTCGGAGAATGAGCAATTTCCGACTCGGAAAATTTGAGCTGATATTTCAGCTCTCGTTTTCCGATTCGGAAAACCTGCACAGAAAGCTCGAAAAATTTCTTAAAAACACTTAAAAACCTCTTAAAAATCAGTGTTTAGACCCCCAAAATGTAGGAAAATGCTTAGAAAACTATGGGGAATCACTTAACACTTAATTTAAGCCCTTTAAAACACCTTTTGGATTGAAAATCCAAAAGTTTTGAAAAACTCAAAACTTGAAAAACCTTTAGAACTTTTAGAAAAACAAACCAAAAGCCAAGGAATCAACAAGATTGGCTCTGATACCAATTGTTGTCCCTAAAAACAATGAAATGCAAGAAGAAATGGATGGAAATCCTATAAATGAGATGAAATCAATGAAGAACTTTGATGAAACTCAACAATGGAGAAAGATTGCCCAATTAAGTAAAATATTGATTCCTATCTCAAAACCCTAAACATCCTTTTCCTTTTATAGGGAAAAGGAAGTTACACACATTGTCAACAAAGGCCCCCGAGGTTCCAAACCTCAAACAAGGGCTAATCAAAACAAGATTGTTTACAAAGGAAGGAAACTAAACTAGAAAGCAGTTTAAAGATAGATAATTCTGACTCTTCTCAACACCTGGGTTCTACAAAATCTGTTAACCATTCAAGGCTTAATAGTATTTCAAAGCTGAAGCCACAAAGGTATAACTTGAAATGGAGAACAGCTGACCCCAACAAGAACTCTGGAATTTTCCTGATGCTCCATATGGAGACTTTCAAGGGCGAAACCGTCAGCAATTATGTATGTGAGATTCCGAAAGAGGTAGAACCACAAGAAGCTCAGCTGAATAAGCTCAGGAAGAAATACTTGGCTAAGATACTGCTCGGAAAGCAAAATCGTTGAAATATGAAGGTGATTACGCAAGCCATGGACTTTGGAAAACCAGATGCAAAGTGAACTACTCTACATTCAGAAGTGTTGATAGTGAATGATAGAATTTCTCATTTTGGTACTTGAACAAATGATTTTGGGATGTTTGCCTTTAAGTAGGAATGTTTTGAATAGCCGATGCTTTGTTAAAACATATATGATCATTGACATGGATCAAAAATGACAAATGAATGTTTTTTTGTTGCATTGTTTGTTATAAGCATCAAACCGAATGAGAAATGTCTCATATGTTATGATAACGAATGTTTTGTTTCCAAATACTTGTTTATATAAGCATTATACATTATATATTATAATATATTGATTCATCATTTATGATTCATCAAATATGATAAATCATTATATGATACAATCACAAGGATCAAACATCATAATGAATGTTTCATAGTAGAATTTCTAAGTACCAATATATTATCATATATGATAAGTTATATATATATGATACAATGACAATGAATACATTATGACAATAAATGTTTCAGATTCTAAGCATTATAGTTATATATATGTATATTATCGTATGTGATACATTATATGATAATTCAATACATACATGATACATCAATATGTTCACAGATGATAGATCACATGTGATGTAACTAACAATACTTTAACAGATCAACAAAAGGAAAAACCAAAATCCGAATGTATTATAAAACCAAACTACCAAAACAATTATTTATTTAAATCTAAAAATTATTAAATCCAAACAACTATGCTTGTAAACATCAAAATCCTATTTAAAAACAGCACACTTCCAAATCATCCAAAAAAGTTTACTAATCAGATTGCTCAGATAAAACTCTTCTTCTTTGGACAATTACGAGAGCCATGGTTTGTGAATTCATTACATGCTTTACACTTCCTTTGATGTCGCGCATTCTTCATAGCTCGCTCACCACCACTTTGCAAACGCTTACCAGTTCCACAACCTTTGTTTCTAATGCCTTCTGGAACACGTACGTCAATGTTTGTTGGCTTTCACACACCCAGCAACTTTTCAAAATATGCATCTTTAGTAGAACCCTTCTCTGAAATGACATCAGTAGGAAATTCTGACTTTATCAAGCGAACCTTCTTTAAAAATAGTTCAAGTTTCTCCTCATCACCATAAGCTCTGCTCATAATCCGGTCAAACTCAAACTGGATGTCATTGGTCAACTGATCAGAACGTTCATTGCTTCCCCGCTGGATACACCGAGTACGAAGTACATCCATTGGAATAACACCTCTCGTCCATCGCCTGTAAATGTATTGACTAGGTATCTTTTCAACATCTATATTGAATAAAACACAAAACATATGGCAACATAAAATCCCAAAATACTCAAACATTTGACAATCACATGCCAATGATCCATCATCTTGCAATAGAATAACCTGCACATTAAACATATATGATTAATGACAAACTAGACTTGCAAAATCATACATGATTTAAATATAACTACAAACAAGTAGTTAGTAGATACGACTACTAATTATACATATATCATATCATATATATTGTACCTTAAAGTCCGCCTTTGTTTTAAATGACTTGTCCTTTTGCCTTATAGTAAATATTTGCCTTGTACCATCAACAACAACATTCCATTGAGAACAATATTGATCTGCTTTAACTATTTCCTTTTGAACATCAAAGAAGACTGTCCTAGTATAAACCAAAGCAGCGTGTCTCTCAACCGACCTTAGAGTCTTGAAATCAGGAATGGTAGTGTTGGTCAGATGTTCATCATTTCGTTGCCTATTTCTTTGCTTATCCATTGCCGTATCATGCATGAGAGAGTATAAACTTCAATAGACAATTTCCATGGTGTGCAAAGCTTCTAAAAAATGAATTCAAGCTCTCGGACCGGGATGTGGTCTTCATTAATCCACACATGGGTAATTCCTTAAAGTATGCAGGAATCCACTGCGATCTAAGCTTATAAACATAAGAAAGCCATAGGTGACCTAACAATTGTATTCACCCAACAATTCAGTCCATTTTGCCTCAAACTCTTGTGGACCCAAATACACACTCCATACTAACTTCAATAAACGCTGTCTAAAGTCTGTTTGAACAATGATATTAGAGCCAACCTGCAAAATAAAACATAGATGATTTATGGATAAAACACAACCAACACATTAAAAATCATAGATGATTTAAATATGAAATATAAACATAATATAAAACTAAATATAATTCATACCCTACTAGGCAGCTTATCCATTATATGCCACATACAAAGTCTATGCCTTGATTCATTAAAAACAACTGGGAAAGCCTCTTTAATTGCAGCATCTTGGTCGGTTAACACAACCTTTGGTTGAACACCATGAACTTTTAAAAACGCTTCTAATAGCCAAGTGTATGACGGACACTTTTCATCACACAATATACCCGAACCAACAACAACAGAATGACGGTTGTTATCAATCGCAAGAAAGGGAACAAAAACCATACAATGCCTGCAATAACAATTTGAATCATATATGATAATACAACAGAAACAACATAAAAAACAGAAATTTCTATAAAAAACAGAAATTTCTATAAAAAACAATACAACTTACTTGTTTGAACGATATGTAGCGTCAAAGGAAATAACATGCCCAAACTACTTGTAGTTGAACCTTGATAGCTCATCAGCCCAAGATAAGCCTTCGAGTTTTCCATTAGATACTTTATACTCAAATGCAAAGTTTGTTCCATTCACAACACGTTCATTAAACAAGTTGATTACCAATTGCACGTCACCATCACTAACGAATGAGTCAAAATCCCTTTTAAAGTTTTTATAGTCCGTACGACTAGATCCAACTTCTTCATAACCACC
The DNA here is from genome assembly GCA_030169165.1 of Centaurea solstitialis. Lineage (NCBI taxonomy): Eukaryota > Viridiplantae > Streptophyta > Magnoliopsida > Asterales > Asteraceae > Centaurea > Centaurea solstitialis. The sequence goes on from CM058040.1 coordinate 50,532,847, forward strand.
TTTCAAACACACTTGAATTTGATGTGCTTTGGATGCCCCAATGTTAACATTTCCAGCACGATATATCAACCTCTTATCCGAGAACTTCAATTGCCTTCTATTCCGAGAGAGCATTTTATCATTTTCGTCATACAAAGGATGATTGTGGTTCGGATGAAAATGATAAAGCTTATACAATGATGTACCATCAACCCTACAAAACCGGACTTGTGCTTCACATCCAGTAACTTTAAAGTTCGTGTTACGAAGCACTTTTCGTTTTTCACCTACATTAATGCTGTCAACAGAACGCTTGTTTGGAACACCATGTTTATGATAAACCAAATACTTGATCCTCACAGATTTGTCATTGAAAGTTGTTTGAGTAGAACGCCTAATATCAAAACCTGCATGATCTGCATACTTTCTATACATTTCAACACAATCACCAATAGACTGAAACAAAGAATCAACGGTAGGAATAAACTCTTCTGGGACATTCGAAACCAAATTTATAGCAACATTATGTTTTTCCTTCATAGATGATATAAAATCATCAGGATCAAACATGTTTGTTGTTGAATCAACATTCCCTGTGGAAAGATCTTGAAAATATAATAAACATACGAAACACAGAGTTGTTAAAATCATGAATGATAATAAAGTAACATAAAAACTATATAACTGACACTTATATGATCATTAATCAAAAACAAAGAATTGAACTTTCAAAACAGAACAAGATGAACAAATTAACATTGCATAAAAACATTGATTATCAATTAGATTAAAAAAAGTAACATTGATTAACAATTTCATACCAAAAACTAACATTGATTAACCTAAATCAATTGAACGAAAATCAATTGAACGAAAAATCAAGAACAGTAACACTGATTAACAATTTCAAATCAATTGAACGAAAAAACAAGGACATTAACACTGATTAACAATTTCAAATCAATTGAACGAAAATCAATGAAGAACAGTAACATTGATTAACAATTTCATTCCAGAAATTCACATTGATTAACCTAAAAACAAACACTGATCATTTAACATTGATTAATTCTATTGCAAAATCAACAACATATAAACAAAAAAAAAAAAACAACCATGAGTATTATCTATAGTAGAATCATGATCAATTTCACAAAAGTTCGAATCAATTGAAGGCAAATCATCAAGAACAGAAGTCGAACAAATTATCGATTAGACTTAAACTTTCCATAGAAAATTATCGATTAGAAGAAAGAAGATTGAAAATCTATAGTTCGAATCTAAAAACGATAACCAGAAGAAGAATCAAAATCGAATTTTATGTCTTCGAATCAAGAAGAATCGTAAATTTAATAAGCAGAATCTTCGATATATATAGAGATAGATTCGTAAATAAGATTAGAACAAATTTAACAATCTGACCAAAATACCCCTGGAATATAGGAATAAAAAATTATTAAATTAAAAATAATGGTTGGTGAAGATTCATTCTCTTATTCTTTCAAATTGTTGTTATTCTCGCATGAACCTCTCTCTATATAGATATGTATATATAATATTTTTTATTGTATTTTATATTATAATACTGATTTAATTTTTTAATTTTTAATTCAAAACTAAATAAAATTATGGAATGAACAAAATACCCCTCCTTTTACGGAGTCTTTTAATAGAAGTTAGTTTTAGGGACCAAAATTGAAACGAAGTGGCAACCTCGGGGACTATCCGTGTAATTATTTCAATCGAGGGACCAAAACTGATAAATGGTGACAACCACAGGGACCAAAAGTGTATGTAACTCTAAATTGTAAGATATTAAAGAAAAACTGGACAAAATACAATAGAATAGAAAAACAAATTTGTAATTCTCATTGATCATAAACCCTTTATATAGGGATGATTACCGGTAGATAACTACTAGATACTTCAAGTATAATCTAACTCTAGATATCTATACTACATTATAAAGGAGATTTTGTAAAAGCCTTAAACTCTTAAAAGACAACTTTTTAAGCATGAGGTACAACATTCTTATGCATTTAGTCTTAAAGTCTTAAAAACAATGATTAAAGCACAATGTACAACCCTTTTTGCTTTTAGTCTTAGAAGTCTTTAAAATTAAGGAGCGCCAAATGAGATTCAAAATTTGAAAATTTTGACCCATTTGTAGAACTCAAAGCTACAGGAACACAATGTCTGAAATCTTGAGATTAGAAAATAGCTTGTCTTTTGTAGGAAAAGGGAGAAAAAAACTGGGAAGAGAAAGCTAGGTTTGAACATACTAAAATTGGTGACTGTGTGTGTGAAGAAAGTATGGAGACTTGTTTATCTTCTCTAGGTGGAAAGTGCTTTTATGTACTCAAAACCAATTTCAAATTTTCACCATGATTTTTTTTGATAATTTTAATTCTGGCTTGGTTCACTTGGTTGGTTATTCGGTCCCTGTTCAAGCTTCATACCTTAAATCGAAACATTTGAGGATAAATATCTACTACTCCTTTTCAAGTTTTTTTTTTCCTTTATAGATTTTGTTCTCAAGGTAATCATCAATTTTATGCCTTAATTTTTTCCGGTTCTTCATCAGTGTAAGAGGATTGGGTTGGTTGTTCCTCAAACCTTATTGAGCAGGTTAATTTATACTCCTTCCTCTTTTTCTTATTTTGTATGGATTTTGTTCTCATGTAACATGCTTTTCCATGTTCTGCGTTGAAAGTTAAACTCTTTCGATGTACACGTGTGGTGGGTTTCAATAGCGGCCCTTGATCCATATATCAGTGATGTACATTGTGCAAGCTCTGATAATGATCCACCTCCCATTGTATTGGTTTATGGATTTTTGGATTTGGAAAAGGGGTAGAGACTTTTATGACTACTTTTAAGCTTAAATTTGTGTTATAGATATTCATCTCTTCTTTGTTATAGATATTCATCTCTTCTTTGTTATTAATCTTCCTCAAAATTTTTCTTAACGTACCATGAAATTGTTCTTAAATTTGTTCTTAACGTGTGTTGTGTGAATATATATATATATATATATAAATTCTTTCACAAGTTTTACCCTTCAATGTTACCCTCAACTATTAATCACACATTCACAGGCAAGCGTACCTGATCAGGTATAATATAGTTCAGGTAAGTTCCAGGTATCGTTCTTACCACTGGGAACAGTGAAGCTACTTAATGTTGGCTCAAAGTCAAATTAATTAATCTAGTAACAATGGGGGTTTTTACGAAAGCAATTATTAACTAAGAAAGCAAACTAAAAATCTAAACTTTTTATATCAAAGAAGAAAACAAGTACTTACTATGGATCATAGAATCCTTTTTCAGATGATTTAACATAAATTATCAAAAAGACATAGATTTAGTGGTTATTGTAAGAATTTAAGCATATAACACCCTAACATGAATATCTGTGATTGCAAACCAGGTTGGTCTCCCGGCCCAAGTACAAGGATTGGAAATCTAGTACAAGTTACCCTAATTATTGCCAATTTGTGGGACGCTACTAACCAATCTATTCTCGGTCCAAATAGATTGCTTACCACGTCATCAAAGCATAAGGTAAAAGAGGTTTAATTTAACCAGAACGGAGACTGTTTATTAACTAACAAACACACCTAACCAATGAGTTCAAGTAGCCACAATTGTAACAATAATTAGGAATAATAAGACAACGATTCAATAAACCATAAATCTAATAAACCAATTAAAACCAAAAGTCAAATCATCCTACAAGTTCATCAATCCATAGCAAGTACCAAAACTAACTAGCCGCTAAACATAATGTAAAACAAGACACAAGAATAATATGAACACATTATGCGTGCAACAAGTGAGGAACGAGCACCGGCAAGATGACTCCTAGTAAGAACTGGCAAAGTTTCACCGCATTTAAGCACCGCTTTCCACTGCTAGCTAATCTGGACTCTCCTCAGCATTTCTGAATTATTTTCTTGATGCTTTTAGAACCTGGACTGGAAGCTGTATTTAAAGAGGAAGTCGACCCACCTCGCGATCGCGAGGCGGCATTCTAGATCATTCAAGAAGCCCTAAAAATCGAATCTTGAACATTCTAGAATCTTCTAATTAGAGTTGACATCTTGCTTTTTACTGTTAAAAGCTCTTTCGCGATGCCAAATCAGTTACATGAAGAAATCTTCTAGAATCTTAGCAATCTCGCGTGCTAGAATTAGGTCTCGCGATCGCGAGCTGCCTCTGTTTCCACCTTGTTCCAAACTTTATGCTTTTTCACCTCTTTTTGTGCTTTCATGATCACGAGCTTCCAAATCTTTTCAAAATTGAAAAACAAAGATATTCAGGAGTAAATTGTACAAGAATGAGCTAAAATGGGATAAAACGATATAATTCAGAACGAACCAAATATGTATAATTTTGGGGTTATCAACGTGCCCCGGAATTGTTCTTAAATTTGTTCTTAACATGCCCTAAATTGTTCTTAAATTTGTTCTTAACATGCCCTTAATTTGCTAATATATTAGCAATAGTACAAATTGTGTTATGTACGTCTCTAAACTTGAGAAAGTTTCTGATGCTTGAGACAATTTCACAGGTGGAGAAGTATGCCGTCTTGCTCTTCCTTGGTTAGGTTGAGAGTTTTGGCTCTTCACGAGTCACTATCTGGTCAAATTTCGACAAGTTTTGGTTCTTTACCCATTCTACCATTTACTGTTTTTAGTATTGATGTTTGCTTTATTTAACAACTTTAGATCAACCAAGGCAAGGGTATAAAGCATTCGGATGAGAATAGGGATGGTAATTTACCTCGCCTCGGTGGGGAACCCGGTTCACCCAACCCGAACGAGGCTGGGGATTCCCCGCTAAAATGGGTCTAGGGGCCGGGGATCCCCGATAACTCAAACGGGGCCAAGGCCACGTATATGTATCCCCCGACCCACCACACCAGGTATATGTATGTATCTATATTTTAAATTGTATTATTATTATTATGAATTATTTAATTATTAATCTTCCTTGAGAGTTTAGTTCACGAGACTTTTTTACCGAATCCAAAATCGACTTCAGCTTCCAATGGAGTTCCATGCATGTAGCATTCTCTATTTTGTGTTGGAATACATAATACTTTTTTTAATGGTTTTTGCTTTAAATACAAATACCTGCAAGTTCACTCATATCTCACCATCAATATCAAACTCAAATTTTCTTTAAACCACAAACCAAAAATAGAAAAAGAAACAAGATTTCGTTCCTGTAAATCAAGAATGAAGGTACTTCAGTACTAGCTAATAACATGATTCAATGTCACAAATGCAGTTTCTTTATGAATATGAGCATTAACTATTGAAACCATAACAAATAAGCAAAAATAACACAGGTCGGGGGCGGGTCTGAACCAGGGACGAGGATGGGGAGAGTACTACCTGGGATTGCCCGGGGTTTGACCCATTTATAGACCAGGGCGGCAATTAGGATCCCCGTACCTGCCGGGTAACCGGGGCAGGTAAGGGGGTGCCCATGCCAAACTCGCCCCGTTACCATCCCTAAATTAGATGCACTGAATCAACTCCCGCATCAAGCACAATTCATGGGTGAACTTGAGATAATAAATGATCAAAAGTTTAGATCATTTGCTTATTAGGTAATTTGTTTTTCTTTTCTTTTCTTGATGATTATAGAGCTTTGGTGATGAAATCTGTGTTTTTACCACATGATCCCCAATTGTTCTCTTTTATGGTCATTATCATGATCTTTTTGGTGTATTTTTCGGGGGTATATTTTAAAGCAATGAAATCGCTTCCTTTATCTAATCATGCATTGAAAGTAAATATCTTATGTTATGATATGTGATCTTTCCCACAAAGGGTGTATTTTTGTAACTTCGGAAGAAAGCACATTGAAAGCATCGGTCTCTTGTATTTGTTATTCTACTTTTTTTCCCTATACGGGTATTAGATTTGGTGTTTTGATTTTGGAAGGGGCGGGATGCTCAAGCTATTGCGTAACTTTTAAGTGGCATATATATTAAAAGAGGTTAGTTATCCTACATGGTTGGAGATGAAAAGCAATCAAGCCGATGTCTCTTGATATGATGCCATTTTTATAGTGGAAAATGGAAGTTGCAGCATAAGCCTTCCTTTCACATCCTTTTCATGTCCTTTGTTGTTATACAATAAAATGATTATGCAAGATTTGATGATTGTGACTTTACTTTTCAAACTAAAATTTCCATTTTGAACCTTCGTTGGTTTTAGTTTACATAGGTTATCATGTATCATATCAGACACAAGGCTTTTGTGCTTTTATTTAAAATGTGTGACTTTTGATGCCCTCTCAAGAGTCGAGGGGATGGAGTGTAAATGTGAATTAAAGGGAGTTAACTTAAGCAGTTGAGGATTTCAATTCCTCTTTTCTTCCTGGACGATTTTAGAGAACGAGAAAGAGGGAGAGAGGTTGCAAATTGGAAGCATAGGAGGCTGATTGGAAGTGTTGTGGAGCAATCGTGGTAGTGATTTTGTTACTCACACTAAAGGTATGAATCCTATTGGTTCAATTCGTTGCTTGTCGTTTTTTTGGGAGAGTTATAAGTTAGGGTTTATGGTTAAGAAGTGTTGAATTGGGGGTCGTTATTGATCCATCTAATAGTAAAATTCATTGTTGTAGTCTCGTAGAGCTCGAAAAATCGAGACTGTAGCAACTTGAATCGCCTCAAACGGAGTCCGGATGAGAGAGTAACGGCCGAACGAAGAAATTGGGTTTTCTTCGTATCTCAGGACTGTAGGCCGCTAGCGGCCACTAGAGGAAATGCCTCGCGGCTGCTAGCCAAGATATTCGGCTGCTAGTGGATTTTTGGGTCGGTTAGAAATTTTTGGTGTGGCCGCTAGCGGCAGCCAGAGGAAAACCCTCGCGGCCGCTAGGAGGCTAATTTTTTAAGGGGAATATTGTTTTGTCCCTAACTTCTTCATTATAGCTCCGTTTTCACTTCCGAAAGAACCGTTGGGATCGTAATAGAATTTCCTAACTAATGAGAGAGATTTTCCAGGTTTAAAGCCTAAGGTTAAAGTAAGGGTTTTAGACTCCACTTTTGGCTTGGTTGTTGATATGTGTTCATTGTTAAACTAATATAGGTGTTGAGTGGCTTAATTGTGGTGCTTTTGGTGTTGATATTGATCATTCATCAGGTGAGTACTCCACCTAACCCTTGTTGTTATGTATGTATGATTATGATGCATGTGTGATTATGTGTATTGTTTATGTGAAAAATTACACAAATTACTATCGTAAAATATTGTGGAGCTAGTCCGTCCAAAGAAATAATCTGATTCCATAAATTGTGCGATAAAATAAATAAAAATAGACAAGACAATTGATGACGCAGGAAAAACCTCACGATCGAGAAAAAAACCTGCGGCCAACTAAGGGATAGCCGACGTTGCACTATGTATCACCAATTGGGGGTGATATCCTCGAAGATTACAATGAAGATCGAACGATACAACGAAGTAAACGGACTGTTCGAATATAAATTACAACTGATTGAAAATGAAATGCTTGAGAGAAAATACGGAATTCTACGTAGCCAAGAGAATATTCAGTGTTCTTTCTTCGTTGTCCTCGGTTCTTTTTATAGTTGTTTCTATAACTGTCGTCCCATGAATGCTCGTTTAATACAATGGTCGTAATGGTAGCGAGAATCACGGATTGTAACAGTCGAGTCATTCACCACGCGAGAATCTTAATCTTTAATGCTGGTTTGGTCTCTAATATTTGATAGGAACCTGTAACCGATGAAGCAACTAAAGATAATGTTACCATTAGTAAAATGACGTAAGACATCGTACGTTATAATAGGAGATCGTACGATATATTTGTGACAATCGTTTTATTGATCAATGATTTGGTTCGAGGGTACCTTTGCCTTATCTCATGACCTTATCTTAATACAGAATTATTATCCTGAAAGATATCTTGCGATTCAAATCGATAGTCGTTCGATGTCAAGTTTTTACCCAAACAATTTACCCCCAAGATTTAGAAAATATATGCTCAGGATTATTCTCTGGATCTTTTATCTGTGTGATGTAGATTTCTTAGGTCGCAAATTGAACTTGAATATCAAATAATTTCTATTTTATTGATGACGTACTCGTGATGACGTTAGGCGACAACTGTCGTCCCAACGGTTTTAATTACAACGCGTGCAACTTTGTGAGTGGACCATGTTTTCTTGGGGAAGAATTCGGTTTCCATATATAAGAGTTTCGAATTTCCCAAAGATTGTCCACAATCTTCTTCTAATTTCGAATTTGCAAATCGTTTCCAAACCGACTTCCCTTAATTTCGGCAAGGATTTGGACATTAGCCCCATATAAGGTACTATTCTTGCTCATTCTTTCATGCGTTTCAAGTCTTTAGCTGATAAGAACCCTAGAAATTTCGATTTACTTCGTTTTAGGCATCTTAAAGAGAGTTTAGGTCGTTTGGATTTTCTTGGATCGATGGAAGTAGGTAGTACGCTTAAGGATCCCATAGATATTAATGCTTTTGAGAAGCTTGCAGGGCTACCGGAGAACGTTGTTCTCCTGGCAGCGGGGGAGATTAGACTGGCGAATGCTCCAGCAGGGTTCTTTGCTTTGTTCGAGTATCCGTTTAAGATCAGATTTCGATGACCCTTTAGTCCACTTCTTTGATTAAGTATTCTGATCTTGATATTGATATTTAGATCCTGTCACCACTTGCTCGAGCTTTTATGACTGGATTTAGTATATCCCCTGGCCAACTGATGCCCCAGTTTTGGAGGGTTATTCACGTTATCGAACATGTGACGAGGGATTAGGGTCGTCCTGCTTTCACGGTTACTGATCTCCTTACGACGTATAACGTTAAAGTAGTACCACCCAATCGATACGGGCTGTTTCCGAAGGGTAGGGGATAACATGTTATTTCATGGTACTCAAGTTCATGATCGGGGGTGGAAATCCCGATACGTGTTTGTACGATCTTCATCTGTCTTAGAGGAAGGGGGCTGGGTTACTCCTGAATGGAATCCTCTAGGTATAGGAATTCCTTGAGTTTTTGCTTGTTTTATCATACGTTTTTTAATTACTAATCATGCGATTTATTTTGTAGCAATCAACTTATCGATCGATTCTACTAAGGAATCACGCGTAACAGTCGATCGTTTCTTGGAGTACGGGATCGTTAAACGCTCTTTTACTGTCCAGAAATCAGGTGACGGCATTGAAGATAGCGATGACGACGTTGTTGTAATGTGGTCGAGATTCAAGAGGAAGACGAAATGGAGGGTGAGCGCTTTTACTATCATACGTAATTTTTAGCTATCGTGTTTTCTAATGCATCGTATGTTTTGTAGGATCATCAAAGAAATTGTCGAATAAGGAGCAACATCTAGAGGCTTCTAGGAGGGCTGCTGAAAAGAGAAAAGGTACGGCTAGTGGCGTACCTTTGGCTAAACGAACAAGGTCATCGTTCGATCAAGTCGACCCGTCGCATGAAGCCAAGTGAAAGGCGGATGACGTGGTTGAAGCGACCCCGATCAGGTATGCCCAGCCTGAAGATGTGTCGAAGGACGTCAAAACGATGAAGATTCCTTCTAAGTTAGCGAGGAAGATTGGTGAGGGTTCTGGCTCTACATCCTCGAATATATCCCTTCCCAAGGGATTTCTTGAAAATGATGTGGTTAAAGAAGAAAAGGTTTTCCCTGTCATCGAACAATTTTTCCTTCCTGATCAGAGGGAGCAGTTTGACAAACAAAGGATCAAGGAGATTGATGCAGGCGTTGTTGGCATATCTTTTCTGGTAAGTATTTTATCGTACGATTTTATTCATTCTGTTGTATCATACGATCATAGTTTATAACCTGTGTCGTATGTTGTAGGCGTTTTAGGTGAGCCTTGGTCTCCATTCTCGAATGGAGACTATTTAAAAGTGATATGCGCCAAAACATGGCCAGCGAAAGACAGGTGGTGCATGAAGCAGAGAAGGCGTCGGCAAGGGTTTTCTAGTTGGCTGAAGAGATCAAGGCCAAGAAGGTTAGGATCGACGACCTGGAAGCCAGACTCGAGGAGGCGGATAAGATTTACATCGAGCATCGTGCTCGGATGAAAGAGGCACTTGATCGTTCGAAGAAGCTGGAGGACGAGCTGGAAGAGCTTCGTAAAGAAAAGGTCGCACGTGAAGAGGCCCTTTCATCTGAGATCCATGATCTTAAAGATGATTTGGCGCTGGTTAGGGTTGTCACACGGGCGGCCCATATTCGTCGTTTCGTAGCTGGTCAGGTCTCGATCGAAATGCGGAAGAGGAGGTGGCTTCCTTTCGAGCCTTATTTGGATCAAAAGATCTTCTAGCTGCCGATGATCTCAAGGATGCAGAAGAGGAGAAAGAGGATGAGCTTAAAGGACCCGAAGTTAAGGACACCGAGGAGGAGATTCCCAAGGAGACGATCTCTTGATCCGGTCCTGCTACTGAGGTTGTTATCGAAGAAGATCCTACGCAAGGCGTGGGAGCTGTCGTTCCTCCTCCTAGTTAATTTACCTTTCTTTTGTAATCGTACGACGTTTTAATGACTTTGCTTTTGATGAATGAATTTCTTTTGTCTTATATCGTGCGTTTTAAGCATTTGCCTTATAATTTAATCGTGTGTTGTGCTTGCTGTGTGGCTAAGGCTTTTTAGAATAGCTTTTTAGAAATGTTTCTATATATACTCGATAGAGTAATCTTGAAACTAGCGTATTTTCTTGTGCTCATGCAAAATAATTGTGGGTTTTAGTATCATAATCATATGATGGTTATGATAATCGTGCGATTTTTGCGTCATTCGTGCGATTCCTACGATAGTCGTGCGATTCCAGCGATAAGAAATAACTATGGGGTGGCCGTTGGTTTGACCAACGACGCTCCGACGCTCAAGTTAGGAATTGATCGTAAAAATATAAACTATGAAAAAGGTTTAGAAATAATACCTCTTTAAATGAGTTGCATTCCAGCTTCGTGGGATCACTTTGCCATCCATCGTCGTAAGTTTATACACACCATTCCCAATGACTATGGAAATTTTGTAAGGTCCTTCCCATTTGATAGAAAGTTTTCCGGCGTTCAACTCTTGTGTGTTCTGAAACACATGTCGTAGGACGTAATCTCCTACTTGAACCACTTTAGCTTTCACTTTTTTGTTAAAGTATCTTTCGATCGTAGCTTTTTGTGAGGCCATTTTTCGAAATGCAGCTTCTCTAAGTTCTTCCATGGCATCCACATCATAAGATAAATCTATTGTATTTTGCTCGAGCATACGATGTCTAGCAATTGGTAGTCGAGACTCAATAGGCAATACTGCTTCACATTCGTAGACTAGAGAAGGGGGTTTCTCCCGTTAATGTTCTGGGAGTCGTACGATTTGCCCATAGGACGGAAGGCAATTGTTCTACCCATTTCCCTTTTGCCCCTTTTAGTCTTTTTCGGATTGAATTGATAATAACTTTGTTGCTAGATTCGGCTAGACCATTGGATTGAGGATACCATGGTGTGGAAGTTATCAATTTAATCCCGCGTTCTTCACAGAACTTACGAGTTTTCCCACTTATGAATTGTGTACCATTATCACACATGATCTCTGATGGTACGCCAAACCTGTATATAATGTTAGTTTGGATAAAGGATATGACCTCTTTGTCTCTTACCTGCGATAAAGCAACAACTTCGATCTATTTTGAAAAATAATCAGTGAGAACAAGTAAAAATACTTTTTCTCCCGGAGCGGGAACGATGTCCATTCCCCATCTCATGAATGGCCATGGTATTAAGACAGAATGCAAAGGTTCAGATAGTTGACGAGTCATACCTGAGTGTTGTTAGCAGAAGTCGCAACTTTGTACGTAACTTATTGCATCTTCTCGTAGGGTCGGCCAATAATAGCCTTATCGTGAGACTCTGTTAGCAAGGGTTCTGCCCCCTAAATGGTTTCCACATTCACCATCATGCATATCTTGGAGAATTTGGTTCATTTGATTTTTGCTCGTTATACATCGTAGGATAAGTCCAAAGGTGGATCGCCGATATAGTTGATCTTCAAAGATCATATATCGTGAGGCTTTAAACTTTGTTTTCCGAGCCTCCATCTTATCGTTGGGGAGTTGATCGTGCTTAAGATAGCTCCAAATATCATGTGACCAGTTGCTCACTTCTTCGTTTATACGTACCTCTTCTTTCATCTCAATGGTTGGTGTCGTGAGATGAATTATTGGGATGTTTTCCGTAGTTGGTTCGTTGAATGTTGAACCCAAATTGGCTAAAGCATCGGCTTGTACATCAGATCTCTTGAAATTCGTTCTATCGAAAAAGACTCAAATCGTACGATTCTTTCTTTAATGATTTTGAGATATGTCATCATTTTCGAATCTTTGGCTTGAAAATCTCCGTTTACTTGATTTATCACTAGCAATGAATCGCTTCGTACGTGCAAATATTTTGCTCCCAGGTTATGAGCTATATCCATCCCAGCGATTAAGGCTTCATATTCTGCTTCGTTGTTGGTAGTCTTGAATTTGCATCTTATGGAGTACACCATATTGCCCATTTGTGATGGTTTCAAGACAACTCCTAGTCCTGATCCTCGTACGTTAGAAGACCCGTCGATGTGCAGAATCCTGGGTTTGTTGTCTTGAATCATCACAATATTGAATTCGTCATGAGATGTTGGTTCGGCTCTGGGGTTGAATTCGGCTATAAAGTCTGCAAGTGCTTGCGACTTTATCGTTGTTTTGGGCTTGTATTCGATATCGAAGCCACTGAGGTATATACTCCATTTTGCTAGATGTCCTGTAAGTTCTGGCTTATATAACACAATCTTAAGCGGATAGTTAGTCACGACAATTATACGATGAGATTCAAAATAATGTCTTAACTTTTTTGCAGCAGTTACGAGGCCTAGGAGGAGTTTTTCCATGGATGAGTACCAGGTTTCAACGTCGAGAAAGTTGTTGATCCTCTTCTCGTACGAGTACTGCGCTTACCGCACTGTTGCTTACGGCTAAATATAGCTGCAAACTTTCTCCTGTAACCGGTTTTGCTAATAATGGTGGAGATACCATGTATTGCTTTAGATCTTGTAGTGCTTATTCGTGCACGTCCGTCCAATTGAAACCTTGGCTTTTGCGTAAAACGTTGTAAAACAAATGACATTTATCTGACGATCGTGAGATGAATTGGCTTAAAGCAGCCACTCGTCCCGTAAGTTTTTGGACTTCCTTCACATTCCTCGGGGATTGTAGCTCTATAATGGCTTTTATTTGCTCTGGACTGGCTTCTATTCCTCGTCGTGTGACCATGCATCCCAAAAACTTTCTGGCTCGTACTCCGAAGGAACACTTGGTTGCATTGAGCTTCATCTTGTATTGTCGTAAGATATCGAACGATTGCCTTAAATGTTGTACGTGATCACTCGATTGTTCTGATTGTACGAGCATACACTAGTACAAAAAATCACATTTGCCACGGTCAAAAACCGTGGCCATAGGCCTTTACTCACGATTTTTCATTGTTACCAAAACGTAGCCTATTCTTGCGTGACCATTGATACCGTTTTGGTCACGCTTAAAATGTGTTACCAAATCAAATGAAAAACCATAGCCATAGTTTAAAAACCGTAGCTATAGGCGTATCCAATTTTTATGGTATTAGAGCATTTTACATAAAACCGTGGCCAGAAAGTACCTTTCGTTACACAAACTCACGTTAAACGTAGCATTTAGTTATCTTTTGGTCACACAATATAAAAAAACATGATAATAAACTACCTATAGCCACATAATTTGTCTTTAATGTAGTCGATGATTGCTCTATAATCATGTATATTTTTTTAACGTTGCCAAGACTCGAACTTGAGAGTTGAGACCTCATCTTTGATAAGGAATGGACCAACCACCATGGCAATATTGATTTTGTTAAAAGTATATCATTAAATATTAAAAACCATGACCAAATTCGTGACATATAGTTACACTTAATTTCTAGAAACATGGCTATAGGTATCTTTTTGGTCACACACATAAGAAACAATGACTAATTCAAGACCTATAGTTACACTTATATTTTAGAAGCGTGAGTATTAAATGTCTTTTGGTCATTCAAAATATTAAAAATCACGACGTCAAACTATTTATTAGTCACACAATTGATTATGTAAAATCGTAGGTATTGGTCAGTTTTTAGTCATAATAAAATTATTTTATCATGGTTTTAACTATATTAATAGCTACACACATTTCATATTAACTGTGACGAAATCATCACATATTGTCACGCTTCATACGATAAATTGTGGCTACTGGTTATCTTTTTGTGACACAAGATAATAAAACCATGACTACAAATACCCATGACTTTTGGCTACGTTTTACAAATCTTCGTAGCTATATATGTATTTTCTTTTGGTCACGGAAAAATGACTTCATGAGGCCTGATAACACCAAAATTATACATGTTTTGGTTGAGCTAAATTATATGACTTTACCCCATTTCTCACCCGTTTCTGATCATTTCACTCACCGATTGAGCATATTATTGCTTTTGTAGGATTTGGAGGCCGTGGAACGGAAAAGTACGAAAAAAGGCGAAAAAACGTGAAAAATGCACAATCTCAATCCAGTGGCTTCTTAGCGATCACGAAATACCAAATCTGGCGCCGCCAAGTTCGATAAAGATGAAGACCAGGGTTTGACCTAAGTGTCTGGCGCCGCGAAGCAGCCGTCTAGCGATCGCGAAACAGGCTCTAGGCGCCTCTTTTAAATACCAGCCTCCTTCTTCAGTTGTGATATACACGCACAGGCACACATACACGTATAGAGTTAGATAGAGAGCTTGTGAGAGAAACATGGAGGTGGAGAGTGGTGCCGATACGCTGCGGGTTTGATCTTCGATTATCCGTCGTTGTACTGTCGGTATCATGTCTACTATCGTGTTTTCTGTTTTGAGTATGTTTAGTGAGTAGTCTTTTAATAGTGGTACTTATTGTGGTCGATGAACCAATGTGGATGATGATTTTATAATTAATGTTTATTGGTTTGTTTTTGGTTAATTGAATGTGTGTTATGGTTCCGTTCGGAATTATATTGTTTGGTTATTTGAACTCGTTGGTTGGGTGTATTTGTTTTGACCTAAATAGATAGACTCCGATAGGATAATCAACCTACCTTGACCTACCCTTCGTCCCGGAGAGTTGTGTTAAGTGGTTACTCGGACCGAGAGCGACCAGGTAGTAGAAAACCATGCAATAGAAATAGGATCGGATGACCGGTACTAGATTGTCTGACAAACGACCTAAGTATTGGGACTAGGAGGATCAAACCTAGTTAACAGCCATAGTCATTACATGTTAGGGTGTCCTAGACTTAAATTCCTACAATAACCAGAACAACCAAACCTTTGGCCTGTTTTAATCATCCACTTGGGGATTCACTATACCATGATAAGTACTACTGTTTTCTCTTATATAGTTTTTAATCAATCTTTTAATTGCTTTCTTAGCTCTTAGTTAATTTAGTTGTCTTTTTAGTTATTAAAACCTTTTTCATAAAAACCCCCCCAAAAGCTTTAGGTTAATTAAACTGATTTAGATTAACAGTCTACGATAACTTCACCGTTCCCAGTGGTAGATACGATACATGGACTTTCCTACACTATATTACTCACGATTAAGTACGCTTGCCTGTATATGTGGTAAGACAGTGGCTCTTTTAGAGGTTAAAACTTGTTTCGCTTTTTATATATAACAATTACCGCATCATGTTTTTGGCGCCGTTGCCGGGGAACGGTAGTTGTTAGATTTTAGTCTTTATTAGTTTTGTTAATCGATCCTTGTGAGGGATTCTTTCCCTTGCAAGTTTTTCGCTTTCTAGTTTAATTAGTTATTTTTATTTTTATCTTATCTCTTTGTTTCCCGCAAGTTGCCCGTAACCGTTTGTTGTGGTTTCAGTCACGGCAGACTCGTTAGAGCCATTTGAGGAGCCGGAGAGAGAATTCAGAAAAAGAAACAAAAAGAAGTCAAAAGCCAAACAAGTTCGCCCGAGAGCTTTGATTTTTGAGATGGGGGACGAAGCACCGATGTGGACTGCCAGGAGAGCCGCTCCAACCATGCCCACCAATCCGATCACGAAGCCGGACCTAAACAAGGAAATCCCGGGGAAGCTCCTTCACATGATCAAGGACCTTACCTTCGACGGGAAAAACGATAGCAATCCTATCGTACATATGGAGAACTTCGTGGATATATGCGATCTGTTCAAAACGGAGGAAGGCCGAGATGATGCGATTCGTCTCCGAGTCTTTCCTCTCACACTTACCGGAGAAGCTAGAGCTTGGTTGCGCTCGCTAGAGCCAAGTTCGATCACCACTTGGGAAGGACTTCGTTCAAAGTTCCTTTCCCGATTCTTTCCACCATCCAAAATTGACAAGTTAAGAGCCGAGATCCGATCCTTTCAACATTTGACGGGGAGACCATATCCGAAGCATGGGAGCGTTTCAAACACCTTCTAAATTCGTGCCCGAGTCACGGATTGAATAAAAGTGAACAAGTCCAAACTTTCGATAGTGGACTTGCTTATTCTTCACGAGCTACATTGGATTCATCTGCCGGAGGTGTCTTTATGTATAAAACGCCCACGGAAGGATACAAACTTCTCGAGGACATGCTCATACATAACATAGATTGGAGGACGGACAAGCGCTTGCAAATCCCGAGGATGGCCGGAAAGATCTCAACCGACTTTGATCCATCCGATGAACTAGCCGCAATGAAAAACCAACAGGTAAAGTTTGAACGAAAAATAGAAGAACTAATTAAATCTGTTCATGCTTTGCAGGTTGGATGTGAGGAGTGCAATGGACCACACTTAACGAAGGATTGCCCGAATCGTCAATGATGACACCCGAGGAGGTGAACTATCTTAATCGAGGCGAATATCAAGGGAGGTGGAACAACAATCGTAATTTCATCCCGAGACCTCCCGGTTTCTTTGCACCAAATCAACAAAACCAAAGACCGGATGGAGAGCCGCGTGTTTCTATCGAAGACCGAATACTCCAATTCATGGATTCACAAAAGAAGCTAAACGAAGAGGTAGGTTCATACTTACTATTAGATTGAGAAATCAACAAATATAGAGGTTGAAGAATTAATGGAGTGATCTTATTGAAAATGAAATGCCGGAAATTAAGAACAATCTCAGAAACGAAGGTCGACTCTCATTGATTCTTCAGAGTAGATGATGAAGGAGATTACAAATGTTGCAAAAGTTGCAAAATGAATTCCCAAGCCATTCCTATTTATACATTAAGAATGCTCTATCCCCAAGCCTAAGCCCATTACAAAATAATTCAAACCCACTTACAAAATAATAACAATTACAAAGTAAAGTAGGCTTTTATTTATAAAACTTCAATTATTAGCAAATAAATTGCTAACAATCTCCCCCTATGTTTTATGAATAAAGCATATTGAGAATTCTCCCCCTTGCTTTCTTGAATAGAGCTCGGCTACATTTGGCATTCCAAACTCCCACTTGATTAGAGCTCTTTGACTTTCAACTGAACTGACATACCAGAGCCAATGAACAATAGCCCCAACTGATTTGCACAAGATACAGTCCCTTCTATAAAATAACTCAGCACGTCTAATAACCACAAAATGCAACAGCCATCCCAGAGCATGTTGATTCAACCAACTCTATAGATCACAAAGAAAGATAGAGGAATAGATACATATGTGAGTTACTGTGCAGATCAGCAAGAAAGATAAAGGCTCTGTTGTTAACCGCGTGTTGAGTTGAAAAACGCAAAAGAGCAGAGCTTGGATCACCAAGAAAACATATTGAATGAGAACATAGGAGAGACTTTTCATCTTTAAGCTCAGATTAACTGTTCAACGTTTAGCTGATTTCATGAAGTCTTCCAGAAATCAAGTGAAAGTAATCCCGATCTAATCTTCTTTCTCAGATGGATGACGATCGTCACTCAGAATTCTAGATCACATTTGAACCTCTATGTTGATGAGATGGATAAGAGTTAAGCACAGAAGGAGTGTTCCATACTTCAAAACATAGCATCCAGGAGATACTCAGCCAAACCCAAAGAAGAATAACCCCGACAAATAAAACTTTAGAATAACGAATGCAGAGCATCATGCTTCTAAGTAATCCAACAAATCACAAAATCCCATCACCATTCTTCTGTAATAGCTTTTAAACCAGCAGAACATTTAGACTTAGGAACAGTAGGGAGTAAAAAAAATTAATCTTCAATGAAGAAAATTAACTTTTGAGCTGATCGACGGGCTTTAGGGAAGATACATAAAACATAGGAATGGTACTTGACATAATAAGCATCGGGCACTTCGAAATACAAAGCTTATCTGAATCTGTGATGGCACGCTTCTGTCAATGCGAACAACAAGAATTAGCAGAAGGTTCTTTGAAGTCATGACAGAAGCTCTGTGAAACAACAGAGGATCTGCGAATCTGGACAGAGGTTCTGTAGCCATATACTGAAGTTCATCCTATGCAAAGCTTTTCAACGAGAACAAGCAGTGAGCAAATAAATTCGTGAGCTATGCCTGAAACAGGTTGAGCAAAGAAGCAACATAGTCATCTTAAAAACTTGAAGGGTGGCAGAGAGTCTGTAAAGTCAGAGGCTGAGGAACTTGGCAGGGGCTCTGTGAGCAAACTCTCTGTGGCCAGAATACCTTTGTGGATCGAAACTCGACACAAATTACTTGTAAGACCTGCAGAGGTTCTGTGAGCATAATGCAGAGGTTCTGTGAATAACCTTCTGTAAAAACCATACCTTTACTATCACTTCTGTTAGAAATCTCAACAGCATAAGTGCTTCCTTCTATTAAAATAAGGGCCCATCAAAAACTACAGAACCCTCTCCTTCCTGTTCACACACAATCTTCCACTCCAATCCCCTTTCAATCTGGGATTAAACCACCAAAACCAATTTTTGTCACCTCATCCAGAATTTCTACTTGTCTTATGGTTCGTGGAAAACCGTCCAGAATAAATCCTGATTCACCCTTTTTTTCTTTTTTAGCTTCTAGTCTCTTTGATAAAAGATCGAATATTATCTCATCTGAAACTAACTTCCCTTGATTCACTATCTCAGCAAGCTGACTAGAAAGAGGACCAGAGGAAGATAACTCAGCACAAACGAGATCGCCGGTAGCGATATGAGGGACACCGAGAAAATTGGACAGGCGACTGGCATAAGTTCCCTTTCCGACGCCGGGACAGCCGAGAAACACCCACTGGAAGTTTCTAGAACCCTTGGGATCTGAGAAATTAGGGCGCAGAGATTCGATTTCGGAGACCATCGTGGAGCCTGATCTCTTCAATAGGGAAGAGATTGGGGAAGATGGTTTGAGGAGGCGGGTGATGGCCGCCATTATTAGGATGGATTTTGACGGCTTGAATTGTTGATTTCTAAGGATCGAAGCGGATACTGTTGATCCGCTCCTGCTCTGATACCACATGTTAGATTGAGAAATCAACAAATATAGAGGTTGAAGAGTTAATGGAGTAATCTTATTGAAATTGAAATGCCGAAAATTAAGAACAATCTCAGAAACGAAGGTCGACTCTCATTGATTCTTCAGAGTAGATGATGAAGGAGATTACAAATGTTGCAAAAGTTGCAAAATGAATTCCCAAGCCATTCCTATTTATACATTAAGAAAGCTCTATCCCCAAGCCTAAGCCCATTACAAAATAATTCAAACCCACTTACAAAATAATAACAATTACAAAGTAAAGTAGGCTTTTATTTATAAACTTCAATTATTAGCAAATAAATTGCTAACACTTACGTAACCACCAAAGTACTATCCAGAATTTGGAATTGCAGGTTGGTCGTGTTTCGCAAATGTTAAGTGAAAGAACTCAAGGGGAGTTGCCAACGCAAACCCAAGTCAACCCGAAGGTGGAGAATGCGAAACCGATGCTCATGATGACCGGAGAACCATCTAAGAATAAGTGGATGGACATCTACACGAAGAAGTATGTGGAGAGCGATAGTGGTAGTGAACCCGATTATGCCACGGATTACGACTCGCAGGGGTTCACCATTTCGTTCGAGCATCTAGGACTCAAAGGACCCGTTGCTTCAAGTGATGATGATGAGGAAGATGGAAAGCAAGGCAGATACGCGGAGTTCGTGATACCAAAGAAAGAGGATAAAGCCAAGGAGAAAAAGAAAGAAAAGGCACCGGAAGACGACCTCATCTACATAGCACCTATCAAGCATGATCCGGGGAGTTATAACTTACCTATTTCTTGTCATAAATTTAATGGTCTTGCTTTGGTAGATTCAGGTGCCGCACTTAATATGATGCCTGTTGGTTATTGCAGGAAAATGGGAGTAAAGAAAATCATCCCAACAGACTATCAATACCGAGGAGTGAACGGATACATGACAAAGCCGTTAGGGATAGCGGAAGGAGTCCTGATTTGCATTGGCAATTTTGTTTACTTTACGGACTTCGTCATAGCTAATCTTCCAAAGGATACGGAAATCCCGATAATCCTTGGGAGATCTTTCTTGCACACCGCTCAAGTGAATACCGATATGCGAAACCAAGTGACGAGCTTGGGGTATGGAGAAAATCGGATTTACTTTGATCCCAACGGAGAGCCGGTCACACATCTTGATGAACCATACGAAGATCCTTCTCTAGCCTACAAAAAGAACACGAACCGCCCGTTACTCCCTCATGAACACGGAAAGAAGACAGAGGATTATCCGAACCCGATACGTCAAAAGGATCAAACACCCAATGGGTCGGGACCCTCCAAGAAGGAATACAGGAAGAAGAAGGGCTTGTCAGCCCGAAGTGCCAAGAAATGAGCTGAAAAAGGGGTCGAGCTTTAGACCCATTCAAATACGAAGCGCTTCTCGGGAGGCAACCCGAGCTTTTTCTTTCATTTTTGCATTTTTTATGTTTTCGTGTGTGTTTTCATTAATCTTTTTGTTTGATATTGCTTAGGTAACCATATGGAGGGGATAAGAACCAAAATCGAGCAAATCCGATACGCGATAGAGTTTTTGAAAAATTGGAAACAGAAGACTCTTCGCGTTCGCCAGATTTCAAGTTTGGCGACGCGAAGTTGGTAAGCCTTGGGTACAGGTAAAATTTTTCGAATCTCGCGACGCAAGGGAGCCGTTTCGCGACGCGAAGTTTTCCAAGCTAGGGTTAATTTTTCGAAAACTGCCTGTTTGGCGACGTGAAATTATCAGTTTGGCGACGCCAAAACAGTGCGGACGGGTTTTTAAACCCCTTTTTCTCACTTTTTTAAAATATACAACCCTAATTCTATCTAGGCACCGCGAACCCTCCTCTCACCCTTGCGAAATCCGAACTTTTTGAGCTTCAATTTCTTCATTCACCATGAACAAGGTATGTTTCCCAACTTTGATTCCATGAGATTAGCTTGATTTGGTAGGATTGGATCTTGTTTTGGGCATCAATGGTGTTTGTTTGCTTTTATGGTTTTGACATTGTTCTTGAGACACCATTGCTTGTTAGAGCTTATTGATTGATGCATGCCATATATTGTGATTGAAACTTTACTCTAGCATGTTATTTGATTGTTTAATCTAGTGTTTGTGCTTTGATGATAAGTGTGGGGATTTTGATGATATCAAAATCCCCCATTCTTGTTTAGATAGCTAGATTAATTGCAATTGAGGTTGGACTAAAAGTTCAAGTGTGGGGATGTTCCACATTCCCTTTGATCTTGGTTTTTCATGTATGCATTTGCTAGTCGAACTTATTAGTCGTGGAAGTTTCGTCTCGTTGAATTTTGATATGGATGAACCTTGTCTTGTGTTTATTAAGTAAAAGTTTCTAAGACAATGGTATTTGGATTTTGTAGAGACAAAGAACCCGCTCGTCGACTTCCACCGCAACCAACTTCCGTGCACCGGATGGGGGGCACATTTTCACCTATTTCATGAATTACCCAACTTTGAACGCTCCAAAGGGGGAAGAATACCGGGATACTGTTAACCGGCTTCTCACCCGTCAAGTTCTGATACCGAGGATAGCCGATTGGAACCTCCTTAGATCTATGGGGTTGAGAACGAAATCAGGGCGACTTTCGAAAAGCACGCCTACAACAAAGATGGCACCGAATACTATATTTGCCATACATGGGAACGCGTCTTCGACATTGCCGAGACCCTCTACCGCGAGCTTATCGTGGAGTTCGTGGCCACGTTTCGTTTCGATGCAATCAAGGCCCTTGAGGAGTTCTATCAGTCGTGCATAACTCTTTGACTCGGTGGAGTTTGGAGATCGCTTTCGTTGGTGGAATTTGCCGTTGCCTTGGGGATATATACCCAAGCTGAAGTAGATGCTCCCGGATTCGTGGAGTACATGTGGGCAACCGCAAAAAGGCCGGACGGTTTCGATCCTCAGCTGGCTTGGGCGATTTTGGGTGAAGGTGACTATGGTGGTAATCTCAAGGTGAAGGGCTTTCTTACTTCTTCAGACCGACTTCTGCATTGCATGCTTATTCACGCGGTGAATGCTCGTTCCTCGAGTGAGGAAAAAGTTTCTGTGTACGATCTTTGGCTTCTTGAGCAGCTTTCTACGGAGGACAAATATCCGAATGCTCCGTATCTCATTGCCATACAACTCGCTAAGGCGAGTGGTTATCGAGAGGGTAGCCGATTGGTTGGTGGCCAGTACGTGATGCTCCTAGCCAAGCACTTCGATATTCTAACCGATGGTGCAATTGCCTCGATGACTGATCTTGGTGAGATGGGGTTGATTGATATGGACCAACTCCGTGGCATGGGTGGGGCATTGGTTGATCATCTACTTAGCGGGGATCGGAACACATGGATTCGCAACCCTCAAGCTATCGGGACGGGAAGTCAAGCAAGGAGGCACCAAGAAGCACGCATGAGACTGGTGGAACAAGTGGGACGAGTGCGGGAGAGCAACCGGCGGAATGGACGGCATATTCGGGTTACCATGACTTGAGTAACCGACTCTCGGAGATGTCGTTATCTTATGGCCGCCATCATCAGCATATGGAGTACAACACCACGGAGGCTCTTCACCAGGCCAACTGGCAAAGTGGAGTGATGAACCAGATGGCCTCCCATTTCGGTATTCAACCGAATACCGCGTATGCTCCATCTCCATATTGGCCATACTCCGAGAATGCTCCGCCCGGTTACCCGACTTTCGAGGATTGGCAAAACCAACCTCGTGACCCTTATTGATCTCTCTCTTTTAATCTCTCATTCGATATGGTTGTTTAAGACAATTTTAATTTTCTTTGGGTGTTTGGTTTGGTTGAACAATTTTTTTTTGTTTGGTTTGTTTAGGATTTTAAGTACTGTTTAATTGCTTTAGTTTGGTTTATTTTGTTTTGTTCGTTTTTACTTTTTTTTTCTTTTTTCTTTTGGTAATAGATACAGCGACCTATGATCTTGAATCGAGCACGATATTTGGAACACTCTCTCAGATCAGAACAGATTTCGTCACATAACTCGGGAAGTTTCTCTTTTTCCCAATTACTTCATAATTGTTTTGATTGTTGCATTGAGGACACTGCAAATTTTAAGTTTGGGGAGGGGGTTATGTAGACTTATCTGTTTAAATGGGTTCACTTTTTGCTTTGTGGATTGTCGTTTTTCAAATTTTTGAAAGCTTTGAGATTTGACCCCAATTTTTTTCGAAATCTGAGATTGTTTTTGGGACTAAGTTTCTTGCATAGGAGAACACTGAATAGGATTAGTTGAGTAAAAGGATGCCTTGGAATACTGATTACCATCAGTGCCTCACCCAATTCCTTTGAGAGTTTGAGCGTAATTGTTATTTATTCTGTGAGGAATACCGACTTTGACCCAAGGTAGAACTTGTCATTTGAATGCTTGTCGAGACCACATAAGAGGAGTATTTATCACCATTGCACTGATAGAGGCCTTCGTTTCTAACCCTTTTAGCCTTCGTCAGATAACCTCATTATAAGGTTATTTGATTTGCCTAGCCTTTGATTGAAAAGTACTCATCATTAGTACTTCATCCCTTGTAACCATTTTGAGCCTTAGCCTTTTCATTTCTTTACCCACTATACACTTTATCCTTTAGCCTATTCATTTTTATCTATCTTTTGGCCGTAGCTCAAAGTTGGAAGCTTTTCATGTTTTTGATCCGTTTTATGAATTTGACAAATAGAGAAAGGGATTATGAAAAAGAAAGAGAGAAAAAGAGTAAAAAGCAACATAGTTGCTACTCAAGAAAAGAAAAAATAGAGAGCTTGAAAAGAAAAGAAAGAAAAGAAAAGAAAATAGAAAACGACTCATTCAAAAGAAACATCAAAAGAGTCGATGTGCCTAAAAGAAAAATAAATATCGAAGCCACAAATAAGCAATATGCTTAGGCCGATATAAAAGTGAGAGTGATAGAAATCCCGAGCTCTAAAAATCTCAAAAGTCAGATGATTAATTTGGATCTTGAACTGATTGGTTTTCAGGTTTTTGCTGCAACCCTTAGTCATTTATATATCCTTTATCCTACCCTTAACCCTTAGCCTAATGTTACAAACCCAAAGTCCTCTTGACGGTTGACAACTTCTCAGTGGTGGAGATTAGATTTGGTGACGAGCTTATGCATGCGGGAATTAGTCGAGTATTGGTGTGATCACTTACATATACACGTTTACCCCCGAGAGATACACTTTATATGACTATTCATACTATGTGAGGGTAAAAGGTTGATCTTGGTATCCGATTGCTTGACGTGTCTTGTTTGTGTGTTCGATTGTGTGAGTATACTTTGTTCTTTTAGATGATCTTGGGTGGAGATAATTTTGGAGTTATCTTTCTTATCTTTCAGTCTTTTGATTGAGGACAATCAAAGCTTAAGTGTGGGGATTTTGATAACACCAAAATTATACATGTTTTGGTTGACCTAAATTATATGACTTTACCCCATTTCTCACCCGTTTCTGATCATTTCACTCCCCAAATCTAGCGCCGCCAAGTTCGATAAAGATGAAGACCAGGGTTTGACCTAAGTGTCTGGCGCCGCGAAGCAGCCGTCTGGCGATCGCGAAACAGGCTCTGGATGCCTCTTTTAAATACCAGCCTTTTCCTTCAGTTGTGATATACACGCACAGGCACACATACACGTATAGAGTTAGATAGAGAGCTTGTGAGAGAAACATCGAGGTGGAGAGTGGTGCCGATACGCTGCGGGGTTTGATCTTCGATTATCCGTCGTTGTACTGTCGGTATCATGTCTACTATCGTGTTTTCTGTTTTGATTATGTTTAGTGAGTAGTCTTTTAATAGTGGTACTTATTGTGGTCGATGAACCAATGTGGATGATGATTTTATAATTAATGTTTATTGGTTTGTTTTTGGTTAATTGAATGTGTGTTATGGTTTCGTTCTGAATTATATTGTTTGGTTATTTGAACTCGTTGGTTGGGTGTATCTATTTTGACCTAAATAGATAGACTCCGATAGGATAATCAACCTAACCTTGACCTACCCTTCGTCCCGGAGAGTTGTGTTAAGTGGTTACTCGGACCGAGAGCGACCAGGTAGTAGAAAACCATGCAATAGAAATAGGATCGGATGACCAGTACTAGATTGTCTGACAAACGACCTAAGTATTGGGACTAGGAGGATCAAACCTAGTTAACAGCCATAGTCATTACATGTTACGGTGTCCTAGACTTAAATTCCTACAATAACCAGAACAACCAAACATTTGGCCTGTTTTAATCATCCACTTGGGATACCATGATAAGTACTACTGTTTTCTCTTATATAGTTTTTAATCAATCTTTTAATTGTTTTCTTAGCTCTTAGTTAATTTAGTTGTCTTTTTAGTTATTAAAACCTTTTTCATAAAAACCCCCCCAAAAGCTTTAGGTTAATTAAACTGATTTAGATTAACAGTCTACGATAACTTGACCGTTCCCAGTGGTAGATACGATACCTGGACTTTCCTACACTATATTACTCACGATCAGGTACGCTTGCCTGTATATGTGGTAAGACAGTGGCTAGGCTTTTAGAGGTTAAAACTTGTTTCGCTTTTTATATATAATAATACCCGCATCAAGGCCATATGCAGTCTATGGTCACAAATAATAATTTTCAGAAAAAACCGTTACTACATATATGTCTATGGCCACGATTTTTAATTGGTACTTGCCACGATAAAAAATTGTGGCCATACAAACAATTTAGTGACGGTTTTGTTTAAACCATTACCTTATGTTTAAACATGTTTTCTAATGGTCATGGTTATTGAGTTACATCGTGGCTAAAACAATACTCCAATTTTATTTATGACTTTTAGTCACGGTTCTAGACCTAACCATGACTAACATGAATTTTAAAACCGTGGCAAAAAAACATATTTGTACTAGTGATATCGTCGACATAGACTTCCATCTTACGTCCCAGATGTTCTTTGAACATCATATTAACCAACCTTTGATAAGTCGAGCCTGCATTTTTAAGACCAAAGAGCATTACCTTGTAGCAGTAAATACATTTGTCCGTCATAAAGGCTGTTTTCTCTTGATCATCCATATGCATCAGGATTTGATTGTATCCTGATTATGCGTCCATGAACGTAAGTAACTCGTGGCCTGTTGTCGCGTCTACCATCGCGTCTATATGAGCTAAAGGAAACGGATCTTTTGGGCAAGCTTTGTTTAGATCTGTAAAGTCGATGCAAACCCGCCACTTTCCATTTTTCTTTTGTACTACGACCACATTTGCCAACCAGTCAGGATACTTCACTTCTCTGATCTTTCCAGTCTTAAGCAGATTGTCGACTTCGTCGTTGATCACCTTGTTGCGTTCGGGCGTGAATTTGCGACGTTTTTGTTTTACGAGTTTGAAGGATGGATCCACGTTCAGTTTATGCGATATAATACTTGGATCAATCCCGACCATATCCTCGTGCGACCATGCGAAGAAATCTGACTGTTTCCAAAAAAGATGTTATACTATTTTTTATATCAGTAGGTAATGTCGCACCTACGAAGACCTTTCGATCAGGATGTTTTTGATCGACTACGACTTCTTCTAATTGAAGATCGTCGTACGATCGTAATCCATCCTGGCTCTGTAATTGCTAGATGTCCTGGGGTTTTGCTTTCATCATGATTTTGTAGCATTCTCGTGCGATCTTCTTTTCACTAACGATCTCTTAGACGCCCCAAGGGGATGGAAATTTGATTTTCTGATGATACGTTGAAGGCACTGCTTTCATGTCATGGATCCACAGTCTTCATGGAACTCGCACCATTTAGTCTGATCCCTATCTCTGCTAAGACTCTTGGGCTTCTTTGGCCATCGTACGTTAGCATCAATTTTGCGTAGAGATTCCACTAGTTCCTTGGTTGTACCTGCAAAATTGTAAGTAGACAATTATGGTTACGTGGTTCTACCTGAATTCTTGCTCGTGCGACTATTTGATTCTTGCTGAGAATTTCCAATTTTGTTTACTCTTTTTGGTTTGAAATCATGCTTTTTCGCTGATGCGGTAATTATCGTATATAAAAAGCGAAACAAGTTTTAACCTCTAAAGCCTAGCCACTGTTACCACATTCACAGGCAAGCGTACCTGATCGTGAGTAATATAGTGTAGGAAAGTCCAGGTATCGTATCTACCACTGGGAACGGTCAAGTTATATAGACTAATAATCTTAGCTAGTTTAATTAACCTAAAGCTATGGGGGGTTTTATGAAAACGGTTTGAATAATTAAAAGAAAACAACTAATTAATTAAGACATAAAAGACAACTGATTTAATTAACTAGAAAACACAAAGAAAGTAATTTAAACTTTATAAGAGAAAAATAGTAGTACTTATCATGGTATAACGACTCCCCAAGTGGATGATTTAAATTAGCCAAAGGTATGGTTATTTTGATTATTGTAGGAATTTAAGTCTGGGACACCCTAACATGTGATCATTACGGTCGTCAACTAGGTTGGTCTTCTTAGTCCTAATACATAGACTGATTGTCAGGCAATCTAGTACCAGCCACCCAATTCTATCATTATTGCATGGAATTCTACTATCTGGCTGCTCTCGGTCTGAGCTAACCACCTAACACAACTCTCTGGTTTCCGAAGGGAAGGTCAAGAAAGGTTGATTAACCTATCAGAGTCTATCTATCTTGGTTAAACAGATACACCCAACCAGCGAATTCAAATATCCATACAATACGAATCAAACCGGAACCGTAAAACACATTCAATAAACCAAAAACAAACCAATAAACATTAAATCACAAAAACATCATCCACAAGGTTTATCTACCGCAATAAGTACCACTAAAGAAGACTACTCACTAATCATAACTAAAACAGCAAAAACAAATAAAGAGACGGACATTATACCGACAGTACAACGATGGATGATCGAGAATCAAACTCCGTAGCGTATCGGCACAACAAACTCTCTCTCTCTCTCTCAGCAACTAAGACTCTAATGATTTGTACTTGACTAACGCCAGAGGACTCACTAGTTTCAACTGAAGGAGGAGGCCAGTATTTAAAAGGGAGGGTCGGAGCCCGTTTCGCGATCGCGAGGCTGCGGTCTCGCGACGCGAGACACTTGATCGAACCCTAGGTTTTCCATCTTTTGTGAACTTGGTGACTCCAAACTAGAAAACTCGCGGACGCGAAAATGCTACTGGATTGAGATTTTCCAATTTCCACGTTTTTTCGCTTTTTTCCGTACTTTTCCGTTCCACGGCCTCCAAAACCTACAAAAGTGAGAATCAGTCCAAAATGTGAGTAATCAGATCAGAAATGGGTGAGAAATGGGGCAAAATCAGACAATTAAGCACGACCAAAATATGTATAATTTTGGTGTTATCATGCGCGCCTAAGGTCTTCTTTTCGTTCAAGTGCTTTCGTCGGAAGATGGCATCGTCTTCAATTCTCATGTGGGCTAGAGTTCGTGCCCATACGTCATCGAAGTTTTCTGGGGGGGGATACTTTGTAAGATCTATGTATAGCCCTGAAGAATCATCCAATCCTCATTTGTATGCTTTGATCGCCGTCTTTACGTCGCAATTCTTTACTTCGATCATTTTTGCATTAAACCTATTAAAATAATCACGAATAGTTTAAGCAGTTTTTTGTACGACATGGTATAGATCACTCGTTTGCTTTTTCATCATGCGGCTGCTTGCGAACGGTCGTGTGAATTGGTTCACCAATTCAGCGAATGACCCGATGCTTTTAGGTTTCAAATTCATAAGCCATTGTAGTGCCGCTCCTGTAAGGGTGGATCCGAAGCTTTTGCACATGCAAACTTCGTGATATTGTGATGGTATAGAGGCGGTCCACATGAGCTGCTTATATTGCGCGACATGTTCCACTGGATCCATGATCCCTGAATACTTGGTGGTAAAAGCTGGGATGTTATACTTCTTTGGGATATCCACAAGAGCAATCTCATCAACATATGGCGAGGCTTGGAACCCTGTTTTAGGTTCGACATCGACAGGTACAGCAGCTCCAGGAAGTTTCGCAAGTAATGCAAGCATTTTTTCATTCTGCTCTTCTAACATTTTCAATCATATGTTTGTTGGATCATTCGATGTTATTGGGTTTACGAAATCGTTGATAGTTCCATTATTTGGCTGTATGTTGGTATGGACGGTGGAACTGGTCATGGTAGGTATATGATTTAATCCCGGTATGTTGTATGTGAATGTAGGCGGGCTTTGAGGCATAGAAGGTCGTATGTGATTTTGTTGAATATTACTAACATATGGGGATGTTGGTATGTTGAATTGGGGATGGGGCGGTGGTCTTAGATGTTGAGGTGGATACATGGGACGGATGGATACGGTTGGCATAGATACGGTTGATGCATGTAAAGCTCGTAGTCGTGTGATTTCTTCGTTTGCTTGCATGGTTTGATGTGTTAATTGTTGAATTTGTTGTTGTGCTGTTGACAACTGTTGTTGTAAGGATGCTAGGAAATTGTTATCCATAGTCCTGAAAAAATGCTCAAAGAACCTCAAAAAGAATAGTTAGTACACAGGTGCTTTATCGAATAAGATTTTTCTCGAAAAGAAAGAATCTGATTCGATAAATCGTGCGATAAAATAAATAAAAATAGTCAAGACAATTTATGACGCAGAAAAATCCTCACGATCGAGGAAAAAACCTACGGCCGACTAAGGGATAGCCGACGTTGCACTATGTATCACCAATTAGTGGTGATATCCTCGAATATTACAATGAAGATCGTACGATACGACGAAGTAAACGGACTGTTCGAATATAAATTACAACTGATTGAAAATGAAATGCTTGAGAGAAAATATGTGTAACATCCCAATTCTAATTTCCCATATTATATGCTAAGTGTGCCTCATTTATATGTTACGAAAGATATTATGTGCTTACATGCAAGAAAAATGTTAAACATGTTGAAATTTTACTAAGTGTATTAGTAGTGGCCATATAAGGTAACCGTTGATTTAGTATGAGTTTGTGTTTGAAATTTTAAGGTTATGCTTATTTGGAGTATATGAGAGGATTTAGAAATTTTCATGACAATCGGAGTTAGATTGAGAAATTTGGAGAAAACGAGTCAAACCGTCAACGGTTAAACTATGAATTCGTAAAACCAGTTTTTTTAAGGAGATCTTTTCTGGAATATTATTATTGTAAGTTGTAGATCATTTCGTTACGAACGCGTAGGCGAAAACCTCGTCGAAAACGGAGTTTCGAGCGAAAAGTTATGTCATTTTTAGTGTTTAGTGGTCAAATGGATGCCCAAACCGGGTCAAACCCGACCCAACTCGAATTTGGCTTATTAAACACGAATTTTATACCCATTTTAAGCCATTTTCAGCTCCAACACTCCCACACACAGTAAAGGTGCGAATTACACACACTTAAGCTCAAACATCTTCAACTCTTGGAGAATCAAAGATCAAGTGATGAATTCTTGATGATTATGTGAAGATTATTGAAGGTATACTCCTAATGCTAAGTTTAATCTTTAGAATTAGTGTCAATCATGGAAATTAAGGTTTGCATGTTTGAAATTAGTGGTTGATTTTGTAAGATTATGGTTTTATATTGGTTACTATCATGTTATCTTGAAGGATTACACAACAATTTGAAGGTAATCTCATCTTTGTTCTTGTTTTGATGTTGTAACAAGTATGATGACATTTGGGTGAAATAAGCTTAATGCATGTGTAAGATAAGTGTAGAAATCATGATATTATGCTCAGATTATGATTATACATTATTTAGTTCTTTAATTACGCGGTTGATTTGCAAGAAGATGGAAAGAATAAGTGAGTATTCACTATGAATAAGTTGACTATTTGTTATACAAAGATGGATTTTTATGAAATTGGTAGAAATAGATGAATGGACAATGGTTTCTTGTTGATTTTACCTTGATGATGATAAAATTAAGTTAACATCTTAGTTTGTGGAAATGGATACTTATTTGGACAAAAGTATGATTTTTCGAGTTTGAAAAGCGTGTTACAGCACTGTTTTGCAAAAATCGTATCAAATCATAGAAAAATCAGAAAAATATGAAGTCAGAGGCATTGGAAAGCTTGGATTATATACTTTGTTTTGTATTCAGACCTTGAAATCTAATTCTGATCTTAGAAAGGGTAAAAATGGTCATCTTTTCGGAGTTGTAAAGCTGATTTCTGACAGCTTAGTGCTGCTGTTTTTAAAAAATTGTAGAAATCTCCAAATGAGGTGAGGCCAAGTGCTATGATTAGATAATTGAGTCTAGTTTGTTTCTTATTTGATGACAAAGACCTGAATATGAGTTTAAAAAGAGCAAAACAGACCTGCGAGTAGCAGCTCTTACGAGATTAATGTAAAGTGCTTAAATAGGATTTGTGTATAACTTGTGTTTCCTTCCTTGGTTACTTACGAGACTTTGTACCTACACTCCAGGGGGTAACTAAGACATATTTGAGGCTATGGAGGCATTTTGTATGTGGTACTTTGGACTTGCTTTGTGAGCTCATCTCGGAGCTTTTTCGGTATTGTACGGTTAAGTCGGTGAGTTAAATAGTTATTTGTTACATATTGTTTTATATATATATATATATATATATATATTTGTTTGTGAATGTTTCTAGTCTTGAATTGATTTACATCGTCTTTCTTTGACTTTGATTTCATTTCTTGAGTTTGTTCCGTATCATGATCTCGTGACATCGGTTTGCTTTCCGGATCCGGATTCGTGGTTTTGTTCCTTGGATTATACGCCATAGTATGGGTACTACTGCGTGTGGTATACCGAAAGTTGATGGCAAAGTCAAGATCCCGGGGTTGGATGGGTGAGGCTTTCTGCGGTTGTGGATACTCATTGCTCGGATAGGAGGAAGAGTAATGAGTAGGGAACCTTGACACATACCCGGTAGAGGAAGGCGGGCAGTGCAAGGCTTCCCATAATGTAATATTCTTACTCGAACTTTGGCATGAGCCCGGGAGAGGAAGGACGGGGTGATGCATTGTTCTTATTATGTTTATCGATGCGATCATTTCGTTATTGATACGTATTGTTGTGGAGTACATTTGGTTATTGAACATGTTTTCTCGTTGTATTGTGTGTTATTGGTATGATATGTTATAATGATTTAACTATGAAATTCTATGAACTTAGCACCCGGTACGTGTTTGTGCACTCGGTTTCTTGTAAGTCTCTGTTTGCATTCGGTATATGCTTTAAACTCTTTTACTAATAAGAGTCTACCGTGTATGTATATACATATATATGCATCATTGATATGTAATACTTAACTATCTAACTCACTAAGCGCTCGCTTACCTTTTAAGTGTTAACCTCCTCTCAGGAAAGAAGGCTGATAAGGGAAAAGAAACCGCAGTTTGACTTGGAAGATTATCGGTGGACTCTGAAGACTACGAACGAATTTTGGTATAGATATTTACTAGTTTATTTCTGTTACTATAGATGTAATAGTTGTAGTTAGTTTGGTTGTGGGTTATATGTATGTCCCGTTTATTTTGCTACTTAACTCGGTTTGTAAGTAAAAGTCCATTATGTTTGGTTTGGAATCGTGTTTTGGTTGGTAAATATCACTAAAATAGAACGGATATTTTGAAGTTTTATAGAAAAATAATATCCCGTGTTTTGAGGTTAATCAAAGTATTTTAATTGGAGACTATGAAATTGGTAACTTGAGGTTTCATAACCGAGGTGTTACAAATATGGTATCAGAGCAGTGGTTTGAGAGATTTAGATATTAGAAATGATATCTAGACTCAAACCTAGGCATTGAGATCGTATAGTAACTAGGCTATGATAAAATATGGGATATAGACCAATAGGAGAGACTTGGGATTGGTTAAGGAATAGGGGTAGAATATTATTTGACTTTTGTATGTATTATAAATTTCAGTATGATGTCTGACCAAGATTCGTCTAGCAAGATACCGACTGCTGAAACCATCGGGGATGACAACTCCAATCCCGAAGAGGATGTTCAACAAGATATTGGGAATGATGACGAAGCCCAATTATCACCTCGTACAGAGAGGTAATTGAAGATCATGAATGATCAAACACGAGCTGCTTTTCAAGAACAAAGAATAGAGTTCGAAAGAAAGTTACTTGAGGTGCAAAATCCAGTCAATGCTAAAAAACTGGATGTCGAAGGACCGAAACCGGTAAATGATGATGTACCTAATCCAAAGTGCGATCGGCCATCTTTTAAAACATTTAGAAGCAGCGGGGCTACAGAGTTTTCAGGGCAGACGGACCCAGTACTTGCGATGCAATGGGTCGAAAATACTGAAAAAGTATTTAGGGTTGTTTATGTACGAGATGAAGATAAGGTACGTTACGCTACAGCGACACTTACTGACCGTGCACTCACTTGGTGGAACGCTACGTATCGATCAGCAGATCCTAATACTCGGGATAGAATGACGTGGGAGGAATTTCAAGTGTTGTTCTTCGAACAATACTGTCCAGATGATCTGAAACAGAAACTCGAGAAGGAACTCCTAGAGCTCAGACAAAAGTCGATGATTGAATACGAAACAGAGTTCAATCGAAAGCTTCAATTTGCCCAACGGTTTGTACCAAGTGAGAAGGACAAGATTAATCATTTTGTCGCTGGTCTTCGACGGAATATTCGCGATTTTGTCACCAATCATGACATATCCTCATTCACCAAAGCAGTTGAGTATGCAAGAAAACGAGAGCATGATCTGAGTCTCCCTGATGATTCTGATGTGCCTGAGAAACAAACTACGGTTGAGAAAACATTCTCAACACCGACGTCTAAATCGTCTGGATTCTTTACTCCGAGACGAGCTCAATTGCAGAATACACCTCATACTACCTCACGAGCTTATACCATGCAATCGAATGCGCCAAGGAATTGTAACCGATGTGGCAAGAGTCAGCAAGGACGATGTGGTGGTGATCAAACATTTCTGCGATGCTTTTGTTGTGGTGAAGTTGGGCATGTTCGAACTCAATGCCCTCAAAAGGAAAGGGCATGTTATAATTGTGGTGTGTTGGGTCATCGTATTCGAGAATGTCCAAAGAATAGACCGGAGGAAAGTAGGGAGTCGGTATAACAACCGAGGCAACGACTGACACAGACAACGGGGGCTTCAACCAAAAATGAGGAGGTACCGAAACCTCGAGCTAGGGCATTTCAAATTACTGAGGAGGAAGCTATCAATGATCCTGATGTCGTTACGGGTATTTTTCTCGTTAACTCCCAACCCGCTCGTATTTTATTCGATTCTGGAGCTACAAATTCTTTTATGTCGCATGATTATGTTCGCTACATGAAATCTGTTCCGTTTATGCTTCCTAGTCCGTTTACCGTTGATACTGCTAATGGAGTCACTTTAGTAGCTAATAGAGTATTTAGGGATTGCCCTTTAGTATTAGAAAATCATGATTTTTTGGTAGACTTGATTCCAATTGATATTCATGGCTTCGATGTCGTGATTGGTATGGATTGGTTAATAAAGAACCGCGCGGTTATCATTTGTTATGAGAGGATGGTTCAGGTACCAGTTAAAATAGAGACTACTTGTATATTTATGGGGAAAGACGTACTGGTGACGTGAAGATAATATCTATGCTTAAAACACTGCGTTGCATAACTAAGGGTTGCACTTCTTTCATGGCATATGTCTTGGATGCAACCAAAGAAGTTAAGAAGATGGTGAAATATGTACCAATCGTATGTGAATATCCGGATGTATTCCCCGATGACTTGCCTGGGTTACCACCAGATAGGCAAGTAGAATTTCGGATCGATTTGGTACCCGGTGCTTCTCCTATTACTAAGACGCCTTATCGACTTGCACCGGTAGAAATGAAAGAAATGATGAGCCAGTTACAAGAGTTGTTGGACAAGGGATTTATTCGATCGAGTGTTTCGCCTTGGGGTGCACCAGTACTGTTTGTAAAGAAGAAAGACGGTTCATTCCGGATGTGCATCGATTACAGGGAATTGAACAAGGTAACAATTAAGAATAAATATCCATTACCTCGTATGGATGACTTGTTTGATCAGCTCTAAGGTGCAAGCCATCTCTCAAAGATTGATCTCAGGTCCGGCTATCACCAGCTAAAAGTAAGTGAGAAAGACGTACCCAAGACGGCCTTTCGAACCCGTTATGGGCATTACGAATTTCTGGTAATGCCATTCGGACTGACAAACGCACCTGCAGCGTTTATGGACTTAATGAATAGAGTATGTCGTCCCATGCTTGACAAGTCTGTCATAGTATTCATTGATGACATTCTTGTGTACTCAAAGTCCGAAGAAGAACACGTTACGCATTTACGTGAGATACTTGAGCTACTCAGGAAGGAACATTTATACGCAAAGTTGTCGAAATGCGAGTTCTAGCTTCGTCAGGTGCAATTTCTCAGACATGTCATATCAGGCGATGGAGTTTCTGTTGATTTGGCTAAAATTGAGGCGATCCAAAAGTGGGAGCAACCAAAGAATGGATCTGAAGTCAGAAATTTTCTGGGTTTAGCGGGATATTACCGACGGTTTATCCGTGACTTCTCAAAGATTGTTGTGCCACTTACATCCTTGACTCGCAAGGATGTTAAGTTTGAATGGACAGAAGCTCAAGATAATGCATTTCAGACTCTTAAAGATTGTTTGACAAATGCACCTATACTAGCTTTACCCGAGGATAATGAAGACTTTGTAGTGTATAGCGATGCATCTTTACTTGGCCTTGGATGTGTCTTGATGCAGCGTGGCAAAGTGATCGCATATGCCTCGCGACAACTGAAAGAATATGAGAAGAACTATCCAACCCATGATCTTGAGCTAGCAGCGGTGGTCTTTGCTTTGAAACTTTGGCGACACTATCTCTATGGTACGAAGTGTCAACTCTATACTGACCACAAGAGCTTAAAGTATCTATTTGATCAACAGACCCTGAACATGCGTCAGCAACGTGCTATGGAACTCATCAAAGATTTCGATTATGATACTATATCATCCGGGTAAAGCCAATGTAGTGGCAGATGCTTTGAGTAGGAAGACGCATGCTAGATTTCTATGCTACGTTATCACTCACATATCGGTTAAACCTAATCTATTCGACGATATTCGAAAGTGGCAGATTGAGGCTTTAAAGTCTGAGAATATCAAAGCAGAACGAATGGTGGGATAGGTCAATTCCCTTTCTGAAGATGGACGTGGCTTGAAAGTCTTTAAAGATCGAATATGGGTCCCCAGACTTGGTGGTATGCGGGATGTTGTCTTAGCGGAAGCACATAAGTCGCGATTATCGATACACCCAGGGAGTACCAAAATGTATCAAGATCTACGTTTAGATTATTGGTGGCATGGGATGAAGACTGATATTGGACGATATGTCGAGAAGTGTACCACATGCTTACAAGTAAAAGCCGAACATCAGAAATCGTATGGTAGTTTGCAGCCTCTAGGGGTACCGATGTGGAAATGGGAAGAGTTAACCATGGATCTGGTTACTAAACTACCAAAAACCCAACGTCAACATGATAGTATTTGGGTTATAGTTGATCGGTTGACTAAATCTGCACTGTTCTTACCTGTCCGAGAGTCTTATTCTATAGATCGATGGGCGCAGTTGTACATTGATGAAGTTGTCTCGTGGCATGGTGTACCGGTGAAGATTATCTCTGATCGAGACTCCCGATTCACTTCCAAATTCTGGAGTGCATTTCAACGAGAGTTGGAGACACATCATGCATTTAGTACGGCCTATCATCCTCAGACTGATGGTCAATCAGAACGAACTATTCAGACCCTCAAGGATATGCTACGTGCATGTGTCTTAGATTTTGATGGGAGTTGGGATACTCACTTACCTTTAGTTGAGTTTTCTTACAACAATAGTTACCACTCAACCATTGGAACGGCTCCTTACGAGGCTTTATACGGGCGTAAGTGTCACACACCCTTGTGTTGGCGAGAGACGGGAGAGAAAATTTTAGCTGGTCCCGAGCTTATTCAGATCACTCATGACAAGATTCAGATTATTCGCGAAAGGATGAAAGCTGCCCAAGATCCCCAAAAGTCTTATGCGGATCGCCGCAAAAGGCCAACCGAATTCTCGGTAGGTGATATGGTAATGTTAAAAGTTTCTCCTTGGCGAGGCATGCTTCGATTCCGGAAACAAGGTAAATTAAGTCCATGATTTATTGGCCCGTTCAAACTATTAGAGCGTATCGGGAAACAAACTTACCGGTTAGAGTTACCGGAAGAACTTACGGGGATACACAATGTGTTTCATGTCGGGTACTTACGTAAATGTTTGGGTAAACATGAAGAAACAGTTCCCTTATCAGAAGTCAAAGTAGATGAAAAATTAAGATATATTGAGGAACCAGAATCCATTATGAACGAGAAAAAGGTGAACCTACGTAATAAGGAGGTGGACTTGGTGTTGGTCAAGTGGAAACACCATAGGGGACCAAATTGGACGTGAGAGCGTAAAGATGAGATGCAGGCCAAATACCCTTCTTTGTTCCCACAACAATGGTTTCGGGGATGAAATCCTCAAAAGAATGAGGTATTTGTAACATCCCAATTCTAATTTCCCATATTATATGCTAAGTGTGCCTCATTTATATGTTACGAAGGATATTATGTGCTTACATGCAAGAAAAATGTTAAGCATGTTGAAATTTTACTAAGTGTATTAGTAGTGGCCATATAAGGTAACCGTTGATTTAGTATGAGTTTGTGTTTGAAATTTTAAGGTTATGCTTATTTGGAGTATATGAGAGGATTTAGAAATTTTCATGACAATCGGAGTTAGATTGAGAAATTTGGAGAAAACGAGTCAAAACGTCAACGGTTAAACTATGGATTCGTAAAACCAGTTTTTTTAAGGAGATCTTTTCTGGAATATTATTATTGTAAGTTGTAGATTATTTCGTTACGAACGCGTAGGCGAAAACCTCGTCGAAAACGGAGTTTCGAGCGAAAAGTTATGTCATTTTTAGTGTTTAGTGGTCAAATGGATGCCCAAACCGGGTCAAACCCGACCCAACTCGAATTTGGCTTATTAAACACGAATTTTATACCCATTTTAAGCCATTTTCAGCTCCAACACTCCCACACACAGTAAAGGTGCGAATTACACACACTTAAGCTCAAACATCTTCAACTCTTGGAGAATCAAAGATCAAGTGATGAATTCTTGATGATTATGTGAAGATTATTGAAGGTATACTCCTAATGCTAAGTTTAATCTTTAGAATTAGTGTCAATCATGGAAATTAAGGTTTGCATGTTTGAAATTAGTGGTTGATTTTGTAAGATTATGGTTTCATATTGGTTATTATCATGTTATCTTGAAGGATTACACAACAATTTGAAGGTAATCTCATCTTTGTTCTTGTTTTGATGTTGTAACAAGTATGATGACATTTGGGTGAAATAAGCTTAACGCATGTGCAAGATAAGTGTAGAAATCATGATATTATGCTCAGATTATGATTATACATTATTTAGTTCTTTGATGACGCGGTTGATTTGCAAGAAGATGGAAAGAATAAGTGAGTATTCACTATGAATAAGTTGACTATTTGTTATACAAAGATGGATTTTTATGAAATTGGTAGAAATAGATGAATGGACCATGGTTTCTTGTTGATTTCACTTTGATGATGATAAAATTAAGTTAACATCTTAGTTTGTGGAAATGGATACTTATTTGGACAAAAGTATGATTTTTCGAGTTTGAAAAGCGTGTTACAGCACTGTTTTGCAAAAATCGTATCAAATCATAGATAAATCAGAAAAATATGAGGTCAGAGGCATTGGAAAGCTTGGATTATCTACTTTGTTTTGTATTCAGACCTTGAAATCTAATTCCGATCTTAGAAAGGGTAAAAATGGTCATCTTTTCGGAGTTGTAAAGCTGATTTCTGACAGCTTAGTGCTGCTGTTTTGTAAAGATTGTAGAAAATTGTAGAAATCTCCAAATGAGGTGAGGCCAAGTGCTATGATTAGATAATTGAGTCTAGTTTGTTTCTTATTTGATGACAAAGACCTGAATATGAGTTTCAAAAGAGCAAAACAGACCTGCGAGTAGCAGCTCTTACGAGATTAATGTAAAGTGCTTAAATAGGATTTGTGTATAACTTGTGTTTCCTTCCTTGGTTACTTATGAGACTTTGTACCTACACTCCAGGGGGTAACTAAGACATATTTGAGGCTATGGAGGCATTTTGTATGTGGTACTTTGGACTTGCTTTGTGAGCTCATCTCGGAGCTTTTTCGGTATTGTACGGTTAAGTCGGTGAGTTAAATAGTTAATTGTTACATATTGTTATATATATATATATATATTTGTTTGTGAATGTTTCTAGTCTTGAATTGATTTACATCGACTTTCTTTGACTTTGATTTCATTTCTTAAGTTTGTTCCGTATCATGATCTCGTGACATCGGTTTGCTTTCCGGATCCGGATTCGTGGTTTTGTTCCTTGGATTATACGCCATAGTACGGGTACTACTGCGTGTGGTATACCGAAAGTTGATGGCAAAGTCAAGATCCTGGGGTTGGACGGGTGAGGCTTTCTGCGGTTGTGGATACTCATTGCTCGGATAGGAGGAAGAGTAATGAGTAGGGAACCTTGACACATACCCGGTAGAGGAAGGCGGGCAGTGCAAGGCTTCCCATAATGTAATATTCTTACTCGAACTTTGGCATGAGCCCGGGAGAGGAAGGACGGGGTGATG
The DNA here is from genome assembly GCA_030169165.1 of Centaurea solstitialis. Classification (NCBI taxonomy): domain Eukaryota; kingdom Viridiplantae; phylum Streptophyta; class Magnoliopsida; order Asterales; family Asteraceae; genus Centaurea; species Centaurea solstitialis. The sequence continues at coordinate 50,573,130 of CM058040.1, forward strand.
CATTGTTCTTATTATGTTTATCGATGCGATCATTTCGTTATTGATACGTATTGTTGTTGAGTACATTTGGTTATTGGTATGATATGTTATAATGATTTAACTATGAAATTCTATGAACTTAGCACCCGGTACATGTTTGTGCACTCGGTTTCTTGTAAGTCTCTGTTTGCATTCGGTATATGTTTTAAACTCTTTTACTAATAAGAGTCTACCGTGTATGTATATACATATATATGCATCATTGATATGTAATACTTAACTATCTAACTCACTTAGCGTTCGCTTACCTTTTAAGTGTTAACCCCCTCTCTTGAAAGAAGGCTGATAAGGGAAAAGAAACCGCAGTTTGACTTGGAAGATTATCGGTGGACTCTGAAGACTACGAACGAATTTTGGTATAGATATGTAGTAGTTTATTTCTGTTACTATAAATGTAATAGTTGTAGTTAGTTTCGTTGTGGGTTATATGTATGTCCCGTTTATTTTGCTACTTAACTCGGTTTGTAAGTAAAAGTCCATTATGTTTGGTTTGGAATCGTGTTTTGGTTGGTAAATATCACTAAAATAGAACGGATATTTTGAAGTTTTATAGAAAAAAAAAATCCCGTGTTATGAGGTTAATCAAAGTATTTTAATTGGAGACTATGAAATTGGTAACTTGAGGTTTCGTAACCGAGGTGTTACAATATGGAATTCTACGTAGCCAAGAGAATATTCAGTGTTCTTTCTTCGTTTTCCTCGGTTCTTTTTAAAGTTTTTTCTATAACTGTCGTCGCATGAATGCTCGTTTAATACAACGGTCGTAACAGTAGCGAGAGTTACGGATTATAACAGTCTAGTCATTCACCACGCGAGAATCTTGATCTTTAATGCTGGTTTGGTCTCTAATATTTGATAGGAACCTGTAACCGATGAAGCAACTAAAGATAATGTTACCGTTAGTAAAATGACGTAAGACATCGTACGTTATAATAGGAGATCGTGCGATATATGTGTGACAATATTTCGATTGTTCGATGATTTGGTTCGAGGGTACCTTTGTCTTATCTCAGGACCTTATCTTAATACAGGATTGTTATCCTGAAAGATATCTTGTGATCCAAATCGATCGTCGTTCTATGTCAAGTTTTTACCCAAACATGTATGTATTCCTACGGGGACAAAGCAGATAGTACATATGGCGGTAGAAATATCCCTAGGGAAGATTGGAGAGGCCTGGTACCAGTGCCATAAATTCCTTCCTTGATGGTATAGAGCCGTAAGAAATGTGGCAGTTATTACATGTATGTGATTGCTATGTACTTGTAATTGTGTGTGCATGATGGTAAGTGGTTTAGGTGTGTGCTCACTAAGCTTTATGCTTACCCCGTTGTTGTTTACCCTTTTAGTGGCAGGTTCATCCCGAAAGGGAAAAGAGAAGGTTACCGTGTGAAGCTTTGGGATCAGCAGTTCAGTAATAACGAATTTTGGAGGAAGTGCTATTTTAGAATCAAACTATTTTATGTTTTGGGCATGTAAACTATTAGTTGGGTTTTGTTTGAACGGTTTTACTTTTGTTTTCTCAATTATGAAACCTTGTTAGATTCTCTTATCATGTTTTTAAATGGTTTAAAATGAATGGTTTTAAGGACAAGTTTCCGCGTTTTCAAATGTTTAAGGCTAAATCGTGTTTATCTTTCGTTACTACCCGTCAAGTTTGGATTCTATATAATGGGTGTTACACCAGTTTTTTGCAATATAGACTCTTCGTTTAGTCTAATGTTTTCTCTGATTTATACATTAATAATGAGGGTTAAGAAAAACAATATGGTATATACATTGTTGCCTCACTAAAACCCTATACCAAGGAACAAAACCCAATGCGAAAATAAAACCTTAGATGAACAAAAGAGTGTAACATACCAATATGACATGTATAGTAGACTCCACATTTTGTCTACCAACCCCTAATTGTACATTAATTAAGGGAGTTCAAAAATATTTATAACCAGTGAACAGAGTCGTTTAAACAAATATTTTTGGCAGATAAAGTACTATTATTATGTGTTCATGAACATGCAAAAGATATGTCTTATGTATGTTGTTTAAATGTTGAACAATAAAACTACTCAACTAAAAAACCGAAAGAGTCTCCTTCCTAGTGATGGTTGATGGTTATGGGACTGGTGCATGATGACGTTCCAGATTATGAGATATACCCTTTTTTTAGTATAGAATTGTGTCGTGTTTTCCTCTTTAGTATCCAAGTGTGTTTATTTAGCTTTTCCTTACCAGAAAAAATTAATGTTATATATATATATATATATATATATATATGATGCATTACATAAGATAGCAATTAGCAAGTATTTTATTTTGTGTTGGAATTTTAGCAATATATCGGAAGAGATATATTTGAAAATACAAACAACAAGGTCTTCATGTCTTTTGAGTAGTATTTTACCGACAATCTTTACTGAATGCCAAAAACAATCGGATTCCGTGTTTATTTCACAACTTATCAACTTATTGCATTTTTGTACCATCATAAGCTAATCTAAACGTTTTTTTGTAAAACTTATTTTTAACGCCACATGCATAAATTGATAAACAAACCTAGCTTTTATTTTTAATGATGAAATTGTTGAACAATTTTTTAAATAAATACTAAAACTTTTATAGGGTTGGTTATCGATATGTTTTTAAACCAAATAAACTATTTGTAACCATCTAGGAAAATTTTAAAGTGAAAAAAATCCCTAATCTGAGCGATTAAGCTGTTAGTAAATAGTAACTAACGTCTGTGCGAATAAGCCAAAACATCCATTAAGCCTATTAAGTTGTTAGTAAACACACCTTAAGTGGCTTTTTCATAACCGAACTTATGAACATCCAAACAAACGTTTTTTAGTAAGATTATAAATAGGTTAGCTTATTATAGTTAATTATACTGAAAACATTCCATAAGCAACTATTGATGATTGATTCTTATGCCTATGACAAAACACTTCGATCACATATGTTCAATGTTTGTGGGTTAAGCAAAGAGGTATCTAAAACATGTGTCAATGATCACTGTCCGAACCGTACATAAACTAACGTGGTCTCATAACCTTAGTCGAAAGTTTGAAAAATATGGATTCAACTTTAAAATTTCGATTACCTTTCACATATCACTTAGTTTTATAATTAAAGAACTTGTTGGTTTTAAAGCTTAATGATTATTATTACTGCTGAAGAGTTAAAGTGGATACTACAGCATCACCAAGTCCTAGAGTTTCTCCTGCAACTGCTGAGGGGGAACCTTCCCACATCTTCCAGCAACAGGATCCGGTGGTGACTGTCCCAAGTCCCCAAAGTGGTGCTTCCTCCACTATGCCTACTTCAAGTCAACAACAAGGCATTTCTACTCCTGCACCACAAGTGGCAGGTCCAAGTACAAGTACCACTCAACGTGTTTCACAAGCTGCTGGCTCTTCACATGTCTCCACAGACACTCCAGCAGCTTCTGATCCCATTGTGGTACTCTCTCAAGTACCACCTACATCTACTACTCTCGCAACAACCAGACGTGAACCAGAGTTCTACATCGATCTACGGATTGAACCCCTACCCCCTCAACCGCTACCTCATACTACCAAGTAGACTCGAGCTCATGCACTCCATCAAGTGATACGCAGCACATCCGCTCCAGTCAAGACAAGATCTGCAACTCAAAATGAGTGCCTGTTAGCAGCCTTCTTATCAAATCATGAACCCTCACATGTGACGGAAGCCCTTGAATCAGTTTGAATGCTTGGGTGTCTAGAGACTTGTACCTAGACCAAAGAACAAGACAATCATCGATCTAAGATGGGATTTTAACCAGAAACAAAGCTCGTCTAGTAGCAAAGGGGTATCGACAACCAGCAGGAATTGACTATGATGAGACATTCGCACCGGTGGCCAGACTTGAGGCCATCTGGATCTTCTTAGCCTACGCAGCTCACAAGAACTTCATCATCTACCAGATGGATGTGAAGACTGCCTTCCTCAATGGTGAACTGAAAGAAGAAGTATACGTCTCACAACCTGAAGGCTTTGTTGATCGTACCAAGCCTAACCATGTCTACATCCTGGACAAGGCTCTATACGGGTTGACGCAAGCTCCTCGTGCCTGGTACAATCACCTTTCTACTACGCTACTAGATAATGGTTTCTGCAAAGGTAAAATCGATCCTACTCTTTTCATCAAGACTGAAGGTAACAATATCTTGTTAGTTCAAATATATGTCGATGACATCATATTTGGCTCTACTAACTTAGATATGTGCACGTGGTTCAGTGATCTCATGACCACCAGGTTTGAGATGAGTATGCTCCAGGAGTTGTCCTTCTTTTTAGGACTTCAAGTCCTACAAAAACCCAAAGGTATTTTGATTAATCAATCAAAGTACATTGGTGATCTTTTAAAACATTTTCATATGGACAAATCTTCCATCGCAAGAACTCCCATGACCTCTGTCACTTTGATCGGAGCTGGCCCAAAAGGGAAGCCGGTAGATCAAAAGACTTATAGAGCCATTATTGGTTCTTTGTTATATCTGACGGCAATTAGCCCAGATATTATGTTCGCTACTTGTTTTTGTGCTCGTTTTCAGGCAAGCCCAAAGGAATCACACATGATGGCTGTCAAACGAATCCTTCGATACCTGAAAGGCACACCCAACCGTGGGTTGTAGTACTTAAAGGAGTCTGGATTTGAGCTTACCGCGTTCTCTGATGCGGACCATGGAGGTTGTCAATTGCAGATCTTTTCACCAAGCCTTTGGATGAGAAACGGTTTAACTTCCTAATCTCCAAGATTGGCATGTATGATCCTCAAGAGTGATCATCTCTCAGCTACTCAGTCCCTCATAACCATGACCCAGTGTTCAGACTTATGTACTAGACCACTGTGTCATTGTTGTGTTGGACTAAGTTGTTGATAGATTAGGTATAGTCTTTATTAGTTTCTTTTGTATCTATCTTCTCGTTCTTGTGGGTATTACTAATCTTTTGACTTGAGTACGCATGTGTCAAGGGGGAACGTTCCCTCCCTACGCATGATCTTAGGGGGAACATCGTATGCCTCTGCCTGTTCCGAGGGGGAACAATGTCAGGTGAGACCTCTCACACTATGTCACCAAGGTAAGTTTTCAATCTCATTACATATATATATATATAAAATATATAGATTTTTATTTTCTTTCTTCTTTCTTTTTCTTTGCTTCATTCCAAAAAAAAATTAGAAAATCAGTTTTTGTTTATTTCTTTTATTCTTTACTCATTTTTGTCTTTATCCTACATCATCTTCTTCACTCATTTTGTCTCTAAATTTTTTTCCTACAAAATCTCTTCAAATCATTCAAGGAATCTTCACCTTCATCATTGTTTTTCAAGGTAAATCATATCATCTTCTATTTAGTTTTGTGCTCTTATTGCATATCTTTATCATTTCTTGGCTTGTTTTTTAAAACCCACTTTGATTTTTTAGATTTTGAGTTCTTGGGTTGGATGTTTGAGGTTTGTGCATTTATTAAAGTTGTAAACCGATGTGGGAGCTTTCTAGGTATATAATTTGGGGTTTTATCTCGGAATCTAATTCTTTGAAGTGTTTGGAAACCGAACCGGATCTGGTCTCATATCTAACATCATCTTGTCTGGACTGGTATCCTTTTACGTGTTGCACGTGCGATAGATTGTTTCAGAACTCTGAGTTTCCCGGAATTTACATGAGTGTGGGTTGAATTTGAGCTTGATTGCTTGTGCATTCTTGTGTATGTGCTTAAGTGTTATCTGGCCTGAATGTGATTGCCATACAATTTATGTACTACTTGGTGCTTCAGTATTTTACTAACTTCAGCGTAACAACTTATGCTTGGTTGGTAAGGTTTCGCGGGTACTCATCTCTCACACAAGTCCCTCACCCAATGTCTTGCACTTCCTTATACCAACACATTGGTCTTGGTACATAAAAGTGCATCTCAATGTTGTGAGAGACACCATCAAATTTTTGCCTATACCTCGATACTAACCATTTTTCTTTTCAGGTATTATGGCGAAAACATACAAGAACTCACGCACCCCTAAACCCAAACCTCTCACCTAGTGTTACCTTTCACCCACTATACAAGCCAAATTAGATAAAGTCTTTCCTTATCACAAATACCTACCCAACATAGCCAATAACCATTACCTTGATCCATATAACATGGTAACCCAATATCTCATCATTCTTGAAATCCTCAAAAACCACCCACTCACCCATGTACTCACCCATCACATTAAGGTACCTGAGGCGTACCTCCAACAGTTCTACAACTCATTGCAGTACATTCCTGGAAAACGACCTTCAAAAGACACTATCAAAGGCCGGATTGACAAGCCTGAAATCATCTTGACACCAGCCCTCTTTGCAAGTATCCTACAGATTCCGGGAGGTCCTATGCATAACGATTACTTGTCTAGCCAACAACTCTTCGATAGCATCATGGCCCTTGGATACTTCAAGCCTCTATCCATACTTAGTGCATTCAAACAGGCGGAACTTCCGGGTATTTGGGCTACCATCTTCGATATTCTCAACAAATGTCTATCATCACGAACAAGGGGCACCGATCAATGCAGTACGGAAATGAAGCAACTATTCATCGGATGTGCCACACACAACCGTACAACTGACTATCTATATATCTTGTGGCAAGAATTCACATCCGTTATCAAGGCAAAGGAGCATCCTGCAAAGGCAAGAAACTTTATACCATACCCGAGATTCCTGGCAATAATTATTGACCACTTCGCTGATACAAAAATATCAAACATTCCGACGAGCACCAACAGTGTGATGAAAAGATTACATGATACTGCATCTGATCCACCTAATGTTGAATTTATGCCTATTCCACGGCCACTTTTGGAGAGCGCTAATCAGAGTTCACTGATTGTGAGACAGTACTTAGGACTACTTTCTCCACCAAGCCCTCCAGAGCCGGAGGCTGGCACCTCGGAGGCATCCCTTAGACGAGAGAGTGAGGGTATCGAGCGAGGTCATTCACCTAGGGGTGTTGACCAAGGGCATGAGGATGAGGTGTCGGAGGGACATGACGGAAGTATATTAGGCGGTGACTATGATCGTCCCGGAGCTGGCACTTCACGTGGTGATAGATCTTCACTCTCATCTATGTTGGGACTTGATTCCGAATCTAATGACTCCGATGATGACCACTGATAACACCAAAATTATACATGTTTTGGTTGCGCGTAATCGTATGACTTTATCCCATTTCTCACCCGTTTATGATCATTTCATGCACTAAATGAGCTTATTATTGTTTGTGAATGATTTGGAGGCCGTGGAACGGAAAAGTACGAAAAAAGGCGAGAAAACGTGAAAAATGCACAAAGTCAACACAGAAGACACTTGGCGATCGTGAAGTCCTCATTCTGGCGCCGCCAAGTGCGACTGAATTGGAGATTAGGGTTGATTTAAGTGCTTGGCGTCGCAAAGTTGGCAGCCTGGCGATCGCCAGATGGAGCCTGGTCGTTTTTCTTTAAATATCAGCCTCCTCCTTCAGTTCTAAACATGTCCGATACACAAGGGAAGTACAGAGGAACGAGAGTGAGAGTACGAAAGGTGCCGATACGCTGCGGAAGTCGATCTCCGATCATCTATCGTTGTACTGTTGGTATCATGTCGATGTCTACTTTTGTTTGTGTTCTTGTTTTCATTATGAGTGAGTAGTCTATTAGTAGTGCTTGTCATGATAGATGAACCTTTATGGATGATACTTTGCAATTAATGTTTATTGGTTTGTTTTTTATTAATTGAATGTCGTTTATGGTTCTTTTCTGATTATTGTTGTTGTGGCGATTTGAATTCACTTGGTTGGGTGTATTTGTTAGACCAAAGCAGATAGACTCCGAAAGGATAATCAACCTACCTTAGCTTGACCTGGACCAAAAGGTTGTGTTAAGGGGTTACTTTGACCAATAGTGACCGATAGTAAAAGAGCCATTACAATATTGATTAGGAAGGGTTTACCGATTCTAGATTGTGGACCAAACGATTTAGGATTGGAATTAGGAGGACCATATCCTAGTTCATAGCCATAAATTGCATATGTTAGGGTGTCCCAGACTTAAATTCCTACAATAGTCAAAACAACCAAACCTTCGACCTATTCATATCATCCATATTGGGGATTCACTTTATCATGATAAGTACTGCTGTTTTTCCTTATTATAATCTTAAAACAATATTTTAATTACTTTCTTAGTTTTTACTTAGTTAATTGTCGTTTTAATTATTTAAACCTTTTTCATACAAACCCTCCTTTTAGATTAATTAAACTGATTCGACTTTAGTCTACGATAACTTGACCGTTCCCAGTGGTAGATACGATACCTGGACTTTCCTACACTATATTACTCACGATCAAGTACGCTTGCCTGTATATGTGGTAAGACGGTGGCTAGGCATTAGAGGTTAAAACTTGTGACGCTTTTTATATACGATAATTACCACATCAACCACCACTCTGCTGGTGAGGTTGGCATAAGGATTGAGAGAGACACAATAGTTGAAGAAAGTGAGTTGAGTGAGGGACGTGAAAGAAATGAGGAGGGTGAGATAGGACCAAAGGTTTTAACCGGTCCTCCCCTACCCTCAGGTGGTAGTTGTGCAGCCACATATACTACTCGCACTCATCTATTGGGCGCGGGTATTGAAGAAGACACATCCCACCCAGAGGTGCAATTGCACGCCCCCAGCCACTCACTCACCTCTCAACAGGTGGGTGTTTCATTCCACTAGGATAAAGCACAACGGATATCAAGCCCTCACTTGGAAGGTGATGATATTGAAATAGGAGGATCCCTTCCTCGATCCTCACACATCTTTCATGAGCACATGAGTCAAGCGCCCGGTACACTTTTAGGGACACATATTGCTAGTCTTTGTGACGCAATTTCAACTCCACCATTCACGATTCTTAGTGACGTGAATGGAACCCCGAGAGTGGCGCCCCTGACGGGCGTTTCACGAGGACCGGCGGGAACACCTACCACGGCTATCATCACGCCAACCATGAATGTAGGCCACACCATTGATTTGACAATTGTGCAAACGCAGCTTCTAAGTGAGCCCAGAGTTACTTACCCAGCATATGTTGTCAGGGATATTGTGGACAGCGCCCTAAAGGCTATCCGTGAGGAGTTTGCAGGCAGGATTACGGTACTTAAGGCCAGATAAAGGGCAAAGGGATAATGGTCGAACCTGAGAGACATCATATGTTAGGATTATGTGCGAGACAGTAACATGATTACCGTGTCCAATGTTATAAGACACTAGTAGGTCACACCGCTGCACACTGAAATGAGAACGCTTGGATTATGTGTGTGAGTAAAATAATTAATTGTCTTTGACTATTAAAGGGAGAAATAAAATAAATAATTATTTAAATTATTTATTAAATATAATTATTAAATTAATTAATCAAGTTTGATTAATTAAGAAGATAATTATAAGAGAGTTATAATTGGATACAAATACTACCTTATTTATATATATATATATATATATATAAAGGATTAAGGTAACAACCAATTATCAATCTTAACTCTCAAGAAATCTCTCTCGCTTTCTCTCCCTCCCATAAACCGGCGCACACACACACAAGCCGAAAAGTTTTCGTTTTCGGTTAATCCTCGGTGGTCTAGCAACCTTCTCGCGTGGTGTCAGTAGCGGTGTATCCCCTGCTCGCTTTCCGGAGTTTATTCGCTTAAAGGTAAACCATCAAAACTATCTTAATTGTATCTGTTAGGTTTAAGTTGGATCCGTTTTTGGGAATCGTTTTGTTTTTCCGCTGCGCACCGTTAGTGCCTACGGTTCCCAACAGTGGTATCAGAGCCACTTCTTAAACCTACAGATCAGGTTTAACTGTTTGATAATTAGGTTTGTTAAAAATTCGAATTTTGTATGTTTTTATAATTGTAAAAGTTGGATTTTTCGTATAAACCTAATTGATGGTGAAACGGCGGCAGTTAGCCAACCGAACCACCAGACCACCGTAAAACACCACCGGCGATACCACAGTTGGTGGTGGCCGGCGACTGTCCTCGCATCGCAACAGCAACGCCGCACCACAGGTCGTGGTCGCGGCTGTGGACACCGCGCCACCGTTAGTGGTGGTGGTGACCGATCGCGGGTAGTGATCGAACCACCGGGCTGCCTTACGGCCACACCACGGGTGGTGATCGATCGAACCACCGGGCTGCCTTACGGCCTCGCCACGGATGGTGATCGAAGCCAAACTACCAGACCACCTACGGCCGTACCACAGTCAGTGGTGGCCGCCGGCTACCACACCAAAAGCCAACCCCACCACAGCGAGTGGTGGTGGCGATGGCTACCGACCGCATCACAGCGCCGTGGTGGCGGCGGCTGTCATACACGAACACCACCACACGACAGCCGTGTGGTGGTGATTGGCCACGGTTAAACGCCGCACCACCATTCGTGGTGGCGGCATCGTTCGCAATCGGAAAAACAACGGCGGTGGTGGCCAAAGTCGCTGCCGTCGTCAACGTCTTTGAAGTGAACCACCGATCGGCGGTGGTGGCCACGGCTGCCATCGTCGATGATGGTGGTGGCGTGTGGAGTTTTGCGTCGAAGCCGCACAACGGCGACGGCGTTTTGGGTGACCGCCGCATCGATCACAAGCGGTGGCGGTGGTTGTTTGTTTCTTTAATCGCCGGACAGCGATGGTGGCGGTACTCATACCGCTGCTGTCGCCGGAGACTCCACACCACCGATCGACGACCGTCAGGCGAATCAGTGGTGGGAGTCGGCGGCAATTGAAACCGCAACCACCGGCTAAGCAGTGGTGATGTCGTTTTTCCTCGCCAGATAACAGCGTCATTATCAAAGTCACTGGTTTCGCGCCACGAATAACGAATGGTTGTTGTTTCTTGCGAGACAAGTTTTGAGAGATAAAGTTTTAATCAGATCAGATAAAACCCTAGTTTTAACTAATTTAATTATTAAATTAATTTAGTTATTTTAGTTGAAATAAAATTTAGTAAAATTTTGTTTTAGTCGTCATAGTCAAACCCTTTTGACCCGTAGTTATGTTGTGCGAATGTTTTTTTATTGTTGGTTACGGGAGGCCTGCGTGCCATTTACAACCCGCTTTAATTGTAATAATTTTAATAAATAATATAACCGAAGAATTGAAGACGGAGTCAAGGAGACAACCATGGAGCTTGGAGCCAGTGGGAGCGCCGAGAAGATCAAGTTTTATGTTGTCACCTAGGGATAAGACCGTCGTTTTGTATTGGCTCATGAAACGACAATAGTTAAGGGTTTTTGACTATGACATGTTTTAATTGTGTGGTTGTTTATATTTAATAGTTATATGAATTGCGTGGTTGTTTAGTTACGTAATTAAATTAAATATAAACGTTTTTTTTAAATTAAATGTTTTAAAAGAAAAATTGGATACAAATACAGTTTGTGTTTGGATCCGAACTTTTGAAAACTGACAATTTTAACCCTTATCAAAATCATAGATTAGTAAGTGCAACCCACTTTAGGGGCACCTCCGGTGTAAGGTACATAGGGCGTTGTAAGTGAACACACTATGAACGCCCGTGTTCAAACCGAAACTAGAGGATTGTTAGGACCAAGTTGTCCTAATTAGAGAAAGTTTTATAAAGTAAGCTTTGAGAAGGTTTATTTTATATATAGCTAGTTAATTTAGCTATTGGGCTTGGGCTTGGGCTTTTGTATTTAGGCCCCATATATAAAGGGGTTTAGGGTTGAGAGAAAGGTGTGGAAGTCATTTCAATGAGAGTCATCTAGTAGATGTTTGTGTGTGTTCTTGTGTTCTTGAGAGCTCTCATAATAAATTCAAGGACTTTTCATTTCATCTTCTTTATTTCTCTCTTGAATCCTCTTTTTGTTTGATTATTTGGGACCAACAAGGGTGATAAAACTCTGCGAATTATCTCTAGGTGGTACCGGCCAGGGTTTGTCCAGGTCCCGGGTGGTGCAGTCTATTTTGGTAATTATTTATTCACCGGGTGGTACCGGGCCAAAATGCACTAAAGGGACTAAATATGCACGGATTAAATATCCGATGTCCCGACGATCTAGAAATCGTGTTTTTTGAATTAAAATGCGATTGGTATAGTTATTACCTACCATAGATCACATGAGTCGGTTTGACATGATCACATGCTTCCCGACACATGTGAAATATGGATTCTAGTCTAATAAATTTATTTTGAGGGTAATAATTTATTAGAAGTTTTTATAATTATAAACTAAGCTTGGAATTTTATTCTTTATTGTAGATGTCTTTTTCTATAATCCCGTTTTATACCCCTGAGGAATCACTACGACTCATCAATGGAAAATGGAAACTTACAGGACAAAATTTTCCAGTTTGGAAAATGCACCTTGATAATATCTTGCGTGCACAGGGTAAGTTTTACGTTTTAGAAAAACCTGTAACACGACCTAAGAGTAATTCTCCTGAAGAAGAATTTACTCAATACTTCAAATATATGGCGGATGAATCGGATGTCATGTCAATTCTGATTTTCTCTATATCATCCGAGTTTGCGGATAGATTAAGAGATAAATCCTGCCACGAGGTCGTGAAAGATATAGAGAGCCAGCTAGGTTTCTATAAACATACAGGTAAGCTTTTGATCATGAAAGAGATACTTTCACTGAAGCTGAAAAAGGACCAGTCAGTTAAAGACCATCTTATGGAAATGAGGAGGCTCTTTAAATGCTTGACACGTTTGGGGTACAAGATGACTCAGGAAGAGTTAGTGTATCTCATGTGGTACTCGCTCCCGAAGGAGATATGTGACACAGCTAGTGCCTACATGAAAGAACCAAAGACTGACGTGGCAGCACTACATGAGAACATTCTGGCCAGTCTAGAGCCGAAGCCAGCACCTGCTGATCTCATGGATACTGACTGGATTGATGAGCTGGGGGATCTGAGTTGCCCAGAATGCGGTAGCAAGGATATTTGTGAGCACTCGATGAATATCGACCAGATAGAGATCGGTTTACCCGATGCTCCAGGTATCTTTATGATAGATTGCTTAATCACTGCTTATGAATCATGGGTAATTGATACAGGCAGTGGTAACCACATTTGTAATCATTTACAGGGATTCACTAAAAGAAAGACTTTGAGGAAGAACCGTTCGAACCTACGAGTTGGCGAAGGCACTCCGCTGATAGCTGAAGCTGTAGGATCTTATAGTCTTAGTTTACCCTCGGGTCTAGTTTTGGAACTGGATAATTGTTATTATATTCCAAACATGATTAAGAATGTTTTGTCTTTCGATTTGTTAGTAGACCAAGGTTTTTATTACAAGTATGATTATAAAATGATTTCTGTCTTTAAAAATAATATTTTCTATTTTAAAGCAACACCTGTGAATGGTCCATATACAGTAAATCTACAAGACAATAGTAGTGAAATCTATCATATAAGTAAACGATCCAAAGACATTGAGGATCAGACTTACCTCTGGCATTGTCGTTTGGGCCACATAAACAAGAAACGCATTGAACTACTCCTAAAGGGAGGTTTTCTTGGAACTTTCGATTATAAACCTTTTGATAATTGCGAGTCTTGTTTATCTGGCAAAATGACAAAGCAACCTTTCAACAAAGAAAATGAAAGGGCTGCTGACTCGTTAGAAATAATTCACACAGATGTGTGTGGACCATTTAGTTATGTGGCAAGAGGAGGATACCGGTACTTCATTACCTTTACTGACGATTTCAGTAGGTATGGTTATGTCTACCTTATGAGGCATAAATCTGAAAGCTTTGAAAGATTCAGAGAATTTCAAAATGAAGTACAGAATCAACTTGGCAGAAAGATCAAGTTTTTGCGGTCAGATCGCGGAGTCGAATATCTTAGTGATGAGTTTGACAATCATCTGATGGAGTGTGGGATTGTATCCCAGCTCACACCTCCGTATACACCTCAGATGAATGGTTTGTCAGAAAGGAGAAATCGTACTTTACTTGACATGGTACGATCGATGATGTGTCACTCTACGCAACCAATGTCATTCTGGGGACATGCACTCGAAACAGCAGCACATATACTGAACAGAGCGCCAACAAAGTCAGTAGAAAAGACACGATACTAGCTATGGAAGGGTAAGAAACCCAATATATCTTTTCTAAGGATTTGGGGTTGTGAGGTTTACGTCAAACGACCTACCTCAGAAAAACTCAAACCCAAATCCGACAAGTGTTTCTTCGTTGGATATCCCAGGACCACCGTGGGATATTACTTCTACAACCCTGAAGAGAACAAAGTTTTTGTTGCTCGAAATGGAAATTTTCTGGAAGAAAAGTTTCTCAGTTCTGGGAACACTAGAAATGATGTAGATCTACAGGTAGTAGACGAAGAAAACACTGCACCAATTGTTGAGCCAGAAATTCAACATGAAAATGTTGAACCTCAATCAGAACCGATTGAGGAAGTGCAAACACAGGACCTTCGCAGATCCAGTAGGGTAAGACAAGAACCAGATAGGTATCTTGGGTTTCTAGTCTCTCAAGACAGCGGAGACTTGAATGAACCAACATCCTATGGAGAAGCTGTATCAGGCAGTGAGTCTGAACAATGGCAAGAAGCCATGAAGGCCGAGATGCAGTCCATGTATGACAACCAAGTATGGGAGTTGACTGATTTACCCCAGCACTATAGAGCTGTTGGACGTAAATGGGTTTTCAAGAAGAAAACCGACATGGATGGGAATGTACACACTTTCAAGGCCAGACTGGTCGCAAAAGGATTCACGCAAACTCATGGTATTGACTATGATGAAACCTTTTCACCAGTAGCGATGTTGAAATCAATTAGGATCCTGATGGCCATTTCAGCGTATTTTAATTACGAGATCTGGCAAATGGACGTCAAGACAGCCTTTCTGAACGGAAAGTTAACAGAAGACGTCTATATGGAACAACCAGAGGGGTTTGAAGATCCTAAGAATCCTAATAAGGTGTGTAAACTGCTAAAATCCATTTATGGTTTAAAGCAAGCATCTCGAAGCTGAAACTTACACTTTGATGAGCGAATCAAAGAATTTGGTTTCGCCAAAAGTGAGTTCGAGCCGTGTGTCTACACTAAGTTCAGTGGGAGCATAGTAACCTTCTTGGTCTTGTACGTAGATGACATTCTACTCATAGGAAATGATGTACCAACTTTACAGAGTGTAAAGAGTTGGTTAAGCAGATGTTTCCAGATGAAAGACCTTGGAGAAGCCGCTTATATACTTGGCATAAAGATCTACAGAAACATATCTAAGCGGCTTATCGGACTTAGCCAAAGTACATACATTGACAAAATCCAGAAGAAATTCAGGATGGATGAATCCAAGAAAGGATTTATCCCAATGCAACATGGCATAGTGTTAAGTAAAACACAGTGTCCTGTTTCTAGTCAAGATCAGGACAAGATGAAATCGGTTCCATATGCATCAGCAATTGGATCGATTATGTATGCCTTGTTATGTACTAGGCCCGATGTTGCTTACTCAGTAAGTGTTATGAGCAGATATCAACAGAATCCAGGAGAACCTCACTGGGTGGCTGTCAAGAACATTCTCAAGTATCTGAGAAGAACGAAAGATATGTTCTTGGTCTTTGGAGAATCTGAGGATGAAATTAGTGTCAACGGCTATTCTGACGCTAGTTTCCAGACCGACAGAGATGATTTTAGATCACAGTCAGGGTACGTTTTCACCCTAAACGGAGGCGCGATCTCATGGAAGAGCTCGAAGCAGGACACGATTGCAGACTCACCTACAGAAGCGGAGTACATTGCAGCATCTGATGCTGCAAAAGAAGCTGTCTGGCTAAGGAATTTTCTGTCGGATCTCAGAGTGGTTGCCAGTATCTCTAGACGGATCGATATATTCTGTGATAACTTGGGAGCCGTGACGCAAGCAAAGGAACCTAGAGAGCATCACAAGTCAAGACATGTGCTCAGAAAATATCACCTTATCCGAGAGATCATTGGAAGAGGAGATGTGAGAATATGCAAGATTCCAACAGAAGAAAATGCCGCAGATCCGCTGACAAAGCCACCAGCAAGGGTGAAGCATGAGGCACATGCAAATTCCATCGGGATGCAGTACCTGGACGCCAGTAGCTAGTTTTAGTTTATTTATTATTACTATAGTTTAATTTAGAACAATTCAATCATGTAAAGTTCTTAATGAATGGAGGTTTTAATTCATGATTGTTTTAAATTAACTATTTTTCGCATATTTAACATATCCATGATTTTACAAAGTTTTGTATGAAATCTAAATTTCCGTAGCCACTTATTGAAATGGGAATTTCAATAGGGAGTTTAACGCTATTATAAATACTTGATGATTTATTTGAAGTAGTGAATAAAAGCACAAGTGATGTGACCAACTGTTTATAGATACTCATCAGAGTGCTTGAGTATTGGAAGTGACCAGTATCAAGTCTGCTTCATGGAGCCTCAGTCATAAGCATTGACTTGATAAGTTGTCCTTACACCTGAGATACTTGGTTTGGGAACATGAGGACTACTGTACTCTTAGCACATCCTAATGCTGCACCGTAACAGGGCGGCCATACGGGACGTGACTAGATGCAGCGGAAGACGTGGATCCAAATGCAAGTAGTCAAGAAGGGATTTGCACCTCTTTCAAAAGAGAGATATTTCCGGGCCCCTTAACGATTAAGATTGGCAGAAAACGCGTGGTCACGCTCGGATAGAATAACAGTTGTTATTTAGGAATATCCGTCACTGCAGGCAATTTGAATCAGAGTCAAGAAATACTTGTTTTTGAGAAATGAATCCTCCACTCCATGTCTCAAAATCATTTTAGAAATATCGTGTGCAAAAGGAATGAACCTGTGTACAAATTCAATCGTGAATTGTATCTCTGGATATAAGAGATCTTATAACCTAGTTAACCTAAGTGTCTGGCTAGGGACCTCCTTAGGCTAATGGTAACAGCACAGTTACATGTCTAGCACAAGTGGGAGTCTGTTAGGATTATGTGCGAGACAGTAACATGATTACCGTGTCCAATGTTATAAGATACTAGTAGGTCACACCGCTGCACACTGAAATGAGAACGCTTGGATTATGTGTGTGAGTAAAATAATTAATTGTCTTTGATTATTAAAGGGAGAAATAAAATAAATAATTAGTTAAATTATTTATTAAATATAATTATTAAATTAATTAATCAAGTTTGATTAATTAAGAAGATAATTATAAGAGACTTATAATTGGATACAAATACTACCTTATTTATATATATAAAGGATTAAGGTAACAACCAATTATCAATCTTAACTCTCAAGAAATCTCTCTCGCTTTCTCTCCCTCCCAAAAACCGGCGCACACACACACAAGCCGAAAAGTTTTCGTTTTCGGTTAATCCTCGGTGGTCTAGCAACCTTCTCGCGTGGTGTCACTAGCGGTGTATCCCCTGCTCGCTTTCCGGAGTTTATTCGCTTAAAGGTAAACCATCAAAACTATCTTAATTGTATCTGTTAGGTTTAAGTTGGATCCGTTTTTGGGAATCGTTTTGTTTTTCCGCTGCGCACCGTTAGTGCCTACGGTTCCCAACATCATACACCATCTCCCTTCCGTCATCACCTCCGAGATCTACCACTCCCGCTTCTTCAACCAATGAGTTGCGGGACCTTCTTATGGTGTCCTTACTCTCCCGGAGTGATCTCAATGAAAATAAGGTCAATCTTCTGGGGTACTTGAAGAGGTTCACCGACACATCACTTCCCGTGAGCCATCTCGAGCCGGCTACCTCCTATTCTCAATAGGTAGTCTCTTCTATACAGAGGCTCGAAGGGAAGCTTGACGCCATAAAGACAGAGGTTAATTTTGATATAGCCTTGGTCAAGGGATCTCTATCCGGTATTCAGTCTCAGCTTAGAGTCCTTGAGACCACTTGTCGTGCAGCTGTCGAGCCAGCCAAACGGAAGCACGACGACCGTGATGACCCCAATCGCCGCAAGGGGAAATCACCAAGAAGGCTCGACGCATCTCCTTTGCTCTGACAGTCACATCCACCGGCACCAAACCTTTCGGTACCCGCACGGACACCGGTGCCGACGTACATCATTCCCAGCCTGGTCAGAGTACAGCCGCTGATTTTGAGATGGGTTGCTAGACATCTCCTTTTCTATCATTTGTACTCCTCCACCATACAGGCCGCCTCTTCTTCTCACGCCATCTCCGACGTGCCATGATCCCAGCAGACCTCCACCTCGCACGCGATCACCTGTCCCATATCTCTCACTTCCTCGCGAGTCATCTCAAGTTCCAGACATCTCATCTTCTCGCACTCCGTCTCCACCTCCCAGCTCCATAATCAGATCTAACAGATGTTGTGCACCAATCAACCCTGTGACACACGGTCCCCAGCGACTAATTCATGGTCAATGGACTCAGCCACCTATATTACCTCCAAAGGTGTTCTACACTAGGGATAAGGAGTGTCTTCAAACCGCTGGAAGTATGTGGATCCGCGGAAGCCGGTTAGGTGGGATAGAGAGAGGAGGTGTGGCAGATACCTTTAGGACACCCACAGATCCATCTTCACTGACAAGGTGTTTTTCTTGCCTTCCAAGAAGTACTACGGCATCACCAAATTTCCATTGCAAGAGCAGACCGAGTACATCTATTGAATGTATACTCAATCCCATCACCAAGCAGATGTATTCTTCTACAACAACCCAATCCTACTCGTCAAAGAGATCTCATCCGTGTGCTTCCAGGGCTTATGGTTTTTAGTCTTTACCGTCAGCCGTAAGAGAAACAAGGTGTAAACTTTCACCGAAGCTGACTTTGACAATGTGCATATTGATGACATAGAGACTTTAATCATTGACTTAAAGACGCTTACAAAATGACCTCTTGTGGTTGTCAAGGCACTAGAAACCGTGAAGCGCTTTACCATGAGGAACCAGAGAAACTCAGAGATACACAAATTTTAGATTGGGTTAGAGAGTCACTAGAGCACCATCAACCTTTTACCGCCGAATCAAGATCTCCCGAACATCGATCACTATCCTCTCATCAAAGTCCTTGAGAAACCGGCTCTTGGGGTAGTTTACCAGAATGAGAAGAAAGAGAAGAAGTTCATGCGATGCGATGAGGTCCACAAGTACAGTGATGGGACTCTCCACTTCATCAACAAGGGGTTGGCTACAGAAAAGAAAAGGCTTGAACTTGAAGTGCAGAAGACCGGGCACTGGATAAACCCCTCCATCTTGATAGACAAGGTATTCATGATCACCGAGCATCGTCTAAAACACTGCAATGTTCTACGACACCTCAAATCCTACTATGGGTTGCGAAAGATAGATGGACCGACTAAAAAGCTCGATGAGAAACCACCGCCACCACCACCTCGGAGAGATGAGGGACCATCCAAGAAGACCAAAGATACAAGGAGAAAGTCATTGAGCAACCATCGGCGGAAGCGAAGAAATTGACACAAAGGGGGAAATTATTAGAAATATTGTTAGTTATGTCAATTTTGTAATTTCTTTAAGTTGTTTTCCTTAGTTGTAAATTGTGGATTAGGCCTATTGTTTAGGGTCCATCCATTTAAAGTCTTTAAGCCTTTTTTAGAGTAGTATAAATAGAAGCTTTGTATTTCATTTGTACTTTCCATTCTTCCATACTTTCAGAGAATTATATGAGTATTGAATCTTTAGTGATCTTTCTTATCGTGCATATACATCATCATCATGTTCATGATCATATTCTCATAGATCTTGCACTATTTTCATACATCATTATAGATCATTGTGTTCGTCATATAGGTTGATTTGGAACCTACAAAACATATTAAATACGAAAAACCTCTGAAAAACAGGTCGTGCAGTTACGAGCTATGACGTAAAACCTCACGAAAAACCTCATCCTAAAATCTTTACACTATGTGAAAAACCTCAAAGTGAGATTTTTGCTTTTTGAAAAAGCTCCCAAAAACCTATGAAAAACATTTGAAAGAGTACATTATGGATGCTCTAATGTCTTTTTTTCAAATCCATTTCATTTCTAGTTCACTATAGAGTTTTTTTCCTATTAAATTCATGTCAACATCTACCACCTTAGTGTAATTTACTCTTTTATTTATAAAAAAATACTAAAAATTAACAAAAAATAATATTTGTATTCTCAATTGATTAATTCGCTTTGCGCGTTATTCATTTTTTTGGTAAACTTTAGGGAAAAAAATTTGAACGGCAAAAGAAGGAGCACTCAAAGAGGGAGCTTCGGCATGGCCATCACCCCCCCCCCCCAGGAGCAACCCGAATTTATTGAACGGAAAACGAGAATACAACAACCAGTAAGTCTCAAAGATTGAGATCAAAAGAAACCAAAAAAACAAACGAACACTCCTGAAAACTACCCACGGAATGGAGAAGAAACCCAATTGTCCCAGATTATCTGCAATCTATGATTCCTACTACTAATCCATAGCCTAGAAAGAATTTGAATAGCAGGGAAGATATCCTCCTTGTTCTTCTTGTGAATCTCCACTCCTTCTGCAAAAAAAAAAATTAGAATTCCTCCATTTCCAAATTAGCCAAATAGCCACAGCAGAAATTGCAAGAAACACATTTCCCCAACTCCGATTTTTTCCCATTTGTTGAACCAAGCTTTTAAGCATGGCGAAAGACGACAGCCGAAATTGCATTTAACTATTTATTTAAATTCAAAGAAGCACCAAATATGTTATAAATTAGCATTCTTTAATACTTAAAAGTAAAACGTGAATGGACAAAATTGCCCCTTCTCAAAAGATACTTCATTTAATGGTAATAATGGCAAGGACCCTATCCTTTATAAAAATAAAAGTTGAGGGACATTGGTAGTTACAAATACTATTGAGAGACCTTACTCGTTAAAATTTGTAAACCACAAAAACAAAATTTGCATTTAACTCCAATGGTAATAATGGCAGGAACCCTATCTGTTATAAAAATAAAAGTAGAGGAATGTTGGAAGTTAAAAATTTCATTGAGGGACCTTACTTGCTAAATTTTATAAACCACAAGGACTAAATTTGCATCTAATACTCATAAAAATTAAAATTTGTGTTTTTTTCAAAATTCAAACAAGTTACATTAGTGGTCCATGTGTAGTGGCGGAACACAAACCTTTGAACCAAGGGGACCGAACAAATCTTTTATACAAATATATTAGTGTATTAGATCAATCCTAAATGTACTTCTATGTGTTATATGCGGAAAATTTCAACTATGTTTTATTTAATTCCTAATTAGTGTAACAAAAAATTCTTAATCGTTGTAACAAATCAGATTTCAAAAGTTTATATTTTGTTCCCACTATTACTAGCAATTTGTTGATTTTGTAACATTTGGTGATATGGATACCTGTTTATGAAAAGGTTACGACAAAGTTGTCTACATCAATTAATGTTACAAAATAAGCGAGTTACTCATAAAAATAGTAAAAACATGTAATTTTAAACTTCCCTACTATACATTTATTGTGAAAAAAATATTACGCTAAATAGGAAATAAGACAGCCAACAAACTTGTAACCCAACGACATTTAGAGTGTTTATAAGGTGTCCTCTTCTCTTGTGATTGTGGGTTCGTATCCCGTCGTGGACAGTGATGTATATTTAGAAATAGGTTAGTTGGGTGTGTATGTGTAATTTACCAAAAAAAACAAATAAGAAATGAGACAAAAATTATTTTATTTTGATACATATAAAAAATGAATACTTGAGACACTATTCATCAAAGTGAAATCCATCAAGCCTTTACAGCTTTGAAGTCTTAATAAAAAGAGTTTTTAGGATCTGTAATTATCAACAAAAAAATGGATTAGTTGTTTCACTGGGAGAATGGGATTCACTTGGAAGTGGGAGGGGGATTCAAGTGGTTCTTTTTCAGTGAAATCTTTAAGAATTGTTATTGATGACATATCGAATTCACCTTTTGCATGTCTTTCTTTGTTGAACATATGGCTGCCTTCGCGAACAAACTGCTTCGTTTGGAGCTAGAGTCTTTCTTAAACGGGTTCCAACCAAAACAAATTTATGTTCCAAAGGAATCCCTCTCATCTCATAAATGTGTCCAATCTGCGACGACAGTTTAGAAATAATGGATCATTTGTTCTACTCCTACTCAACCATAAAAGAGATCTGGAACTAGTTGCTCAATGGTGCAACATCAAGGTGGATCCTCATAATTCAATGGAGCAGCTGATTTACAACCTGGTGGAGATGGCAAAATCTAGAAAACAAAGAATGTTTTTAGAAGCAGCAGGGGGACTGTTCTTTGGTGCCTTTGGAATTCAAGAAATAACCATGTTTTCAATGGAAGATCGTTCTTGATAGCCCTAGTAAATAATGAGATCCAAGCCTCTCTGTATGCATTGGTGAAGTTTAGAGCAAAATGTCGTTGTTTATTGTCACCCACTTGGAGCTGTAATCTGCTATCTATTTTTTAGTTCCTTTTTTTGTACTTTTTGCTAGCATCTTGCTAGATTTTCTCTAATAAATTTTCAGGTTGCTTGGCTTGGGTGATGGCCATGCCAAAACTCTGCGTCTAGCATTCCCTTTTATTGTTGTTCAAAAAAACTGGGAGAATGGGACGTTCAACCTGAAATGAGTAATGGAAGAAAAGAGTAGTGGAAGTCTGATTGGCAAGTACATGCCTCACCCAAATGCAAGTGTCTACTATGCAATGCATGTATGCACACCATTTCATAGTTTCTCTTTTCGGCAGTGAATAAAACATATATCAAGATAATTTCTAAAAATAGGTTTTTCTTTCAAATATCTTTAAAGTGAGGGAAACTCACCTGGTCGCGACTCTGAAACACTACTGAGTCCTCCAAACAGCTCGCCTACAAGCAATTGATACGATTAACTTAATCCTAGCTCACGAGGACACTTCTAAGCAGTTGAAATATCTCACTTCTAATAAAAGAACCCGAGTAGGGAAACTACTATTCCCATGTAGGAAAAACTACTATTCTCGGGTAGAGAAACAACTATTCCCAGGTCGGGAAACTACTATTCCTGGGTTGGGAAACTCAAATCCAGGGTCGGATTTTTGAAGAAAAACCCCAAAACAGCTTAAAAACTCAGATTTCTAACACCCAAGAGTCTAAATAAGTTTCCTCAATGAATCCAACTAACATAAGGCTCTAAACAAATCAATTAAAAGCAATAGAAAGGAAGAAACTTACTTGATTGATGATGAACTTTGCCCAAATCACAGCTTCCTTCTTCCTTCAGTAAACACACACTCACACACTAATTCTTTTCACAAGATTTACCCAAAAATGGTAAACCCTTGCCCTAAACTTCCTTATAACTAATAGGCTTGGGCTAATCATTTCCCAAAAATCCCAAGCCTACACTTTTAACTTTTTTACACATTAGACCCTCCAAACTTAACAATTTGATCCTTTACACTCCTTAGACTTCCTAACTTTAAACGAAGGCTGAAAATAATAAATCCGATCATTACATATATCAGTTCTTGGTTCGGTTCTCGGTTCGGTCCTTGTTTCGGTTCCAACATCGGTTTGGTTCGGTTTTTTAGGGTCGGTTCTGGACCCAAAACCGAAACCGAACCATATTTATTTTCGGTTCTCTCGGTTTTTGGTTTTTTTTGGGTTTTCGGTTCGGTTTTGCTCACCCCTAGTATCCTTTCATTTCAAATATTTTCTTTAATGAATCTGAATAATTTGGGTTTGAATCTTAACTATGATTATCTTTGAAAAAATTTAGGTTTGAATCTAATTTAGGTTTTTGTTTTGAATCTGATTGAAGGATTTGTATTTGGATTTGGATTTAGGTGATTTATGGATTTATGGATAATTGGACATACATTTTAATTATTTGAATCTGGGTTTAGTATTCAATGAAAAAATTTAGGGTTTATAATTTGTGGAACAACTAGATGAGGAAGAAGAAGATAGGAGAAATGACCAAAATGCCCCTCATGTGAGGGGCACATGGTAGGCTTAATGGCAGCCATTTGACGGCCGTTAGAGAGAGGGACCAATATGTTAAAAAAAACTCATTTTGGGACCAATGATGTACTTTTACGTTTAGAGGAACGAAAACCAAAAAGTTGCAATTCGTGAAAGACCAAAAATATAATTTAGTCATAACAAATTCGATGGATATGCTCTTAAATTTCCAAAAGTTCACATCAACAAGTAAAATCTAAACTTGTATATCTAAGAATTAACCAGAAAAAACAACATGCTTCTTCTTAGAAGGGGACTAGATATGTTTCAAAAATACAAGAAGAAACATTTCCAGTCAATTGTGAATCCCACTTTCAAACTGGACCCACGAATATGCGAATTTCGAACCTTAATTATTGTACATACAAATTTCAAACCTTAATTAAAAGTAATAACATTTATCGAATGGTTTATGGCACTCTTCATCAACATGTTGACCGATTTCATGATGCGGGTCCCTAAGAATTCAATTTGGTTACGATTAAGGTCCCCGGCCCTAACAACCGTTAAGTAGCTCCGATAAGATAGGGGCATTTTAGTCTTTATATATTTTATTATTTTTTCTTAATTTTTTTTAATACAACCAATACCCCCACCGATACCCACCACCAACCAACCATCCACCACCACCAACCATGACCTTCTTCAACCAATACCACCACCTTCTTCTCCGGCAAAACTTCCAACTCTGGTCATCTTCTCCGACCAAAACCCAACTTCGATCATCTTCTCCGGCTAAAACTTCGATGAACTCAAAATGTTATAGCATTGACTCAAATCAAAATCAAATCAACACGAATCCTTAATTTAAACTCAAAGAAACCTAATTTCATACGTTAATCACCAAAGCTAATTTAAATCAACCAAAATCTAAACTTTGAAATACATTTTTTGCATAAAAATGGATGAATCTAGATCTGGAAGGCAACAAACCCAGACCTGGAAATGGTGGCGGCCGATTAAGGGGATGGTTCGGTGGCCGGCGATGGTTTTAGGGTTGTTGGAGAGGTCTAGCGATTGGAGATTTGTGAGGCGGTTTTAGGTGGCCGGCGGCGGTTTTAGGGTTGTTGGGCGGCCATTGTTGCAGGTGGCTTCGGCAAGGTTAGAGAGGAAGCCGGAGCGTGGATTCTGGAAAGGGGAAAGGGGAAGAGAGCGGTGGAGAAGATTGATGTGGCTGGCGGTGGGAGGGTAGTGCGGCTGGTGGACGGCGATGGAGGCTCTTTTCTTTAAGAAGGGTGGCAGGTGGGTTAGGGTTTGGGAAGCAGAAGAGGAAATAAGTTAGGTTTTATATATTGGAGTAAATTACAAATTTAGTCCCTGTGATTTTTTAAAATTTACGATTGTGGCAAGTCATTAAAAGAGGGAAAAGCAAAAAGACCAAAATACCCTACGTAGAGGGCACGTGTGGTAGGTTAACGACCGATTTAACTGGGACGTTAGTGGCAGGGACCTCCATCGTAACCAAATTGAATTCTTAGGGACCCACATCATGAAATTGAAACTGCAGGGACCCGCACCGTAAATTTTAGTAAACCACAGGGACCAAATTTGTAATTTACTCTATTTCTGAATTTATACTTTTTAGTTTTTAATATTTCATTTTATGTTTTAATCATAATCGTATATTACCTGAAATATGTTAAAAAAATACGCTTTAATTTTAACAAATTACGTCATTATAATCGTATCGTCGACACGATTGAAATAAGCCTAATATTGAATTTTTTTATGTAATTATTTTATTATTATATACGATATATACAATTATATGAATCCAAAACACTACATTTATAGAAATTACATTTTAGCCCCCTAAACTTATAATATATATTCACTTTATATTTTTTAGTTTTCTATATTTCATTTCACGTTTCAGTCATATATCGACTGGAATATGTTCAAAAATACGTATTAGTTTTAGCAAGTTACGCTATTATAATTGTATCATTGATGCGTTTGAAATGACCCTAATATTGAGCATTTTTTGTTGTATTTATTTTATTATAATACGTTTATATGAAGCCAAAACATTGTTCATGAACTGTAGCAACCTACATTTGCAGAAATTACATTTTTAGCCCCCTAAAATGAATCGGTGGCGGGGGCCGCGATGGTGGCTGGCGACGAGAAGGGGACGCTTGGAGGATAGAAAGAAGATGGAGGAGAAATAGAAGATGGAGGAAAGGTTTTCCATCACAAAAAAAATTTGGAAAATGAAAATTGAAAAAACTATCAAAAATAGTTTTTTAATTGACAATATATATATATATATATATATATTTTGGAAAATGAAAATGAAAAGTTTTTTAAAAAATTTTTAAAAAACTAATCCAACTAAACGAGTTTTCTAAATTTTCATTTTTTATAAAAAAATTTCTAAAAAACAAACAAAATTTCTACAAGTAAGCGCACCCTCAATAATTTATGATTATTCATGGTTTGCATGGCACTCTCTAGAGAATCCCATTCGCATACAATTGACATACCACCCCACCACGTATTAGATTTTGCACTCACCTAGCCTATCCTCCTTTAGAAGGTTGTGAATATTTCGTAAATGGTCAATAGACTTTCCCTTTCCCTTTCCCTTTCCAATCCAACAATTTCTCAATCTTCTTAGAGGGTTACATTTATTCCAACATCGTTATTCCTTTTTTTTTCATTTTTCTTACGTTTCTATATGAGCTTTCGTCTCTTAATCCCCTCCCGCTTTCGTCTCTTAATCCCCTCCCACCTCTTGATCCAACGCATTTCTCCTTATTCTTGCGTATTCACATTCTTTGATGATCAGCTTTTGGGACATCTTGTTCTTTCCTAAGTATAGCATAGGTTCTCCTTTCCTTGACGTGTTCTTTAGGTTCTTGTTGAAACTTTGCCCAGTTAATCCTTATTTTCTTCTCATCAATCATAATGTTTTGCAAACTCTGTTCGAAACTTCTAATCTTCGTTACCCTTGAGAATATGGTAAACCCAAATCTCTGTGCTTGATGCGTTTTCTTTCTTGCAAGATACACCGACATGACCGAGCCGTCTTTCTAAAACATCCTGTAAAGAGCCTCTTCATCCCACTGATCCGAAAAACTTGTGAAGAAAAAGTTTGCCTGATTGCCTTGAGAGTTGCTTCTACTACGTCTTCTTACCTCCAGCCAGTCGCCTTATTCATCCAAGCGCCTCATTCTTCGCTTCCGTGTTGTGTTTATTTCCCAACTTATCAACTTATTACATTTTGGTACCATCATAAGCTAATCTAAACAGTTTTTATAAAACTTACTTTTAACACCACGTAAATTGATAAACAGACCTAGTATTTATTTTGAATGATCAAGTTATTAAACAAATTTTTAAATAAATATTGGAACTTGTATAGAGTTGGTTATCTATATGCTTTTAAACCAAAAAAAATTATTTGTAACCAGCTAGGAAAGTTTTAAAGAAAAAAAACATTTATCAGCTATCTATAATTTTCAAATCCAAAAAAAATACTATTTATAAGTATTCAACCTTTAAAATTTTGTTGGTTTTTCTATTAAAAAAATGTTCTAGACCTTTTTTTTAATGACAAAAAAGGCAAATTTTTATCAAGAACCCAAGTAACCAAAAATTTAGAGAACCTAGTATATTTGTTTTGTGGTGTAGAAATTTCAAGTCGTAGCCATCGTTTTTTCCTTTTATCCAAGGCTTTCTTCATGACCACAATTGTAGTCATTGGGGAATTAAGATGACAACCAATTTTGCAAGTCTCTGGACCAACTGATTGTGATTTTCTTGAACAAAAATCAAGAATAATTATTAGACCATCAATTACAACTATTTTTAAATATTTTTATTAAGAAATTATAGTGATTTTTAATTACCAATACAATAATAATCTGTAATAAAACTGTTGATATCAAATTTAAAAGAAATTTGATATAAAAAAGATTTGTATTATAAATTGTGGACATTTTACTTAAAGAAATGTGGAATGCTATATCAATTGTGGTTTTTCCATAAGCTAACTTATGAACATCCAAACAAAGGTTTTCCAGTAAGATTGCAAATAAGTTAGCTTATTATAGTTAATCATGCTGAAAACATTCCATAAGCTAACTATTGATGATTGAAACGACAAAACACTTCGATCACATATGTTCAATGTTTGTGGGTTACGCAGAAAGGTATCTAAAACATGTCGTCGATGATCAGTGTCGGAGCCATACGTAGTGGTCTTGTAAGTCATAACCGTAGTCAAAAGTTTGAAAAATGTGGACTCTATGTTTAAATTTTCGATTACCTTTCACAAATGACTTAGGTCCTGTTTACTTGCATCTGACCCAACTGGATCGGTCAGATAGATCTGACTCGGTCAGCAGTCAGCGTGTTTACCTAACATCAAATCTGACCGAAATCTGACTAATTTGCTGACCGAAAACTTACCCGGCCAGTATGAAATTCACGCTTACCCGGGTCAGTTTTCGAGTTTCCGTCGTCTACCCTTCAATTCTCGAACCCTCTGTTGGGTGGCAGCCTTCAGCGTTGGTGGCGGGGTAGTGGTGGCGTTCGGCGTTGGTGGAGGAATGGCGGCGGAGGACTGGCGGTGGTGTAAGGAGGCGGCGCCGTGGACTGGTTTGTGGCGTTCGGCTTTGGTGGTGGTTGAGGACTGGCAATGGCGGACTGGCGGTGGCGTAAGGAGGCGCCGAGATCTTTGAAGGGTAGGAGAAGAGAGGGGAAAAATGTGCGGCCAAAAGGGATTAGGGTTTTTTAAGGTATAGTAAAGACTTTTTAGGTGATATTTTTGTTGATTTAAAAATCAATTAATTATTTAAAAAGAAAAAAAAATTCCTAGTAAACGATATATCTTATAATTATTTTATTTAAAAATAAAGAATTATTATCCTTTTGAAAAATAAGTATTATTTTATTTTATAACATTTAATTATTTAGAAACTAATATATTTTATAGCATATAATTACAAAAAGGTTAAAATCGTCATTTTATTTATGGGTAAGTACTTATCAAAAACACTTGGTAAACACTCTAACTCAAATAACACTTATCCGGATCAGTACTTATCCAGGTCAGCACTCTTACCCGAGTTAGTACTTACCAGGTTAGAGTAAGTAAACAACCCCCTAGTCTTATAATTAAAGAATCCACTCAATTCTTGCATGACCCTTACACATTTGGATTTTGTCCATCAAAACCAAATAAAACAAATTCATATAGCAATGTTTTTTGTATTTTCTTTTTTGGTCAAATCCATTTCAATAGTAGTCAGTATTTGGATTTTGTCCACCAAAACCAATTAAAACAAAGTTATAGCAAAGTTTTTTTCTTTTTCTTTTTTTTGTCAAATCCATTTCAAGACTAGTCATTTCAGTATATAGTTTTTTTTTTTGTATTTTCTATTAATTTCATATCAACATCTTATTATTTTAGCTTTAATATAACCTAACTTATTATATGTAAATTGTTTTATATGTTCATAACCTCAAACCAATTAATTATCTAGGGAATGTATAAATAAAATCATTGATTAGTTGGAAAACAATACTTCCTTATCAGAAGTGGGGTTGTATTTATTTGTTCCAAACAAAATACAAATAATTACGTATCAAAGGGGTCCTTTAATTTCATGGCCACAATTGGAGTCACATTGTTTGTCGACCCTTTGTTTTTAATAACATAAAAGAACTCTTAACAATTACAACTAATATCAATATGGTAATATACACTACAGCAAAATTAAGTTTATAGAACACCTATAATTAATATATAAGCATCTTAATAGTATGAGTTTATAGGACCAAACAAAAAAGGTCATATCAAATGGTGTTACGATAAGTTTATAAGATGTTTTTTAGCATCACAAGTTTTTTAGGATGCTTTATAGCATGATTTTGAGAAGTGTAGTGTTTTGAGAGAACACTTGTTTTTACAGGGCGTTTTTTCAAATGATGTCCTATAAAATAGTTAATAGAACCTTTTACGTGAAAAATGTTTTAAAAAACTTGTTACGAAGCCCAAAACTGTCCAATAAAATTTTGTAACACTTTTAGATATGATGTCTTTTTGTTTAATTTTATCAACTTTGGACCTACAAAACATTTTATTAAGATGTTTATTTAATTTTGATGTCCAATAAACTTAATTTTGTTATGGATTAAATTTTATTGTAATAACGTCAACACTAAAAGCATTAACCATTAACATTAAGAACATAATAATAAACTATGCAAATTAGTTAAAGAGTCATATAAATAAAAACCCTAAATCTAAATCAAGTAAACAAAATCCCTAAAAGAATCTTTAGAAAGACATAAAATCGGATGAACAAGAACCCTTAGTCACCCTAATCTCTCGGGGGTTGATTTTCCAACACTCTATATATTTGTGAGATCATGAATCACTTCTTGGGAACTCGCCTTAGAAGATACTTGATATCTTCTTTATTAGATGTTTTTTAAATTTGTGAGTCAAAGTGTGGACAAAGAAGACGTTATCTTGTAGTATGGGTCGGAGATATTACAAATGATATATAGTATTAGGGTCGAGAGTTTATTGGTGTGCTAGTTTCTCAAGTTAACTTCAACTCCTCATTGGAAACTAACCCTAATACCAATAAAGTTGCAGGCAAAAGATCATGTTAGAAGTTGAGGTCTACATGAGAAATGTCATCAGACCGTTGATCACTAATAATTTGTTGTTCCCCCTTAAATTTTTGTGCTTTGGAAGAAAATTGATCCGGTACATCTCATCAAATAGTAGATAACTACTTCTCACGCTTCTTACAGTAACCTGAACTCATCACTAAAACCCGACCATAAAAGTATAATCCATAATTATAAGAAAGAAAACGTTATATGTGTAAACCATAGGGACCAAGAACATAATTTACTCTTCAAGTATAAACGAACCATACAATTTTGTGAACCAAAACTCAAATCCAACGAACTAAATTCTGCTTGTGCTCAATTGTGAACCTCAGGAATGAAAAGCTTCCATATCCATGGCGGAATCATAATCTTCTTCTTTATCCCTTTTCTCTGTGTAGCCAATGATATCATCACTCCCACACAACCACTCGCCATGAATCAAACCCTAATCTCATCCGGTGAAGTTTTCGAGTTGGGCTTCGTCGATTTAGGCAACAATAATCTCTATCTCGGCATTTGGTACTACCAAATCCAACCGAGAACGATCGTTTGGTTAGCGAATCGAGACGCCCCCGTTAACTCATCGTTTGCGAAACTAGCAATCGGCGAAGACGGAAACATAAACCTCGTAGACCGATCCGAAACCGCAATCTGGTCGTCGAACCAATCCGTAGTACCACCGGTGATCAACACAGTGGCGCAGCTTCTCGACTCCGGTAACTTCGTCCTTCGCCTCGAAAACGACGAAAACCCGGAGAATTACGTCTGGGAAAGCTTCGATTATCCGACTGATTCTCTATTACCCGGGATGAAACTCGGGTGGAGCCGTAAAACCGGAATCAACCGGTTCCTAAGATCGTCGAAGTCCGACGACGATCCAGGTTCCGGTGACTATTCTTACAAAATGAACATAGATGGGTTTCCAGAGATTGTTTTTCGGAACAAGGAATCAGTGATTTGGCGGAGCGGGCCGTGGAACGGAAAGCGGATGAGCGGTATACCGGAGATGAAGGGGGTGAGCGCAATCCACTTTGAATTTCAAGAAACCCCGGATGAAATTTACTATTCGTTCGAAATGTTAGACAGTTCCGTTTATTCGAGATTGGTGATCATGGGTTCTTTGGGCAAACTTCAACGATTCATCTGGTCCTCATCCGAGAATAGCTGGAATTTAATCTGGTTTCACCCAAGGGACATATGCGATAACTACGGCCACTGTGGCCAGTTCGGCATTTGCGAAACAAATGTTTTTCCATTGTGCAAGTGTTTGAATGGATTCCAGCCACGAGACAAACGGGCTTGGGTCAATCTACAAGACGGGTCAAGCGGGTGTGTTCGGAGCTCCAAAATGGATTGCGGATCGGACGGGTTTTTGCCGTTGAAGAACATGAAATTGCCGGAGAGTTCGAAAGTGTTTACCGATCGAACAATGAATTTGAGCGAGTGTAGGGAGATTTGCAAATGGAATTGTTCTTGTACGGGTTATGCTAATATGGATATAACTGGGGACGGGTCGGGTTGTGTTTTTTGGGCTGTGGATCTTATGGACATGAGGCAGTATGCTGAGTCTGAAAGTGGTGGACAAGATCTTTATGTCAGAGTTGCAGCTTCTGAGCTAAGTACGTTAATAGTTCATGTTGTTCATATTGTTTGCTTAAATTTTGGATTTAAACTATAACTTTTAAATTTCATAACGCTTACGGTTTTAAAGTTAACACCATTAGTTAGCTACCATTAGAAGGAAAGATCCGTCTTTGAGCAAATTACATGGACCAAATGGACCAAGTTAATCACACTCAAAAATATAGTGTAGATGTGATATGTATGCAACTTGACTTAATTAATATAGGGCAAATTGCGTCAAAAGGTAACGTACTTTACTCTAGTTTCTGTTTTTGGGAATGTACTTTTAAAATACTCATTTAAGGGTAATAAACAAACTTTACAACCAAAAAGGGGAACCACTTACCAATATAGTAAGGCTTTGTTTGGCAAGCATAAGCTAGCTTATAAGCTAGCTGATAAGCTAGCTTATAAGCTAGTCCATCCAAACATGTACCAGAAAGCTAGCTTATCAGCTAGCTTATCAGCTAGCTTTTTGAAACGCTACTTTGAGTAGCTTATGAGGAGCTTATTGTAGCTTTTTCCAATTATACCCTTATTAATATTAATTATTAAATTCAAATATACCCTTTTTGGTCATTTTACATACTCATAAGCTAGTTTTTGCCAAACATAATTTGTTCAACAGCTAGCTTATCAGCTGCTAGCAAGCTTATCAATCAACAGCTAGCTTATCAGCTATCCGCTAGCTTATCAGCTACCAGCTAGCTTATAAGCTACGCTTGCCAAACATAGCCTAAGTCCCTATTGATTTTTAAATAATATTATTTTAAAAATTATAAATAAGCATCAATATTGCCATGCCCTTAAATAATTTCTATGTCATCAAAAGAAGTTTCATATAAATAATGTTTATCACCTACTCTAAATCTGAATCCATTCATCTCTCATTATTATCCTTTTTTTTAGTTTTATTTTATTTTTCTTAAAAAATGCTCTTTCCCTTTAAGCCTTACACAAATAATTCTCTCCAACAACCATTGTTTTTCATTTCTCCAAAACCCCGTTATTATTTTTATTCCTCAAATAATCTCTCCTCAACAACCATTGTTTTTTTTTGTTCTATTTAAAGAAGAATGAAAACAAAAAGATGGTGAAGAACTTCAACGTATCAAACATACAAAATTGCAAACTTGGTTTTTTTTGGAGCAAACTAACAAAATCGGAAACAAATTTTTTTAAGAACTTTTTAAGGAGGGTAAACTAAACTAAAAAAACGATAATCGTAGACGGATTAATACTTGGAGTAGATGACAAACATTATTTATATGAAATTTCTTTGGGTGACATGGAAATTATTTAAGAGACATGACAATATAATGCTTATTTATGATTTTTAAAATAATATAATTATTGAAAAATCAATAGGTACTTACTATATTGGTAAGTGGTTCCCTTTTTTGGTTGTAAAGTTTTGTTATATACTCTTAAATGGGTATTTTAAAAGTACATTCCCCAAAACAGAAATTATAGTAAAATACGTTACCTTTTGACGTAATTTGCCCATTAATATATTAAGTGAAATTCGCCTTGTGCATGCATGCAAAACAAAAGGCTAGAGGAAAAAAATAATAAAAAATAACTCTATCAATGAAAACTTGAGTTTATTATATATTGTAGATTTTAAAAATATTTGGTCATAGATTGTGCACAATAAACTGATACGATGACATCTTTCATAACCCTATAATCTTTTACTCTATAATGTAGGAAATAAGTGGTGACCAATGCCATGTATCCAATAGAGTGGCCTGCCCTTGGCCTGCCATGTGGACATTTTTTTACAAGTTGGGGTTGTTACGAAAATAAAATCATTATACCCTACATTTATGAACATGTCACCTCCACATGCACTAAAAGTTGTAACTATGATTTTATTTATTGCAGGTCAATTAGTGCCGACCAAAAATTCTAAAAATGGCTATGCCAATGACGACCGTGTTGTCAAGATCGTCGTCGTTACTATTAGTATTTGTTTTGCAGGGCTAATCACTCTATTGATAATCCTTTATCTAAAAAGGAAAAATACCCAACAAATAAAGGAATCAATTATACTTGGAAGAGGTAATTTATACTTTCCATTTCAAATGCCTTGGTTTAGAGTTTTAGATTCATTAAGCATCAATAATGTAACATAGAGTAAAATTCTAATTACACTAGCCCATAAAAGGCTTCCATCAAAGAGATTAGAGCATCATAAACAAACACTTGAAAATGGAAAACAAATATATTATTTTAGCTAAATATGATTTTATGTAAAATGTTAATTTAGATATTAAATGTAAGAGTTACTTAAGTCATACTGCATTGTGACTGTGATTCATGCGCGTTTGTATGTTCTCATAGGTCCACAAGAAAGAAGCGAATATGAAACCAAAATGGATGAACTCGATCTACCCTTGTTTGATTTTACAACATTGGCTATGGCCACAAACAACTTCTCGAAGGAAAATGAACTTGGGAAAGGTGGGTTCGGATGTGTTTACAAGGTAAAATATTGTACTATACAAGTATTTTAAAATATAATACCAACTTTTACGCAATTACGCATAAATAAAAATAATGGCAATTATTGTTGGTGATGATATTAGGGTACGTTACCCGAAGGAGAAGTCGTAGCTGTAAAAAGGCTCTCAAAAGTTTCAGACCAAGGAATTGAGGTACTTATAAACGAGGTTCGATTAATCGCAAAACTTCAACATAGAAACCTAGTTCGACTATTGGGTTGTTGCATTGAGGTCGAAGAGAAGTTGTTGATTTATGAGTTCATGGAAAACAAAAGCCTTGATATATTTTTATTTGGTATGTTTTGCATGAACATCGGTTCTTTTTATTTCACATTTGGGTTTTGTCGTTGAAATTTAACACGGTTTTTGAATTTCGTTAATAGAAAAAGAGAAAAGAATGGAGCTCGGTTGGCATATGCGACTTCACATCATATGCGGAATAGCTCGAGGGCTTCTTTATCTTCATCAAGATTCAAGGTTTAGAATCATTCATCGAGATCTCAAAGCAAGCAACGTTTTGCTTGATAAGAATATGAACCCAAGATATCAGATTTTGGTATGGCACGGATTTTCGGGTGCGATCAAATTGAAGCACAAACAAAAAAGGTGGTTGGAACCTAGTAAGTGTTATATCATTGTTATTTTCTATAGACATTAAAACGATATCATATAGCCATATATATAGACAAATTTCTTATTTTCTCATTATTTTTCTAAAAATCTTATTATAGTGGTTACATGTCACCGGAATATGCAATGGACGGACATTTCTCAACAAAGTCAGATGTTTTTAGTTTCGGGGTTTTGGTTCTTGAGATAGTAAGTGGTCAAAAGAACAGAGGATCATCATATGCAAGTACCAAACGAAATCTCCTTGGACATGTAAGAACCAACGATGATGACAGGTTCCATATTTTCAGAAGTAAATATTATATCATTTTTCCTAGAAGAAGCTACTATATATAGTAGGAATATACTTATAGTTAATTACACTTACTCCCTTGTATTATATATTAACCTAAACGATGATTTTCAGACTTGGACATTATGGAAAGAAGACAGAGCTTTAGAACTAGTGGATGAATCAATTCGAGCCAATTTTTTGGAAGATGAAGCACTAAGATGCTTACAAATAGGACTGTTATGTGTTCAAGAAGATGCCGAAGATAGGCCTTGTATGTCAAAAGTGTTGTTAATGTTGAATAGTGCAACTATTGAACTACCACAACCGAAATACCCTGGATTCTTTATTCGAAAAAGGGATGTTGAAACCGAGTGTTCGAGTATACAAGACGATTCCAGTACTGTGAACAAAGTCACGATCACCGTGCTAGATGGTAGGTGATCAAAGCAAGGTTAACTACCATCATTAGATTGGCCTAGCTATGAGGAGGCGAGAATCCTACAAATGAGGACTCATGTTTGAATTTATAGACCAACCAAATGTATCTTTTGCCTAAACGATAATTTAGAGACATGCACAGTATGGAAAGAAGAAATACTTTAGAACCCGTGGACGGAGCTGTTCAAGCCAATTTTTTGGTAGATAAAGTATTATTATGTGTTCATGAGCATGCACAAGATACGCCTTAAATATGTAGTTTTAATTTTGAACAATGTAACTATACTCAACTACAAAAACAGAAACAATTTTCTTCCTGGTGATAATTGTGGGATTGGTGCATGGTGATGTTCTAGAAGATGAGATATACCTTTTTTTTAGTATAGATTGTATATCATAGTTTCCTTCTTAGTAACTAAGTGTGTTTGTTTAGCTTTTCCTTACCAAAAAATAATGTTATATGTCATGTATTACATAAGATAGCATGTGTTATACTTTGGGTTGGAATTTTAACAATAAATTGTAAGATATATGTTTGAAAATACAAACAAAGACTTTATGTCTATCACGTCAACAACTTAAAATGAATTTTCGTTGAATTAAAAGCACGTTAGTTATTTTAAGTATTACTGACGGATGTGACTGTTCGACCTACCTTATTACAAAATTGGTCATATGGGTTATATATCATCTTTCAAGAGGCAGATTTTAAAACTTTACAAGAATTGAAATAGGCGGATGGGTAAAAAAATTATACAAATACTTACAACTTTTATAAATCGTTAAAAAAATTAGGTTAGTCTTTTAATTGCATATAGTTTAGAATCATATATACTTACTACATCAGGAACAGAAAAAACATGTTTATAATATATTTTAACCCGTTATAAATGAATTACGTTAACACGTTACCCAACTCATTCCTATATCCCATTTTATCACCTCTAATGTTGTATAACAGACAATCTAAGACGGTTTTTGATGACCCTGTAACTTTTTATACTACCATGGAGGAATATAGTAACACCGTGACACAAGCCATTGTATGTTCTACATTAGGTCATCCATGAATGCAAGAAATTTCCAAAAACAATTGTAAAACAATTCGCTTAAGGAAAACCATTTATAAGGTGTTTCAATCATACATGGCAACAAATAGTCTAAGTTTCATTACCTCATTCTCATCCGTGGTCTTGGTCTCTTACGCATATGAGGAACCAAATCCATTCGCATTATTTGGTGGGCCTATTCGTGATTCATTCCTTGTTCAACAAAGCGCTTCAAAAGAAATTCTAAATTGGTTGAAAAATAATGTATGTGTATATATGGACATATACATGATTTAAATTATATGACAAATATGGAGACAGAATGGCGGATTGGTGAATATATTATATGGCCTTAGTTTCAACTTGTCGAGAATCCTATAACTCGAAGCCAGTATCATTTTTACTAGGATTCCTCGACCCCAAACAAGGCAGGTGAACCGCTTTACCAGATGGTTCAAGGCAAATCCTCATTCTTATGGGCTATGGCTTTAGTCTATATTTGGTGAACTAACTAATAAAATAGCTATTAACTAAAAAACTAATATAAGCTAATAAACTGGTTATGTTTAATAAAAATGTCTGATAACCATATGACAATGTTGAATGACAATGCTACAAAAAAAAAGTATTAAAAGAATGTATAAGCCATATTAAAATGTTACTCAAATTGGTTTTTGAAAAGCTAGATTACTATATGAGATTTTTCTTTCATGAGATCAAAAGTAAATTAACTTTAATTCGTTAAATATTATTTAAAATGGTTATTATGATTTAAAGGTATCTCCACCTACACACTTCTAGTAAAATGTTTGGAAAATAAGATGTAAGGTTGTAATGTTTCTCCATCGCAGATAGGTAGAATTACAAAAGAGAATGTAGATTATAAGTCTTCCTTCACAAGTAAGCCTTGAATATCATGATGGGCTCATGATGGGGGATCTCGAGAAGGTGGTTTAACAACAATATAGAGTAGTGATCGAGCGGGAGAAAAAACAAAGCCAGAAGTAGCCATATACAACAAAAACGGTAATCTTGTAACAATTTAAACTCTGAATTGTATGACGATATTCTTCTAGATGAGCGATCTAGAAGTAGATTGAGTGATTCATGAAAGACTTTAAAAGTTTTCCAAACAAGATGAACCCTATGAGCGAATTAGATTTGAATGTGAAGAGCATCATTTAAATGCAAACAAACAACCTCTTAGTGATAGAACTCAACTTGGATCTAGTGATCCTATCTATCAAGTTTAAAGGGTAATAACAAGTCACTTAACTAATAGAAGCTAGGCACTATTGTTGATCCAGCTCTCCTAAGACCTGATGAAATGATAATGATCCTGTTACTTTACTTAGTGAATAGGTCTTTACTTCTGTTATAGCTTGAGGAATTATCACTGAGATTGTTCAGTGTTATTCCATGTTAACTATGCTGTAACTTATTTTTATAATCATCAGGATCAGGATCAGGAGATGAACGAGTCTGTTCTGACGTCTACTGATCCTGACCATCAAAGTGAAGACCTCTGAAGACATCAAGATCATACTCAAGAACCATCAGCGAAGTCGAAGATTTAGCTGATGACAGGACCAGCATGCTCGTGATCTGAAGACGGAACTCAGTGATAGCAGGCTGCTCAAATTCGTATGACATCCTGAAGACTTATCAGGATACAGTGACCTCTGATCAACCTCAGTATCAGAGCATTCCTCACTGATCAGTATCCTGATCCTGAAGGATTAGTGTAATGTCTTAATCTAATGCACAAAAGGATTATCCGCCTTTACTGACACAAAAAGTACACAAGGACAGTCTCTTTTCTGTTCCATCCGTACTTATCAGACCTCAAGGCAACTGTTTATATAAGCTTTCTTTTGTACACCATGCAAAAGACATTGTTTATAGTAAATAGTACAATAGACCACTTGAAATGTGACACGTACACAAAAGTGAGTCTGCATGCATTTAATGCATGGGGTATAAATAGGACTTGAAGAGATGTTCTCCATACTTCTTCTTCATCCTAAAAATACCCCAATCCTTTCTTTCTTA
Source organism: Centaurea solstitialis (assembly GCA_030169165.1). Taxonomy (NCBI): domain Eukaryota; kingdom Viridiplantae; phylum Streptophyta; class Magnoliopsida; order Asterales; family Asteraceae; genus Centaurea; species Centaurea solstitialis. Next base: position 50,612,437 of record CM058040.1, read on the forward strand.
TTCCCTCTATCTTCTTCTCTTTTCTAGTCTTCTCACTTTAGTACATAGTGAAAGAAACTTAGATTGTTTAGTTTAGACTTGTGTCTTTTCTATTTCCGCAACAATCTGTAAATTCAAAGTGTTAATATAACATAGAGTTTAAAAGTGAAAACTTGGTGTGATTATATTCACACCCCCCCCCCTTCTATAATTTCATACACTATCCTTACTTGAAGGTCACCCCTTGGGACCAACAACTATCAATGATAGACTCGAAAGTATAAGATAGTACGGCATGTCGAGACAGGATGAGTATATTCTCTTAAAAAATTCAGAGACATTTTAGCAACGAAGATGTTATAGAATTTTCCCTATATGACTGTGAGGTGGTGCCGCCACAAACGAAGAATCATGTTTTTTCTTTTAAAAGGTCAAGAAACAGGATTTAGCGCATGGCCATATTCGCATTCAGTGATAATGCAAAGACAAATGATGATGCGTAATTTAGCCAAAGAGATCACAAGATTCAAAGTTAAAATCCTAAGGATACTTTTGAATTGATTTTTTTTTTTACTTATTTACATCGAGCAAGGTTTAATCTCAATGATACCACTATGATATACCTTTCGTGAAAGTCAAGAAAACTATTCCAACCATGTAAAGGATTGATGGAAAATAAGATGTGAGGCTAAAATGTTTCTCCATCCCACATAGGTAGAACTATCATGATGGGCTTATGGTGGGGGCTTTCATAAGAGTGCAACATACTCGTGCATGCAAACGCGGCCGTAGCCAAGGCCAATGGCGTGGACATAGTCTTCGTTGAGTGGCATAAGGAGGCGCACTTAGCATTCCGCATTAAAGCAGATCCCCAAGCTCGAGTATTGGGTCTGAAATCGTCTAAGTGTAAATAGTGCTGCTTGAACAAAGAAAATATTGTTGTGAAGATTAGTGCTGCTAGAGGAAAGTTGATACCGATAGTTGAAGATTGTGCTGCTGAGTTGATGAATAGTATTGTCAGTTCAAAGAAAGTGATGCTTGAAGACGTTAATGTTGCTAGTGGTGGATAGTGTTATTCAGTCTAATTAGTAATGCTAGATAAACTTAATACCGTTGAAGATTTTTTATGCTGCTTTGTGAAGATAATGCGGATTATAAGCTTGGTCCGGAACAAAAGAGATTTGGAGATGATTATCAAGAAGATTCTGAAGATCTATTCCTTATAGATAATTATCTTCGTAATTCAATGTATATAAATAGCCTAGTTGTGAAGGTTATTAGATAGAGTTCTAATTTCGTTTGTTCTAGAAGATCATAGCCTCAATATTATTCGTAATCCTTATTTTAGAGAAGTATAGTATGTATGTTGAGTTTGTTCAACAGATTGGGGCTTAAGAGAGGGGATATGGGTTATCTACCCAGTTTTCACAGTATAAACAGAGGCTTCCATCTCTTTGATTAAACACATAGAAAACATACTTTGCTCTCCCCCCCCCCCCTTCTTGATCTCTCTACATTGTTCTACCAATTTCTACTTCATCTTTGCATTAAATGTAAAACGCTATCGCTATTAGTGTTTTATGTAGAGGTGTAAACAAGCTGAGCCGATCCTAAGCCTAACCAAGCTCGAGATCGACTCGTTTAAATTCTGAAAGCTCGAGCTCAGCTCAGCTCATTTCAAGCTTTAAGCATCAAGCTCGAACTCGAGCTCGGCTCACGAACAGTTTTAAGCTACTGCATTAAATTCTTGGGCTAAGCAATAAGTTGACTCACAACAAAAGAGAGTATCACCAAAATCTTAAAGGACAAGATTCTTAAATCCACACAGTTCCTTACAATCGTCGATCAATCCAGGATGATTTTAATTTTCTGCGTTGTCATTTAACTTCCGTTCACTAGAGTGAACAGTTTGCTTCTACTCCTCTTCTTCTTATGAATCTATCACAAATGATAGAGTCATTTTAGGTTCTTTTAATTCTGATATTTTTTACAATTAGTCGTTCTAAATACTTTATAAAAAATGTTCTTATCTTTATAAACAAAGCAGTAAACTTTATTCTAAAGTTGTGGTTTTTTATTTTAAAGAGTTTGTTTCTTTGTTATTATACTTTTCCTGATATTAAAATTCAATAAAAAGTTTAACACGCTTTTTTGACTCGAGAAAGCTAATTGTACGTTTTTCCTTATGGAATTGATTGTTTGAGCCAAGGCTATGTCTTATTTCCAGCATGTCTTTATTCAAATTACATCGCTTCGAGCTACTTCTTTTTGTATTTTAAATGATTTCATAAATTTTCCCAAATTTTTTGAATTAAATCTTTTTTCTGACCTTTTCAATTTTGAAGACTCAGAGAACAATTTAAAATCACGTCCCTTTTTATTTTATTAAAATCTTCAATGTAATTTGTAATTTTACATTGTTCATGAGACTTCTAAATCTAATGTGAAAGTTGAATATGTACCTCCTATGAAGATTTTGTGCGTATTTCTTTAAAGATTTGTTTTGTTTTTATATATTTTCGATATATATTTGACAATATAAAAAGAAACTCATCCAAAAACTCTAAGATAGTTTCAGAAGTTTCAGATATAAATTATACAATCTGATATGATCCGGATCCACGTACATCATCTAATTTTATGTAGAGCCAATTTAGAAACTAAATAAAGTATTTGATAAAGTTTGATGAATATTTAAATTAAAAGATATAATAAACTAATAAAGTGAAAAGTCGGAATAATATATTTTTAAATGGCATAAAGACGTGTAACCCATGACTAAGCTTTTGTTTTCAAATGTGAAACTTTTGTTGTTGGCTTTCTTTTAGCACTTTGTTGCTTTTGGTATAAGCGCAAATGCTTGATTTCTATATAATTAATTAAATATCTAAATTTTTAATGATGATCAAAATAAAAAATGGTGTTGGAATGGTTATCAAACAATCCCATGCGTTGAGTATTTGGTATGTCATTATTTAATTTAGTTTTAAAGAGTAAATGACATATTTGATCTTTATGGTCTAAACGTTTTATGCATATTGGTTTCAAAATTAAAATAAATACATGAATAAAACTCATGGTTATTATATTTGTTATATTTTGACCCCTTTCTCTAACAAAAATTCAATGATATCCCTGTTAACTCAATGGTGACAAATGCTCGAGATCGATATCCTCTCTTGTGTTGATAACGGCAGCTATATATATATATATATAAATACATACACATATATATATAGAGAGAGAAGAAAGTTCAAATGTGAACCTATCTTTCAATGTGAACGTAAGGACCACTAAAATTGCGTCATGCCGCAATATTCACTTTGAATATCATGCATTATTCGGAGTGAATAAAGCTTAGGTACATTTATTCACTCTGAATACCGCATGATTTTCATAGTGAATATCACCACGTGACGCGATTTTAGTGGTTCTCCACGTTCACAACCAAAATTGAGTTCACATTTAAACCTAACACTATATGTGTGTGTCTGTGTGTGTAAAATATTAATATGTTAAATTTATATAATATTAAAATATTCTATTTTAAAATTTTTATTAAGAAAAAAATAAAGTAATGATAAATGACCAAAATGACCTTCTGAGTTATCCGGGTTAACTGACTTAATTTGTTAGAAGGAGGGATAAGGACTTAGCAAAAATAATAACCACAAGTTTCATCCATCCATGTATTTATTTTGATTTTAAAAGTAGTATAGGTAAAAGATGTAAAACCATAAGGACTAAATATGTAATTTACTCGTATATAAGTTTAATTATATAATTTTTTTCATATATTTTTTAATAAATGAATGAAATGCTTCTTATGATTGGTAGAAAGAAAGAAGACAATAAAAATCGAGACAAAATAACTTATTCTTGTTACATGGTTATTAAACCATCATCAATGGTTTTGCTGGTTGCTAATGGCACCTAGGCCCGGCCCATGTGCTGGGCGGGATGGGCCTTCGCCCAGGGCAGCACAATCCAGCAGGGCATCATCTTCCAGCCCACCTATTAGTATTAGTAGGTTCATTTTTTATTTTTTTTAATAGAAAAATTAGATACGGCTAATCTCCAGGCGCGACTCCTTGTTTCCCTCAATCGCATTGAAGATTGAACGCAATCATGAAGCACCAAACGGTAAGTCGGCGAGACGTAAGTGTGAGTACGAGCAACGGCCAGAAATCAGTTCCTATAAATTATCCGATCCACCAATCCAATCGAAATTACCATTCTGATTCCAATTTCGAAAATAATCAATCACCACCACTGTTATGATCGATTGAGTGATTATCGATTAATTGAAATTACCATTGAAATTGATTTGAATTTCGACCAAATTCTGGGCTGTTACGATCGTCAATCGACCACCTGTCGCCGGAGTTTGGACGGAATAGACCGAGGAAGACGAAGGAATTTGAGGAGTTTGAACGGAACAAACTGAGGACGGAATTTGATTTCACTGTTCAATTTCTCAAACCCCAGGTGTTGTCTTTCTAAACTTTTGATTTGCTTCCAACTTTCAACTAAATTAATTGCTAATTTGCTTTCAAGTAATTTTTTGATTTTGCTTCTAAGTTTCAATTCTACTGTGTTAGACATCAGAAGTTAGAATCTTGATTGTTTATTTGCTTAGTTTTAGTTGCTTTCAACTAAATTAATTGCTTGTTTGCTTAGGCTTCGTATTATTGTTTATTTGCTTAGTTTTAGTTGCTTCATTGCTTGATTAATTGGCATTATTGTTTGTTTAAAAATGCTTCCTAGATCACAACCATCCGGTGCTCAAAATAGAAAAAAAAAAAAACAACAAGAGATTGCTCAATCTTTACAAGGATCATTAAATAGGTTCTTTGTTAGACAAGAAAAACCGGTTGAAAATCCTAATGACAATATGGAAAATCGTGTTGACGATGAACCTATTGGTGATCCTAATGACAATGGGGAAAATCTTGTTGATGAAGAACCTATTGGTGATCCTAATTCTAAAGATGTTGATGAGCCTCATGTTGATGAAATTGATTTGAATATTTTTGAGCCGAGTGTTTGGGATGGTTTGAGTTCAAAAATGAAAGATTTGCTTAAAGAAAAAGGGCCTATTAGAGATCCAAATGTTGTTTTTTCCAAAAGATGAGCAAAATAGACATTTTTCTTGTACTCATTACACTCGTAAGCTACGAAAGGGTGAATCCTATGATCGAAAATGGTTGGTTTATTCCAAAGATTTGGATAAAGTTTTTTGTTTTTGTTGCAAATTGTTCAAAAAGTCAATTAGCAAGTGAGGGACTTAATTTGGAAACATCTTAGTTATGCATTATCTTTACATGAAAATAGTTCTGGACATTGGATTAACTTTAGAGCATGGACCGAGTTGAAAATGAGATTGGACAAAAACCAAACGATTGATAAGGACTTGCAAGAGTTAATCAAAAAAGACACCGTTCATTGGAAACAAGTTTTGATTCGCATAATTGATGTGGTGAAATGTTTGGCACAATATAATTTGGCTTTTCGTGGAACAAATGAAAAACTTTATGAAGAGTCAAATGGTAACTTTTTAGGTGTTCTTCAAATGATTGCCGAGTTTGATCCTGTTATGCAACATCATTTTCGTATGATTAAAGAAAAAGAAACTCATCATCATTATCTTAGCCATAAAATTCAAAATGAGTTGATTGAAATGTTGGCATCCAATGTAAAACGTGCAATTATTTCAAAGATCAAAGAGGCAAAACATTTTTCTGTCATTCTTGATTGTACTCCCGATGCAAAATGACCTTGATTATAAGATGCGTTGATGTCTCGAGTGTTCCTATTAAAGTAGAAGAGTTTTTTTTAGAGTTTTTGGTCGTAGAAGATACATCCGGTAAAGGTCTCTTTGATGTGCTAAAAGATGTTTGAAATCTCTTGATTTGGATATTGATTGCGTACGGGGACAAGGGTATGATAATGGGGCTAATATGAAAGGAAAGCATCAAGGTGTTCAAAGAAGATTGCTTGATATAAATCCTAGAGCATTTTACATGCCATGTGGATGTCATTGTCTTAATTTGGTTTTGTGTGATATGGCAAACTCTTGTCATAAAGCAAAAAAAAAAATTTGGTACGTGTCAAACGATTTATACCGTGTTCTCTAATTCTACAAAACGATGGAATGTTTTACTTGAATATGTTGATGACTTGACTTTAAAGTCCTTATGTGCTACTCGTTGGGAAAGTCATGTTGAAAGTGTCAAAGCAATAAAATCTCAACTTGGCCAAATAAAAGACGCTTTGATAAAATTAGCCAATGTATGTGAAGATGGAAAAGTGTGTAGAGATGCTGAATCCTTGATAAATGGTGAACTTTCAAGTTTTGAATTTGTTTTAAGTTTGGTTATTTGGCATGAAATTTTATATCGGATTAACTTGGTTAGTAAAAAGTTACAATCGAAAGATATGCTTCTAGATGTTGCGGTAAAAAACTTGGAAGGATTGGTTGTTTATTTTGAAAAATACAGGGATAACGGGTTTGACTTAGCTATTATCGAGGCTAAAGAAATTGCGGAAAACATTGGAGTTGAACCCGAATTTCCTGTAAAACGTCATGCTTGTAGAAAAAAACATTTTGATGAGATCCCAAATAGTGAAAGAGAACAACAATCTGCAAAAGAATCTTTTAGGGTCGATTACTTTCTAGTTTTAGTGGATATGGCACTTTCTCAGTTAAGAAGTAGATTTGAACAGATGAAACATTTTGAGTCTATATTTGGGTTCTTGTTTGATGCATCACAATTGGTTAAGTTGCAAGATGATGAATTAAAGAAATGTTGTTTGAATCTTGAGGTTGCTTTGACACATGGTGACGATGTTGATATTGATGGAAAATATCTCTTTACCGAGTTACAAATTTTGCAGGGCATGATACCATCTGAAGCTTACGAGGAAGAAAAGCCTTGGACGTCTATTCAAGTTATGGAGTTTGTAAGGAAGGTCGATATGTTTCCGCACGTGTTGCTTGCCTACAAGATTTTGTTAACCATACGGTCACGGTAGCATCCGCCGAACGAAGTTTCTCAAAATTAAAGCTTTTGAAGTCATATTTGCGGACTACCATGAGTCAAGAGAGGCTTAACGGGTTAGCAATTTTGAGCATCGAAAGTAAGTTTCTAGCGAATATTGAGTATGATAGTTTGATTGAAGATTTTGCTTCACGAAATGCTCGAAGACATCGTTTTAGGTGATATTATGTTTGTTTTGTTGTTCGGGGTTTTGGTTTATGTCCCCCCCATTGTAACTTTTTTTTTTTTAATTTTATAATAACCGGCGTGGGGATGAGCCGCCTAGCTTGACTAGGTTCCAAACCCCAAAAAAAATTCGTGTTTTCGGTTCATAAAAATAGGGGCATATTTTTTGTTCTCCGCCCAGGGCATCCAAAACCATTGGACCGGCCCTGATGGCACCAACTGCCATGACAGCGCCACATCAGTTTCACTATCTTACCAACATCTTATCAATTCATACCAATTCATCCTCAATGGTTTTGCTATTTAATACGAATATAAATAATTAATTAAAAAAAAAGAAAAAAAGGAAAAGAAGAGAGATAGAAAGAAAGAAGAGAGAGGGTGGGTGGGTGGGTGGGTGGGTGGGTGGGGTGGTGTATGCAACCGGCAAAGGGGTGACTTTTTTTTGGTCTGCCAATCACCCTTGGCGGTGTTGCCGGGGATACTGGACCGGTGCCGGCTTCATGCCGGCCTTCCTACCGTGTGGTTGTGGATGGTCTTAACCAAATTAATAGGTTAAATGGATATTTTTTTAGCAAAGATGTTTTTAAAATATATGAAAACAATCTAGAACAAATATTCACATAAATATATATATCCGATAGAAAACGTTGTGAATTTAAATTACCGATGATAATATTTTGTAAAATGATTGTATGAATGTATAAATATTTTTTTTTGGAAAATATTAAAACTAATAATGGAAAATACAAATAAAACGAGTAAACTACAACTTTCTTTTTTCACCGTAACATTATTCATCCCTATAGTTCTAAAAATACAAGATTACCATTATGGTATGCAAATGTAACATTATTCATCCCTATAGTTCTAAAAATACAAGATTACCATTATGGTATGCAAATGAGTTTTTAGTTATGGCTCTCTCTCTAGCGGTTATTAGACCATATCTATTAGGGGTGAGCATAATCGGGTATCCGGCCTTTTTCATGGAACCGGATACGGAACCGGAACCGGCGGTTCCTGGAATAAAGGAACCGGAACCGGTTAGAGCGGTTCTTAATTTTTTGGAACCGGTCCCGGAACCGCCGGGAACCGGTTCTGATACTGGGTACCCGGTGACCTATTTTTTTTTCAAACATTGCATACATTATAAATGTAATATAACCCCAAGTTTAACGAATAAATATGACAAAATGTAAAGTACCAACTTAAAAACATAATAATCCGATAAAAACTACACGTAAAGTCTTAACAATAAATACAAAAAATAGCGAAATAAAACATGAGTCTTGAATCTTGAGGCAAAATGACTTCGATAATGCTTCATGTCAAGTCGTCAAACATTTAATAAGACACGAAAAAAACAAGTTCATAAAAGATTTAAGTTACGGCAAAAGAAAGTAATCTATTTAAAATATAAAAAATATATATTTAAAAATATCGGTACCCTCTGGGTAACAGTTCCAAAATTTTGAGAACCGGAACCAGTTTTGACCGGTTCCCTATTTTAGGAACCGGAACCACTAACACCGGTTCCGGTTCTGGAACCGGCAGTTCCGAGGACGTTCCGGTTCCAAAAGCGGGTACCCGCTTTTTATGCTCACCCCTAATATCTATTATGGTTCAACTTAAACCTAATGAACCCAATTGTTACATCAGCGTCACATCAATTTTTCACTACTTTACCCAAACCAACCCAAACCATTCACAATGGTTTATCCAATCTTACCCACACATTTATTTCATTAAATAATTAATAAAGAAAATAAAAAAAGAAGAGAGAGAGAGAGAGAGAGAGAGAGAGAGAGGGTGGGGTGGAGGGGGTGGGGTGGAGGGTTTCCTCTCGGCTTCTGGAAACCGAATGGGGTGGGGGTGGAGCTTTGCCAATTCATCATCGCCGGTGTAGCCGAGTGACCCGATGAAACCGATGTCCAAGCCGAGAGCATCCGGCTCTCCATAACGAATGGTCTTAACTTTAGCCGTTAAGTAAGGGCATTTTCTACTTTTTAGGTTTTTATTTTTGCTGTTAAAATTTTTAAAAAAATAGCTTAATCCATTAAAATAATAATATTTGTTTATCCATGCCTTCAAACAAAAACTACCACATATTTTTCACAATACCTCCTTTATGGCCATTTTCTCATGACATGCCTTTGGCCAAATCCAAATTCAGACACCAAATAACAAAATCAAACCCAACCTTTCATGATAAACAGTATATTTTTAGATGGTGTATTATTTAAAGTGACATCTTTCCTTTTATTTCTTTCGTGTTGAAAAAATAAAAATAAAAAGTTATTTTTTTCTTTTCTTTTCAAGAACACAGATAAAAATAAGTTATTTTTCTTCCATTTCTTTTCTCCTCAAATTTGAGAACACAATGTAGGTGCATCTTCACCTCACGACCGAATCCTATGCTATCTAGGTGTTGGTGAATAGTATAACACCAAATTTGGTGTTATTACTATTTGTGAGAAAATGTGGAATCTTATTCGATATTCTTTAAAAAGCCTTTTGGTGTTATAACACCTAATAAGTATATTTGTATATACTTATTAGGGTTTGTGTATCTTTATTAGGGCTTGTCTTGTTGGCCAAGTTTAGGCCCATTGTATTCCTTATATATTTTGGTATCAAATCAATTATGATTCATGGGAAAATACTTGCCTAACATGGTATCAGAGCAATTCTAGGGCCGGCCGGTCATCTTCTCTCTTTCAACCCTCTCTCACCGTCGCTACCTTCTCTCCCAAGGTAGTTCCGGCGATCTCTCACTTGTTTCCTTCTTGCTTTCTTCTCATCTTCTCATCTCATCTCATGGGTGACCCAACCCCTCCCACCGAAAAACCGTATGGTATTACCAACATCAAGGCTTACATACCTCTTGTCCTTGATCTTGATGAATTAAACTATGATGCTTGGCGCGAGTTGTTCCAAACCCATTGTGTTGGCTTTGGTGTTATCGATCACATTGATGGGTCTACCGATGGTCGTCCGGATGATAGAAACTGGTCCAACTTAGATTCCATCGTCAAACTTTGGATCTATGGTACAATTTCTAAATCCCTTCTTACCATGATCTTGAAGAAGAATGTTACTGCCCGCGTCGTTTGGCTACGTCTCGAGGCTCTTTTTCGGGATAATAAGGATGCTAGGGCTATTCAAATTGATAGTGAGCTCCGTAATATTCAGATTGGTGATCGTTCTATCACCGACTATTGTAAGCATATCAAAGCCCTAGCCGATCTTCTAGACAATATTGATAATACGGTCCCGGAAAAGAATCTTGTTTCATACATGATTAATGGTTTGTCTGCCAAATTTGAGAACGTGGCTACAATCATTCGTCATCAAAAACCACTCTCGTCATTCCTGGAGGCTCGCTCCATGTTGATCCTTGAAGAACAACGACTTAGCCGTACCAGGATACCAGCCGCTGACCACCGTGATCACAGTTCCTCTCCTTCGGTTCTCTATACCGATCGCCGCCGTCAAGGATCCAATAATACCCGCCGCAACCAGGATACCCGCCGCAACCAGCCACATCGTGACCAGCGACAGCGGACGGCTCGCTCACACCCACCGTCGCCTGGCCCTCAGCAACACCCTTCTGTGCCAGCGCCGCCACAGTGGTGGTCACAGCCGCCGCCATGGCTCCAGACCCTACTTCGGTCGCCGTCTCAGCCACCTCAGTTACGACAACAGCGCCGCCAACAACCTCAAGGCAGCATCCTTGGTTCTCCGAATGCTTTTCTGGCCGGCCAGTCTACAATACCCCCTCCGTGGCAATGGTTTTCTAATGATGCTGCCACTTCTTTGCCAGAAAGTTTCAACACTGTGTCTTTAAATGACCCGGGCGATGCAGACTGGTATATGGATACAGGTGCTGCCTCTCACCTTCATTCGGATTCAGGTATTCTCAAATATGTTACTAATACTAGTCGACCTCGTTCGGTCTTCGTTGGTGATGGTTCTCCTATACCTGTAGTGTCTGCGGGGCATACTGAGATTCCTAACCCATACCGTCCTTTACACCTTCGTAATATCCTTATTACACCTGATATCGTCAAAAATTTGATTTCTGTACGTCAATTCACCAAACACAATAAATGTTCCATTGAATTTGATGAATTTGGCTTTTCTGTGAAGGATTACCGGACTCGACAAACGCTCCTCAGATGTGACAGCACGGGTGATCTCTATCCCGTCACTTCCTCCAAGCTCGCTCTCACTGTTTCCAGTTCACCACTATGGCATCAACGCCTCGGTCACCCTAATGATGCCGTTTTTTCGCTTTCTAGTTTCTAATAATTTTATTTCGTGTAATAAGCATAAAAACCATCATTTATGCCAGTCTTGTCAACTTGGCAAGAATGTTCGTTTACCTTTTCGTCTTTCTGATACTCTTGTTCATGCTCCTTTTGATTTAGTACATTCGGATTTATGGACCTCGCCCATTGCGAGTACTAGTGGTTTGCGCTATTACATAATCTTTCTTGATCATTATTCGCATTATTTGTGGGTTTATCCATTGCATAGAAAATCTGATGCTTTTTCAAAATTCATCCATTTTCATAACAATGTTAAAACCCAGTTTGGTCATGAAATTAAAAACTTTCAGTGTGATCATGGAGGAGAGTTTGATAACTCTACTCTCCACTCCTTTTTCGATAAACATGGCATTAATGTTCGTTTTTCCTGTCCTCAAACGTCTCAACAAAACGGAAAATCGGAACGCATGATCCGCTCCGTCAATAATGTGATTCGCACCCTCCTTTTTCACGCCCATTTGCCTCCCACATATTGGGTAGAGGCTCTCCATATGGCGTGTCACCTTCTTAACCTTTTGCCCTCTACCGCTATCCAAAACGACACCCCCTACTTTCGTCTTTATCGGAAGCATCCTTCATTCTCCCATCTACGTGTTTTCGGATGTCTTTGCTACCCTTATCTTTTTCCACCACACAAACTAGCTCCACGCACCACTCCATGCATCTTCCTCGGTTATCCTTCACAACATCGCGGTTTTCGTTGTCTCGACCTTTCCACTCGAAAAATTATTATCTCTCGACACGTGGTCTTTGATGAGTCCATTTTTCCGTTCGGTTCAATGACTCCTCACCACGCACCCTCTTATGACTTTCTCGACGAGGAAAATGCACCTTCCTCTTTCTCTCGTCGACTTCTCACTTCCTCACCGCCCATCATTGTCCAAACTCAGCCCCCGAACCATCCCGTTGTCCCCACACAACCTCCGCCACCCTCCCCTGTTGTCTCCGCTCCTACACCGCCACCTACACATCCGATGATCACCCGTTCTCGTGCTGGCATTTCTAAACCTGTTCATCGCCTTAACCTTCACACTACCTTGGAATCTCCTTTGCCCCGCTCACATTTGCAGGCATTACAGGATCCGAACTGGCGAAAGGCAATGCTTGACGAGTTTTCGGCTCTTCTTAGTAACGGAACTTGGGAGCTTGTTCCGCGACCATCGAGGGTTAATATTGTTCGGTCCATGTGGCTCTTTAAGAAGAAATATAAATCCGACGGGTCTCTAGATCGCTATAAGGCTCGCCTTGTCGCGAATGGTAAAAGTCAGCGGCCTGGCATCGATTGTCATGAGACCTTTAGTCCCGTTGTGAAACCAGCTACTATTCGCACAGTTCTAAGTCTCGCCGTTTCTCGTAGCTGGCCCATTCATCAGTTGGATGTTAAAAACGCCTTCTTACACGGTGACTTAGAAGAAACGGTTTACATGCATCAACCACCCGGTTTTCATGACCCCTCCAAACCGGGATACGTGTGTCATTTGCGGCGATCCCTCTATGGCCTTAAACAAGCCCCGAGAGCATGGTTTCAGCGATTTGCTTCCTTTGCTACATCTATTGGCTTTACCTGCTCTCGCTCTGACACTTCTCTGTTTGTCTATCGTCACGGATCTTCTATGGCTTATCTTTTATTATATGTTGACGATATTATACTGACAGCTTCTTCTGACCAGTTATTGCAGAAGCTCATTTTCTCGTTGTCTAGCAGCTTTGCCATGTCAGATCTCGGCCCATTGAATTATTTCCTTGGAATCTCGACCACGCGCACCAGAAGTGGTCTATTCCTGTCACAAAGGAAATATGCATCAGACATTCTTGCTCGCGCTAACATGTCTAATTGCAAACCATGTCGTACACCAGCTGAAGCACAACTTAAACTCGATGCATCTGGCCCGTCTGTTGCTGATCCCACACTTTACCGTAGCCTAGCCGGCGCTTTACAATATCTCACATTCACGCGCCCGGATTTGGCTTTTGCGGTTCAGCAGATTTGTCTGTATATGCATGATCCTCGTGAGCAACATTTTTCAGCCCTTAAGCGCATACTTCGATATCTTCGGGGCACTTTAGACACGGGCTTGCATATTTACTCCTCTCCATCTATGCATCTCACTGCTTATTCAGATGCGATTGGGGGGGATGTCCTACTACTCGGAGATCCACGTCGGGTTACTGTGTCTTCCTAGGAGACAATCTTATCTCGTGGTCTTCCAAACGACAGCACACGGTCTCCCGCTCCAGTGCTGAAGCAGAATACAGAGGAGTGGCGAATGCTGTCGCGGAATCCTGTTGGTTACGCAATTTATTGCGTGAGTTGCACGCACCTATTCCTAAGGCCACAATAGTTTATTGTGACAATGTTAGTGCAGTTTACATGGCCACTAACCCGGTTCAACATCAACGAACTAAGCACATTGAGATTGATATTCACTTTGTTCGTGACCAGGTTGCTTTAGGCCGTGTTCGAGTCCTTCATGTGCCCTCTTCAGCTCAGTATGCCGATATCTTCACAAAGGGTCTTTCCTCGTCTCTATTTAATGATTTTCGACGCAGTTTGAACGTTCAAGATGACCCTCCCGATCAAACTGAGGGGGGATGTTAGTGTATATGTATATTTGTATATACTTATTAGGGTTTGTGTATCTTTATTAGGGCTTGTCTTGTTGGCCAAGTTTAGGCCCATTGTATTCCTTATATATTTTGGTATCAAATCAATTATGATTCATGGGAAAATACTTGCCTAACAGAGAGGACTGAGGTTATAACATATAAAGTAGAAATGGTCTTTAGTCGAGTCGATGTAGGACTCCGACACACTCCTCCTTCAATGGAGGGCTAGATGAGCAGATAATGTCCCATAATGTAGACAGGGCCAAGACGAGTATAGATTGGATCACAATGTCAAGTCCCTATAGTGGTAAACTATGATTTTGTTACCGTATGAGAAATATAGAATCCCATTAGGTACTCTTCAAAAGAGTCTTTGAAGAAGAAAGAGAGATTCGAGTTTAGACAATCCAAGAGTAGCGACTGTGAGAGTCCACTATTCGGTAACCAATTTAGGCTATGTTTCGCAAACTAGCTGATAAGTTAACTTATGATTGATAAAGTAGCTTATGACTGATAAGGTAGCTTATGACTGATAAGGTAGCTTATGTAAGGTAGCTGGTGACTGATAAGGTAGTTGATGACTGATAAGGTAACTGATGAATAAGTTATTGTTTGGCAAAAACTAGCTGATAAGGTAGCTTATGATTGTAAAAGGACAAAAAAAGACATGTTTGAAAATTAATTATATAAAACTTAGCAAGGGTATATTTGGAATAAAAAAATAAAAAGTCTCATAAGTCACAAAAAGATTAGTGAGACTAGTTTTTCAAAAAGCTAGCTTATAAGTTAACTTATAACCCAACTTATAGTCATCCAAACATGTAGCTGACTCATAAGGTGACTTATAAGCTAACTTATAAGTCACCTTAGTTTTAGCAAACAATGCCTTAGTGTTGAAGTTTGGTGATCTAAAATGGTCCCTCGACTTTGATAAATATGTAATTTTTGTCATTTCTTGTTAATTATTTTGACATTATTGCTATAATGTTTGTTAATATTATATCATAAGTTGTATTTAAAAAATTCATGATATACTATGAATTTCACTCTTCTCTTTCATACGTATTTAGAAAGTCTATAATTTGAAACATAATAACATATTTAATTTAAAGCACACATATATGCTATTGTGCAATGAAATAAATACATAATCATAAAAGAAATTTAAATAACGGCATAGTAATAATATTATGATCGGAAGAAATAACTCTCTTCATGATTATTTAGTGTTATTCATCATGAATAGATGGCTCTTAATGAATGTGTGGTTCTCATTCAAACTTTCGAATCCACGTGTATATATATACACACACACTACATAATATATATATATATATATAGAGAGAGAGGAGAGAGGTTCATACAAGAATGCTAACTATTTACAATAATGAAACGAGCTTTTCCGATGTACAAAATCACATATGATTCACATACAAAAATCATATATAATTCACGTACAATCATCTATGATTCAAGTACAAAATCGCATATGATTCACATACAAAATCACATATGATTCACGTACAAAATCACATATGATACACGCCACTTTACCCGTGACTTTAAGTGCGTCCAAGTCGTATGCGTCCCATTTTTTCCGTTAGTGTAAAATCATATGTGATTTTGTACATTGGTGAAACTCCTTGCGTTCTCCCAAATAGTTAGTGTTCTTGTTTGAACCTTTCTATATATGTATGTACATGTACGTGCATGCGAGCAAATCATATAAAAATTGTTTAAAAGTTTTAATAAACCATGAAAATTAGTCTCTATGTGTTGTTTCATAAATGAAAACATGGAGTGTTTACAAAGTGTTATTTAATAGCCGAGACATCAAATACAAAATACATTTATACATGAGATACACATTGTGAGAACTTGGCTTGCCTTAAACTCAACTCAGAGTCTTCAACATATGGGATGCGACTTAGGTTGCTTGGAAAGTTGCCCGCTCTCTTTAGGCTATAACATCACTACACCAGGTGGGAGCATGCGGGTGAACCCATCGGCAAAGTTGCTTGGCCGTTTTTTTTAGCCAACGTTTTTGGTCTGGTTTTAAATTTTGGTTGACAACTCCATTACTCTTTCCTATTTGTGATATAGAAAGCCATAACCCCAAATTAGTTTATTATAGTGTGGTGTACCTCTTGTTCCCATACACTTTTTCATTCTTTTGAATCGTCTTCTTCTTCAGGTAGCTAGAGCTCAAGGACACAATAAGTTCCTCCATTCCATTGTAAAGAATTTTGTACATTTCAAGTGTACTATCTTCATGTGATAGTGGATCAGTTTTCGGCCTCTTTCGCCCGTGGTTTTCCCTTTTGGGTTTTCTACGTAAAAATTTTGATTTTTCTCTTAGTTTGTTTTATCTTGCATTTATGGTTGAATGTTGTTTACATTACTTGGTTATTGATTATCTCACATCGTTAATCGTCTTTCCGCTTATTATTTTGATATAGAACTTAGTTAAGTGTTCTTGTGGTATTTGTATTTATAGTGGTATGCACCTATCAAACTTTTTGCTTATTAGCTTCTTGTATTTTCACAACTACATTTATACTTGCATAGAAAAACAAGATATTTAAAACGATATAATTCATAGTTTAAAATTATTTTCATTGGATGGTTATGGGTTATTTTTTCACATATATTTATTTTGTCTATAAAACAACATATAAGACTGATTCGCATAGTTCGTATTTTTTTAACAATCCCCCTCTCTCTCTCTCTCTCTCTCTTATATATATATATATATATATATATATATATATAGAGAGAGAGAGAGGAGAAAGTTCAAATGTGAACCACTTTTTGATTGTGAACGTGAGGACAACCGAGAGCACGACACGTGGCGGATGACTAGACGCCACGTAGGCTTTGAGTGTGGTCCCCCCCTTTAATTCAATGCCCTCCCCATGAATCGCGCCTACTCATCCGCCATGGACATGACGTGGCGCCTAGTCATCCGCCATGGACATGACGTGGCGCCTAGTCATCCGCCACATGTCGTGCTCTCGGTTGTCCTCACGTTCACAACCAAAAAGTGGTTCACATTTGAACCCACCCCTATATATATATATATTATTACATAGAGGAAAGTTCAAATGTGAACCACTTTTTGGTTGTGAACGTGAGGACAACCGAGAGCGCGACACGTGACGACTTTGAGTGTGGTCCCCCCCTTTTAATTCATTGCCCTCTCATGAATCGCGCCTAGTCATCCGCCGTGGATCTGACGTGGCGCCTGGTCATCCGCCACGTGTCGTGCTCTCGGTTGTCCTCACGTTCACAACCAAAAAGTGGTTCACATTTGAACCCACCCCTATATATATATATATATATATATATATATTGAGATTATAAATTATTTTTATTCTCTCATAACAATTAATCATTGTACACGGAGGGCTCTTAATTGAACAAATTTAATTAGAGTAAATTGTGGATTTGGTCCTTGTGGTTTAATAATCTTTTTGACCATGGTCCTTATTGTATGTTTTTCTTTGATATAGTCTTGTGGTTTTCATTTTGTTTTGGCCATGGTCCCTCTAACTAACTCATTCATTAACTCCGTTAAATTAAGGACTATTTTTGTAATTGTTTTTGCCTTTTCCTTGTAAAAACATCAAAACAATATTTTTAAACATTAAATTCATATATTTATATATAATGGTATCAAAATAAATAAAATAAGAGCTCATTTTACAATTTGATTTTTTAATTAAAAAGTTAATTATATCACATATAATTTAGTTAAATTTAATAAATTAAATCATAAAAACAATTCTTATTCATTCACTGTAAATAAATTAGGGAACAATTATGATTTGATTTGTTTAAATTAAAATTTTAGTTACATAAAAACAATAAAACCATATCACTTCCACAATTTGAATGAAAAATTAAAATAAATATATTTAAAAGTTCAAAGAATTTAAATAATCAAATATAAAACAAAATATTTTCAATTTAATTATATTACATATACAAACATGTATATACATACACACCTACTTACTCTTAGTGATCAAATCATATAATAACATTTTGTTCTATATTTGATTGTTTAAAAAATGAAAAAATTATTTATATTAAACACATTTATTTTATTATTTTATTCAAATAGTAAAAGATGATATGGTTTTATTGTTTTAATTTAGTAAAAATTTAATTTAAATAAATCAAATTATAATACTTTATTTCGTCGTTTAAAAAATCATGACTTTATTTTATTTTGTTCAGAGCGATAAAAGTTAGATTTGGTTTTATGATTTGTTTTATTTAAGTTGAAAAATAATTAAATTGTATATGATATAATTTATTGTTTAACTTAAAAAATCAAATCATAAACTAATCTTTTTACAAGGAAAAAGCAAAAGAATAAAAAATTACAAAAATAGTCCTTAATTTAACGGAGTTAACAAAATAGTTAGTCAAGGGACCATGGCCAAAACGAAATGAAAACCACAAGGACCATATCCAAGATAAACATACAATAGGGACCATGATTAAAAAAATTATTAAACCATAGGGACCAAATCCACAATTTACTAAATTATGTATCAAAGTTAATTGAAAGCCAAACAAGGGAATAAAATAAGTAGTTGGAGTTGGAGAGGTGATGCATTGACCAAAAAAAATGGTGGAATATGAAGTTGACCTTTCACCAAGTATTAGTTTTAAAATTTACCAAGACAAAAAATGGTGGAATACTATTCTTTTTTTTTCTTTTTTAACCAATAAAATTACTTAAAAAATTATAACAATGAATAATTCAAATAATTTTCACTACTCTTCCAAGAATTTTCGTAACTTCTATTATTATTATAGGGTTTTATAATATATTCAAAGATTGATATATGGATTCAATAAAAATATCATCTGCATTCTAGAATACTTGCATAATATATATATATATATATATATATTGAATCCTTATCGTATTAGTTGAAAGAAATGCAAACCATTATTTATGTCATGATAGAAATTAAATACAGTTAAGTTCACCAACTTTTAAGACAAATTGGGATATTCTGAATGGCTAGTCAACTTAGTATAACGTTTTTAATACTCTGTTAATATCGATTATATAAAAACGAACCGTATTAGATGAAGTTTTTAACAATCTCATACTTTAGACAATTAAAACAAATACGTAATTGCTTTTTTCTTCGTGGAGGTTGGAGATAATTATTACAACTTTTATTAACGATTGATTCTTTTGGCAAAGGTGACTTAGAAAAGATACTCAATCCACGTTCTTTCCTTTTTGAAGAAAAAGCGTAGAGACATCAATAATTAAAATTACCTCATTAACCCTCATATTTTGTTTATTTGGGAAAGATTTATAAGAGTATCTGCAATATATTTGGGAAAAAAGATGATCGACGGCAACTCCAGGCGGACACACACGAAACTTGTCATCAAGAACGTCTATGTGAGGGTGTAATTTTTGGTTCATTCAGCGGTTGAGACTTGTATCTATATTATATTATAAAGCATTTGATAAAAACTTTTAAAAAACCATTTTTATTCACTAAGTATTGTGTATTGAAGATATTATTTAAAATTCAACATTACGGCTGTGTATGGCAAAAATAAGCTAGCTTATAAGCTAGTCCATCCAAACATTTACCATAAGCTAGCTTTTCAAAACGCTACTTTGAGTAGCTTTTTCGGAGCTTATTGTAGCTTTTTCCAATTATATCATTATTAATATTAGTTATTAAGTTCAAAGATACATTTTTTTGGTCATTTTACATACTCATAAACTAGTTTTTGTCAAACATAATTTGTTAATAAGCTAGCTTATCAGCTACTAGATAGCTTATCAGCTATCAGCGAGCTTATCAGCTAGTTTGCCAAGCATAGCCTACAAGCAACTTTTTTTAAGTACAACTTATGTTAAAGTTTCAGATTTAATTCGTGTAACTGTAATTAACTTTAAATAAACATAATCAAATACAAAATAAAAATCAGCTTGTTAAATATAACTAGGATAAAGCGGGCTCTAACAAAACAATTAGTTGTTATTTTTATAATTGATTGAAATTACAAAAGAAAAAAAAAACTTTTAGATATTTTGTTTTTCTATGTATTTTTCATAAATTTTATGATATCTTCATATTTATATTTATTCAAAAACAAAAGTATTATTGATCTTTAAAAACCATAAAGAAAACAGAATGTTATTTCGTTGGATTGCACAGAATACATTTTTTATTATTAAAAAGTAAAAGTTTGAAGTTTTTTAAAAATAAAACAATGCCTATTGGACATTGGTCATATGGTCATATGAAATGAAACCGAAATGCTCTCACCTTTATCAATATTAGAAATTTTAAATCCTAGCCATCAAATTATGGGCTTCTACCCAACAACCATCAACATTTCACACATCTTTTATAGTTTCTTGATCAATTAACATCATGATCGTTTTTTCTCCTTTAAAGATCTAGATTTTAATACAATATATAATTTGATAAAAATGTAAACCTTTACTAAAGCAAATTCAAATAATAATTATGTATAGAAAAATGTAAATTAGAAAAAAAGTCTATTATAAATATTCTTTAAAAATGACATTTAGAAATGACTGTCATTACAAGTTGTTAGTTACTTATTTCTTAGACAATAGATGTCAAATATGACCGGTTCTTAATATTTAAAAAATATAACATTGTCGTTGTATTAACATCTTAACATTTGTTTTTCAGAATTGTAACGTAGTTGAAATTAAAAATTAAAACTAAGAAAAATGCTACAGTATGAGTCTCCATTCATAACAAAAAAAGACTATATGAAAAAACTCTGTCAAAATATTCTCTTGTTATAATCATAGTTTCAAAAAATATACAATTGTGCATAACAAAATAATACACCAAGGAGCTGTTTACCAAATCCTGTCTGTCTGTCTGTATGAATAAAGTTGTCTGTATGAATAAATTTGTCTGTCTGGATAAATTGATGCTGGTGTTTACCTTTTTATCTGAATCAACAGTCTGAATGTCAAAAATGACCAATTTACCCCTGTCTATGAATTCTACGTTGTTTTATAAATTGTTGTTTATTTATTAAGCAAAATTGTATATCCAAAACATAAAATTCAAAATTCAAAATATAAAGTCACTAATATAATCCAAATTGAAAACATAAATTATTATTGAATTAGTTATGTTATAAATCTTAAAGTTAGTTTAAAAAATAAGAATAAAATAATTGCATCAAATATGTGATACTAAATATAATCAATATTTATCGTAAATAATGATAATAAATAATCAACAATAATAATATAATAAATAAGTTAAATTGGGATAAGTTGTAAAATTAGGGTTTTGTTACACATCTTTTTTAACCGCATCTCTCTCTTCTCTCTCTCTCTCTCTCTCTCTCTCTCTCTCTCAAATCGATCGGCAAGCCTCACCCACCATTCTCACCATCACCATCACCATCGCTTGTCGCCGGCAAAGCAAAACCGCCAGCCACAAAATGACCCCTCAACCCCTCACCATCGTAACCGTAAACAAGAGATCTACTAGTGGGTGACGCCGATCTGTTGGCCGGAGACGACGAGCTGCTGGTCGGAGACGACGACCTGTTGGCCAGCGACGAGGTGAATGGCGTGAAAAAGAAAAGAAACATGGTGGTAATGAATGGCGTCAAAGAAGAGAGACATTTTTTTAAAAACCCTTGTTAAAAACAACAAGGGTATCTTGGTCAAGTGGGTGTCTGTATGGGGACAAAGGGGCCTCCCCTTGCTGTGCGAATAAGCCACTTTCTGAGTTGATAAGTCCTTAGTAAACAGAGGTAAGGTTTGTGCGAATAAGCCAAAAGAACCCATTAAGCCCATTAAGTCATTAGTAACACCCCTAAGACATGCACTTTTCACGATATTCAATGTTCCTATGCTACGAAGAACTGAAACGCCGACCCGTTCCACTGCATGCAATGGACAAACCCACGATTAGGGGTGTAAACGAGTCGAGCCGAGCTCGAGCTCGACAGGGCTCGAGCTCGACTCGAGATTTTATGTTAAGCTCGAGTTCGACTCGATAGCTCGACGAGCTTTCATACTTCAAGCTCGAGCTCGGCTCGTAAAAGATACATTATAGCTCGAGCTCGGCTCGAAAAACTCGAAATTACATAAAAATAGGTTATTTAGGTTATAGTTCGAGCTCGGCTCGAAAAGCTCGAAAGATACATATTTAGGTTATTTTCATATATGCCCCTTATATATACATAATATGTATAATAATAATACGTATGTATATACTATACAAGGCTCGAAAAACTCGATAAGAACTCGAGCCGAACTCTGAAAAGCTCGAGCTCGACTCGTTAAGTATTCGAGCTCGTTTTTTGGGTTTGAGCTCGAGCTCGAACTCGATAAAGTTCGACTCGAACGAGCCAGCTCGAGTTCGAGCTCGAGTTACTTGATAAAAGCTCGACTCGTTTACACCCCTACCCACGATGATAAACATGTTAGCACGGGCCACCCCTTTGTTATTCCGTTGTAAGAGGAAATTTATGTTTTCAAAATGTACCATACTCTATTCTTTGTATGGTGTCCTAATATAATATTTGAAACTCAAATGTTAATACCAAATTCAATGACTATAATGGTAAATGCATCTAGCTACCTACAAAAGGAGTACCACAATCGTCAAATTTGTTATTTCTTATCTTAATTTTTTTATTTTTTATTTTTTATATACCTCTTGTATTTTTTTTTTAAACTAACCAAAAAATTAGTGGGTCCCGCTAATTTTTGTAATTTTAAAAGTTTGGAAATTCATAAACATTATTTTAACATTAACAACAAAATCAAGACCTACCAACAAAGAAATAAGATGAGGTCAACTAACACCTCATTATTTCTTTCTCTACCAAGAAATTCTTTGAATGTATGATAAAGAAATCAAGTTCACATGAAACAACAACAACAAACAAAATCATCAAAACTCACAAAAACCCAATTCAATAATTACAAAAGGGTACTCAAAAAGCCAAATTTCTCTCTCTAAAAATGAAAAACCACCATGGTTGTACCACCATCATGATCTACATCTTCTTCTTCCCAATTCTCTCAGCAGCCATTGATACCATCACACCCACCAAACCCTTGACCTCCAATCAAACCCTGGTCTCTAATGGTGAAGTTTTCGAAATGGGGTTCTTCGACCCCGGTGGCAACGGTAACTTCTATCTCGGAATTTGGTACAAGCGAACCGAGATGAAACAGTACGTTTGGGTGGCGAATCGGGACGCCCCCGTTGCTTCGCCAGCCGGGAAATTGACTATCGACGATGGCGGAAAGTTATCGGTCGTGGATCACACCGAAACCGTCGTCTGGTGGTCGAACCATACGGGGGCGGGACCGGGGGCAAGCGTGGTGGGGCGGTTGTTGGATAATGGTAACTTCGTCGTTCGTCATGAAAATGACGATGACGATGAGAAGAATTACATCTGGCAAAGCTTTGATTACCCGACGGACACTTTGTTACCCGAGATGAAAATCGGGTTGGATCGGAGAAGTGGGGAGAATCGGTTTTTGCAGTCGTGGAAGTCCGAATTTGATCCGGGGTCCGGGGATTATTCGTTCAAGATTAACGTCGATGGGTTTCCGGAGATTTTTATATTGACGAAGGAAAAGCCGAAGTATCGGAGCGGGCCATGGAACGGGAGGCGGTTTAGCGGCGTACCCGAGATGAAAACGGCGAGTTTGATCGATTTTGAGTTTCAAGACGATTCCGAAGAGATTTCGTATGCGTTCGAGATGCTAAACCATTCGGATTTTTCCCGGTTGATTATGAGCTCTTCCGGAAATCTTCAACGGTTCACTTGGGTCGAGACATCGAAGACGTGGAGTAATTACTGGTTCGCCCCTCGGGACCAATGCGATTACTATCGGAATTGTGGGGTGTTTGGCATTTGCGATTCGAACGTTTCGCCGGTTTGTAAATGCCCGACGGGTTTCCGGCCAAAGAACCAACAGGCATGGGATTTGCGAGATGGGAAGGACGGATGTGTTCGGAGCTCCGAATTGGAGTGCGGGTCAGACGGGTTTTTGCCGATGAAGAACATGAAATTGCCGGAAAGCTCTAAAGCGTTTGTCGATCGGACGATGAATTTGAGCCGGTGTGCCGAGATTTGCAAACGGGATTGTTCGTGCGTCGCTTATGCTAATATGGATATCACTTCGGGCGGGTCGGGTTGCGTTCGTTGGACTGTGGATCTTTTGGATATGAGACAGTACGCTGATTCCGAAGGTGGTGGACAAGATCTTTATTTTAGAGTTTCCGCTTCTGATTTAGGTACGTTCTTTTCTGAAACTGCAATGCAATTGGCTTTATAGAACGTCTAAAATACGTCTTAATAAAAAAATCTATAAGAATTAAGTTCTTAGGATCAAAACAGAAAACGTTATATCTAAAAGTGTTACGATAAGTTTATAGAATGTTTTTAGGCGTTTTTACAAGCTTTTAAGAATGCCTTTTTTAAAAATATCATATTATCGTTTTTATACAATGCTAACTTATATGAGAGTTCTCAAAAGTGTTCTATGAAATAGCAAGTATTAAAATCATTTTTAAAGAATGTCAAAACGATGAAAAATGTTTTTATAAACCCATTGTATCACTTTTAGGCGGTATGTTTTATAGTAAGTTATATAGAAAATTCTATTAGAACATTTAAATATTCTAGGCGTCTTATAAAGCCATTTTGTTGTAATGTAATTTTGTTAAAATGAAGTTTTCCATTGAAAGTAGTTTTACGTGCATTAACGACTTGTACTGTACTAGTCGTTAGTATCGTTATTGTACCTTTCGATGGAAAACGAATACCTTTTCGAATATTAGTCCTGCATGCTTTTGACATGAACGTAAAAATTACTATATAACACTAGTAAATACATGCATTAACAACTTGTACCATACGTCTCTCACTTTGAAGTTTTCCATCGGAGGATAGGTTTACATGTATTAATGACTTGTACTATACAAGCCTTAGATACTGTTATTGTACCCTTCGATGGAAAACGAATTTACAACAAGTCCAACCATGAAAAACTTACCATAGAAGGGTAACGATACGTGCATTATCAACTTGTACCATATTTGTCTAACGTGAAAATTTCTCTATAAGGGTAGTTTTGCGTGCATCAATGACTTGTATCATACAAGTCGGTAATATTGTTTTTGTTCCCTTAGATGGAGATATACTTTTTATGAATCTTGTTACGACTTTAACCATGAGCCTATAGAAGGGGTTATTATATGTCCATCAACAACGTGTACCATATACGTCGTTAATATTGTTGTTGTACCTTTGATAGAAAAAATGTACTTTTTTAATCGAATTCTGACCTAAGCCACAAACCGAAAAGTTATCGTAGAAAGCTAACAATGCATATGTTGACAATACGGACGATGAAAATAATAATTGTTCGTGTTATTTTAAACGGTATCTTCAACATTTTTCTTATAATTTTTTTTAATTAGATCAAGAAAAAAATATAGACAATCTTTAGAAAGAATTTACTTTCAATTTTAAGAGATTATTTATTTATAAATTTTTATCTTAAATTATATAGCTTAATACCTGCAAACTTGATTTGAAAAATAAGGTTTACAAGTTTTTTCTTCTTTAAAAAATTTGAAAAACAATTAATTAATTAAATGATCAAGTAAATTAAATATACTTTTATTATGAAAATCATATAATCATCAGATTAATGGTCAAATCAAAAGGTTAGGAGTTGTAGAAGTCTTTTTAAGTTTGGTTAGAGGAATTATATTATTAAAAGTTAAATCGAATATATTATTAAAATTATAGCTAAAGTCCAAATAAGTTGTTGGTTGTCAAAAATTCTATGTGGGGATAAATAATTGAGTTTTAAATCAATTTTATTTAAAAAAAGTAATAAGAATGTTTCAAAGGGAGTTTTAACCTTTTATTTTTTTTTTGGAAGGCAGCAGTAATATTACCAAAGAAAAAGGGGACAACCAAGTTCAAGGCCAAAGAGGCCAACCAAGTTTTAACCTTTTATTTCTATGGTAGATGTGTTCATATTGTTGTTTATTATATTAAAAAAGGTTTTAAAAAACTAATAATTGACTTTACAATTATAAAAATGTATATTTGATTTGTTCTTATTTTCATACATCACCAATATTCAATTGCATTCTTCTTAGCGCTTAATAATTGTCTAATATAATTAAATTTTGATATTGAAGAGTCCTTTATCAAACGTATGAGGTAAGCGTTCACTAATATGACTTACATTATCAATTAAATATAACAAGAACCCCAACAATCCTCTTTAGTAAGAAACATAATAAGGACCAAAAAAATAAATCTTTTGGGTAACCGTCGATTTTCAGAATAGTTTACATGCACCGACTAAACCCCAGGTGACCATAAAGGACATGGAGTTGTTGTTGGTAAACCTCCATGGCTACAAGGGCTTTGGCAGCGCTCGGCTTGAAACCTGTGGTAGATGAGATCTCCCAACTCATCCGTTATGAGACTTAACCAATGAGCTTCTGTCCGGTAAGTGAGAGAAAAGTCTTACTTGGTTAAATGAATGAAAAAACTCTTACTTAATAAAGGCTTAGCAGGTAAGGTAAAAGATGCATACCATTTAGTTTTAATAGCCAAATAATATATTAACCAATAAGGTAAGTAAGACTCTTAATGATAGGTGCTTACCTAATAAACTTTTGCAATCTAAAGTGGCTATTTTATATAAAAATATTCTATCTAATATCTTGTTATAGGAAAGGGTATAAATAGGTTATGTGAGTAAAGTAGGGATTTATAGGAGGGATATAAGTTTGTGATTGTGAGCAATGTTTTGAAAACCGGACCGGTCATTAAACCGGTTCTCCTAGTGGTTCACTGGTTCAACCGGTCGGACCGGTCGAACCGTTTTAAAGAACCGGATGACGTCATAATTATTTTTAAAAATAATAAAATTATAATAATTTCAAAAACACTTCCAACATTATAAATACTTAAATACAGTATTTGTGAAGTACATCATCTTCGTCATTGTTTTAATTTCATAGAATATCATGTATAAAAAGATGTAACAAATATATAGCATACTAATATAACTATGTTCATGAAAATACTAACATTGCATTTGGGAAGTATATGAAAAAAAGAAAGAAAAAACGGTTTAAAGCGGTTCAAAACGGTCCGGTTCAGCGGTTCAACCTCCCGGTTCAAACGGTTCTCACTGGTTCAATGCCTAGCGGTTTGACCGGTTCTATTGAACCAGTTTCCCTGCCGGTTCCCGGTTCAACCGGTTCAACCGGCCGGTCCGGTCCGGTTTTCAAAACCATGATTGTGAGTATAACGGGATAAGAACAGTAATCCCTTTATATAATGTTTCAAAAAGTTTGGTTATTTTGTTATAAAACCCTTCAAATTTGACTGGTTTTTTTATTACTTTATAAAAGTGTTTTAGTAAAGATAGCCAAGCAAATGTTGATTACTTTATTAAAGAAAAATCCACTTTTAGAATGTACAACCCATGATGCATAAGGTACAAATAGAGGGAAAATAATTGTGAGTCTTGTCCAATTTTGGACCACCAATATTTTTTACATGTGAAAGTTTCTTAAGCAACCCTTTTCGTTTTCCCGTGAATGGTTGCGTGATTCTTTTTGTAAACAATTATAAGTGAAAAGAAGAAATTACACATTTGCTCCACAAACTTTCAAAGTTAGCTTGTTTTTCTCCTAAATACTTTTGAAACTTTATTTTCGGCCCAAAAACTTTCCATCTTGAGCACTTTCCCGTCATCTTTTTTGTACCATGTTTTCGGCTATAGATGGAAAAAAGAACGCACCCGATACCGAAAGGACTCGTGAGTTGATTGGGATGGGAAATCCTCAGATCTAAAAAACCTGGGATTGGATAGCCTCTAGGTTCTTAAACCCTATATGAATTTCATATATTGCGATAACGATAAGAAATTTTTCTTTAAGATATTATTTCATGTGATCTTTTTCCATTTAAGACTAGCTTTTAATATAATAATTAACATATATATGTATTACAATGTGTGTGCTTTATATATAGGCGGTTTCTATCCACACCTCCTTATAGGAGGTGTGAGCAGGTGTATGTGAGTGAGACAAGGGGGTGTCGAATAAATGATTGTGAGGGTTGGGGGTGCAGATGGCAACCCCCTGTATATATTATTCACAATGTGAAACTTTTTTACACGTACTTTTTTGTTTTACAAACACACTGAAAAGTTTCACATTTTAAAACAAATATATGTTAATCAATACCTTAAATCATAATTTAGATGAAAAAAAATCATATGAAATAACATCTGAGGTACTTGTATTTTTAGGGTTCTTACAGTTTTATGAGTTTTTATATGATTAGCTCCTTCTAGGTTAATTGTATCCTCATAATTGCTAATTGCATACTTAGGCTTTGTTTGGCAAGCATAAGCTAGCTTATAAGCTAGTCCATCCAAACATGTACCAGGAAGCTAGCTTATCAGCTAGCTTTTTGAAACGCTACTTTGAGTAGCTTATGAGGAGCTTATTGTAGCTTTTTCCAATTATACCCTTATTAATATTAATTATTAAATTCAAATATACCATTTTTGGTCATTTTACATACTCATAAGCTAGTTTTTGCCAAACATAATTTGTTCAACAGCTAGCTTATCAGCTACTAGCAAGCTTATCAATCAACAACTAGCTTATCAGCTATCCGCTAGCTTATCAGCTACCAGCTAGCTTATAAGCTACGCTTGCCAAACATATCAATATCATAGTTTGCCTTTTACATTTTAATATACAGAATGACCTGATTGACTGATTCTAATATTTACATGAATACAAATAGCAATCACCTATAATACGAATTGAATGGTTAAGAATAATTCTCATAATTTCGATATATTTTTGGTTTTAATGGTTGTTGTCAAAGATTTTAAAGGGTGTAATGAATAATGTTGAATTCTTGGCCCTCCCTACTTTGACTAACTAAAATTTGTGGTCTCCTTTAAACACCTATCTTCTTCATAAATCCTTTTAGTACAGTGATTGATTGACCATGTGGTTACAATGAAGTTAAATAGTACTTTACATTTTTAATATGGAAAATGATATGTGGCCTTATTTATTATTGTTAAAAAAAACTAAAAGTATTTACGATATTGACCAATGACCATGGGCTACAATGAAGTTAAAATAGTACTTTACATGTTTTAATTTGGAAAATGATATGATAGTAACTTATTTATCATTGTTAAAGAAAATTAAAAGTATTCATGATAAAATATCAAGAAGTGAAATAGATGATCCGTTGGTTATGTGGTTTTAGAAATTACAGTTTTTATAGGAGAAAAAGTAGTAAAAAACTATATGATCCTCTAAAGGGTTGTTTTAGATTATCGTGATTTTCATTTTTAAAAAAATTACTGGATTTAGGGATTGTTTACTACTTGTTGATAATTTCTTACAAGGTAAGAGGTTATTGCCTTGTAAACGATGTTGTTTGCCAACGCTTTCTAACCTAAAAATATGTCAGACTGAGATGTTGATCTAGTAAAAAAAGGGTTGCTTTTGATTTGTTCGTGTTTCGATTAGTGCTTACCCAGACATTTGGTGAACAATCTTTCGATCAAGGTTTACTAGGTAGCGTTCTTATCAGTTAGGACTCCCAATTTATATTGGTAAATGACTTTTCTATAAAGCTATACAAGTAAATTGTTATACTTTATATTGTTTAAATAATGTATCAATTCAAAATTTGTAAGTTAATAATTTTATACAGATGAACTACCTTAACAAATTATAGATCATGCATTAAATTTGGTTACGTAGGAATGAATTTAGAACTTATATCACATGCACTAATAATTGTATGGTAGATTGGATTTGACAATTTTAACTTTCAAAATTTTCTTTTTATTTATTTTGACTAGTTAGTAGTTAGACATTAATCACTTTCATTTGTTCAATGCAGACAAATCATCAACGATTGGATCTTCAAAATCCAACTCTGACAACCATGTTGTCAAGATTGTTGGCATTATAATTGGAGCTTGTGCATTGCTGATAATTCTATTGATACTCGTTTATCTAAGGAGGAAAAAAACGCAACAATTAAATAGATCGAAGATAAGTAGAAGAGGTAATTTTGACATATAGAGTCAAAAGTCTTAGTATATAATATACAAATTATATCACATAGAAAATAATTTATAGAAACATTAGACAAATGATGACTATTTCACATTAAAAATGAAAATTTGATGGTTTAATTTTTTGAAGTCATAAGGGACAACTATAATGATTCTTACGCTCTTAATACAGGTCCATTAGAAAGAAGTCAAGACTTCTTGATGAATGAGGGGATTATTATGTCAAGTAAGAAAGATTACTCAGGTGAAAGGACGACAGATGAGCTCGAGTTACCATTATTTGAGTTTACGACTTTGGATATGGCCACAAACAACTTCTCTGACACAAATAAGCTCGGGCAAGGTGGGTTCGGATGTGTTTACAAGGTAAAATAACGTAATTTTCAAATTTTGAAAAGTGTTTGTATTTTCTATTTTAGTTAGTCTCAAAATAAGTCTTTATTTTTCAATTCTACCTTTAATTATGAGATAAAGAAATTCATTATTGCATTTACTATTACTGGTAAAATTGCAATTTGACTAATTAAAAAAATAGTTACAAAATTCATAAAATTGTGTGTACTTTTCATTACGGACATTTATGGATGTCATTAAAAACAAAAGTGGCTTTGTTGTTGGTCATGATATCAGGGTACGTTAATGGAAGGTGAAGTTGTAGCTGTAAAAAGGCTCTCACGAACTTCAGGTCAAGGGATTGAGGAACTTAAAAACGAGGTTCGATTGATTGCAAAACTTCAACATAGAAACCTCGTTCGACTATTGGGTTGTTGCATTGAAGTTGAAGAAAAGTTGTTAATATACGAGTACATGGAAAACAAAAGTCTAAATACCTTTCTTTTCAGTGAGTTTCGGGGTTTCTTTTTTTCTTTATATCGACTCTTGGATTTTTCACAACCGAATATTATCACGTTTCTTGAATTTATTGCAGATAAGGAGAAAAGCACTCTACTTAACTGGCAAAGGCGATTCGATATCATATGTGGGATCGCTCGAGGACTTCTATATCTTCATCAAGATTCGAGGTTTAGAATCATTCATCGAGATCTTAAAGCAAGTAATATTTTGTTAGATGGGGAAATGAACCCAAAAATATCAGATTTTGGGATGGCGCGAATTTTTGGGGGCGATCAGACCGAAGCGGAAACAAAGAAAGTGGTTGGAACACAGTAAGTGTTGTACATTTTTACTTTCATGATATTCTAGATGTGAATTTTTTTTCAAAATATATAATTTTTTGCAGTGGTTATATGTCACCTGAATATGCAATGGATGGACTTTTCTCGGTAAAGTCAGATGTTTTTAGTTTTGGTGTTTTGGTGCTCGAGATAGTGAGCGGTAAAAAGAACAGAGGATTCTACTATACAGATAACCAACTTAACCTCCTTGGGCAAGTAAGTAGTGATATTTGCTAACTTTTCCTCTAAAAAATATCATAGAGTGTGTATGTTTGCAATTGATTGCGACTAGTTTGAAATAAGAATATTAGATATCATGAGAAGATAAGAATGGAAGGTTTATTAAATTAAAAAGTTTGAAAAATCTATTTAAATATGCTTATGTGAACCTATGGTACATATTATTCATATGGGTTCACATATGCATCTTCAAATGGATATTTTTAATGATTTACACATGAATTTTTCTTTAATCTTATCATATCTCACGACATCTAGTTATCTTATTTTGAACCTCCCACTAGCTCCTTATGTTAGTAGATTATCATAATTTTTACTAAAATGCGATATTTTTCAGACATGGAGGCTATGGAATGAAGGCAGAGCTCTAGAACTCCTTGATGAATCAGTAGGGGACGAATTTTCGAAAGATGAAGTATTGAGATGCATACAGATTGGATTGTTATGTGTTCAAGAACATGCAGATGACAGACCTAAAATGTCAAAAGTGTTGTTAATGTTAAGTATGGAAGCTGTGCAATTGCCACAACCAAAATACCCCGGATTTTGTCTTGGAAAAAGACATTCCGAAGTAGAGTCGTCGAGCAAACAAGATGAATCCGTAACCGTGAACGAAGTCACGGTCACTATACTAGATGGCAGGTAGCCAAAACCACATTATCGTCATTTGCTACCAATTGTACATAATGTTTCTGTTTCTTTTTTTAATTATTATTTTTCACATTTTAACTGATCCACGATTTTGTAGATGATTTTGAGTCCCACATGTAATTGCAAACATGCTTGTAGAATACTTTATATGTACCATATGAATAGCATTGTGATTTTGATACATAATTTAATTAAAAATTGTTTTGAACATTTACTAAATGTACAGAATACCATACGATATAAACAAAATAACAGATATTATAAGACCAACTGACGTCGTTTATTCATTTATAAAATAAATGATAAAATAATTGTGTTTTTTCACCATGTTCGGATGTCGGGTTCACTAAAGATCTTATAAATCATGTGATATATAGTTTGGTGTTTCCGATATAGTAGTGAACAAGAGAATATACCTAGAGAATGTATGCATTTTGATCTTCGTCGTTATTGTATTTTTCATCGATTGTCGTTTTCTTCTTTCATGTACGTACGAAAAATAGGATAATCTTATCTCGTGTTAATTATTATATTTTTATCACATTATTTGTCTGCTATAGGTTCTTATATATATAAAGTCACCTTATTTTGAAAACTCATTAATTTGTGGAAACTTTGGAAACCATGTTTTCCACCAATCATAATCCATTTTCTTGTTTATTTTTGGTAATTTTATTTATTTTATTTTTGTGATGCTTAATTATAGGAGTTGGTAGTTATGATTTTGAATTTTGCAATTAATCTTGTCCATTGATCCTTCTAATCAATGGTTTATATGAGTTTCCAAAGTTTCCACAAATTAATGAGTTTTCAAAATAAGGTGACTCTATATATATATATATATATAAGGTTCAAATGTGAATCACTTTTTGGTTGTAAACGTGAGGACAGCCGAGAGCGCGACACGTGGCGGATGACTAGGCGCCACGTCAGGTCCACGGCGGATGACTAGGCGCGATTCATGGAAGGGCATTGCATTAAAGGGGGAGACCACACTCAAAGCCGCCTTTATTGACTAGTCTCCGCCACGTGTTGCGCTCTCAGCTGTCCTCACGTTCACAACCAAAAAGTAATTCACATTTGAACTTTCCTCTATATATATATATATATATATATATATTTAATATATGTTGTGATTTTGGCATTTTCACGTAGGACCGGTAGATATGGTCGTCAGTATTTTATACTTTGGCTTGTTTGGCAAGCGTAGCTTATAAGCTAGCTGGTAGCTGATAAGCTAGCGGATAGCTGATAAGCTAGCTGTTGATTGATAAGCTTGCTAGTAGCTGATAAGCTAGCTGTTGGAACAAATTATGTTTGGCAAAAACTAGCTTATGAGTATGTAAAATGACCAAAAAGGGTATATTTGAATTTAATAATTAATATTAATAAGGGTATAATTGGAAAAAGCTACAATAAGCTCCTCATAAGCTACTCAAAGTAGCGTTTCAAAAAGCTAGCTTATAAGCTAGCTGATAAGCTAGCTTCCTGGTACATGTTTGGATGGACTAGCTTATAAGCTAGCTTATCAGCTAGCTTATAAGCTAGCTTATGCTTGCCAAACAAAGCCTTTATAATTATAATATGTAATTTAAACTTCATATAAAATCATAATTTTTTAAATCTTCTTTTAAAAAATAATATAAGTCATTTATAAATTTCACATAATTTACAAATTTTACTAACTCCGTTACAGTTCAAACACCTCCTCTTTAGATCAGAATCAATATGCATCGTATTCATATACACCTCTTTTTCCAAGAAATAAGATAAAGCGTCATTTTCTAATTCTCAAGTTTATATGATGGTTTATATACCGAAACTCCTACTACTAGACTAGCAACTTGTTATTATTCTAAAGTTTTAATCTAGTTAAATCATATGATGTTTTATTTGGTTTATTAATAATTATGGAAACAAAAAAAAAACGTTAACTCATTAAACTTTTTTTACTTTTAAGTTTTCTTAATTTTTTTTGAACGACAATTAACTCACACACACATTCTGGGGGTATCCGGATCCATACGGGCACCGACTAATTCCTCCACGCCCATGAGCCGACCCGAAGGCCAACCTATGGACTCGCCCCTAAACCGACCCGAAGACTGGTCAAGAGCTGGATACCGCATAAGAGGTCTATAAGGCCTTTGGCCTTTTTTGCACCAAGCAGGGCTCGAACCCGCGCCAACCTATCTTTCAAGGCAAGCGCAAGGATATTACCTACCACCGCTGGGCTAGACATTCATTGGTTTTAAGTTTTCTTAATTACTTCTATGTTCGTTAATTTTTTCAAAATTAAACAAAAACAGAAATACATGATGATCAGTATTTATATTAAAGTATAAAATAAAAAATATAAATATAATTTCAATAAGTATTTTAATGGAAAATTGGTCCGGGTGATCAAATTCAACTAGGGGTGAGCAAAAAAACCGATCCCCGAAAACT
Organism: Centaurea solstitialis; assembly: GCA_030169165.1. NCBI lineage: Eukaryota > Viridiplantae > Streptophyta > Magnoliopsida > Asterales > Asteraceae > Centaurea > Centaurea solstitialis. The sequence continues at coordinate 50,647,280 of CM058040.1, forward strand.
CGAGCTGACCCGAAAAAATCCCGAAAAACCCGATCCCGAAAAAACCCGACCTCGAAATCCCCGAGGGTTGGTCGGGGATGGGTAGGGTACGAAAATTCCCCCGATCCTCGAAAAACCCAAATTTTATTATTTTTAATATATTTTTTTAATATTTTAAAGTATTTACCAAATGTTGATTTAAATGTTGATATTTTTTACTTTTAAATGTTGGTATTTGGTACTTTTAAATGTTGGTATATGTTATTTGTGGTTTGCATATTTTTTTTTTTATTTGAAAGTGATAGGGAAAAAAAGTCAAAATAAAATCGGGTGCCCTGAAAACCCGTCCTGAAACCCGAAATCCCAACCCGAAACCCCGACCCCCCGAAAATCGAATATCGGAGCCTCCATTCACCCCCCCCCCCTCTTCTTCCCGAAACCCAAAATCCCAAAACCCGAAAAACCCGTCCGATGCTCATCCCTAAATTCAACTACCTTATTGGTCTCTTACCAATTTTCTCATCTATTTTTGCCAAATACCCGTTAGATAGCTAAATTGAACGGACCCAACTTATAAAAAGGAGGACAAATTCGTAAGAAAAATTAAAAAAAAGAAATTACCGACTTAGATGCATTTTTAACATATCTGGGTTCGTTTTTTAGTTGATTTAACTATTTGATTTTATTTTTTTACCTAAACAGACCCATTTCAACAGATTTACGGACTATTTTACAAAAATATAGGAAAAAATAGATAGAAGATCAATAAACTAGTCGGGTTTAACTACGATGTACAATTTTTATTATTATTATTATTATTATTTTTTTCAAGGCAAAATTTTCTTATTTTAATCAATGCCACGATGGTATTGGATGCCTAGGGAATTGGGCCCACACCATACCCACCAATATCTATCTACCTTGTATCATTTCCGTGAATGTTTTTAAACCCTACAATTAAACTAATCATTTTTCAAACAACCCCCTACTCTTCACAACTTGGTCATGTTTAGCCCCTATATATACGTTTCAATAAAATTAAGGGTGTTATTTTACCGCACAAACCACATAACATGTCCGCATTTGGTTTACGAGTTGTATAATTTTCAAATCATCGTATGAGTTGTTTTGCAATTTTGAATTAAAGATGATGGTTCAAACCGCACTTCATTGCGTATATATATAAAAATTATCATTTGCGAGATAATCAATTGAGAACCCATAAAAGCATGAGAACTCTGAGAACTTTGATGTTTTATTTCATGTGGATTTTTGTACTTAAGTTCATATTTGATTTAGGGTATTAATTATCATATATTCGTTTCACAATGTATTTGTTTCACAACATGAACATTTTTTAGATGTTTCTGAAGCAAAAGACACTAACAAAAAGTTTTACATTGTGAACCAAGTACATATGAAGCAAACACATTGTGGACAAATATATCTTGATCAAATATCTAAGTGATAACCTTAGATGGAAAATCAGGTGAGTGATATATTATTACTATAAAAGTTCTCAAGGTTATCACAATATATGAGATTCTTATTTGATTATGTCTCATTTATTAACTAAAAACTTATTAATTAGACAACTAGGGTTGTTCTTTAACATTTTACACTCTTTAAGGTCTTCTGTCAATGAATGTAAAACTATAGAGCAACTTAGTGCCTTTCCAATTTCTATAACTTGACAAATAAGTTCGCTTCATCATTGCTTGTAATTTATATAAATGTGTCTTTGTTATTTCATTTCATAGTGTAATCAAAAGCTTTAGACGTAATAGGAACTCCAAAAAGATTGGAACGTCCTATGAACATCATTCATATATTTAATAGTCCACAGATATTACACACTAGTACTCATGTTTTGGAGTTGTATAAATGTAGTTAAAAGCAATTATTTATGTCATTACTGATAGAATATTTGTCCAAAGTTCTAATTCTACCTCATTCTTTGTTTAACAATTCTGAGTTACCACTTATGAGTTATGCCCTACAATTCAGGTTTTATAAGCTCATTTACGAGTTGAAACTCATAAATCGATGGACTCATTTACTGACTCGAACTTAATCATTATTATATTTTGATTGTATGATTTATACACATATCAACATGTTTGGCTTATAAATGTATGTTCACATAGCCTCGCTTAACTCGACTCAAAAATATATAATCAAACTTTCAAACGAATCGTCAAAAAATGATGTTACGTACGGAGCTCGACCTGTTAGCTTTATTTTCTATTCAAGATTGATTCAAGCCCGTTAATTATTACGCTCTTGCTAAAGTAACTTGATAAATATAAAATACCTGTCTATTAAACACCCATATAGCAACACATCCAAACACCCATGTATCGGAAAATACAATGGTGTAGTATTGTACAAAAGATACAACAAAGGACTGTTTTTGATAAAATGCGAATATTCAAGGGGGTTAATTGAAACTTAAAACGGCATCTCACGGGAAACATGTTTTATAGTTTTTTATTTATTTGAAACGTATGACTTTGAAAAAGTGAAAAAACAGTCCCCCAATTTCCCGTCCGTTTCCGGCAAAAGTAACCGACACTTTACCTAACAAAACATGTTCCAAGTGCAGATAAAAAAAAAGACTAAATTTTATCAAATTCTATTGGGTGTTATCAATCACGTTACGTTTTTAAATATTAAGAGTCCTTTACTAAAACTTTAGTGGGTAAAAGTTTACCCATGTTAGATCATCTACGATGAAGGTTTCTTGTGGGGGTTTTTATAGGAACCTTTACTATGAGACAGATGTTCTTGTCCAGTCATAAGTTCTTGCTGGAACCCGGATGCTTGAACAAGAACCTAGGTTTTTGTAATAGTTTTTTTTTTCTATTATATAATAGTTTACATAAATAAAACTTATATTATAAATAAGGAGAGGGAAATGAGGTTTTTGTAAAAACCTCCATTGTAGAGTTTTATGGAGGTTCTTGGTTTGTTGAGATGGAAATGACGTGGTAGATGCTCTTATTTATGGTAAGCGGGGTTCTTGGAGGTTCCACCACTGTAGATGCTCTTATTTATCTTATTGACTGAATATAAAAATGGTCAATAAGCAGATTACGTGGTAGTGGTAAAGCAAAGATCGAAAGTTTTATCTGGTAAGTGTGAGAAACGGTTCTTACTTGATAAGTTTTAATGGGTTTAAGATACTTATGAGCAATACATTTTCATGGCTACGGACATTACCTAGTAAGGTAAATGAATGTGTATCTCTTATTGATAAACGTTTACCCGATAAAAATTTGGTAAACAGCCCCTAAAATCTCGAACTCGACTTTTGTTGATGGTATGAATCAAATTTGATAACAACGGCCGACCCAGGAATTTTATGTTGGGTGCATCTTAAAGGTGGATCTAAGTCGGCAAAATCATCTGAGTTGTTTTTAGCCGGATTATACTGTTTTAATGATCTTTTGGTAGTTTTTTGGTTGATTTTGAGTTATTTTTCAAAAAATTTAGTTGATTTGAGGGATTCTTAACTCTTTTTTGGTTGATTTTGTTGAACTTTTTTGGATTTCGTTAGTTGAATACAAGAAATATTTTCTTTAATTTTTTGTTGATATTCATTGTATTTTCAATACTCTGTAGCGCCCCTGTAGGTTATCTTGTGTAAAACATGCAAAATTTGTCATTCAAACAAACTTTTAAGACAAAAACCTAATATAAAGCAATAATAATCCAATATCATTGGTGGAAACAAAGTAATTTCTTTATTCTCGTATTAAGGGTGTTTTTGGCAAAAATAAATAGCTTATAAGCTAGTTCATCTAAACATGTATCATAAGCTAGCTTTTTGAAACGCTACTTTGAGTAGTTTTTTGTAGTTTTTTTCAATTATACCATTATTAATATTAATTGTTAAATTCAGAGATATTTTTTTTTTTGTCATTTTACAGACTCATAAGCTAATTTTTGCCAAACATAATTTGTTCATGAGCTAGTTTATCAGCTACTAGTTAGCTTATTAATCAACAACTAGTTTAGCAATTACTTTGCTAGACATAACCTAAGTTCTAAATAATTCTTTAAACTTTGAATTTTTAAAATAAAAACCTTATATAGGATGATAAAAATCTTTTTGTAATTTATTTAAAGAATTTGTTAAAAATATATTATACAAAATAACATTTATCATAGTGTTTATGAACAATGTGTCCCTATTTTTTTAATATTTGTTTACTATTCATTCAAGAGTAACTTCATAATATTATAATCAAATTAGTTTTGAAATTTACACTTTACCCTCTTAGGTGGCATTTGGTTCACAGATTCTGAAGGAATCTGATGGAATTGGAATGTTGAATTCCATTGACCAGATTTCATTCATTCGTTTGGTTCATTCTTTTCAATAGAAGGATTCCACCAATGAAGGAATTCAACATTCCTTAGCAACTATCAAGTATTTTGATTGAATGGAATTCAGTTTATTCATAATGTCAGATATACCCTTCATCCAATATAACCAATAACAATAAGTTATTTTATTAATTTATTTCATAATTAATTTATTATGTTTGTTTAATAGTTTAATAATTATTTTATTTAATTACTAATAGTAAATAATTAATTTATTAAATAATAGTAATTTATTTAATAATTAGTTTATTATTTTATATTAATTAATAAATTAATTAAATTATTTAATAACTATTTTCTTAAATTATTTAACAACTATTTTATTTTATACTTTTTAGTTTTCTATATTTCATTTCACGTTTTAGCCATATATCGTATATTGGCTAAAATATGTTTAAAAATGTGTTTCAATTTAAACAAATTACGTCATTATAATTGTATCGTCGATACCTTCGAAATAAGCATAATATAGAATATTTTTTGATCTAATATCTTAAATACGTATATAATCATAATCTTGAGTTTATAGAGGGAAAAATGCAAGAAATTTGGAATTCAAAAATTTACCGGTCATTAAAATAGTCCATCTTGAAATCGGTATCAATACATTTTACTCCCTTAGACTTATAATATTTATTCACTTTATATCTTTTAGTTTTCTATATTTCATTTCACATTTTAGCCATGTATCGTATACTGGCTAAAATATGTTAAAAATGCGATTCAATTTAAACAAATTACGCCGTTATAATCGTATCATTGATACCTTCGAAATGAGCCTAATATTGAATAATTTTTTATCTAATTATCTTATTGTATACCATATATATATATATATATATTACGATTATATATTTACTCAAAAATAGTAAAAAGGGCTAAAAACGTCATTTAATCAAACTCATTATCAAAATTTTATTATAATAATAAAAAATAATACGATACTATTATTCGAAATTGTAAAATTTACGATTTACTCCATTTGGTTAATGACACTCATTAATAATCATCCAATAACTTTAAATTGTCTACAACTTCAAAATTTAGCTATAAAAAACGGTATATACACGGTGACCCGCGGCAAAGCGCGGACATCAAAACCTTGTTTAAGGACAATTTTGATCACTCTAACATTGTTTATAGTCAATTTATATTGTTCTACAAACATACAACTAATTTTATTCGATATATTCCTACAATTTAATCTTATCTTTTATCTATATAGATTCAATATCTTGTAAAGTGGAACTTTATCCGATTTGAATAGATACGAAAATGGACTAAATAAAGACTGAATGCCACATTTGTCAAAAAGAATGTTAAATATTTTTTAGTAGTAGATTGTGTGCATAATTTTTCCAAAAAAATGCTTTTTGATCTTTTCAAAGAAGAATTGTATTTGACTAAAATAAATTATTGCCTTCCATAAAATAAATTTAACTTCCCATTTTAAAACATCTTTTTTACTTTTGCTTTAAAAAGCCTGACAATATAAAATAATGTGTTACTTATGTCGTAAGGTTTTATCTCTAGAATACAAATTTAGGTTGATCAGATTTTGTAAAATATCCAAGTGTTTTAACAGAATATATTATAGGACTTATAATTTAGAACCAAAAAATAAAGTGTCATATACATATATCTAATAATGTTGTAATAAATTTATAAAATGTTTTTAGCATCATAAAAATTGTTTTAGGATTTATTTTACAAACAAAAGAAAATCATTTGAAGCTTGTTGAAGTATTAATTTAAACAACGTTTTAAATAGATAACGTATAAGTTTGTTTACGGTTTATAAAAAATGAGCTTCTTGAATAAGTTCTAAAAACAAACTAGTTTTTATTTGCCAAACATAACTAATGTCTGTTACTTTTCTATAGTTTTATCTTTTCTTTTAAAGTAAAACTTAAAATTACGGTTCACAGTAAAAAAATAGTATTAAAGTTTTTCTTTGTAAATTTTTGTGATGATATATTCATGGTATCTCATAAACCATGTAGATAGAGTTCTTAACAAATAATAGTAAAACTTTTGAAGCAGTAAAGAATATTTCTATTTTAAATAATCAATATTAGAGTTTTTTTTTTCAAGTTTTTCTATTTTAAAGAATGAAATAGCAAAACTTTTGAAGCATTTTAATAAACAATTTTTTTTTAATATTTCAACAGAACTATTGAAAATCCATTACATGTGCTAGTTTACAATAAATACATTTTCAACAACCTTCTTTTATTGTTCAATTCCTATATAAGGTGTTCGGAATTGCTTATCAAAATTTCTTATTTGCTTATTGTTGCGTGGTTGCACAACAAATAAGTAATTTTGAATGTTTGAATTGCTAGTTGTACAATAAATAAGTAATTTTGAATGTTTGGATTAAAGAGTTATAATAATACCGACAAATAAATAAGGAACCTTTTAGAAGTTAAGATGTTCTAACTTTTTTCAAACACCCTAAATTCACTCTTTTTATTATAAATTATGTTATAAAATATTGTATAAATTAATTGTTTTAATATATTTGAAGAAACCTTATATAAAATAGTTATATATATCCATCTAATTAGTGGGAAATAGTTACAAAATTATTTCTCTTCCTACAATAATCTTGAAAAAATAGTAATTACCATCTATGTTGTTCTTTCTATTTTATTAGAGAATTTGTTAAAGTATAACTTTACACTGTATTATAAAGTATTCAAAATATACCTTTAAAAACATATTATAAAATATAAATTGACATTCGTTATTTCACTTATCTTAAAATTCAAAGTTATAAATTATTATATTACCCGTACAACTTTTTAAACTTCATAAAACTTAAAAAAATAATAAAAATAACTGATAAACAAGTTCAAATAAAAAGTTAAATACTAATCTCTAATTCTCTATTAATACTTTTATCATTAAAATCTCTACTAAGGATATGTTCATTTGCCTACCTAACCTTACGTTGAATTGTGGGGACAAACAAAATTGTAACACGTCCCAAACTTTCACGAGATGTGTGAAAAATCACATTCATAATTTGTGATGAATGAGCACAAATAAGGACAAGTATTAGGCTCTCGTTTAGTCGTTTAGTCCTGTGATTCACAATGGAAGTTAGGCTCACAACTAGACTTCCTCATCTCTACTATTGTTATCAAACCTCTATCTTTTTCAATTCCAAAATTCTAATACATATACATAGGGTCGGGTTCAAATGTGAACTCAATTTTGGTTGTGAACGTGAGGACGAATCTCAGTCACACATTTTCGGTTACGGTAGGCGCCATCACGGAGGATTGACGCGATTCATGGGAGGTTGGAGATTATTAAAGGGGGTGGACCGGTCAAAGCCGTCTTTATTGACCGGACGAGTGGTTGAGATTCGTCCTCATGTTCACAATGAAAAAGTGGTTCACATTGGAACTTTTCCTCTCTCTCTCTCTCTCTCTCTCTCTATATATATATATATATATAGGTGAAAGTTCAACAAACCACTTTTTAATTGTGAACGTTAGGACAACCCAGAGCGCGACACGTGGCAACAAATTTTCTGACACGCGCGACTTTTCCCGCGACCTAGTGTTATTCAGACTGAATAACACTAAGTCGAGGGCTTTTTGGTTACAAGTCACGCGTGTCACTGAATTTTCGGCGACTTTAGTGTTATTCATACTAAATAACGCTTTATTCAGTCTGAATAAAGCGTTATTCAGTATGAATAACACTAAGTCGCGAAAATTCAGAGTGACACGTGGCGCGCTCTCGGTTGTCCTCACGTTCACAACAAAAAAGTGGTTTGTATTTGAACCCACCCCTATATATATATATATATAAGAGAAAGGTTCAACTGAAAAACATAATTTTTTAAGAAAACATGAGGACAAATCTTAGCCACTCATCTGGTCAATAAAGACGGCTTTGACCGGTCCTCCCTTTAATAATCTCCAACCCCATGAATCGCGTCAATCCTCCGTGATCGAGTCCATCGTAACCGAAGATGTGTGGGAGATTCGTCCTCGTGTTTTCTTAAGTTGACATGTTTCTCGTATGAACCCATCTCTCTCTCTCTCTTATACACACCACACACACAAATACGCGACTTAATTAAATGAGAATTTGGTAGTTTATGGGAACTAATATGAACCACTCTTTTATTAAATTTGATCATTTCAATTTGTTTAATATGACTATAAGAAGACCTCTATAGTTTTTTTTTAGATTCTTTTATATTTTTTTTCTTTTAAGTTATTAATTATTAAAATCAGTGGTCCATGTTGGTTCTCAAAACTTCTACAACTACCGAGTTTTTCCATGAATGCCCCTACATAGGGAAGTTCATTTGAAAACACCAAAAGGGCAAAAAACGTACAAAACATCGATTTCATAGGTTAAATCATTGAAATTGGTTTATGAAATTGTTTAATATGATGAAAATGTTTCATATAATTCATTTTTTGATGAAATTGTGTCATATTTCAATATTTTTTTTAAATGAAAAAGTTTCATAAACTTTTTTCATTCTTATGAAACTGTTTTACGTGTTTATCATATTTTTATGAAACCTTGTCATTTTTATAGCAAGAACTACAAATATATGAAACGACTTTATTAAAAAAGAGTTATATAAAACATTTTCATCAAATTAAACAACTCGACGTAGATTTTTCATTGATTTAACCTATGAAATTGATGGTTTGCAAGATTTTTACCTTTCAGTGGTTTCTAAATGAACCTCTGTGTGTGTGTGTAGATAGTAGGATAGAAGGAGAAAGAGAGTTTAGAGACTGACTTAATTCATGTATGAAGACTAGAATGTGTTACAGTGGATGATAAGGAATACTATATTTGATGAAACTTGTATTTTATGAGAGAACTAACAAAATTGAAAGATTAATTAGAAAGAGAAAGAGTTGAATACACAAATTAAAGACGAGAGATTTATGAAATAGAATTGATGAGTGAAGATATAGAGTGTTAGAAGAACTGAGTGGGGGAGAGAGAGAGAGGAGGAGAGAGGAGAGAGAGAGAGAGAGAGAGAGAGAGAGGATGGGAGAGAGGAGAGAAGAGAGAGAGGGGGAGGAGTGAGAGAGAAGAGAGAGAGAGGAGAGAGGAGAGATGAGAGAGAGAGAGAGAGAGAGAGAAGGATCACATGACAAAAAGAATTAGGGTGAGAAAAGTAAGAAGATATTTGGACGCTTGATCACTTATAATTTCATGCTCATCCCCATGAAATGATCTCATGCATCCATAGTGTTAAATATCAATTAGGATTGATCCAATTGTGGAAATCTATTCTTATATTTCTGATGATAACTTTCATTCTTATGGGAATCTAACCATAAAATTTAAAATTAATTAGAAACCCGAGAACCGTTCAGAATACACCAATCGTATGTCTTATTCAAGACGAATATTTATCATGAATAGCACATTCATGATAAATATAGAGGTGTTACATATCCTATAAAAAATTTAGTAACATGAAGATTACAAACTCAAATATACCCTTGGATCCTTCTTTTCGTTTTAACTAACAAAGCATGCTTGAAATATTAATCACCCATAACACATTCATGATAAATAACGTGTTATTTATCACCAATCACGCATTTATTTGAATATGATATAAAATACAAAACATGTTCGCATTTGTTCATGAGTATGCCACTTGTCATACTACAACAATTCCTCGGGTCATAATACATTTTAAGTTCTTGATAAAAGGAAGTTAAAGGGAAAAACCTTAAAACAATTTAAGGTTCACCCTGGTGGACATTTATCTTGACGGTATGCACTTGTGCATACAAATAATTATGTTATTTTTTTGGCTTTTATGTATGCGTACATACATATGTACATGTTACAAATTACTTGTATGCACAAGTATATATCGGTCAAACGAAGGGCCTACCAGCATGTTCCATGGTTTTTCATTTATTTCAACCTTTTCCAATCTGACCCTAACATACATAGACGAAAGTTCGGCTGCGAACTCATCTTCATTGCAAACGTGAGGACATCAAGAGCATGCCACATGTCACATTCAGTCTGAATAATATAAGATTATTCACACCGAATGTTATGCATTATTCATAGTGAATAATACAACATTCAGACTCAGACTGAATTATACTAAATGTTGTATTATTCATTATGAGCAAAACATGAAAATTCAATTTGAATAACCATGTATAATTCAGACTGAATAAAACATATGACATAAGCTGGATTGTTTTTACATTTGCAATTATATTTGATTTTCCATTTTTGCCCCTACTATATAATTATAATAAACGTGACGGAAGGGAGTATGAAAGTTATGAATATAAAATAAAACCACAAGAAAACGATTTGTTCAAATACTTTGGTCCTCCACCTCACAAGTAGATGAAGCTAAACCTCATAAACCTCCATAATAATAATTTCATAAAAACAAACTCAAAAATAACACACTTCCTTTATAGAAAGAGATTGATTTAGAGATAGAAAGAGAAACATCCCAACACACAAACACAAAACCCAAAACAAGAGAGAGAAAAAAAGAACAACAAAAACAAAAAACAGTCCTTCAATGGCCACCACAACCACTACCAATTCCACCACCAATTCCACCACAACCCACTATCCAGAAGACTTCAAATGCCCAATTTCTCTAGAGATAATGGCGGAGCCCGTCATCATCTCCTCCGGCCACACCTTCGACCGCCCATCCATCCAACGGTGGCTGGACGCCGGCCACCGTACCTGCCCCATCACCAAACTCCCACTTTCTGACACACCTTCTTTGATCCCTAATCACGCTCTACGAAGCCTGATTTCCGCCTACGCCGGCAATTTGTCGAAACCGAATCGGGTTCAAGAAAACCCAGAAACCCTAATTTCGGATTTGACCTCGAAGTCGTCGTCGCCGGAGGTGAAGCTCGCGGCGATCGAGCGACTCTGCCGCCTCTCGAAGCGGGATTTCGAGCTTCGGAGGCGGCTGACGGAGTCCGGGGCGGTGGCGGCGTTGATCGGCTGCGTATCGGCGAAGAATTCGGTGGGTTTGCGGGAGAAGTCGTTGAAGTTGGTGTTGAATTTGAGTTTGGATGATGATAACAAGGTGGGTTTGGTGGCGGAGGGGGCGATCGGGGGCGTGGTGGCGGCGTTGGATGGGGGTGGGGGTTCGGAGGAGTGTAGGGCGACGGCCGCGACGGTGTTGACGAGCCTTGCGGTGGTGGAGGTGAACAAGGCGACGATCGGGGCGTACCCGTTTGCGATTAGGGGGTTGGTGGGGTTATTGGGGGACGGGGGCGGTGGGCGGGGGCGGAAGGAGGCCGCCACCGCGCTCTACGCGCTTTGTTCGTTTCCGGATAACCGGAGACGGGCGGTGGAATGTGGGGCGGTGGAGATTCTCGTGAACGCATTGGGTTCGGGGCTCGAACGGGCGGTTGAGGTTTTGGGGTTGTTGGCAAAGTGCAAAAGGGGGAAGGAGGAGATGGTGAGGTTTAATGGGTGTGTAAAGATTTTGGTTCATGTGGTTAGAAATGGGAGCTCAAGAGGGGTTCAATATGCACTTTTGACATTGAATTCATTGTGTTTGAGTAGTGAAGTGATTTGTATGGAGGCATTGAAAGAGGGTGTTTTCGAGTTGTGTTTGCGGTGCTTGGAGGACGATAATGAGAAAGTTAGGAGAAATGCTTCGAGTTTGATCAAGGTTTTCGGTGGAGCCGGGTGCATTTAGGGGTTTTTCGAAATCTTGAATCTTGATTATGATTATGGTGATCAAATTCTCCATGATGATGTGTAGGTAAGTTTGTGTTTCTAATCTTTATGGTTTAAAGATTTCTTGAAGAAAGAAAAAGGAAAGTTTAGATTTTTGGTTGGAATCATGTTGTCAATTGGTATGTTGTACATTTGCAATAAATTTGGCTAAAAAAAGTTAGGAGGTTCCTTGTTGTAATGTGTCAATAGAAAGTTCAAATTTTGGTTCAAATTGGTGTATCTTATGATTCATTTATTAGCATAGTGAACGTCGAAGCACACACCAATTCATTTATAAATGATTTAGGGGTTTTCGTGGAAGCAACCTCTCTCTACCCTTTGGGTTAGAGATAAGGTTTACGTATATCTTACCCCTAGACTGTACTTGTGTGGGATATACTGAGTTGGTTTGGTTGTGTAAATTGTCTTTTGGCTTCATGGAAATTACCTGTCTACCCTTTTAAGTAGAGGCAAGGTCTGCATACATCTTACCTGACACTACCTTGAGTGTGTGGGGGATATCTAGGTTCATTTCGTTTGGATTTATTTGATTGTGTAGATTTCCTCTTGGCTACATAGAAACAACCTTTTTTTCTACCCTTTGGGATGGAGGCGAGGCCTGTGTACATCTTACCCTTAGACCCTATGTCTTGGTGGATATACCGAGTTTGTTTGGTTTGGTTTGACTGTGTAGATTGTCTTTTGGCTTAACGGAAAGAACATCTCTACCCTTCCGGATAGAGGCAAGGTCTGCATACATCTTACCCTTAAGGTATGAATATACTGGGTTTGTTTGGTTTGGCTGTGTAGATTGCATCTTGGCTTGACCTATTCTTTACTATGCTCTTAGTTCTTGCTTCTCTATAGGCCTGACGATGGCGTTAGAATACGAGTTTGTGACATCATGTTAACTTTAGTTGTGATTGTAAATGGTGAATCCAAAACAAATGTTTGGTAATGGCCTCGATAACTTCGCTATCATTAGTTTATTTTTGTTTTGGAGCAATATGCTTCTTTGGAATAACTGTTCTACTCTTTATTTGGAGAGATGACTCGTCTGCGTACATCCCCCTCATGAGTGGGACTTATCGGATTTGTTTGGTTTTTAATGTCGAATGTAAGCAAATTGTTGAACCATGTAGATGTTGTCTTCAATATCTTGCATACAATTCACATTGCTTATGTGTACTCCTACATCAAATAGATGGTTTAGGTTTAGGGTCAGGTTCAAATGTGAACTCTTTTTTCATTGTGAACGTGAGGACCACTAGTATCGCGCCACGTGACAATATTCAGTCTAAATATTCATGCTTTATTCAACTGAATAGAGCTTTATTCAAATGAATAGAGCTTTATTCAAACTGAATAGAGCTTTCTTCGGACTGAATAGAGCTTGTATACGCCATACGATACAAATGAAGGTTTTCCATCTTTTGTGGTTTTCCCCTGAACTTGACCCTGTATACCTGTATATAATGTGTGTATGTGTGTATACATGTATATATATATATATGTATACCATGTATGATGTATCTTTATCAGAGCAGGGGTCTATCTCATCTACCTGCTTCTACTTTGGCTGAACACAACTTCTCATTCAGGTAAACCAAGAAAATAGTTGTAAACTCCATCTTTTGCATATTGTACCATATGTAATGCATGAAGTACAAGTTTTGATGCAGGTAAAGTTGGTCAACTTCTGTAAGTCAACTCTATGAATTGTCAAGTTTTAGTTCATCTGTCTGCTGTCACGATATTTTTAAATCGATTGCAGATCGAATTGATTCAACAACTTCTGCATAATCTGTCATCGATCGATGATGGTCAAATATTCACAAAATCCCAAACAAACATTCGCGGTATATTTTGTTTACGAAGATTTACCATATACAAATTGGAACCGAAAACACGTTTAAATCTTTATGGATCGATTTGGTGAATTTGGATGGTCCAACTATGCCTGCCGGCTTATGAAAGCGATGTTTTATTTTACTAATAGAATTGCATGAATCACGATTAATGACTTTTGCAGCATCTAATAGACGATCTCCGTTTATATTTATTGATATAGTTTTGTGATGATTTTTCTGTGACGTGATCGGTTTCATAATTGTGTTAGGTGACGAAGTTCAATTGGTGCTGGTTTTTTAGTTGGCGGCTCGGTTTCGACAAAACGAGCTTAGAACTTTCGGCAAATAATTTGCTTCATTATGCAAGTAGTTGCCGCCTTGCCGGTAGAGATAGCAAAAGAAAGCCCAAGCCCGGTTGGAGCCCGAAAAAGTCCGGGCCTTAAAGCTCAATAAAACCATCTCTTTTACAAAACCTTGTTAAAGACCGATGGGGTGATCATTTGCAGGCTTGAACTTGGCCTAATAAATTTTTTTGTCTAATGGGCCTAATATGACAAACTCAAGCCTGTTTTTGCAGGATGGGAACTTGCCCGTACGAGACCTATAAACAGGCCGGGGTTACTATATTTTTTTTTTGTCCAAGTGCCTTAATATTATAACAAACACATGTCTGCTTTTGCGGGCATAAGAACTTGCCATACCCGTTCTATAATTGGGCCGGTTTGCCAACGGTTTAGCGGGCCAAAACGTAGAGCTTTTTTTATGAAGTATTAAGTATAACTAAATCACAAGGCTTGTGGCGTAGCGGTAAAGCCTGTGCGGGATGTGGATAGTATCCCATTCACCCCAGGTTCGAATCCCTTGGTGCCATCTTGTTGCCAGGCTTAGTCTCAGAGGCCGAATTTTTAGTTCCAAATTGCCAAGGATGTAGTTATGCGAAACCTAGGTGATATCCAAAAAAAAAGTATAAGTATAACTATTAAAAGTTTAATTAGTTATAACTATAAACAAGCCGGAATTCTTCTTCTCGTTGTCTACGCCTCCCTGGTGATTTTATTAATATCTCCAAACTTGCTTTCTAAAAGGCCATTGGGTCTTGTGGCTGTATCGTCCATGAAAAACTCTAAATCCGACATAGAAAAAGACCAATTGTGGCCTCTTTCAACTTGAAAGCCCATGCTTTTTTTTTTGCTTAACGAAAAAGTGGGTGGGAGGCCAGGCCCCATGATGAGAAAACCCAGAGACTTGTGCGTCTCTTGTTGTCTCATCGGCTCATAAAGGTATAAGCTCAAACTAAAACGTTCATTATGCTAAACATCTGTAAGATTCTGATGCTTTCGCTCACAATAACATCCAACAACTCGAATCTCGTTAGGCCTTGGATACTTGTACCGTACACTCATGCCAACAAATGAAAACCAATGACCCATGGGGTGGTGTTTAGAGACTCCTTTGGAAGGAATCCCACAACTTATGATGCTAATTTCTAGTGCTGTGCGATTGGTTATCGCTTGGGGGGTTTATAGCGTCCTAACCGAGTTCGAACCTTTCTGTGCACATGTTGGGGGACATTTAAGTGGGGCCATATTTAGCCCCAAAATTGTCGGGAATTAGTTGGGTTTGGCCCGGACACCCTTCAAAAAAAACTTATGATGCTAAGTGGGCTTGGCCCAAAGGCCCAACTTCACTCCCATAGTCCCATCCATGGCATGATGTTTTTTGGGCCTAGCCTAGTATCAGGTATCGGTCAAGCATGTGGTGGATAAACATAGGCTGCAATTTTGTTTGTTACCAATCAATCCTGGTCGAGTTTTGTATCATTGAGGTTGTCGAATCGGAGGTGGATCAATCTTTTCGTGAGGGCACAATATAATTAACATAAGATAAAGTAAAACAAAAATTGTTTATAAAAAGCGCACTTTAATTAAAAGTGGAATTCAGAGCTCTTTTCTTCTTTTTTGTCATTACTAAAAAAGTTACAATAAAGTCCAAGGATTTAACTTGTAACCTGTAATCATGCAAGAACAATTATTTATTTTGGACACTTAAACATTTTAAACTTCTTAAAACCTTATTTCAGTATGGTGTATCATTTTATAACACGAGATTAAAATACAATATAATCAAATACTTAAAAAAATCATATATGATTGAAAAAATTGAAACTATAAGTCTTGGTTCTCTTTACAGTCATGAAATGCACTTGCACTTTGTTGTTCCACATGAAACATGCTTTCATTCATTTTGTTTTATTTTAGTAAAAAACATTTAAAAATGAGAACCCTTAATGCATCAATGAAGAATACTTAATTTGCATAAATGTCAAATTATACGAGTTTCTAGGAGAGAACCTTGAAAAAAGAGACAAAAAGGACCCATCTCGTCCATCTATTCATTTCAATCAATTGTTGATAATAAGACTTTTTAATAAATATAGTATTTTTGTATGTTTACCCGAATTTTTTTTCAGGAGGATCTTGTTCCAGCTATGATATTGTTCTTTTTTGCTCGTGATTCATGTGAAAGTTGTTTTTGCTTCCACTTGTTGGATTATCGATATCAATAAAACCATCATTCAACCACAAGGGTGGTGGCTTAGTGGTAAAGGCTTTTTGGAGGTCCCAAGTTCGAATCCTAGGAGCAACAATCTTCTCCCTTGTGCACGGAGGTTCATCTCCGGGCTATTTGCAAAGCAAGTAGTCGCCCTAGGATTAGTCGGCTCGCAAACGGATCGGACACCCAGGTTAATAAAAAAAACATCATTCATCGACCCTTTTGTTTTATCGAATTGGTGGCTACTTCAAATGGAAACGAACATGCATGACAACAATGATCACCATTAATTGCCGAATAGGGTCGTTTTTGATATTTTTAGGCCTATGTGAAAAAGTAACCATGCGATTATATATTTTTATATTATATTCCCTTATTAAATTATCGTTTATTACATTTCAACATTTGTCTTGTAATATATCAACCCTTGAATTTCAACAAATTCTTTATCTTTTTTTTGACACTACTTTATGATTTTTAACGTTATTAGTGGATTTAAAATTTATTATCGATTTATTATTTTGTAATATTTGCGATCTATAACTCATAACCCCTCTATAAAGGGGTCCTAAGTGAGATACAATGTACAAATAACATTTTCTATAAATAAGAAGAAAATATAAATAATAATTATCATTATATATAGGATAGATCAAATGAAGACGTTACTCGTTAGAATATGATGACGAATAAGATTGGAAACAAATTAAATCGAAGAATAATATACGAACCAATTATAATTTTATTTTAAATTTGGAAGATAAATAATTAAAATGAATCATATATTTAAGCCATTTATAAGAAAAGAATGCTCTAAATAAAATAAAATATATAATGTTTCTTAGAAAAGGATTTTTTAAAGATAAAGAAGCTTTTAGAAATCTTGCATACCATGGGCCTGAAAAAAAGTGCAATGGGAGTATGGGACTCAATCCCAAGTTGAATATGGTACATCCACCAACACACAAGGCATCTAACCATATAGTAATTTATATAGTATTTATTTACATGAACTCATATAAAAACATCATATGAAATAATACATAATTCGTTGATTTTCATGTTTATAACATTTTTGTGTTTCTCATTTAATTAGCGATAATATATATTTACATAGAGGTGTTTTATTTTATAATCATATAAAATGCTACAATTCATGCAACCTTATCTAAAATCATTCATTTTAGTTCATTTATTATGATTGATTACTCGATTCATCAATGATTATCGATTCCATACAATAATCTTATATGCAATGGATGGTATTTTCATTCAATGCATACACTAACATGGAATGCATATATATATATATATGTGTGTGTGTGTGTGTGTGTGTGTGTGTGTGTGCGTGCGCATGGAATTATATCACTATCAATGCACATAGATGTGCATAAAATTATCATTTTCACGCGATACGTCACATAAACCGTTATATGAATCGAGACTTGCTGCAGAAATGTGATGAAATCAAGTAAATACATTTAGAGAACCGTTCAGAACCTATATGAATGGGCTAAATGAATGGTTAGATGAGAGTTGTACGAATTGTAACCTATTATTGGATTGTAAATGATTATCTCTATATGTGTGTGTACAAGATCAATGGAGAACCGTGTAAAAAGAAAGAAGTGATAACCCCCATCCGTACCATTAGATTGAGATGATTTAACCAATATTTCTAAAAAGATGGTTACAAACACTTAGTTATCGTTTGGGGGTTCATAGCGCCCTAACTAAGTTCGAAGCTTCTCGTGCGCATGTTTAAAGACATTTAAGTGGGGTCATATTTAACCCCCAAAATTTCCGGGGATTAGTCGGGCCTTAACCCGAAAACCCTTAAAAAAACACCTTCTATAAAGAGCAAATATCATGCCACCCTGTAAATTGAAAATCAATGAAATATAAGAAATATTTGGAGCTAAAGAGATTACACCAAAATACCATCACTTTCTTAGGCCATCCTTAACCGTACCCCTCATACCCCTCATTTTTGTTGCCACATCAGCGCCACATCAGCTTTACCAACACCTTACCAACACCATACCAATTCATCCTTAACCGTACCAATACCATACCCCTTTAATTAATTGAATAAAAAATAAATAAAAAAAAAGAAGAGAGAGAGAGAAAGAAGAGAGAGATAGAGAGAGAGGGGGGTAGGAGGGTGGGGTGGGTCATCCACATTTCAATCGGTACCTGGACACCGATCCTCATAACTGCCGATCTCCCACCGGCCAAACAAGACGGTGTTACCGTCGGGATGGCAACGGCACCGGTCTCATACCGGTGCCCGTTAAGGATGGCCTTATCTCATTTGAGATACATTATAGTAATATAGTTTTTTTACTGTGACTTTTCGTTATCCGATTCTTTGCTCTTTTCATTTCAAGGTACTTGGACCTTTTCTATAAAAAATAAATATATAGACGAAGGATCATGTGACAATATAAATTGTCGTAAGAAGTGTAAGGTGGGATTTAAATCCTTGATCAGTATTAATCTCATGTTCATCGATGAATTATGTTTTCAATTAAGATTGATCTAAAGGTAGAGATATGTGACTTTATACGAAAACGCTAGCTATCTATTTAAGAAAACAAGAAAAACTCTGTTGATGTACAAAATCATATATGATCCACATAAAAAATCATATATGATTCACGCAACTTTACTTGCAACCTTAAACACGCTCAAAGTCGCTAACGTCCAATTTTTTTTCCTGTCAATATCAAATCACATATGATTTGGTATATGAGTAAAGTTATTTTTGTCTTCTTAAATAGTTAGTGTTCTTGTTAAGTTTGAACCTTTCTCTCTCTTCTCTCTCTCTCTCTCTATATATATATATATATATATATATATATAGAGGAAAGTTCAAATGTGAACCACTTTTTGGTTGTGAACGTGAGGACAGCTGAGAGCGCGACACGTGGCGGCTTTGAGTGTGGTCCCCCCCTTTAATTCATTGCTCTCCCATGAATCGCGCCTAGTCATCCGCCGTGGATCTGACGTGGCGCTTAGTCAACCGCCACGTGTAGCGCTCTCGGTTGTCCTCACGTTCAAACCAAAAAGTGGTTCACATTTGAACCCACTATATAATATATATAGGGGTGGGTTCAAATGTGAACGACTTTTTGGTTGTGAACGTGAGGACAACCCAGAACGCGACACGTGACAATCTAACACAAGGCTTATTCAGTCTGAATAAATCTGCGGGTTAGTATTATTCATACTGAATAAAACGTTATTCAGACTGAATAAGCCTTGACCCACGACTAACCCGCGGGTAACCCGCCCGCGTCAGAGTGCGACTAAGCCTTATACATACTGAATAACGCTTTATTCAGTCTGAATGATAGCGTTATCCAGTATGTATAACACTAAGTCGAAAAATTTTCAGATTGCCATGTGGCGCGCTATGGGCTGTCCTCACGTTCTCAACCAAAAAGTGGTTCACATTGAACTTTCTCTCTCTCTCTCTCTCTCTCTATATATATATATATCATTTTGTATCATCATTGTCATTGATGTCTAGCATGCTTTTGTCTAAAGCAATTCCTTTATGTTTAATCTTGTCTTAAATTTACCGGAAAAAATTTATGATAAAGTTTGATATTGTTTTCATATGTCACGAGGTACTAATCTTGATGCTTAAAGGGAGAACATCGATCAGCCGATCGATCAAGTCAAACGTCGTAATTTATAAAGTTCGATTCAATATAATCTTTATTATCGAATTATTTTCCTTTATGTGATCGGTCACTTGTCTTGTATATAGATTCTTCAATATTAAGCTTCTTCAGATATCTTATATATAGGAAGAATATGTTCGTGAAACGCTATATAACGATATTAAACATGACGAATATTTTTTAAACGTCAAGTCTTCTCCAAGAGTTCATTCGAATCAAAGTGTCGGAAATAGAAAGCTTTTTAGTCGAATTTTTAACTATATGTAGCCCTATTCGAACAAACTCTAATTCAAGATTCTTTGCCTTTTTCTTTAACGAAATAGGGGTTTATATCATGCGATTGCCTAAAAAATTAAAAGAAAAGAGAAGCATCTCCTCTCAATTCTAGATAGTTTGTATATCTAAATCATGTGGTTTAAATCCGTATATTCATATTATATATAGCTAGTTCTATATATGAGAGAACGAAGGGATCGTTGAATCCCACTGATAATGAAAATTATACTGAGAAAGGTAAGAACTAAGAACGAGATATCAACTATTAAATCAATCCTAACAATTAATTGGAGAGAACATAAAATAAGATCGACACTAATAATGAGATACATTACATAAATTTCCTTCTAAAACATAATTTATGGGTTGTTTTGAGATTAAAAGTACTAAGGATTAAATCATTTTCTTATACTTTTCACCTTAAGTCCTATTCTCACGTGATCTTTTGTCAATAAGAGAAAGTGAATTTTACAAGACATACGAAAATAGTAGTACTTATGAACCCTTAGGATTGGTGCATTGATAAGTGAATACGTTTGCTTTCTAATGCTCACCTCTTCGAGTCCCATTATTAATTAACTTTAGACCAAATGAGATTACTTAGGTATGCATAAACTAGTCTAAATACCTACAATTATATAAAGAAGTACGTTTTCTATATGAAAATTCTATGCATTTCAATCTTGTTATATAGTTAAATATCTAGACGTGATATATATAGATTGTTCGATAAGGATAAATGACTTACCTTTATACATACAAAATGAATCATTGATTTTGTCGATCTCATCAAAGTTTTTCTTGTCGTTTTAGTGCCATACTATAATTACTTTGATGTATCAAACATGATTACAAAAAGTATTCTATTAGTGAAGATTCAATTTTAATTAATAGATTTTCAAATCGTTACATGACCATTTTCTCAAAATTAGTTTTTAATTTTTTTTCTATGTGACATATGAATGTAGAAGTGTTTTAAAAAAAATACCATTCGAGAGTTACTTATTAACCAACAAATTAATGAAAAAATGTTATCAACAACAAACGATAGGTACAAATTTTTCACCTTTTTCGGTTTTTAAATGCTCTCCCAAGTAAATTATAATATATCACTGTATAAACCTTAATAAAAAAAATATGAAAAAATCTAAAAGTTGCAATAATTAAGCTAACACAAATCAAACAACTTATTAATAAATATTATAAATACAACTAATTACAAAAAGAAAAACATTTTACTTTCTTTAAATGGAAAGGTTATCATTTGCTAACCCTACATCATACTGGCGTTGGTTGTCCTTCCTTCAAGGCTCACTTTCTACTTTTTTTTTCATTGTACTTCTACTACACTACTCCAATATGTGGCTCATATTTTTCTCAATACTTTATATTTTCATATATTTTTAAAGTTTTTTCGTTATTTTAAATAACATGTTTTATTCAAAATAACGAAAAAGCTCTTTTAAGATCAACCAACGGGTGTGAAAAATATGTGAAATCTAATCAAAGTAATCTCCAGAAAAGTAGCTTTTGAGGAGAGAAACGATCAGATTTCAACATATGATAAAAGAAATGATCAAAGTCTAACCGATATAAGACTATAAAACGGGAATGAATTCATGGAGAAATGGGTTTAGTGACTTCATCATCACGTCTATCTGAATGTGCTTCCGAAACTTGATGACCAGTAATCGGGCACAGTCTCAGTGGTGACTGGGAAGGTACTCGATACTGGCACAAGGCAGAGCCCTCGGCTCCGCAAATCATGTTGCTTAGCTCCTTCTGTCGTCTCTTTCACTTTGCGATCATGAATCTAGAAAATGAATTAATATATATTAATGAACAACGTTTAAATTGAACAAATGATCAATATTGTGTGTTCAAGTATCGATATTCTTACTTGTTGTCGTTGCATAGTAGCTCCGTTTTTCATATAGGGTGCGCTTAAAACCTAGAAAACGTAACCAAATCAATAAACTTGATCACATATGATCGAAATTATAATGTGGAAAAAGATTATAACAAAAACGTACATTGACTTGATCGTGAAGGAGTTTGATGTACTCGATGGCTTCGTGGAGAACCGATGCCGTATCAGTCTGTAATTAAATTTATTTCATCGTTGTAAGCTACCAAAAACTAAATCGAATTCTTCAACAAGATACGAAACTAGAGACCAATTCTTGAATCAAATAAGTAAGTTGAGAAGATCAAACATTTGAGATTTACGATACCTTTCCGAATGGCGAAACTAATTGTGGAGTGCAGTGACTCGATCCCCGAGTTTCTCTTTTCGAACCTAAAAACCAACGATTCGATGTTAGGGTTTGTATTTTACACTTCCTCAATTCATTTTCTTGAAAAGATTGTGTGAAAAATTCTTTTATAAAGAAAAAAAGCAATGTGTACCTTAAAAGTTGGCAATGGTGATGGAGTTTCAAGACGAGGTCGTTTGAACGTAGGTTCACCGCAACTCTTCTTCACCGATGATCCCATGTCCCGAATTTCTTCATTTTGTGACTGAATTCAAATTAAAGAACAAATTAATTATTGATGAAACCCTAATCTTGATGAACATAAGTTATATCATATGCAAGTAAATAAAAATTTGATTTTTTTTCTTTACCTTGAGGTTAGGGCAGATGGGTTTCTCATCAAAAGTCGATGAGAGATATCGAGACTGCGTTGAACCGAAAAAACCAGCTCGATTATCGTTCGAATCCAAAACCGATTCATTCCAAAAAGGGGTCTTGTTGGCCAAATGTAAACCTCCAAGAACTTGTTGCTTTGGCTTAACCATAGAAGCAAATCTTGGCATGCTCGAGACCGGATTAAACTCGTTCAAACCCGCTTCGAAATCGTAAAGCGGGGGCTGCTGGGGCGGCTGACCAGCAGCCCCAAGCACCCGGTGAGGTACCCTCGAATAAAGTTTGTAGCAAACTCGAAGGGTACCCATATGAAGTACTGACCAAGTTTCCAGTGGAATCACCTCCGGAGTTTGTCATGAAATTCGAAGCTTGTTGTTGGTCCATCCCGAAATCCGAAGAATCTTGGCCGCCGCTGCCGCTGGACGGTAAGTTGTTCAAGATTTCCGGTACTAGGGTTTGATTGAAAACACTCCCAGTTTCTTCATTTCTTCCATTACTATCATAAAATTTTCAATAGAGAGATTAAATGGAGGATATGATATGATGATATGATCAAGATTCTTTATTGGGTTCATATAACTACAAAGAAATCTTTGGACCATTTGGTGTTGTAGTGGGATTTAAAGGTGAATCAATAATTGATCAAAAAACAAAGTAAAAGAAACAAACAAAAAGCTATATGTGTGTGTGTTATATGCTTACACTAATAAAGCTTGATTCCAATTGGTGGTTGTAGACGGTGGTGAACCCATCATTTGGAAGGCGGAATCCGGCGAGATGGCGGTGGCGCAACCACCACCGGAAGAGTCTTCTTGTGTTGTTGACCATGGTTGTTTTGTGTTGATGAAATGATGATGATCACTTTGCCAACATCCGCCATAGTTTCCGATGTATGGTGAGGTGTTGAAGGTGGTGGCTCTTGGTGAACTCCACCAGCTGACCTCCGCCTGAAATTCTTCTGCCATATAATTAAGTTTAGATAGCCACCACAAATTTCCTCTCTTTTAGTCTTCAATTAAACACTACTTGAAAGAAAGTGAGTCGTCTTACATATATATATATATATATATATTATATTATATAGTGTTATATATATAGGTTAGGTTTACGTGAGACCAACATGTTATTAGGAGATCGATGAGACCAAGATTTTACACTTGAAACTTCACAACAAAACACTATGAAGTTAAAAAATATCCGAGCCTTTACAACAAAAACGCTGTCAAAGTTACATTCATAGTGTTTTACTGAAAAGTTTAAAGTATAAAAATTTAGCCTTTAACGGTCTCATAAAAACTGTGTTGGTTGGTGTTTTGTAAACTCAACCTTATATATATTATGTATAGGTAAAAGAAATTATTACCAAGACGTATTAATTATGAGAAATTTTAGAAAGCACGGAGAATGTAAAATACTAGAATCTGGTTGACATTTATAAAGTGACAAATTTAGTCAAGAATAAATTGATTTTTAATTTGAAACTTCAAAGTTTTGCATCTTTTCTTTAATTAAATACTTTAGTTATATTTTTCTTTTATAATTTACTTTGGAAATCCATGTTTTTTTACCCAATTTTCTTTTTAGAGATGCAGTGAAAATAGGTTATTATTTCTTGTGGAAAATGTAGTTAAGATTTTTTAATTATTTTCTGTGGAAAAGGGGCACCTTTGGCAAAAATTCAAACAGGAAAATGAAAATATTAATTTAGTGATGAAACATGTACTTAGCTTTATTTTTATTTTTTGATAATTCTGTAAATATATGGTTATATATTTTACGTAATTTTATTGACATACGTATTATATTTTGGATAAATTTCAAGTTTTTTTAGTATTTTATTTTAAATCTAACTATGAAATTAAGTTGACGACTTCTAATCATGAAAGTTTCGCAAAAATTGATGAATGCTTAAATTCAATAGACATATTGAAAAATGATATATCCATTGAAGATGTTTAAGTTAATTTATTATTTATATCGAATAAAACCTAACTAAAACATGGTTTTTCCAAATATAATAATAAAGATGGGCAATGTTTTGTATAATTAAAGGTAGGGGAATTTTGAATAGAATTTTATTTGTATTAATATATTCAATTAAACCTACTTTAGTTTTTAAAGATAAAAATGAATTATTTATCATTGCCTTTTTATTCTTTTTATATTAAAAAAGATTGGAAAATTCTGGTTGCTTAAACTAAGGGATGGGTATGATATGGGTGCCACGTCATCATTATTTTTCGAACGAATAATATACCTTTTGTCTTTATTAAATCCTACGGTTGAAATAAAAGTCCTTTTAATTTCTTTAAATTTAAATTAGCAAATGGAATAAATCATTTGTAATTTTTCTAAAAGTCAATATATTTTCTTTATTAAAGTTAAATTTATTTTTCATAAAAAGCTGATTTTATATGTTGTTCTCCTAGATTTTTGGTGCTTTAAGTAAAAGTAAAATCAATAAGTTCAACCTTGATCAATGGAATAAAATCGACTTGATAGAAATCAAAATAATGTTTTCTTGTATGATAAATTGATTACTATATTGACAATTTGGTTATGATATATAAAGGTGTCATCAAGAAAAATACAAGACTTTAGTGTCATTGGTATTTGGTAATAAACAAGAAGGAGGATTATATGTTTTTTACAAGCGTAATTTGTCGACACTATAATAATCTTTTGATTCATAAGTGTGAGTATATATAGACGCGTGAAGTCAAACTATAAAGTAACCAATTCCGTATTAGAATTGTGCCATACGACTTTTCTTGATATTACTTTGAGAGGGTGCTTGACCCCCTTAGCCGCCGCCATAAAGATCAGATCATGGTTGCGCGTAAACGAAGGTTTACGCAATGAAAATATGAAAATGGTTGATGACGGGTTGACCTCTTAAAAGGGTAAAAGACACAAGGGTTCCTTTCTCTTTTGTGTTGCTTCCATCCACTCTTTGGATCCTTGTTCTTGTCTTCTCATGACATGGGAATGTTCATAGTCCTTTCTTGTGTCAAATTACTAAAGTACCCTTTGTAATGCAAATGCCATAACAAAACGGTTGGTCCTAGTGTGAGATTACCAACTTACCCTTGACAATGAAGATTTTATAACTAAAGAGTTTGTCCTATTACATACAAGTACCAAATATTTGGTATCCCAAGGGTTGGCAATGTTACTTTGATCATTCTATAGTTTAGGATGCAAAGCATTTTGTTTTCTTATCGCAACACACCAACCTTTAGACCTTAAAGCCCATCCATGCACATACCATTAGAACAAGTTCTCATTATAACACAATCGGGCATTCTAAAGAAGTATTTCATAAGACCTTAAGACTTAAAGTTTGTATGACCAATTAAAGAGCATTTTGGTCTAGATACTTGGTAACTCAATTTTCTTAGAGATTAAGGATTCAAGTCTTATCAAAGACGATGAGTATATGTTTTAAGGTTAATTTTTCTTATATAAATATTATAATAACTTGTTAAGATGATTTTTGTGACCTAATAAGTTTTATTGATGAAATTTACCTTCTATCTTAATAACAATAATAAAACTCATAAAGTAAATCATTTTAATAGTCTCTTTTACGATCGACACTTTGAAAGTATCTCACCAAAATATCTCCATTTAATCCACTATTTCTTGCATTATACTTATTTTTTCCACCAAATATCTCCAATGCACACGAGTTATGTGCACCACTATAATCTGAATAATAGAACACATATTTGGTGCAACATTGTTCATCAAAGATATTTATGAATTTACTAAATGTTCCTTGAACTCAACGTTAAAGATTAATTAGTGAGTTTTTCATAAAATTGTCCAATAACATTTGATAAAGTAGAATTATATTAACTCTTAATTTTTATTAATTTAACTTTATAAATTTATTAAAAAATAAATTTTACTAATTTTTATTAAAAAATTAATTTTAACAACTTACAACTCAATAACATATGTAACATTTATTAATTTTTTTTATTAATTATGAATTATAATGTGGTTCAAATAGTATAACAATAAAGTTATTACAAAAATATATATCTATATTAAAATTAAAAATATATACTTGTAATATTTCTATTTTGGTAATTGCAGATGTCTAGAAGGGTGTAAACAACTCGGTTTGTTTAAGTTCATAAAGCTTGTGTTCAGTTTCTTTCGATCAAGCCTTATGTGTTAAGCTCCAATTTAAGATCGTCAAGAATTAGCAAACTCGGTTCGACTCATGCTCGACTTGTTTACATATAAATCAATAATTAATACGTTTTTTTATTTTTATTTAATTTATTATTATTTATTTTTTTCATTATTTATTATTTAGTACATGTATTTATATTATATATTAACTAAGGCTCGTTTAGGCTAGCGAACTTAGTCATAAAGGCCCGAGCTCGAGCTCGTTTATTAAACGAGCTTAAAATGAAGTTCGAGCTCGGCTCGAGCTGGATTAACTCAACCTTAAATTGAGCTTCTAACGAATCGATCTCGAGTAGCTCACGAACAATTTGGCTCACTTACTCCCCTACAGATGCCCTTAGTCTTATACGCCATTTCTCAAAAATATCCAATAACAACACTAATATGTGACCATGCACTTATGTGTCCCGTTAGTTACCTCAATTTCATCGCAACAAGGTTCCAAATAATATGAGACGTGAAATGGCAGTGAGATCAAATCTCAAGATTTATGAGTTACGATTAGGTCACGATGTCTTTCAAAGCATATCCTAAGACGGCATATATATGTAAACACACACTTGTATATGTTAGTGTTTCTAATAGTATTATTATAGAACAATTAAATTTATGTAAATTGACCTAAGTAGAAAAAGAAAGAAAAACCATTTATACCAAATATATGGAGCTTATAAAAAATGATACCAAGATGAAAAACGGGGATTAAATCTTTGAAATAGTATTGTAAAACAAATTAAATTTATATACATTGACGAAACTAAAAAAAGAAAAAGAAAAACCATTGATACCAAATATACAGAGCTTATAAAAATGATATTAGTTGTGAATAATCAAAATTAAATCTTTTGTGGTTCAACTCTTCTTGTAACAGGATGTGAGTAAGTATTTACCTTTCTATAGTTTTTGTTTAAGTCTTACACTCAATACATAATTATCATTTATCCCTTAAGTGATATATTTTTAAAAACCTCACACCTTAAAATTAAATAATGCCAAGTAATGTCTCATAACCCATCGCAATACAAATTGATCATTAGGCCATGCGTACCATGGCTCGGGTTACGCAGGCGAGTAACTGAAACTTTCAGCGGGTACCACAACTTGGTGGTACACCCCTAGCGAGTATGGTGGCGGGTTTCCAAACCCATCTCTCTCTTCCCTCTTTCCTCTTTCCCTCTCTTAAATATATATTAAAATAATAATAATAAAAAACCAGAGGGTATGAGAGTATGAAATGTTGGTGCTACACCACATGATGGTTTAGATGGTAGAATAACAAAAATTGATGTGATGCTGAGTGTGGCATGAAAGGTTGGTGTTATGGATGGCCTTCGAGGGGAGCCATAGAGATTAAGGTGACAGCGAAGCCAACCTTTACATTATTACGCGTCGTAAAGATTTATCTAGAAGCATTATCGATAGTACTTGTTAGGTCGTCTAGTTTTGTCCTAACAACCTATTATAATGTTTTCGTATTGGAACAACAACCGTTGATCTTATAAACTTGAAATCCCATAAAAAAAACTCCATTAATCTTATCATAATGCAACCGGTTCTCAGCCATAAACAAAACCGTAATCTCCAAAATCCTGGCTCATGTATGCAAACATCGATCACCACCACCACCGCCACCATCTCTCATCTCCAACGCAAACAAAACCCCACCACCATACTCACTCGCCCCCACCGTCAGCATCACCGCCACCATCGTTCTCGACCACCTACTACATTTATTTAAATATTCAACATAGAGGATGAAGGATTGGAAAAAGAAAGAAGTAGAGGAGGAAACAATGGTGAGTGGGGGGAGACTGAGTGAGGGTCCAGAAAGTATTGCTATTTTACACCTTCTTTCTTTCTTTCTTGTTTTCAATACGATACTCATTGGTACTCCTCCACCCATGGCCGCCCACTCTCTTCACTTGTTTCACACCTAAGTTGAAATATATTTTCACTTAAACTTTATGAAATTATTTATTTTGTTTTAAATTGTTCAATTGAATTTGTTCACATTTGTTTAAATAATTAATGATCTAAATATTAGGTTTGAATTTAATATTTCCTATTGTCAAATAAATTATTGAAAAAGGTCAATGAGTAACATACTTAAAAGACAAGTTTTCATGACTTTTTAGAAAGAAACTTTTTGGTTTTTCGCATATATATATATATATAATGAGGAATAATCAAATATAAAAACCACTTTTTTTGTAAAAACCCGTAAAAACCAACTAAAAAATATTTTTTTTAGGATTTTTTTTTTTATCAAATACTATGATATTAACTATTGTTACACATATATATTTTTTTCATAATGTAAGTATCATCCATGAAAAAATAAATTTTTATCATATTATGAATCGAAAAATGCAACATTTTATTCATAAATTATGAAAAAAATTCATGGATGATATTCAAACTTTTGAAAAAAATATATGTGAAACAACATATCAATTCTAACATTTGATGGAAAAAAAATTGTAAAAAAAATTATTTTTTAGTCGGTTTTTACGGGTTTTTACAAAAAAAGTGGTTTTTTACTATGAAGGCTCTCTATATATAATAACATACATGTATTGAAAAAAAAGGCATATATTTCTTAAATATGATGGCTTTCATTTTGAAAGTTATAATTTTTGTTGGACAAAAAAATGAAAGTTATAATTTTCCTAATCAATTTTATATACAAGTTTTGAAACATTTAAATTGTTTCCACACCAATGAATATTTAAATTCTATGAATTGTTAAAAAAGTATTGACACTATCATTCTATTTAGTCCCTAGATAATCATATGCAAACTTTTAGTGTCAATAAAGAATTCCAAAAAATATTAAAAAAATCATACATATGATTATTGTTGTGGATAAATAATCATGATTAAACAATTTTAAATCATATTCTTTATAATATTTAGAGATGCAATTCTAAAAAGACAATATATTGTCGAATACAGGTAAATTTAAAGTTAAAATTAAAAGTTGTAACAACTATTTGTTAATGATTAAATTTATTAATTTGGGTTTCAAAACTGGTCGACCATTCTACGTTCCAAAATGACTTGCAACTTACAAGTTGATGGTTTGTTTTTTTAATAGAAATCTTTTATTCGTTCTTTTTATTTAATAAGGGGGTGTTTGGATTGTTTATTTTTTCTTCTTATCTGTTTATTACGGGTAAAAAACGCAGCACATAAATTTTCAAGAAGTAGAAAGAGATTTACTTATATGAAAACGCAATTAAGCGTTTTTTAAAAATAAGCAGATAAACACTCTAAACACTTTCCTTAAATAAGATTATTTTATGGTTTATAAATATTTTATGGTTTATAAATATTTTAAATGTGGGGATGGATTATATAGCATGGTTAGGGATGAATGATTAGAACAAATAATGAAACACACTTTTTCTTTCCGCCCTTATCCTTACTTTACCATATCTGGTATTTTAATATTGTTTAGAATCAAACCAAGAATTAATATATTTCTTTTTCCTATTTTTGGTCATAATTCGTCACCTATATGAACCCTAATTTCCCTACCCCCACCCACCTCTCCCTTGTTTCATAGAAAAAAAGCAAAATTAATTCCTAAATAAAAAAAAGAAAAGAATTGAACCCACATTTATTCTCTATGAAACATGTGTATTGTGCTCGCTACTAGAAAATTAACTATCACGGATGACGATCACCGACATACAAAATTATAGGTGTTTCCTAACTGATAGCCGTTGATATCCAACGACTGCTAAATTTTTTGAGAAAAATCAAATACGTCAGTCATTTGTCGGTAATTTACGAAAAATTATTAATGGATATGTGGATTTTGATTAAAAAAACCTTTTCATCCATCAGCAATTTATCGGTAGATTTGTGATAGATCATCAACGGGAACATGAAGTTCATTAAAAGAAATGGAAAATGTTTTTTTAATCCGTCGGTGTTTTGCAACGGATTGTCGACAAATTAAAAGCATTCTTTATTTCCTTTTTAAATCAATACCCACTTGTATGTTGGTGATCCCTGACAAATCATGAGATTTGTATAAACTATACAAACCGTTATATTGTGAAATAATGGAGTTATTTATGAACAATTATCATGATTCATTAATTAAATTGATATATATATATATATATATAACAAATATTCATTCATTACAATTATGACTTTATATATTAAAAAACAAAATAAAATTAAATATTTTTTAAATTAGATCAACTGTAATAATTGGTTTATATAGTTTGTAACATTTGATATTTCCTATATGTGTGTATGTATATAAGGTGTTAAGTAACCTCTACTATATCTTAATATGATATATCTAAAAGAATAACTATTTAAATTTAAAACATCTTATGTTAAGTTAGATAAGTTTAGTTATTTGGATAAATTAATTAAAACCAACTGAAATACTATTTAAAGAGTTGACTTGTAGTTGGTTTTGAAGTTTGTGAAATGGTTCCACTACTACAACTACCAAATTAAGACAAGGCTTGTATACATTCTAAAGAATGACAAATCACTAAATCATTGGTCTCATAGACTAATAAATAAATAATCCTCACTAAAAGTTAAAATTTTCCTTGGTGGGATAATATAATTGCCATAGAAAATTGACTTTTGTTGATTATAAAATTCTTGAGTCATCATCATGCCCTACATTTTAATAATTACATATTTACATACCATATAAATATAAAAATTTACAAACATATATGTACCTATGCACATGTGATAGCGAATCTAGTCCTCAAAAATTGTCCAAATTTCTTGTTTTTTAGAACCATTTCTTTAGCAAATCATTAAAAGATGCATTTTGATAGTTGATTTGTGGACCTATGATGTAAAGATAGCAAAAATAACAATACACGTGCCTTCCAAAAGGATTTATCGTTTTCCATTATATATCTCATTTATGTTTAAATGAATTATTGCACCATTACATGCATATATATGTTCACATATATCATGATGTCATGATTACATCAATGATGATGGAGGCTTAAGAATGGATGATTTATGTTTTAGGGAAACTCTATCAAAAACCATGAGCTATTAGTATATATTGAATCAAGAAATCTTTGACTTTTAGCTTATTTATATTCAATATAATATTTTTTTGATAAATAAATAAAAGTCATATATGAGGGTTAGTACTTTGTTTTAGGTTTCAAGAAGGTATGATGGAGTTGAGAGATGGGTTAGACCAACTTTTTATTTTCTTGTCTTTGGTCTTCATTGTATTGATGAGACAATGGTCATGTACAAGATTTTCAAAGCATGGTGTAATTTTAAATTGTTTTTTGTTGAGATATACAGATTACATCATAAAATATATTTAAAAAGTATGTAGCATAAACATTGTTACGTAGTTTTTTAACTTCATAATAATTATAATTAATAATTAATTTCTTTAGTGGTCTTAAAAATTATTTTGGGTAAATTTTCATTTGAAATGATTTTTTTAGTAACTAGTGAATTGTGTATATAACATTGATTTTTTAGTTTATAAGATATCATTACCGAGAGAAGTACTGATAAAAAAAGATAACACTACTAAAGAATTGTGTATTAGCGACGGCCCTTATAGCAGTCGGAAAATTCCGACCGTTGTTCGATGGTTTACCGACTGCTTTTTTTTTAATTAGTCGTTGGAAAACCATCAGTTGAGAGTTGAGACTCAACCAGAAACGGTTGAGGAAGTGCAAACACAGGACCTTTGCAGATCCACTAGGATACGACAAGAACCAGGTATGTATCTTGGATTTTTAATCACCCAAGACCATGGGGATTTGAACGAACCCACATCCTATGGAGATGTTGTCTCAGGCAGTGAGTCTGAACAATGGCTGGAAGCCATGAAGGCAGAGATGCAATCTATGTACGACAACCTAGTATGGGAGTTGACAGATTTGCCCCAACACTGTAAAGCTGTAACGTCCCAAAACTCAAAATAAAGAATTAAAGATAATAGGAAAAATTTAACAACTTTTATTAATAGATCTAACTGTAATCCAAGCCCCAACTGACCTTTTTCAAACATTTCCTTAACAACGTTCACTAAAACATTCCGAGTACATAGTCGTCTACGCTCAATGCGGAAGCCAACCTATTACAGCTGAGAATCTAATGGAAAATGAACTATCGATGCGACACGGTCATACTCGACATCCTCTTGCTTTGCTTTAGAACCTCCCTTTTAACAAGGTACATGCCTGAAAATGTTTTTAAGTTTGAAAAGAGAGTGGGTTAGACCGAATGGTCTAGTGAATCCCCTTGAAAACATTTGGAAACTATTTGTAATCCATAATCACTTTATAAGAGCAGTTCACAAGTAAAAGCATCATTTTTAGAATACAACACATCATGAGTTCAATCATTAATTCAAAACATGTATTTTACAATCTATGCAATAAAACAACAAGGTATGAGCTCATGACCTCCATTTAACTTTAGAGCTTGCCATTCAAGGTAGGACATTCCCCCATCGCCTCCCCTTCGCGATGAAACATAAACCTACTCCATAGGAGCACCCCTAGATCATATACACTCCTCCATGATCTAGACTTCACATACCTTCCCAAGAGGTCATTCGACCTCAAGGTACTCTACCTTGAAGGCTCACTCAAAAACAAAGCTTAACATCACATTCCATGTCTAAAATCATTCGTAATCCAAATCATAATACCATCATAAACATTTCATGAGTAATAAGTTTTAAAACATTTAATCCACCAATCATTTACAATCAAAACACTTAGCACTTTCAAAAGCACAAATGAGTGAAATGCATTTTAAAAACATATAAACATCTTCACGTAAGAAAAATATCTAGGCGTAGGGAACTCACCTTGCGTGCGACAACTTGCTAGACTCTTGAAACCGTCTAAGTGATCCCGAAACCTGAATTGGCGTTTGTATAGCGTGTTAAAACCCCTTTAGATAATTCTAATATTTATCTAAGAACATCCTAAGATAAACCCTAAGCTTAGCCTCGAATCCTACGCAAAACGGAGAAACGAGAAAAATTCGATACCGACCCTCAGAGCAAACGGCGGGTAATCCCGCGACTGGCTTACCCGCGGATGCCTGCAGGTCGGTTCTGCACCATCGTTCAAATCCGAAACAGCCCCAAAACAATATGTTCAAGTTTACCAAGTTCCCAACAAGCTCCAACATGATTTACCAACCCAATTGACTATCTCTTACTTGATTTTAACAATCCATAAGCATTTCCCAAGGTATTGATCCAAAACCAAATGATCAAAATATCACCCAAATTGGGGTTTTTACCAACATCATTAAATTGATCTCAATCCATGCTTATAAAAGATAGGATTAAAGTCTAATCAATTCCCAAACATGATATTAACATCCAAAAATCAAATCTCTAAGGATTTTATAAATCTCATTTTTCCAAATCTATCTAAATTGCATAAAAGCTAAGAAATGGGTTTTTACCCAAAATCCCAATTAAAGATTAACCCAAAATAATCAACCCAAAAGAGTAATCCATCATGTTTCTAAATCCATTAAAGTTTTGCTTACAAAGTAAGAAAATCCATTTTTATCCAAATGAAAATCCCAAGTCTCTACATGAACTCCTCCAATGGATTTTAAATTTATAAACATTCTTAGATGTTAAATCTAAAACCAAAACTTACAAAATAAATGAAATCTTCATGGAAAGTAACCAAGTTCTAATTTGAACTTCCTAATAAGCCCTAAATCCCCCAAATCAATTTGTATAACTCCATTACTGGAGTAACCAAGCATAGAGTAGAGATTAATACCTCATGAAGATGATTTCCACATTAATTCTTCTTTAATCTTCAAGGTTTCTTCATTTAGATTCATGATCTTCAAAATCCCATTTCTCCCAAGCTTTCTTTCTTTTCCTCCAAGCTTTCTCTCTTTCTTTTTTCTCTCTCTCTCTCTCTCTCTTCTCTCTCTCACACACACACACACACACACGCACACACCACTACACGATTTTGCACAATGAGAAGGAAGATTCCCCTTTTGATACCCATTTACATAAGAGGCCCTTTGAGAACTAAGACATCCACACTTTTTATCCCAAACTTTCTAATTTTGAAAATAGGGTACAATTATGGGATGTTACAATACCTCCCCCTTAACAGAATTCCGTCCCCGGAATTCCTTCTTCGAACATACATGAGTATTTCTCTTTCCTCTTTGTTTTCTAAGCGGTGTCTCCTTATTTCCCAACTTCCCGATTCCTCTATCGATAAGCATAGTTCGGATTTCCCAATGAAGTTTAGTTTCTTTATCACTTGAATCTCTTGAAACGGTAACGACATAACAACCACCGCCAATTACTTTTGTAAGTTGGAAAAGTGAAAAGTCTAATCAAACCCCGCAGTTCGTCCGGTAAATCAATTAATAACCCTTCTCTTTGACGCATTCGATTTTGTCATAAGCTCGAGCATGATTAACTTTTTTTTTCTCATACTAACTACACTAAAGTAATCGATGTCTTTACTTCTTGATTCGAGACCGATGTGTTCTTTAAACGGCTCGCTTGATTATACTAGATTGCTTAAACCTTTACTCGTAACTTTTAAGGAACAAAGAACAAAAACTAGACACTAAGTTTCTAAGCGGTCTCAATTCTCTCAATAAGGTTCTTATGAAGTGGTAACACACCTGACGTGGTCTATACTGCTAATACAATGGCTATACTATTCCTTTAACCCAACATCCTCATCATTGGTAATGAGTCACCCCATAACGTCATTTCTATAAGCATATCATAAATCCGTCTCTAAGAGATAATCTATTTACCAAATTAACTTGGTTCTCAAAGTACACTTGTTAACCAATTCATATACAAGATTAGATGTAACTTCTTGAATCACCACTCATTCTTTGTATCAACTATTAGGAAAACTCCTGCTGGCCTATAACAAAACTAATCCGAAACCATATACAAAGGTACCGGTCGTATATCACTAGTCGTCCATTCGCTTTGTATTAGGTTCACGCTTCGCTCAGCTAGTCCACACAAGAGACTTAGTCCCTCGAAACTGTTCTATTTAGATTAGCACAAAATACTACACACACTACGAGCATCTCATACAATGACACAAAATCCGGTCTTAGCAGTCTGTTAGTTTGATCCATACGTTTGTCGGGTTTTAGTTGCTTCACTCCTCGAAAACTTAAACATGATTTCACAAACGGTACAATGCCAGTACAATGGTGGGTCTGCCTAAGCGGTCCCACCACCCTCTAACTTGAGACTAATAGCTCAAACATTCTAATGCGAAATTCGCCACTATAGTCTCCATACTTTCGACGTTCCTTTAACGGAGGCTACTTATCTAATAACATTCCTTATCGCCTAAAATGCCTCAACCCCTCCTTATTATTATCCTACCTATTTGAAAGGCATTACCATTAACAACATACGGTATCAATACCATTATCCTAAGCAATGGAATAGTCTTGCTCAAGCATACATATTTCATCTTCTATCACACTAGTTACAATGCTAGAACAAATATCTCAAGGTAACAAGATCTCGCCACCTTCATCCTTAAAGTGGACACGTAAACTGAGCTTATACCATACTTATAGATTGAACTAGTCCTCATTATTGATTTCTCCTTCTAAAGTGGACCCTTACAAGGTAATTTCTTTACGCGGCAAATGACACTTCATAACTCTCTATAACTTCCACTTACATAATACGCTTTGTACCCAAACTCGACACATCCTTAATGACATTCTTAGAAGGACCAATTTAGTTAACAGTTAGTTATACTTATAACACATATACACCTTTTCTAGGTATCCTCCAAGTTTCACTAGAACTTTTGACCTTAACTTAGTAGTATCATCACCACTAGCCAAATAACCGCACCTCCAAACAAACACACAAAAGCCAATGTGCATTTCATCGGTAATATCAAACATAGATTCTTACTTATAAACATCTTACTCAAAGGTGCTAAAACGTCACTGATCTCGTAGCACTCCTGGGACACTTACATATTTAGATCGGTAGAAGATGCAAAGTAACGTGCACGCCTAATCGTTACACTACTATATTACACAAAAGGTAGGGGCCCTTACTAACGCCTCATACCGGTAACAACATTGTCTTACCTATACCATCCTCAACACATGCACAAGCAATTACGTAATAAGGTCATCTTACGACTTAATCTTTCCTAACTCTTAATGAGCGGTCATAATGATCCGTCAAATCTTACACGAAACAACTTCTTCCTTCAAGATAGCTCTTCATATTCTATTCGGAATAAGTTTATATAGCCTACAAAATAGGGAATACTTCCTTGCAACATAGGAGATCACGTGTACAAACTTCAGTTGTACAAAACACTACATTTCTATGAAAGGTCACTCCTCGAGGAAACGTTACCACATACTCACAATCTTTTACTTTAGAAACTCTCACCCAAACAGTCATTACTCCTAAACCCTTTAAGCACTTTCTTACATGTTTGAGGTAATATAACAAACTAATCACACTAATGATATTAGTTCCAATCTCTTTGATTTCGCCCTCCACTATTGATCAATGACTCAACCCTCTACTGATAACACTATAATACTTCAACGACATCTCTCCCAAACAAGAATCTACAATGAGACTCTCTTAGTCTCACATGTCATAGGCAATCCGGCATTCTTCTTCCTTTCACAAAGAAGACATACAACTTATTTGATACATAGTCCACTAATAGATCACCTCGTTTCCAACAAATATGCCTCTAAATACTGTGAGGGAGTTTACTCTCATTATTGCCCTTATTACCCTCGTCATCAGGTTGAAGTTCTAAACAATCGTCACCTTTCACTAACCGATACAACAACGTCATGAATCAACCATCCATATCTGGATCATTACATTTCCACTCTTATAACCTCATTATATTCATTGATCATCAACCTCCCAACCTAGCGAGTTTATAGCCTTCATGCATGATGACTCAATTATATAAATCATTTTACAACTTTGAAAACTATTATACTAAGCAACATGCTAAGTTTCATGATTAGGTATACATTGCTTGTCACCATGACTCATAAACTCTTGTATAACTTGTTAAAATCAATTAACAATAAAGCGCCAGTTTATTGCATGTCATAAGCAAAACATTGATGCCAACTTCTTTGTTTAAATAAGTTATCTTTCCAAATAAATAGAATTTCAGGACTGTTTAAAGCAAGAGT
This sequence comes from Centaurea solstitialis, assembly GCA_030169165.1. Lineage (NCBI taxonomy): Eukaryota > Viridiplantae > Streptophyta > Magnoliopsida > Asterales > Asteraceae > Centaurea > Centaurea solstitialis. The sequence continues at coordinate 50,685,836 of CM058040.1, forward strand.
GAAATTCGTAGGCAATCGTTTTAATGAACACCATTCCAGTTTTGATACAAAAAGAATATGCATGAACTTCATATCATGACGAAGGCTAGTTGCTCTATATAGGTCACCCTATTTCTATTAGTGATTCTTCCTAATTAGCTCCTCACTACTAAGTCCATACATATTTTATAATTTTTCGAGTTTCCCAATTGGTCATCATAACGTGATTCTGAGAAAAAAAAATTCTAAAGAACTAGTAGTTATTGCTAAGTAAATACTTTTCCCTTTCAAACTCAACGATATATACTACTAGACGGAATATTTCATCACAATTACTCCCTAAGAGGTGATAACATCACCTACGTCAAAACAATTCAACACAACCCTTCACACGGTTTCAATCTAAACAATGCTAAATTTTTCCACACACGGTACTATTAATACCATCTCACTAGGTAAGCACATCCATGTACAAATAAATTCTCAACTACACTGGCCAGGTGTAATCGACAATTTATCGCACATGGTAGTTCTCACCACCCTATCGGTATGGTCACTGACTGGTCCACCTTAAAGTTTCCAAATTCTCAGCTGTCTATATGCCTACAGTTTAAGTTTAGGATCCTAGAGACACCTAAATCCCTTAAACTATGGCTTTGATACCATTTGTAACGTCCCAAAACTCAAAATAAAGAATTAAAGATAATAGGAAAAATTTAACAACTTTTATTAATAGATCAAACTGTAATCCAAGCCCCAACTGGCCTTTTTCAAACATTTCCTTAACAACGTTCACTAAAACATTCCGAGTACATAGTCGTCTACGCTCAATGCGGAAGCCAACCTATTACAGCTGAGAATCTAATGGAAACTGAACTATCGATGCGACACGGTCATACCCGACATCCTCTTGCTTTGCCTTAGAACCTCCCTTTTGACAAGGTACATGCCTGAAAATGTTTTTAAGTTTGAAAAGAGAGTGGGTTAGACCGAATGGTCTAGTGAATCCCCTTGAAAACATTTGGAAACTATTTGTAATCCATAATCACTTTATAAGAGCAGTTCACAAGTAAAAGCATCATTTTTAGAATACAACACATCATGAGTTCAATCATTAATTCAAAACATGTATTTTACAATCTATGCAATAAAACAACAAGGTATGAGCTCATGACCTCTATTTAACTTTAGAGCTTGCCATTCAAGGTAGGACATTCCCCCATCGCCTCCCCTTCGCGATGAAACATAAACCTACTCCATAGGAGCACCCCTAGATCATATACACTCCTCCATGATCTAGACTTCACATACCTTCCCAAGAGGTCATTCGACCTCAAGGTACTCTACCTTGAAGGCTCACTCAAAAACAAAGCTTAACATCACATTCCATGTCTTAAATCATTCGTAATCCAAATCATAATACCATCATAAACATTTCATGAGTAATAAGTTTTAAAACATTTAATTCCACCAATCATTTACAATCAAAACACTTAGCACTTTCAAAAGCACAAATGAGTGAAATGCATTTTAAAAACATATAAACATCTTCACGTAAGAAAAATATCTAGGCGTAGGGAACTCACCTTGCGTGCGACAACTTGCTAGACTCTTGAAACCGTCTAAGTGATCCCGAAACCTGAATTGGCGTTTGTATAGCGTGTTAAAACCCCTTTAGATAATTCTAATATTTATCTAAGAACATCCTAAGATAAACCCCTAAGCTTAGCCTCGAATCCTACGCAAAACGGAGAAACGAGAAAAATTCGATACCGACCCTTAGAGCAAACGGCGGGTAATCCCGCGACTGGCTTACCCGCGGATGCCTGCAGGTCGGTTCTGCACCATCGTTCAAATCCGAAACAGCCCCAAAACAATATGTTCAAGTTTACCAAGTTCCCAACAAGCTCCACCATGATTTACCAACCCAATTGACTATCTCTTACTTGATTTTAACAATCCATAAGCATTTCCTAAGGTATTGATCCAAAACCAATTGATCAAAATATCACCCAAATTGGGGGTTTTACCAACATCGTTAAATTGATCTCAATCCATGCTTATAAAAGATAGGATTAAAGTCTAATCAATTCCCAAACATGATATTAACATCCAAAAATCAAATCTCTAAGGATTTTATAAATCTCATTTTTCCAAATCTATCTAAATTGCATAAAATCTAAGAAACGGGTTTTTACCCAAAATCCCAATTAAAGATTAACCCAAAATAATCAACCCAAAAGAGTAATCCATCATGTTTCTAAATCCATTAAAGTTTTGCTTACAAAGTAAGAAAATCCATTTTTATCCAAATGAAAATCCCAAGTCTCTACATGAACTCCTCCAATGGATTTTAAATTTATAAACATTCTTAGATGTTAAATCTAAAACCAAAACTTACAAAATAAATGAAATCTTCATGGAAAGTAACCAAGTTCTAATTTGAACTTCCTAATAAGCCCTAAATCCCCCAAATCAATTTGTATAACTCCATTAATGGAGTAACCAAGCATAGAGTAGAGATCAATACCTCATGAAGATGATTTCCACATTAATTCTTCTTTAATCTTCAAGTTTTCTTCATTTAGATTCATGATCTTCAAAATCCCATTTCTCCCAAGCTTTCTTTCTTTTCCTCCAAGCTTTCTCTCTTTCTTTCTTTTCTCTCTCTCTCTCTCTCTCTCTCCTCTCTCACACACACACACACACACACACACACCACACACCACTACACGATTTTGCACAATGAGAAGGAAGATTCCCCTTTTGATACCCATTTACATAAGAGGCCCTTTGAGAACTAAGACATCCACACTTTTTATCCCAAACTTTCTAATTTTAAAAATAGGGTACAATTATGGGATGTTACAAAAGCTGTCGGGAACAAATGGGTTTTCAAGAAGAAATCAGACATGGATGGAAATGTGCACACATTCAAAGCAAGGTTAAAGGTTTCACGCAAACTCATGGTATCGACTATGATCAAACCTTCTCGCCAGTGGCTATGCTAAAGTCCATTAGGATTCTGATGGCCATCTCAGCGTATTTTAACTATGAGATTTGGCAGATGGATGTCAAGATTGCCTTCCTTAACGGGAAGCTAACAGGAGATGTCTATATGCTGCAACCAGATGGGTTTGCAGATCCTAAGAATCCTAATATGGTATGCAAATTGCTAAAATCCATATACGGATTAAAGCAAGCATCTAGGAGCTGGAACTTACACTTGGATGAGCGAATCAAAGAGTTTGGATTTTCCAAAAGTGAGTTCGAGTCATGTGTTTACACTAAGTACAGTGGGAGCACGGTAACCTTCTTGGTCTTATATGTAGATGATATTCTACTTATAGAAAATGATGTACCAACCTTGCAAGAAGTAAAAGCTTGGTTACGTAAATGTTTCTAGAAGAAAGACCTTGGAGAAGCCGCCTATATACTTGGTATTAAGATCTATAGAAATAGATCTAGACGGCTTATCGGACTTAGTCAAAGTACATACATTGACAAGATCCTGAAGAGATTTAGGATGGACGAATTCAAGAAAGGGTTTATCCCGATGTAGCATGGCATAGTGCTAAGTAAAGCACAGTATCCTGTGTCTAGTCAAGATCAGGACAAGATGAAGTCGATTCCATATGCTTCTGCAATTGGATCGATCATGTATGCCATGTTATGTACTAGGCCCGATGTTGCTTACTCAGTAAGTGTTACGAGCAGTCACTGGTTACACTGATGCTAGTTTCCAGACCGACAGAGATGATTTCAGATCACAGTCGGGATACGTTTTTACCCTAAACGGAGGCGCGATCTCGTGGAAGAGCTCGAAGCAAGATACTATAGCAGATTCCACTACAGAGGCAGAGTACATTGCAGCATCAAACGTAGCAAAGAAAACGGTCTGGCTCAGAAATTTTATCTTGGATCTTACAGTCGTTGCCAGTATCTCTAGACCCGTAGATATTTACTGTGATAACTCTGGTGTTGTGGCACAAGCCAAAGAACCTAAAGAACATCACAAGTCGAGACATGTACTAAGGAAGTATCACCTCATCCGAGTGGTCGTTGGAAGAGGAGTCGTGAGAATATGCAAGATTCCGATGGACGATAATGTCGCAGAGCCGCTTACAAAGCCGCTAGCTAGAATAAAGCATGAGGTTCATGCTAATTCCATAGGGATGCAGTACCTGGATACTAGTAGCTAGTTTATGTTGTTGATTATTACTGTGGTTTATTTTTGAAACTCTATACTATGTAAGTTTTATTATTTCACCGTGTGCTCGAAATAAGGAGGTATTTGTTCATGATTGTTTCAACATAACCAGTTTTAGCATATTTAATTTATCCATGATTTCTGCAAAGGTTTTGCGATAAATCAAAATTTCCGTAGCTACTTGTTGTGGTGGGAACTCCAACAGGGTTGTAACGCTATTATGAATGTTTGATGATTTATTCAAAGTAAAGAATAAAAGCACAAGTGATGTGACCAAACATTCATAGATACTCATCAGAGTGTTTGAGTATTGGAAGTGACCAGTTTCAAGTCTGCTCCATGGAGCCTATGTCATGAGCATTGACTTGATGATAGGTTGTCCTTAGATCTGAGATATTTAGTCTGGAAATGTGAGGACTACTGTACTGTTAGCACGTTCTAACGCTGCACCATAACTGGGTGGCCATAAGGGGCGTGACTAGATGCAGCGGAAGCCATGTATTTAGATGCAGATAGTCAAGATGGGATTTACACCTCCTTTACGGGAGAGATATTTCCGGGCCCCTTGACGATTAAGACTGGCAGAAATGCGTGGCCACGCTCGGATAGAATAACAGTTGTTATTTGGGAAGTTCCGTTACTTCATTGCAGTTGAGATCGGAGTCAAGAAATACTTGAGTTTAAGATTGAATCCTCCGCTCCATGTCTAAAACCCACTTTAGAAATATCGTGTGTAAAAGGAATGAACATGTGTACTGATGCGGTAAATATTATATATAAAAAGCGAAACAAGTTTTAACCTCTAATGCCTAACCATAATTACCACATTCACAAGCAATCGTACCTGATCGCGAGTAATATAGTGTAGGAAGGTCCAGGTATCGTTCTTACCACTGGGAACGGTTAAGCTAGATGTCAACTAAAGCTATAATTAATTAATCTAGAAAAGGGGGGTTTGCTTTTGGAAAAGTATTTTAAAAGACAAAAGACAAATAAATAACAAACCTAACCAAGAAGTTGAAAACTGATGAACAGACACACATTGGAGATAACTGAATTCAATAGGGTATACCTTTCATGAGATATAGATTAATGATTGCTGTCAGAATTTAAGCACATAGCACCCAAGCATGAATATCTAAGATTATAAACCAGGTTGGTCTTCCTAGCCCTAATACATGGACTGGTTGTTAGGCAGTCTAGTACCAGTCACCCAATTCTATCACTATTGCACGAAATTCTACTATCTAGCTGCTCTCGGTCTGAGCTAACCACCTAACACAACTCTCCGTGTTACCAAAGTAAAGGTCAAGAAAGGTTGATTAACCTAACGGAGTCTATCTATCTAGGTCAAACAGATACACCCAACCAACGAGTTCAAATAACCATACAATACGAATCAAACTGGAATCAAAGATAAACATTCAACAAACCATTCATCTATTTAAAATAATTATCCAAAGTATTCAAACCATAATGAAAACAGAAAAGGGACTAATACATAGACACACTAATCATAAATGCGTAAACAAACCGAATAAAGACCGGTAGATTTGTCGAGGCATCCCCTCGAATCTCCTCCGTAATCGACACATCGAGCCTCCGGCTTCTTGGGTTGGAAACCCTAAGCGGCTACCATCTAACTAACCTAACTATCTAAGAAAGATTTACTGAAAAACTGGATTTTTGGAATTTGGATGGATGAAACTGAATGACCAAGGCTCTTATTTATAATAAACTCGGCAGACCCGTTTAGCGATCGCGAAACGGCAGGTTCGCGGCGCTAAACGGGTAACTCAATCTTCCAGAATTTTCCATTAATCGATCTTAGCGGCGCGAAATCTTCTTTAGCGGCGCGAAACGGCAGCTAAATCTTCCAGAATCTTCTTTTCCTTATCTGATAAAGATCTTTGCTTCAGGAGGAAGTCATCTTTTGGTGGAGAAATCTGGAACATTCCGGAATCATTTGAAGGAAGCCATTAACTTTGGAAGGGAATAAAAGCACATAAATGGAAACCAAATAATTGATTTTTCCATTTCTTCACAAAGTATCCACTTTTGACGCTTTTTACCCTCTTTTTGTATTTTTCTGCAAAAGTGCCTCCAAAACCTGCAAAACTCAGATTTAAGCCTTTTTTTGCCAAACTGTATCATAATTGCTCTCAAAATAAAGACAAAAGTGGGGAACTGTATTCGTTTAGGTTGGATCTATTGTTTTGGGAATTTTGTTTTTATTCCGCTATGCATGTCTTCGTACCCACAAATTCCCAACAGTAGGATACTACGGCCTTTTAGGAAGACACTTTAAACATTGGTTACCACCAACCCAACAACACTTATGAGCCTTCTCGCGAGGACTTTAGAGATAATCTTGAAAACATAGCCTATTAGATTACTCAGCGGTTGTTTGAGAGATTAGTAGATCTAGAACCTTGTGCACTAAAGCAATACATGAGGCGCTGTTGCCCGGGCTAATTCGTAGATGTGCTTCGAAGAATTTCACCGCTACAAAGATGTTGCCCCCAATTTTAATATAGTGTTTATATCATAAAAATAACATTGAATTTAAGAAATACTAATAATTCATCTGAACATGTTTTACTCAATATTCAATTTTTTAAATGAAATAAAATCTAGCAAAAAGCTAGCGAAAAAATAACATAGTTACACCTTATCAATGCAATTACAAGGAGGGGTTTTCCACTCTATGAAGTTCTTAGACTCTCCTTTCGTCTAAGGATTATACATCTAAAAGACTTATCGACAACAATATCAAACATATCTTCTAACCTGGGTAAAAAGTTGTCAAAGATGGATCTGTTGCGGAAGCACCAAATTGACTAACACGTTACCATTTGTCGTGGTATTCCTAGCGCGATCAATCAAAGTTTTTAACAACCAACAATCTTATTTACAAACCTTAATATAGTGTTTTTCATCATCATTTTAAACTTTTTAGGTTGAAACAAACTTTTTAACAACCATCGATCTTAGAATTAAAAGTTTTATGTTGGTTATTGTTTGAGATCACATTCTTCATTTAGAGATAAGAGTGTATTTAATATTCATGCACTCAATATTAGGTAATATGGAGTCAATGATGTATGAAAAAGTGAAGTCTTGAAATCCTATATATAGATATAACTTAGAGCTGTTCATGGGCGGTACGGCCCGCTAAGCCCGGTCCGTTCCGCCCGTTAGAAAAGCGGACTTGGACAATCATTCTTGAAGAGATGGGCGGGCTTGGGCAATGAAAAAAAGAATTCGGGCAAGCCCGCCCGACCCGTTATACTTTTTTAGTTCATTTAAATTTTATATATAATTCATAATTTAATGGTTTTTATCAAAAAAAGATTGAGAAGTACATTGGATTTAATAATTTCATGTATTTTTATAAATTGGTTTTTTCGTTTGGGAACTAATTGGATTGTTGCGAGCAGAACGAATTAGGCTAAAAAATGTTCATAGTTCATATATAAATTATAGCATTTTTTTCATATGTTATGTACATTATTATTTACATTTTATTTTTATGCTCAAAAATATTTACGTAATTTAAATGATTTACGTAACTTAAAACTATATATTATCTTTGTTTTATAAATGTAAAAAAAATAAGCCCGCTAGCCTGTGGGCAAGCCCGTAAGCCCGGTAAAACGGGCTTGGGCTCTCTCCGTTGGACAAAAGAACAATGTTAGGCCCGCCCCAAGCCCGCAAACGATCACCTCTAATATAACTTAGGTCATCTCATATAGTTGGTAATTGTTTTCAAAAGATAGGAGTTTTCTTAAATAATAATAAAAAATCTACTATATTTTAACACAATAATAAAATGCACAAGATAGAATAATCAAAAGAGTATGTGAAAGATGAATAATGGAGTATAAATCTAGGTTTCTAAGCAAAAATGGTTTTTATATTAGTACAAGATAAAAAAAACTTAGATAAACAATTAATAAACAGTCCCATAAAATGAAAGACTTATTAACGTTTTATATAATTTTCTTGTCAAATTTAATTAATACATGTTTGGCTCTTAATACGATGCTAAATTCTTCTTGGGTGATATATATATATATATATATATATATATATTTTGCCAATTTCCACCGCCCTCCTCCAGGGACGGTCGTGCTCCCGACCAACCTTCCATATCCTTGCATGCATATAGAATATTCAAGTAGTCAAAGACTTCACTTCATTGATTAAAGATCCATCCAACTGCTTAATCAGATATTCCAATAGAGACAGGGAACTTTGAACTTCTTTCTGACTGAAGACCCTTCCCTCCTTTTCTTCGTAATTGGGTTTTTAGAGTGTTTTTAATTAATTGGTAGAGAAGACAAAAATGTTCGTTATTTAGCTGAATTTATTCTAATAAAGATAAGTCAAGGTATCAACCCAATCTGTAACAAAATCTTAACCACCATACTAGTAATTATTTCGTTTGAAGGACCCAATCCATATTGTTGATATAATGAGAGGGACAAAATCTTTAATCTACTCCATAATTAAAGATGTGAGGCCCCTACTAACCTTATTTTCGGTATATAAAACAAACTCTATGATGTAATTTGATTATTCTAATGTAACACGAGTCAATGTTGCTAACCTCCAATTAACGATAGGCCAAAATCAATACATTTTAGTTTTAGAGAGGTTAATATCTTCTTCTCACACACACATACACATATATACTTTCTCTCTCTCTCTCTCTCTCACACACACACACACACACATATATATATACAACAAGTTAATTAAAGTATTAGCGGATTATTAGGAAGCCTTTTTAATAAAATAATAATAAACATATACATAATTATATACCAACCTCCTTACAAGACTAGGTTATTGACAAATTATCAGGATGCTTTTGTTATAAATTAACTAAATAAATAAACACACATTCATGTATCTTATAAAATATTTAAGTAAAACTATCAAAACAATTAATATTTAAACGTAAAATATTTATGAAAATATTAAATACATTAACTATTAAAAGATTAAATTTTAAGACTGTAGTATTTATGAAGTATTAAGTTAAAATTATCAAAGTATTAGTAGCCCAATGGTCGGTAATATCCTTAAAATTGACATGTTCACTTCTTGGGGTGAGAATGTGGCAATACCCTAACCCATGGGTTGACTTTCGGGTCGATCCATGGTTGTCGAGGATTAGTCGGGTGGCTGTATAAATCTCGGATACCTCGTCGACTTTGTGTCTTCACGTGTGCGTGAGTTATTTATCGTTAAAAATATATATTAAGTTACATTGTTACTGTATTTATGGAAAACATGAAAATATGTTCCGCATATTACTCGAATACAGTAAGAGATAAAAGATTTTACCTATCACTACACCAAATGTTGTCTTAGACAACAAATGCTAATTGTCTATGTTGCTTAAGATATGCTTAGGCAACAAAGGCTATTATATGTTGCCTAAGAAACCTCTTAGGCAACATATAATTATATGTTGCTTAAGTTAAGGCTTAGACAACGTATAAATAATTATATGTTGCCTCAAACTCTCTTAAGCAACATTTCTCCTTATGTTGCCTAAGTGTATGTAGACCACTGAAAGTTTTTTTTTAAATCGGTCAAAGTTATCTTAGGCAACATATAATCCATTTCCTTTGTTGCCTTAGAGCTTGCATATGCAACATAATATATGTTGCCTAAGGTCAAAATATAAATAAATATAGGTAGTTGAAAATTTATGGTTGGCCTACACTCTATTAAATATCGATCAAATTTAACTTAGTCAACATATAAAATAGCTATCTCTACCGTTGATGAAACCAGATCATGCTCAGACATAAGATACTCTTCCTATTATAAATAAAAAACGAACAATCTGAATGCCTTTACCACTTACCGATCCAAATTTCAGTTGATGTTCAGAGGTGATTTTCAAAAAACAAACAGAGCCTAAGAGTTACTAAGGTTCATTCAGTTTCAATACAGTTCATTACCACCCACTACAAGCCATGAAAGCCTAACTAGGTTTGTTAGCAACCACTAACCCTATATGACCCATAGGCTCAACACATTGATTAAGAGTCACTTGAAGACCATGAATACCAAATATAGTACATTAAGAGTCACTAAGCCTATAAAGGCCCTATATACTTCATTAAAGGTAAATAACCCATTAAGACCTAATAGAATTCATTAAAAGTCACCGAAACCCATGAAAGTTTAACACGGTTCATTAAGAGCCATTGAAGCTTATAAATGACCAATAAAGTTCATTAAATCCATCTAGTCCATCAATCTTAGTATAGTTCAATACCATTCATTGTAGCGTTCAAAGAGCCAATATTGTTAATTAATAGTTACTAAAGCTCGTGAAGGGCCAATTAAGAGCGGATACAGTTCTATACCATCTACTCTAATCCATCAAATGTGTGTGTAGATATATATATATATATATATATATATCCACTACAATCCATTCAGAGTCACTATAGCCCATGAAGCTCCTTAAACATCACTAATATTGTAACGCCCCGTTCCCATTCAGTTAAGTTTTTAACCTTTCTTCCGTTAAGTTAGTAAGTTTAGTGTTGATTATGTAATTTCAGGTAAAGGGACTTGTTTGTAGTTGTAGAAAGAGGAGGGTGTTAAGTGGAAGTGTATATATATATAGAGTTTGGATGATCAAACCCTTTTTCTTGGATCATTTGGTTTTGTTGGGGGAAGAGAAGGGATTGGGTGAGTTGAAGAAGTTGCAAGAGGAAGGTTGAGCAATTGATTAACAAAGTGTTCGTTGTCATCGTTGGTGACGTTGTTAAAGGTAATCACTTGTTAATTTGTGAATAATCTTAGTCTCTTGGTTGATTCATGTTTAGTTAGGGTTTGGTTAGGAAGTGAGGATTGATGATCTTTGGATCATCAATTGAGTGTTATATGGTGATATTTTGATTAAGGGTTGTCGGTTTATGTTGTGGAATCACTATGTACACTTATTTTCGTCTAAACGATGTGGAATTCGTGTTTCGTACACTTATTTGCATGCTATGTATGTGATTAGGTGCTTGAATCCCCCACGTGTGTTATATACTTCAAGTGTGTGGTTCAGACTTCATAATCAGGTGAGTACATTAACCTGCGTTCAACGTTGCTATGTTTTGGTGATCATGTGGTGTTATTTTGCTGTACGAATTGACATGTAATTATCATGATAGTACCTGTGGTGGTATAACTACCCCTAGGGAAGTTGAATTCAAAGGTCTGGTACCAGTGTCAGTCACGATGCTCTTGGAGTATACGCCTTGAGTAATGTTCACGATACATGTTCAATTTCAGTATATGTTATGATCAAGTATATACATGCATAGAACCTAGGTTTGTGTTCACTAAGCTTAATGCTTAACCCGTTGTGGTTTATGTGGTTCAGTGGCAGGTACTTCCTCGAAGGACAAAGGCAAGGCACCTGCTTGATGCTCGGGATCACTCAGTTCAGAGGATGTTAAGAAATACTTTTAAATAATAACAACATGGTTTTGTCAATTTAAACAATACTATTGATGATGTATTGAATTGAGTTGTTTGGCTACTAGTACATTATAGACCAAATTTTGAGATCTTTATCATGAATTAATAATTATAAGTTTTCCGCAACATTTTTTGGTTACTCAATTCCGTCTTTTCCGTCAAATTTTTATCCGTTGGGAATGAGTTATTACAAATATGACCCACCAAAGGCCATTACAATTCATTAAGAGCCATTAGTAAAAGAGTCGAACAAAAAACATCACCAATAAATAGATTCGTCAAGGTCTATATAGTTCATTAAGAGCCACTAAAAGCCATAAAGGCCGATAAAGTTCATTAAGAGTCACCAAGGCCCATTAAGTTCCAATGTGGTTCATTACCATCCACTACAGGCCATGAATCCCCGATTGGGTTCGCTAACAACCACTGAGTCCTATACAACCCACATACCCAACACATTGGTTAAGAGACAACTGAGTCATATACGATCCATAGACCCAACACATTAATTAAGAGTTACTAAGCCCATAAAGGCCCAATATAGTTCATTAACAGTCAATACAACATATTAAGACATAATACAGTTCATTCTGAGTCACTGGAGCTCATGAAGATCCAACACAATTCATTAAGAGCCATTGATGCTCATAAATTCCCAATAGAGTTTATTAAAGCCATCTATCCATTGTGTATACACATTCGCTACAAGCAATAAACAAAAACCGATATGGCCTACCAATGCAACATATCGTTTAATTAAAGCTATTGAAACTCACCTAAACCCAATATGGTTCACTCAAAGTCAATGTATCCCAATAAGCTCATTAAGCATCATGGAGTCAATTATGACACACAAAGGCCATTATAATTCATTAAGAGCCATTGAAGTTGATCAAGGTTGAATATAGTTCATTAACAGCTACTAAAGCTTATGAAGGTCCAATAAAGTTCAACAACAACTGAGTCTAATATGACCTATTAGAGCCACTAAAACCCATTAAGCCCTATATAGACGAGGGACCAAAGTTGAGTTAGCAGTAAGAAACATGAGAAATGGATCCGAAACTTGAACTATTTTTTAATCTTATGCTCTCCCATGAATTGCTCTTTAGAGGGGATTGACTCAGTTCATTTTATCTTGGTGCATTTCATCCTAACGTGTGTTCATTTCTCATTCAATAGTTGATATCCATTTTTCACACTTATAACGCTGACCTCAACTTCTAACCACAACCTACGTAGGCTGGACCTACGTCCAACCGAGAGAGGACAGTCTTTAAAAGTAATAGGTTGGCCCGTGTAAATATATATTATGGTCTTATATACTAATCCAACTGTTTGTATAAATAAATTTCAACCGTTCAGTTTTTCTAAATGAATGTCTGAGATTGATTCAGTGAATATCTTGGTTATATTATAACATAATGTAACGATGATGATAAAAAAAAAACACTGATAATCTTTTATAAATATCTATATTATAATAGGCTATATATCAATTATACTAAATTTTTATAAATAAAAGAAACTATGATTTTGAGTATAACTTTTTATTAAGAACATTTGCTAAATCAAAATTATTTGAAGAAACGATTTAACTTTTTCAGTTTTTCTAAATGAATGTCTGAGATTGATTCAGTGAATATCTTGGTTATATTATAATATAATATATTTTTTTCCCTCTTTGATTTTCCGTCAAATTTTTATTTCCCTCCCATTATTTCCCCCTTCCCACCCAAAATTTTATTCATCCATATTTCCCCCCATCCCCCTCAAATGAAATTTCACTTCATGCTTTCACAAAACCCCTCGAACCCTCGCCGCCTCTCAACTACTCAACTCGCTTCAATATTCTTTGTTGGTATGTCAAAATCTGATTCAAGTTTTCCTCTTTTCTTGTTATGATTTGCAAATCTGCTCTGTTTTCATCCATATTTGTATGATTTTGACCTGATTTAGATACCTTTTTTGAACGCAGATAATGTTCTTTATTTTCCAGGTAAACTTCTCCTATTATTTTCAGTTGGTTCATTGTGTTTAATACTGATGTTGATTCGACGAATTGATGCTTTTTGTTCGACCCTTTTGGTGGATTTGGTTTTCTTTGTGATGTTTTTGCTCGACTCTTTTGGTGGTTTCGTTCCACTGGTTTTATTAGCAGCTAATTGTCGAAATAAGCTTTTCAAATTGAGTTTATAATTATTTTTTACTTTTCCAGTTTTGTATAGGTTGTGAAGAGCTTCCTGATTATCTAGTCATGGTATGAAGCTTTGTTTGTTCACTTGTCTACTCATTTTACTAATGTGAATTTTATGTATTTTGAGAATTTTTTTCTAGAAACTCAATTTTTATGATTTTTCTTTGATATCTTACTTCAGTCTGGAGGCTTGCCAATTTGTTGCTGCAGATCATGTAGCTCAGTTATGCCTTAGACTTATCTAGTGGTTTGAAGGATTAACCTCCAAGGCGTTTGGTTTGGAGAACAAGGTGATGGGTTGTAATTTTCTTCTTGGTTTTACTATCACAAGGGCTACATTTGCAAACAGATTTTAGAAGCTAGAGTAGTTTTTGTTGCATAGTTTTTAAGGAGTCTTTAGTCTTATAATATGCTATCACATATCAAATGTAGACTAATTGCTAGAAATTGTTAGTTTCACTTGTCATTGTATAGCAATGGTCCTTTGAATCGGCTATGCTACTAAATGACACAAGCCATTCAAGTGTTGGAAAGGGCTTTTATTTAATTATTGTTCTTTTTAGATGGTTTAGAATGTGATCTCTGATGTGGGTTTGGTTTTTGTTTGTTATAGGAAGAACCAAAGATAGAAGTAAATGCTTGTGTCTCAGATCTCTGGATCAACCACCATCGAGTTAAACGTCAATATGTATTGTGAAGCCTATGCCCAGCAACTCTAGTGCAAAATCCTTTTAGGGTGTACCATGTCGGGCACAAGGATATTAGATAGTATTGAACAACAAAAGTTGTTGACTTTGCGTTACATTCTCTTCAAGGTGTTGTGTTAAGACACTTAGATGCTTTGCGTTACATTCTCTTCAAGGTGTTGTGTTAAGACACTTAGATGCTTTGCATTACATCTTGTGTATGTATGTTATTTTTTAATCGAACAACATTTTAGAAAATTGAGCTATTCATATACGAAAGTATTATTTACATTTTAGTTATTTGGGCATGTTTTATTGGATAGGAATTTTTTTAATTTGTATTATTTTGTAAAACATCTTAGGCAACTTATCAACAATATAAGTGTTGCCTAAGAGAGATTATATTATTGTAATTACAGTTCAAAAGCAACATATGTAAATAGATTAAGTTGTCTAAGTTGATAGCTTAGGCAACATATGTATGAATGAATGTTGCCTTAGAGTTTGTATGGTGCAACATATGTTTACAACATAGGCAACATAACCTTTTATGTGTTGCCTAAGAAGTCAGCTTAGGCAACTGCATGGTATTTGACTATGTTGCCTATATTCTTAGGCAACACCAATAAGACAACATTGCTTAGGCAACATGGGTATGTTGCCTAAGGCTTAGGCAACATATAAACCACTCTAAGACAACATTTTGCATTTGTTGCCTAAGTGGTATTTGGTGTAGTGTATGACAAAAAAGATCAAAGTTTTTAACTTTCAAAAGCACAATAAGATTTCACATAAAATGTCTAAGAGTATAAATGAAGTATTCATCTCACCGTTAATCACTCTTAAAAGATAAATTTTAAATAGTTTATTATATTTAATCATTTAAGTATAGATTGCCTTTAAAAAAAAAATAAGTATAGATATTTATGATTACATGTGATTATAACTTATAATATATTTAAACATATGATGATGTTTACAATAAATGTCCGTTTCATTTCTTAATATTAAATTGAATTGCATACTTGTTTTAATAATCTTTTATTAATAATCTTTTAGAATTGTTATGGATTTAAAAAAAAAATACAATACTTTTATTGAGTTGGTACTTAGTATTTATGTGACATTTAAGATTAAATATAAACTAATTATAAAATTGAAACCTAAAAGGAGAGATTTTTTCTTGTATTTAATAAGGAGTAGTTTGGAATTTGCATGGCCTTATTAGGGGTATTAATACTAAATATATATATATATATATAAGCAAGACTATCAACCTAATCTTGTAGTTACTCACACCTATCAAATTAAATACAAATTTGTCAACATAATAAAATAACAATTTTAAGTTTCTGGATTAACTACTAATTATGTTCTAGAAGAATATTTCTTTTTTTCTTTTAAGATTCACATACATTCCATTGCAACTCTTTTAGTTGATTATAGAAAAAAATATAGTTGATTTGATATTGGATGTTTACAAGGAGAACTTAAATTATTTAGGTGGATATGATTTGGTCTAGACATTCATTAGATATTAGATTTTATCATCCGACTAATCTAATTGGTACTAGGGTCCGGTCAATTTTATCCATTGAAAATTATTATTGATCACGTATTGGCTTAAATTTAATGCCTTGAATATATAATTGTACTTTCAACCCTCTAATCATTATTTCAACCAATTATTTATATTTTTTTTTCTAATTTCTAATTGTACATATAAACATCTTCTAATTACATTATCATAAAATATTAACATTTTTACTAGATATTTAAATGTTATCTAATAACCAATCCGTTGAAAATTTTTGATGTGGAAAAATTTGATTTAATACAATTCAATTACAATTGAATTGAATGTCTGATTATGGTGAGTTGATCTAACTAGAATAACATGTTTTAAGTGGATCATATGATTTTTTACACACCTTTAATTTGACATATGAGGGATCACAAAAGATTGATCTCATTTTGCCTTGTATGTAATAGATTTAGGACGTCAAATTAACAACAGTGACAAGAAAACAAATAAGTCAATTCGGACTAGCTTGGTTGGTAGATGGGTCACTTTTTTGGAGTAGAAGTCTCAGGTTTAAACCTGGGTAGAGTCATTTTTAGTTTAACTAAAGTGTTTAGTAACAACTAATTAAGCTGTCGTTAAAAAAAACAATAAAACAAATAAATACTTATTTGTTGGCCGAGATAGAAAACACCATAACTCTTTTTATTAGTATACCGAACATTATTTTGCATGCTAAAATAGTTTAAAACAAGTAAGCACATAACATGAAAATCCTCTTTAAAATATTTATTTGAACTTAATAGTTTGTAGACATTAAAAGCACTTTATATCACATTGGAAACTCACCTCAATGTGTATTCTGGTTGTTCTTGCTCACATGCAACCTAAAAAAACCTACTAACATAAATTTAATTAAAAGGATACAATGCATAGGCATGTCTGAAACTATATTCATTTTCATTGAAGATATTTATGTTAGGACAGAAAAGTATAATTGATTATCTAGTTTCAATTATTCAATATCTTATAATCACTTTTGTAATTCTCATAAAGACTCCCATAACCACTTTTTTCAAATATTTGAAACTATTTTTCTAGTTTAGAGGCATATAAGAACATCTCAAACAGTCATGCTATAATAAAACTTTGTTAATTTAGAAGAGTTTAATGCTTCGATGAGACGATGACTATGCTATAGAATGTGATCTCTAAATTTAAAGATCTTTACAAATTTATATAAGATAGAAAAACAATATTTTATGATTTCCTATCAATAAGATTTATTAAATATGCAAAAGGAAAAAAATTATTAAATATATCAAATACTTTATCAATATTAAACTATTAATCAGATTAGATATAATTTTTTTTATATTTTACTTCTAATACTATATGTAAAGAGTCTTTCATAAAAAAAATTCTCTAAAGAAAAAAAAACATAGCATATCCATTAAAAATGATACTATAATACTCCATCACCACCTATAGGCTATAGTCAACCAACTAACCAACTAGTCAACCTTTCACTTTCATAGCCCATAGAGCTGCCCAATACCTTTGGGCTATTTTTTAATTAAGCCCAATTAAATAAATCTTTAACTTGCTGCTTGCTGGGCTTGGTCTTATATATGCAATTTACAATACTTAATGTCATGATAATTTTAGATTAAGTGATAATTCTCATTTCGTTCGCTTGACATCGAAAAGTGTGTACCAACTAAAATGATAATTATGATAAAATGATAATTATTCTTTTCTTCAAAAATAACAAAACACATTCTTGCAATGTTGTACTCAAACTTAATCATCTTAGGGTGTAGGGTCGTTCCTAATATTTTATAGGCCCTGAGCAAGATGTAAAAAAGGGCTTTTGCAAAGTATGAAAAAGCATTTAATATATCATCTTTATCATAAAAAAGTCATATTCTTGAATTAAAGATATATACTAGTAATTCATATAAAACTGTTCTCCTAGTATTCTTAAATACAAAATCAATTAATAACCATTGATTAGTGAGGTGTCACACAATAATGTCAATTAGTTTCACCATAAAAAAAATCCTATAGTATACCTTTGATATATAGATTGACATCATTTAAAGTTACAATGTTGACAATTTAGAGTAACATTCACTATAATATACACTTTTAAATAGAAAGTTTTTGGTTTGCTTGTATAAATTTAAGTCATATATAAAGGATGAAATATTTTATTATGAAGCTTAGACATTTTATGTGTTCTATAAAATCAATTTAGTACTAAATACATCAAAGTTATATAATAATTAGTTTTAGACTTTAATAATAACTAAGAAAAACCAACATAAACAATAATCAATACTATAAAGTGAACGATCAATTAATTTTCTACCTATCGTCTTTTCCAATGTAATTAATCAATACATGTTTTGGCCTTTAATATAATATGAATTTATTTTTAGCATCCTATTAGATACTAAAAAGTTGTGTCTCTTTTATTTTACAAATTTTTTGTTACTACTATATACTAAAATCTAAAAAAATTGGGCCCCAATTTCTTGTTGGCCTGGACGTACGCCTGTTCCGCCCTCCCCCAAGCACGGTCCTGGCAGGATGATGTATCAAATCTATGAGTGTTAAAGTGCAAAATGGCCACAAGAATACCAATACATAGAAATTCGCTTGTAGCATGGCGATTTATTGTATCTCTGGTAAGGATAATATGTAATTATGTTGAAGAAAATATTAACAGGTGTCTTAAGGACATACCACATCCACATATGCTCAAGGCAATATGAATAGGAATGTGATCAACAAAATAAAATTCAGTATTATCATTTCATTCTATTAAACACATTTAACATTTATAAGCATTTACCATTAAACAATCATTTGAAAATAATGCACATATATCATGTATGTTTCTTTGCATAGAAGCCTACTACTATTTAGTAATAATGTTGATCATCTACATACCTACAAGTTTTTTAGACATATAATTATCATGTAACAACTTTTGTAGTTAGGTTCACTTGGATTTGGATATAGGCATGTTTAGGTTTTGAATCAAAAGAGAGAAGATGATCGTTGAACTAAGAACCTATATCTTCGTATCAAATGCAGATTAAGGTGGCGGTGTAGGTCAATTTCTGGCTTCTATGACCATTGACGGGTCGAAATTGAACGTGATATGGGCGCAGAGTGGTGGCTTGGTTCCGAAGGAAATAGGGAGAGTGGGCCAGAGAAAAGGAGGGTAGGGGAGTGTTTAAAAAGAGTATATGACACTTTTGGTCCCTATGGCTTTGTATACCGTGTTTAATATTTATATAATTATAATGAAAGAATTACAAAAAATATCAAAATACTGCTAAAGTTAGCAGACCTTTTAACAAAAGTTGGTCTGATGGACCAAAAATGAAGCAAAATGACAACCACAATGATCAAAACTGTAATTAAATCAAAAGATGGACTACAGTTGATATTGAGTGAAAACCACATAGACCAAAAGTGTAATTTACTCTTTTTCTTAACTTAATTTGTTTGAATTATTCGCTTAAAGTTTGATGAATTTCTTTTCACTTTCAGCAATTATATTAAATTTTCTTAACAGATCCTCTTAATATAATCTAATCAATATAAAACTTGTAGTATGAATTCATTAATTTTTCCGTTATTACCTACTTAAGTGCCTAGAGTCATTATTTTAGATTTTTATGACTATCAATATTAAGGTCTAATACCAAAGGAGTGTTAGCCTAGTGGTAAGACTTGGGGACTACATAGTGGTGAACCCGAGTTTGAGCCCTGGGGACGCATTCTGGAGGTACGGGGGCTTCGACCCAGGGCTGCATGCTTTAGCAATCGAGCTTCGGCCCAAAATTGCCGAGGATTAGTCTGGGCCCAATGTGGTCTGGGATACCTCTTCCAAAAAAAACATATTAAGGTCTAATGAGATCAGTCGAAATGCATACTCATAATATTTGTATAATTTCTAGCTAATTTTCGCAAAAAATATTTGTATATGGGTTCTATTAAACACTGCTTTTAAATGCTATTTACTAGATCAGTTTCATTTAATATTTATTGCTTATTTATTTTATTTATTGTTCAATGTTATGGAGTTGTTTTCCAATAATAACATTCAACCCCCTAAGTTTTATAAGTTTGCGGAATATGAACCCCATTTTACACATATTGTCATTTATTTTCGTCTATTTTCAAGTTTCAAGTACTACAACAAATTCAAAAATGATTCCACTTCTTTCATGGTATTTGTCAGATATGTTTATTTTATGTTCAAATCTTTCGTTTAACATAAAAAAAACTAACAACTCTGTAAAATACAACAAAAATGAAGGAAAATGGCACTAAGAATGTGTATCGCTTGTTCTTCTCGTGACTCGTATGTACAATAAAACAACAATAACACAAGCCATTACATACCCTCCAAGAATAAGATCAGCACCAGCTATTGATTTATTGGATCTGTGATGTAATGGTATTCGTTTAATTCCAGGAATGTAAGACTCAGAAACCGATAAAACTGGCGGCTGGCTTGGCTCTACAACCGGAATGAGCTTGCTCTCAAAACTTCTCATCCCGTATGTCTTTGTAATCAACATAGCGAACGTTGCAATGAAGAGAAGTAGAAATTTTGCAAAACCCATATAGATATTTGAATGTAAACTACACGTTTTCAATAATGGTGATCTCATGTATAAAAAGATGTATATAAATAGAGATATCGAGATATATGAGACAAAGTCCTTAGAGGTTTCGTGGGGTTTGATTATGTGTCTTTAGCTTTGAATATTGAAAAGCGACTTGTGAAAGCTTCCAAATAAATATGTGTTGAAAAATTTAACTTGGGAAGGTTGTATTTAGAACAAAAATTATCTTTTAATTTAATTTAATGATAGCAATTGTTAAATCTAAAAAATGCTTATTGTTGGAAATATGTACAATAAATGTCTATGATTTTCATATTTTGAAAGAAAGTAAATCCAAATCTCGAACATAGGACGTTTGGTTCATTTTAAGGAATGAGAATGAAAATGAAAACGGGAATACAGAAAAATGAGAATAGAAATGAACATTGCATCGATGTTGTCTGGTTACCCAGTGTAATTAATAAAAAATGTTTCATATTAAAAAAAATATGTTCATCCATCTTGAAAATACAAAAATTGTTTCATTTGATAGCATGGGACGGAATGACGTATAGGAAAAAAGAACTAAGTAGAAATAAAATTTTCATTCCCCCCCTTTAGTCAGCAATAAAAATTAATGGATTTATAGGATTTTATTGTATATAATATCAAACCAAACAACAGTTTCATTATCATTGTCATTCATTATCCTCCATATACCAACCAAATGCTCCCTTAGTTTACGGTGGTAAAGACACATAATAAAATATTTTTGATTTTTACGCTTTTCAATATTTAGATATAATTTTTTTTGGATAAATAAATACTACACTATATACAAAGGTAAAGTTCTTTTTGGAATTTTTTGAGAATCGTTTTGTCAAAAGCATATTTAGGCTGCATTTTGATGATAGCCAAGTTAGCATGAAAAACATGTAATGGTTTTGGACATTTTCTCCAAAAATTATTGATTCAATGTTGGTTAGAGTTTCTCTTATAAGTAAAATAATCTTATCTTTAAAAGAAAAACAAAGTTTTATATATCTACATATTTCTTGGTTTTTTTCAAAAAGAACTAAACATCACATAAATGTGTTTCCTTTTCTTAATAAAACTATAACAAGATACCCTTTCCCCGCCAACATTACAAGAAAAATATTAGATGACTTCAATATCTAATTATATTATCAAAAAAACTCCATTTTTTTAATTGAATCCTCACAATTTCAATATATTACCACTAGGGTGACATATTAGGAATAACAAGAGTTTGGATGATGATTGATGGTGTACACAATAGTGAATACACTTACATCTTGAATGCTTCAGGGTATTGACAGCAGAAATAAAAAAGAGCATAAACAATGTTATGAATGTATGTGTGTTTTCTTTCAGTGAAACCATATTATTTGAGTTATACGTGGACAAGAAATTTTAAGTGCAGACTTGTTTCGTGAAGGAATTTGAGAAGAGAAGATTACATGTATTTCATAAAGTTATTAGCACGAAGAAGTTTGATGACCTTGGAGAATTGATATGAACTAGGTGTGCAAGACATAACTATCTGGTAATTTCGATATATGACACATAAGATTATCAAAAAAGGCATTGGATATCATTGGAATTGTGGTTATTCCACTTGCTTAGAACATATTTATTGTTGGAGTTATGATTCCCTTATATTCTTGAACGTGTAACATAGAGAACTGTATTACTTGAAGAAGATAAGTATGGATTCATCCATGTCTCTTCACCATAAGTTCAATAATTGCTTCATTCTAAGTTGCAAAAGGGTGTCTATGCAAGAGAGAGGCTCGTGCATTATCAAATTTATTTGTGAGAGCCATGAGAACTATGATCAAGTGTAACTAGGTGAAGTAGGCTTAAAGGTTCCTAACGTTATAGCCAACCATTAGCGTAGGTAGCATCTAACTTCAGGCTTTGATATCCTGCATCTCACAAATGAAAGATTTGGTAGATTTTGTATGGTTGTTGTCGTTTACTTTGAAAGGTCTTCTATAATTTGTATTGTTTAGAGAGTTGTTGTATTGAAGCTTTTCGCAAGAAATTCGAAACTTCCTTTGTTGTAGTATAGCCAAGAATTGGTTGATGAATCTCATTTGTCATTAAGGCATTAAAGAATCCAAAATCTTTGGGTTTTTTATATTTCAATCATGGGACCTTTGATTGCAAAGACAATATATGTCTCATCGATACCTTTGACCGATAACATGGTCAACCCGTAACATAATTATGTAATCCTTGAGATTTTAGGTGGATTGTTATGTGATGCATGATGTCATAGAACATAATTAATAATTTTGACCATCTAAAACAAGTGAGATGGGACAATTGTCAATTATAGCAACATACGACATTTTTGGAGTATGGTAGTAGCTAAAAGTGATGTTGAGTGCAAATTCCAAGAGATCATGTTTGAGTTTGATATTGTTTGCATATAGGTTGTAAGGGGAGTTGGATAGTGCAGGTTGTTGTCTTGACAAGGCTAAGAGCGAAATGGTTAGAACTTGCTATCAAGGACATGTGGTTGTGTTTAGAACATAGGAGGGGTTCTAATCCTGTCAAGTACAAAATTAGAGTTCTGTAATATTGTAATGGCTAGGGTTGGGTATGAAAGATGATTACATTCAATATCCTGTTGACTTAGGATGATAACATTAGTGACGTAAATTCAAAAGTAAATGATGAACGTATATCAAAATTTACCCAAGTACAAGGTATGTAGGTTTTGAAAGATGAACAAAACATGCAAGGGCGAATTTACCCTTTGGGTAGGTAGGTCCCGGGACCTAGCTTATTTTTTCATTTTTATTAGAAGTTATAGAAATTTTTTGGGACCTACCTTAAAAGTGTAGAGAAACTACTTTAAAATTTTGTTTAGCAGCTTAAGGAAAGTAAAAGTGTGGTGTCGGGTTGGATAACACCTTGTGTTCTATCCAGAATATCTCAGGTTTGATTTTGCTTACATTCATTATTTTTAAAATAAAATTCATTCAAGGCGCAACAATTTCAAGTTTGGCCCAAATACCAAACAAAAAAGAAACCACAACATTTTCAACAATGAAGTTGATAAGACAAGTACACGCAACAAAATGGGTGATTGGGTTTTGAGCGATTAGTTAGTTTCATATTTGAAAAAGTTATTTTAGAACGTATTAGTAATGATATGATTATGCAAATATTTCAATGTATAAGACTTCGCCGGGTACAATTGTGAGAACTTTAATATCACTATTGGGTATGTGTTTGATTCTTAATTCTAATGACCCGACCCGACGAAAGTATGGTTGACATTTTTATTTTCTTTGACTAAACTTAATTAGGGAACCACGTGGTATTCTATTCTAGATTCGCCACTGAGAACATGGATTGACGATAGAGCTAAAGAACACAGATAGATGATCAAACCAGAAGCTCTGATATCATGTTATGATATGATCCAGGTTTAGCTAACCATTGATGATAAGGGATATGATAGTTGGTCCTAAAGTTTCACTAGTATATTCATGAAGTATCTTAAAGAAGAAAAAAAAGATAACAAAACAACATATGCTAAACGAAACCATCAAAGTGTGGCGTAGTGGTAAGTTCTTAAAGGGTGGTAGCTCTCACCCAGGTTCAAATCCATGCGTGTTCAATTGGTGGCCGCTGAGTATTAATCCCAGGGGAGCTTGTCTTAACTCTCGGTAAAAATTGCCAAAGATGTAGCCTGGGCAAAGCCCAGACAAACCTTCTCAAAAAAAATAATAACATATGCTAAAGGAAGAAATATAAAATGACATAACCGACCCTTGATGGAAATACAAAATGACAATCAACCCTTGAACTCTAACATTAATAAAATATTTTGGTATATGTAATATGGTTTGTTTTGGCTTATATGGCTTTAATAATCTCAACTAATACTTCTTGAGCCTGCTCAGGATCAAGCATTTTACCTTGAGTTCCCTGCACATTCATACAAATATTTCACCGTAAGTAACTTATACGAATACATGTAGCCATACACATATGCATATATACATACACACATACGGAAATACATGCATGAATACACACACACATATGTATATATATATATATATGTATATATGAATGTACATTTGGAAAATATGTACCTTGATGCAAGAAGTCACAAGAAGCGCGCCTTTTGTGGTGGTAACACTAGTATCAAGAAGCTCAATACCGAGCACACTCATTGCCTCGATCAATTTTGTAAACCCTCCTGCTTTCTTCTCTAAAACGATCTTCATCCACGACTTATTCTCATCAATACGAGTCACCTCTACATCTGACTATATATGCATGTAGAATTAAAAAAAACATGATTAATTTGAGTCATGAACCAAAATCTGTTATTATTCATGGGTTGTAACTGTTCCATCAACACTGACGCATTTTAATCTCAAAAAACCTGTTGATGGTCAAGATACAACCCCTGACTTAAGTTCTATGTTGAAATCTAACCTCTATCCCCCAATTTTTCATTTTTTCTTCGGGAGGAACTTCGATAATCTCAAAAGGTTGTTCGTGTACCATTTCCGCTTCCATTTCAACAATTTCGTTCTGTAGATTTGTGACGGAACTTTGAAGTTCCTTGATGTAATCAATGGCATCGGTTATGATGGTTTCTTTGTTCAACTGAAATCAAGAAAAGTTTCCCTTGTTGATTACCTTATAATCCAAACAAAATGTAACAATAATCGAAACACAAAAAAGGAAAAAGAAAATATTATCGGTTTGAATCATTGCATTTGTTATTTTCGGAACTAGAGATCGCAATTCTAGCATTCTCGATTTGAGCTTTTCGCGTCTCCTTCTTTCGGCTTTCAAGTTCTTGGATTTGAATTTTCCTCCATGATTGTTATCATCATCTTCTTCTTCTTCATCATCATCATGATAATGTTGCCTTCTGTTTTTGCAAATCCCCCTCTCAAAATTGGTGTTGGTTTCTTCAACCATATTTGGTGGCATTTGGAGGTCAAAAAGGTTGGAAAACTCCATGGCAGAATCAGTCCATAATTCATGATTCATTTTAATATAGATGAGAAAAAGAATGTTAAAGATTGTATATTTATGGTGAGATTCTGCAAGAAGTTGATGGGCAAAATTTGTTAAGCAACTAGAGTTCACAAGGGTAACATTTGCCATGGGGGGTGGGGGTGGGGTGGGGGTAGGGGTATGGGGTGGGGTGGGGTGGGAATCTTCTTGTTATTGGTCAAAATTATATGGGATGTTAGGAAGCTCAAATCTTGCCAACATAAAAACAATAAGTTGTTCAAAGTGTATGATCTTTAGTTTTGTTTTGATTTATCAATTAATCTTTTTTCTTAAGTTAGGTGTTTGATTTATGGTAGATGACAAGTCTGTATACATCTTTATTTTTAAATTTTAGTTTTAATAAGATATATCGAGCAATGGTGCCACCTTAATTAGTTAATTATAACTCAAATTTTATCACTGTTCAAACTTTGTTTATATACCAAGTTGTTTTTTTCCTTCTATAAAAATGAAATTTTTTGAAGATTTAATAATTAAAAACGTTTTATCTAGTGATTTTAATGTTATTATCAAAAGATTGTATTGTTTATATGCTTATCATCTGTTCTAGACTTGTAAACAAATCTTTAGCTTTTTAATTTAAATATGGAGATAGTTTTAACAACTATTGTGATTTTTTTTAATACTTGAATTATAAATTTTCTTGCACTGTTTTTAAGCTTCCCAGAGATAAACTTGTTGGCTCTATGCCTATCATCTATCAGAATTATAAATAATTTTTTTTGGTGAGAAATTTAAATTGGCAGATAAAAGATGATTAAAGTCTATATATATATATATATATGGTAATTAAACTTTTTAAATAAATATATTAATATAAAACTTATTTTATTTAGTGATAACAACTAATGTAAATAGATAATTTTCTCTTGTTTAGTTATTTGTTTGTTGCTAGATTGGTGTGTACTAAAGAAGGCCATGCTTTGATTGCTCAAGTACAACTATGACCAAGGAATTGTCATTGAAGGTGAAGAATACTTTCCTAGAAAGTACATGGTTTTTGATTTGAAATATAATAATTTTAATTTGGGATTTGTAAAAGAATTTTTAACAATAATTATAAACCGAGTTAAATTTACATATTAGCTTTAACAATTACTTTGAAATTGTGTCATGTTATTACTTATGGGTTAATTACATGGTGTGTATCGAACTTGTCACGTTTTATCATTGTATGTACTCAACTTTTAAAATTACCATTGTATGTATCGAACTTTTCAAAAATTGCCATTGTGTGTATCCGTTTACTTGTTACCTGCAAAATGCTGACGTGTACAGGTAAATCTGATGTGGATTTTTATTTTTTTTCTTTTCAAAATGAGTAAACTACAAACTTGGTCCCTAAGGTTTTTAAAAGTGTAATTACCCTTATATAACCCCCTCTCTTTCTTCTGCGACGTCTCCGGTCACACCACTCTTGTAACCACCACCTCCGGCATCCACCTCCGTCTTTGGCATCATCAATCAACCACCGGATCTATCTTCTTCCAACACCTCCGTCCAACACGTCGCCGGACTGAACCTCCAGCTGTATATATCTCCGTCCAATCAGCGATCACGAATGGTGGTGGTCGATTTCGAAAGAGGCTGTTGATTTGGTCGATTTCAGATCGGTATATATCTCCGTCCAATCGGCGATTCCAATCAGCAATCTGGTCGATTTCAGATCGGCCGTTGATTCCATGGAAGAGGCTGTGGAGGTGGTCGATTTCAGATCTGGGTGTTGATGGGTGGTGGTTGTGATGGAGATGGTGGTGGTGGTGGTGGATGTAGTGGAGATGGTGGTGGTGGTTTGGTGGTTGTGGGTGTGGTGATGGTGGTGGTAGGGTGGTGATGGTGGTGGTGGGTTTGGTGATGGTGGTATTTCGGTGGTTGTGGTGGTGGGTGTGGTGGTGGTGGGGGTGACATTATATTAATTTGGCAAAACAGGTCCTTGAACCCTATAAATAAACTAGAGGGACTAATTCTGTAATTTACTCAAACATTTGATGAGTTGGCATCCTATGTGGCAGCCTATGTGGCAGCCTATGTGGCAGCCTTGTGGCAGCCTATGTGGCATTGTGACCAGTTACCTACTCAGCAGGTAAACCGATACATACAATGGCAATTTTTGAAAAGTTCAGTACATACAATGGCAAGTTTAAAAGTTGGATACATACAATGATAAAACGTGACAAATTCGATACACACACCATGTAATTAACCCATTACTTATTACGAATTCACTTATAAAAATGAGAGGGGTTTACTTATGTAAGTCGGAGTGGTTCTAGTATGAATAAGCCAAGGAGCTGTTTGTTTACTTTTTAAAAGTATCTCTGACAGCTTTGCTAAACTTTTCCTATAATAGATAATGATGAGTAAAAATTTCTAAACCCATTTTGTTTCATCTCCAACAGTTTTGCTATTTTAGAAAAAGTAATTTAATATTTCAATAAAGTTTTGACCAACTTTTGATGGAAATGCATTAAAAAATTATTTATCTCTCCTCAATCTAGCCAACTGTTGGTTGAAATGCATTAAAAGTTGTTTCTCTCTCCTAATTTAGAGATTTTAGACGAATCTCTAGATTTAGGAAAATCTTCAATTTTTTCTATTTTAGATAATGGTTTAGCAAATCTGTTGGAGAGGTTTAGCAAACAAAACTCCATTTTTTGCTATTTTAGCAATGCTGTTGGAGATGCTCTAACAGTTCTATTAACAAACAACATCTTGAATCGTTAAGGGGTCAATCCTTTTTAGTAAAAAAGAAATTTGTCTCTTAATGGTTCTAAAACCCTCTGAATGGTTTTGTATATTGGACCTCCCTTGACCATTAAGCGCTCTGATTTCATTCTCAACAATTACGAAACAACCATATTCATTATAAATTGGAAAGATGCATTATAATGGAATGTCCAAATCGTTTTTGAGAAATGCATCTTTCCATTAAGCGATCGCTAGCCAGCTGAAATTCTGCTTCTTGGTTGTTTCCGATCATCCTTGACCACCACCTTCACTCTTCATCCGGAGCTCCTTTCTAGCATTCTTTCTGTTGGTCCCAAGTAGGTGACCTTCAAGCTAGGATAGTGTTTGGGATTATAGAAGGGGGGGGGGGGTTGAATATAATCACACAATTTTTCACTTTTAAATTCTTGTTATATTAACAATATGAATTTACAGATTGTTGCGGAAATAGAAAAGACAAATAGTCTAAACTAAACAATCTAAGTTCTTTCACTATGCACTAAGTGAGAATATGTAAGAAAGAAGATAGAGGGAATAAAGAAAGAAAGGACTTGAGTATTTTTGGATTCAGAAGAGGTGTGGAGAACATCTTCTTCACGTCCAATTTATACTCCATGCATTAAATGTATGCAGACTCACTTTTGTGTACGTGTCACAATGTAAGTGGTCCTTTGTACTATTTACTATAAACAATTACTCTTAGCATGGTGTGCAAAAGAGGAAGTGTGTAAACAGTTGCCTTGAGGTCTGATAAGTACGGAGGGAACAGTAAAGAGACTGTCCTTATGTACTTTTGTGTCAGTAAAGGCGGATAATCCTTTTGTGCATTAGACTAAGACACTTTTCTAATCCTTCAGGATCAGGATACTGATCAGTGACTAGGGTCCTGATACTGGTGCTGTTCAGGGTCACTTGTATCCTGTTGAGTCTTCAGGATGTCATACGATATTGAGCAGCCTGCTATCACTGAGTTCCGTCTTCAGATCACGAGCATGCTGTTCCTGTCATCAGCTATTTCTTCGACGTCGCTGATGGTTCTTTGTGTATGATCTTAATGTCTTCAGGAGGTCTTCACTTCAGTGGATAGGATCAGTAGACTGCAGAACAGACTCGTTCGTCTCCTGATCCTGATCCTGATTACTATAAAAATAAGTTACAGCATAAGTAACATGGAATAACACTGAACAGACTCAGTGATAATTCCTCAAGCTATAACAGAAGCAAAAACCTATTCACTAAGTAAAGATTCATGATCATTATCATTTCATCAGGTCTTAGGAGAGCTGGATCAACAATCTCCCCCTAAATGATAATGATAAGACAACAGAGAAATTGTCTAAGTCTAGAAAGAAAAAAAAATTTCTAAGTCTAGTTAAAACAGTAGGAAATAGAACTCATAAAGGTACATGTCCCATTTACTGTTTTGAGGGATCTTTTTCAGTACTATGATGGAATAAAGTACAATGCACTGAATTGCATTTTCATTAATCTCAATCAGGTTACAAGAGTAAAGAAAATACAAGAGTACATAAGTGAAGTACTGAAAGCAAAATTTACAAAAATATTCTAACTATCAGAGTCTTCGCTAAATTCTTCAGTCTTGACTACAATTGGAACAGGAGTATTGCTGAAGGCGAGTCGATGATCGAGTATAGCTCTGACAGTGCGAATAATCTCTTTATTATCTTGGTTTTTCTTGTCTCTTTGAGCAGTGAAGAGAACAGAAACCAAGTGTTCATATGGTGCTTTGTGTAGCTCGCTGAAACGCTGAAAGCGTAGTATCTTGGAGTTGTCGCTTACACAAATACCATGAACAGGTTCTCTGATGACTTGTCCTTCAGAGAGAGAGAGACTCCTAGAGGGAGTGAAAGATCAAGCATCGAGAGGTCCAGTGGTTTGACAACCATTCTGGGCATGCAAGGAGTTGGTCTCCTTGTTGAAGCACCGGCTGATCTTCGAACAGGTGGCTGAGGCAGTGCTGAAGAAGGCTGGAGAAGGTCATCAGGAATTTCCGTTGTCCTTCTGATGCGTGCAATAAGTCCTTCGATGACTTCTTCTACTTCAGCCCGATAGTTCTTGTTGGCTTTGGGAAGTAGGGATCTGATCTCGTTCCACTCTGACAAGTTGTAACGATCTAACTTGTCCAGAGTGTGTTGCACGTCCTTGACTCCTGAGCGTTTGACGGTGATCCATGTTTTTGCTCTTTTGCCGCGAGTTCGGCTGAGATGGATTCCAGAGATAGCAGCACCATGTTTTCTTAGGTGAAGGCGGTCCCTGCACCAGTCAAGCTCTGTGTTTACTTCTTCAGACTGAGCTTCAGCGTTTCTGTTGAAGACCTTCAGTGCGGCCTTCTGTGCTAGAACAGGGTCAGCACTTATTTCAGCGTCCTCTTCAACAAAATCCGATGCAAGCCTTCGAGCGGCTTGAGCAGAGAGGAAGGCTTCCTTCTGTTTTTTATTGTGCTCCTCCTGAGCCTGTACAGCAGCGTTGTATTCTTCTTGTGATAGATAGGCGAACTCGGAGTCCCAAGAGGTACGAAGAGGAATTTTTACTCTTGTACTCTCGAGTCGCTCTATCACGGCGTCTAAACGCCCATCCCTGTTGACAATAGCAGAGTTGTCAGGGTAATTCTCACCTTCAGATCTAGGGGAGTTAGAGGGAGGAGATCTGGGAGAAGAAGCAGGGGTAGAGAAGTCATCAGAGATGAATTCATCATCTGATGATAGGCATATGGTTTCAGGAGGGGCTCTTATTTCAGGGGTTCTGGAAGAGGATGCTTCAGGGTTAAAGCGGGTTGGTTTAGAGGGAATGGATTCAGGGTTTAGAGGAGTTACTCTGAAAGTCATTCTGCTTAATTCGGCTCTTGTCTGTTCTGATGGACTATTCTCCATGAGGCGAATAATCTCACCAGTGACAGAACCAAAGTTCACATCCTGAAAGTCAGAGTTTTCTTGGTTTTCAGGTTCAGAGGTTTGTTTAGGAGAAGAATGAGGTGTTGGTTCAGGGGTAGGTTGTTTGTGTTGGGTTTTGTGGATATCCTCGGATCAAACTGAATCGAGGATTATCTCAGATCTATCAAAACCTCGCTGGTTTGATATATCTCGTAGGTTTAAAACAAACTGTTGAAACCCACGTGATCAGAAACACGCTGTTTCTGATCTAATCATGCGGAAGCGATAAAAGTTAAAAACCCATTAAAGCCTAATGATCTTAATCGTTTGTAGCTCTAAACCTAAGGGATCAGGTTAGATTAATTTACCTGGATTGCTTGATGATAGTCCACCGGTGATCGACCAACGAACGTTCCTCTAGCAGAACTGTGAAACCCGAACAACAAAAATTCGACCCGGGGGGGGGGGGGGGTGGTGTGTGCGCCGGTTTGGAGAGAGAGGAGGAGGGAGACAGAAAACTGATTTTTTCAACTGAAAAAGGCTTAATGTTTCTTAACCCATAGGCCTTTATTTATATGGGAAAAATATAACAGTTTGAATGAGATTCAGCTTCCATATTATAATTATCTCAAATTCATTCCTTTTATAAACTGGAAAAGAATTTGCCTATGATAATTATGATTTATATATATATATTTATCTAATATATAAAATCTTTATTAATTAACTATTATATATTTATTTGTCTAATAAATATACAATATTCTAATTAATTAATAATCCTCCAACTTTGGTAATTCTGACTGTAATTACCCAATAGATTTATAATTTACTATTATAAATCCTAACTCTCCATTTCGGGGTTTCATCTAACTTGTTCGACTTATAGGTCCTCACAGGTGTGACCCTCAAGTGTCTTGTAACATTGGATGTGTAATCACTTGGTTTGTCAACTCTGCACATAATTCCTAACAGACTCCCACTTGTGCAAGTTGGCAATACCACCTTTGATTTCACTGACCTAAGGAGGCCCCTAGACAGGCACTTAGGCTGACCAGGTTACAAGAACTCTTATACCCAGATAGGTGATATAAACATTCCGTAAGGAATTGGTATCTATGAAACTACTGTTCATTGATTGGGTATATCTTGGCTTTTCCCTTTGCATCACGATATTTCATCTGTGAGTATGAGCTTGGAAAGTGTCAACTCTAAATACTCAAGATTCTGTTTTCTTGATTATCTTACTTTCACTGATAGGTAAACGACAAAGAACTAATCAGTTCGTTTGGGCATGGCCATGCACTTCATCAGTATACTTAGTCAGTCAAGATGGGCCCAGAAATATCTCTCTTCTGAGAAGAGGTGCAAATCCCATCTTGCATATCTGCCTTTGACACCACGGCTTCCGCTGAATCTAGTTACACCCTTTATAGCCACCCTGTTACGGCGTAGCGGTTGAGTGCACTAAGAATTCAGTAGTCCTCATGATATCAAATCAGATACCTCAGGTGATAGGGACAACCACTGTGAGATTCACTTATGACTTTATTCCAAGAAGTAATCTCAACCGCGGATCACGTCCGATATTTGCTACTCTATCAAATATATGTGCAACTTTTAGTCTACAACACTTGTAGCTGTTATTCAGCAACTGATCATAACCACCTAAAAGTTCACAATGACTTTAACACCTTATCATGCTCCCACATTGATAAGTTGTCACGGACAAATTTTGAATGAAAACTGGAAACTAGTTTCATTCCTGGATTAATTAAAACATGCAAAAAATGTGAAAGTGATAAAGAAATCAATCTTGTATAGTCCATATTACACGCTGTAATAATAACAAGATTGAATGTCTTTTCTTTAATAGCTTTCATAATATCTATTTAACGTTTGTTAGATACTGGTCTAAAATAAAGTATCACCTATCTTTAGTTTAAACCCTTTGATTAAAGTTTACCAATCTAATCAAAGTGATAACCAAAAACACAAGTCTGTTTACTTGTATCTGCTAATTATTGTTTTGCAAACACTTCTTACAACAATAATTAGACTTTTATCATATTCCATGAACTCGGAGACCTGGACTAACTTCCAGTTCCTGGATATGTAAGACTGCAACTTTCCTTAGTTGCTGTGTAGATGAATGATTTCTACCTGAAATCCGATTCCATTTGCAATCCTGGCAAATCTACTGGAATCCTATATTTTAATCCAACACTATAATTATTGATTTCAAAAACAGTCATGACCTTTGTTTCAAGGATTTTGAATCTTTTATCCTTTTAATTAAAGGGTAAATTATATCTTATGAATTCTTATCCTACCTGGATTATGAATTCCGAGATATATCAATAATTGCATCTTTTATTCTTTATCTCAGACTAGATGGAGAATAAATTGGGCTCCCACTTACTTGTATAAGAACTAACTATTACTCAAATTTTACTATTGACTTAGTCAAAAACTTTGATTAGTCAATCCTAATTTCAAGTAATGAACTTTGAGAATTTCCTTTTTATGAAACTCAACTGGATTTGGTCAAATCCTAATTCCAAACCTTGGAATCCTTCTAGTTTCATAAATACTGTTATTAACGCCATCTGAGTTAATATCCTAAATTCTCCTTTTTTTTTTAAAACATTTGAATAAAACTTGATCAAACTTGATTAGTTAATTCTTGAGAATTTCCTTTATAAAACTTAACTGGATTTGGTCAAATCCTAATTCCAGAACTTGGAATCTTTCTAGTTTTATAAATGCTGTTATTAACGCTATCTGAGTTAATATCCTAAATTCTCCCTTTTGATCACAAGACTATCATTCATAAATGTTTTATTCTCAAAACACATTCCTATAGAATCTTTGTGTTTTGTTAGTTTTTATACAAATTACTTCAACTTCATTAAAGTAATTATAACAGGCATCAACTAGGATCATACATATATAATAATATCGGGCACAATCAGATATTTCTATGTCAAGACAATAACTTTTGAAAATAAAACCATGAAATTATAAAATATAATTATCCAAAAATGTTTAAAACATAAACCCCCAAAAATAACTGTTTTAAAAACATAAATTCAAAAATGTCTTGACTTAAATTATCTCGTACTTAAGATCCTTGGCAACTCCTGGGCACTTCACTTCATTTCTGACCTCCTGCAATAATCATTTGCTCTAGGTATCAGTATACTTGTAAGCTAACAAGTAAGAAGTGACAAAAACAAAGCAATCATAAATTTTCTGAGGTTTACATACCTGCTTCATGACGCTTAGGGCAGTTTTGCCTCCAATGACCGACCTCATTGCATATGAAGCAGCGATTCTCGGTCCTAGCTTTGTTTGGCTTAACCTTCTTGCCCTTGCCCTTGCCCTTGCCTTTCTTGGGTGCACTCTGGATGGCCTGGACTGGTCCCTTTCCTTTACTGGTGCTAGCTTGCCCATTCTTCTTTTTCACCCCTCCGTCTTTCACCATCAAGACATCCTTGGTCTTGTTCTTGTTCCCCATATTCAATTCAGCTGTCTTAAGCATGGAGTGCAATTCTGCTATTGTTTTCTCCATGTTATTCATGTTGTAATTGACTACGAAGGGCCTGTAGTCTTCTGACAGTGAATTGAGTATGGTGTCTGTTGCTAGCTGCAACGGAACAGGATGACCTAGCCTCTCCAGATGATCTAAGTGCCGTTTCATTTTCATGACATGGTCACTTACTGATGTCCCTCTTACCATCTTGCACTCATTGAATGCTTTGGTGGCATCGTAGCGTTCTGTACGAGCCTGAGTCTGAAACATGTCCCTCAACTGGCGGATCATGTCGTAAGCATTCGTATTTATGAGCCCTGCCTGTAGATCTGGGCTCATAGTTGCTAACATCAGACAGGCGACATCAAGGAGATCATCCGAGTGCTTCTTGTGGGCATTTCTGGCAGCGGCCGGAGCGTTTGCCGGAGGTGCCTCCCCAAGTGGCTCTTCAAGCACATACCACTTTCTGTCATGTCTGAGCACAATCATCAGATTGCGCTCTCAGTTGAGAAAGTTAGAGCCGGTCAGTTTATCCTTCTCTAGGATAGATCGGAGGGAAAGATTGTTAGTGCTGGTAACAGTGCTTGCCATCTACACAAAATAAACTTTTGGTCTTAGCAACTGTAAATAGACTAATTTCCAATAAAATATCAATAAACCCTTAAATGATCAATTTATTGGACTAGGATGCTTATTTCATACGTCCTGATGTGCGTAATGTTCTTGCTCCACCAGAACCGTATTTATTTCGGTAGGTAAGGACTTTTACCAATCATATCTAACTCACATGACTCCTAGATCTTTTCGGGACCATAGCTACTACCTGTGCATGTTTTAGTCCCTCTTAGTGCTTTTTGGCCCGGTACCACCCGGTGAACATTATAGTACCAAAACAGATCTCACCATTTTGGGGACCTGATCACTATACTTTGGCCGGTACCACCCGGAGATAATTCGCAGAGTTATGTAACCCCTTCAGCTTCAGTTTGAACACAGACATTGAATG
The DNA here is from genome assembly GCA_030169165.1 of Centaurea solstitialis. Classification (NCBI taxonomy): domain Eukaryota; kingdom Viridiplantae; phylum Streptophyta; class Magnoliopsida; order Asterales; family Asteraceae; genus Centaurea; species Centaurea solstitialis. Next base: position 50,721,808 of record CM058040.1, read on the forward strand.
TGTGATCACTTACAACGCCTATGTACTTTACGCCGAAGGTGCCCTTAGATGGGTTGCACTACTGATCTATGATTTTCGGGGTTTTGAAAAACTTTACTTCCAGGATTTTGGAAAAACTTATTGTTATAGAGGCTACTTATGTTTTAAACTAACTGTTTCAAACATACATGTAATTTTTAAAAACAACTGTTCTAAAATTACTTGCTAATTAAAACTAACTGTTTTAATAGCACACCTAGTTGATTAAAACTAACTGTTTTTATCAACTTTGCCTTTTATATAAAACAATCATCTATAGGTTTTAAAACAAAAACTGTCGTTTTGAAAAGTTTGTCGAAAAATAAAACCTATGTACTCTTTTGTGATGCAACCTAGTTCTAAATTAACAATTTTATTTAAAACTACTGGTTCATGCAGATATCACAAAACATTAATCAACCATGCAATTAAAACATAGTACCTAATTATAGTTTTTGCCAACGTATCCTAGGGACCAATAATGACCTATCTTACTAAAAGCTTCAAAACTCGCGTAGCTCCCACTGGCCTCGCCATGTTTTGTCAGTATTCTGGTCGGATGAAGAATCTTAGTAGCTCCCACTGGCCTCGTCATCCCGAAAGAGGAAAGAAAAAAATTTCTATCCTAAGGTCATTATTACATAAGGGGTTGCAAATGGCACGCAGGCCTCCCCGCAAATATGTCAAGGGTCTAGGTTGGCAAAACACTATAATAGATATATATATATATATATATATATATGCAAAATCAAACTGAAATCCATATATCGAGCTCAAGCAATCACGCAATTAAATATAATAAAAGCAATATTATAATTACGAGGAATAAACCTGGATCCGTTAAAATTACCTTGTTTCATTTATCGTAAAACTTGGTTTTACAACTGATTCGAAAAACAAACTGTTTTATGAATCAAAAACCTTTAGACTGAAAAAAATGGTTTTTAAAACTGAGGTTTATAAACAATAAATCCTACTTTACAAAACTAAAACCATTTTAGCTAAAAATCAATCCTTTTACCAAAAAATATATCAAGTAGGTTTTATCGATCCAATTTTTAAAACTGGCCTTTGAGTAAAGAACACAATATTGGGCTTATCTCAAAAATTTAATTTTATAAAACCGTTCATGAAACTGGATAATTTGGTCTAACAGAAAATAACTTCGGATAAACTTTAGAACCAAACGAGCTCTTTTGGGCCATAACTTGGTCCAAAGAACTGGGTTTTTGGGCTTGATAAGGGAATATGGCCCAGAACGGAAAAACCCTAGGTTTGACCCATGATCAAGAATCAACGTCCATCACCACGCTGGTGTTTTGTTCGTCGAAACGGCTATTGTGTAATTACCATGACGACGATAGCTAGAATGTCACCGCCGCCACCGTAATTTGTTTCGAGACTTCTGGTCACCACCGGACCGGTGGTCTGGCCGTGTCTATCGTAAAACGCCGCCACCACCATGATGGTGGTTCGGCTTGGTGGTTGCGAACACGCCGCCACCACCTCGCTGGTGGTTTGGCTGGGCGTTTGCCACCGTTTGGCGTGGCCATTCGGCAGCCAACGGTGGTCGATTCACCACTGCCACTAACGATTGCCACTACTCGCCGCCACTAATGCGATTCGTGAACCGCCGGTCATGGCGCGATGCGGTCAGGTGGTTCGGTTGGCTTCGGCCACCGTTCCACCACCAATTACTATTGACTGCGGCTGCCGATCCCTTCCGGTCTAGTTGCGATCGAACAACGCCGCCGCCGCACACCACCATCCGATACATGAGACGGTGGAGCCGGCGATTGAACAACTTCCGTCACCATTGCTGTTACGTAAACATGTCGCCGCTGCTGACAACGGCAATCGGTCGCCGAACGGAACCATCACCGCCTTCGCTAGACGGTTATCGGTCAAAAACCGATTTGGGTTTTCCGCCACCGGCTGTGAACACCGCCGTCCACCACCGCTTTTGGCGGTTTTCTGGTGGTTGCGGTGCTGTTACCACCGACTGGTGGTGCCGCCTTTGCCGTGAACAAATACAGCCACCACCACCTGCCGCCTACCACCAATCGGGTGGTGCGGCTTGGTGGATTTCTGCGATGGGTGACGCCACCACCACCAATCGGGTGGTGTGGCTTGGCGTTCGCGTGATACGATTATCGAAGCCTGGTGATCGGTCTGGCGGTCTGGTCGGCTAACTGCCACCGTTCCACCGCCGATCATCGGTTTGGTGTCATGAACACCACCGATCGTTGACTAGGGTTTATATGATCAAGATGATAACGAAACAATCAAATTTTATATGAATTTCGACGGATCTTAAAAATCAGATTTTTAAAGAACTTGAAACGCAAGAATTAAGAATAAATTTTAACGGATCACATGTAAGCAGATAAACTGATAAAAAACTAAAAACGATTTGGAACAATGGCTCTGATACCACTGTTGGGTTTTGTGGATATCCTCGGATCAAACTGAATCGAGGATTATCTCAGATCTATCAAAACCTCGCTGGTTTGATATATCTCGTAGGTTTAAAACAAACTGTTGAAACCCACGTGATCAGAAACACGCTGTTTCTGATCTAATCATGCGGAAGCGATAAAAGTTAAAAACCCATTAAAGCCTAATGATCTTAATCGTTTGTAGCTCTAAACCTAAGGGATCAGGTTAGATTAATTTACCTGGATTGCTTGATGATAGTCCACCGGTGATCGACCAACGAACGTTCCTCTAGCAGAACTGTGAAACCCGAACAACAAAAATTCGACCCGGGGGGGGGGGGGTGGTGTGTGCGCCGGTTTGGAGAGAGAGGAGGAGGGAGACAGAAAACTGATTTTTTCAACTGAAAAAGGCTTAATGTTTCTTAACCCATAGGCCTTTATTTATATGGGAAAAATATAACAGTTTGAATGAGATTCAGCTTCCATATTATAATTATCTCAAATTCATTCCTTTTATAAACTGGAAAAGAATTTGCCTATGATAATTATGATTTATATATATATATATATATTTATCTAATATATAAAATCTTTATTAATTAACTATTATATATTTATTTGTCTAATAAATATACAATATTCTAATTAATTAATAATCCTCCAACTTTGGTAATTCTGACTGTAATTACCCAATAGATTTATAATTTACTATTATAAATCCTAACTCTCCATTTCGGGGTTTCATCTAACTTGTTCGACTTATAGGTCCTCACAGGTGTGACCCTCAAGTGTCTTGTAACATTGGATGTGTAATCACTTGGTTTGTCAACTCTGCACATAATTCCTAACAGTTTGGGTGGTTGGTAGACAACCATTTGAAGGTTGTTTATTGGAGAGTCTTCAGAGGAGGTGTCAAGGGTGATGGTTTCAGGTGCAGGTTTAGTTTTAAGGAGAGAAGAGATTGGTTGGTTATCAGAGGATGAGGGAGAGGATGGTAATAGTAACGTACCAGGTGCACCGGGGTTCTCCCCCTGAGATTGTGCAGGCCCTGGAGTGGGCGTTGAGGTTGGAACCTTCTCGACGAAGATACCGTCGTCTTCATCATCATCATCTTCATCATCTTCATCCTCCTCGTTCGTTCCCCCTTGGTCGTTGGTTCTCCAGTTGGTGGAGGGGGAGTAAACGGATTGGTCTCTTGGCTGCTCTCCCCCTCAACAGGTGCCTGTAAGGCAGCTGTTGAAATACTCTGTTGGAGGAGAGAGGCCATATCGGCGTTCAGCTTCCTGTTGATGAAGGAAGATGAGAGTAGAGACTGGAGAAGGTCCCTGTCTGCCGCGGTGAACGATGGCGGCGGAGGAGGAGCAGTGGTCAGCGAGTTCACTGCTGTGGCCAGTTCAGCCACTTTCTCCTGGAGGGCGCGAAGGCCAGTCTCCTGCGCATCCAACCTCTGCACCACGTTTTGTTGGAAGTTGGTGGTGGAGGTGGAGTTGTTGTCGACCGCTGTGGAGAGAGCGGGTAACGCCGTGTCCTTCAGGTCGTCAACAGACGCCTGAAGGGAGGAAGAGGAGGTCGCCACCTGAGAGACCTTGTCGTGGATGGCATCCAGACAAGGTATGGTGATGGTGACACCAGTAGGAGCAGGGGCGGCAGCGGCGGCAGCAGCAGTGGCAGAGGCTGCGGCGGCAGAGGCGGCAGAGGCAGCGGCCTTGGCTGCTGCAAGCTCGAGTTCCAAGGCCTGAAGCTGGGCCTTGTGAGCGTCCTCTTGTTGCTGGAGTGCCGTGCGGACCTCCTGCAGTTGCCTTTCAGCGGACTGCCGTCGTAGCTCAGCTGCGTTCAGCTGACGCTCGGCGTCCGTGAAGACGAAGTCATTGAAGGGGTCATCCTGATGAAGTTGGGGATGCCCTTCAGTAGCTGCTCCTAAAGAACCTGTAATCAGAGTAGCTAAGTGAGTGCTAGACGACTCAGTAGCTTTCACAGAAGAAGAAATGGCAATATTATGCTTGATAGTATTACCTGAGGCTAGGAGGGTATCAGAGCGATTACCCTCCACGTTCTCTGAGTGTTCGAGATGAACAACCTCAGGTTCTTGTTGGACAGGAGCAGAGATGGAAGTATCTGCAGGTGAAGAATTTTTAGATAAAGGAGATGGTTTATTAAATATTTGAGGCAGGGTAATATAGTATTTCTTACCAGCCGCCTGTTTCTTTTTCTTCTGCGCCTTAGACTTGGCGCGTTTTGGAGGAGGTGGAGGAGTGGCAGAAGAAGGTTGGGGGCGCTTCAGGAGCGCAGATGAAGTGGTTGCAGCTTCAGTGGGAGTGGTGGAGTACCCTTCATCCTCCTGAACTGGTTCAGGAACAACCAGAACAGTGGAGAGAGGGACGTCGTCATGTTTTGGAGAAACCTGATCCAGGAACTTAGGCCCGAGGGCGTAGTTGTTGGAGTTCCCGATTTTAGGGTAGTTTGGCCCCATATGCAGTTCTAGGACTGCCGAGAAGAACCTGGTGAAGGCAACGTTGACGACCCGTTTCGTGTTCCTGACCTTCTTGACCATGTCCTCCCATATGCAGCGAGCATAGTCAAACTCGCGATTTTTGATCGCTGAGAAGACCATATGCTGAATCACCGTGGGGAACTGCTCCGTGCTTCCTGTCTTGCCAGATAAGCACAGGCCAAACGTATTCCATATGTAATAGAATGTAGCGTTCAGGCCTGTCTTATGGACAGTAGCAGCAGTTTTTGGAAGCATGACGCCATCCTTCACAGGCCATCTGTAGCCAATGGCGTCCAGGAATTCGATGATTTCGTCGGAGGTAGGAGCAGGAGGGAAGCGTTTCTTCTTTGGGAAGTTGAGCACATTCCTCAGAGTTCCGAAGCCAAAAGAAATTATATTTTCCTTGATCTGGAACTTGATGACCTCCCGTAGGACCCCCTTGGAGTTCCTTTCCTTGGCAACAGTGGCAGTAGACCACAGTTGTTGCAGCATAGGTTTGTTCGGCTTTGGGTCTATTGTAAAAGCCGTTTTCAGAGGGCTGCTCAGGAGGAAGTTCTTTGCAAGCAGCAGATATTCCTTGCCTTCTGGGATGTCAAACAGGCCAATGACGTTGTTCTGCTTGAACTGTACGTCATGCTGCGGAATTACGATCGGCAGGCTTTCAGTGGCGGTTTGCAGTGGTGTAGCTTCAGAAGAGAGTTGGGCGTCCAAAGAGGAAGTAGTAGCAGCCATTCTGTTAACATATAAAAACAACATATGTGGATGATTAAGAATCCAAAATATGTATTTTTCTTCACATTTCAATGAACACAGAATATGTTCATAAAAGTGGTGAAATCCTTTATACTTGGAATGGATTAGATACCAAAATACACAAAAGGAATGTGTTTTGGTATTAAAAAGAAACTTTTATTTTGATGAGTAGATATCAAAATAAGAGTTTATGATTGTTCTTAAAAGAAATAAGAACACCATATTAACTGTTTTAACAAAAATCTTAGAAGATTTTGGAAAAGCTAAGATCAAACGGAGTGATCTTAGGGTTTTTGGAAAAACGATTAACAAAATAAGCTGTTTAGGTGAAGAAAGCCAACTTACAATGTGGAAAGAACAAAAAGAAGACACTTACGATGATCTTGTGTAAAGGAAAGTGATGAGTGTTCTTAGTGTTCTTGAGAGAAAACTTGTTCTTGCTTTTTCTTGCTAGATTGCTTAGAGAGAATTTTGTGAGCGTAAAGAGTGTAAAGGATTATGAGTGAGGTTTTTATACCTCGTGGTAGGAGAGAGAAACTGGATGAGAGAGAAAAGAGCGGCTAAATTCAAACGTAATGATGAATAAAGGAGGTTCTACGCGCGTTCACGCGCCTGACACACGTAGTGGGGAACAGGAAACGTCCCATTACGTGTCAGTGCAGATGAAAAGTTTGTTTTATTTGAAAAGATAAAAACCGCCTTTTCAGGGGATGATTCCATTTTGATGAAAGAATTGTTTTATTGGAATCAGAGTACTTATCAGATAAGTACTGTTTTGGGAAAATCCTCTTATCACATTTAATGCGATAAGGTTTCAGGAGCAGAGGGAAGAAATACTTACCTGAGAATCATCAGTATTCGGATTTTGAACAAAGATTTTGTAAGTACTGAATAGAGTCATCCTCTGATGAGAGTTAGTTCAGGAGTTGTTAAAGAAAGAGTCCTGAGAATAATTATTCTATAGGATTTAACAACTGTTTGTCCTGATAAACTTCAATCATCAGGATTTAACATCCCAAGTTCACTGATGAGCATATTAAAACGCGTTACATCCAGTGGTTTGGTAAAGAGGTCAGCAAGCTGATATTCAGTAGGGACAAAATGGAGTTCAATATCACCATTCATCACATGATCCCTGATGAAGTGATATCTCACTTCAATGTGCTTTGTCTTGGAGTGTAAGACAGGATTGTTGGCGATGGCTATCGCTGAAGTATTGTCACAGTAGATAGGAATTTTAGAAAGTTGTATGTCATAGTCCTGAAGTTGATTTCTCAGCCACAGGACTTGAGCACAACAGATTCCTGCTGCAACATATTCAGCTTCAGCAGTTGATGTGGACACGGAGTTCTGCTTTTTGCTAGTCCAACTCACCAACTTGCCACCTAGCAGGTGACAACCACCAGTGGTGCTTTTCCTGTCAATCTTACATCCTGCAAAGTCACTATTAGAATAAGCTGTTAGATCGAACCCTGAGTCCTTGGAGTACCAAAGACCCAGATTAGGAGTTCCCTTCAGATATCTGAAGATCCGCTTTACAGCGGTCAGATGGGATTCTTTGGGTTCAGCCTGATAACGAGCACAGAGACATGTGGAATACATGATATCAGGACGGCTAGCTGTGAGATACAGCAGAGAACCGATCATTCCTCTGTAGAGAGTCACATCAACAGGTTTCCCTTTGCAATCCTTGTCAAGTGACAGAGGAGGAGCCATTGGAGTCTTCATCGGTGTACAAGATGTGAGATCAAATTTCTTCAGCATCTCATGTACATATTTACCTTGATTGATGAAAATTCCCTTTTCAGATTGCTTGATCTGAAGTCCTAAAAAGAATGTTAGCTCACCCATCATAGACATTTTATATTCAGATTTCATGAGCAACTCAAACTTTTCGCAGAGTTTGGGATTTGTGGATCCAAAGATAATGTCATCGACATATATCTGGACAAGAAGGATATGCTTAGGATATTTCTTTACAAATAAAGTGCTATCGATCTTTCCACGCACAAAACCTTTAGAGAGAAGAAAGGTTGAGAGGGTATCATACCAGGCACGAGGAGCCTGTTTTAACCCATAGAGAGCCTTGTTTAACTTGAAGACGTGATCAGGGAACTTAGGATCTACAAAGCCAGGAGGCTGAGCCACATAGACTTCTTTATTAAGTTTTTCATTCAGAAAGGCATTTTTAATGTCCATCTGATAAACCTTGAAGTTCATATGTGCTGCAAAAGCTAGGAAGAGTCGAATTGCTTCGAGCCTAGCAACAGGAGCAAAGGTTTCATCGTAATCAATGCCCTCTTCCTGCCGGTATCCCTGTGCCACAAGGCGAGCCTTGTTTCGAATGATAGTACCAATCTCATCAAGTGTATTTCGAAAAATCCACTTGGAACCAATGATTGTACGTTTTTGAGGCCTAGGGACGAGAAGCCAGACATTGTTTCTGATGAATTCTGCTAGCTCCTCCTGCATGGCTGAGACCCAGGCAGGATCACGCAAGGCATCATCTATTTCTTTAGGTTCATTTTCAGAGATAAAATTAACATAAAGACAGACGTTACCAGATTGGCGTCGAGTTTTAATGCCAGAGGAGGGATTACCAAGAACTTGATCAATTGGATGATCCTTGGTCCATCGGAGAGCAGGTGGCTGATACACCTGTCCTGAAGTGGAAGCTTCATTTATTGATGGATCAGGGAGTAGATTTGTAGGAGTAGGCTCACTAACAGTGGTTTGAGAAAAGTCTTCACTGTTAGTGGGTTGATCAGGTTCAGAAGGTGTGATTTGGGTAATTGGAGTGGCATTAATCAGAGGTGGAGTAGATATTTCAGTGGATGGTATAGGAGGATCTTCTTCAAAACCATCAGGGAGGTTTTGAGGAGTTGGATCAACAATGGGAGGTTCAGGGACTTCAAAGAAAGAGTCAGCCCATTGATTTATTTCAGAATTTTCATGAGGGTGAGGGAAGGTAGGACCCGATTCATCAAACTTGACATGAATCGTTTCCTCTATAGCTTGTCTTCGTTTGTTGAACACACGGTAGGTTTTAGAGATAGAGGAGTATCCAAGGAAGATTCCATCATCAGACTTGGAATCGAACTTTCCAAGGTTATCTTTGTTGTTCAGGATGTAGCAGACACAACCAAAGATATGGAGATGTTCGATAGAGGGTTTCCTGTTACGAAAGAGTTCGTAAGGGGTTCTTCTGAAGCGCTTTACTATCAGGGATCGGTTCTGGGTATAGCATGCTGTGTTAACAGCTTCTGCCCAGAATTGAGTGGCAAGGTTGGCTTCACTCAACATTGATCGTGCAGCTTCAATCAGGGTTCTGTTTCGTCTTTCAGCAACACCATTTTGCTGAGGAGTTCTCACAAATGAGAAGTTCTGAGAAATACCTTTCTGATCGAAGAAGGTTTCCAGGGTACTGTTTTTGAATTCAGTTCCGTGGTCACTCCTGATTGATCGAACAGTAAGGTTGTTGAGTCTTTCCATCTTCCTGACGAACAGAATGATTTCTTCAGGAGCATCACTCTTGGATCGAAGAAAGAATACCCAAGTATATCTGGAATATTCATCAACGATTACCAGAGTGTATTTCTTTCCAGCAATGGATTGGACGTTAACTGGTCCAAAAAGATCCATGTGGAGAAGTTGTAGAGGAGAGCTGATGGAGGAAATCTGCTTGGACTTAAAGCTAGCCCTGGTCTGTTTTCCTTTTTCACATGCTGAACAAAGAGACACCTTTGTGTAGCGAAAGTCAGGAAGACCAATGACCAGGTTGTTGATGCAGAGTTGGTTCAGCGTCTTGAAGTTGAGATGAGATAGACGCTTGTGCCAAAGCCAATTTGTATCAGAGGAAGCACGAGATACAAAGCAGAAGTTGTCAGTGGAAGTATTCATGTTGATGATGTAGATATCAGCATGTCTCACTCCAGTGAGAATAACTTCCTTTTTTTGTTTTTGACTTTGCACTTCTTCTTTGAGAAGGAGACTTTGTGATTCTTATCACACAGTTGACTGATGCTCAGAAGATTATGCATCAGGCCTTCAACATAAGCAACTCTTTTGAAAGTAGTTACTCCGTTGGTCAGTGTGCCATACCCTCGGGTTTGGCCTTTACCGTTTCCGCCAAAGGTCACAGCAGGACCTCTTTCTTCACGGTAGTTAGAGAGGACAGATTTCGAACCAGTCATATGTCGAGAGCATCCACTGTCCAAGTACCAGATGCCCTTATCCTGTAAAATTTAGAGTTTAAGTTTTTCTTGGTACCCATACAACTATGGATCCAGAAGTATCAGTAGGACTGGTTGAGTCAGTGTCAGCCTTTACTGAAGTATCAGTACAGGAGGCTGGAGTCTTGACTGAAGGAACAGTCTTGACAACCTTCTTTCCTTTGACTGATTTCTCAGTCTTGGGAATCTTCTTTACCTTAGCTGATTTTTCAGCTTTGGTAGCATCAGGACACTTACTCGCAATATGGTCATTTAATCCACAGTGATAACATTTGCGATATTGAAAGCGTTTAGTGGTGTCCAAGAAGTTTTTGAACTTTAAGTGAGCAGGACCAGCACCAAGTATGCCTTTAGCATTAGACATAGGAGGAATAGATTTCTTCTCCTGAGTCTTTTGCTTCAGGTCAATCTTCAGTCTAGGAGCAGGATGCTGAGAGAAAGACTTTGTTCCTGAGACTGAAGGACCACCACCCAGAATTTTGTTCTTGGGTTTAGGATCCTTGGTCTTTGAAGGTGTTTTAGCTTTGGATTTATCCTTGGCTGAAATCTTTTTGCTCTTAGGAGCACCTTCAGAGTGTGTGTTAGAAGAAGAAGGAATGTTTTCAGAAGCATTAGGATTGGGAATAGAAGAAACAAATTTTCCAAATTTGAGCATGGAACTTTCATACTTAGTTTCTTCATACGTATATCTATGAGTGAATCCAAGACCTCTTTTGCTTTTGTCAGATCTCCCTGAAGCTAATATTTCATCAACTTTTTCAGAGGCGTCACTCCATCCTTTGATGGTGACTTTTTCAGCATTTAATTGAGCAAGGGCTTTTTCTTTGGCAGCAAGAGCCAATTCTCTTTCAATACAGAGAGTTTTGTTTACAGTGACCTGGTCCTTATAATTTTCTTCCAAAATGGTAAGCTGTTTTATTTTTTCTTGACATTCTTTGAGTTGTCCTCTAAGATCAATGTTCATTTTTTCAGCAGAGGTTTTACCATTAAGGGCTTTGTAAAGATCGAGAGTGACCAGGTCCAACTGAGTTAAGCTTTCAAGAGGGATGAGAGGAATAGGTACCTGACTGGAAGAATCAGTCGCAGAGGTGGAAGCTTCAGGAGTTGTGGAAGAAGAAGCTTCAGGAGCCTGAGTAGGAGTTTCTTCAGGGACCTCTTCTATCTTAGCCATGAGGGCTAAGGTAGGTTCCTCAATAATGGCCATCAGTGCCACTTGAGTGTCTTCCTCATCAGATGAGTCATCAGAGGAGACATCATCCCAGTCGCAGTCTTCTGCGATTAAACCTTTGCCTTTGCGCTGAGTTTTCATCTTTTTGTATTTTTCTTTCAGGCGCTGATATTTGGGATTCTTGGAAGAAGATTTAGCAGAGGAGGGAGCAAACTGACTTTTCCTGTACCTGCAATCATTAGCAAAGTGTCCTTTGCCCTGACAGTTGTAGCAGATAGCAGTAGCCTTATCAATAGGGTCTGATTTAGGCTTGTCAGTAATAGTAAGATGTTTCTTTTTGTGGAAGTTTCCCTTTTTGGCAAACTTCTTGAAAGATCTGGTTAACAAGGCAAGAGATTCATTGAATTCAGGATCTTCTGACATGTCAGAGTCAGAAGATTCTAATTCAGTAATAGTTACTGAAGAAGGAGTGGCGACAGTAGGAACTGAGTCAGAGACCAATGCAACAGATGTGCTTTTGGAATCTTTAGAATCTCTTATGAGATTCTTTTTCAGTTTCTTCTGTAGTTCACGGTTAAGAAGAATACCGTACAGCTCACTTAGTGTGAGTGTCTTTATGTCCTTTGACATAGTTAAGCAGCAGGTGTAAATTTCCCAATGTTCAGGAAGAGCTTCCATGAACTTGGTAACCACCTCAGAGTTAGAGTAGGTAGTACCGATAGTCTTCAGATCAATCAGAAGACAGTTGAATCTCTGATGTAGCTGGGAGAGAGTTTCATCCTTTTGATGAATAAAGCTTTCATACTGTCGAACCAAGAAAATCTTTCTTGATTCCATGAGGACAGCAGTGCCCTCGTATTGAACACAGAGTGTGTCCCATATTTCTTTAGCAGATCGAAGGTGGCAGACAGAATGGAATACATCGTTAGGGAGTGACATGGCGATGAGAGACCTAGCCTTGGTGTCAATGTTGACCAGGCGTCTGTCTTCATCATTCCAGTCCGTCACAGGCTTTACCAGTTGCCTTTCAGGTACAGCTGGTTGGCCAGCGGCAGCAGGAATGGGGTGGACGGTTTGTGTAGGCACATGTGGTCCATTTTCCAGAAAGTATGGAATCTGGGGATCAGAACCAGAGAGGAAAAGTTCCATCCTGGTTTTCCAAAGAGAGAAGTTGTCTTTGTTGAACCGAGGAGGTTTTCCAGCAGAGCCGGTATCAAAGTAGTTATCCTTAGCTTGAAGAGCCATAGAATAAGAAGAGAGGATCACAAGATTTTTCTAAGAAGAAAATGAGAGCTTGTATCTGCTCTGATACCACTTGTTGGTCCCAAGTAGGTGACCTTCAAGCTAGGATAGTGTTTGGGATTATAGAAGGGGGGGGGGGGGTTGAATATAATCACACAATTTTTCACTTTTAAATTCTTGTTATATTAACAATATGAATTTACAGATTGTTGCGGAAATAGAAAAGACAAATAGTCTAAACTAAACAATCTAAGTTCTTTCACTATGCACTAAGTGAGAAGATGTAAGAAAGAAGATAGAGGGAATAAAGAAAGAAAGGACTTGAGTATTTTTGGATTCAGAAGAGGTGTGGAGAACATCTTCTTCACGTCCAATTTATACTCCATGCATTAAATGCATGCAGACTCACTTTTGTGTACGTGTCACAATGTAAGTGGTCCTTTGTACTATTTACTATAAACAATTACTCTTAGCATGGTGTGCAAAAGAGGAAGTGTGTAAACAGTTGCCTTGAGGTCTGATAAGTACGGAGGGAACAGTAAAGAGACTGTCCTTATGTACTTTTGTGTCAGTAAAGGCGGATAATCCTTTTGTGCATTAGACTAAGACACTTTTCTAATCCTTCAGGATCAGGATACTGATCAGTGACTAGGGTCCTGATACTGGTGCTGTTCAGGGTCACTTGTATCATGTTGAGTCTTCAGGATGTCATACGATATTGAGCAGCCTGCTATCACTGAGTTCCGTCTTCAGATCACGAGCATGCTGTTCCTGTCATCAGCTATTTCTTCGACGTCGCTGATGGTTCTTTGTGTATGATCTTAATGTCTTCAGGAGGTCTTCACTTCAGTGGATAGGATCAGTAGACTGCAGAACAGACTCGTTCGTCTCCCAATCCTGATCCTGATTACTATAAAAATAAGTTACAGCATAAGTAACATGGAATAACACTGAACAGACTCAGTGATAATTCCTCAAGCTATAACAGAAGTAAAAACCTATTCACTAAGTAAAGATTCAGGATCATTATCATTTCATCAGGTCTTAGGAGAGCTGGATCAACACTTTCCCGTCCATCCCATCATCACTCTCATCCTCTATCTTGCCATCTTGATCTTCCTCGACTCCACCTCGCATATCGCCATCGCTTGTACCAAGTCCCTATATAAAAAGGCTCAAAACACCCAATTAACGTACCAATAATATAACACTCGCACTTTGAACGGAAAAAATGCAAAATAAGAAGAAAAATGCATGAACTAAATAAACTAAAAAGGAAAACAACCTATCTAATGCATGAAAAAGATGTAAAATACATGTTTTTATATCGAAAATCAAGCTTGTTTAAAAACCGCAAGCGTACGGTATCGTAACGTAGCATACGGGTCGAACACGGGGAGAAAATGGACAAAGCATAGAGTTACATCTTCAATTCGCAAGTTATGCGGGTTTCGAGGTTCAAATTTTGGTTTCCTAAACTAATGAATGAAGTAACCTCTTATCTAAAAGTAAAAATACCTAAGTAAGCAACAAACTAAACTTGGAGAAGGAATTAGCAACTAATCAAAATACTAAAGAACTACAAAAATAACAAACATTACACTATGGTTAACTAGAGAATGCTAACCGAAAAGGAACTCTAAACTATCTAAACAAGCAAGAATCTAGGAATGACGAATGCTAAGGAAGTGGAAAACTAGCAAATGAATTGGAAAGATGCATTTCTCAAAAACGATTTGGACATTCCATTATAATGAATCAAGAGATTTCCAAACAAAAGAACATCCTCACTTCTTCCGAAGTAAAGGATTAATTCTCGACAAACTCCGGTTACATCCGTACCGAACCTTATCGAGAATTATGTTCGGAATGCGATCTTATCGATTATCGATGCCTACTTCCGTGACACGATATCAATATTTGGCTAATTGTACTAAATTGTTACCGAACTTCCGTTCAACTAACAATTGTTTAGAAAACGAGTTGAAAAAGAATGAATCTACCTAGCTAAGTTAACTTCCGTTAACTAGTTTAGTTCGATTTCATAAACTACAACTTAGTCAAAATTAGGACCAAAAAGCCAAACATGATTCTTAATAATGCAATTTCCAAACATGATTTCAAGAAATGTTCAATCACAAATCATGAATATACTAATCATTTGAACCTAATTCTATACCTACACATGAACCTAAACTTATCAAGCAAACATGATTCACGACCTAAATCTACAACTAAAGTGATCATCAATCTAAAGTAATAAAAGCAATTGAAAAACCTATATCTAAACATGCAATGAACAAATTGAAACATACTTGATCTAAAACACACAAATTCACTATTCATCATGCAACAAATTTAGCATCAATTGAAGGCATCTATGAACTAAAACTACAATTTACAATCAATTATCAACTAAGTGCAGTAAACATGAACAATTAACCTAGAAAAACAATATGAATCAATCTAACATCTAATCAATTCAATTGAAACAAAATAAACCTAAAATTAACAATTGAATAGCAAAAACTACAAAGATAGATGAGAAGAAGATACAATTACTCTCAATTGAAGGAATCTTCATAAGAATTGAAGCTTTATATCAAATTCCATCCAAATTCAAGCAAAGATCCCCAATCCCCATTGAAGCTCCAATCTAGGTCTAAACTACCAAGAACTAACTTTAACTACTTGCAAAAGTACCAAAATGAAGTCTGAATGTCAAAAACCATGTGTAGAAAGGTATATAAACGAGTACAAAAAGACCAAAATGCCCTTGGGCAACAAAAGTTCGCGCAACGGTTTGCGTCTCCGTCCCAACCAAACGAATGTAATCCTCCACACAAAAGTCCGCCCCGAGAGGATTGTTTTTAAAAAATTACAATTTTGGTCCCTTGACTTGTAGGCCATTTTACACTTTTGGTCCTTATCTGCTCACGGAAATTATTTGTGTGAATTTCATGGCTATTTAGTGAGTTTTAAGGAGAAATTGGTTAGAAAGTGTTACACATATTTTTAAAAGGCTAAAATAATTATATTCTTGAAAAAATAAGTGTAATTTCCTACTATTAGAAAAAAATATAAAACTACCACTATATATAAAAACCAATAATTTTTCAAAAACGAAGGCTTTTGATTGAGCAAAAATGGGTTATGGCGTCTCACAATAGCTGATAGAGGGTTTCTACCATGGAGGTTGAGATGGAATGAGAAAAGCAATTTATACACCCCCCATCGTGAAAAACCACCCTTCATCGCTGGCCTCTATTTGGCCACCTTCTCCATCCTTCACCTTTGTCACTGTCTCCTACCTCCATCGTCCGCCGATGTTGAGATGGTCAAAAAATCGGGTCGGGCCGAGCCTTAATCGGGCCTCGATAGGATCGGACCCAAACAGTGTTTCCTTTAATTAGGATTTCCCTAACTGGTCCTGGCCGGGTCGGGCTTGGGGGAAAACTTTTTTAACCGGTCTAGCGACCTTTTAACCGGTCAAACATAGTCGGGTTTCGTCTTAACCGATATTTTTGGGGTTCTTTTAGTTAACCGAGCCTTATGAGATTGCTAAAAACGAATACGATAAAGATAACGAGAATGCGAAAAACAAATACGTTTTTTTGCGTTTGTAACGAGAAAGAAAATAAGTGAAGTGTTGAAACTTGGATTCTTGGAATAACTTGTGTGTAGAGACTTCCATGTAGGAATAAAGAAGTCGAATACGAAAACGAGATTGCAAGAATGCGAAAATTGTGAACGTTTTATGCGTTTTGTAAATTGGTGTTTAACTACAAACCTCAAACAACATAAATATAGTAATAGGAGGCACTTGGAATAAAAAAAAAGGCGGCAAAAAAACTCAAACAAAACGGTCACAAAATGGCTATAAATTTTGAAAATTCTAAAATTTCGAATTATCTACGATTTTGCCACTAGGCCAGGCCTTGACCGGCCCGACCTTAACTTGGCTTTGTAATGACCTGAATCCATACCCGGGCCTCGCCGGGCCTTCCTTAACCGATTACACCGGCGGGCTCGGTCCCAATTAACCGTCGGTAACCAATCCGACCGAGCCGGTTTGGCCATCTGTAGCCACCATCCACAAACGACTACCTGGATGTCAACCACAATGGTTGTGACGTAGAGATTCGGTGGAATATCATCTATCCGGGGTTTCATTCTAGACATCCACAACAATTATGGCCACTGAGTTATCTGGGGCTCATGTTTTGCAACTATAATTTATCGGGATTAGTCTGGACATAACCCAGGACACATCCTTCTATAGAAACATTAAATACGTTTGTAGAAAACCCTTTACCATTTTAAACTCACAAATACGACAAATATGTAGACTGATGTTGGAGGTCATGAATGGAGGTCCGAGAGAAGAGATGGTGTGGCTTTGTGGAAGACAATGTGAACCTATCAAATTCCTTGATAAGTTAACTCATCGAAGACTTTCAAAACTTCTTTTTAGAAGGGTGTTCGGGTCAAAGCCCGACTAATCCTCGGAAATTTTGGGGGCTAAACATGGCCCCACTTAAATGTCCCCAGGCATACGCACGGAAAGGTTCGAACTCAGTTAGGGCGCTATAAACCCCCGAGCGATAACCAATCCGCCACAGCACTGAAAGACAAAACTTTCAAAACTTGCAATCATAAGAAAGATGTTTAGTCCTATACTAGAACTGTTAGCCACCGTCGTTTCTCCATTTCTTTTCAACAACTTCCTTGAAGTTCAAAGTTAACCTACTTAACAGATTTATTTTAACAAAGTTACAATCAGGAACCGAAAACATATGAAAATTACAAAGTACAAAGACGTTTTCTATAATTATTCTGATTTAGGCTGTGTTTGGCAAACTAGCTGATAGCTGATAAGCTAAGTGTTGACTAATAAATTAGCTAGTAGATGAAAAACTTAACTTATAGGTATGCAAAATGACCAAAAGATGTGTCTTGGGATATAATAATTAATATTAAAAGGATATAATTGGAAAAAGTTACAAAAATCTTCTAAAATGCTACTCTAAGGCCATGTTTGACAAACTAGCTGATAAGCTAGCTTATAACCGATAAGGTAGCTGATGACGGTTAAACTAGTTGATGAATAAAATTTGTTTGGCAAAAACTAGCTAATAAGGTACTTTATGACTTTAAAATAACAAAAAAAAAAGAGACATATTTAAAATTTAGTAATGTAAAAAGTAAAAGGATTTATTTGGAATAAACTTAAATAAAAAGTCTTATAAGTCCATAAGTCACAAAAACCCTAGTAGTTTTTTAAAAAGTTAACTTATAACTCATTCATTTTCATTCATTCAAAAATGTAGATAACTTATAACTTAGCTTATTTTTACGTAAGCTAAGTTATAACTTATAACTCATAACTCATAACTCATAACGATGTATAACTAAGTTTCAATAAGCTTAAATACAAAATTATTTTGGTTAAATCAAAAAATCAAAAAATCAAAAATACATTTTCGTTTCCATCAATTTTCAAGAAATCTTGAATTAGGGTTTCAACCCCTAAACCTTCAAACACGATCTTCATATTCACTCCTTTTCCAGTGAATCCAACAAACTTCAATAAAACAGAGCGCCCAATTTGCAGACCTCCAAAACCCTCCAAAAATGGCCTCCATTTCTCGCATCTTTCGCACCTTCTTCTCCACCTCCACCGCTACCTCCGTCGCCAAACCGCCGGCGGCGGCGGCGGCGAAGAAGCCCTTCTCCGAAGACCTCTACAACGAACGCAACCTCAAAAGGGTCGTCCACAAATTCAAAAAGCTTTCGGAATCCCACCTCTTCCGAAAACACGCCAACGTGTACGCCGCCACCGTCCGCCGCCTCGCCGCCGCCAAGAAGCACAACTGGATCGAAGAGATCCTCGAGGACCAGAAGCAGTACGACGAGATCTCCAAAGAAGGGTTTTCCGTCCGATTGATTTCGCTCTACGGGAAATCCGGCATGTTCGATCACGCATCCAAGGTGTTCGATGAAATGCCCGAGAGAAAATGCCCGCAGACCGTCAAGTCGTTCAACGCCCTCCTCGGCGCCTGCGTTAACGCCAAGCGGTTCGATAGAATCGACGGGTATTTCCGGGATTTGCCCGCGAAGCTCGCGGTGAAGCCCGACGTCGTGTCGTACAACACCGCGATCAAGGCATTCTGCGAGACGGGCGAGCTTGATCGGGCCGTCGAGATGCTCGAGGAGCTCGAAAAGAATGGGTTGAAACCGGATTTGATCACTTTCAACACTTTGCTAAACGGGTTTTACACCAACCGTAAGTTTCTCGATGGCGAGAAGATATGGGGAAAAATGGTGAACTCGAAAGTGTCGCCCGATGTCCGGAGTTATAACGCTCGATTGGTCGGATTAGTTGCCGAAAAGAAGATTTCGGAAGCCGTTGAGCTCTTTAACGAATTGGGTTCAAAGGGTGTAAAACCAGACGAGTTCAGCTACAATGCGGTGATCCAGGGGTTTTGCAACGAGGGCGATTTGGGGCAAGCGAAGAGTTGGTTCGGGAAGTTGGTCGGGAGCGATTCGGCTCCGAATAAAGCGACGTTTGCGGGTGTGATTCGGTTGGCATGTAAGACAGGGGATATCGATTGGGCGGTTGAGCTTTTCAAGGAGACGATTCGGGCAAAGTGCCTTCTCGATCCGAGCGTGATGCAGCTCGTGATCGACGGGTTGGTTAAGGGGTCGAGAATCGAAGAGGCAAAGAAGCTTGTGGGGATCGGGAACTCGAATAAGTTTCGGTCTTATAATTTGACCATGCCTGTTGTTGAAGGTGAGTGATTTGTATCAAGTATGAGTTTGGATTCTTGATTTTAGCTTATGTTTTCAAGATTATGGTGATCACTTGATGAAAAGAGAAGTGGTCTATAGAGGGGAGTGATGGATGTCACTTGATTTGGGGTTTAGGGTTTAACAGGGATGTTTTTGTTCTTATAATTTTGATTAATATCAAAAGAATGTTATATTATTTTAGGTATTGTTTGTTTTTAAGATTTCTTAAGTTCAATTTCATATTTAAAAAACAAAAAGTTGGTGATGCATCTCTTAAAATTTTCACGGATGGTAAGAGGTTTTTAGACTTTGTCTTGTAAATAAAACAAACGGTTTTTTAAGCTTGCAAACCTTTTATTTATAGACTTAAGAGGTTTTACGAATTACGAGGTATCTAAAAAACAATCAGCCCCTTAGGGTGTGATTGGTACATAGACTGAATCGTAGAGAAATGGAAATGGAGAGAAAATAGAAATGGGGTAGGGAATAGAAATTGATCCCTTGTTTGGTATCATCAGAGAAATGAAACGGAAAATGGTGGCTCAAGTCGTCGGACAGCAACTCTCGATTGTCGTTGGAGATTTGTTGCCGACGCAGGTGGTCGGTGGTCGGCGCCAACGCAAGTGGTCCTTGGTCATCGACCGTAGTCACCGATGCAGATGGTCGTTGGTAGTCGGCAGTCATCGGTGATTTCAAATTGACACCAATTCTCACCATTTCTCTTCAAAAAGGAGAGAATTACATTTCTCTATTTTTACCTACAATGAATTTCCAGAGAATTCCGTTTCCGCCCAATGTGATGTCAATTCTGAAACAAGAGATTCATATTCAATTTCATTTATTTGCTTTCAAATTTTTGTATCAAACGGCCCCTTACTTTTTTTTGATTGTGTTAGGTTCAAATGTGAACTCATCTTTTATTGGGAACATGATGATCACTGGTATTATGCCACATGGCAATATTCAATATGAATATTCATGCTTTATTCAAGCTGATTAAAACTTTATTCATACTGAATAAAGCATAAATATTCAAAATGGATGAATAAAGCTTTGTTCGGTCTAAATAAAGCTTAGGCACCGATTCAAATTGTCATGTGTCGTAATTTTGTTGGTTCTCACCTACACAATCAAAAATAAGTTTACATTTAAACTTTCCTATATATATATATATATATATTTATATAGGGGCGGGTTCAATTGCAAACCACTTTTTCGTTGTGAACGTGAGGACAGCCCAGAGCGCGACACGTGGCAATTGAAATCGGCGGGTCAAGATTTATTCAGACTGAATAAAGCGTTATTCAGACTGAATAAGCCTTGACCCGCGGATGACCCGCGGCTGACCCGCCCGTGTCCAATTGCATCAGAGTGCATGTAGTGTTATTCAGTCTGAATAACTAAGTCGAAATTTTTCAAATTGCCACGTGTCGCGCTCTCGTTTGTCCTCACGTTCACAATGAAAAGGTGGTTTGCAATTGAACTTTCACCTATATATATATATATATATATAGATATATAGGGGTGGGTTCAAATGTGAACCACTTTTTGGTTGTGAACGTGAGGACAACCGAGAGCGTGACACGTGGCGGATGACTAGGCGCCACGTCAAGTCCACGGCGGATGACTAGGCGCGATTCATGGGAGGGCATTGAATTAAAGAGGGGGACCACACTCAAAGCCGTCACGTGTCGCGTTCTCGGTTGTTCTCACGTTCACAACCAAAAAGTGTTTCACATTTGAACTTTCCTCTCTCTCTCTCTCTCTCTATATATATATATATATATATATATGCAAAGTTAAATATAAACCTTGCAAACTAATCCTAGCCATTCATCTAACTAAAGCAATTAATTTTGTTATTTCATTTTTTGAAATACCAAGGGTGATTAAGTAAATCTCCATCAACATTCTTAAAATGGAGGAAAAAGAAAACTGAAAATATTTTGGGTTAATTTAGTGCTTCAACTACTTTCCTAAACTTATCTATAGTATATATAAAAGTAAATAACTCAATATGACAGTTATTTTGTTCAACATTTCATTTTATACATTTACACTTTGTACCCCCATAGTTAGTTATTAAATCTTATTTTAGTCCTTTATCTTTTCATTTTCTATTTTAAACCCTTATCATATAATCCAATTAATCATAACTAAAATTTATATTAAAATTACGTTTTTTAATAAAATTATACCATCATAATCGTCTCGTCAATACCTTCGAAATAAACCCAATATTGAATATTTTTTATTCAATTATATTATATATATTCTATTATATAAAGATAATACTTTTATTTCAATTTTCGAAATTGACTATTCAACAAACCATTAGGAGATTAATTGATTTAACACATATGATTAAATTGATGTTTACAATGATGTATATAAAAATCGGGCAATTGATACATACTTCGCGCTGCAACGCGCGCGAGTACGTTTCTAGTCTTCAAAATGGAAATTGAATTCCAAATCCCCATATTGCCCTCAAATACTTTTTGCATAAGGCAACAATCGTATCCATATAGCAAACTAACTCAGGCAATAAAATAAACCGTATAATTGAAAAGATTACATTAGATTTAATTTGGAAATAAGTATATAACTCCCATAAACAATTTTGATTGTTATCCAAGGAATCGAAGTATATATATATATATATATATATATACACCCACACTGAACGCATAAACCCTATAACCTATTTGTTTCAAAACTTCCTAACAGACGTAAGAAAAAAATGGCCGATCTAACAGTTGGTCGTCGCGGAGTTCGAGGTCGAGATGGCAAAGGCGGCGACGCGTGTATTGGCGGTAGAGGCAGTAAACGTGGTGGCGGAGGTGGTGGCGGTGGAGGCGGCGGCGTTGATCAAGGCGGTACCCGTGGTCAAGATGGTAAAAATGGCGAAGATGGTCTGGCCTTCGGCGGTTGGGCTGGCGACGGTGGCAGAGGTGGCGACGGTGAAGATGGTGGAGATGGCGGCAACGGAGGTGATGGCGTCAGAGGTGGCGGCGGAGGTGGTGGCGGTGGAGGCGGTGGCGGTGGTCGAGGCGGCCGCGGCGGTGCCCGTGGTCAAGATGGTGAAAATGGCGAAGATGGTCGGGAATTCGGCAGTTGGGTTGATAGGGTTGCTGCGGGGTACGGCGGTTGTTGGTATCGTGTGGAGGCCCGTGGCGGTTCGAGTGAATTGGATGCTTACGTTGTTGAGGAGTACGGGGGTGATTGGGGCGATGCGGGATTTGGTGGCAGTCGGGGCGGTGCTGGCGGTCGGGGTGGTGGGGGAGGCCAGGGCGGTAATGGAGGCAACGGCGGTAGTGGGTGGAAATTTGGGGGGATGGGAGGAGTGGGTGGCCCGGGAGGTCCCGGAGGAGCAGGTGGCAATGGAGGAAGAGGTGGTAATGCCTTAGGCTAATCGTATCTATTGTTGTTAGTATGAATGTTCGAAATTTTTTATGTTACTTTTACAGTGTTTTTTTTACCGATAGTAAGGCTATGTCTGGCAAGCATAGCTTATAAGCTAGTTGTTGATTGATAAGCTTGCTAGTAGGTGATAAACTAGCTTATGAACAAATTATTTTTGGCAAAAACTAGCTTATGAGTATGTAAAATGACCAAAAAGGGTATCTTTGAATTTAATAATTAACATTAACTAGCTATTAAGAGCTCGGGCTTCGCGCCGGGTTATATAGTATGATAGATTTTCTAATAAGTAGTGAGATGGATTTATATGAAACATAAGTTTGTATATGTTATCATACGAAAGCTTAGGATTTTCATACGTTGTGTTGGGTTTTTTTCCTATAAGCTTACAATCAAAAAGAGGTATATAGTATAATTGATGTCTATTTTATGTCGATATTATATTCAAGTATAAAAGTATACAATTGTGTATAATGGTAATTTTGGCATCTCATTTAAGGGATTAATGGATGTCCGTTAACATGAGGGACCAAATACAAAAAACAAACATATATGGGGGTTTATTTTATGATAACTGAATTTTAAAGACTAAATTCGTAACATTTGATAAATAGTAGGAACCAAAGCTTTGAAAAAAATTATCATGTACTTTAATGAAATTGTTTGATTCTTTTTTTTATTAAAGATAACTTAATTTTAAGGACTAAATTCATAACATTTGATAAACAGTAGGAACCAAAGCTTTGAAAAAAATTATCATGTACTTTAATGAAATTGTTTGATTCTTTTTTTTTATTAAACATAACTTAATTTTAAGGACTAAGTTCGTAACATTTGATAAACAGTAGGAACCAAAGCTTTGAAAAAAATTATCATGTACTTTAATGAAATTGTTTGATTCTATTTTTATTAAAGTTATAATAGTTTATAAGAAACAATAAAACAAAATGTCTTGATAAAATAAATAAAAAGAGCAAAAAGTAACAAAATATGAATTATGTAATTTGACAATAAAAATATATAAAGAGTGGTCAACTATAAGGACCGAATATGTAATTTAATAATTTTTTTTTAATAATTTACTAACTAAGCTTAACAAAGTTGGATGGAGGGATGAAAATAGAATGAAAATAAAAACTATAGAAATGAAAAAAGTAGGTTTTAAAGATCACAAACGAAAAATGTTAAATATCAAAGTATAGAAACGAAAATCGTAATTTACTTTATTTATTTTTTTTATTAAGAAATCTTGAAATATGTTTTTTTTTATTAAGAACTAGTCCAATACCTGCACGATGCCGCGGGATGTGAAGTTTTAGGGAAAAACCCCAGTTAGGTTGTAAAAAGACACAAGAAATGAAAAAGATAAAACAAACTTTGCTCAACTTATATAAAGATAACCTACCAATACGTCTTTTCTATCACATATTAATTGTAGCTACATTTGGACATGGTAGATGAAGTTTTCAGTGTTAGGAAAGAGAACCTTGTAAATACGTTATTGGTTGAATGACGTGTCATCTTCACCAAATTGTATTTACATGGTTCTCTTTCCTAAATTGTGTTGAGTGATGGACAACAAATGAAGAAACAAACAACAATATTTTAAACCAAACCAAACAAATCCAATATGTATCACAAACAAGAAATCCCAAAATCAGAAATTGCATCAACTTGTTCTCCTTATCACACAAAAAGGTAGAAAACCCCAAAATCAGATAGTAATACGTGTACGACAACCAAATGCTTTTAAGCACCTAATCTATTACAGCTTCAAATCGAGATTAATTAGTAAAATTGGAACATACCAAATTCATCCAAAATTGCATAGATGTTTAGTTCTATTCTTACTTAGTTCTATTATTTGTCATTTTGATGCTAATTTTATGTTAGAATATATAACCATATCAATGTATAAATAAACTTAAGAGTTAATTACATATTTGGTCCCTGTGGTATGGTGATTTTAACATTCTTGGTCCATTTTTAAAATAATTATGAATTTGGTAACTGTGGTTTACATTTTATAACGCTTTGGGTCCATGATTCCTAACACCGTTAAAAGGTTCTGTTAAGTAGATCAGTTAAAGGGGTATTTTAGTCTTTTACAAATTCTTTATTCACAATTTAAACCACAAGGACTAAAAATGAAAATTACTTTATAGTTTTAAACATTTAATATTAAAATACTCAATAGTCACCATCATCTTCTTTTATCTTGGTTTCTTCACCATCACCAGTAAATAACGTATATGACTTTCCCTGTTTTGACCACGGATTTGTAAACAAGAAATCATTAATTGTGTTTAAACTAGTTGATAAGCCCGGGCTTCGCACCGGGTTGATGAAGAGTAGCTACCGACACTTTAACATATTTAAGTTAATATGTTATATATGGCTAAAACGTAAAATGAAATATAAAAAACTAAAAGATATAACGTGAATAAATATTATAAGTTTATGGGGCTGATATGTAAGTTTAAAAGTTGGTATAGGATTCGGGTCGGTTAGAGCGTATATATAGTATGTAATAAAATAAATACATGAGAAAAATATTCAATGTTAGGCTCATTTCGATCTTATCGACCATAAGATTATAATGCGTACTTCGTTAACATTAAAACGTGTTTTTTTAAACATATTTTAGATCGTATCGACGATACGATTATAATAGCGTAATTTGTTAAAGTTAAAACGTATTTTTTTAACATGTTCCAACCAATACACGATATATAAGTAAAACGTAAAATGAAATATAGAAAATTAAGGTATAAAGTGAATAAAGATTATAAATTTAGGAGGCTAATATGTAGATTTGAAAATGGGTATAGGATTCGGGCCGGTTGGAGCGTATATATAGTATATAATAAAATAACTGCATCAAAAAAATTCAATATTAGGCTCATTTCGATCGTATCGACGATACAAATATAATGGTGTAACTTGTTAAAATTAAAACGTATTTTTAACGTCTTTTTGCCAATACACGATATATGACTAAAACGTAAAATGAAATATTGAGAATTAAAGGTATAAAGTAAATAAATCTTATAAGTTTTAAGTTTAGGGGGCTAATATGTAAACTTGAAAATAGTATAAATTTCGGATTGGTTGGAGCGTATATATAGTATATAATAAAATAACTACGTTAAAAAATATTCAATATTAGACTCATTTCGATCGTATCAACGATACGAATTTAATGACGTAATTTGTTAAAATTAAAACGTATTTTTTTAACGTATTTTAGCTAATACACGATATATGACCAAAACGTAAAATGAAATATTAAAAAGTTAAAGATACAAAGTGAATAAGCCTTATAGTTTGAGGGGCCAAATATGAAAATTGGATATGGGAATTGGAGGAAGCCGCGCGGGTCATGAGGGTGGGTCAGGAGGCGGGTCAGGGCGGGTCATGCATGGGTTTGGGTCAAAAGTAGAGAGGGAAAGCTGGGTTTGGGTCGGAGCGGTTCGGGTTACGGGTCGGGTCAAGGTGCAGGCGGGTCGGTGCGCCTGCTAATTGTATATATTAGATAATGTGCATAAGTGATAAATTAAGAGCATCTCCAACAGCATTGCTATAATAGAAAAAATTGAGTTTTTTTCTTCTAAAGTGCTCCAACAGCATTGCTAAACCAATTGCTAAAATAGAAAAACTTGAAGGTTTCTCTAAATATAGAGATTTCTCTAAAATCTCTATATGAAGAGAGAGAAATATTATTTTAATCTAATCCACCAATGGTATAATTAGTTATTTAAAAGTTTTTAAAAAGTTTATTGGGATTACAAATATAATGTATATTTTAATAATATAAGTGATGATAGATTCTCTAAAATAGAAAAGCTGTTGGAGATGGAAAAAAATGATTTTAGAGATTTTGAGCTTTTTTTCTCTATTTTAGAAGAATTATAGCAATGCTATTGGAGATGCTCTAATTTGCATTAAGTGATGAAACAAATAAATTTTAACTTAAAAACTTCATCTTTTTCAACAACCACGGCACCACCAGCCCCACCACGACACCACCACCATCGCTCAACACCCACTACAACCACCATCACCACCACCCACCGCCACCACCATTACCGCCGCCAGCCCGCCACCGGTCGTCGCCACCACCACCATCACAGTCACCACCACTTACCACCACCCAAAACAATAACTTTATGAACATTCGAAACCAAAATCAAGATGAGAGCAAAACCCAGATCTGGAAAAATCACTACAACTACCATTTCCCCCTTCCAAAAGCACAGATCTTAAAAAAAATGAAGATGAAAAACGAAGAGACAGGTCAAAGATGTGGCCACCGGAGATGATTCGTTGCATCACATTCGTCTCCTATTTCAGTCGCTAGATCTGTTGTCGTCTTAGTTGTCCTCAAGTCGATCTCCTCTCCGTTAAGAAAATGTCGCCGGAGAATATGAGCGGAACTCATGAGGAGATGCCGCAAGCCGATGATGGTGGTGAAGAAGTTGGTTTCATCGTCAATAATGGTGATGGTGAGATAGAGAAAGAAACCAAGATGATGATGGTGAGATAGAAAAAGAAACTAGGATGAAGAAGATGACGGTGACTTACTATTTTAATATTAAAAGTTTAAAACTATAAAGTAATTTCATTTTTGGTCCTTGTGGTTTTAATTGTAAATAAAGAAATTTATAAAAGACTAAAATACCCCTTTAACTGATCTATTTAACAGAATCTTTTAACGGTGTTAGGAATCATGGACCCAAAGCGTTATAAAATGTAAACCACAGGTACCAAATCCATAATTATTTTAAAAATGGACCCAGAGTGTTAAAAACATCAAACCACAGGGACCAAATATGTAATTAACTCTAAACTTAATGAAACTTAAATGAACAAATGTTCACAAACGCTTATAGCAAAAATATAATGTTTTCATGGAGTTAAGTTCCGGTGAGACCAAGCTTTTTTGGTGAGACCGGTGAGACCAACATATTTTACTTGAAACTTCACATCAAAACATTTGTGAAGGTTAAAAAAATTGAACATTCATCATTAAAACATACTAAAAAACACTATTGAAAAAAAAGTTTCAAAAAAAGGTTAAAAAACGAAACCTTCACAGCAGGTTTTTTTGTGAAGGTTCGCATTATATATATGTAACCTTCACAGAACTTGAG
The DNA here is from genome assembly GCA_030169165.1 of Centaurea solstitialis. NCBI lineage: Eukaryota > Viridiplantae > Streptophyta > Magnoliopsida > Asterales > Asteraceae > Centaurea > Centaurea solstitialis. Next base: position 50,749,518 of record CM058040.1, read on the forward strand.
CTGTGAAGGTTTCGTTTTTTAGCTTGTTTTCGATATTTTTTTGCATCGAAAGTGAATTTTAGGTCTGCGTATTCGAGTTTTAAGTACATTCATGGTGTTTTTTTGTGAAGTTTCGTACGTTAGGTATTGGTCTCACGCGGTCTCACGATAACAGCTTGGTCTCACCTGATGTCTGTTTTCACGTGTGTTAATTTATTAAACAAACGATTATAAAACGATTATCGTAAAAAATAAAATGTTTTTGGACAATTCGTGTTATTGGCATTTAGATATGTATAAACTCTCTCAATACTTGAATATCTACTTCATTTGTCATGCCTCAAGAATTAAGTAGAATGGGGATCACTTTATGGTTAAAAACCCCATTTTGTAAGTGGACGAAAGGAAAAACCCTTCGAAGGATGAATCTCAATTACACTTTTAATTTGCATCTCCAAAATCTTTAGGAACCATCGAGCACAAAGAAGACCAACTTGCACCACTCTCCAGCATCCTTTTTTCTCATCTGTTGGGTTTTTATTTACGCAAATGTAAGTTTCTTGATGGATTCTGTCCATTGTTATTGATTTCTTCATTACGAGTTTCATCTTTAAAGGGAATGGAAATAGATGTTTAAGCCACTAAATCACAATAGACCGAATAGTTCTAGTTAAAAGAAAATTAAAATTGTTACAAAAGCCTTGGGATATAAAATAAAAATACCACTAATACAAAGAAATTGCCGGTCTTACGACAAATACATGAATTCACAACCCAAATGATAGAATAAAATCTAGTTGTAATTGGCAGAAACTTTATATCATTGGTCATTGGCATTGACGCGATATCTTTTCTCCTGCTCATAGGGGTCATGTCTGTCGAGATGACCGACCCCAACTTATTAGATAACTGAAATAAAAGAAAATAATGAAAGGCCTATTAATTCAATGAAGTAATGAAGTATGAATATTCAGAAAATTAAGATTAGAATAAATAAAGTAGATAAACAGCAATTTGAACAGTGCTAATAGAAAATTCTTATTGTTGTGATGCCATCTCAACAATTAATTATACTACGTTAAACTATTATGCTAAATAGGGCTCATATTATTTGTAGTTGACAACCAATCACAATGCATGGTACATATTATTTGTAGTTGACAACCAATCACAATGCATGGTATAAAAAGCCTACAATTTCTTCAAAACTTTCTCCACCAAGATGTTGGATTTTTTGGGGCATGAAAGGTGCATTCTTTAGACTTTGAGATACTCTTGGATATTAGTAAATACAAGAAACATCAACCAATATACCTCGAAAAAAATTAACTAAAAAAGTCTCTCAAAATCAATCAAATAAACCAAAACAATCATACAAAATCAACCAAAAACTTACAAAATTGCCTCAAAATGATAGGATTCAAAGAAAAACAGGTCAGACAACTTTGTGGGGTCTTTGATGCACTTGACAAAAAACTTGTATCCTCTGCACTTAATTATAATTTGGTATTATATATTTTGATTAAAATGGATAATCTGAAAGATAGAAAAACAGCTTCTAATTTAATTCCAATTTTAAATATAATTAACCGGTGTGACATAGTCAGTTTTGTCTTTCAATTTCCTTATGTGCATCAATTAGATTGGGACCAGGAAGGACTAAGGGGTTATTTGGTTGGTTTTCTATTAAGCTCCCCATAAAATTTTATCGAATAAGGTATTTGCATATGTTAGTTTTAGCCTTTTCAAATGGTGTTGGAGAATAAATTAAGCTTTCTTAGATCACCTTGGACTTTATGTCTATCGCTTAAGATCTTGGGCATTAATTCTGGGTTTTATGTACCAATTATCTTAATCTTAATGGTGATCCATTGGATCCACATATCACACTATTCATTTATTATTTCTAAAGTTTCCATTATTATATTATATAGTTAGAGATTACCTCTTTAATGAGTGGATTACAAAGGTGTATTATATCATTTAAAGTCATACCCATTCTAGATATCCTCAAGATTTTTTCCCATTGAAGATGTCGATAGCCACAAAGTGACACTTGGTGTGACCATGCTTGCGAGTCTTGGAGGTAGAAACTTCCACAACCTGTTATAATATCCAAAGTAAGTTAATAATATAACATATTCAACATCATAAAGCAAGATTCTAACATTTGCAAATAAAGTTCATCGATTTAAAACACCAAATTTTGCAAAAGAACAAACAACTATGTAACAAGATCCAATTATCAACCTCAATTTATTGCAAGGTAAGACTAACATACCAACACAAACTCATGTTGAAGATTTCTTTTTAAATTAAAAGATTTGATTGATATGGATATGTTAGGAATAGATTATAGTGTTTTGAATTCCTTTTTTATAGAGATAGGCTTTCTCTTTTCCTATAAAGTTTGTATCCCTACGTTGATTTGAAGGTATGAAAGAAAGCCTTTTTAAGATGGTATCAGAGCAGGTTTACGCCCTAAAACCTGCAAACCCATAAAAACTCTATTCTCTTCTAATCATCCCCACCAAAATTCCCAAAGATGTCAGGCGAGAAAACCGGGTCTTTGGTAACAGGGGAAAACTCACCGGTTATCATTCACTCAGAAAGTGTGTTTAATGCCGGAATCACACTCACCGAATCAAACTATGATGTCTGGTCTCAATTGATGGAGATGCATCTAGCAGAAAGGGAAAAACTCTCTTATATCCATGGAAAAACAAGCCCACCAAAAGAAACCGACGAAAAATACGAGAAGTGGTACGCCGACAACCAAAAGGTGAAGCGGTGGCTGTTGGGTTCTATCGGGTCGGATAAACAGATAAATAATTACGCAGCGGATAAAAACCTAACCCGAACAATGATCCATCCGTAGTTTATTAAACACAATTATCAAAGGGGGTTTTCTCGCGTTTACCTTTTTGACGATACAAACGATCCTCCGGATGCTAGTGAGGGATACACCGCTACTGCACCACCGTGAGACTGGCTGCTAGACCGCCTAGGATTTGATCGGAAAAACCTCCCGGTGTGTGTGTGTGTGTCAACGCCGACAAGAGAGAGAGAGAGAGGTTTGGGATTCTTGGCGAGAAAGTAATTATGAAATCAGTGTTATAATTCTATTACCCTAACCCTATATTTATATAGGTAATTATGGTAATCATATTAAGAATCCCAATCCATAAATAACTCTCCACAATAACTTCCTTAATTAACTCAAACTTGTTAATCAAGTAATTATATTTATCTGATAAATAATAAATAAACAATTTATTATTTATTCCTTTCTCTCTATCAAATAATTAAACTTAATTAATTATTTCCACACGATAAATCCAATAGGTCTCGGGTTGGGTGTGTAGCAGTGTGACCCACTAGTGTCTTATTGTTGGGTTTTTGGTGGACCTCGGACCAAACTGGTTCGTGTCACGGTTCGAAAAACAAACTGTTAATTCGAATATCAAACCAAACTGGTTTGATCAGCGGAAGCATAAACGTGTAAAAACCCGAAAGCACATGATCTTTTATTGTTTATCTAAACAGTCATATAATCCGGGGTTTAGAAAGCTTACCTGAATTGCTTGAGCTTGATCCACCCGTGATGAACCTTACGAACGGATCTTCTAGCCGATCAACAACTCCGAATTCCCGAACACCCGAACAAACTCCGAACTTCCTCCGGATTTGTTGTTAGCGTCGACCAAGAGAGAGAGAGAGAGAGGTTTCTATGGTTGGGAGTGAATGATGAGTTATCAATTCAATGAATGAATGAATGAAAAAGGTTTTGCCTTAACCGAATATTTATACTGATACAAACAGTATCTGTATCATATTCTGTTTCCTTTTTCCAGTAATTATCCATAAATAATTCTTTCTTTTCCACTAAGAAAGATTATTTCCATATATAATTATCCATATATAATTCTTTCTTCTTCACTAAGAAAGATTTATTCCATATATACAACTAATATATTAGACAGGATAATTACCATATATATATTTAACTAATATATATATTTACCATATATAACAAATATTAATTAAAACCAGTTATATATTTATTTAACTAATAAATATATAATCCCTGTTTAATTAATAATAGAAACCTTTAACTTTGGAGTTTCTTACAGAAAACACCCAATAGATTTATAATTGACTATTATAAGTCTTTTCTCTCTATACTGGAGTTATTTTACTTGTTCGTTTTACAGGCCTCACAAGTGTGACCCTCAAGTGTCTTATAACATTGGATGTGTAGTCTGGTTTGTCAACTTCTGCACATAATTACTAACAGACTCCCACTTGTGCAAGTTGGCAATACCGGCTTGACCACACGGACCTAAGGAGGCCCCTAGACAGGCACTTAGGCTAACCAGGTTATAAGCACTCTTATACCCAGGTAGGTGATAAAACATCCCTTAAAGAGAATGACATTTATGAAACACACTATTCATAAATCGGGTATAACTAGGCTTTTCCTTTTGCAACACGATATTTCAATTTTGAGTATGAGCATGGATACAGTCAACTCAGAATACTCAAGATTATGTTCATGACTATCCGACTTCCAACTGATTGGTAAACGACAAAGAACAAATCAGTTCGTTTGGGCATGGCCATGCACTTCATCAGTTCTTGTAGTCAGTCAAGGGGCCCGGAAATATCTCTCTTCATAGAAGAGGTGCAAATCCCATCTTGCATATCTGCATTTGTCACCACGACTTCCGCTGAATCTAGTTACGCCCCGTATGACCACCCTGTTACGGTGTGATGTTAGAACGTACTAAGTATCTAGTAGTCCCCGTGATTCCAAACCAGATACCTCAGGTATTGAGGACAACCTACTGTGAGATTTACTTATGACAAAATCCATGAAGTAATCTCAACCAGCGGATCACATCCGATATTCGCTGCTCTATCGAATATCCGTGCAGTTTTTGGTCTACATCGCTTGTAGCTGTTACTCTGTTTTATAACTACCCAAAAACTCACGATGACTTTAAAACCCTATCAGGTTCCCACCTTGATAAGTTGTCACGGATAATTTCAAATAAAACTTATACTAGTTTTATTCCCGGATCAAAAACATGCTAAGTATAAAAGAAACCAAGAAACTAATTTTGTATAGTCCATATTCCACTCTGTAATAATAACAAAATTAATAGCATTTCTAAGTTACTTTTATGGTGTCTATTCAATATGTACTTATACTGATTTAAATGAAGTATCACCTTTCCTTCAATTTAAACCCTTCGATTAGTGTTTACCATCCTAATCAAAGAAACAACCAAAAACAACACAAGTTATTAGATAATAATTTTTAACTTGGTTCTGCTAGTTTTGTTTTGCAAACACATTTAAACAAAATCTAGACTTTTCTTTACCATATTGCCTAAATCTTGGAGATACCGGAATAACTCCAAGTTTCTTGAATATGTAAAGTCAACTCCGCAACTTTCCTTAGTTGCTGTGTAGATAAAGATTTCTTCCTGAAATCTGATAAAATTTCCATCTACCAAGCTGGTAAATTTCAGGAAATTTATTCTAGTGTTCTACAACACTTGATGGTCTAAAGAGATACTTGAATATCTTTATTACAACACATATAATTATTGATTTTCTTAAAGTCAAAACTTTGACTTTATTGTTTCGAGACTTTGAAACTCTTGATCTAACCTTTTTGACTTAAAAGAATAGATCATATTTCTCATGAATTCTTATCCTCTCTGGATTATGAATTCCTAGAAATACAAATCAATAATATAACTTTTATTCTTTATCGGAAGCATAGATAGAGAATAAATTGGGCTCCCACTAACCTATATGAAAACTGACTATTACTTAAATTTAATACTTCATTGACTCAGTCAAGACTTGACTATTTAGTCAATTTTATTTTTTAAGTAATAAGTTTAAAACTATAAACTTGAATTTTACTATTCATAAAACTTAACTGGATTTTTATCAAATCCCAATTCCAAAACTTGGAATTTACTAGTTTTATAAATACTGATATTATCAACGTCATCTGTGATAATATCCTAAAATCCTTTTAAAACATATGAGTAATTTGAACTTGACTACAATATACTTGTTATAATCATATTACTCGTAAATGTTTTATTCCAAAACACATTCCTATAAAATAGTACTTCGTGTGTTTTTTGACAGTTTTCATATATTACTTCGAATTACTAAATTTTGAAGTATATTTGTTTGTGTGGTAGACAATATCTAGGATCAACAAACTGAATCAAGTCTACCTTGACTTAGATTCAAAATAAAATTAGATATATATAAATCAAGACAATAATTTTAAATTTAAAATACCAAAATCCATAAATTTAAATCAACCAACATTTCAAAATGTCCAAAATAAAATGTTTTAAAATAATCTTAAAATGTCTTGATAATATCTAAAAGAAAACTTGTCTGATCCTCAGGACCCGGGCACTTCATTTCTCCTGATCACCTGCAATCATACATTTGCTCTAGGTGTCAGTTAACTTGTAAACTAACAAGTAGTAACTGAAGCAGTCATAAAACGTCCTAGGTGTTCATACCTGTTTCATGACGCTTCGGGCAATTGTGTCTCCAATGTCCGACCTCATGACACGTAAAGCATCGATTCTCGGTCTTCGCTTTGTTGACTTTAACCTTTTTGCCCTTGCCCTTTCTATTGTCAACGGCCTTTGGTACACTCTGGCTGACCTGAACCTGGTCCTTGCCCTTGCTGGTGTTCCTTTGCCCTCTTTTCTTCTTCACTCCACCATCCCTGACCATCAGAACATCTTTGGTCTTGGTCCCCGTCCCCATACTTTGTTCAGCAGTTTTTAACATGGAGTGCAATTCAGCTATGCTCCTTTCCATGTTGTTCATATTAAAATTCATCACAAACTGCTTGTAATCATCGGACAATGAATTAAGTATGGTATCCGTTGCCAACTGCAACGGAACTGGGTGACCTAACCTCTCTAGGTGGTCAAGTAGCCTCTTCATTTTCATAACGTGGGCACTGACAGAGGTCCCCTTGGCCATTTTGCACGTGTTTAGAGCCCTCGTGGCATCATAACGCTCTGTGCGAGCTTGTGTTTGAAACATGTCCCTCAGCTGGCGGATCATGTCGTAAGCATTAGTGTTCATGAGCCCTGTTTGTAGTTCTGGGCTCATAGTCGCAAGCATCAGGCAGCCAACATCCAGCAAATCATCCGAACGCTTTTGATAAGCATTTCTGATTGCCGTACTAGCATTTGCTGGTGGGGCCTCACCTAGAGGTTCTTCTAGGACATACCACTTTCTCTCGTGCCTGAGCACAATCTGGAGATTGCGCTCCCAGTCGAGAAAATTTGGACCAGTGAGTTTGTCCTTTTCTAGGATCGAGCGAAGAGAAAGGTTATTGGTGTTGGTAACCGTGTTTGCCATCTACACATTTAAAAACTTGGTTTTAGTACCTTTGAATAAACGGTTCCGAATAAATATCAATAAACCCTAAAATGATAATTATCGGACTAGGATCCTTATTTCATACGTCCTGATGCGCGGTTTGCTCACGCCCCACCAGGCCCGTACTATTTCGGTAGGTAAGGACTTTTACCAATCATATCTAACTGACATGACTCCTAGATCTTTTCGGGACATCGGATAAAACCGTACATGTTTTAGTCCCTCTTAGTGCTCTTTGGCCCGGTACCACCCGGTGAGTTGTAACAACTACCAAAATAGATCGCACCATTTTGAACTGGATGTACTCTGGTCGGTACCCCCCCGATATCGCAGAGTCTTTTCACCCTCTTCAGCTTGGGGTTTGAACGTGGGTACCCAAGATTTTATCTTCGAGCCCCAACGTACCTTTCGCCAAAGGTGTCCACAAATGGATCACACTAACTGATCTAAGATTTTCCTAAGGATTTAGCCAGTTTTTAGTTTTGAAAAACACTGGTTCGAAAAACAAACTGTAATCGAACTTTTTAATCTGATTTCATAAAATTTTGTTTTTATCTAAGACTAAGCAATCATAATCAACCACGCAGATAAAAACAAGACAGTGTCATAGCTTTTGCCCAGATCTATTGTCAGTCTCGTGAGCCAACACGAGAACTGACGGTCCAAAATCCTATGTGACTAAACAACCACAAGGCATGAAATCTTGGTGCTCCCACTGGCTCCAACATCTCCGGTCGTGCGAAGCTCCGTCTTCGAGTTTTACTCCTTTGGAACTATTCTATTTTAACTAAATACAAAATTGAGTTGCAAATGGCACGCAGGCCTTCCAACTAGACTATTTAAAATTAAAGTACAAAAAGGGTTGTAAATGGCTCGCAGGCCTCCCTTACCATGAATAGAATAATAAAACGATAAAAGAGCATTAAACACAACCATAGGTCTTTGGGCTTGGCTATGACAACAAAACTAGTTTAAAATAAACTAACTAAACTGATTTCGATAAAACTGGTTTTCCGTAATAATCTAAACTGGATTAGAATAAGATTTTAATAATAATTTCATAAAATTAAATTGATAACAATTAAACGATTAAAACCTTTATCCAATTTGAGAAATTATTACGATCTGATAACTATCCTAACTGATAATTACCAAAACGCGTTTATCCGTTTGTTCGATAATGGTAAAATAAACATTATCAATTATCGGTATCGGTTTTCTCGGATGATGGTAGCGGCGAGGACACCGCCACCACCACCTCGCCGGCGATTTAAAAACAAACAACCACCACCGCGGCTTCGGCCGTGGTTGTGATCGTGAACTACCCTATCGCCGCCAACCGCTATCGATAACCACCATCGATCACCGCCTTGGACAGCCGCCACCACCATAGTAGCAGCAGCGATCGGCCGCCACCACCGTGGCGTGGCCGATTGGCGTTTGATCGAAAACAACGGCGCACGACGGCAACGCCGAAGCGCAACCGCCGCCGCCCTCCTCGCCGAGAACAAACAGGCACCGCCCCCACCACCGGCGACGATGACCGGCGCCAAGGAACCGCCACCGCCACCGGCGGCCACGGTCGACAGCAGCAGCGCAAAAACCCACCACCACCGTCGCCGTTTCGGCGTTCAAAACAATAGACCGCCGCCGCCACCGTGGCTGCCTTAGCCGATCGGTGGCGCGGCTGCTGTTATGGGACGACCACCACCACCATCGCCGCTATGGCTTTGGTGGTGTGGTGGTTTTGCGGTTTATCGCGAGGGACGGCCACCACCACCGTTGCCATCGCGGCTTCGGTGGTGTGGTGGCTTACGGTGGTTTAAACCGAACACCACCACCGTTGCCGTTCACGGCTTCGATGGTGCGGTGGTTCGCGGTTACGACTCGTCCGGCGATCGGCCCGGTGGTCCGGCCGGTTATCACCGCCGTTCCGCCGCCGATTGCCACGAGTTACCGGATAAACGATAAAATCAAATTTAAACAAAAACGCGAAATTTTCAGATTTTATAAAACCTAAAACCAATTTTATCAAAACCTAAACAACAAAACAGGTTTGATAAACGTACGGAAGTGGCTCTGATACCACTGTTGGGTTCTATCGGGTCGGATAAACAGATAAATAATTACGCAGCGGATAAAAACCTAACCCGAACAATGATCCATCCGTAGTTTATTAAACACAATTATCAAAGGGGGTTTTCTCGCGTTTACCTTTTTGACGATACAAACGATCCTCCGGATGCTAGTGAGGGATACACCGCTACTGCACCACCGTGAGACTGGCTGCTAGACCGCCTAGGATTTGATCGGAAAAACCTCCCGGTGTGTGTGTGTGTGTGTCAACGCCGACAAGAGAGAGAGAGAGGTTTGGGATTCTTGGCGAGAAAGTAATTATGAAATCAGTGTTATAATTCTATTACCCTAACCCTATATTTATATAGGTAATTATGGTAATCATATTAAGAATCCCAATCCATAAATAACTCTCCACAATAACTTCCTTAATTAACTCAAACTTGTTAATCAAGTAATTATATTTATCTGATAAATAATAAATAAACAATTTATTATTTATTCCTTTCTCTCTATCAAATAATTAAACTTAATTAATTATTTCCACACGATAAATCCAATAGGTCTCGGGTTGGGTGTGTAGCAGTGTGACCCACTAGTGTCTTATAACATTGGACATAGTGATCCTAATTACTGTCTTGCACATAATCCTTTCAGTGGCTACTCATGTCAATGAAACCAGAGATCATGAAGAGGTATCTACGCTTATCAACAGCATACGAAATATGGACGGCACTATCAAAGGCCTTCTACGATGGGAGTGATGAATTGCAAGTGTTCACATTGAATCAGAAAGCCTTTACATCAAAACAAAACGGTAAATCACTTTCTGAATATTATGGTGAACTAACTGCAGTTTTCCTTGAATTAGACCATCGTGACAAAGTGGTCATGAAAGACCCAGATGATGTTAAAGCTTATCGTAGAGCTATTGACCGTCTACGAGTGCATATTTTTCTTGCTGGTCTGGACACTATATTCGAACAGATTAGGGGTGAAATACTCCGAAAACACCCGATTCCAGAATTGGAGGAATGTTATGCACTTATCCGCAGAGAAGCCACACGTCATGCAACCCTCATGGGCGACTCTGATAACATCGACGCCTCTGTGATGATAGCTAGACAACCACAAAAATCAAATTATGTTGACAAAAGCCTACTTAAGTGCACTCATTGCAACAAGACTGGTCACACCAAAACGGGTTGTTTTGAAATCGTGGGATATCCGGATTGGTGGGATCATAATCGTGAACCTCGGAAGAAGAACTCCAAGAAGGCACCCATGGCAGCAGTTGCTGAAAGCAATCACACTAGTGCTACCGCTCTCAATGTCGAATCTTATAATGGTATGTCTCTAGATTCTTCTTTACCTGTTGAAAATAGTGATTGGATAATTGATTCTGGAGCAACAGACCATATGACCTTTGATGCTAGAAATACATCATCTCTCACATATACATCTCGCAAATTTGTTACAACTGCCAATGGTACCTCAACTCCAGTAATGGGAAGGGTACCTCAAACCTCACTGAAAAAATGAACTTAAACTCCGTTTTAGTTGTTCCATCCTTAGATTATAATCTCCTATCAGTGTCTCAAATTACAACTAACTTGAATTGTGTTGTTATTTTCTGGCCTGACTATTGTGTGTTTAAGGACATTCCAACGAAAAAGACGATTGGCTATGGTGTTAGGAGAGGAAAGCTTTATTACTTGGAGTTGGAACCAAAGACTTCAAAAAGAGTGGAGAGGGCATTGGTTGCAAAAGGTCATCAAGGAAATAAAAAGGAATTAGATATTTGGTTGTATCACCGTAGATTTGGTCATACGTCTTTTGGTTATTTAAAACGATTATTTCCAACTTTATTTGAAAAATGTGATGTTTCAAAGTTTCATTGTGAAGTTTGTGAACTAGCTAAAAGTCACCGTGCATCTTTTCCATTAACTTTAAGTAAAAACACGCTTCCGTTCATGACTATACACTCTGATGTTTGGGGTCCATCCAAGGTTCCAACCATGAGTGGAGCCCGATGGCTTGTTACTTTTATTGATGACTACAGTCGAATGACTTGGTTATGCCCTATGAAATCAAAAGATGAAGTAAATGTGTTGTTCCAGAAGTTTCATAAAATGGTTGAAACACAGTATGGTGTAAAAATACGAGTTCTCCACAGTGACAACGGTGGAGAGTATAAAAACACCAGTCTCAAAAGATATTTAGAAGAGTATGGAGTCGTTCATCACACTACTTGTTCAAATACCCCCCAGCAAAACGGAACGGCAGAAAGAAAAAACAGACATCTACTTGAAGTTGTACGGTCCTTGTTATTTACAGCCCATATGCCGATATCATATTGGGGCGAAGCTGCTGCTACAGCTACCTATCTGATAAATCGTGTTCCGTCAAGTTCTATTGATTTTCAAACTCCTCTTCAAGCTCTAACAACAACTGTTGTTGCTCCAATTGTTCCAGAGTTACCCCTTCGTGTTTTTGGATGTATTGCCTTTGTACATCTTCATAAATACCAACGGAGCAAACTAAACCCACGGGCCTTGAGATGTGTTTTTGTTGGCTACGACAACAATAAAAAGGGGTACCGATGCTACCATCCTCCAACAAAACACATGTATGTTACCATGGATGTTGTCTTTCATGAAGAAAAAAATGTTTTTTCACGAGTCTGAATCTCAGGGGGAAAATTATCATGAGATTCAAACTCTTGATTATATGCACTCAAAACTCGATGTTACGAGAAATGAATCTCAGGGGGAATATTCCCTTGAGAATGAAAAAAATAATAATGAAGCTCCAAGAAGTGGTGAAGAGGTAAGTACTGATGAAATTCCACCAGAAAATGAAAATGAGGAAGAAAACTTCGAGTTTTATATTGAAGATGATGACGAATTGGATACAACCATACCAGACCAATCGTTGTCTCAAGAGGATGTCGTGGAGGAACTACCAGACCAATCATTGTCTCAAGAGGATGATCAAATCGTGGAGGAACAAATTCTCCAACCTCCACCAGAAAAAAGGCAGCTTCCTCATCGCTACAACAGAGGTATACCTAAACCAATGTATGAACCTGATGTATCTTCCAAAGTTAGGTATCCTATGAGTAATTATGTGTCTGTTCAAAACTTGTCTGACACAAATAAAGTTTTTGTGAATCAATTATCTGTTGTAGCTATTCCTAACAGTGTGCAGGAAGCTCTAGCTGATCCAAAATGGAAAAATGCCATGAATGAAGAAATGAGTTCATTACAAAAGAATGCTACATGGGATCTTACAGATCTACCCCCAGGAAAAAGAACAGTTGGATGTCGATGGATCTACACTGTGAAGTACAAGGCTGATGGAAGCATTGAAAGATATAAAGCAAGATTGGTGGCGAAGGGCTATACACAGACGCACGGGATTGACTATACGGAAACATTTGCACCAGTTGCTAAGATCAATACTGTTCGGGTGTTCCTTGGCTGCTAACTGTTAGCATTATGTGCATAAGTTGACAAACCGTTTGATCGCACATCCAACGTTATAAGTCACTTGAGGGTCACACCTGTGAGGACCTATAATTCGGATAGTAAATTAACCCCAGTTTGGAGAGTTTAGTTTTATAATAGTGAATTATAAAACTGTTGGGTGTTTTCTGTAAAAACCCCAAAGTAAAAGGTTTCTGATAATTAATTACAGTTATATATTTATTAGTTAAATAAATATATAAAAGGGTTAATTAATTGGTTTATAATTATCTAGTAATTATTATGTGGAAATATATTAATTGGTAAATATTCTTTCTTAGAGAAAAAGAAAGAATAAGATAATTATGGAAATTATTCTTTCTTAGAGAAAAAGAAAGAATAAGATAATTATGGAAATTATTCTTTCTTAGAGAGAAAGAAAGAATAAAGGCTATCTGATAGATGGAAGGTTTTCCATATAAATAGATATGCCAGGTTATCAGAATAATACACACAATTCATTCAATTAATTCTGAAAGAAACCTTTCTCTCTCCTCTCTCTCTCTCTCTTCGTCGATCTCACCAAGAAAGAATCCAGATCCGGTTTCGTTTCTGATTGATCGTGTTCTTCGCGTACCGTTTGTTCGTGAAGCGTTCCGGGGTTTGATCCAGCTAGAGGGAATTCCGTTTGGTCGTTTACGGGTGGATCTATCTCAAGCAATCCAGGTAATAACCCTAAAAACTGTAATAAGATAAACAAATAAGATCTGTGATGTTTTCGGGATTTTAATCGTTATTGCTTCCGCTTAATCAAACCAGTTAGGTTTGATTGTTAAACCTTTGGAACAGTTTGTTTCATATGGTTTTGTCGTGTGTCTCGACCAGTTAGGTTTGAGATCACGGTTTTTTTCTCGTGTCAGTTTGACACGAGGATCCCACAAAATCCCAACAGTGGTATCAGAGCCACAGTTTTAATTGTTTATTTTATTTATTTGTTTATTAGATCCGTTAAAATTGTTTCTTGTGAATAAAGTTTGGATTTTATCTTTATCAGTTTGGTAAAGATTTAATCAGTTTGATAATTATCTGTTTTTGAATAAAACATAATCTTTATCAGTTTGGTAAAGATTTGATTTTATTTAATCTTTATCAGTTTGGTAAAGATTTGATTATCTTTATCAGTTTGATAAAGATTTTGGGTAATTATCAGTTTTTCAATAAAAACTAAAACTTTATCAGTTAGGTAAAGGTTTAATCTTTATCAGTTAGATAAAGGTTTAATCTTTATCAGTTGTGTAAAAATTTATTTTTATCAGTTTTTGTTTATCGTTTATCTCATTAAAACTAAAAACACGAAATCACACACGGTAACGAGATCGGTGGCGGAATGGTGGAAAACCGCAACCATCCTACCGATCGCCAGTTAGACCACCACGGCGGCGGCTCGGCGGCAGCGACCGACCGGACCGCCAGGCGGCGGCCGAACCGCACTCAAGCGGTGGCCGGACCCACACGACACCAAGCCGTGGCCAAACCACCAGTTTGGTGGTGGCCGTGAACGGCGGTGATGGCCTCGCAAAACCAATCGACCACCGCAAGCCCGATTGGGCAGCGATGGTGTTGCGATGGTAGTGGCGGTTGTAACATGATGGCGGCGGCTGTGGCCATCGTTGCCGGGCGAAACACGAACCACCAGGCCGTCCGCCGGCTGCCTTGCGGCCTCGCCAGGCGGCGGCGGTGGCTGTTTTGTTTCGCGATCGCAAGCCACCGTGCGGTGGTGGCAGCGATTGTTGTTGATTCGACGGGAACGATAGCGGCGGCGACAGTCGTCGTCGTCGCTGGTCAAGCCGAAACCACCGAAAGGTGGTGTCACGGCTGTCGCCGGTCAAAAGCGCAGGTGGCGGTGGCGCTTTGGCGTCATCGTCGCCGGTCGTTAGAATCGGCCGAAGCCGATCAATTCGTCGAGCGTCACCGGTGATGGTGGCGTCGGTCGTCGCGGGCGCGTGGTGTTGCGATGATCACGGTAGCGACCGTTTGTTGTTACCATCACCAAAGGCGGTGATTACGTGATCGACGACGAGACATCGATCGATCACGAGATCGTGTTTTTGGGTTTTTCGTTTTATTGGGCCTAACCTATCCGAGGCCCAAGACCCAGAAATTTGGACCCAATGTAAGGACCAAAGGGTTTAATGGTTTTAGGCTTTTATCCAAATTAATTTTATTTAGATAATTTTATCTTATAAAATTGATTTAAGATTTTATTAAACATGTGATTATCAAACCAGTATTTGACTCAGTCTTGGTCAAATGGGCCAGGTGTCATGTTTGACCAGTTGGTCAAACCACGATACAAGTTTTAGGCCAGTGTCTATAATTTCGAACAGTTGGTTCGGAATGTCCGGTTTGATATGTTTTGGATAAAAGCAAATATTTTAGAAAATTGGTTTTATATAAAAGATTTGTAGTTTACAAATCTTAGGTGATTTTATAAAACCGATTTCAGATTAAAATATTAATTTTCGGTTTGTAAAACAGTTTGTTTTATAAATCAGTTAAAACCATGTTTTACGATAAACCAAACGAGATAATCTTTAACGGATCTAGGATTATTTTTATGCTTTATATATGTTGCTTGTTTGCTTTATATATGTGCATAAATTATATATTATACCTGTTTGTGTATTTTTTTGCCAACTTAGCTCATTATTTTATTCTTGAAAGGACCTGCATAGTTTTACAACTCCTTTATTATATTAATGACCTTAAGTATAATTTTTCTTTTTCGAAAATTCCACCGAGAGGTGATAAGGCCAGTGGGAGCTACTAGAAATCTTTGAAAATTAGTTAGGTCATTTTGGACCTTTAGGAATTAGTTGGCAAAACTATGATTAGACGTATCAACTGCGTAGTTGTTAATTTTTAAATGCGTGAATGTGTTTGCTCATGATTAGTTGATAATTATTGCATGCTTAGCTTTTATCAAACGTTTTAAAATTTAGAGAGAGTTTTAAAACTTTTCAATCATGAGATATGATAGGTTTTTTAAATTAAAATTACCAAGTTTTCAAACCTTGTTCAAACGGTAGATTTTATTTTAAATAACCTTATATTTATAAGATCGCTTTTCTTATAAAGGAATGTTGACAAAAACAGTTAGTTTTGGTCAACTGGTTGACTTTCAAAACAGTTGG
Source organism: Centaurea solstitialis (assembly GCA_030169165.1). Lineage (NCBI taxonomy): Eukaryota > Viridiplantae > Streptophyta > Magnoliopsida > Asterales > Asteraceae > Centaurea > Centaurea solstitialis. The sequence goes on from CM058040.1 coordinate 50,765,680, forward strand.
TTTTAGTCGACAGTCATGCTATTAAAACAGTTAGTTTTAAATTAGCAAGTGTTTTAAAACAAGTTAGTTTTAAACAGAATGTATGTTTATTAACAGTTGGTTTTAAACATCAGTTGCCTTTTAAAGAATCGTATTAAATAGCAAAGTTTTAAAATACTGGAAATTTAAAGTTTTTCAAAAACTTAGCTAAAACCCATAAAATCATAGATCAGTAGTGCAACCCATTTGTGGACACCTTTGGCGTAAGGTACGTTGGAGCTCGAAGGAGTCGAACCTTTAGCACCCACGTTCAAACCCCAAGCTGAAGGGGGTGAAAAGACTCTGCGATATCGGGGGGTACCGACCAGAGTACATCCTGTCCTGGGTGGTGAGATCTATTTTGGTAGTTGTTACAACTCACCGGGTGGTACCGGGCCAAAGAGCACTAAGAGGGACTAAAACATGTACGGTTTTATCCGATGTCCCGAAAAGATCTAGGAGTCATGTCAGTTAGATATGATTGGTAAAAGTCCTTACCTACCGAAATAGTACGGGCCTGGTGGGGCGTGAGCAAACCGCGCATCAGGACGTATGAAATAAGAATCCTAGTCCGATAATTATCATTTTAGGGTTTATTGATATTTATTCGGAACCGTTTATTCAAAGGTACTAAAACCAAGTTTTTAAATGTGTAGATGGCAAACACGGTTACCAACACCAATAACCTTTCTCTTCGCTCGATCCTAGAAAAGGACAAACTCACTGGTCCAAATTTTCTCGACTGGGAGCGCAATCTCCAGATTGTGCTCAGGCACGAGAGAAAGTGGTATGTCCTAGAAGAACCTCTAGGTGAGGCCCCACCAGCAAATGCCAGTACGGCAATCAGAAATGCTTATCAAAAGCGTTCGGATGATTTGCTGGATGTTGGCTGCTTGATGCTTGCAACTATGAGCCCAGAACTACAAACAGGGCTCATGAACACTAATGCTTACGACATGATCCGCCAGCTGAGGAACATGTTTCAAACGCAAGCTCGCACAGAGCGTTATGATGCCACGAGGGCTCTAAACGCGTGCAAAATGGCCAAGGGGACCTCTGTCAGTGCCCACGTTATGAAAATGAAGAGGCTACTTGACCACCTAGAGAGGTTAGGTCACCCAGTTCCGTTGCAGTTGGCAACGGATACCATACTTAATTCATTGTCCGATGATTACAAGCAGTTTGTGATGAATTTTAATATGAACAACATGGAAAGGAGCATAGCTGAATTGCACTCCATGTTAAAAACTGCTGAACAAAGTATGGGAACGGGGACCAAGACCAAAGATGTTCTGATGGTCAAGGATGGTGGAGTGAAGAAGAAAAGAGGGCAAAGGAACACCAGCAAGGGCAAGGACCAGGTTCAGGTCAGCCAGAGTGTACCAAAGGCCGTTGACAATAGAAAGGGCAAGGGCAAGGGCAAAAAGGTTAAAGTCAACAAAGCGAAGCCCGAGAATCGATGCTTTACGTGTCATGAGGTCGGACATTGGAGACACAATTGCCCGAAGCGTCATGAAACAGGTATAAACACCTAGGACGTTTTATGACTGCTTCAGTTTATCATTACTACTTGTTAGTTTACAAGTTAACTGACACCTAGAGCAAATGTTTGTTTGCAGGTGATCAGGAGAAATGAAGTGCCCGGGTCCTGAGGATCAGACAAGATTTCTTTTAGATATTATCAAGACATTTTAAACTTATTTTAAGACATTTTATTTTGGATATTTTGAAATGTTGGTTGATTTAAATTTATGGATTTTGGTATTTTAAATTTAAAATTATTGTCTTGATTTATATATATCTAATTTTGCCTTGAACCTAAGTCAAGATAGACTTGATTCAATTTGTTGATCCTAGATATTGTCTACCACACTAACAAATATACTTCAAAATTTGATAATTCGAAGTAATATGTATGAAAACTGTCAAAAACACACGAAGTACTATTTTATAGGAATGTGTTTTTGGAATAAAACATTTACGAGTAATATGATTATAACAGGTATATTGTAGTCAAGTTCAAATTACTCATATGTTTTAAAAGGATTTTAGGATATTATCACAAATGACGTTGATAATATCAGCATTTATAAAACTAGTAAATTCCAAGTTTTGGAATTGGGATTTGATAAAAATCCAGTTAAGTTTTATGAATAGTAAAATTCAAGTTTATAGTATTAAACTTATTACTTAAAATAAAATTGACTAAATAGTCAAGTCTTGACTAAGTCAATGAAGCATCAAGTAATAGTCAGTTTTCATATAGGTTAGTGGGAGCCCAATTTATTCTCTATCTATGCTTCTGATAAAGAATAAAAGCTATATTATTGATCTGTATTTCTAGGAATTCATAATCCAGAGAGGATAAGAATTCATGAGAAATATGATCTATTCTTTTAAGTTAAAAGGTTTAGATCAAGAGTTTCAAAGTTTTGAAACAATAAAGTCAAAGTTTTGACTTTAAGAAAATCAATAATTATATGTGTTGTGATAATAAAGATATTCAAGTATCTTTTTAGACCATCAAGTGTTGTAGAACACTAGGATAAATTTCCTGGAATTTACCAGTTTGGTAAATGGAAATTTTGTCAGATTTCAGGTAGAAATCTTTATCTACACAGCAACTAAGGAAAGTTGCGGAGTTGACTTTACATATTCAAGAAACTTGGAGTTATTCCAGTATCTCCAAGATTTAGGCAATATGGTAAAGAAAAGTCTAGATTTTGTTTAAATGTGTTTGCAAAACAAAACTAGCAGAACCAAGTTAAAAATTATTATTTAATAACCTGCGTTGTTTTGGTTATTTCTTTGATTAGGATGGTAAACACTAATCGAAGGGTTTAAATTGAAGGAAGGTGATACTTCATTTAAACCAAGTATAAAGTACACATTGAATAGACACCGTAAAAGTAACTTAGAAGTGCTATTAATTTTGTTATTATTACAGAGTGGAATATGGACTATACAAAATTAGTTTCTTTGTTTCTTTTATACTTAGCATGTTTTTGATCCGGGAATAAGACTAGTATAAGTTTTATTTGAAATTATCCGTGACAACTTATCAAGGTGGGAACCTGATAGGGTTTTAAAGTCATCGTGAGTTTTTGGGTAGTTATAAAACAGAGTAACAGCTACAAGCGATGTAGACCAAAAACTGCACGGATATTCGATAGAGCAGCGAATATCGGATGTGATCCGCCGGTTGAGATTACTCCATGGATTTAGTCATGAGTAAGACTCCCAGAGGTTGTCCTTAGCACCTGAGGTATTTGGTTTGGCATTGCGAGGACTGTTGGATACTTAGTACGTTCTAACATCACGCCGTAACAGGGTGGTCATACGGGGCGTAACTAGATTCAGCGGAAGCCGTGGTGACAGATGCAGATATGCAAGATGGGATTTGCACCTCTTCTTCGAAGAGAGATATTTCATGGGCCCCTTGACTGACTACAAGAACTGATGAAGTGCATGGCCATGCCCAAACGAACTGATTTGTTCTTTGTCGTTTACCAATCAGTTGGAAGTCGGATAGTCATGAACATAATCTTGAGTATTCTGAGTTGACTGTATCCATGCTCGTACTCAAAATTGAAATATCGTGTTGCAAAAGGAAAAGCCTAGTTATACCCGATTTGTGAACAGTGTGTTCATAAATGTTGTTTCCTTTTAGGAACGTTTTATCACCTACCTGGGTATAAGGGTGCTTATAACCTGGTTAGCCTAAGTGCCTGTCTAGGGGCCTCCTTAGGTCCGTGTCATCAATCTGGTATTGCCAACTTGCACAAGTGGGAGTCTGTTAGCATTATGTGCATAAGTTGACAAACCGTTTGATCGCACATCCAACGTTATAAGTCACTTGAGGGTCACACCTGTGAGGACCTATAATTCGGATAGTAAATTAACCCCAGTTTGGAGAGTTTAGTTTTATAATAGTGAATTATAAAACTGTTGGGTGTTTTCTGTAAAAACCCCAAAGTAAAAGGTTTCTGATAATTAATTACAGTTATATATTTATTAGTTAAATAAATATATAAAAGGGTTAATTAATTGGTTTATAATTATCTAGTAATTATTATGTGGAAATATATTAATTGGTAAATATTCTTTCTTAGAGAAAAAGAAAGAATAAGATAATTATGGAAATTATTCTTTCTTAGAGAAAAAGAAAGAATAAGATAATTATGGAAATTATTCTTTCTTAGAGAGAAAGAAAGAATAAAGGCTATCTGATAGATGGAAGGTTTTCCATATAAATAGATATGCCAGGTTATCAGAATAATACACACAATTCATTCAATTAATTCTGAAAGAAACCTTTCTCTCTCCTCTCTCTCTCTCTTCGTCGATCTCACCAAGAAAGAATCCAGATCCGGTTTCGTTTCTGATTGATCGTGTTCTTCGCGTACCGTTTGTTCGTGAAGCGTTCCGGGGTTTGATCCAGCTAGAGGGAATTCCGTTTGGTCGTTTACGGGTGGATCTATCTCAAGCAATCCAGGTAATAACCCTAAAAACTGTAATAAGATAAACAAATAAGATCTGTGATGTTTTCGGGATTTTAATCGTTATTGCTTCCGCTTAATCAAACCAGTTAGGTTTGATTGTTAAACCTTTGGAACAGTTTGTTTCATATGGTTTTGTCGTGTGTCTCGACCAGTTAGGTTTGAGATCACGGTTTTTTTCTCGTGTCAGTTTGACACGAGGATCCCACAAAATCCCAACAGCTAACCTTGATTGGCCACTGCGGCAATTTGATGTTAAAAATGCATTTTTGCATGGAGATCTGTCCGAAGAAGTGTATATGGATCCTCCACCGGGGTGCGTCATGACTGAGAACCAAAAAAACAAGGTGTGCAAGTTAAAGAAGTCATTATATGGTCTTAAACAATCTCCAAGAGCTTGGTTTGGAAGATTTACCAAGGCTATGAAATCTTTTGGATTCAATCAGAGCAATGCGGATCACACGTTGTTCTTGAAACGGAAACACAATAAGATCACCGCTCTTATTGTGTATGTTGATGATATGGTGGTTACAGGCGATGATCCCGATGAACAAACGGCTCTCCAAAATTACTTGTCTCGGGAATTTGAAATGAAAGACCTTGGGCCTCTGAAATACTTCCTTGGAATTGAAGTGCCTCGTTCAAAAGCCAGAATCTTGCTGTCCCAAAGAAAGTATACCTTGGATTTATTACAAGAAACTGGAATGTCAGGTTGTAGACCAGCAGATACTCCAATGCTTGAAGGTCTAAAACTTAAGAATGAGGAAAATCAAGTTCCAGTTGATAAGAACAGGAGGTATCAAAGACTCGTGGGGAGGTTGATGTACTTAGCACACACTCGACCAGACATTGCTCATACATTGAGTGTAATTAGCCAGTTCATGCACAATCCAGGTGAACAACATATGAATGCAGTCATGCATTTGCTTCGGTACTTAAAGTTAGCTCCTGGAAAGGGAGTTCTTTTCAAAAAGGGTTCAAACTGTGAAAGTGTTGAAGTATACACAGATGCAGATTGGGCAGGATCAAAAGTTGATGGTCGATCCACTTCAGGTTATTTCAGCTTTGTTGGAGGAAATTTAGTGACATGGAGAAGTAAGAAACAACATGTTGTGTCTCGGTCGTCAGCAGAGGCAGAATTTAGAAGTATGGCACTTGGTATTTGTGAGGCTTTATGGCTAAAACGACTCTTACAAGATTTAGGTTGGCCTATCCAAAAGCCGATACAATTATTTTGTGACAACAAATCAGCCCGTGACATTGCCCATAATCCAGTTCATCATGATCGCACCAAACATGTGGAAGTAGACAGGTTCTTTATCAAAGAGAAATTAGAAAACAAGACTCTGGAAGTGAGAAAAATTCAATCTGAAGATCAGCCAGCTGATATCTTGACGAAAGTAGTCTCAAAGAAAGTCTTTTCTAAACTCCTTAGCAAGTTGGGCATGTGTGACATATATGCACCAACTTGAGGGGGAATGTTGAAGATTTCTTTTTAAATTAAAAGATTTGATTGATATGGATATGTTATGAATAGATTATAGTGTTTTGAATTCCTTTTTTATAGAGATAGGCTTTCTCTTTTCCTATAAAGTTTGTATCCCTACGTTGATTTGAAGGTATGAAAGAAAGCCTTTTTAAGAAACTCCACCTTTGTTTATACATGAAAAAAAGGTGGAAGATCTACTACACCATAACATAAAATAGAGCTATGACATAGATTTAAATTTCAACCCAAACAATTTAAGTTGGTGAGAAGCAGCAACGAGCTGGATGATATAGAGTCAATTCTTGCAAAAACATGGGTGGTAAGTTAAAAAAAATTAGTCATAACAGAGTCATACACTTAAATAAACTTGAAACAGACGTAAAACCCATCAAGGGAATACCAAGAAAGGACCCAATCGATAGTAAATAAAACCGATTTGTCAATAAAAAGCGTTACGGAATCGGTGAACATCCACCGGTGCGAATGCTCGTTGCTGAACCTCGCAACGGATCTGGAAGTTCCGATTGGTTGAAAATCCAAAGAGAAATGGAGACCTTTTGTTGTTTGAGCAAATGTGTGGTGGTGATAAGATGATGGCCATCGCCATTTTTGGGGAAGAGGGTGAGGAGTTGAGAGAAATCAGGGTAGTGGGAATGTATTTTGAAAACCAATTTCAAGAAAACCGTGTGATGGTAGCTCTAAGGGTTGTACGCAAAGCATAAAAGATAGTAATCTTGAAAATCAGTTTTCTTGGGATTACGGAAAAATACAATATATACTAAATCACCAGGGATTAAGTTCTGGTGAGACCAAACTTTTTTTCGTGAGACCGGTGTGACAAACATATTTTACTTGAAATTTCACATCAAAACATTTGTGAAGGTAAAAAAAAGTTAAACATTCATCGTCAAAACATACTAAAAATCACCATCGAAGAAAAAAAATTCCAAAAAAAGGTTAAAAAAACGAAACCTTCGCAACATTTTTCTTTGTGAAGGTTCGCATTATATATATGTAACCTTCACAGAACTTGAGCTGTGAAGGTTTCGTTTTTTACCTTGTTTTCGATATTTTTTTGCATCAAAAGTGATTTTTAGGTCTGCATATTTAAGTTTTATGTACATTCACAGTGTTTTTTTTTTGTGAAGTTTCATACGTTAGGTATTGGTCTCACGCGGTCTCACAATAACAACTTGGTCTCCCCTGATCCTAAGTCAAATTACCAATCTTTTAAATAGTTTATGTATATTATATCTCTTGGTTACGAAATTCTTCTCATACTGGGATTGCTTATCCAACTCTAAAAGTTTTTTTAATCAAAAGTGTTTATTGATGGATAGTGGTAGGAAAGGGAGTTTGTAAAAACCAATAAGTCAATAAGTTGTTTTTTAAGATGTTATTGGCTTCACTTATCAGCTTTTTGAGAAGGATTTATGGCAATTTTCTCAAAAAAATCACTTTTGAAATCAAAAAGTCACCCAAGTGCGACTTTTTAAAAAGTGATTTTAACGCATTGACAAAAAGTCATTTGAAAAGTGCGTTTTGGTTTATCCAAACAAGTTTAATAAGCCATAAGTCAATAAACAATTTTGAAAAAGTACTAATTAAAAATATGTAATGTTATATGATTTGGTGTTAGGATTATTTTGTCTCCATGAATGATAATTGCTTTATTATCAACTTCTCTACCTGATAAAAAAACCAAAACAAAACAACTGATTACACATTTATCAAAAAAAAAAACATGTGTCACTCAAAATTTTAAAACACAAAATGTAAATTCAAACCCAAAATGTGAAAAGAAAGAAAATAACTGAACCGAACCTAAGGTTTTCTTAATTTGTTTGAGAGTCTTGTTGTAACACAAAGAGTAGAAATCATTGTATATGCAATTCTTACTAAAAAAACATTTATTTCAAGAATTCTACTTTTGATAGCCAAATATTTCAAGAATTCTTGAAATACTTTTTTAAAATGATTTATAATTGTTAAATCAAAACTTTAAAAACGAGGTCAAATTTTATGAGTTCGAAAACACTCTATCGATTGAATCTTTTTCAATTTTTTTGATCAATTGATCTTAAAATTTAATAATTTATGTAAAATTTATCATTGTCAAAGAATTGATATATATACTTCGCACTGCAATGCGCAAGAATGCATATCTAGTGGATAAGAAAACTAACAAAATTTTTTAATGAACAAAGCATTAAATAATTGCCTATTCTCCTGTAAATTTTATCACAAGTTATTTCCAAATAAGTCTATATACATGTAATTAAATAGGAATCTATAATAGGAATAATCGCGTTTTTTTCCAATTTATTCGAATAATACATTTCTTCCAATTTATTCTTATTTTAATATTAAATAAAGGGTGTAATTAAAAAGTATAAAAAACCTTTCAAATAGTATTATAGTAAACTAGCTTATATCCATTCAAACATGTAACAAAAAATAAGCTAGTTATCTGTTAAATAAAAGAGTAATTTATTTTTTTAACCATTTTAAAATATCAAACCTATCAACTAGCCACTCTCTCCATGCATTTCTCAAAATAGCCATCAAAGTCGCCCCAGAACAAGTCGCCCGGGGCGACTCCCTTGAAGCACACGTTGCGACTCACTTTGAAGCACACATTGAAGCACACTTGTAAATTAAGGGAGTCGCCCCGGGCGACTTGTTCTGGGGCGACTCCGGCGACCTTTTGGCCGGAAAGTGTGAAATTTGGCCGGAATCGTCGTTTTTTTTGCCGGAAACACGTAAGTCTCCCCGGGCGACTTGTTCTGGGGCGACTTTGATGGCTATTTTTAGAAATGCATGGAGAAAGTGGCTAGTTGGTAGCTTTGATATTTTCAAATGGCTAAAACAATAATTTGCTCTAAATAAAATCCATATATAAGTATGGTAGTAAATAAGTAATAACTTATTTTGATTAATAAGAAAAAGAAAGTGTAATCTATATAAGCATGGCAGTAAAAATCATGCATTAGTTATGTGGTCTTACTATAACTTATTAACTTTCTTTCTTTCTTTTTTTAAAGAAAACTTATTAACTTTCTTAGTTTTTATATACAATTAAATTATATTACAAAGTTGTTATACAGACATTCCTCTATAAAAGGTGTTATCATATACACCCATCACATTATGTTTGTTTTTTTTTTTTTTTTTTTTTTTTTTTTTTTTTTTTTTTTACCTTCACATTAAAATGGAAGTGATTTGAGTGAAGATAGGAAAGAGGAACATACTTATACAAAAAGTATACTATAAAATAAAGTTGTTTTGTGATAAAGTAAAACAATTAATACTAAAAAATATTAGAAAATAAAAATAAAAATAAAAGTATGAAGCATTGTCTTTGATAGCGGTGTGCAAAAACGGTCTAAAATGAATCTAACCAACAAACCAAAGACAATGGGCATGTGGGCTAGGACAAGCGGCAGATTAGTGAACTACCCATGAATGCTTGATAACATCGAAAAAGCGTGCATATATATGTTTGTGTTCGTAATAGTCTATCATTGATTCAATGTCTCCATGCATTTAAAAAAATTTATACATCACTATCTTTGTTAATGGAAAGTTATCTATGGCAATTATGATGGTCTCCAAAAATAATAGGGGTTTTTGAATTTTAAATATTTTCAATTTATTTTCTGAATATGTTGGCTTTTTAGCATTTTTTTTTAAGGTTATTGCTCATCAAGCAATGCTAGGCGATGATAGTAACACAATCAAACCTGTTTTCGTTAGTTTTTTTTTTTTTTCCTTTTTGTAAATAGTGAACTCCAAGGTCGGCGGTGAAAAAAAAAGTTATTAAACGAAATTATTCATAATTATTTTTTCTAAATAATATTATTTAAATTGTTTTCAAATTATTTATTTTAAAAAATATGATTTATTAAAAATATTGATTCTTTTACGTATTTTTTTAAAATTACAAAAAATTGGAAAAATTCAGAAATCTTTTTAGTTAAAAGAGTTTTTAAAATTAAACATGTCCATTTTAATATTTACAAATTATAAGTTAATACTAATTAAAACAAACTTATTGAAATGAATTAATTATTTAAAAACCTTAAATTAAACGAAATTGGTTATTATAGATGATTAATGATTAAATTTTTTATAATTAATTATTTAAAAATTATAAATAAAAAAGATCTTATGGTATATCACTATATTGTTAAATACCCATCATATATTTATGGTAAATATATAGCTTCTTTTGTAAACCCTTCATTTTGTGCTAACTTTGTGAACCAATAACAACCGTTGATCATTTTAATTAAGGGCCAAGAGTAATTACCTAATTTGTAATTAATTTAATTAATCTATATCACATTAACCGTCAAAACACATGAGCACAAGGGTATTATCGGTATTATCAAACCCGTTCCCACGCGCCTATGCAAATGACACCCTAGTTCAACGTAGTTTCAAATTCAAATAACAATTTTCATGCGATATTGACGGAACCTACTATACATATAAAATCTACTGCATCAACAATGATTATGCATGTGCAAGGCACAGCTTATGTTCACATATACACCAAATTGATGCATCCTAATGTGCATATGTGTTATAATTTCACTGGTGCATATATATATATATAGAGGGAAAATCAAATACACACCAATGAATTCATACACACTTACATACCAATCATAGCCCTTGAAAATCAAATCTAATGGTGCATAATATTAGGGTGTAAAATGTTAACTTTAGAAATTAGCTTTTAAGTAGTTGCATAATTTGGAAGGAATTTGAAAATACAAAAATTCTATTGATTTTCAAGGGCTATGATTGGTGTGTAAGTGTGTATGAATTCATTGGTGTGTATTTGATTGTCCATATATATATATATATATAGAGAGAGAGAGAGAGGAAAGTTCAAATACAAACTCAATTTTGGTTGTGAACAGGAGGACAAATCTCAGCCTTTCATCTAAGCCAAATTTAAAGCCAGCTTATTAACATGGCTTAGGGGTATTTTGGTCAGATATCTCCTTTCTCCTTCTCTGTGTTTGTACGCACCAGCCACCAAGCACCAAATCATCAATGGCATTTCTCCTCCATCTTCATCATCAAGACCTTCATCGCTGGTGATTTCTTCTTCTCTTTCTACTCGATTTCTTGCATCTACATCGAATTTAATCAGGAATTCGAGTTTTATATTTTGAAAATTGAAATGGTGTTCTTGAAAATTTGCATCAGATCTGGTTAGTTTTATTTATTTTTGGTGATTGTTGCTTTTCAAACGTTGTTTGTAATCATAATTAGAACAACATATCCAAATTTTAACAATTTTTGTGATGGTTTTTGAAAAATCATTGACTGAAATTTGGAATTTTAGGGTTTTTGTTCTTGAGATTTTTCATCAAATTAGGATAGTTTGATCCGTTTTTGGTGATTGTTGCTTTTCAAAAGTTGTTTGTAATCATAATTAGAGCAATATATCTGAATTTTAACAATTTTTGTGATGATTTTGAAAAATCGTTGTTTGAAAATTGAAAATTGATGGTTTGTGTTCTTGAGTGTTCATCATATGTTCTTCTACAAAAAGTTAACAAATGGAGTTTTGATCTAATTTTTAAGTGAAAATTACTAAATATGAGTTTCTGAGTATTGAGTTAATAAAGATATATATTCAGAATGAATAAAACTGTATATGTGAGTTGAATATAAATGTTGATTGGAATTATCTGTTATTCACTCTGAATGAAGCTTTATAATTAGACTGACTTACTTGTTATTCACTATGAATAAAGCTTTTATATTCAGGCTGAATAAAACTGTAAAATCTGAAATTAATAGAAATGCTGATTGAAATTACTTGTTATTCAGACTGAAGAACAAACATTGTTATTTGGACTAAAGACTTATTTATTCAAACTGAACAACAAATAGATTGACCATTCACAGTTAATTTTGAATAATAAGTGTTTATTCACTTTGAATAATGACTGTTATTTGTCCTCATCATTGTTGCCTAAGTATGATATTTGTACTGAGATGACTTGTTATTCAGACTGAATAACACTAAGTAGGCTTGTTATTCACTCTGAATAACAAACTACAGCTAGGCTTGTTATTTAGTATGCATATCAAATAACTTAAATAAATATTTGTACTAAGGTTACTTGTTATTCAGACTCCATAACACTAAGTAGGCTTTTTGTTGATGAGGAATTTGTTTTTCCCGGGGATTTCGATCATGTTTCGGATTTTCATAACACAAATGATGAAATTGATCAATCTTCTACTTCTAGTTCGTTGAATGTTGATTTATCAAGCTGTAAGTCTTTTTATTAAATTGTTGTTGTAAATTCTTTGTATTTTGTTGATATAAATGTCTTTATAATTTTTTTAAACTTTTTGTAGATTTTGTATTTTGATCATTTTCAGTCTAATTTGTGATATTAGTTTTAGTTTGCTATTCAGTTTGAATAACAAGCAGCTACTTGAATGTTAAATAAACAAATAGGTCGGCTTGTTATTCAAACTGAATAATAGAGTATATGTGTTTGTTGTTCTGTTTATGCTTTTTATTCAGACTTAATAACAAAGTATACTTGGTTGTTGTGATGGTTATGATAGTTATTCAGTCTGAATAACAACCAGATATACTTGAATGTTAAGTAACAAGTATATCTTGTTATTCAAACTGAACAACAGATTATATTGGTGTTTTAGTTATACTTGTAATTCATATCAAATAACAGAGTACACTTATTAAGTTTGAATAAAAAGTAATTTATTGAGTGATAAAACCTTATTTAGACTAAGTAATTTTAAGTAGATCTTTTACAGAATTTAATTTTATTTAGATTGAATAACAATTAATTTCATTTTGAAAGAACAATTAGTATTTGTTATTCAATTTGAATTATATGTAATGTTATGTCATTATTCAGTATGAACAATATGTATATGATTTAGTATTCATTATGAATTATTTTATGTTGTATTTTTATTAGCTATTGTTTGTGTTGTAGATCAATTTATAGTGGAGATGAAATTGGTTCTTCAAGTATTAAAGAAGATTGTGCTGATCGTTTGAAGGTTTGGATTCCTAGAGGAGGAGATGATTTAAAACATGTTGTCGATCAACTTTTTTAGTCTTTGGATAAAAGGATTCAAATGTATAAGAAGTATGCATCTAGAGTAGGATTTGATGTTAGATTATCTTGTGTGAAGAAGAATGCAGTGTTAGATATTGTTTTGAGGTGTATGAAATAAAGCGGGGTTTCCGGATAAAGTCCAAACAATACTTTGGATTCATCCAAGAAAAAACAATAGAAATGTATATTCAAACTGAATAAAACTGTGTATGTAAGCTTAATAGAAATGTTGATTAGAATGACTTGTTATTCACTCTGAATAAAACTTTATATTCAGACTTAATAAAACTACACATGTAAGCTTAATAAAAATGTTGATTGGAATGACTTGTTATTCACTTTGAATATTGTATATAATTCAGAGTGAATAAAAGGACAAGTTATATTCATATTGTATTCATTCTGAATAATTATTCAGAGTGAATAATACATGATTATTCATACTGAATAATACAAAAGACAAAAATCTTTATTTAGTTAATATTCTTATTCATTCCCATTACTACAAGTTACATTCACTTTGAATAATATACAATATTCAAAGTTAATTTAAAACCAATTTTATTTAGTCAACTTGAGTACTAACTAATATTATCCACAACTATATTATGTGCTAAAATTAATCTTCATCTCAGTAAAATACAAACAAAAATTTACATTTACTAATTAATCAAAATTGTACATCATGTAATAAACATACATATACCTTAATACAACTAAAACCAATTATTTGAAAACCATATACTAATTGTTCAATTCGTCTTCACCAACATAAAACCAACTTCTGATAGCCTTCTTTCCAATCAATCAATGATATGCCATTTCGATACATCTTTGGTGCTTCATTCATTTTGAATTCTCTCTTTGCCTTGCTTGTTTACAACTCTTCCAAATCTTGATCATGTAATTTGCCTTGCCTGTTTATTTTTTAATTAGTAAACTAAATAAACTAATTCAAACATGAATCAAGTTGTATTAACTTTGAAAATGGTATATTTTATTCATAGTGAATAATATTATTTCTTGATATTATTCACTTTGAATAAGATTAGTCAATATTCATTTTCTACTTGTTATTCTGAATAACAAGTAGATTTGTGAAGGTAGACTTGTTATTCAGTTTAAATAACAAGTAGACTTTAACAAATAGGCTTATTATTCAGACCGAATAACAAGTAGACTTTAACAAGTAGGCTTGTTGTTTAGTTTGAATAACAAACCTACTTGTTATTCAGATTGAATAACAAGTCTAACTGTTATTCAAACTGAATAACAAGTCTACTTTAACAAATCTACTTGTTATTTAGATTGGAATATCTGTTTAGTAGACTTAAAGAAGAACACCTACAAATATTCAAACTGAATAATAAGTCTACTTTAACAAATCTACTTGTTATTCAGACTGAAATATCTGTTTAGTAGACTTAAAGAAGAACACCTACAAATATTCAAACTGAATATATGTCATAAGTTCATAACTACAAATATTCAGAGTGAATAACGTTATCTAATTACCTATAACTATACAACCAAATTCATTGAAGAACACCTTTAAAATACCAAAACCTAATTGATTAAAGATGAACACCATTATAGAAGAATATCAAAACTAACAATTGTTGCAAACCCAAACAATTAATTAAAGAACATCAAACCAAATAATAACTATTTAAACCATCAAACCTAGCAACAATTTACTAAAAATACACATCCCCTTAAAGGAGCATATCAAAAGAATAGAAGAGGAACCAAATGATATAAACTCAGCACCTTCAAGAGCCCATACTTTCAAATCTCCACAAAAGGTACCTATCTCTTTCAAATTTCATAAAAACCCCTGAGCGATAACCTATCCGCTACGACACTAGAAGACAATAATAAACATAGTTAGATTAACAAGTAAATCTACTTTGTTATTCAGTTTATGAAGTTTAGTTTAGTTAAGATAACAAGTAAATTATAAATCTTCTTGTCATTCGGTCTGAATAACAAGCATACCCAGAACAACAATTATACTTGTTATTCAGTTTAAATAACAAGATTATTAAAGAATAATCTTATTGTTCTTGTTATTCATTGTTATTCAGTCTAAATAACAAGATTATTAAGGAATAATCTTCTTGTTCTTGTTATTCAGAGTGAATTACAAGGATACTCAGAACAACAAATGTACTTGTTATTCGGTTTAAATAATAAGGATACTTCAAACGACAAATCTCAATAATCTTCTTTGTTATTCACTCTCAATAACAAGCATACTCATAACAACAAATCTACTTGTTTTTTAGTCTGAATAACAAACATATTAAAGAATAATCTTGTTGTTATTCAGTCTGAGTAACAAGGATACTCAAAACAACAAAGCTAAGTAATATTCTTCTTTATGAATAACAAGTATACTCAAAACAACAAATCTATCAGTTATTTAGTCTGATTAAAAAACTTATTAAGGAATAATCTTCTTGTTATTCAGTCTGAATAACAAGGATACTCAAAACAACAAATCTCAATAATCTTCTTCGTTATTCACTCTAAATAACAAGCATACTCAGGACATCAAATCTACTTACTATTCAGTCTGAATAACAAACTTATTAAAAAATAATCTTTTTGTTATTGAATCTAAGTAAATATGTTACTCAGAACAACAAATCTGTGTAATCTTCTTCTTTATGAATAACAAATATACTCAAAACAACAAATCTACTTGCTATTTATTGTGAATAAAAAGTTTTATTGAAAATGAATATGAATAACAAATAGTTCCAATCAACATTTTTATCAGGTATGAAAACCCCTTAATTTGGGAAAAATCTGAAAGAACCCTAGAAATTGGGTTTTAGTTAGAAATAAAAAATTATCAGATCTGGGTGGTGATGAAGGATCGGTGGTGGAGCCACAAGGTGGTAGAAGAGCTGAGATCTCACCGGTGTTGTGGAGGATTCCGACGACGGCTAGATCCAGAAGGATGAACAACGAAAATGGTGGAGGTAGACGGTTGTGGTGGTGGTGGTGGCGGTGGCGGTGGCGGCGGCGGCAAAGACGGCGGTGATTCATACATATTTCTCCCTTTTGATTTCTTCGATCGATTGTTAATGGAGGTTTAAAGAAAGTTGTTCTACCAGATGGATTTTAGAGAGAGGGGGAGAGAGAGAAAGGAGTTTTCCATGTTTGATGATGATGAATAGGTCAGATGATTTGACCGTATTTTGTTTCCACTTTTACCCCTAGATGCTTTATTTTCCTTTGAGCCATGGACTGAGTTTTCAACTTAATTGCAAAAATGCCACCGCCTCCACATGCCTTTGATTTCATCAGCGAAAATTGATCCAATGGCCCATATTTGTCCTCATGTTCACAACCAAATGTTGGTTTGTATTTGAACCTACCCCTATATATATATATATATATATGAACTGGGTTTGGAGTATAATATCACTTTCCATGAATATCGGTGAAAACAAGGAAACATTATCAACAAAAGTAAAAACAAATATATTCCCAATATGCCCTCGAACGCATATTACAAAACAAAGATCCATGCTTGATTCTGATTGGTTGAAACCGGGTTTACAAAGTTAATACAAAATAAATATATATACACACGCACACATAACCTCTTTGTTTCAAAACTTCCAACACATGGAAGAACAAAAAATGGCCGATCTCTCTGTAGGTGGTCGCGGCGATATAGGCAGCGACGGTGGCGACGGCGGCAATGGCGGTGATGGCCGCAATGGCGGTGATGGCCGTGACGCGTGTATAGGCGGAAGAGGCCGTAAGCGCATCAGGGGCGGTGGTGGTCGAGGCGGTGGTGGGGGCTATGTGGAGATACGCGGGGGACAAGCAGGCTGGGGTGGCGGTGGTCGAGGCGGTCGTGGGGGCTATTTGGAGATACGCGGGGGTGGGGCAGGGGTGGGGCTCTTACGATATACTACGGCGATGATGAGGAGTACGTTGATGGTCGGGGTGGTGCTGGTGGTCCCGGTGGTGCCGGCGGTGCCGGCTGTCAAGGCGGTGCGGGCGGCAACGGCGGTAACGGCTCGAAATATGGCGGAGTGGAGGACGGGGTGGGCCGGGAGGGTCCGGAGCACCCGGTGGCCCCGGAGGAAGAGGTGGAAGAGGTGGTGATGCCTTAGGCTAATCTCTTTTCATTGTTATATGTGTGATGTGGCTAGGTATTTTTGTCGAACAGTACCACTTTTAGATGAGACGTTTTATTATATCTTTTATCTTTTATTTTATTTTCAACAATATTAATTCGGTGTGATGTGTAGTTTTTTTTATATTGATTGCATTGGGTTTAAGAGTAAGGGGTCGTTTACTTGACGTTTATCCGATTAGTGTTTATTGAATCAAATATTCAAATTAGGGGATGAACACGAACAGGACTAGAATCTTACCCAGTAAGAGCGATAGCTTGAATCGAGAGCCTTATCCGGTAAGTGAGATCAACAACTTTTACCCAGAAAGTGTTCACCGGGTAAATTTTTGCTTACGATATCATTTTAAGAGATTTGTTTTTCTTTGTTATAAATTACACAATTATAATCGTCTCGACGATACCTTCAAAATGAGTCTAATATTGAATATATTTTTTTAGTTTATTTATACTATTAAATATTAAAAATAGATATAACTTTACTTGTTTACATTTTATTACAATTCTAATGTTGATATTCTTAAAATTTAAATATTTTATGTTTTTTAATCTAACTATTTTTATAGATTATTAATAAATAATGAAAATTAATTTTATTTAAAACTCTATTGTTGATATTCTTGATAAAGATTTCATTCTTTTAATCTAACTATTTTTATAAGTTATTTATAAATAATGAATATTTTTTAAATCCCTACGGATAAAAAACTTTACATATTTTATTTCTGAATCCCTCCAGTTTTAAAATCTTTCACGAAATCCGAATCTTTCGACAAAAGAGTCATAAATTTTCAATTTCATATATTTTAAAAACTATTAGATGACTAAAATATTTAATAATAAAGCAAGAGTAATTTCTTTTTTTTCCAATTTAAATCGTTGATTAATAAGAAATCCACGACGAGAGAACCACGTCCGCATCAGTCGAAGTGGTGTTTTTACTAAATAACTATTCTCTACTTATTCAATTTCAAATTATGCTTTGAATAAATGATTGGAACAAAAGATTTCCTAAATGGCTATGATTAAACTAAATCATTAATGTTTCTTTTATTAACCAAGTCATATTTATATTGTTAATTGGATATTACGTTTGATTTGTGGTGAAATATTTGTGAACTTTATATCGTAGATGTCTATTCTTATTAGAAATTAAAAACAATATGTTTAAATTATCCATGTATTACACGGTCATTAACTAGTTTTGTATTAAAAGAAGGATTTGTAAATCAACCTTATACCATAAAATCTTTCTTTTATAAAAGTTATCAAACGAAATTAATTAATATAAATTTATAAATGGTTATAATTTTTTATAATTAATTTAATAAGTTTTTAAATCATTAATTTATTTCAATAAGTTTTTTTAATTAAAATTAACTTATAATTCGTAAATATTAAAATGGACATGTTTAATCCGTGGTCGAATCCGTGGTCAAGATGGTGAAAATGGTGAAGATGGTCGGGGCAGTTGTGGGCACGGTTGGGATGCTACGGAGTACTACGGTGTTTGGTATGGTGTGGAGCTACACGGGGGTTGGTCCGGCGGTGAGGCTGTTACGAAATACTTTGGCTGTTGGGGTGATGTGGAGTATGTTGGTGGTTGGGGCGGTCCTGACAGTCCGGACCCTTTTACCTAGGGGTGTAAACAAGTCTAGTTTTTAAACGAGCTACTCAAGCTCGGGCTTGATATTTATCGAGCTCGAGCTAATATCAAACACAAAATAAAGCTCTGGTAACTAAATGGGTTGAGCTCCATAACACCAATCGACTCGTTCAAAATATTAACTATACTTTACGTGTAGTCGAGCCATTCAAGCATACACTTTTTTGAGCCAAAAGTATCTACATGTTTACAAATTATATAACCAAAATATAAAAATCATCAAGTTTGAGTAAATGAACGAGGTAATCATATCTCCAATTCGAGTTCATAAATGCATCGATCTCGAGCTTAAACATTGAAAAAATGTTTAATGTCGAGCTCGAGTCTGATATTATTTTTCTAGCCAAGTTTGAATAACCTGCTACTCGGCTCAGACTCTCAAATTATTTATCATGTAAAATAATTACAGAATAAAAAATTTTAACATTTATTATACCGATTGAGAAAAAAGATATTAATCATCACATCATACAGAACTTAATATATAAACTTCGTTAGATTTTGATACATGAAACTGTCCGCAAATTTTATATCCGAAAAGAGTCGTAGAACAATTTATGAATCAAAAAGTGGCGTATCGATCACCAATATACCGATAAAAATACAGTCGTAAACCTCGATTTACGCTAACGAAATCAACTTCTTTTCGAGCAACTTAGCTCGTCGAAGAGCGTCCAATGCCTCTGCTTGCTTGCCGGCCCGTTTCAACTTCACCGCCTTCACCTTCTCTGCCTTGATCCGTTCTTCCAACTCCGTTCTATCCTCGCTAGCGGCAGCCTCGGCCGCCGGAATCTTGTTGACCGCTGGTTTAGCCACAGCAGCCTCTGCCGGAATCTTGTTGACCGCCACCGGTTTAGCCTCTGCCTGAATCTTGTTGACCACTGGTTTTGCCTTTTCGGGCGAAGACTCTATTCCCACTTCTCTAAGAGCAGATAAAAGTTGTGGATCGAGAAGATCCTCGACGCTGACATCATCGACGGGTCCTGCCGGCTTCGTTGACTCGTTGGCGGCTTCGAGTTGACTTTCGAGATTCTTGGCCAGTTCGAACTCGGCATCGGCTTCCTCGGTCCGGCCTTCCCGTCTCAGCTTAAGCGCTTGCCGCTTGTGGCTTAACGATTCCTGCTGCAGCTTGAACCGTTCACGAGACGACAGTTTTGGCGGCGGTGGCGGCGAAACGTCGGTTTCCTCCTTCCGACCGACGCCCGCCGCCACATCGGAACCGTCCGTTTTGCTCGTGCTAGCAACCGGGGTCCGCTCGCCCATTTCCGTGTCCGGGTTTTCGCTCCCGGTGCTCGCATTCTCTTTCTCGAGAAGTTTTGCTTGCTTTAGCTCCTCCTTAGCTTCGGCTAACCGTCCTTCCCGTTTCAAACCAACCGCTTTCCGCTTGTGAGCCAAGATCCGTTGTTGTACCGAGCCCGATTCGAGTGCGACAACTTGCGGTTTCTCGTCCACAAAAACCGCACCCGTTTGAGGCTTTTCCGCCAAGCTAACGACCGTTTCTCCGCCCGCGTTTTTATCGGCATCCATTTCCGCCAACTGGGTTTCCAAATCTTTCGCCGTTTGAAGAACTTCTTCGGCCTCATCGACGTTTCCTTGGCGTCTCAAAGCGAGCGATTTCCGTTTTAGCGCCAAGAGGTCCCTCTGGATCTCGGTTTTACTTTTCCGTCTTACCGGTTCAGCCTCCACCACCGCTTCGACTTTCCCGTCATCTTCGTCTTTCCAACCGAGGTTCTGTAAAACCGATAGATACGATGGATCGTTCATATCGGTGTCGGTCACATCCTCGCCTTCATCGTCAACGTCCATCGCTGCCGAAACGTCAACCCGCTTCGTAGCTGCGGGTTTGACCTTTTGACCATTTTCCATCTCTTCGAGCTGCTGCTCGAGAGCTTTCCCGTTCATCAGCTCCCGATCGGCCTCGTCGGTTTTCCCTTCCCTCCGTAACGCGAGAGCTTTCTTCTTCAACGCGAGAAGCTCCCGTTGAATCGCCAGCTTGCTTTTCGGCGGCATTTTGCGGTCTGAATCGGGCTTAACCGGTGCAGCTGCGGAATCTCGATCCAAGCCTTCGTTTTCTTGATCCGATTCGAGCAGTTTCGCCTTTTTCAGCAGCGCCATCGCCTCCGCGGTGTTACCAGCCCGTTTGTTGTTAAGCGCTTCGAGTTTCAACGCCCGGATTTCGCCTAACCGGGCCTCGTTATCATCGACCGCATGCTCTTCGGTCCATCCTAGAGATTGCAAAGCAGCCGATATTTCTGGGTCGTCCATATCTTCTTCAGTCACATCAAAACTACCGTCGAGATTGGGAACATCGTCCATACGAAGAAGACGGTCAAAGTCAAAGTTACGATCCCGATCATTCCCGGCTGCTAAAACATCGTTTTTATCGATTCCCATGCTACGAACCAACGACGAGAACTCGTCATCTGAATCTTCATCATCGCCCAACAATTCCCGCTCTTCGATCTGCTTCTCAAGTATTTTGGCTCGCTTTAGCTCTTCTTTGGCTTCGGCAAGCTTCCCTTCACGTTTAAGCGCGAGTGCGTTTTTCTTGATGGCAACGACCTCAGACTTGTCGATACCAAAACTACCCTTTTCGGGATTCGTAGACTTCTGCGAGACTTCTTTGAGTAGGGTCGATAATTCGCCCTCCAAAGTCATGCTTACAGGCTTTTTATCGGCATCATGAAGATCAAGATCCGACCATCCAAGTTCTCGGAGTTCGCTAACGAGATCGTCCTTTGGTTTTCCGTCAACGACCTTTTTGCTCTCGATTGCACTGCTCGACGAGAGAGCCTTCCGACGGTTTTTTCTCAGTTCGATTTCGAGAGCTCCAGCTTGCCTTTCGAGCTCTTTTCCCCTTTTAAAAGCTCTCAAGGCTTCGTCGGGCTTTCCTTCCGCTTTCAAAAGTTTATGCTTTTTCTTTTCCTCCGCCGCCCGTTGTCTCAGTTCTTCCGGAGTGGTTGACTCGAGGTCAACCTCCATGTTGTCGTTATTTGAGCTCGATGCAGTTGTGGCTCGTTGTAGCGAGTGATTAACCGACTCTTTATCTGATGAAACCGATTTGTTTCCACCGTCACCGAGAACTTTGGTCAAGACATCATCTTCGTTGTCGGATGTAAGTTTTGAAGCACCTACAAAAGGAACACAACGCAAGCACTCTTAGGAAATATCGGTAAATTACTAAACTACCCATGTCAGATTTAAACCCAAAAACCTTCCACAATTCAGTTCTTTCACCCCGCTCACTCTATCCCTTTTCTTATGCGTACAGAGCGCACCCTTTCGCGAATGTCCCATGAAAATTGCTGCATTTTTCGGAAAGATTTCAAATTTAAATTATGTATTTGCTCGTTACCCTCATTTAACGTGAACTCGATGGTATGGTTCCTTGGTTCTTGGTGAAAGATGTTTCCGATATTGAACAAACAGTTAAACATTTAGTCGCACACTATCTCAAGTGAAAAGTTGCAATCAATGTGGAATCAGAGGGAGTATTTATCATCAATTGTAACAGCAAGCAAGATTTTCTAACAAATTTAAAAAATTGCATCATCTTTTAAGTTTATAATGTTTGGAAATTCATAAAGTAAACCAAACCAATCATATTTCATTTCACACTATAGTGTAAGAGGCTTTTAATAATCATTCTGCACCAAATCATTCAGCAACTACCAAACAGCCCCCTAACACATGGTGAACATAGAACGAAAAAAATAAGACGGTATCCATGTAAAAGAAACCTCACCTCTTCTAGCTTTATTCTTGTGTCCATATCGCAATTCAAAACGAGCTGCCTCTTCTAAAGTTTTACAGGGTTCACAAATACGAACAGGCGATTCACCTTGGCCTCGTAAGTACATTCGTTGCTGGGTACAACTGCCACAGAACAAGCCCCCACATCTTCGGCAATGATGCTGCAAATCACAACATATATAAGTTATAATAACGAGCATGTATAACAACCTGTGAACATTCACTGTGAACATCATTTCATTATTCATATTATATTCATCATGGATATGATACATTGATACATAAATAGTTGATTCCCATGTTCTCAAAGTACTTACAGGTTTCATTTGAGGTTTTAACCTCCCCCTAGTGACAGGTTATGCATACATTACCCTTTAAATTTGATATCATCTTAATGCAGAATGCAGATGACAACAGAAAATTGAACTTGTAAAATTCAAGACAAGTTACAAAGGACTTATTAAGCACAAGTGGCTTTTCGCTGTCAAAAGAAGCTCAAAATCAATTGGGGTTAAGGTTTTAAGCTATTTACTTACACCTTAATGAACTTAATGGTCTCGTTTAGCCATACAGGAATGTTCCTTTACAGCTTATCATTAAGCCATTAAGCCAAAATGGCTAAATGGAAAACAAATTTATACCACAAATCCCCAAACTTATCCACAACAAACTTAATCCACAGAGGGCTTAATGGAGACAAAAAAAAAAATTAAACATATTGGAAACATAAAACCTTAGAGAACTAAGTTGCCATATGGATTTGAAGTTCAAAGTAGCATCATAGTTCAGATCCTTCCTAGTTGATATGAATCCCAAAACAATTTCAACTTCCAGTATTTATTCCATAATCAATTTAGTTATAAGGAGAGTTTGAAGTTAAATCCAATAGAACTTTAATATGAACTTCCATCGATTAAATCCAAACTCGAAACAGTAAAATTAGGTCAATTAAATCCAAATCAAACCTTTCGATTAATGAAAGTAAACTGTGAAGAACATCCTTGGCAATGCGTAGCATCGATCACCCAATTATTTCCTCTTAGTGATGGCTTCGGAGGCAATCCGATCTTCTCCAACATCTTTCTCGATTGAAACTCGTAATTTTAAAACCTAAAAACGACGAAACCGAACGAAATCTTCACACAAAAGCGAAAATCTCGTCCGATGATCTCGATCAACAAAAATCAATATAATTGAAGATAAAATTGGGGGAAAACCCTAATTCTTCTCGAATCTTAGGGTTTTAGATCGATCGAGTTTAGATGAATCAACAATTAACAGAAGGATGAAGAACACGATTGAAATCGAAACCCTAAATCAAACGATTTGTGAAGCAAAAACCTAGTTTCAACGATGATGATTTTGAACTTTTTTAGAGAGAGAAGAGAACTTTAGAGAGAGAAAGAAAAGGTTATTTATATTGATGCAGTGAAGCCCTCAGTTTTTTTGTTTATTCCTAAAACTACCCTTGGAGTTTTAATAAGAAAACAATTCAGTACACAAACTTTAGTAAATCTAGAGAAATAGGAAGTTATGTCGGTTAGTGTTTATGATTGAGATTGATGCAACGGTGGACTGGAGATCCCTTCTTACTGTTTTCATGATAACTTCACTTCTTAACGAATCCTAAACCAATAGATGATTTGTCTGACATTTGTACTGTTGTTACTAATGTTGATCATATGATATCTGGTTTCGAAGGAAAGGGGTGACGATTGATGTTGTTGTACATGATTCTGTCCCTAATAGGTAGATATTCAGTTAAATAAGTGTTTATATTTCTATTTTAGCTTGTTTCAAAATAAGTGTATATATTCGAGTGTCTGATTTCTGATTATAACCCTTAACTATCAGATGGAGGAATTTATTACTCCCTTTGCTCGGGTTTTCAAAAAATATAATTACATATTTTTAAGACCGTATATCTTTTCCACTATGGATATTTGTTTTGGGAACATCACATCACCAACATTGATATTAATTTGGGTATGCGAGAATCTTGGTTCTAACTTTGAATGATTCCTTTTGGTATCCAGTTTGAACATCACAAATGGGTAAACAACGCGTGTTTGATATGTTGAACAGGATATGACATTACAGTACAAAAAACAACCTATAAAAAATGCATTCTTTTTGTTTCATCAAAACAGGTGGAACAAATATCAAGAAGATGATACAAGATTAGTGATTAGTAAACTACATGTCAAAATGATACAAGATTAGTGATTAGTAAACTACATGTCAAATAAATACTGTAAAACGTTATAGAATTCTTTCACAAAAAACATTTGTTTCCTTTTTATTCAACGTTTTTTTTTATAATTATATAGCGAAAAGATATGAAACCAAGATAAAAAAACAAACTAAGTGAGTCCAATATATGCCGGATTGTTTTTTTTTTTTTTTGCAGGATGAAGAAGGAAGTCAAGAATCCCGCTATGCACCCGACCGTTACTCCACCTCAAAACGGAAAACCCGAACTGTTGGATCACCATCGAACCGGAAAGACCGTCGATCGGCAGGACTCGGAAAAATCCAAGGCTCAGAGAAGAAGCAACCGGAGAAACGAGAACCGTAAGAGCAGCTGAGATCTCGAGAAACAAGCAGTCGTAATCACCAGAAACCTGGCGGAAACCCGTGGACCCGCACTGCCTGCAGGTCCACTGTATGGGAAAGCCGCCTCTGTGGTCGAGCTAGCCCAAGCATTCTCGAAATTGGTCTCGGAACCGAAGGTGGCCACGGACCGGTCCCCGTCCGAGAGGCGGGGTTCCAGGTCAGGGCCAGATCCTGTTTTCTCGGCTAACCAACCAGCAGACGACTCAGCCGCAGATCAACGGGCACTAATTGTTTGGTCAAGCCGATGGTTTAATGAACCAGTCTCGATGAACCGTTTGACGGGGGATTCAAGTAAGTTTCCGAAAATACCCCTTGGATTGGTTCCATAATATATATATATATATATATAACATGATGTGGGGTGTTTGATGTTGCATCTGGGTAGAAAAAAACCTCTCTCCATGATAACTAGAAAAAAGATGGGAAATGGGAGAAAACAATAAAATTTTTTTCTCCAAAGTTTTTTTTATGAAGAAAATTGATGTTTAGTGAGGGTAAAAAAGTCTATTTGATGCACCCATCTAATTTGTTTTTAAGATGTTTGCTTCTTTAGATGATCTTAAATTCTATCTTTTTATTATTATTTTTTGTTTTCCTTTTTGCTAGCTTTATTTATTTAGCTCAATTTCTTCATGGTTACAAAGGATGAATGATTAAAGGTTTGATATATGGTGGGTTGCATATTTTTGTGTGTGTGAAACATGAAACTCACACGTATTAAAAAAGAGTTCTTAAAAGAAGTTTTCTTTGGCTCTCTTTATATATATATAATGTATAGTATATATAAATATTATATGATTAACAAATTTTATTTTTTAAATTTTTAAAGAAAATAAAAAGAGGACAAAAGAAATCTAAAATGCGCTTTGATTTGTAGAGTTTTTTCAAGTGTCGGTAACGAGAAAGACCAAAATCAAACAAAAATGCAAACAGTATTTATAAACGTGTGTTAAATGAACTTTATAGACTAAAACCAAGATTTTCGGAAAATCACATGAATTACTCTTTATTTTATTCCTAATTATATTTTGTGTTTTATAAATATTTGTTAACTTATCAATTGTTAAGTTTATCATTTAATAATAAATTATATTAGCATTAACTAATAATCACACTATTTATATTTTTATAACCAATATTTCATTTTAATGAATTATTTATACATGCATGTTCCATAAAAAAATTTCATAAAACATAAAAAAAAAGTGTTATAAAACAATTTCTTAAGTGATATGTATATTATTTACCGTCAAATCAGTAAAGAAATATTAATGTAACATTGACAATCAGTAAAAATCATATCCGTAATAAAAAATTATCTTCAAAGATAGTATAATTTCTAATTAAGAAATCATATATTAAGATAAAATTTATAAAAAATAATGGTAGTTGATGATCAAAGAAATCAATAACATTTGAAGATTATCCATTGAATTAACAAAAGCCAAGTGCATGATGACAAGTTCATTGATTTGGCAAAGGATCTTTACACTTTCTTTGGAATTTTATATATTTATATGTTTTTTAAATACATAATAAAACAACATTAACTGAATAGGATTCCTATCTTTCTTGTATTTTGATATATTTTAATTATTAGGATAGGTTTTGTTTAAGATTCTATTTTTTTGTGAATCTAGAAATCAAGGGGCTTGCTACTGCTACATGTCTAAGATTTACATAACATTTTTTACGAATATCGTAAAAAGTTTATATTCATTATTCATGATAAATTAAGATACGTAGTGCGTTTTTAGTGGTTTCTTTGTTTATAACGATTTGTATATTCAAATTACAATATCAAGTTTTCAGTTATGGAATCATTATTGTATCTCTTTAATCAGGGGCGGAAGGCCTTGAAGGCCAAAGGGGGCCATGGCCCCACTGACTTTTTTGCTTGTAAGTAGGAATAATTTTGTAGCTTATAGACTTTCTTTAAAAATTTTAATTTGGCCACCTACCTAAGAAATTTCTATCGTTTTACTCTTACTTTTTTGCTAACAATTTACACAAAGCCCAAACCCCAAAGCCCATATAGCTAGCATTCCAGAATCCTAAATTCCTAATTTAGTTTCTCACTTTTGCACACTTTATCCCCAAGTAAATTGACGTCAACGTCAAACTTAATTGACGTCTTCCTCTTGATGATTCCTTTTTCCATTAAATTTGATCCAGTAAAAAATCTTCTAGCCTCTTGCTTCAATATCGAACTTTTCTTGGGAATCATATTTCAAGCAAAATTAGCAAACAACATTTTCATTGATCAGTCATCCATCTTCTAAGGTTAGGTTTTTGCATTTTTAATATGCTATTGATATCTTTTATTATTTATATTTGTTGTAACTTGTAAAGGTAGAACGATTTATAAAATTCTTGTTATATATTGTGAGTATGAATATATGATAACCGATAACATTTAGTGATTTAGGTACTTGGCCATAGTTGATTTAATTTTTTTAACTGTGATTTATTGTTATAATGTTAATGTTACATTGAAATTTAGAAATTTAGAGGTTTAGCTATTTATATAATGGGACTTAGGATCGGGTGAGATCGTGTAAGACCAATACCTAACGTATGAAACTTCACAAAAAAAATACCGTGAAGGTAAATAAAACTCGAATACGCAGACCTAAAAATCATTTTCGATGCAAAAAAAATATCCAAAACAAGCTAAAATACAAAACCTTCCCGGCTCAAATTTTGTGAAGGTTACAAATAAATAATGCGAATCTTCTCAGCGGAAATGCTGAAAGATTTTGTTTTTTTACCTTTTTCTGGATTTATTTTCTTCGATAGTGTTTTATAGTATGTTTTTACGATGAATGCTCAATTTTTTTTATCCTCACAAATGTTTTGATGCGAAGTTTCATGTAAAATATGTTGGTCTCAAAAATAGCTTGGTCTCACAAAAAACTTAACCCATATAATAGGCTATATATAAGTCCGGCCCCTGCAATTATTAGGCTTGTGTTCCGCCACTGTCTTTAATGTTATATTTTATGAAACAATTTGAGTCTAGACAAATTATGATAAGTTAACTTTAAACTTTTCATTTTTATATTTTATTTTTTCATAATCAAAATTAACCTAAATAAATGGTTTCAAAATTCATCGAAGGAAGACCATACATATGTAGTGATAAGGTTCTAACACTTCACTTTCAACCTACTTTAACATTAAAAGAAAAAGGAAATTAATGGAATTTTTTAATAATTCATAGATAAAAAGGAAAAATTATATATCAAGTTATCCAAATCCAAAATCACTACGTTGTAATCTTAATAAAGGTATAATGTATATGTTGTCATAAACTCATAATGATTTTTAATACTTATTTTATAAGATAAAAAATATAATGTATTATTATGTTTAACGTCAATCAACTTTCAAATCAACGTCATTTATAATAAATCAGTCAAAAGCTTATTGAAAAAGTGTAAGTATGAAAACTCATTATCTTCCACTCATGGTCGACAAGAAAAAACCTTTATTTGTTATGTTTTTTAATTGAAAGTTCTTTTTTTTATCATCAAGCATATTACAATTTGGGTATTTTTGCTATTTGAGTTCATAATAGACCAGTCAACTTACAAATTAAGATGAATAACCAAACATGAGCTTATTGGAGGCCTTATCGGTTTATAGATATACAATGTGACAATAGTGGGGGTGGGAAATGGGCTAGGCTCGTATAAACCTGAACCAACCAGAGAAATACAACCACATATAATCCACCTCTCAATCTTTGTGTACCCCGGGTCCAGTAATATAAGCAAACACTCCAAAACTACCCTGTTTGAATCATATGTAGTTTAAATATGTATCCCTTTTTTGCTAAAAACTTACTACCTATTGTCAACTGATAGACATCTAACATATAAGAAAATATAGTCTTTATCAACAATCTTACCATGTCATTTTGCTAACCTATAATCATATACCTGATAAGTGAGGGTTGTGATTCTAACCTAGACAATACTCACTCACTAAGAAATGTCTATTCTATGTTATTCTCATGATCAATAAATCTACCTATTATAAGGTAAGTGAGGATGGAGAGTCAGTGACTCTTATGCAATAATTGTTTACATAGTTTGTTTAGTAAATAACTTGTTAGGAATGCATGAATTTATTGTAATCTCTACATTCAACCTACCCAACTAACTCGTATATAATGAGTTGGGTTGGATTATATACTATAAGAGTTAAATAAGTTAAGATTTTCTAAGCCGACATAACTGAATTGGGCTATTTAAAGAGCCTCAATCTCTCGATTTATTTCATGTGCACATCTACCATATGTGGTGCAAATCACAATAAGTCTTAAATAATCTTTTAGCACAAGTTTTTTCATAAAAAGTAAATAAACTTGTCTTTAAAAAAAATCAAATGATGACATATTTGAAAGTGATAGTAAATTTTGATGGAATTCACCATCGTTACCCATGTTTTATATCCAAAGCCCTACGAAAGAAAAAAATTTGTAAAAAAGTCTAATATTTAATATTTAAAATTAACATCAAAAAATTTGATGATCGTAGGTTACCTCAAAGTCAAAATATAACGATATATTTTTTGTTTTTATTATATTTAATCATGTGGAAAATATAAATAAAAGACTTCAAGTCTTTCTATTTAAATATTTGGAGCCAACTTTCTAGTAGTAGTTGAAGATGTGATAGATTTAACCGAAAACTACGACGAATAATCGTGTGAAAAGTTAAGTCTATTGTGAGAAGCGTGGGAAGTAAATTTGAATCGTTGATTACTGAAACACAACCTTGAAAACTAATTTATATATTTTGTAACAACTCGAGACAATCGTTGATAACCATGTTTTACGTTTATGACGTTAACCTTAACTTCTCATTGAAACACAACCTTGAAAACTAATTTATATATTTCGTAACAGCTCGAGACAGCTGTTTCAATATTATTCGTTTTATGCACATACAAACTCACCGTTCTTAAAATGTCTCTGATAGAAGAGGTATTTTGTTTGTTGTTAGATATTTATCGTTTTCCTACTCAACCGACGTGAGATTTCACACCCAAAAGACTTTTAAAGATAATGGGTCTTTTAAGAATTGACGTGATTATTGAATAATATCGTTATATTAATATTTATTTTTTAGTATTTTATCATTTTCGAATCATATCATAAATCCACCATATCTACTTTTAATTACAATAATTGAAACAAAAAAGTGCTTTAATTGCGGGAAAACATCACAATCAAAACCTGCCGGCTTCAAACTTAATATTTAAAATATCTTAAAATAAAATAAAGTGTTATCAAAACAATATATTTAAATCACTTACTTTGTCTTAAAAACATATATAGATTCTCTATTTCTTCTAACGATAGAAACAGAAAACACGAACCAAATATGAGGAATCTGTTAACTTTTGTTGCCTGTTGTGGTGCCGATGAATACAAATCATCGGCGACGCTGATATCAAAAGAGAACGGTGATGATAAGAGTCTTGTTGTTGGTTTAGTCCGTGAAAAGAAGCTTCTTGGTGGTGGTAAGATAGGCGGGAAGAGTTGGCGGCAGCCAGTACAGTGGCGGCCGTCGTTGTGCACGATTTCTGAGGATGATGTGGTCAAGGGAGAGAGAATACAGTTATACGTGAAACCTTGTAAAAAAGGCATGAAGAACATAAAACTTTCGACTTCTGATTTTACACCTTCTTGGTACTGCAACGAGTTCGTGTAAGTAATTCTTTTCCAATCATATATTGAACTCAAATATACTTTTAAAAACATTTTAGTGATCTACAATTCAGTTAACATAACGTACTACGTCTATTACGCGATTCAAACAAAAATAACCTTCCATTTTATTAACGCAATTCTATTCATAATCTTGAATTTTATTTTTTAATTTCAGGATAAAAGATTCGTGGACCATGACCTCAACGCCGTTTTGGCTTTAATTTCCATTGTTGATTTTATTATTGTGGTGATACTCGTCTGTGTTGGACAATCAGCATATGTATTTAATCAAATTTTCTATTCGAAAACAACAAACGTCCCATGCTCTTTCTCATAGTTCGTTAGTTTTAGTTTCTTCAAATGAGATTAGTTGAGGTACGTGTGAACCAACCTACCACCTTAATAGGCAACTCACAAAATCAGTATTGTCTTTATCAATTGCACATGTGTTGGAAAATGATGGCCCACCGAAAAAAATGGTCGGACCATAATTATTGAATCGTTTTGGTCGTCCAATCCTATGCAATTAGAGAAATAGCCGAAACTGACTATGTAGTTTGAATAGTTTAAAGGTCGTCCAATCCTATGCAATTAGAAAAATAGCCGAAACTGACTATGTAGTTTGAATAGTTTAAAGTAACTACTTAACTAATCACACCACAACTTCATATACAAGGGGTTCCGGTCCCCTTAAAAGAACAACAACACAAAAGGAAAAGAAAAACTTTACATAGATGCATATATTTAAGTTCTAAAAATTGTTCAAAGGATATTGCAGAGACAGGATTTGAACCCATGACCCGTGACCTCAAGGTTATGAGCCTTGCGAGCTACCAAAGTAATCTAACACCTAATATTGGCCATTAGAGGATTTTATTTTGGGTGAGGATCACTACACCCCCCTCTACCCTATGACATGACACTGTTTCAAACTTTTAGGTGGTTCTAGTCATAAGTAAATTGACTTTTTATTTTAAAATTATATATTCTCAAACTTCTAGGTGTATTTGATTGGTCTTATAGATTAGAGGGGGTGATGGTAACAACACCCTTTACAACTTAGTTAATCAAACAACTATATGACCATTTAATAATAGCTTAATGAAATTTACAACTTATTCGATCAACCATGACCATCTTATAGTGGCTTATTCATTAAGCTAACAAGGAAAACTTTATACCAAAAGCAAAGTTTTACCCCACACCTCCGTTAAAAGAACGCGTTTTCTTAGAAACCTTAAAAATCCATACGAACAATTTTATCCATGTAAGACTTGGTTAACATTTTCGGTGGTCTAGTTTGACTGGTTCGGTTACATCACTCCAAACAGTAAGAATGAAAATTCTCTCCAACCACTACTTGTGGTTTGATCAATTAAAGGAACGTTTTATCTTCTTAGCCGAACCCGCAAACACCCTATTCGATCGTTACACTACCATACAAGCAAACTTAATGGTTAGTACGGTTCCCAACTTCCTAATTAGTTAACGGTCAGCAAACCAACAGTATCCAGTAACCCAACCTTCTTACTAATAAAATAATGTGAGTTTCATTTGTCATACATACTTCACACACAAAACTATGGTTTTATCATTTCATCCTGTGTAACCATGAAGAAATTGAGCTAAATAAATAAAGCTAGCAAAAAAATTAAAGATAAAAAGACAGAATTTAAGATCATCTAAAGAGACAAACATCTTAAAAACAAATGAGATGGGTGCATCAAATAGACTTTTTTACCCTTCACTAAACATCAATCTTCTTCATAAAAAAAAACTTTGGAGAAACAAGATTTTATTGTTTTCTCCCATTTCCCTTCTTTTTTCTAGTTATCATGGAGAGAGGTTTTTTCTACCCAGATGCAACATCAAACACCCCACATCATGTTATATATGATGGAACCAATCCAAGGGGTATTTCCGGAAACTTACTCGAACCCGCCGCCAAAACGGTTCATCGAGAACGTTTGTTCGTTCGCTGGTTCGACCAAACCATCAGTGTCCGTTGATCTGCGGCCTAGTCGTCGGCTGGCTGGTTAGCCGAGAAAACGGAATCTGGCCCTGACCCGGAACCCCGCCTCTCGGACCCGGGAACCGGTCCGTGGCCACCTTCGGTTCCGAGACCGATTTCGAGAAGGCCTGGGCTAGCTCCACCGCAGAGGCTGCTTTCCCGTACCGTGGACCAACAGGTGGTGCGGGTTCCACAGGTTTCCGCCAGGTTTCCGGTGACGGCGGCCGCTCTTGTTGTGGAGGCGGTACCGCCTGCTGCTTCTCGAGATCCCGGCTGCTCTTACGGTTCTCGTTTCTCCAGTTGCTTCGTCTCTGAGCGTCTGATTTTTCCGGTCCCGCCGATCAATAGTCTTTCCAGTTCGATGGTGATCCAACGGTTCGGGTTTCCCGTTTTGACGTGGAGTAACGGTCGGGTGCACAGCTGGATTCATGACTTCCTTCTTCATTCTGCAAATAAAAGGGGCATATACTGGGTATGTTCAGTTGGTTTTTTTGCCCAATTTATTATTTTTCGCTCCATAATTATGAAAAACGTTGACAAGAAGAGAAACAAATGTTTTTGCAGCAAAAACGAGCATCAAAGATACATCCTGGGTGCATTTGGTACGCAGACCAGAATTAACGAGCGAAATTGCAAAAGTGAGGTAATTGGGTGAAAGAATTCTAGAAGGTTCTAGAGTTCTAATTTGACATGGATAGTTTAACAATTCACTAATCTTGTCGCGTCTCTCAGATATTTGTTCCACGTGTTCTGGCAGAACAAATACGCATTTTTAGGAGGTCCTTTCTTGTATTGTCTTGTCCCGTCTTGTACAGCGTATCAAACGCACCTATATACCCATTTATGACGTTCAAACTAGATACCAAAAAGAATCGTTCGAAAATCAAAACAAATACCCAAATCCAATGTCAATGTTTCGATATGACACAAGAGAGTACTTCTAGAAAGTATGGGAAACGTGAGAGTTGAGACAGTGTAAACCAAAGTTTTGAAGCCTGAAGCATTATCTTAGACCAAACGTTATGCTCTACCCGAGAGCATCGGGTGAGCTTTGGCTTGATTGGCTCGCCAATTTCGGCTTGGTATTGTTCGGCTCCTGGAACCCGATCGGCAACCCCCCAACTCCTTTCTCACTCTTCTTTGTCTCTATCTCTTTCTTCTTTCTATCTTTTTTTCTTTTTTTCTTTTCTTTATTTAATTATTTAATAAAATAGAAGTGTGGGTAAGATTGGGTGGGTATAACTTATGTTTTGGGTAAGTAGCGAATAGCTGATGTGGCGCTGATGTGGCATGGGGTACCATTGGGTTCATTGGCAAGTATAACTCATGATCTTATGACTATCTTTTAAAGGATATACTAAGCTCTTCTATAAATGTCCACAATAAAAAAGACACTGTTTAAGAAACATGCAATTATTACACTTCAATTAATTAATGGCAATTTTATCCTTACCGATGGAGGGAGTAATGAATTTTCCATCTTGTATTTACGGGTAGAAGTGGAAAGTAGCCACTTACTTTTGAAAGTTGACACTATACTTGGACAAACTAAATAGAAACATAGGGTTGGGTTCCGGTGAGAAGTGGTTATCAACTGTAGGACGAGAAGTAGGCGGACATTAGGATGAGATGCACCGGATCAATTCCCTTTTAAGCCACAATTCATGAGAGGGCATTTGATTAAAAGTGATCAACGGTTTAAAACTTAAAGCACTTCTCACATGATCCAATGCCTAGAAACAAGAACGCTGATGAAGTTAATATATCTACCTGTTAGGAGACTGGATCGTGTCGTGATTAACCGCAACATCATCGACGCCCCGTTCCTTCAGAACCTGAAATCATATGACCAACAGCATCGACAAAAAATGTTTAACAAATGGGTTCGTTTATCGGTAAAAATAAGCAAGTCAACAAAACCACAACATTACTCCATGTCATGAGGCAGTTTGGCAAATTATTATCGAATAAAAGAGAAGGGTGAGGCCTCTTTCTCTTTTTGCGATACAAAGTCTTAAAGTTGCACAAATCAGGAAGGTGCATTTGGCATGCAGCAGACAAGATTGGGCAGAGACAAACAAAAGCGGGTAAACAAATTGTAAAAGGTTTTAGGGTTTTGGTTTGACATGGGTACCAAGCTTGTTCCACAATTTGGCAAAGAGAAGACTACTCGGATAAAGGGCAGAATTAAGACAGATCAAACTAAATATATTAAGCATAAAAGACATTTTGTTCGTCGAGATAATTGCATTTTGATTGAGTTATTGATATAAGGAACCCAAATTTAGCAATCTCCTCCGCCTATTGTGGTGGGACAAAAATCCAAATGTTGTGTAGGATAAGTTTTTGTTGTGTCACGTCCTAATTTGTCTTGCATACCAAACATACCCACACCCTGAATAGATCATTAACAAGTGGTTCTTACCAGTTCTCGAGGGCGGCCCCACCAAACAAGGTGTTCCTGTAGAGAGAAAAACCGTTAGTAAAACAACAGTTTTTTGATCTTTTTCTTTCATAGAGAATAGAAAATGCAAACAATCATCTCCCTCCGCCTCAAAGTAAATGTTCACAATGAAAAAGGCACGTTTTTTTTAAAATGTATAATTATTACACTTTTCAAGTAATCAGATGACAAATTATTCTTAATAGTAGGAGGAGTAACCAAATCAAACAAACTCATAATATCCCTCAACACACACACACACACACACCCAAACCTGAGATGGGGTATGTGGAAGGTGAGATGTACACAAACATGCTCTCTACCCAAAAGAGTGAAGCAATTGTTTATATGAAGAACTGCACTCGTGCAAAGCCACTCAGTCAAGAACTACAAGGAGAAATTCTGTAGACAACAGTGTATAAACAGTGCATCTTTACACTTCTTGTTTCATATATGAAACAACACATGGAACTGATTTGTAAGTTTGTACAAGTTATTTGGTTTCTAAATGATTGTCTCTAAGCCTCTCCCTATATATATACACACATATTTCGAGGAAACCATAAAAAAGGAAAAACTAAGGAACGCCTTAATAATCATTCATCTTTACAGCATGCACGTGTGCTTAAAAGTAATTTGCCGGGTATGATATGTGCATAAAATGCACAAGCGCATAGAAACCAGGAAACACTTTCAATCACTTTTATGCACATGTGCATACCAGTATAGATGAATGGTTATCAAGTATTCCTCAGTTTTCCAGTTTTTGTGGTTTTCCCTAGAACCGTAGAATG
This sequence comes from Centaurea solstitialis, assembly GCA_030169165.1. NCBI lineage: Eukaryota > Viridiplantae > Streptophyta > Magnoliopsida > Asterales > Asteraceae > Centaurea > Centaurea solstitialis. The sequence goes on from CM058040.1 coordinate 50,801,983, forward strand.
TAATCCTATACACACACACACACACTACAAGGAGTTGTTCTATAGAGACCAACAACCACTCGCACACAAAAGAAATTTAGACAAAATACCACCACCATTTTACCACCATGAAGAAGAAAATCCCGGATAAAATTCCTTGCTACTTAAACATTGAAAACCAAATGCCTCAAACCCCAAAACCAAATAATATCTCAAGCATAGATACGTAGGATCGCTCCTAGACCCAAGAACCGCGGCCCAAAGACGCTGACCCCAAACGCGGTACTTTGAAGTACCAAACGTATATAGGAACGCGATTTCGGATCGCAATTAGGATCGTTCAAAATCGTATTTGGGGTCGCCTTCGATTCAGCCTTCAATCGATCCAAAATCAGCCTTCAATCGAACCTAATGGCAGGAACGTGGTACCTCAGATCAATTGGAACGATTTTGACATACATAATCCATCATCTTTACTGATTGATTATCAAAATCGAACAATAGGCATCAAAAATCGATTTTGATTCCATTCAAAATCGATTTTCACCAACTCAATTCCATCAAAATCGATTTTCATCCAAGTCTAATTCTTCATCCAAATCATTCAAATGGAATCATCACCACTTGAATCACCACTTGGGCAATCTGGATTTTGAAATCAACTCAATTTTGAAATCAATCGAACGTGAATTTGGAAGCAAATTTGGAATCGATGTTTGGAATGGAATTCGGATTGTATTTTGAAATCAATAGAATTTGGATTTTAATCAATGTAACTTGGATTTGAATGGAACTGGGTTTTGAAATCAATCGATATTGGTTGGATTTTGAAATCAATCCAACTTGAATTTCGTACTGAATTTAGAATGTAATTAGGAATCCATTTTGAAATCAATAGATTTTAGTTGTGGATGAATTTTGGTTGGATGGATTAAGAGATGGCTGATGGTTGGATCGAATAAGACATGGCTGCTGGCAAGATGGAGTTTTGGAAATGGCTACTAATCCAAATAATATTAATATTTATAGAACATATATGGGTACATCGTCCCATAATTTTGGTACACCATACCGAACACGTACCGAAATGAGCCTACCCCCCTACGAACCCGATTCGTCTAACCTAGCGAACCGCGTTCCCGACCCTCGTTCCCGTACCGAAGCGTTCCGCGAATTAAGTAACTATGATCTCAAGACTAGAACCACCATACAAGTTCCTACTTGAAAACGATATTTGCAATTTAAAAACCCTCCCTCTCCAATAGGTGACTTTTTTATATTGAAAATTATTATAACAAAGACTTATCACACTATTCAAAGAACAAAATGTGTGAAACCATATACTTGAGAGTCAGACAATGAACAAAAAAACTGCGAAAAGCTAACCTTTCTCTTTCAACGTTTCTTTCCATTTGCTCAGGAGGCTGTGACCGTGGCTTTAAATTCACTCTTGGCCGCTCATATACTTGATGGCCATCCTCCGCACCAGCTAAACTATGTACTGCCGAATTCACGTTTCCGTAAGTGTCATTTCCAAGATCCACGAGACCCGGTTCACTTGCCGGTGGGATAGTCTACAAGAAGATAATGATTACCATCATATAACAATAACACCAATACGTGAAATCAGATGCTTAAACCATATAATTGACAAACATTCCAACTTAAAAATACCTGCTTATAAGCTACAACGGGCTCCAAATTCTCAACTGGTTTCGATCTCGGAAGCAACTTCAACTTGGGTCGTTCAGATAACTCCGAAGGCGAAGAAGGATGCAATTCCGACCCACCGAATGTTCCATCCGAATATACTGGAGGACCTTTTCTTTCACATCGGGATGCATAGAGGTTCTAGTTTTCTCGTAGGCCGGTGGCTCACGTGCAGCCACTGGCGGCCCGTCGTTTATGGCCAAACTCCTGCCTGCGTGCCGAGCCAAAGAAGCATCATGGAACTCCCTTTCCCTCCCACCAGAAACATCGGAAAACGCAACGTATGAACTTCCCTTCGTTTGCAATTTGGGTTCGGGTTCCGGGTGTCGGATGACCTCGACATCTATCTGTTTATGTTGGTTCGAATGCCAACGACCCGAAGATACCTTCTCGAGTGCGCTCGCGTGGGCTAACTTGGTTGCAGCATCAGGTGCAGACCAAGAAGCAACGACGGGCTCCGAAGGTCCGACCGCCGCTTTCCGTGGGCCCCACGCATTTGGGGATGGCCCATTAACGGGTTCACCCATGTTTGAGTTACCCGACCCCAAAGTTCTCCTACCGCTACTAAGATTCTGAGAGTTAGCTGCTTCACTGAAACGGGCTGCATAAGAGCCCGTATTACTACCGCCACCGGGAAACTGAGAAAGAGGGGTGGTGGCAGGGCGGCTGGGGACGTTGCCCGCCAACGGATAATCAGATTTTGGCTCCTGGCGAACAGGCACACCACCACCACCACGGATGTTCTCATCGCTTACGGTTCGACGTGGAGCAGAACCACCGTCCAATGGTTTTCGCTCATCTTCGTCAAAATTACGACCGATTTGCACATTGTGAGTGAGAAACGGAGTCTTGTCGTCATAAGTTCTTACAGCGCCGGCGGAACCTGGTCGGAGCCTGTGATCTTGCCTTCCCATCGGATTCATCCACGAAGTATGACGATCCAATCCAGTATGATTCAGAGGCCTCACCGTCCTATAAGAATCACAAAGATCAACAAATTATGAAATGGAAGAAAATTAAAATCTCGCTAACTTTTCACTTACAGCCAGAAGATCTTAATATCCGATTAAGCAAACAAATACAACTGTCTATGCACACAGGGTCAGATTCAGGGGAAAGCCATAAGGAAATGGAAAACTGAGGAATAATCTAATAACAATTCATCCGTACAATATGCATATGTGCGTAAAAGTAATTGAAAATGTTTCTTTGCACGTGTGCATACCATACCAAACAAATTCTTTTATACACATGTGCATACCATACAGATTAATGGTTATTAAGGTGTTACTCTGAGCTTTTTCCAGTTTTCCACTTAAACCCGACACTATATATGTATATATATGGTTTAGAGGAAAACCTAGAAAAACCAAGAAACACCCTAACAACCATTCATCACTACAGTATTGCACATGTGCATAAAAACCATGACACATGTTTAGTTACTTTTGTTCCCATATGCATACAGTACATACAAATGTTAGTAGGGTGTTACTCAGTTTTTCTTTTTTTCTTGTTTTCCCAAAACCTAGATAGACATATATATAGATATAGGCAGGTTAAGAGGAAACTTGCAAAAAAGAACACCGAGGAACAACCTAGTAACCATTCATTTCTATGGTATGTACATTTGTATGCAATCACTTGTAAGTAATTTTTCAGAAAACACCTTCAATTACTTGTATCCATATTCAGTTTTTTTTTTTATTTTTTGGGGTCTTCCCCCTACCTCACTGCATATGTACACAGTACATATCAGTTCCTCAATTACAAAATACATGCTGGCTTTAAAAATCAAATGAAAAAACTGATAACAACTTGTTGATTTGAATCCATCATTCCTTCCTTTCCTCCAATTATACTCACTCCAATAAACTCTTAACAAAAACAAAACTTTACCCAAAAAAACTTCAATCAAACATATCACAACAAATTCAAAAGTTGAAAAATCAATCATCAAAGTAGTACATACTACATACATAATAGCGAAACCTTCACCTAGGGTTTCGAGTTTTCCACTAGCAGATCTTCCACTTAACACAATCAAATCAAATCAAAATCAAACAATAAACACACAAATCACCTCACATGAACATCAGATCTAAATCACCTATCTCCAAATCAGTAATAAAAATAAACAATAACAGATTTAACACAACCGATTCGTAATCAAATCAAACAGAATCCAGAAATCAAACAAAATCAAACAAAATCGAGAAATCGAGAACAACTCACACGCCGGGAGCAGAAGGAAGGGGGAGATCAGAAGGGATAGAACCGCCATGGAAGTCCTTGAGAGTCATGGTAGCTTTCTTCTTCGCCATTGTTGTTGTGCTAATAATATTCCTTTGGATTTTGAATATTGTTTATGCAAATCGGTTGATTGATTAAAATCTCTCTGAAAACACACACACACACACAAATTATTTCTTTTTTCTCTCTCTAGGGATTGAGAGAGAGAGAGAGAGAGGTGTTTGTTTGCGTTAGAGTCACGGCTAAATACTTGCGAAAGCTTCAAACTTTATTATTTCAAGGATAATAATGGTGGTGATCGAGTCGGCATAAAAAGTTAACCATTTTTCTTCATAAATTGAACTTGGAGAGTTAAAATTACGATTTTAGCCCTTGTGTTTTGATCATGATTGTCATTTTATTCATTGTGGTTTCTAAGGCTATGCGTAGGGGTCGGCGGCCTGGAGCGGCCTTCGGTACGCCACCAGCGGGCTTGACGGGGCTGTGGGCATATCGGTGTGGCCACACCGCTCGTAATCGTTGTTGTGTGTGTGGTGTGTATGGGGATGTGTTTTAATTAATTAAATAATTAAAAAGTGAGAGGGTAGGGAGGGCTCGAGTACTAAATAGAGAGGGTTCCAGGGGACTTATTTTGGGTTTATGGAAAATATGATGTGGCGCAGATGTGGCAATGGGGTTGGGAGGCCTGGGAGGATTATGCTACGCATGGCCTAAGATTGGGATTGTTGTTTTTTTAAGGCATAGTACGTGGCATCAAACCAACGAATGACTACCACGAACATATACACGCAATCCTTCCCGAAGGCATCGGGTATCCAAGGGCAGCCCACTAATCCGTCGTTGTCCCGACCCAGCTTATGTAGACCTAGAACCCAACCACGGTCTTTGACTGGGCTAGGGGGCGGCCTAGTCTATGACTGGACTAGCCTAAGGATACTCCTCATGCCCTCAATTGACTCCCCTTGGAATCGAACCCCTGGGTAGATTGGGGATACCATCCACAGTCCCCCAAGATGTGTAACATCTTATCTCAAAATTAATTAATTTGATAAATAAATTTCAAAAATTCGATATTTTTAAAAAAAATCCACAATGCAGTAGAAAATTAAAACAAACCGTTTAAAGTACTGAAAACCAAAGAAATAACCAAGTTCCAACGTTTTAATAAAAATAATTAACTAAAAATTTTAAAAATTTCATAGCAAGGCGGATCGAACGGAACTATCTCAGTTGGAAGTCAAGCCGGGGCCTTGCCCTTATCCACACTCGAACTAGTACTTGGAAAAGGGAAAACAACTAAAAGGGTAAGCGAAAACACGTAGTGAGCTGACACTACATAGTGTAACTCACATGGATCACAGCGATAACAAACACACGAAACCAGTACGATCCCACTAACCGAAAACCTGAATTCGTTTAAATTACAACTAAAATTAGAACCCTCAAACAGCCCCAAAAAGATGCCCAATTAAGTTCCTAAGAAGGCCCATAAGCTACCTCGACAAAACAGGTTAAAACAGACGAAAAAACGAAGCTTTCGGGGCGACGGGCTGGTCTGGTACGACCTGACCCGCGCCAAAGTCGCATCATAACACAACTAGAAGCCACGCGGCTTTTGCCGCGGAATTGCTCGCGCCACAACTCGCCAGGGTGCAGAACCAGGCCCCGTGCGACCTGGCCGCGACCCCGGAACCCGCGCCATGACTCGCCGGTGCACAAAACCACCCCTTGCGCGACTCGGCGGTGACATGAACCCGCGCCGGAAGTCGCGTCGGGCGTTGTCAGGTCGCAAATACGCGATTTTCAGTCTTTTTCGAGGTTTTTCGATCCTAGCTTAACCCTAAACGATTTTTAAAGCATAACCCCAACAATACTCAGTGCTAGATGCGATTTACATCGAAAAACCAACATTAAACAACGTCGAAACATAACAAATCAAAACCCTAGCTTACGGAATCGATTATAAAGAGTTTGGAAAAAATCATACCTTACGCGATCGGAACACGAAATCAAAAACCCTCGATCAACCCTTCCTTCTCTGACCTCTCTCTCTCTTTCTCGAACTCTCTCTCTCTCTCTCTCTCTCTCTCTCTTCTTTCTTTCAAAGTTAGGAAATAGAATTGTGAGGGAATAATTAGGAGGGTTTGGGTATTTATAAGCCCGGGTCGGACTGATCGCTCTAGGATAGGCTCGCTCCTAATCCTAAGCTCACCAACAAATCCTAATTTAAACCCAATTCTATTAACTCTTTAATAACTAATATAAATAATAATAATAATAATATTAATGGTAGACTACTAAAATATAAATAAATAAATCAAGGATTTGGGACGTTACAAGATGTTACCGTCCTTAGGAAGACCAACTGAGCTAGACATGATTTGTTCTTTCTTATGATTTATAATTTGTGATCTTTTTCGTACCAAAGAAGCGAGGAACAAGGGAATGTTTACTTAAATGTTTATCCGGCAAGGGTTTACCTGGTTTGAAAACTCTTACCATCAATCTATTTTGATGGTCAATAATGTTACTTCATAAGGTAAATGAGTGGTTGGTAAAGGGTCTCTTACTTTAACGGGTAAGATTGTAATCTGTCACAATGATATTGTATGCAACTATTTACCCGATAAGTACTTATCCAAGTAAGAGTCGTTAGTCATCCTTATTGGAGTAAGACTCTCCATCCTTTTTATCGCTTTTAGTTGATAAAATTTAAGTGATTTCTATGTTAATAAGGTAAATGTTTTAGTAAGCATTTAATAAATTGTCTCTAAATAAGTTAAAATTTTTGTGTTAATTTCAAGTGTTGTTTTTGGTTTTTTTAATTTAGCTTTATGTTATTTTTATGTTTTTAGTTTAATAAAAGCAGATATTTTTATGATGAAGAGATTTGATAGATAAAAAATTTATACTATTTTATCATTGTTTATGATAAAATAATTAGATATTTCTCATACAACTAATTTATCTTACTATATTATAGCACTTAGGTAAGCCCCTAAAAAACATACTTGTACAAAGTCTAAACCTTAAATCAATGTTCTAACGAATGTGCAATGTCGTCGCTGTTAGGATTATGTGCGAGACAGTAACATGGTTACCGTGTCCAATGTTATAAGACACTAGTAGGTCACACTGTTGCACACCAAAATGGAGAACATTTGTGTGTGAGAATTAAGGAGAGAAGGAAATAAATAATTAGTTAATTATTTATTAGGTTAATTAATTAATTAGTTAAATTAGTTAATTAAGTAATTAATTAAAGAATTAATTGAGGAGATAATTATAAAGAGTTATAATCAGATACAATCACTGCCTTATTTATATCTATAAATAAAAGACTTAAGGTGATTTATTAGTTGATTAATTTCTTCCTCCAAAAATTATTCTCTCTCTCTCTCTCTCTCTCCTAGTGCCGCCGCCGGTTTCTCTCACACACGAACGAACGGAGCAGTTTTTCCGATCAGTCACGGTGGTCTAGCAACCCTCTCACGTGGTGTCAGTAGCGGTGTACCCCCTGCTTGCGTTTCGGAGTTTTTGCGTAAAACGGTAAACCATCTGAAACATCCTTTTTTGTATCTATAAGGTTTTGGTTGGGTCCTCAATTGGGAATCGGGTTTTATATTTTCCGCTGCGCGTTTATCGCCTCCGGTTCCCAACAATGGTATCAGAGCCACTTCCTAAACCTACAGATCAGGTTTGTAAAATCGTTTAGGTTATAAAATTTGATTTTATAAGTTTATTATTTTAAAATTGAATTTTTGTAAACCTATCGAATCTGACTATCGGCGGTGGAACGGCGGCAGTTTGCCGACCGGACCGCCAGGCCGATCGCCGGCCATCGGCTACCGGAGACCAGCGCCGACCGCACCACAGCTGGTGGTTGCGGCGGCGGCAGTTCCTTCCAACTGCGGTTTTGGCCGCGGCTCGTGATCGCTGACTGCCTTCCTCGACCTAATTGCCGGTCGCACCACCGATTGTGGTGGCGACGACGGATGTGGCTGTGATTGATCGCCGCACCACTGATTGTGGTGACGGCATCGGTTGCGGCATCACATCGTTCGCAAAATCGAGAGCCACACCACCGTTTTTGGTGGTGGCGATCGATTAGAGGTCGACGAACCACCAATCGGCGGTGACAGCTATTGCCGTCGATGGTGGTAGTGGTGTTTTATTGTTGTTCGGACCGCCGATCGGCGGCGGTGGCATTCGCCGCTGTCGTCGACGGCGGTGGTGGTTTCTATTTTGAATCGCCGGGAAACGGCGGCGGTGGTGGCGATTGCTGCTGCCGTCGTCGAATCCCCACCACAGGCGACGGTGGTGGCTGATTTGCTGCTACCGTCGTGGTGGCGATGGTGGTCTCTTTGACGGTCGCCGAGAGTGGCGGCAGGTGGCATTGGCTGCCGTTGTCGTCACCGGTGACGACGATTGGTGGTGGCGGTGGTCGATAACCACCGCAAAAGGGTATCGGCCACTGCCGGTTTAGGTTTCCGATCAAAAAGGGACGGCGACGGTAGCCTTTGGGCTGTTGTCATCGTTAACCAGCTCGCGCCGCGAATGGCGGCTTCGCGCCGCGAGATGCGATTTTCGCGCCGCGAGCAGTGGCTTACGGTGGTAGCTGTTGTGTTTTCCGGGTACTGACCTGTGCGGCGGCGATGGCAGCTAGCTGTTGCTGTACGCGGTAGGTAACGACGGATAAGGGTTTAAAACCCTAGGAATTAAATTTGTTTTATTAAATTAATTTAGTTTAATTAATTTTAAAATAAAATAGAATCTAGTTAAGATTTTATTAGTTGATGTCATAGTCAAACCCTTTGACCCATGGTTGTGATAATTCTGCATATGTTTTATTTATTTATTGTTGGTTACGGGAGTCCTGCGTGCCATTTACAACCCGTTTTTAATATGTAATACTTTTAAATAAAATAACCGAAGAATCAAGAAACCGAAGACGGAGCACGGAGTCAACAATGGATCTTGGAGCCAGTGGGAGCGCCGAGAAGTTCATGCCTTGTGTGTTGTTGTCACTTAGGGTTAAGACCGTCGTTTTGTGTTGGCTCACAAAACGACAATAGTTTTAAGGGTTTTTCGACTATGACATGTCTTTTAACTGCGTGGTTGAATTCATATTTGATTGCGTGGTTGTTTATATTTAATTGTCCAATAACGTTTTTAAAAATTAAATATAAACCGAATGTTTTTTATAAAAACAAAGATGGATACAAATACAGTTTGTGTTTGGATCCGAGTTTTTGAAAACTGGCATTTTTTTTAAACCCTTGTTAAAAATCATAGATCAGTAAGTGCAACCCACTTTAGGGACACCTCCGGTGTAAGGTACGTAGGGCATTGCGAGTGATCACACTTCAATCGCCCGCGTTCAAACCGAAATTGGATGGGATAAAAACTCTGCGAATTATCTCCGGTGGTACCGGCCAGAGTATGTCCAGGCCCCGGGTGGTGAAATCTGTTTTGGTAATTATTTATTCACCGGGTGGTACCGGGCCAAAATGCACTAGAGGGACTAAATATGCACGGATTGAATATCTGATGTCCCGACGATCTAGAAGTCGTGTTTTCGTATTAAAATGCGATTGGTACAGGTATTACGTACCGTAAATCACATGAGTCGGCCTGACATGATCACATGCTTGCCGACACATGTGAGATATGGATTCTAGTCTAATAAATTAATTTAAGGGTTATAATTTATTAGAAGTTTTATAATTTTAAACTAAATCGGAATTTTATTCTTATGTAGATGTCTAAATCTGTAGTCCCGTTTTATACACCTGAGGAATCGCCCCGCCTCATCAACGGTAAATGGAAGCTTACAGGACAAAATTTTCCAGTTTGGAAAATGCACCTTGACAACGTCTTGGGTGCACAGGGTAAGCTGTACATTTTGGAAAGGCCTGTTTCACGACCTAAGAGCAATTCTCCTGAAGTGGAATTTGCTCAATACTTTAAATATTTGGCAGGTGAATCTGATGTTATGTCGATTCTGATTTTCTCTACATCACCTGAGTTTTCGGGAGATTTAAGGGATAAATCATGTCACGAGGTCGTGAAAGACATAGAAAACCAGTTAGGTTTCTTAAAGCATACAGGTAAGCTTCTGATCATGAAAGAGATACTTTCACTGAAGCTAAGAAAGAACCAATCAGTTAAAGATCATCTTATCGAAATGAGAAGACTCTTTAAATGCTTGACACGTTTGGGATACAAAATGGCTCAAGAGGAGTTAATGCATCTCATGTGGTACTCGCTCCCGAAGGAGATATGTGACACAACTAGTGCCTACATGAAGGAACCAAGGAAGGACGTAGCAATGTTACATGAAGATATTTTGGCCAGTCTGGAGCCGAAACCAGCACCTGCTGAACTCATGGACACTGATTGGATTGATGAGCTGGGAGATCTGAGTTGCCCAGAATGCGGTAGCCAGGATATTTGCGAGCACTCAATGAATATCGACCAGATAGAGATCGGTTTACCCGATGCTCCAGGTATCTTTATGATAGATTGCTTAATCACTTCTTATGAATCATGGGTAATTGATACAGGCAGTGGTAACCACATTTGTAATCATTTACAGGGATTCACTAGAAGAGAGACTTTGAGGAAGGACCGTTCGAACCTACGAGTTGGCGAAGGCACTCTGCTGATAGCTGAAGCTGTAGGATCTTATAGTCTTAGTTTACCCTCAGGTCTAGTTTTGGAACTGGAAAATTGTTATTATGTTCCAAAGATGATTAAGAATGTTATGTCTTTTGATTTATTGGTAGACCAAGGATTTTATTATAAATATGATTATAAAATGCTTTCTGTCTTTAAAAATAATATTTTCTATTTTAAAGCTACACCTGTGAATGGTCTATACACAGTAAATCTGCAAGACGATAATAAAGAAATCTATCATATAAGTAAACAATCCAAAGATATTGAGGATCAGACTTACCTCTGGCATTGTCGTTTAGGCCACATAAACAAGAAACGCGTTGAACTACTCCTAAAAGGAGGTTTTCTTGGCACTTTTGATTTCAAACCTTTTGACAACTGCGAATCATGTTTATCTGGCAAAATGACAAAAGAACCTTTCAACAAAGATAATGAAAGGGCTTCTGACTTGTTGGAAATAGTTCACACAGATGTGTGTGGACCATTTAGTCATGAGGCAAGAGGAGGATACCGGTACTTCATCACATTTACTGACGATTTCAGTAGATATGGTTATGTCTATTTGATGAGACATAAATCTGAAAGCTTTGAGAAATTCAGAGAATATCATAATGAAGTACAGAATCAACTTGACAGGAAGATCAAGTTTTTACGGTCAGATCGAGGAGGCGAATATCTTAGTCAAGAGTTTGGCAATCATCTGATAGAATGTGGGATTGTATCACAACTCACACCTCCGTAGTGTGCTAAAAATGAGAGGTACAGACGAAACAGAGAATGGCGCTCTCTAGACCTTGGGCGATTTTGGGCGATCGAGGAGATTGGATGCGATCATGATCATCTGTGTGTTCGTTGCTGATTGGAGGTTGTTCTTCGTATTCGTTTCGTCCAAGGTGTTGTCCTTCTGGTTTGTTTTCTGTTTTGGTTTTGATTTTCTTTGGTTTTCGGCTTCTTTCGCGTCGACTATTGCTAGGGTTTTTCGAAATTGGTGTTTGTGTGGTTATCGATCGTCCGTAGTGGGTTATCGTGTGTTTCCTATACAGGTTTCGACCACATAGGCTTCATGATTCCTCTTCGTGCACCGGTGATTCCCATAAACAATCGGTTTTGATTTAATCTTGGTTGTAGTTGCGAATTAGGGTTTCGTTTTTGCGCCGTACCTTTTTGCTAGGGTTTTGGTTTGTCGTTTTGTTGTCGAATTGGTCCTAGGTTTCATCACACCTGTCGTCGTCGGCTTGTGTTTTCCTGAAATTAGGGCTTGCGTCACTTTTCGGCTACGCGTGTTTGCGTCCAGGGCTTACGTCAGCCCTGTTTTGTTCGATTAGGGTTTGTCGGCTGAGAGGAAACATTCTGTTTCCGGTGTCGTTTGCTGTCGGCTGCCTAGGGTTTACTTCCGACTAAGTTTTCTCGTCTTAGGGTTTGCTGTCGGCTACCTAGGGTTTCGTTTGTTGCTTTTCCCGATTCCGATTACTGTTTTTATTGTTCTGCTGTTGATTGTGCTTCGGATTAGGGTTTTTGGTGGTGATTGTCTTTTGTTACGACTTGGGTTGTGTAATCTGATCTTTGGCTTATAGGCGAGTTTTCTTGCACCGTGATTACTTGGTGGGGTGGCAGCGCCTTCGGCCTTCGTCACCTCATATCGGTTCTCACCGTCGTAGGTTAATTCTTCTAAAAGCTACGGGTCTGGTTCTTAACCTTTGTTCATGGCGACTGACCCGCAAACTGATTCGGTTGCGGGATCTCTTGATGGTGGTACGTGTTAGGATTATGTGCGAGACAGTAACGGGGTTATCGTGTCCAATGTTATAAGACACTAGTAGGTCACACTGCTGCACACCAAAATGAGAATGTTTGGATTATGGGAATTAATTAATTGGTTAATTAATTATTTAGAGAGAAAAAGGAATAAATAATTAGTTTAATTATTTATAATTAATTAATCAGTTAGATTAATTAATTGGATAATTATGGAAATTATTTCAGAGATAATTACCAAGAATTATATATGGAATCAAACACTGCTTGTTTTGTCCATATAAATAAAGGGTTTGGGGTATCAGTTAATTGATTGATTCAGTTCAAAAACCCAGAAAAATCTCTCTCTCTCCCTCTCCCAAAACCGGCGCCAGAATCCAGTAGGAGGAAAGGTCTGCATTCGTTTTTCGGGTAATCCTCGGTGGTGGTCTAGCAACCCTCTCAACCGGTGCCAGTAGCGGTGTACCCCTTACTTGCGTTTCAGAGTTATTGTTCGCAAAAGGTAATCCACTGAAACACCCTTGATTGTATCTGTATGGTTTAGGATTGGATCCTCGATTGGGAATCGGGTTTTTATTCCGCTGTGCATGTTCTTGTATCCCTCGATTCCCAACAGTACGGTTCATGTCGGTAAACCTACTGAAAGGGTTTCTGTGTTTAATCGGCTATCTCCACAACTTTCGTTTGCGGCTGTTGTAGGGGAGAAGACTAATGTGGGTTTGGAATATTTTCCATTATTGGATCGTAAGGCGAACTCCATCAATATTCCCATTGAGCTTGCAAGAGAGGCTGCTAAAGCTTACCATACAACAGTTGTGGGGTATTTCCTGGGTTCGCGAGTTCCTTTTCCTATTGTTCAACGATCACTACGTTCTGCATGGGGCAAGTATGGTTTGGATGACATTATGATGAACAATAATGGGTTTTTCTTTATTAAATTTAATGATGAAGGGGGCAGCATTGTGCGATTGAGGAGGGTATGATCATGATCAGGAATGTCCCAATGTTTGTTGGCCCTTGGGATCCTTCTAAGGGTTTGGCTAGACCATCACATGAATCTTGCCCTTTATGGGTCAAGTTTCACAACGTACCTCTTGTCTTGTTTAATCAAGAAGGGATTAGTAGAATAGCTAGTGCTTTGGGTGTACCTAAACGTATGGATGCTTGCACAGCTTCCATGTGTGATAAGAAATGGGGTCGTCCGGGTTTTGCAAAGGTTCTTATTGATGTTTGGGCTACGGGAGAACTTAAGAGGGACTTGGAGGTTGTTATACCACATTTACATGATGAGGGTGTTGATAAAATCAAAATTGGAGTGGAGTATCTTTGGGAACCGAATCAATGCTCTTTGTGTTGTGTTTTTGGACATAAGCATTCTTCTTGTGTTAAGGCGGTTCGGACTACAAAGGGGGAGCAGAAGAAGCCGCAAATGGATGCTGATGGTTTTGTTAGAGTTGAGCGTAAGCAATGGAGGAAAAAGGAACCTGTGGTTATGGAAAGTACTAAGAATGATAAGGAAGCTTCTTCTAGTGGATCGAAGGATTGTGGGTCGCCTGAGTTAATTGCAATCCAAGAGGAGGTAATTGAGGTACCTGTGGAGGGACAAGAGGTTGCGGATGCTGTTGACGTGGAAACAGTGACCACATCGACCATGCCTTCGGTCTCTACGCCACGGGTCGTGGAGGAAAATGAAAAATCTGAGATGGATAAAGCTGTAGATCGAAAGCATCTAGGATTGGAGTTTGTTATGCCAGAGCCAGCTGGTTTGGTTGTTGATGACAAAGTGGTAAGCCCTACACACCAACCGAGTGTTGTTGTTCCTCCGAGAGCACCTATTAAGGGTATTCTTAAGAATACTAGTAGGATTGCAATTGGTGGAATTCCACGCAAGGATAGTCGTGAGGCTCGGGAAGAACTTGGGTTGAAAAGCAAGGATTTGGATGATAAAGGAGGTAAAGGTTCTCAAGGCAAGGAGAATTCTTCTAGACAACAATTTTCTGTGGGAAATGGGAAGAGTGGGTCTCTCTCAAATGTGCATAATGTTTAGTATAGCGGCTTGGAATATTCGGGGTCTTAATTCTCCGAATAAGCAAAAAGAGGTTAGAGATTTTATTGGAACTAATGGTGTGAGTATTTTTGCTGCATTGGAAACTCATGTTCGTGCTGATTACTTACATACCGTTTGTGGTGGAGTTTTTCGACTGTGGCCGTGGTTTTCTAACCATGTGTATTCCACAACGGGTACTCGTATTATTGTGGCGTGGAATTCACGTGAAGTGGATGTTATGGCGTTGGAAAACAAGGAACAATTTATGCATTGTGAAGTGAAGGTTCGTAACTCTGATACCCGTTTTTTCATTTCTTTTGTTTATGGAGCTAATAGGGAAGGGGATCGTGCGGAGCTTTGGTCGGGGTTGAGAAAATTCAAGGCGATCATTGGTGATAAACCATGGGCGGTTCTTGGGGATTTTAATGCTATGTTGTTTCCTCATGATGCTCTTGGGGGAGTGTCTAGCCGAAATGCTGCCATGGCGTCTTTCTTTTCTTGTGTAGAGGATATTGAGATGTTTGACGCTCACTACACCGGTATTCAGTTTACTTGGTGTCAAAAACCGGCTGAGGGGGGAGGCTTAATGAGGAAGTTGGATAGGGTGTTGGTGAACTCGGAATTTGTAGAACTTTTCCCAGACTCGGGGGCTCGGTTTTTCCCACGTGGTATCTCTGATCATTCCCCGGCGGTTTTGTCGTTTAAAGCAGATTTCCGGTTAAAAGGTGTTCCGTTCAAGTTTGATAATTTCTTGGTGGATCATCCTAAGTTTTTGGATACGGTTGCCTCGATATGGACTCAAAATATGGAGGGGACTTTTATGTTTCGTGTGACGCAGAAACTTAAGGCGTTGAAAGCTCCTTTGAGGAAATTGCGTGGACCGTATGGTAATTTAGCAAAGCGTGTTTCTGATTTAAAGCATGAGTTAGAGGTAGTTCAGCTAGCTTGTGATTTGGATCCTTTCAGTGTTGAGTTGAGAGATGATCTTGCAGCTTTGCGGGTGTCCTATGTGAATGCTTGTAAGGATCAGGAGGTTGCTTTAAAACAGCGGGCGAAAGTGAAATGGATGCGGGAGGGGGATGCTAACACGAAATTCTTTCACCATGTTGTTCGTGAAAAGCGGCATTCAAATCAGGTTCATGCTATTGCTAAAGCCGATGGTTCTTATGTTTATGATGATTTGGTTCTTGAGGCTTTTGTTGATCATTTTAAATCCTTTATGGGAACATCTGATTTGGATGTTATCCCGGACTGTTTCACTGGTAATGTTAGTACCTGTCTTTCAGTTTCGGTTGCAAATCATATGATTAGGCCAATTTCTGATGAGGAGATAAGGGTGGCCATGTTTGGTATCGGGAATGATAAGGCTCCGGGTTCTGACGGATTTTCCTCAAAATTTTTTAAATCCGCTTGGGGAATTGTGGGGAATGACATTATAGTGGCCATACATAATTTTTTCTATCGGGGCCGGCTTGCGAAACAACTTAATCATACGTTGTTATGTATGTTACCCAAAAAGCCGAATGCGTCGTCTGTAACGGATTTCAGACCCATTGCCTGTTGTACGGTTCTCTATAAGTGTATTTCCAAGATTGTAGTTGACCGAATAAAACCGGTTCTTGATTCTTTGGTGGGTAATTATCAGTCTGCTTTTATTCCGGGACGGAGAATTGTTGACAATATACTCATGGCTCATGAGTTAGTTGTGGGTTATCAGAAACATTGCGGTCCTCCTAAGTGTGCTTTTAAAATTGATATTCGGAAAGCTTATGATATGGTTGATTGGAGGTTTCTCATTATGATGCTTCGTAAATTTGGTTTCCACCCTGTTTTGGTCAAATGGGTGGAAGAGATGATTTCTACCCCGACTTATTCAGTGGCGTTGAATGGCATTACCAAAGGTTTCTTTCCTGCGGCTAGGGGTATTCGTCAAGGTGATCCACTTTCTCCCTACTTGTTTACATTGGTGATGGAGGGTTTTTCCCTTATCTTTAAACAATGTGTAAGTGAAGCTGAGGGATTCGGTTATCACCATGGTTGTGAGCCTTTGGGAATCACGCATCTTTGCTTCGCAGATGATTTATTCGTCTTTACTAGGGGTGATGTAGCTTCTGTTGAAGTTTTAAAGAAGGCTTTGTTTCTTTTTGCTTCGTGTTCGGGTCTTGCTCCTAGCCTGGAGAAGAGTGAAGTTTTCTTTGGGAATGTTGCGTCTGATGAACAACATGCAATTCTGAATTGTCTGGAATTTAGCAAGGGGTGTTTTCCGATTAGATACTTGGGTGTTCCTCTTTCTCCGGTCTACTTGAAGATCTCAGATTATGGACCTTTAGTGTTAAAAGTTCGTAATCGTATTCATAACTGGAAATCCAAGTTTCTTTCTTATGCGGGAAGAAAGCAGTTGATTGCTTCGGTCTTACAGTCTTTGCAGCTCTATTGGATGGGAGTGTTTCTATTACCTTCGGTTGTGGTACATGAGTTAGAGGCATTATTCCGAGATTTTTTATGGGCTCATGGTTCATCATCTCGTGGACGGTGTCGGGTAGCTTGGTCTGATGTATGCAAACCGAAGGAGTGTGGTGGATTGGGGTTGAGACGGTTGGCTACGTGGAATAGAGCTTTGGTTGCGCGGAATCTATGGGATGTCATTGCCACTAGGGATACTATGTGGACTGATTGGATCAAACGGTATTATATTCAATCTTTGGGATTTTGGTCTTGTACTAAAAAACCAAAGTGGTCGTGGGTGTTTCGTAAAATGATGGATTTAAGGGATATGGTACGGAGGTTTGTTCGTTGGCGAGTTGGTAATGGTTTGGATATTCATGCGTGGGAAGATCATTGGCTTCCGTGTGGCCCTCTGGTTCGGTTAGTTTCGTATCGTGTCATTCATGCTTCGGGGTTTGCTACTAACGCGTCTGTTAGTGACTTTATCCAGATTTCGGAAGGTGCTTGGCCGGGGGAGTGGGTTTCTAGAAGCCCGCAGCTAGTTCCTTGTGTGATGCCGCATTTACAGCCTATGGTGAAGGATACGGTCCAATGGGATGACGGTGATCATGGTATGGTGGAGTTTTCGGTTGCACATGCTTATGCTTCTTTTGATGGTTCTCATAATAAGGTGAGTTGGACTCACATGGTTTGGTACAAAGATCATATTCCAAAGTACTCTTTTTGCCTATGGATGGCCTGTTTGCGGAGACTTCCAACACAGGATCGTTTAAGGTCTTGGAAGGATGATCCACCTGATCGGAAGTGTAGCTTATGTGGGGTTTGTGAGGATTCTCATGATCATTTGTTTTTCACATGCCCATTCTCCGCTACGGTCTGGAGTAAAGTTAAACTGGAGTTCCAATGGCATTCTTTCCCGGATAGGTGGGATCTTATTTTAATGTCTATCTCGAACCCGGATACTCATAAAACGCCGTTTACCTTTCGTGTTCTACTTGCGGTCGCGGTCTACATGGTTTGGAGGGAAAGAAATGCGAGATTGTTTTCGGCGGATAGGAGATCTGTGGAGAAAGTTGTGCGTGATATTGTCACAGTGGTTCGTGCTCGTGTGGAGTTGAGAAGTAGGTCTGCAGCTTTACTTGATACTTGATGGTGCCTGATCGTTGGGTTCCTACTCCTTGGTTGGACTTTCAGTTCTGGGTGCAGTGGTGGAATTTCCGTTTTGTGATTGTTTTTAGTTCTTGGTATTTGTCTGTTGAGCTGTGTCTCTTCTGGTTGCTTGTTTGTTGGTTTGGCCTTGTTTCCTTTTTTGTTTGTTACCGCTACTGGGCTTGGACCTTTGTTGTTTTTTCGGTTTTCCTTGTTTGCTTTATAAAATTGCCTGATTTTCACTCAAAAAAAAAAACTCACACCTCCGTATACACCTCAGATGAATGGTGTGTCAGAAAGGAGGAATCGTACATTGCTGGACATGGTACGATCGATGATGTGTCACTCTACACTACGAGTGTCATTCTGGGGACATGCGCTCGAAACAGCAGCACATATACTGAACAGAGCGCCAACAAAGTCGGTGGAAAAGACACCATACGAGTTGCGGAAGGGTAAGAAACCCAAAATGTCTTTCCTGAAAATTTGGGGTTGTGAGGTTTACGTCAAGCGACCTACCTCAGAAAAACTCAAGCCCAAATCCGACAAGTGTTTCTTCGTGGGATATCCCAAAACCACCGTGGGATATTACTTCTACAACCCTGAAGTGAACAAAGTTTTTGTTGCTCGAAATGGAAAATTTCTGGAAGAAAAGTTTCTCAGTTCAGGGAACACCGGAGAGGATGTAGATCTACAGGTAGTAGACGAAGAAAACACTACACCGATTGTTGAGCCAGAAATTCAATATGAAAATGTTGAACCTCAATCAGAGCCGATTGAGGAAGTGCAAACACATGACCTTCGCAGATCCAGTAGGGTAAGACAAGAACCAGATAGGTATCTTGGGTTTCTAGTCTCTCAGGATGGTGGAGACTTGAATGAACCAACATCCTATGGAGAAGCTGTTAGTAATTATGTGCAAAGTTGACAAACCAAGTAATTACACATCCAATGTTACAAGACACTTGAGGGTCACACTTGTGAGGACCTATAAATCGAATAAGTTATATGAAACCCAGAAATGGAGAGTTAGGATTTATAATAGTCAATTATAAATCAGTTGGGTAATTTCAGTCAGAATTCCCAAAGTTGGAGGGTTATTAATTAATTAAGTAGATTGTATATTTATTTGATAAATAAATATATAATAATTAATTAAAAAGAATTATATATATATATATATTAGATAAATATATATATAAGTAATTATCTAGAAGTAATTCTTTTCTTGAAAGAAAAGAAAGGGATAATTACAAAAAGGAAACTGAATCTGAATAAAACTGTATTTTTCTCCATATAAATAAGCCTTATGGGTTTAAGGTTAATTAATTCAATCTAATTCTCAGTTTCCAGTTCTCTCTCTCTCTCTCTCTCTCTCTCTCTCCTCTCTGATCGGCGCCGCCCCCTCCTTCGTGATACCAGTTCGGTTTTCAGTTGTTTTCGGGTTTCAGTTCTGCTAGAGGAACAATTCGTTGGTCGTTCATTGGTGGATCAATTCTCAAGCAATCCAGGTAAATCTTCCATAACCATTAGAATTAATTAAAACAAACGATAAAGATCAATAAGTTTCTTTTGGGTTTTTTTTTTGCTTCCGCATAAGATCAAATCAGTGTGCTTTTGATCATATAGGTCTTTTACCAGTTTGGTTATCAGACCGATGGGATTTATCAAACCAGTAAGGTTTCGAGATCCATGATATTCCTCGTGTCAGATTGACCCGAGGGAACCACAAAAACCCAACAGTGGTATCAGAGCTTCTGGTCCAATCGTTTCTAGTTTTATTTATTCTCGTGTGATCCGTTAAGATTAAACTGTTTCTTTTGTATCAAATCTTTATAAAATTTTGATTACATAAAAAAAATTTATTTTTATTTATCATTCGTAAGAACCCAGGAATATCACCAAACCCGAACCACCATGAGCCCCACCACCGAAGTGGTGGTGATAGCATCGCTAATTGGTTCAAGCATCGGCCAAGCCGCCAGCGTGGTGGTGGCCGTGAACCACGGCTGAAACCCGCACCCAAGCCACGGCTGCATCACCAGATCGGTGAACGCAGCCGGCCACCAATCGCAGCAGCGACGGTGGTAGTGGCGGTGGTGGTAGCTGAAACGCACAACTCGGCTGTGGCCGAGTTCCACCACAAATCGAGACCAATTCGCAAAAACCCGCAACCACCAGAAAACCGCAATAGCGGTGGTGGATGGCGGTGTTCACGGCGACGTTAAACGACAATAGCCGCCGCACCTAGCGGCGGCGGACGCCCGGCCAGACCACCAGAGAGGTGGTGGCGGCGATTTCATGACTGCCCAGCCAGACCACCAGTTACGGTGGTGGCAACGGCTATTCGATCGCCGGCCGCGAGCGGTACGGCGTCCGGGTACCGCGTTTTCGACCGACCACACCACAGATTAGTGGTGGCGACGTCGGTTATAAAACCGCCGATCACAGCCGTGAAAGTGGCGGTGTTCGTTCTCGATAGCCGCCACAAGTATTAGCGGCAAAAACGGTGGCGGCGGTGGCGTTTTTCGTTATCGTCGTCGCCGGTTAAACCGGGTAGGGGAAGCGATTGTTACTCGATCGAGAAACACCAATCGCCACCTGTGGGTGACGATCGTCGGAAGTGACGGTGGCGGCGTTTGCGATAGCGCTAGCTACGGCGTGGATCGACCACCGCACCACTGTTTGTTT
Source organism: Centaurea solstitialis (assembly GCA_030169165.1). NCBI lineage: Eukaryota > Viridiplantae > Streptophyta > Magnoliopsida > Asterales > Asteraceae > Centaurea > Centaurea solstitialis. The sequence continues at coordinate 50,822,693 of CM058040.1, forward strand.
GTGGTGGCGGTGATCGCGATCGAAATCGAAAGCCACTGTGGTGGCGATCGATTGAATAAAGCACCGAAGCCGGAAACGGCGACGGTGGTGGTGATGTTTTTGGAACAGCTGCAGGAGGCGGCGGTGGTGGTGGTGAATACTACTGCTGCCGTCGTTCTCCGAAACGACCACCACACCACCGTTCATGGTGGTGGTGGCGATTATGGTTGTTGACCGCCGGGAGGCGGCGGCAACCGATCGAGAGCCACACCACCGTTTGTGGTGGTGGCAATCGACGGATTTGAAACCGCCGAAAGGCGATGGCGGCCGTGGCTGCTAATGTCAATGGCAATGGTGGTGGCGTGATTGTTTTCGCCGGTACCCGTTAAACGACGATAGTTGATCGCTGGCGATGGCAACAGCCAAAAAGGAGGCCTGTAACGCCCCAAACCTATGACCTGATAAAATCCATTGTATCTCTTATTTCTTTTGGAAGGGTTATTATTTTGTCTAGAAAATCATATATTGGGATTAGTTGTGTGTGGGTCTAAGCTAGAGAAAGAGCCCAAGTCTTTGAGTTAAAATAACCTAAGGCATCTTATCAGATATTTTTTTAGGCTTACTTGGGAGAAGAGAAAGAGAGAAAAGGAGGCTGTGGAGAGAGGGAGAGAGACGTCAGGAGAGACGCCGGGAGAGAGAGTGAGACGCCGGGAAGTCGTGTTCGTGGGTCGTGCTCGCGATAGGTAATGTTTCTCGAACCCTTTCTTCGTTAGCTTCGTTAAATTACGGTTTAGTTCGGGTAGTTACCGGCGACCGGTCGGCAATGGTGGTGAACGCCGGCCGTGTTTAGGGTCGTGGCGACCGGCGGAGGGTTGTCGCGATAGTCGGGTGCGGCTGTGGTCGCAATACCGACCGGTGGCAGGAGTGGTGGCCGCCGTGGTTGTAGGCCGGCGAGGGCGCTGCTATCGTTTCCGGCAGTGGCGCGGCGGCAGAAGCCGGCTGTGATCGCCGGTGTGTGTGGCGGCCGGTGGCCGCGATGTTTCTTGGAGCGGCGCTGCTAGCTTGCGACCGCGCTAGGCGGTGTATCGCGCCGGCAATGGCCGGTGACGATGGCGGTGCTGCTGTTGTTGTTATTTGTCCGGCGGCGCAGCGGCGGTAGCCTGCCGTGGCTCTTGTGTGGTGGTGGCCGGCGCCGTCGCCGGGTTGTGGATGTTGTTGGTTGATTTCGGTTGTTAGTCCGGCAAGGAACGGCGGCGTGTTTCACGTCGGCGACGTTCGGGGAAGGCGGCTGCTGCTGCCGTCGTGGAGGCTATCCGGCAGAAGTGGCCGGCGATGTCAATATGTTGGCGATGTCAATGAAGTTCATTGTTGGTGATGATGATGTTTACTACTTTTTCTTTTAAAACAAATATATATATATATATAAATGTTTGACTTTATTAAGTTATTAAATACATATATGATTATTAATATTTTATAAACTATAGATATATGTACATTTATATAAATACATTATTTAAGTTTAAGTCGGGTTAACCGTTGTCCGTCGTTGTGAGCGACGCAAGTCGGGTCGCGTTCAAACCGTTTAGACCCGCTTGACGTCCGTGGCTCTCGTATATGGTTTCTTTACTTAACATTTTTGAAGGGATTGGATTAACTAGATAATTATAGGGATTGTTGGGAATAATAGTAATAATTATGCTTGTTAAAATTATTCCAGATTTGCTGCGATTTGTTCGTGATTTGACGTTTCTGCAATTAAGGTGAGTTCCACTGTATGTGCTTTACTTTATTATGGATGTATGTATGCATAATTGTGTGTGAGAGGGAATCACATGCCCTTGATGAGTTGTGGGGGCGGACTCGCGTCCTAAGCTGGCGAGAAAAGGGAACCACATGCCCTTGATGAGTTGTGGGGGCGGACTCGCGTCCTAAGCTGGCGAGAAAAGGGAACCACATTCCCTTGATGAGTTGTGGGGGCAGATCCGTGTCCAAAGCTGGCGGAATTTATTATCTTCTCATGAAAATGAATACTATATTATTTTGTGATATATTATGTGTGATTGGTCGTTGTTGTGAATGAGATGGCACCTGTTATGGTGCGTGCGTGCGTGGTAAAGTAAGGTACGTATAGTGCTTGCTCACTAAGCTTATAGCTTACCCTATCGTTGTTTTCCCCTTTTCCAGGATTCGGGATCAGGCGTGGATAAGGGCAAGGCCCCGGTTTGACTCTAGTGGCGAGATCGGTTCCGATAGCTAATATAAACACATTTGGTTTATTATTTTGGAACTTAATTATTTGACGTGGGATAACTGTAATAATTTTATTTAGTGCATTCAATAAACTTAAATGTTATTTCTATTGAAATTTGTAATAATGTAGATTTTCTTATAAATTATTAATTAATTTGGGTTTTAAAACATTGGTGTTACAAGGCCTCGCGGCGCGAATAGGTCCCTGATGAGGTCTTTCGCGGCGCGAGCCAGTCTTTCCATTCGCAGCGCAAGCCGTGCATTCGCGGCGCGAGAAGTACTGCCAAGCTATCCGTCTAGGGTTTTTCGTTAGTCTGGGCCAAATTCTGTTATCAGGCCCAAAGCCCAGTTCTTTGGACCAAGTTATGGCCCAAAAAGGGTTCGTTTGGTTTTAAGCCATCTTATCAGAAATTATTTTTTTTTTTGTTTAAAATAAGTTTATTTGGGAAATTTTTATTATCCAATAAAATTTGTTTTGTTCAAACCAGTTGGTCCGGAATGTCTAGTTTGATATAAAAGGCTAATATTTTATAAAATTGTTTTACATTTTATAAATTTATAAAACTTATAAAACATAAAATATTGGTTTATAAAACAGCTTGTTTTATAAAACAGTTAAAACCAAACTTTGTGATATATGAAACAAGAAAATTTTAACGGATCTAGTTTTGATTTACGCTTAAATATATATTGCTTGATTCTATGTCTTATATGAGATGCATGTTTTTAAATGCTTACATATATATATGCCTAATATAGAATTTTGCCAACTTAGACCCTTGACATATTTCCGAGGAGGACTGCGTGCCATTTACAACCCCTTATGTAATAATGACCTTAGGATAGATATTTCTATTTTTCCCTCTTATTCTTACAAGATGACAAGGCCAGTGGGAACTACTGGAGTTTTTCTTCCTTCCAAGAGTCCAGGCGAAGATGACAAGGCCAGTGGGAGCTACGCAAGTTTTGAAACCTTTAAGAATAGGTCATTATTGGTCCCTAAGAAACAAACGTTGGCAAAAACTATAATTGGCTATTGTGTGGGTGGTTGTTATTTAACTGCATGGTTGAATGCTTATTTGTGATATTTTACATGTTTATTAGTTTTAGAATAGAAGGAGTTTTAAAACTGACTAATATCACAAAATAAGTTAGGTTTTTTTTTAAAAATTACCAGTTTTTCGAACTTTTTCCAAACGGTAGATTTTTAACCTATAAATGATGGTCTCAAAGGCAAGTTGATAAAACAGTTAGTTTTAATCAACTGAGTATGCTATTAAACAGTTAGTTTTAATTAGCAAGTGATTTTAAAACGGTTAGTTTTAAATAACATGTATGTTTGAAACAGTTAGTTTAAAACATCAGTTGCCTTTATGACAATCAGTTTTTCAGAATTATATTTTTCAAAACCTGGAAGTAAAATTTTTCCAAAACCCCGAAAATCATAGATCAGTAGTGCAACCCATCTAGGGGCACCTTCGGCGTAAGGTACACAGGCGTTGTAAGTGATCACACATTCAACGTTCGTGTTCAAACTGAAGCTGGAGGGGTTACATAACTCTGCGAATTATCTCCGGGTGGTACCGGCCAGAGTAAAGTGATCAGGTCCCCAAAATGGTAAGATCTATTTTGGTACTGTTAAGTTCACCGGGAGGTACCGGGCCAAAATGCACTAAGAGGGACCGAAACATGTACGGATAATTACCGTGGTTCCGAAAAGATCTAGGAGTCATATCAGTTAGATATGATTGGTAAAAGTCCTTACCTACCGAAATAAATACGGGCCTGATGGAGCAAGAACATACCGCACATAAGGACGTATGAAATAAGGATCCTAGTCCAATAAATTGATCATTTAAGGGTTTATTGATACTTATTGGAATTTAATCTATTTACAGTTGCTAAAAACCAAAAGTTTTAATATGTGTAGATGGCAAGCACTGTTACCAGCACAAATAATCTTTCCCTCCGCTCTATCCTTGAGAAGGACAAGTTAACCGGCCCCAATTTCCTTGACTGGGAGCGCAATCTGATGATTGTGCTCAGACACGAAAGGAAATGGTATGTCCTTGAAGAGCCTCTTGGGGAGGCTCCTCCGGCAACTGCTCCGGCTGCTGCTAGGAATGCTCACAAGAAGCATTCAGATGATCTGCTAGATGTCGCCTGTCTCATGCTTGCAACTATGAGCCCAGATCTACAAGCAGGGCTCATAAATACAAATGCTTATGACATGATCCGCCAGTTGAGGGACATGTTCTAGATACAGGCTCGTACAGAACGTTACGATGCCACAAAAGCATTTAATGAATGCAAGATGATTAAAGGAACATCAGTAAGTGACCATGTCATGAAAATGAAACGGCACTTGGATCATCTGGAGAGGCTTGGTCACCCAGTTCCATTGCAGCTAGCAACGGATACTATACTCAACTCACTGTCAGAAGACTACAGACCCTTTGTAGTCAATTACAACATGAATAACATGGAGAGGTCAATAGCAGAATTACACTCCATGCTTAAGACAGCTGAATTGAATATGGGGAACAAGAACAAAACCAAGGATGTCCTGATGATAAGAGATGGAGGGGTGAAAAAGAAGAATGGGCATACTAGCACCAGCAAAGGAAAGGGACCAGTCCAGGCCGTCCAGAGTGCACCCAAGAAAGGCAAAGGCAAGGACAAGGGCAAGAAGGTTAAGCCAAATAAAGCTAGGACCGAGAACCGCTGCTTCACATGCAATGAGGTCGGTCACTGGAGGCAAAACTGTCCAAAGCGTCATGAAGCAGGTATGTAAACCTCAGATATTTATGATTGCTTTAATTTGTCACTTTTTACTTGTTAGTTTACAAGTATACTGATACCTAGAGCAAATGACTATTGCAGGTGGTCAGAAGTGATGTGCCCAAGAATTGCAAGGATCCAGATGAAAGTTCATTTTAGACATTTATTTTTCAAGACAATTTTATTTATGAAACAGTTGTTTTATTTATGGTTACTTTTTAAATACTTATAATTTATTAAATGATTTTAAATTTTATAAGTTATTGTCTTGAATAAATATCTGTTATGCATGAAGTTTTAATTTTGACAAAGTCAAGCTTTGACTTAATTAGATCCTAGATATTGCCTATTGTAGTTACTTCAATAATTTTGGTTAAAATTGAAGTAATTTATATGAAAACTATCAAAACACACGAAATTCCATAGGAATGTGTTTTTGGGAATAAAACATTTATGAATAATATTGATCAAGTTTAATTATTCAAATGTTTAGAAGAGAATCCAGGATATTAACTCAGGCAAAGTTAATAACAGTATTTATAGAACTAAGAAAATTCCAAGTTTTGGAATTATGATTTAACAAAAAAAAATCCAGTTAAGTTTTACAAAAGTTAGAATTCTCAAGTGTATTACTTAAAATAGAATTGACTAATCAAAACTTTGACTAAGTCAATAGTGAATTTTGAGTAATAATTGGTTTTCATATAGGCTGGTGGGAGCCCAATTTATTCTCTATCTAGTCTAAAGATAAAGAATAAAAGATATAATTATTGATTCAATATATCTCGGAATTCATGATCCAGGTAGGATGAGAGTTCATAAGATATAATTTACCTTATAGTCAAAGGATAAAAGATCCTTGAAACAAAATAGAGTCATGATTGACTTTTAAATCAATAATTAAAGTGTTGGATTAAATGTAGAATTCCAGTAAATTTACCAGCATAGTAAATGGAATCTGATTTCAGGTAGAAATCATTCATCTACACAGCAACTAAGGAAAGTTGCAGTTTAGTTTTACATATTCAGGAACTGGGAGTTATTCCAGGTCTCCAAGTTCAAGGGATATAATAAAAGACTAATTTTTGTTTAAATAATTAGCATAATTAAGAGGATTGTATCAGTAGATACAAACTTATATTATTTGGTTATCACTTTGATTAAAATGGTAAACTTAAATCAAAGGATTTAAACTGAAGATAGGTGATACTTCATTTTAGATCAGTATTTAACAAACGTTAAATAGATATTATAAAAGTTATTAAGAAGAGTTATTAATTTTGTTATTATTACAGCGTGTAATATGGACTATACAAAATTAATTTCTTTACCACTTTTATATTTTGCATGTTTTATAATCCAGGAGTGAAACTAGTTTTCAGTTTTTCATTCAAAATTTGTCCGTGACAACTTATCGTGGTGGGAACCCGATAAGGTGTTAAATTCATTGTGAACTTTTAGGTAGTTATGATCAGTTGCTGAATAACAGCTACAAGTGTTGTAGACTAAAAGTTGCACAGATATTTGATAGAGTAGCAAATATCGGACGTGATCCACAGATGAGATTACTTCTTGGAATCAGTCATGAGTAAATCTCATAGTGGTTGTCCCTATCACCTGAGGTATCTAATTTGATGTCATGAGGACTACTGAATACTTAGTGCACTCAACCGCTACGCCGTAACAAGGTGGCCATAAAGGGGGTAACTAGATTCAGCGGAAGCCGTGGTGTTAAAGGCATATATGCAAGATGGGATTTGCACCTCTTCTCAGAAGAGAGATATTTCTGGGCCCTTCTTGACTGACTGAATATACTGATGAAGTGCATGGCCATGCCCAAACGAACTGATTAGTCCTTTGTCGTTTACCTATCAGTAAAAGTCGGATAGTCGAGAAAACAGAATCTTGAGTATTTAGAGTTGACACTTTCTAGGCTCATACTCACAGATGAAATATCGTGATGCAAAGGGAAAAGCCAAGTTATACCCAATCTATGAACAGTAGTTTTATGGATGCTATTTCCTTACGGAAAATTTTATATCACCTGTCTGGGTATAAGAGTTCTTGTAACCTGGTCAGCCTAAGTGCCTGTCTAGGGGCCTCCTTAGGACCGTGTAATCAAGGCGGTATTGCCAACTTGCACAAGTGGGAGTCTGTTAGTAATTATGTGCAAAGTTGACAAACCAAGTAATTACACATCCAATGTTACAAGACACTTGAGGGTCACACCTGTGAGGACCTATAAATCGAATAAGTTATATGAAACCCAGAAATGGAGAGTTAGGATTTATAATAGTCAATTATAAATCAGTTGGGTAATTTCAGTCAGAAATCCCAAAGTTGGAGGGTTATTAATTAATTAAGTAGATTGTATATTTATTTGATAAATAAATATATAATAATTAATTAAAAATAATTATATATATATTAGATAAATATATATATAAAATATATATAAGTAATTATCTAGAAGTAATTCTTTTCTTGAAAGAAAAGAAAGGGATAATTACAAAAAGGAAACTGAATCTGAATAAAACTGTATTTTCCTCCATATAAATAAGCCTTATGGGTTTAAGGTTAATTAATTCAATCTAGTTCTCAGTTTCCAGTTTTCTCTCTCTCTCTCTCCTCTCTGATCGGCGCAGCCCCCTCCTTCGTGATACCAGTTTGGTTTTCAGTTGTTTTCGGGTTTCAGTTCTGCTAGAGGAACAATTCGTTGGCCGTTCATTGGTGGATCAATTCTCAAGCAATCCAGGTAAATCTTCCATAACCATTAGAATTAATTAAAACAAACGATAAAGATCAATAAGTTTCTTTTGGGTTTGTTTTTTGCTTTCGCATAAGATCAAATCAGTGTGCTTTTGATCATATAGGTCTTTTACCAGTTTGGTTATCAGACCTATGGGATTTATCAAACTAGTAAGGTTTCGAGATCCATGATATTCCTCGTGTTAGATTGACCCGAGGGAATCACAAAAACCCAACAGAAGCTGTGTCAGGCAGTGAGTCTGAACAATGGCAAGAAGCCATGAAGGCCGAGATGCAGTCCATGTACGACAACCAAGTATGGGAGTTGACAAACTTACCCCAGCACTGTAGAGCTGTTGGGCGTAAATGGGTTTTCAAGAAGAAAACCGACATGGACGGGAATGTACACACTTTCAAGGCTAGACTGGTCGCAAAAGGATTCACGCAAACTCATGGTATCGACTATGATGAAACCTTTTCGCCAGTAGCCATGTTAAAGTCAATTAGGATTCTGATGGCCATTTCGGCGTACTTTAATTACGAGATCTGGCAAATGGACGTCAAGACAGCCTTTCTAAACGGAAAGTTAACAGAAGACGTCTATATGGAACAACCAGAGGGATTTGAAGATCCTAAGAATCCTAATAAAGTGTGTAAACTGCTAAAATCCATTTATGGATTAAAGCAAGCATCTCGAAGCTGGAACTTACATTTTGATGAGCGAATCAAAGAATTTGGTTTCGCGAAAAGTGAGTTCGAGCCGTGTGTTTACACTAAGTTCAGTGGGAGCATAGTAACCTTCTTGGTCTTGTATGTAGACGACATTCTACTCATAGGAAACGATGTACCAACTTTACAAAGTGTAAAGAGTTGGTTAAGCAAATGTTTCCAGATGAAAGACCTTGGAGAAGCCGCTTATATACTTGGCATAAAGATCTACAGAAATAGATCTAAGCGGCTTATCGGACTTAGCCAAAGTACGTACATTGACAAAATTCTGAAGAAATTCAGGATGGATGAATCCAAGAAAGGATTTATCCCGATGCAACATGGCATAGTGTTAAGTAAAACACAGTGTCCTGTTTCTAGTCAAGATCAGGACAAGATGAAATCGGTTCCATAAGCATCAACAATTGGATCGATTATGTATGCCATGTTATGTACTAGGCCCGATGTTGCTTACTCAGTAAGTGTTACGAGCAGATATCAACAGAATCCAGGAGAACCTCATTGGGTGGCTGTCAAGAACATTCTCAAGTACCTGAGAAGAACGAAAGACATGTTCTTGGTCTTTGGAGGTTCTGAGGATGAAATTAGTGTCATCGGCTATTCTGACGCTAGTTTCCATACCGACAGAGATGATTTCAGATCACAGTCAGGGTATGTTTTTACCCTAAACGGAGGCGCGATCTCGTGGAAGAGCTCGAAGCAGGATACGATTGCAGATTCAACTACAGAGGTAGAGTATATTGCAGCATCTGATGCGGCAAAGGAAGCTGTCTGGCTGAGGAATTTTCTATCGGATCTAAGAGTCATTGCCAGTGTCTCTAGACCGATTGATATATTCTGTGATAACTCGGGAGCCGTGGCGCAAGCAAAGGAACCTAGAGAGCATCACAAGTCAAGACACATGCTCAGAAAATATCACCTCATCCGAGAGATCATTTGAAGAGGAGATGTAAGGATATGCAAGATTCCCACGGAAGACAATGTCGCAGATCCGCTGACAAAGCCGCTAGCAAGGGTGAAGCATGAGGCTCATGCAAATTCCATTGGGATGCAGTACCTGGACACCAATAGCTAGTTTTAGTTTATTATTACAATAGTTTAATTTTGAGACATTAAATCATGTAAAGTTTTATTTCACAGTGTGATGGAAATAAATGGAGGTTTTTTATGATTGTCTTAAATTAACTATTTTCCGCATATTTAACATATCCATGGTTTTACAAAGTTTTGTATGAAATCTAAATTTCCGTAACCACTTCTTGAAATGGGAATTTCAATAGGGAGTTTAACGCTATTATAAATACTTGATGATTTATTCGAAGTAGAGAGTAAAAGCACAAGTGATGTGACCAAGTATTTATAGATACTCATCAGAATGTTTGAGTATTGGAAGTGACCAGTTTCAAGTCTGCTTCATGGAGCCCAGTCATAAGCATTGACTTGATGATAGGTTGTCCTTACACCTGAGATATTTGGTTTGGGAACACGAGGACTACTGTACTCTTAGTGCGTTCTAACGCTGCACCGTAATAGGGCGGCCATACGGAACGTGACTAGATACAGCGGAAGCCGTGGATCCAAATGCAGATAGTCAAGAAGGGATTTGAACCTCTATTAGAGAGATATTTCTGGGCGCCTTGACGATTAAGATTTGCAGAAAACGCGTAGCCACGCTCAGATAGAATAACAGTTCTTATTTAGTAATATCTGTTACTGCAGGCAATCTGAATCAGAGTCAAGAAATACTTGAATTTGAGAAATGAATCCTCCACTCCATGTCTCAAACTCATCTTAGAAATATCGCGTGCAAAAGGAATGAACCTGTGTACAAATTCAAATATGAATTGTATCTCTGAAAATAAGATATCTTATAACCTGGTTAACCTAAGTGTCTGGCTAGGGACCTCCTTAGGCTAATGGTAACAGTTCAGTTACATGTCTAGCACAAGTGGGAGTCTGTTAGGATTATGTGCGCGACAGTAACAGGGTTACCGTGTCCATTGTTATTGTTGGGTTTTTGTGGGTATCCTCGGATCAAACTGACTCGAGAATTAATACGGATTTAACGAACCTTACTGGTTTATTAGATCTCATAGGTTTAAAAACAAACTGTTAAAACCCATGCGATCAAAAACTCACTGATTTGATCTTATCAAGCGGAAGCGATAAAAGCTAAAAACCCTTTTAAAAGCCTAATGATCTTTAATCGTTTCTAGTTTTAATCCTAATGGTTTGGATTAGATCAATTTACCTGGATTGCTCGAGAATAGTCCACCGGTGATCGACCAACGAACGTTCTTCTAGTTGAACCGAATAAAACCCGAACAACCAAAAACTGGAATCCGACTGGGGGGAGGTCGGCGTCGGTTGGAGAGAGAGAGGAGGAGGGAAACTGAAACTGATTTTCTTAGCTAAAAGCTTAATTGTTTCTTAACCCATAAGCCTTATTTATATGGGAGGAAAACACAGTTTGAATGAGATTCAGCTTCCATATTATAATTATCTCAAATTCTTTCCTTTTATTAACTGGAAAAGAATTTGCCTATGATAATCTTTATATATATATTTATCTAATATATATTACTTTATTAATTAACTATTATATATTTATTTTATCTAATAAATATATAATATCCAAATTAATTAATAACCCTCCAACTTTGGTAATTCTGACTGAAATTACCCAATTAATTTATAATATACTTATTATAAATCCTAATTCTCCATTTTTGGGTTTCATTTAACTTGTTCGACTTATAGGTCCTCACAGGTGTGACCCTCAAGTGTCTTGCAACGTTGGATGTGTAATTACTTGGTTTGTCAACTCTGCACATAATTCCTAACAGACTCCCACTTGTGCAAGTTGGCAATACCGCCTTTGATTACACTGACCTAAGGAGGCCCCTAGACAGGCACTTAGGCTGACCAGGTTACAAGAACTCTTATACCCAGACTGGTGATATAAACATTCCGTGAGGAACTGGTATCTATGAAACTACTGTTCATTGATTGGGTATATCTTGGCTTTTCCCTTTGCATCGCGATATTTCATCTGTGAGTATGAGCTTGGAAAGTGTCAACTCTAAGTACTCAAGATTCTGTTTTCTTGATTATCTGACTTTTACTGATAGGTAAACGACAAAGAACTAATCAGTTCGTTTGGGCATGGCCATGCACTTCATCAGTATACTCAGTCAGTCAAGATGGGCCCAGAAATATCTCTCTTCTGAGAAGAGGTGCAAATCCCATCTTGCATATCTGCCTTTAACACCACGGCTTCCGCTGAATCTAGTTACACCCTTTATAGCCACCCTGTTACGGCGTAGCGGTTGAGTGCACTAAGAATTCAGTAGTCCTCATGGTATCAAATCAGATACCTCAGGTGATAGGGACAACCACTGTGAGATTCACTTATGACTTCACTCCAAGAAGTAATCTCAACCACGGATCACGTCCGATATTTGCTACTCTATCAAATATCTGTGCAACTTTTAGTCTACAACACTTGTAGCTGTTATTCAGCAACTGATCATAACTACCTAAAAGTTCACAATGACTTTAACACCTTATCATGCTCCCACAATGATAAGTTGTCACGGACAGATTTTGAATGAAAAATCGGAGACTAATTTCATTCCTGGATATATTAAAACATGCAAAATGTGAAAGTAATAAAGAAATCAATTTTGTATAGTCCACATTACACGCTGTAATGATAACAAAATCAAATATCTTTTCTTTAATAACTTTCATAACATCTATTTAACGTTTGTTAGATACTGGTCTAAAATAAAGTATCACCTATCTGTAGTTTAAACCCTTTGATTAAAGTTTACCATTTTAATCAAGGTGATAACCAAATAATACAAGTCTGTTTGTACGATCTACTTGTATCTGCTAATTATTGTTCTGCAAACACCTTTTTTAAAAAAAACAATAACTAGACTTTTATCATATTCCATGAACTCGGAGACCTGGACTAACTTCCAGTTCCTGAATATGTAAGACTGCAACTTTCCTTAGTTGCTGTGTAGATAAATGATTTCTACCTGAAATCAGATTGCATTTGTAATACTGGCAAATCTACTGGAATCCTATATTTTAATCCAACACTTTAATTATTGATTTTAAAGTCAGTCACGACCTTTGTTTCAAGGATCTTGAAACTTTTATCCTTTTGATTAAAAGGGTAAATTATATCTTATGAATTCTTATCCTATCTGGATTTATGAATTCCGAGATATATCAATAATTATATCCTTTATTCTTTTATCTCAGACTAGATAGAGAATAAATTGGGCTCCCACTTACTTATATAAAAACTAACTATTACTCAAAATTTACTATTGACTTAGTCAAAACTTTGATTAGTCAATCCTAATTTCAAGTAATGAACTTTGAGAATTTCCCTCTACGAAACTTAACTGGATTTGGTCAAATCCTAATTCCAGATCTTGGAATCTTTCTAGTTTCATAAATACTGTTATTAACGCTATCTGAGTTAATATCCTGAATTCTCTTTTTAGAACATTTGAATAATAAAACTTGATCAAACTTGATTAGTTAATTCTGAGAATTTCTTTATAAAACTTAACTGGATTTGGTCAAATCCTAATTCCAGAACTTGGAATCTTTCTAGTTTTATAAATACTGTTATTAACGCTATCTGAGTTAATATCCTGAACTCTCCCTTTTAAAATTTGATCACAATTATTCATAAATGTTTTATTCTCAAAACACATTCCTATGGAATTCCTTGTGTTTTGTTAGTTTTTATACAAATTACTTCAATTGTATTAAAGTAATTATAACAGGCAATCAACTAGGATCTTACGGAAATATTAAGCACAAACAGATATTTCAATGTCAAGACAATAACTTTTGAAAATAGAACCATTAAATTATAAAGTATAATTATCCAAGAATTGTTTAAAACACAAACCCCCAAAAACAACTGTTTTAAAACTATAAATTCAAAAATGTCTTGACTTAAATCATCTTGTACTTAAGATCCTCAGCAACTCCTGGGCACTTCACTTCATTTCTGACCTCCTGCAATAATCATTTGCTATAGGTATCAGTATACTTGTAAACCAACAAGTAAGAAGTGACAAAATAAAGCAATCATAAATTTTCTGAGGTTTACATACCTGCTTCATGACGCTTAGGGCAGTTTTGCCTCCAGTGACCGATCTCATTGCATATGAAGCAGCGGTTCTCGGTCCTAGCTTTGTTTGGCTTAACCTTCTTGCCCTTGCCCTTGCCTTTGCCTTTCTTGGGTGCACTCTTGATGGCCTGGACTGGTCCTTTTCCTTTACTGGTGCTAGCTTGCCCATTCTTCTTTTTCACCCCTCCATCTTTCACCATCAAGACATCCTTGGTCTTGTTCTTGTTCCCCATATTCAGTTCAGCTGTCTTAAGCATGGAGTGCAACTCTGCTATTGTTTTCTCCATGTTATTCATATTGTAATTGACTACGAAGGGCCTGTAGTCTTCTGACAGTGAATTGAGTATGGTGTCTGTTGCTAGCTGCAACGGAACAGGATGACCAAGCCTCTCCAGATGATCTAAGTGCCGTTTCATTTTCATGACATGGTCACTTACTGATGTCCATTTTACCATCTTGCACTCATTAAATGCTTTGGTGGCATCGTAGCGTTCTGTACGAGCCTGGGTCTGGAACATGTCCCTCAGCTGGCGGATCATGTCATAAGCATTTGTATTTATGAGCCCTGCTTGCAGATCTGGGCTCATAGTTGCAAGCATCAAACAAGCGACATTAAGGAGATCATCCGAGTGCTTCTTGTGGGCATTTCTGGCAGCAGCCGAAGCGTTTGCCGGAGGTGCCTCCCCAAGTGGCTCTTCAAGCACATACCATTTTCTCTCATGTCTGAGCACAATCATCAAATTGCGCTCCCAGTCGAGAAAATTAGAGCCGGTCAGTTTATCCTTTTCTAGGATAGATCGGAGGGAAAGATTATTAGTGCTGGTAACAGTGCTTGCCATCTACACAAAATAAAACTTTTGGTCTTAGCAACTGTAAATAGATTAAATTCCAATAATTATCAATAAACCCTTAAATGATCAATTTATTGGACTAGGATCCTTATTTCATACGTCCTGATGTGCGTAATGTTCTTGCTCCACCAGACCCGTATTTATTTCGGTAGGTAAGGACTTTTACCAATCATGTCTAGCTGACATGACTCCTAGATCTTTTCGGGACTATGGCAACTACCTGTGCATGTTTTTGTCCCTCTTAGTGCTTTTTGGCCCGGTACCACCCGGTGAACATTATAGTACCAAAACAGATCTCACCATTTTGGGGACCTGATCACTATACTCTGGCCGGTACCACCCGGAGATAATTCGCAGAGTTATGTAACCCCTCCAGCTTCAGTTTGAACACGGACGTTGAATGTGTGATCACTTACAACGCCTATGTACTTTACGCCGAAGGTGCCCCTAGATGGGTTGCACTACTGATCTATGATTTTCGGGGTTTTGAAAAACTTTACTTCCAGGCTTTTGAAAAACTGATTGTTATAAAGGCTACTTACGTTTTAAACTAACTGTTTCAAACATGCATGCAATTTTAAAACTAACTGTTCTAAAATTACTAGCTAATTAAAACTAACTGTTTTAATAGCACACCTAGTTGATTAAAACCAACTGTTTTTGTCAACTTGCCTTTTATATAAAACAATCATATATAGGTTTTAAAACAAAACTATCGTTTTGAAAAGTTTGACGAAACTAATAATAAAACCTATATTCCTTTTGTGATACAACTCAGTTTTAAAATAACATTTCTAAAAACTACCAACATGCAAGCTTTCACAAATGAGTAATCAACCATGCAATTAAACAACAATTAATCACATAGTAGCTAATTATAGTTTTTGCCAACGTTTCCTAGGGACCAATAATGACCTATTTCACTAAAAGCTTCAAAACTCGCGTAGCTCCCACTGGCCTCGCCATGTTTTGTTAGTATTCCGGTAAGATGAAGAATTTTAGTAGCTCCCACTGGCCTCGTCATCCCGAAAGAAGAAAGAAAAATTTTCTATCCTAAGGTCATTATTACATAAGGGTTGCAAGTGGCACGCAGGCCTCCCCATAAATATGTCAAGGGTCTAAGTTGGCAAATACTATAACTTATATATATATATGTAAAATCAAAACGAAATCCATATATAGAACTCAAGCAATCACGCAATTATATATATATATATATATATATATGCGCAGTATAACAAAAGCAATATTATAATTACGAGAAATAAACCTGGATCCGTTAAAATTATCTTGTCTTAATTATCGCAAAACTTGGTTTTAAACTGATTTATAAAAACAACAGTTTTATAAATCGAAACTAAAATTAGTTTTATAAATATACACTTTTATAAATAAAATTGATTTGCTAGAAAAATTCCTTTTATCCAAAATTATATCAAACCGGGTTTTACCAAACAAATTGATCGTCTAAAATGAGTGAACTTTAAACCGTGTCGTGTTTGACTTAGCTGGTCAAGACACGAACAAAAACTATTTGACCAAGCTGGTCAAAATAACTGGTTTGACAAAACATTATTTTAAATTTAATAAAATTATTTAAAAAGATTAATTTGGATAAAAACAACTAAAAAACTAATAAACCCTTTTTGGGCCATAGACTTGGTCCAAAAGGCTGGGTTTTGGGCCTATTAACAAAAATTAGCCCGAACGAAAAAACCTTAGATTGATCGGAAGCATTATTCGCGAAGGTCGTATCTGGTGGTATCGATAAATGTAACCAACGATCGTTATCACCACTGATCGTTACCGACATGTAAACGATTTACGATGGCAACAACCGAGTTACTATCGTCACTGTGCTCGGCGATTACCATCGCCATATCGATGACTCCGGCGATCGGCCACCATCAAGTCCGTTGATCGCCACCACCACAAACGGCGGTGTGGCTTTCGATCGGTGGTCCGAAAAACCAACCAACACCGCGACCACAAGCGGTGGTGCGGTGGCTGATCCATGCCGTAGCTTAAACGCCGCCGGCCACCACCAAACTGGTGGTTAGGCCGTGGTCATCGCGAACAGAATCACAAACCGTCACCACCATCACGGTGGTTTTGGCCACGGTTGCCATTAGCAGCGAGAATTACTACCCGCCACTGTTCGGTTTTAAACGGCGATGAAAAACGCCACCGTCGCCACCGTTTTTGGTCGTCGATCACAATCACCCAGCAACCGCCGCCGCCACCACCATCTGTGGTGCGGCCGGCTATCGCTCGATCAGCAGCCACCGCTGCCACTAACACCACCGTCACCCGCTGGATGTGGTTGAGGTACAGCAGCCGCACGCCGGCATTACTCGATGCGGTACAACCAGCTACCATTCATCGCCATCGCGAACAGCCGCCGCTACCGCTGTGGTTTTCCGGCCAATTGAATAAAACCCACTATCACCGCCTACCGGCGGCGATTTTTACAACCGACGCCTCCACCACTGTGGTGTGTTCGGTCTGGATACGGCAGCCAGAAGCCGCCACCGCTATGTGCGGTGCGGCCATCGATCGTGCGAGCAGCAACAGCCGCCGTCGTTACCACCAGGCTGGTGGTCTTGGCCGGTGTTTGGGTCGACAACCAATGCCGCCACCACCACGCTGGTGGTTCGGTTTTGGCCACCGGTCTTGGGTTTGTTGATATTCCGGGTATGATTAATTGAACGATAAACAAAGTTTAAAAACAAAAATTATAAACCATATAAAGATCAGATTTTTAAACAATGATTTTAACGGATCACACATAAACTGAAAAAACTAAAACGATTATAACAATGGCTCTGATACCACTGTTGGGTTTTTGTGGGTATCCTCGGATCAAACTGACTCGAGAATTAATACGGATTTAACGAACCTTACTGGTTTGTTAGATCTCATAGGTTTAAAAACAAACTGTTAAAACCCATGCGATCAAAAACTCACTGATTTGATCTTATCAAGCGGAAGCGATAAAAGCTAAAAACCCTTTTAAAAGCCTAATGATCTTTAATCGTTTCTAGTTTTAATCCTAATGGTTTGGATTAGATCAATTTACCTGGATTGCTCGAGAATAGTCCACCGGTGATCGACCAACGAACGTTCTTCTAGTTGAACCGAATAAAACCCGAACAACCAAAAACTGGAATCCGACTGGGGGAGGTCGGCGCCGGTTGGAGAGAGAGAGGAGGAGGGAAACTGAAACTGATTTTCTTAGCTAAAAGCTTAATTGTTTCTTAACCCATAAGCCTTATTTATATGGGAGGAAAACACAGTTTGAATGAGATTCAGCTTCCATATTATAATTATCTCAAATTCTTTCCTTTTATTAACTGGAAAAGAATTTGCCTATGATAATCTTTATATATATATATTTATCTAATATATATTACTTTATTAATTAACTATTATATATTTATTTTATCTAATAAATATATAATATCCTAATTAATTAATAACCCTCCAACTTTGGTAATTCTGACTGAAATTACCCAATTAATTTATAATATACTTATTATAAATCCTAATTCTCCATTTCTGGGTTTCATTTAACTTGTTCGACTTATAGGTCCTCACAGGTGTGACCCTCAAGTGTCTTGCAACGTTGGATGTGTAATTACTTGGTTTGTCAACTCTGCACATAATTCCTAACAGTTATAAGACAATAGTAGGTCACACCGCTGCACACCAAGATGGAGAACATTTGTGTGTGAGAATTAAGGAGAGAAGGAAATAAATAATTAGTTAATTATTTATTAGGTTAATTAACTAATTAGTTAAATTAATTAATTAAGTAATTAATTAAAGAATTAATTGAGGAGATAATTATAAAGAGTTATAATCAGATACAATCACTGTCTTATTTATATCTATAAATAAAAGGCTTAAGGTGATTTATTAGTTGATTAATTTCTTCCTCCAAAAATTATTCTCTCCCTCTCTCTCCTAGTGTCGCCGCCGGTTTCTCTCACACACGAACGAACGGAGCAGTTTTTCCGATCAGTCACGGTGGTCTAGCAACCCTCTCACGTGGTGTCAGTAGCGGTGTACCCCCTGCTTGCGTTTCGGAGTTTTTGCGTAAAAAGGTAAACCATCTGAAACATCCTTTTTTGTATCTGTAAGGTTTTGGTTGGGTCCTCAATTGAGAATCGGGTTTTATATTTTCCGCTGCGCGTTTATCGCCTCCGGTTCCCAACAGTCGCCATAGTGCACCATGGCTTCAACGAGCCACCGGTTCAACCGCGTATACCCCATCTGCGTCGATATGAGGTGTGAAACTCGTTAAGGCACATTATGGTCCATCATGGAGCGTTATAAACTTGTATACTTATGATTCTTCGAATTTTTGTATTTCAAAATTTCGAGTAGAATTTGTTCATTTGTATAATAGGATTTATAAATTATTTTGTTTATCATTTTAAATGAGTTTGAATTGATAATAACTTGATCATTATTGTTCAAGACACTAACGTAAACACACATAATCATATACATATATAGATGTATATTATATGCAGATTATCGTCATAAGTCACACCTGTGAAAACACCATGGTTTTGTCGTAACTCATAAGGCTTGAGGTTTGACCTCGTTGTCACGCCATGCCTCACACTATTTAAAACCTTGTTTTAATGCATTTTACTTGAATTTCATCTTTACAAAATGAAAAACACATTGTACAACTTCTCATTGTTTTTGCTTCCTCGATGATGATCTTTCGGTACTTCATATGACTCGGAGGATCATTTTTGAGTTTGAAATCAAACTCTCAGCTGGTTCTCAACGTCCCAAACTGACCATTTCATTTCTCTTCATACGTATCAATGATTGGCTATCTCTCTTTTCAATCTTCTCATTCCTCTAGGTAACCCATAAATTTCTCTTCCATCTCTCGTCTTTTCTACCTTGAAGGCAATCTCTAGTCGATCTAGGTAATCTCTTATAGATACTTTAAGAAATCAACTTCTAAAAATATTTACTCTATTAAACAAACTTTCAAAACATTAATAGCTAACTTTTTGAAACATATCATTTTAAAAACCAAAGGTAAACCAAATTTACTTTCTATTTTTTGAAACATGATTTTGATCATCTTTTATAAATGAAAGTTTCAGAAGATTTTTCTTTAAATTAAATTTGGAAATTTGTTTCTCACAATGTTTGTGAGAAATAAAGTTTGTTCAATGTTGGTGCAATTTGCTTTAAAAACAAATAAAATTGCTATGTAGTTAATGATCAATATGAAACATCATTTATATATATTAAAGGAAAAACCTCACAGAATGACGTGGCACATCCTCATGCTTAGAATCACCTCTAACTTTTTTCTCATTTTTTTGATTTTTTTTAATGTTGAATATGTTAAAGACCATTCTACCCCTAAATGACAATTGTGTATTTCATTATAAGAGGGCTTATTTGGTAATTTCACTTCCAAATTCATTACCTTCAACTTTTAAAGTATGTAACTCCAACAACATTTATTTTAGACTCTTCATTTTTCCATCTATTAATTCAAGGAAAGTGTAGAGTAAATGATGTTACCCATCCTCTTGATTTCCCTCTCTATATATTCCTTGAAATGCATGCCCTCAAAATCATTCCTACCACCAATTAAAAACCATCGTCAATATTACATTGTACATTCGACTTTTGCGCCAATTTGCCTATAAAACCCTATCTTTATATTCTTTATATGATGTTCTAGATCCCTAAAAAGAATCTCTAATTCATCATTTGGTCATATTCAAGGAATTTGGTATGAATCTTTCTATGTTAGCTCGATGTTCACATGCTATTCATCCTTTAACGACTCTTATTCGTTGAAGAAAAATACTATTATATTGATGTAGTTACTTTTGAATTCATCCCATGATTACTATTTCTAAGTGTTACTATCTGTTAATTCAAGTTTGCATTTTTTTAAGCTTACAACTCCATATGAAAAATGTACATATTCTCAAATACTTTCGCTCTTTATCTCTCAATGTATTCCTCTCTATTTGGTTTTACCTCTAATTGTGGAGATATTTATTTTTTACTTTTATTGTGATTTTGGTAGGTTTATCTTTTGGCTACTCAAGAGTTCCATGCTTATTAAGGTAAATAGGTAATACGTTTTCTTTGTTTTGTTGATGTATGCACATTTAGTACTCAAATATCTGAGCATCATTATCAAATATTGAAACGTGTAACTATCGATTTAACCGTCATGAAATTTCAACATTACAGGTATATGGACGTAGCGCAATGAAAAACCTTCTCTTTTAAAATGAAACAAGGAAAATTTGTATTATAAATTTAGACTTCCATGTACGAATATTATTCTAGCATTGAAATTCAATTAAGTTTTTTGTTCTAAATTTGTAGTCCATTGTTGTTTATTATAAATTCATAGCATTGTTTATGTTACATACAAGGAAACTACATATTATTTATATTTACGACTAAAAAAAAGAGATTACTCCTTAGTTTTCAAATAGGTCATCTTACCTTACAAGGTCTTAAATCATATAATCTTTTTATTCCATTTACAACATTGTTATATCTTAATTATTTCATGTCTCTTATTGATTATATGGTTATACCAAATAGAAGACATAGATTCGTAATGCGAAAAAGAAACTTTTATTTTACGATTTGTTTGGGAGGGTGGAGGATATGTGTGTGTGTGTGAATTACATAATTAATTACGTTGCAAAACAAGGTTTATGAAAATGTCAATTTTGCGCATAATAATTAATATTTTGTATATAGACTTGCTATTAAATTTTTTGTAAATATTTAACTTTGACATTAAAACATTATTACTTTTACATAAAATAAAAGGTTGTATTGAATCCTAATGTTTAGGGAAAACAATTCCTATAGATGAAAAAGAATTATGTACCAATTATGACCTTTAAAGCGGTTACAATATACAATAAAATATGATAAATTCATTTCATCAGTTGTCAATACACGAATAGCATGGCTTCATAACTTGGTTACCTATTTTCTAACAAAACAAATTTCATCACCGCGCAACGCGCGGTGCCACACACTAGTTGTAATTAATTGAACATATGATTATCTAATTTAGGTTAGAATTTTTGGTTATATATGTGTATCAGAGTTAAATATAGGGAATAGTTTTTTGAAATGTATTAAACTATATCAAAATATTTATTGTGTGTATCCATATACCAAAAATGTTTTTTGATGTATCAAACTTTTTTTTTGTTATCGTATGTATTGTGATGTAACGACCCAAAAACTTGAACAAATAATATTAATCCAAACCCAATGATTTAACGCATCGGAAAAATAAAACTTAGCATAAAAAACTGGCACTAAGCCTAAGATATAGTTCAAGGATATTAAGTAACGGAGCTAGTGGAACAATCATCCACAGCTGAGATATAGATACTAGGTAAATAAACTAAAGTCTAAAGGCAGCTACACTAGTCGCTCCCCTTCTCCTTTCCTTTCGATGCTCGACTTTTCCCTGATAATGTTATAAGTTTTGAAAAACGAGGACTAGACCATAAGGTCTAGTGAATTCCCTCAAAACAGTCTTAAGCATAACCGACTCACTGGCCCAACATAAACAACTAGATTTACTGGTGGTGCATGATGGACATAGATACGGGCCCCAACTAGTCACTCTATTTACAAGGAAGCACGAAACATATTCGCGCTTCACATCGCATCAAAATAGTTACCAAGGGCGCACCCCGTCCCTTGGCACTCGACATATCCCAAGGGCAACACCCCGTCCCTTGGTACCCCATGTCCACCATGCAACACACCCATTCAACAATTATTACCCAAACATCACAAGCATGTTTAGATAAACGGATGATCATCAACTATCAATAGCAGAGTTCAACAAATAATTCTCAGTAAGCATTTCAATAAACATTTTCAGTTCGCAAACGTAATATTAACAAATATTAGTTTATAAAGATTTGGCAAGGGAACTCACCTGTGCGTAGACCGTTTTCCCCAAATACTTCTCGCCTATTAAATCTGTAATATCTCTAAGTCATTAGTAATCTTATCTAATTGAGAGATTATCTAACTAAGGCACCCTAGGCAGACTCAACACGGGGGTTCTGCTACCCGGTTAACGGACGGGGTTAAGGGGGACCGCCCTTGCGGGGTCGAGGGGAAGCGCCCCTAGAGAAAATTTTCCTTTCTATATAAACAAAACACTACGGGTTCTTCCTCGGAAACCTAACCCTAGGGTCGAAACTCCCCAAAAATCCGATTCGGACAACGAGAAAATCCGATACGGACAACTAGGAAATTCAGTTCGGCCTTTGGGCTTATCCGATTCGGCCTTTGGCCTTATCCGATTCGGCCTTTGGGCCTTATCCGATTCGGAGTACTGGAGGAGTAGTCCGACTCGAACTATTTCACCACAGCCAAAAACGGGAAATTCCAGGTTCGAGGAGATCGAACCTGGTACCCAAAATCGACCCAACAGCTCTACAAATTCACAAGATTAGACCACCAAGAGACTTCAATTCAATCTAATACACTATAGATTAGCTTTATGAGCAAAAACTAAAGGAATCTTACCCCACAAGTGAGGAAGATGATGCAAATGGTGAAGAAGATGGTGTCGATAGCTGATGATGCTGCTCTCTAAAAACACACTTTCACACACATTGAGATTTACCCTAAATGGTATAAACCTTAAGAATTTTCCTTAAATATCAAGGCCAAGCCCATTAAACATACCCTAAAAAGCCTAAGCCCAAATAATAATAATTTTTTTCCAAACTTGACATATTTGACCCCTCACTTCTAGTTTACCAATTTAACCCCAAATCCAATGATTAATAAAAAGAAGTTTCTAAAAATTCCGGTTATTACATGTGACCTGCTCAACCGGTTACCGACGGTTAGTGAGGGCGGCTAGAGGTTCTAGGCGACATCAATGGTGATTCTGGTTGGCGATGGTAGTGGGTGGTGGTTCTGGGCGGCGATGGTGGTGGTTCTAGGTGGTGGTTATAGGCGGCGGTGGTTATGGATGGTAGTTGTGGGATAGCGGTGGCCGGTGGTTGTAGGTGGTGGTTCTGGACGACAACAGTGGTGGTTTATGGGTGGCGGTGGTTCGGATGGTGGTTCTGGGTGGCGGTGATAGTGGGTGGTGGTTCTGGACGGCGATGGTTGTGGTTCTAGGTGGTGGTTATGGGCGGCGGTGCAGTGGCGTAGCCAATAGGGGGGCTGGCTGATGCTCAGCCCCCCCCCCCCCCCCCCAACAGCCAAAGTTTTTATATTATACAACAGAGATTTTGCACAGATACGATGGTTAGCCTGGTGGTAAAGCAATTACTCTAATTCATGTTGGTCTCAGGTTCGATCCCTTGGAGAACCAATGACCAACTTTTTTTTCCACTTCTTATATTTGATTGATAATTGACAATTTCTTTTTTCCTTTTTTTTCTGTTTTATTTTCTTTAACTTACAACCTGATTATTTAGAAGTTTTATTTTTTTTCGTATTTTTATTATTAGAAATATTTTTATTCTATTTATATTTATATTGTTATTTAATTGATAATTCTTAATTTCTTTTGATTTGTCTTTTTTTTTCTCTAATTGACAACCTGATTATTTTTAAAAGTTTTAATTTATATATTTTGGTTATTAGAAATATTTTTATTGTATTTATATAAAATTATAATCTTTATATTTTTATTATTAAAAATATTTACATAAAAGTTTTAATCTTTATATTTTATCATTAAAAACATTTTTGTTGTATTTACATTAACAAGTGTTTTATGAGAATATTATTATCTCCATGTTTATATTACAAACAAATATTCTTATTGGGTTTACCTTTACAAATGTTTTAAAAACATTATTATATCAAAAACAAAAATTAATTTTATTTCAATATTAGTATATTTTTATATCAATATAAGTATATTGTGTTTAAAAATATATAATTTAAAATTTCCATGTTGTTATTTTTTGATGGAGATTTTCAATTTTCATGATTACATATTTTTGTTAAAATACCGTTAAATCTATTTTAATGCGATCCAATCTTTATATTTATATTCACGTTACAGTCATATTTTCATGAAAATAAAGGTTAGTTTGATTATAAAAACATAACTTGAGCTTTGACTAAAATTAAATATAAAAAGTTTATCTCACTTCTCATATTTCACAAATAACATCCCTTATATCTTTGGTTTTATATAGGGTTAATTACATGGGTATGTATCGAACTTGTTACGTTTTATCATTGTATGTACTCAACTTATAAACTTACTATTGTATGTATCGAACTTTCTAAAATTGTCATTGTATGTATCCTACTTCATAAAAACCTCAAGTTCGATATACTTTCGTGACAAGTAGAATACATTCAAGGATAGGTTTTGATAAAGTTGGATACATCCAATGGCAAGTCTAGCAAGTTCGATACATACAATGATAAGTTTATAAGTTGAGTACATACAATGATAAAACGTGACAAGTTCGATGCATACCCATGTAATTAACCCTTTTATATATGTACACACTCATTTTACGTTAAAGTTACTTACAAAATCTAATGAGACTTGTAATAGTTCCTTACAAATTACATCAACATTTTCCTTTACCATTATATCTAGCCCCCCCCCCCCTAAACCTAAATCCTAGCTTCGCCCCTGCGGCGGTGGTTGTGGGTGGTGGTTCTGGACGGCGATGGTGGTGGTTCTCGGTGGTTATGTGCGGCGGTGGTCTCCGGTGGAGAGACGATCTCCGATGGAGAGACGTTTGTCGGGTGATTGCGACGATTGTTTTGGGTCTCCAACGATGGTCGTCTCCGGCGGCGGACTATGGTAGCGATCTCCTGCGTCAGACTCCGACAGCGGTCTCCGGCGGTGGTTTACCGGTTCAACCGGTAGCAAGTCATTTTGTAACACAATAGAAGAAAAAATAAAGTTTGATACATCAAAAAGCATTTTTGGTAGGTAGATACGCACAATAGATTTTTTGGTATAATTTGATACATTTCGAAGAACTATCTCCTTAAATATGTCAAGAAGATAAGGTAGAATAAGAGCTATTACGTTATAAAATCGCCCAAGTTAAATTTTATTGGATATCTTGTATTTATAGCACTTGATACAAGAGTCAATCTTATATTATCAGTGAATAAGAGAGATGTTATATACATATAATGACTAAGGTGTTAATAACTTTTTTAAGTCAACGGTGTTGTAGCGGACTGGTTAACTCTCGAAGGGTTTATAGCGCCCTAACCGAGTTTGAGTTTTCCTGTGCGCATACCTAAGGACATTTAAGTGGGGCCATGTTTAGCCCCCAAAATTGCCAAGGATTAGTCGGGCTTTGGTCTGGACACCCTTTCAAAAAATCTTTTTTAAGTCATGTATAAGTTAAGTTATATGTCAGGATAGTTTTGTCGCAAAGAAAGAAGGTTGGATTATTAAGGGACGATTATGGTATCAAATGTTTTTTAGGTGGCCTTTTGAGGACAAGTAAGGAGTGCTTGTTCCATATATCCATCGGGGTTTAATTGTTTAACGATAAAGTCATAAAAAACGCTTTTGTATATAGTTGAACAAATAAGTCGATGCAAACCATCAAGCTCGTTAAAATGTAAGTGAACAACCCCTTACCCTTCCTACATATGTCATGAAATCATGAGTCAGTTTACAACTTGTTGCAAAATGAACAGTCTCACAAAATGATACCAGAGTCGAATATTGTGTTAGCAGGATAGTGGGCTCGTGGGTTAAACTTCGGGAGGTGATCCCTACACAACAAAATTTACCCATACACAACATTTTAATGTAAATGGACTATTTTACCCTTGCTTTTCTCACCCACCTTCCTTCTTTCCTTTTCCCAACCGTTTTTCCTTTTTTATCATTTCCATCTCTAAATCATCTCCACCATTACTTTGGAAAGATCCCCACCATCTTCATCGTCTCCGGCCGCCATCGTCTCCGACAGACGAAAGGATAGTTAGAAAATTCTATAAATATAACCAAACCCCACAAAAATTATCCACAAAAGATTCAACAATTGGAGCATATAACCGTTGATTGGTGACAATTGAGTTAGAAAACCACAGATTGGACAAAACCCATTCCAAATTCATGTCATGTCGTCGTTTTCTTCAAACCATTTTTTTCTAAACTGGTCTGAAACTTTCTATGTGATTTGGTTGAGGATGGGAAGTCGACAGAAGGGATCAAATGTGTAATTGATTTTTGAGTGTAGCACCACCACCGCCAAAAGGTTGCAGACGGTGGCGGCCAGAGACGGGGCTGCCGGAGACGGGGCTGCCGGAGACGGGGCTGCCGGAGACGGGGGCTGCTAAAGACGGTGGCGGTCGGAGACGATGGCTGCCGGAGATGATGAAGATGGTGGGGATCTTTCCAAACCAAAGTAACGGTGGAGATGATTTAGAGATGGAAATGATAGAAAAAGGAAAAAGGGTTGGGAAAAGGAAAGGAAGGTGGGTGAGAAAGTCAAGGGTAAAATAGTCCATTTACATCAAAATGTTGTGTATGGGTAAATTTTGTTGTGTAGGGATCACCTCCCTTAAACTTCACGTAAATGATGGGTCCTCTTATGGAATGTTTGTAGCATTTAAAATGAATTTCTTATAATCAAGAGGATGATACATCCCTTAGAAGAGGATTTTGATCTATATTCAAGTTTAGTTCAACCGATACACACTTGGTTCTTTAAGAGCATCTCCAATGCTAGGTTCTTACAAGCAAAAAGTGCAATGGCTTGTAAGAACTACCATTGTGGAGAGTTCTTATAAGAACTCAATTGCTTCTAGGTTCTTATTTAAGAACCTTGGTTCTTATCTTGATTTTTGGTATGAGATGACATATTATTATTTTTTCTTTTTTTTTCTTCACTTTAATATTATTAATATAATACATGGGAACCACATAAAAGGGTTCTTACAAAAACTACCATTGTAGCAATTTTAATAAGTTATTCACTTGATGAGGTGTAGATGATGTGGCAATAAAAAGAGTGCAAAAAGAGGTTCTTATAAGAACCTCCATTGGAGATGCTCTAAGCTCAAATTTTGACGGAATCTTGTTACGATTCCCTAAATTGGAGATCCTAAGAAATTGAGAGATTTCTAAATTTTATACCCAAACTTTAACATAAGTTATATATAAATAAAATTTGTACAAACCAATATAAAATATATAATGAGTATGAGTTTGACTTTAAACCGTACTTATTGTTTTACATTATCTGTGCTTGTGTAACTAAGTGTAAAATATATAGTGTTGTTTTTCTCACTGAACTTAACCCTACTTCGTAGAGTGATTTCATCAACTGCATCAAACCAATTAAAATTGTTATCGACGACTTTTGCAACACGCCATGTGCGTTAGAAAAGCATTATAACTCTCGTCAATTATACGATCATAATTGTTAAAATACGTGAAACCTCTTTGAATATCTGGCTCTTAAATATATACTTACATGTTTAATATATTGTGTATAGCCAATGTAGGACTCCAATGTACCGACGTAATACTTACATGTTTAATATATTGTGTATAGCCAATGTAGGACTCCAATGTACCGACGTAACGTACTGTCCAATAATGAGACGCAATAGTTCTTTATACTATTTAAATGAAGTATAAACCATGAACTATCAATAGTTTGCCGACTAAGGGTGTAAACGAGTCGAGCCGAGCTTGAGCCCGACTAAGCTCGGTTCGTTTCGAGCCTGATGTATCAAGCTCGAGTCCCGCTCATCAAGGATTTAACAGGCTTGGGCTCTACTTGTTTAACTGTATATATGCTTTTATTAAAACTGAAAATATCATATTTACCCGACCTAATCTTCAAATATCATATTTACCCAAATAACAACTTTTGTCAATTTTTAATCATCCTAAATCCGATTTAATAATAAAAAAATATTCAAATGATTATTATACCCCGTTTAAGGCTAATCCACAAATATCATATAGGGGAAGTATCAAATACAAACCAAGTAGTTTGTACAAACTCTACAAACCTAATCTTAACCATTGATTTTCCATTGATTTTGTTTATCTCATAATTTTTAGGCAATTTTCAAATTTTATTGAGAGAAAATTTTGGAACTTAATTAATCCACACCATTGATCATGTAAATGTATGGTTGAGATTGGTTTGTATAGTTTGTACAAACTATACGGTTTGTAACGGATACGGCCCCATATCATATATGTCCCTTTTAAGCTATAAAAATATCATATTTACCCAAATAACCATTTTTTATTATTAAATTTGATTTATAATGGTCAAAAATTAAAAAAAAAATTGTTATTTGGATAAATATGATATTTTTTGATAGGTTATGAATGACATATATAATATTTGAAGATTAGCTCGGGTAAATATGATATTTTCAGTTTTAATAAAAGCCTATATAAAGTTAACCCTATATATTAATTGAGGCTCATTTAGGCTCGTGAACCTAATCAAACTTAATCGTAAACTTGTTTATTAAACGAGCCTAAAATGAAGCTTGGGCTCGCTTACACCCCTATAGCCGACGAATTATCGATGTCCTTTTTATGGATGAATTAACGATGGCATCATTTTAGCGACGTGTTCACTGTCATTGAGGTTTCAAAGTCGTTTTGGATAATCCGTCGATAAAATCGTCTTGATCTTTCAGGTTTACAAAGATAAGATGTCGATGTTAGTGATGCTCATGTTTTTAGCAGTGATAGTTGGTGTTAGACCCCGATTCTGATACCATGTCGTCATAAGTGAATCTCTCTCGTGAAAACTTTGATTTAACTCGAGAAATCGTAGAAGAACCAAATGTCGACAAAAACGAAAAGATAAGAGTTCCAGCTGTTTTAGGGGTTTAATTACGAAATCAATTTCTGGGTCCCAAATTTCTGGTTTCTTTTTTCCTGAGGTGTGATCTTGATGGGTTTCTTGAAGAACTTTCTTGAAAATGAAAGGTGGACTAGAAGACATTGGGGAGATTACAACTTTAGAGAGAGAACTAGGGATTTTATTGATGAGAAACAACAACTGTATTGAAAAAAACCCGAGATACCGCATCCACCGACGTATTTTCCGTAATTCAGTGAACGACACTTGGACGTTGGACATCAGGGATCTCTCTGCTTTTTAGAGTAGATGTCAGGTTTGAATACATTATTCTTCCAAAACCTCCCTCCAGGTGGCAATATAGTGGGATCATTTGTGTTAGAATATGTGGAACCTTACTAGATTATTATCTAAAAGGGCTCTTGAAGAGAGAAGCGATGTTCTTCTCAGTATATATTTAGAAGAATAGGGCCAAGTTTAGTCGATATGAGACGTGGGTGTTGTTTGGTTGGTTTTTCATCAGGTCCTTTATAAATAAAATTGTCAGTGTGGATCAATTCGTCTCTATGGATTGAAAAGGTTTTTGTTTA
The DNA here is from genome assembly GCA_030169165.1 of Centaurea solstitialis. NCBI lineage: Eukaryota > Viridiplantae > Streptophyta > Magnoliopsida > Asterales > Asteraceae > Centaurea > Centaurea solstitialis. Next base: position 50,852,652 of record CM058040.1, read on the forward strand.
GGAAGGTTTTTTCAGAGAATGGAATGGGTATAGTTTTTCGCATTTAGAAAATATGTTGGCTTTCTGCATAAAGCTCGCCCCTAGAAGGTTATTAAATAAGCTACTTTCTACCAAATGCTCACCGTATAAGTTGTGAGTCTTATTAAGTTCATTAAGCTATTAAGTTGTTAACAAATCCTATAGAGGCTAGGTGGGCGATACTTGTTGGAAATATTTTGTAGGTTGGGAAGTTTTCCCATCCCACATAAGAAGGAGCAAACAAAAAGGATGGGTTTATAAGCTTTACTACTTGTGAGGTCTTTAAACTTGTTAACGAATGGTGGGGGCTCGAACAAAGTGCAACGCACGCGCGCGTGTGGCCGTGGCCACCACCGCCGCGGTGCTCGCGGAGTGTCTCGATAAAACGAGCACTTTGCACTTCGTTTTGGAGAGAATTAAGTAGATGATGATAATCTGAATAGGAAGAGATAAAAACGGAAAATTAAAGCTATATTATCCACAATTTTTATTTAACTTGTTTTTATTTCAGATAATGATTAGTTTGAATGTTTTCCCACGTTTTCAATTACATAGAGACTTAGTCTCTAACTGACTTCCCAAATCTTGGGGAGAAAGCTTTTAGTTGGGTTATCTCTTCCAATTTCATCTATAAATTGAGGCCTCCACTGAAGTTTTCACATACACAAAAAAAAAAATCATCATCTGCTCTCTCTTCATTCTGGGTTTTATTGCTCCTTGTTTTCTTTCTCATACTCTACTTTAGCATAAACGCCATTGCTGTTGGCATTTAGCTACTGCATAGAATCCTGGGGTGTCAGCGATCGAGAACTCACAGCATTCAGAGTTGCGCCGAATACCTTTAAGGACAGGAGTAATCTCCGTGCAGTTTCGTTATTCGTCATTCTTCAGATTTCACCGACGTTACGAAAGGTTAGAATTCTTTATATTTGAATCAATCGCAAACGTTCAGTAGTCTGAACAATCTGCTTCTACTCTTTTCTTTAACGATATTATCGTGAAGGATATATCGATCTTAGGATATTTTGTGTTACTTGGTTGAGATAAAATTGTTGTTTCTTTGGGTCTGTTATCGAAGACGTTTTACATAAACCTGCATGTGTTTTTTCTGTTTACACAGATATATATATATATAAGATGAACGTCTGTTTTGACTTATGATATTAAACTTCTATATATATATTCAGTTTTATTATATCATTGAATCCAACAAAGAATAAAATATACATATATATCTATATTTGTCTTTGGTATCTGCATGCAACAGATTTGATATTTATGTCCTTTTCTTTTGGTTGTCCATCAAGTTATATTAAAGTTTGTTTTCTTTAGTCATTGAATAAACTTTTAATTGTTTAATAAAAGTTTCCTAATCCAAATTTTAATCAACAATACTGACCCAGAGTGTTGAGTCCCTAGGATGATAGACCTCATACTCTAATACCATGTTGGAATATGGGGAACCTCATTAGACTACTCTCCAAAATAGCGAGGATAGTAACGATAGTTGATATTTTATGATCGATTCTTGTGCAAAAGATATCACGATATGGGTAAAAAAAGTATATATCACATGACATTTTATGTTATTTTAATTAATGATAATTATTTCTTTATTTCGATCAAATATTCAAACATTATAACTCCATGATGTTGCTATGATAGCTCCGTGATATTGTTGTTTGTAGTCACTCTGTTGTTGGGATCCATGTAAGAGGCCTACAACCTTGGATGTTCTTCAGCATCCTTTCTTCCATAGGTAGAAGTTGCAAAAATACATGTCAAAGAGTTACTATAATGAAGGAAATATGTTGGCATCATTATGTGTTGTAACTAAGAACATGAGTCAATCAATTTGAGGCCCATAATCGTTATTGCATTTTCGAAAATAGGAACACTTTTTGATTGAACCTCCACCAATGGTAAGGTTCAAATGTGAATTCATCTTTCATAGTGAACGTGAGGACCATTAGTATTGCGTCACGTGGTAATATTCGGTCTGAATATTCATGCTTTATTCAATCCGAATAAATAAAGCATGAATATTCAGACTGAATAAATAAAGCTAATTCAATCTGATTGGGTCCAATCCACTCCACTTACAATTGTAAGTCTAATCCTAATTAGATCAGATCACTTTTTACACATACATATGGCCGTATAATTTACCCTTTATAACTCACAACAAAACCACCATTTCAAGATTAAAACCTTTTAAGTCTCTAAATTAAAAGGTTTGCAAACTTAAAAAACGGTTTGTTTTATTTGTAAGAAAAGGTTTAAAAACCTCTTATCATCGTCTAAAATTTTAAGAAATCCATCATCCACTTTTAATTTTTTAAATGTGAAATTAGACTTACAGAACAAAAATATCCCTATTTAACCCTAAACCCCAAATCAAATGACATTACTCCCCTCTTTAGACCACTTTGCTTTCATCAAGTGATCACCATAATCTTGAAAACATAAGCTAAAATCAAGAATCCAAACTCATACTTGATTCAAATCACTCACCCTCAACAACAGGCATGATCAAATTATCACAGCGAAACTTATTCGAGTTCCGGATCCCCACGAGCTTCTTCGCCTCTTCGACTCTCGACCCCTTAACCAACCTGTCGATCACGAGCTGCATCACGCTCGGATCGAGAAGACATTTCGCCCGAACCGACTCTTTGAAAAGCTCGATCACCCGATCGATATCGTCCGTTTTACACGAAAATCGAATCACACCTGCAAATGTCACTTTATTCAGATCCGAGTCGCTCCCAACCAACTTCCCGAACCAACTCTTTGCTTGCCCCAAATCTCCCTCGTTGCAAAACCCGTGGATCACCGCATTGTAGCTAAACTCGTCCGGTTTTACACCCTCCGAACCCAATTCGTTAAAGAATTCAACGGATTCCGGAAGCTTCTTTTCGGTAACTAATCCGACCAACCGAGCGTTATAAGTCCGGATATCGGGCCGACACCTTTTTAGTCCGCCATTTTACCCCATAGCTTCTCACCATCAAGAAACTTACGGTTGCTATAAAACCCGATTAATAAGGTATTGAAAGTGATCAAATACTCGGTTTCAAATCGTTCTTTTTGAGCTCGTCAAGCATCGAGACGGCCCGATTGAGCACGCCCGTCTTGCAAAACGCGTTGATCGTGGTGTTGTACGACAACGTTGTCGGGTTTTCACCAAGAGTTTATCGGGCAAATGACGGAAATACCCCTCAAGCTTATCGAACCGCTTGGCGTTAACGCAGGCGCCGAGGAGGGCGTTTAAGGTTTGCGAGAACTTTCTCTGGGGAATTTTGTCGAACACCTTGGATGCGTGATCGAACATGCCGGATTTCCCATAGAGCGAGATCAATCGGACGGCAAACCCTTCTTTGGAGATCTCGTCGTACTGCTCCTGGTCCTTGAGGATTTTTGAAATTCGCTTAAACTTGATTGAAGTTCATGGTAGAATCTATTGGATAAATGACTAGGATCTGAATACTGAAAGTTGAAATTGTATCAATTAGTAGGAAGGATCTGAATTATGATGCTACTTTTAAGTTCAAATCCATTAAGTTCGTTAAGCTGTAAGTAGTAAATAGCTTAAAACCCCCGTTGATTTTGAGCTTCTTTTGATAAGCCAGCCTTTGTCTTGGATTTTACATATTCAATTTTCTGTTTGTCATATGCTTTAAAAAAGATTGCAAATTTAACCGGTAAGGCCGTGCATAGCGCGGCACGGGTTCCAAACCGGCGGGTTCAGGGGCTGGGCAGGCTCCATACGCGTGCAACGGGTTCAACGGCTTTCAAGCCTTTTCTCCATACCGACGGTTTACACACACCACTAGTTTGTGTGTGTGTGAGAGAGAGAGGGTTGAGAGAGTTGAGTACTAATCAAATAGGGTTCCAGAGGGTTAATTGTAGGGTTGGAGAGAAACTGATGTGGAAGCTGGTGTGGAAGTGAGGTTGGGAGGGTTGAGAGAGTTGGATACGGATAGCCTAACTAGAGGCAGGTACAAACTTCAAACGAGACCTGTAAGGATTTTGATGCCCTGTACGAAAATGTTAAAAAATGGCCCTGTGCCTTTTTTAAGCAACTAAACGACAAAACGTATGATTTATAAAAAGGTTTGGGACCTATTATCCCCGCGTGGATTTTTATAACTAATAATAAAGAAAATACAAAGTGGGATATAAATACCAAAACTCGGAATTACAAAATATAAACATACATCACCTGAATCGAGGTCTTTATGTATTTCTAAATATAGAATGCCCACTCTAATGCGTAACAATAAAAAAAAAATTCGAAATCATGAAAGAACAAATGGAAATCGGCCGAAAATTTTTGGGTTTGGGCGTTCATGAATTGCAATTCAATAACGTTTTCAAGATGCGCCAACAATGTACCAAAACCTTAGCTAGGCGATTAGACCTTGAGCCTATGTTTTTAATTAAAGGCCAACTACCAAATTATTAAACCTAAACTAATAATAGATGAAAACTTGATCCCCTTTTGGAGTTGATTCCCTGTGCGGCCGAACATACTCGTGCCCAGGACCGCTATGAATTAAGAAATGATATTCACGATGGATTATATTGTTGGTTTCTAAACTACTTGCGGTTCTCATTTGAACCCACCCCACAGGTCGTTATACATGCTTCTTTTTATAACTTATATGCGCATGTGGACTTGTAGGACTTGTAGCATAATTGCCGAAGATGTGGGGGCTTAAAGAATGTAGTTACGAGGCCAATGTGAATCACCTGTTCGTATTTGTGAACCCTTTAGAAGAGGCGGCTCGTTTTGAAATGCGATATGGACACAAGAATATTATAAAGCTAGAAGAGGGGAGTTTCTTTTACTTAGTTACCGTCATATAGTTTTTTTGCGTATCGATTTTCACCATGTGTTAGCTAGTCTTGCACAAGCCCGCCTCTTCACAGAAACAACCGTTTGTACTCTTTGACCCACAGACCTTATTTTCGAGTGGGAGATAGTTTGGTTTGGTTTACTTTATGAATTTCTCAAACATTACAAATTAATGCAAGTTTTGAAATTTATTACAAAATCTTGAGAGTGTCCATCAACTAATGCGAATTAATATAAATACTTGAAATAATACAAATAGTTGAATTAATACGATAAATAGCAGCTCTCATGTGTACTGAGAGGCGTTTTCTAAAATAAAAGTTATTATAAATAGTGGTCGTGTGCGGCGGTGGGCACGATTGTTGTGCTGCACAGCTGCGAAGTACGACGGCAATTGGGGGTGCCGTGGAGTTACGTGGCACAGTTGGGGTGGAACGGGTGGCAAAGAAGGAGATGCCGGGCTTTTTGGTGGCATTGGAGGTCCAGGAGGCAAGGGAGGTAACGGTGGTAATGACTTTGACTTAGCATCTAGCCAAAGGCATTACCACCACTACCTCCTCTACCACCTGGTCCACCAATACCACCAAAAAGTCTCCCGCTTGGCATCTCCCCTCTGCCACCCATTCCATCTCAATCGCCACGGAACTCCACAGCACCCCAACATCCAGTAGTCCACAGCACACCAGCCGTGCCCGCCTTTGCCCCGGCCAGCACCCGACCGCTACTTCGTGATCGGCTTCTTCGTAATCGTGTTGGTCATCCTGCCCCGACAGCTAGGACCGCCCGAACCATCTTGACCACCGCCACCTTGTTTACAGCGTAAACACGCGTCGCCGCCATCGCCGCCTTGACCTCTGCGACCACCAACAGAGAGATCGGCCATTTTTTCTTCTGTGTGTTGGAAGTTATAAAAGAAGGAGGTTGTGAGGTTTCCTCAATGTGTGGGTGTATATATATACACCAATAACCCCTATATAAAAGTATTAGAGTAAATTACATATTTGTCCCTTTGGAATATGAGTAGTTCTTAAAATTCATTCCAATATTTATAAGTAACATTAATTTTTTTTTTTAAAGAATAAAAATAACATTAATTTTAAACATGACTATAAAAGTAATTTTCCGAGTTACAAGAATATAGATATAGTTATAATTTTTGCCAAAATACAAAAACGGTGGCCGTTTATAAAACTTTGATGGTCTTTTAGAAAAATACATAAAATAATTTTTGTAAGCATAATATCTTTGATAAGAAATAAGTTAAAATCTTTAATAAAAACAAAATATTATAACATTAAAATATAAAAAGATATTGACCAGATAATCTTTGATACAAATTTACTTTTTAGTCATTTTTTAAATTAATTCTTATATAATGAGAATTTATGTGAACTCCAATTTTTAAGAGTAATTTACATAACGAAATTGATGTTAACGATGTTATACACAAAAACGACAAATTTATGTTGTCGTTCATAACTTCTTATAATATAAATTTTCGTATGAAGAACGGGGTTGGTGGTAAAGAAAGTTGTTACCATGAATTATCAGAAAAATTCAATGATGTTTTAATTTTTGTTTTCATATCGGTTCATTTTTGTCCATCTTGGTTCATTCTTATTCATCTTCGTTTTCCTTTCCTTTTCACTTTGATTCATCCCTGTTAATCTTTAGTTTGTTTCATTGTAAAAAAACTGGAACTAAATAACATTCAATGGAGAAAGGATTTGCGTAGTATGTATTCTAAGAGTGGTTTGCAAATGAAACCACTTACATATCTATATCTATACTTCTATACTTCTATACTTCTATACTACCTTATAATACATATATACATCAAACTCTTAAAAACAAGTTATTAAGCACAAAGTACTACCATTTTATGCAAGGAGTTTGAAAAACTTTGAATTACAAGTTGACATGCATGGAGTACAAGTTGTTGATGCATTGAATTTTAAACCCCATTCACAAAACAGATTTGGTATGTTTTAGGGTTTTGCCTTGGAACAATAACTCTTTCCTTTACTATGACTATTCAAATACACAAATAAACCAACTTCATTTTTTTCTCTTTTTTCTAGGTGCAGAGTTTTGCTCCTTCTTTTGGCTAAAGGACTCATCTGCAAGAACATGGTAGACCGAGTTCTTTGATGCCGACGTTCAGATGTAGGTATGGTAAAAGTAGGGGTGAGCATAACCGGATACCCGGCTTTTTTTCATGGAACCGGTACCGGCGGTTCCTGGAATAAAGGAACCGGAACCGGAACCGGTTAGAGCGGTTCTTAATTTTTTGGAATCGGTCCCGGAACCGCCGGGAACCGGTTCCGATACCGGGTACCCGGTGACCTATTTTTTATATTTTTTTTCAATCATTGCATACATTATAAATGTAATAATACCACAAGTTTAATGAATAAATATGACAAAATATAAAGTATCAACTTAAAAACATAATAATACGATAAAAACTACACGTAAAATCTTAACAATAAATACAAAAAATAGCGAAATAAAACATGAGTCTTGAATGTTGAAGCAAAATGACTTCGATAATACTTCATGTAAAGTCGTCAAACACGTAATAAGACACGAAAAAAACAAGTTCATAAAAGATCTAAGTTATGGCCAAAGAAAGTAATCTATAAGTTATGGCCAAAGAAAGTAATCTATTTAAAATATAAAAAATATTTATATATTTAAAATACCGGGTACCCGCCGGGTAACGGTTCCAAAACTTTGAGAACCGGAACCGGAACTACTAACACCGGTTCCGGTTCCGGAACCGGCGGTTCCGAAGCGGTTTCGGTTCTAAAAGCCGGTACCCGCTTTTTATGCTCACCCCTAGGTAAAAGGTAAAGGTATAAAGTAAAAGGTAAAAGGTAAAAGGTAAAGTCGTTTTCGAGGTTCGTGGCTCGTGGTTCACGGCTCGAGACCTGTTGGCTCGTGAGGTTTGGAGGCTCGGCGGCTCGGCTGTTTAGTCTTGTTCTGATGGTATGGTATTTGGGTATGGTATTTGGTAAAAGGTTAAGTCATTTTCGTTGTTCGGTTAGTTCGTCGCTTGTCGATTTCGTGGCTAGTGGGTTTCGTCGGTCGTTTTTCGTACGTTTCGTGGCTTGATGGGTCGTGGTTTAAGTTGGTTTCAAGTTTTGGTTCGTGGCTCATGCGGTTCGTGGTTTGTGGTCCCTTGGTTCGTCTTGTTCGTTGGTTCGTTGCTCGGTGCCTTGTTGGTTAGGTGGCTCGTTGGTTTCGGTGACTCGCTAGTTAGGTGGTTCGTTTAAGTAGAATAGGCTTTGTTCTTTTTTTGGTTAGGTTTGAGGAGTTGTTCGTTTGTTTCGGTGGTTGTGGCCGTGGGGTTCGGTGTAGTGTAATGGTCTTGTTTAGTGTTGTTCAAGGTTGCGTCTTGCAACTTTGGAAAGCTTGTTTGTGTTTTTTTGTTGGTTTGGGTTTAATAAAATTGTTGTCGTTAAAAAAAAAACAACTAAGTATGTTTGGTTATTTCTAGTAGTAAAATAATGATATGAAGTTTATACTATTAATTTTTAAACATGTTTTTTTGTTATTTTACAGTCGTAAGTTACCTTATCAGCTAGTTTTTGTCAAACGCAACTTATTCATCAACTAGCTTTTAGTCACCCGCTACCTTATCAGTCATAAGTTACCGTATCAGCTAGTTTGCCAAACATAACCTAATCGTTTTGATGTCTAGATTCAAATGACTTAGTATGTTTGGTTATGAAATGTTTGCTGACTAATTGCTACTTGTTTATTATTTGTTATAACCCAACCCTTCCAACCCCACTGCCACATCAGCGTTCACAACAACTTTTCCCCAACCCCCAATTAACCCTCCGAAACCCTCTCTGATTAGTATCCAACCCTCTGCACTCTCTCATTTAATTAAACACACCCCTCACATACACCACACACAGTGGCATAGCTAGTAGGGGGGCTGGCTGGTACTCAGCCCCGCCTAACTGTTTTACATTATATAGCGGATTATTGAAATTGAAAACAATATGCAGTTGTAGCTCAAGTGGTTAATTAGGCATCTTTCTATCTTTAAGACGACCCAAGTTCGAATCATTTTTCTAACTTTTTTATTTCAATTCAATTTTTCCTTCTGTTCAGTTTTTATATATTTTATTTCAATTCATTTATTTTCTTCTATTCAATTTTTATATATTTATTTCAATTCATTTATTTTCTTCTATTCATTTATAACTCTTTCTCATCATTCATTTCATTTTCCCTTTCTAATACTTATTTAATTTTAAAAATTTATTAACTTTTTATTTTTTAAATTTCTTATTTTAAGTATTCATTTTTATATATTAAGATCTACTTAAATTTTAACCTCTTTCAACTTTTATATTTCTCAAATTCATTTATATACCATTCTCTCATCTTCATTTCCTTTTCCGTTTCTAATACTTATTTAATTTTAAATTATTATTTAACTTTCTTTTTTTTTTAATTTCTTGTTTTAAGTATTCATTTATTTTTGTATTACTGTCTATATAAATTCTAACCTTTGGTTTTTTTTATTTCTCAAATTCATTTATGTAACTTTTTTCTCATATTTATTCTTTTTTTCCTTTTCTAATATTTAATTTTTATGCAATCTTAAAATTTTATTTAATTTTCTATTTTTTTTCAATTTTTTGTTCCAATTAATTAACTTCTTTTAATTTTTAAAATACATATATATATTCATATAGTTTTTAATATTTATGCTTTAACATTTTTCATTTAACAAAAAAGTACAAAACATATTATTACACTAAAAAGTAAAATCTAATTATGTTCAATATTGATATCACTATACACAATTTAAAAAATATATAAGCTAAGGTTTTAAAAGTTACATATTACAATATAAGTTTTTATAATTTTATTTTTTGTCATGCAAGTTATAAATTGTACTTTTCGCCTTCATACCTAGGGAAAAGTTCAATTGCTAATAAAGTTTTCGGCTGTTAATCAGAGTACAAATGAGAGCACACGTGACAAATTAAATAGGAGAATTTTTAGGCCCCCCTAAATAAAAAATCTGGCTACGTCCCTGACCACATACACAACACAAGCCATAGTGAGCGGTGTGGGCAACCCTCTAGCCTCTCGAACCCGCCGGTCGCGTAGCAGAATCCGCCGAACTCGCTGAGCCCGGCGGGTTCGAGCTAGCTGAATCCAGCCCTGTGGTACGCATGGCCTAAGGACGAAACTTTTTCTAAAGGAAATATAAACACCAACATGGAAAAACTGATGACGATTTGTAATAGATTATGTACCAATCTCTCTAGCTTAATTCATTCATTTAATGTTAAAGTTAATTTACATCAAGCTTTTACTTTTTGCATGGTTTTGAAAACCGGACCAGACCAGCCGGATCGACCGGTTCAACCGGGAACCGGTAGCAGAACTGGTTCAATATAACCGGTCAAACCGCTAAGCATTGAACCAGTAAGAATCGCTTGAACCGAAAACTTGAACCGTTGAATCGAACCGTTTTGAACCGCTTTAAACCGTTTTTTTTTTCTTCTTCCCAAATGCAAGGTTAGTATTTTCATAAATATAGTTATATGACCTACTTTTGTTATATTCATATACTATATTTTTGTTACATCTTTTTATATTTGGTATTCTAGAAAATGAAAACAATGATGAAGATGACGTACTTCCCAAATGTTGTATTTAAGTATTTTTTTTTATGTTGGAAGTGTTTTCAAACATATTTACATTTTTTTTAGTATTTCTTTAAAAATAATTATGACGTTATCTGGTTGTTTAAAACAGTCTAATCGATCCGACCAGTTAAACCAGTGAACCAATAGGACAACCGGTTTAATGACCGATCCGATTTTCAAAACCATGACTTTTTGCAAGTTTTATCTCATCTCATTTTTCCTCTCTACATTATTAATTCATATATTTTTAGTTCCCAGACAACATATATTATTTTACTTTGCTAGAACCCTATTCCTGGAAGGATGGGACATATTTTTTTTGGCCATTCTTTGAGCTAACATGAAAAAAAATAAGAATATTAATATTAATAATTATAGGTGGACTGAAATTACATATCAATTGTTGGTCTATAACTAAATTCTAAAAATAAGAAACCGAAATCGAATTAGCGGTCGGGCGGCGCAGTGGCCACGGTCCGTACGACGGCAATTGGGGTGCCATGGAGTTTGAACACCTCTAATTACGGAGAGAAATTATGGACCTGATCGTTTTTCAACTGGTTTGGTCACCGACGGTTTCCATACACGCGCTGAGTTTGTGTGTGTGTGTGTGTGTGTGTGTGTGTGTTGAGCTGATGTGGTAATAGGATTGGAAAGGTTGGGTACTGATAGCCTCATAAATCCATATATTTTTAGTTCACAAACAACATATTTTACTTTGCTAGTCCCTATTCCTGGAGGTTAGGGTGTTAACGAGCCGAGCCGAGTCGAGTAGTAGGTTAACTGAGTCGAGCTCAAAAAATAATATTGGGCTCGAGCTTGACTCGAGCTCGATTAACTTTTTCAATGTAGGGCTCGAGTTCGAGCTCGAATATTTTTTGAGTTATCAGGCTCGAGCTCAAAGCTCGTTTATGAGTTCGAATTTGCGATCGATTAACTCGTTTATCAACTTGAGCTCGATAACTTATATATTTTTATATTATTATTAATAAATAAATGACCATGTTTGGCTCAAACAAAGGTATGATCGAATGGCTCGACTCGACTCGAAAATTTTAATCGAGTTCTCGAACGAGTCGAGTCGAACATTGGTGTTATATAGCTCGACTCGTTAAGTTAAACGAGTTCAAGCTCGAGTAGCACGTTAAAAGCTCGACTCGCTAACACCCCTACCTCGAGGGATGGGACATAAAGCTGATTTTTTATTCCCTGCAACCATGTGACCATTCTTTGAGCTAACAAAAAAAAAGAATATTAATATAGGTGGACAACATGTCAATTGTTGGTAACTTTTAAGTAATTATATACTAATATCACTCAAGAAAACCCATTAACTAATCACATTCAAGCAAAGCATCAAGCCGCTAAAATTACACTAGTACCCAAAATTTGCAATGTGGTAAAAGACCCCTTACAATTTTAATTAGCAGATGTGAATTAATACAATAAATAGCTACTGAGAGGCGTTTCCTAAAATAGAAGTCAGGAAATTGATCACGAATTAGCGGTTGGGTGCGGCGGCGGGTACGGTTTTTGTGCTGCGGAGTATGACATCAATTGGGGTGACGTGGAATTTCGAGGCGGTTGGGGTAGAACCTGTGGCAGAGGAGGAGATGGCCAGGTTTTTTGATGGTCCGCAGGACGACGTGGCACCGGAGGTATAATGCCTTTGGCTTACTACCTCCCGTGCCACGTGGTCCTCCGAACCATCAAAAAGCCTGGCATCTCCTCCACTACCACCTGTTCCACCCCAATCGCCACGGAACTCCACGCACCCCAATTGCCGGTGTACTCCCCAGCACCCCAACTGCCCCCACCTTCACGCCCACGTGACTGCTACTTCGTGATCGGCTTCTTAATTCGTAATCGTGTCCTTAACTCGACCACCGCCGACACCGCGTTTACCGCCTATACACGAGTCGCTGCCATCACCGCCGTTGCCACCGTCGCCGCCTCGACCTCCGCGACCACCAACAGAGAGATCGGCCATTTTTTCTTGTGTGTGTTGGAAGTTTTATAAGAAAGAGGCTGTATGGTTTCCTCTAAGTGTGGGGTGTATATATATACACTAGAAAAGTACTTAAAAATAACATAAGTTTTAAACATGATTGGTCCCTGTGAATACAAGTATTTCTTAAAATTCATTCCAATATTTAAAAATAACAAAAGTTTTAAACTCGATTATAAAAGTGATTCAAGTCATCCTTAACCGTACCCCTTATACCCCTCATACTTGCTATCATCTCAGCACCACTTCAGCTTTACCAACACCATACCAATACATCCTTAAGGGTGCGTTTGGTACGCAGACGGGACAGGACAGGACAGAACAGGACAGGACAGAACAGGACAGGACAGGACAGGTGTCCAGCGTTTGGTAAGCTAGAACAACATAGGACAGGACAAGCCAGAACATGTTAAAATGACCAGTTTACCCCTGATGAGCTGTGTACCGTTTTATTAATAAATAATCAATTTAATGCATAATAACAAAGAATTTAAAACCTTATAATACTATTTTATTGATAAAGTCTATAAGTTGTCGCCGGAAGTAGCAGCCGCAGGTCGCTGGACATCGCCGGAGAGGGAGGCGGAGGCCGCCGGACGTCGGACGTCGCCGGAGGTAGCAGCCACAGGTCGCCAGACATCGTCGGAGAGGGAGGCGGAGGTCGCCGGACGTCGGACGTCGCCAGAGGTAGCAGCCGCAGGTCGCCGGACATCGCCGTAGAGGGAGGCGGAGGTCGCCGGAGGTAACAGCCGCAGGTCGCCGGACATCGCCGGAGAGGGAGGCGGAGGTCGCCGGAGGTAACAGCCGCAGGTCGCCGGACATCGCCGGAGAGGGAGGTGGAGGTCGCCGGACGTCGGACGTCGCCGGAGGTAGCAGCCGCAGGTCGCCGGACATCGCCGTAGAGGGAGGCGGAGGTCGCCGGAGGTAACAGCCGCAGGTCGCCGGACATCGCCGGAGAGGGAGGTAGATCCGAGGTCGTGAAATCGAAGAGGAGATGGAGTTTGGGAGAAAGCGGTTGAAGAAAAAAGAATGGATATTTAATTAGGTTTCTTATTTTAGGGGTATTTTGGTCATTAAGTTCCTTGTTCCACTTAGTTCCATGGGTAAGGGGGTGGACACACTTGTCCCATGTCTTGTGCTACTGTGTTCTACTTAGTCCAAGGTTGGGGCACGCCAAACGCAGGACAGGACTGTCCTGTCCTGTCCTGTCCCACCCTGTCCAGTGCACCAAACGCACCCTAACCGTACCAATTTCGTACACCTCTAATTAATTGATTAAAAAATGATAGAAAAGAAAAGAGAGAGAGAGAGAGAGAGAGAGAGAGAGAAGAGAGAGATTAGGCATGGGAATGGGGCGGGTTTGGGGCGGGGACCCCAATCTCCATCCCCGTCCCCGAGCCCTCATCGTCATCCCCGTCCCCTTCCCCATCCCCACCGGGGAATTTGATCGTATCCCCGTCCCCAACGGGGAACGGGGATCCCCAATGGGGAAACGGGGATTTTATGTCCGTTTATATAATCTATTTTAAACTAAATGTTTTGCGATATAATACGTGTTTAATTTCACATATTTCCAATAAAACTAAGAATGTATCGTGTAATAATTTGTAGACATAATCGTATAATGATTTTTAAACCTAATACCAAAACGTATCAATTAATAATCAAAATCACATCAAATAATATTCATAATTTATCGAAATTGGAACAACCATATACCGATATAATAGGAAAATAATATATAATTTAAATAATTAATTAATATATATACGTGTACGGGTAGAGGCGGGGCGGGGAGTGCTAAACCCATCCCCGGTTTGAGAAAACGGGGATCCCCGTCCCCGTCCTCAATACCCGGTTTACCGGGGAATCCCCGTCCCCGACCGTGGCGGGTGGACCGGGTTCCCCGATGGGTCGGGGACAATTCCCATGCCTAAGAGAGATAGAGAGAAAGGTGGGGTGGGATGGTATTTTAAAACTTTAAATAATTACACTATTTCTATTTTTTAACTTAAAATGAGAGTGTAATCTATTTAGTAGTTTGTATTTTAACGGTGTTTGTAAAAGAAACCATCTATATGGTATTGTTTGGTAAAAATAAGTTAGCTTACAAATCAACTTATAAGTTAGGTACATGTTTGGATAAACCATAAGCTAGCTTATTAAACTAGCTTATAAGCTAGCTTTTTTAAAAACTAATTTGAGTAGCGTTTTGATAACTTATTTTAATTGTGCGATTCTTTTTAACCAAATAAATCTTTTTACTCTTTACATTACTAATTTTTAAACATGTCATTTTTTTGTCATTTTATAGTCATAAACCACTTTATTTGCTAGTTTTTGCCAAATGCATCTTATTAATCAGCTAGCTTATCAGTAATCAACTACCTTATTAATCATCAGCTAGCTTATGAGTAATCAACTATCTTATTAATCATCAGCTAGCTTATCAGTAATCAACTATTTTATTAATCATCAGCTAGCTTATCAGTAATCAATTACCTTATTAATCATCAGCTAGCTTATTAGTAATTAGCTACCTTTTCAGTTATTAGCCAGCTTATCAGCTATTTTGCCAAACACAGCCTATATCTATACTTTCTTCTATGCTACCTTATAAAATGTGAACCACAATGTGAACCACTTTTTGGTTGTGAACGTGAGGACAACCGAAGCGCGACACGTGGCAGATGACTAGGCGTCACGTCAAGTCCACGGCGGATGACTAGGCGCGATTCATGGGAGGGCAATGAATTAAAGAGGGGGACCACACTCAAAGCCACCACATGTCGCGCTCTCGGTTGTCCTCACGTTCACAACCAAAAAGTGGTTCACATTTGAACTTTGCTATATCTAAAATATATATATATATCAATGAATTCATACACACTTACACACCAATCATAGCCCTTGAAAATCAAATCTAATGGTCCATAATATTAGGGTGTAAAATGTTAAGTTTAGAAATTAGCTTTTAATTAGTTGCATAATTTGGAAGGAATTTGAAAATACAAAAATTCTATTGATTTTCAAGGGCTATTATAGGTGTATAAGTGTGTATGAATTCATTGGTGTATTTGATTGTCCCTCTATATATTAAAACAAGGTTTTTGCTGATGTCATGAATCTGAAATTGAGCCATTTCATTGGCCAATTAAATAAGAATCATCAAATGATGATGTCATCGTTTTTTTTAATAACTTATTAAAAATTATCTTTATAATTTACATTTTGTACCCGTAAAGTTATTTGATTAAATTACTTTTTATCTCTTAATTTCTCATTTTTCACTTTACATCCTTATTATATTAAGATAATAATATATAATAATTAAAATGTATTAAAATTTTTGTTTTTCTTTTTAATAAACTATACCATTATAATCTCTCGACAATACCTTCAAAATGAGTCTAATATTGATTTTTTTTTAAATTTAACTATATTATTAAAATTATATATAAATTAATTTGTTTAGATTTTATTACAATTCTATTTTTGATATTCTTGAAATTTAAAGATTTTATCTTTTTAACCTAACTATTTTTATAGATTATTTATAAATAACGAAATTTTATTTTATTTAAAACTCATTTTTATAGATTATTTATAAATAATCATATTTTAATTTATTTAAAATCCTACAAATCAAAAACACTACATATTTTATTTATGAATCCTTTCAGTTTTAAAATCATTCACGAAATCCGAATCTTTTGACAAAAAAATAACAAATTTTCAATTTTTGAAATTTTAAAAGCTATTAGATAACTAAAATATCTATTGTAATAAGCAATTGTAATAGCAATTGTCGTAGAACATATAATTTACATAACTAATTAATTGGTAATGATAATTGTCATGCAAAAGTCTATTCTTATTAAAAATTAAAATAACATGTTTAAAGTAACCGTATATTATACGGGCCATTAACTAGTATATATATATATAGATCAAACTCTTCAAAACAAGTTATCAAGCACAAATTAAGTACTGCTATTTTATGCAAGGAATTTGAACAACTATAAATTACAACTTGACATGCATGAATTGCAAGTTGTTGATGCATTGAATTTAAAACCCCATTCACAAAACAGATTTGGTCAGATGATTCTCTAATTGGGCGGCTCTCGAGTCAAATTCATCAGCTGGAAGATATCTTAAAGCATGTTGAGTTAGTTCCCGTGGAAGACGGTTGGCGCTGGGAAGGAGATCCCACTGGCGAATTCACGGTAAAATCCCTTCGCTCTATCATCGATAGTCTGACTTACCCTCCTTCTTCAAAGACGTTTTTTTGGAACAAATGGCTTCCACCTAAAGTTAATTGTTTCATTTGGCGCCTACTCCTTAATCGCCTCCCTACGAGATCTAATCTGTCTCTAAGAGGGATTGCTCTACCATCTCTGTTGTGTCCTTTGTGCGAGGCGGTATATGAATCGGTGGATCATCTTTTCTACTCATGTCTTGTGGTGAAAGAAATCTGGAAATGGTTGGCATCATGGTGTAAGATCGAGTTGGGACAATATACATCCCTGGATTTAGCGATTGTCGGCTTCTTAGAGGGTGTAAATTCAAAAAAGCAATTAAGGTTTCCGGAGGCAGCCATGGGCAGTATGTTGTGGAGTATCTGGAAGGCTCGGAATAATTTGGTCTTCAACAATCAGCATTTCTTAGTGGTGGTTGTTGTAACTGAAGTCCAAGCCAATCTTTATACGTGGGCGAAGTATAGGGGTAAGTGTAAGGATTTAGCTTGGCAATTGTGGTGTTGTAATCCCATCTCTTTGTTATGATTCGTTGTACTTTGTCGCTAGCTTCTTGCTAGCTTTTTATTAAAGTTTTGGGCTCTCTAGACGGGGTGATGGCATTGTCGAAGCTCTTTGTCTTGAGTGCTCTTTTTTGCTGTTAAAAAAAACAAAACAGATTTGGTAAGTTTCAGGTTTTCTTTTTGCCTTGGAACTATTATACTCTTTCCTTTCATGTGATTATTCATATACACAAATAAATAAAACCAACTTCATTTTTGTTGAGCAATGTCCCACATCGGACACAAAGTGAACTTGTAATGTGCTTATAAGGGTCCTGGGCTACTCCACTCATAGCCAATTGGTTTTGAGTTGGAACCCCACAAACTGACATGGTATCAGAGCAAGGTTCACCCATGGTTGGTCAAAAAAGCCACACGGACTCCACGTAACCTAAAGTATCCACGTGTTAGGCTGAAAAAGAACGCCACACGTGAGGGGGCGTGTTGAGCAATGTCCCACATCGGACACAAAGTGAACTTGTAATGTACTTATAAGGGTCCTGGGCTACTCCACTCATAGCCAATTGGTTTTGAGTTGGAACCCCACAAACTGACAATTTTTTCTTTTCAAAAAAAAAAAACCAACTTCATTTTTTCTCTTTTTTCTAGGTGCAGAGTTTTGATCCTTCTTTTGGCTAAAGGACACTCACCTGCAAAAACATGGGAGATATTCGATGTCTCCAATAATAGCTATATGTTTCAAATTCAATTTTTCATTGTTAAAGGTTTATCTTTTCAAAATTTTCTCTATTTCTCTTGGTGTTTTTCTTTTAATCTATTTATTATGTATCTATGGCGTGTGTATTAGAATAAGGTCGGGTGGGAATGGTGATGTTGTGTTGGATAGATCATAAAGAGAGATAAGCTGAGAAGATTAAGGTTGTGTCTGGCAAAAATAAGCTAGCTTATAAAGCTAGTACAGCCAAATATGTACCATAAACTAGCTTTTTGAAATGCTACTTTGAGTAGTTTTTTGAAATGCTACTTTGAGTAGCTTTTTGAAAGTTTTTTGTAACTTTTTCCAATGATACATTTATTAATATTAATTATTAAATCCAAATATACTCGTTTTGGTCATTTTACATACTCATAAACTAGTTTTTGTCAAACATAATTTGTTCATAAGCTAGCTTATCAGCTACTAACTAGCTCCAAATACTACCTCCAAATAACTTATCAAAAGGTTAGCTTATAAACTACGTATTTAAAAATAACATAAATTTTAAACATGATTATAAAAGTAATTTACGAGTTACAAGAATATAGATATAGTTATCATTTTTGCCAAAATACAAAAACGGTGGCCGTGTATAAAAATTTGACGGTCTTTAAGAAAAATCAAGGTTCTAAAAAACGCGCCTTGGCGCCGCCATGGCGCGCCATGGCGTCGAGGCGTGGCCTTGCCGCCACGTTATTCCCCTTGGCGTCGAGGTAAGGCGTCGAGTTCGTTATGGCTCGCCATGGCCCGCCATGGCGCGTTATGCCGGTACATTTTTTTTTTCGAATTTTCTTTTTAATGTATTTCAAATTTTGATTAGCGTTTTTCATTAGTATCAATTAAAATATTCCCACTAGTATTAATTAGAATTAACAGATTCTTTTGTTTATCATGTTATATGAATTTAAATTGTTATTGTTCCTGACACTGGCATAAATACACACATATATACATATATATTGTATATAGATTTGGCGCCTTATGCCACGCCTTGGAAAACGCCATGGCCTCGCCATAACTCGTAAGGCTTGAGGCTTGACCTCGCCGCCACGCCACGCCTCACGCCATTTAGAACCTTGAGAAAAATTGTTTGTGTTTTAAATTTATACCGCAAGCGTACGGTGTCGTAGCATACGGGTCGATCACAGGGAGGCAACGGAGTAAGCATGGATTTACCCACGGCGTTAACTAGTTGCGCGAAATCATTTTTTTTCCAAGAATTGTTTTGAAGAAGGAAATCAAGGAACAAAACTAACTAATTAACTACACTAAACATAACAAGACTAGAAATTAATCAAACCTATAAAGAAACTAAAACTAAGAAACAAACAAGACTCGACTAATAACTAAAATGAAAATCAAACGAAAGATCTAGTTAATATTAAAAACACGAATGAACCAAAAATACTAATATCTACACTAATTAGCTAAGATGGTGAAAATCGGTTTAGGCTTTCAAAGTGAGTGTTATCCAAATCAATTGTCACTTTTGTCCCTCTTCCAAGGCAACAAAGTTCTTTCTCAATTGAAACCCGATTATTTCCATATCGATTAATTCCAACAAGAAGCATTTAAGCAAGACAAATATATACCCAATTACTCAAAACATCTATTTCCATGATGTAGCGAGAATCTCCAATTGGTTAACCCAAGTCAAAATCAAACTTCCATTTAGATCTTAACAACAAACTCAACAATTATCGATTCGTAATCAATTAACGACTCCTAACTTCCGTTAGCCGGTTAATCAAACGACTATTTTACCGAAAACCATTTTTTCATAAAACCAACCAATTGATACAAATCAAGTCTTCACCAAAATTCACCTTAGCCTAAGAAATAAACAAACATAACACAAATAAACATGAAGTTACTAAAAATCAACCCAATATTAATTGGGGGAAACAAAATTCTAACCTAAAACATAAATAAACAATAACTAATTATGAAGGAAGCAACTAGAATAAGAAAAACACATAAAACCCTAAATCTAATAACATAAGAAACATGAAATTAATTAAAGGAATCAAGATCTATAAAGTAATTAATTGCATAAAATGAAAGCTAACTACTAAAACTCAAGAATCTAAAATATAAAAACAAATTAAGAAATAAAATAAAAGATAAAAGGGATAAGAAGATACAAATTACTCTTCAATGAATTTGATCCTTGCTCAAGATGAACTCCAATCATTCTCCATTGTTGCCCAAGAGAGTTGTAGCTCCAAAATCCCCAAAATAAAACCTAACCTAACCTAATCTAGAGAGGAAACCCCTAAAAAGAACTAACAAAAAATGGCTTCCTCCCCCAAAAATAAGGGGAGCAAAAAGGTTTAAATACTTGGGCCCAAAAGGCCAAAAAGCCCAATAGAATAAAAGTAATTTTAGGCCCAAGTTCCAACTTCCAAATCTTCATTCTTCAATCTTCATCTTTTCCGCACATCGCTCGTCTCTTTCCTTCCGCTTCTTCTCGACTCCATGCACACCTACACATTGGAAATAAAACTCGCCAAAAACACGGAAATACTCGCTAAAAGCATGAATAAACCGACAACAAAGTAATAAGCATCGAAAAGAGAAAAACTATATAAAAAGGTAAGAAAAATGCATGAGACACTTTTGAATGGAAACGAAAAGAATGCAAAATAAACTATAAAAATAAAATAAAAACGTGCAAAACAAAAATACATAAAATAACTTTTTTAAAAGTATAATATCTAGATAAGAAATAGGTTAAAATTTTAATGAAAACAAAATATTATAACAATAAAATGCAAGAAGAAATTGACCAGAATAATTAATCTTTGATAAATAAATTTACTTTCTAGTCGTTTATTTAAACTCACTTCTTGTATAATGAGACTTTATGTGTACTTCAATTTTTTAGAGTAATTTACATAATGAAATTGATGTTAGTGATGTTATACATAAAAATGACATTTATATCGCCATTCATAACTCCTTGTAATATAAATTTTCATATGGAGAACGGGGTTGGTGCCTTGGTGGTAAAGAAAGTTGTTGCCATGAATTATCGGGGGAATCCAATGATGTTCTAAGCTTTGGAAGTTAGTCCGAAAGTAAGTATATTTTTATTTCTGTTTTTATATCGGGTCATCTCTGTCTATCTCGGTTCATTCTTATTCATCTCCGTTTTTCTTTCCTTTTCATCTTGATTCATCCCTGTTAATTTTTAGTTTGTTTTATTATGACAAACCTAGAACTAGACAACATTCGATGGAGAAAGGATAAATTAATAGAAAAGGTTGATTGCATTTCTGATAATTTTAATTTACATTCTTATGATTTTAATATGGCAATGAGGCAATCCATCGTATTTTAAAATAATTAACAATATTTCTTAATTTAAATAATTTCCTAACTCATAATGAGAGTGTAATGGTTCCCTACTTCCCTTCATGGTTTTTTTTATAGATATATTAATATAAAGTAATTTGTTTATTTTCGAAAATACCATATTTTTCATCCAGACTCTTGATTTATTTAATCTATGGTAATTAGGTGGTCTGCATAGTTTGTATTCTAAAAGAGACTTTCCAAATGAAACCACCTCTATTTAGGGTGAGCAACGAGTCCCAAATCCCGATATTGAACCGGTACCGTACCGATACCATACCGATCCCATACCGATTTATGCATTTCGGTACGGTAATCGGTTCATGTTTTTCATATAATTGTATTCGATAATATCAGTATCGGGTCTCCTCTAATTACCGAAAATACCAACCAGTACCAAAACTCGAAAAAACACATTTTTTTTTCAAAAATCACAAGAATTCACAAATCCATTTGTCGGTTCATTATCGGTTAAGGTATGAAGATACCAACCCTAAACCTTCAAAAAATTCCAATTTCTTTCAATTGATCAACCACTTTAATATCTAACCTCAAGAAATCAAAGTTTGAAGGTTATAAAGTGTAAAATTGGGACTGTGCGAACCGCGAGTACTAGTACCGAAATACCGTCACCGGTACCGTACACTTCTAATTGGATTGGTACGGTACCGGTTCGGTATAGTATGAGTCCCACGCTTCCCCCACCCCCCCCCCCCCCCCCCCCCCCCCAACACCTCTATTTATATCAATACTTCTATACTACTTTATAATACATATATACCAAAACTCTTAAAAAAACAAGAAACAAACCATAATGTACAGCCATTTCATGCAAGCAAATAAAAAACCTATGAATTACAACATGGTATGCATAAGTTACAAGTTGTTAATTCACTGATCTTATACACCAACCAAATACTAATTTTGGTATGTCCATCTTTTTCTTTCTGCCTCCTCTGCATAGCTTTCTTTCCATTCTTATGATTATTCCAATTAAGATTTCCAGAGTTTCATTTCCAACACATGAATCAAACATTCAAAATTCATATCGAAAAGGGTGAATCCTGTTCTTAAATTCAAATAAATCTCTCATAGGCTATGCGAACCGCAGCCTTAGGCTCAGCGGGCTCGAGTCCGCCGGGCTGAGCGGGTTGCGGTACTGTGGCATGGTGCTCGGTGGGCTGGGAGCCAAAACGGGTTGGCCACACCGTTGTTTTTGTGTGTGTTGTGTGTGTGTTGTGTGTGAGAGGGTTGGGAGGGTTGGGGTACTAATTAGAGAGGGTTCCAGAGGGTTAAGAGATGGTTGAAAAAAAGTTGATGTGACAGTTAGGTTGGGAGGGTTAGGGTACTGATAGCCTTATTAAATAAATCTTAGAGCATCCACAATCATAAACCTCTTTAAAGGTTTATAACTCTGCCACATCAACTTTCTCTTTCTGCCACATCAGTTTTCTCTTTCCTACACATCTCATAAACCTTTTACTATCAATCATAAACAGGTCCATTGTTTTTATAATAAAATATAATAACATAATTATAATGGTTAAATTTTAATTATTGTAATTAAAAGACAATAATTAAAACAATTTATAATTATGCAATAATAGAAAACTATAATAAATAAAATTTAATTATTATAATTAAAAGATAATTCGTAGGTTGGGCTTGGCAAAAATAAGCTAGCTTATTAGCTACTCCATCCAAACATGTACCATGAGCTAGCTTTTTGAAACACTACTTTAAGTAGTTTTTTGTGAGCTTTTTCTAACTATACTCTTATTAATATGAATTATTAAATTCAAATATATCTTTTTTGGTCATTTTACATACTTATAAGCTAGTTTTTGCCAAAAATATTTTGTTTATAAGCTAACTTATCAGCTACTAGCTAGCTTATCAATCAAAAGCTAACTTATCAACTAATTTGCAAAATGTAACCGTAATATACATCTATAATTTACAATAACAAAGAATTAGAATAATAAACTTAATTATATAATTAAAATATATTTACGATACCGGTTTGCCACCTCAGAGTAAATGCAATGGGATATAGACCACTTAATGGGCTGACAAAAAAGTGAGGTGGCGCTTTATGAAAATCCCCATTGGGGATGCTTCATTCAGAACCTCTCAACCATTCAGCACCAAACCATTCAGCAACTACCAAACTACATTTTACCTTTTACTTGTTAGTAACTTTCAAAACATCATGTAGACTTCAGCTAGTAACATTTCACCTTTTACTTGTTAGTAAAAAACACTATCCACATTTCACCTACAGTTTCAAGTATTCTTCATTATCTTATTTCTTCATACATGCTAATACTCACATTGATTTATAGGGTCAAGAAGCTCTTTTAAGATTTTATAGAACACCTTAAACAACTCCACAACAATGTATTAAAATCTTGGTATCCTTAAAATTTAAAAGAGGGTATACGCCACCCTCTGGGGCGTTCCCAAGTCCCAACACACCGGTCCCACGGTTATCATTGGGGAGGTAAATCATCGCATGTATCTTATTGGTGAAGTGCGGTGCCCATGGCTTGAACCCATGACCTCACACACCATGTTGCACGGGATACAGAACGGATACGGGAAACGGCAAAACTCAAAAATTCAAGATACAAATACGGCAAATATAACCGAAACTTCACCAGAAACGTTTCTGGTCTGTTGGAAACGTTACCTGCTGTTTCCTAGGAGTATCCGAAACGGGAACGGCACTATGTGAGGTGTTTCGGTGCATCAGAGAGACACATGGATTACATCCCGTTTGTAACCTTGCTACCGGCTTCAGTAGCATACAAAATAGGATAAAGCGATAAAGCACATTATACCTTCAACACTACAAAAACAACTGGTAAATTCGATATTTAGAGGAAAATTGATAATAAAAGCAAGAATTCCATCCAAATTTTACATAAAACAATTCACTTCACAAAATTCAAAAAATGAAGGAGCACAAAAAGGACGTGAGATAGTGACTTGAATTTAGGATGTGGATAGTGCAGAATGAAATATACTTGTTTGGTAAGTATTCTGAATGAAGAGTCTGAAGAGCAATAAATGACTATTTTACCCCTCTACAAATTTATCAACAATATCAATTTTGAAGTTCCGCAATTTCATCAACAATATCAATTTTGAAGTTCTGCAATTTCATCAACAATATCCATTTTGAAGTTGCGCAAATTTATCAACAATATCCATTTCATGTTCTGCAATTTCATCAACAATACCCATTTTCTAATTGTGCAAATTTACCAACTACTCCCATTTTGAAGTTTTGCAATTTCATTAACAATAGTCATTTTGAAGTTCTGCAACTTCAGTCAAGATAAACCTACCAAATGAAAAACTATTCATTATTTCAAAAGACCCCCACAAATCATACGAGGACCAAATCCAAAACGAAAAACCCACCAGATGAAGAACCCTAATAAGTGGTCATTTAAGCCCATCCACTGTGACCGGCCACCAAATAAAAATTAGGAGTCTAACCACAATTCAGCCATGGAATTGAGCAGCGATGGCGCCGGAGATGCACAACGATGGTGCCGCCGTGCCGGAGATGAGCAACAATGGCGTCGGGGAAGAGCAGCGCCGGAGCCGGAGAAGGCATCGCTGGTGCCGGAGAAGGGAATGGCCGGAAGAGATAATCGTGGAAGGGATGAGAGTCCGACGTGTTTGAAATAGAAAGGAAGGGCAGCAATGGTATTTGTTAACCTCTGAATCATTTTGCATGACCCTATACACTCAACGATACAGAGGCTTTTGTAATGATTCAGAGGCTTCAATTTTTTTTGCCAAACACTTCTAACCTCTGAGCAATTAAGAGGTAACCTCTTAATGGTTACATTAAGAGCTAAACAAACAGCCCCATAGTGTTTGTTTCTTTTCTGTTATATGTACCTTGAAGGTCCTTTGTCATTTAGCAATGTGGATGCTAATCTTGGGGTTTGGTGATTGGTACCTTATTTATTATTTTTTTCATAAGGATCTTCTCTATAACATGCCATGGCTCGATTTTGTATTTCCTAGTGTTTCATCAACCATAGTAATTTTACCTCGCTCTTAACAATAAACGACTTGTAAAAGTGGATTTTATGGCTATTTACCGCTTTCCAATGTTTTAAAAACCGGGTCGAACCGGGAACCGATGAAGAGACCAGGTCAAAAGAGACCAGTTGTAAGGACCAGAGTGAAGCAGCCGGTTTATTGATAAAACCAGTTGAACCGGTGGATCGAACCCGTAAAAAACCGGTTGACCTTGTCTAGTACTGTTGAGAGTTACCTACGACGCAAGAGAACCCTTTTATTCCAAGAGATATGCATATGTGCTTAACTATAGTAGCTTGAAAGACTTTTGACAATGAAAAATGTGTTCATGTATAATGGTCCAATCTGTTATCATCCAAGAAATGGGAAGTTGCTTAGTCAAAACAGATTGGATCAACCATTCTTTTTTTTCGAACGGCAATTGAGTCAACCATTCTTTTTTTTTTTTTGAACGAAAGTTGAGTCAACCATTCTACTTTACCTATTTGGAACAAAACATGCCATTATCATCAAAGATGAGCGTCAGTTACCTGCAATGGTTAAATGTAACATTAAAATTCATCATCTATATTGGAAGCCATCAAATACAAACTAAAACCCAAAGAGACCATTTACCAACATGAATTACCAACCAACACTATGGGACTGTGTTAAGATGTTGTGATGCCGACTTCTTTATATCACCAACTTACACTAAGCAAATGGGGTAAAAGTGCGATCGATGAATTACTCTTGGTCAACATCATGTGATGGTAAAAGTGTTTAATAAAAAGCGGCAATGGTATAAAAACTGGTTTTTTAATTCAACCAGTGTGATAACCGGTTTCGGTTTTAAGCATTTTTATGTATTTTCCATTTTTTTTTTTTTTTGAAGGTTCACCTGGACTTTGGCCAGACTACATCCTTGGCAATTTTTATCGAGAGCTAAAGCAAGCTCCCCCGGGATTAACACTCAGTGGCCCCTGGTTGCTCACCCCCGGATTCGAACTTGGGTGGGTTTTTCCCCAACACCAAGTCTTAACCGGTAGGCTGCCCCATTGGGGTTATGTATTTTCCATTTTCCTATATATATAATCAAGAATTTGATGTCTACAAATTAAAACATTAAAAATACACATTACAACAAGTTTTATACCCAAGATAGGCTAATTAGACACGATATTTAAATTGATCAACTACTTGCAATTTTAAACACGGTTTCGATGGCTAACCTGATATAGCGGTCACGTAAGTTTCTTCCAAGACATCGTGAGCGAGTCCTAAGCAACACAATGAGACAAAGAAAGCCATGTTCGTTATTACTCGATAAAGATACACATTACACACAACGGGAATAACTACAACCATAGTTTCATAAGCATGACCACCACATGCAGTACATTATATTTCAATGAAGTTTAAACTAGAAAATAGGAGGAATCGAGAACCGATTTGTGGTTCTTTGCCAGGTTACGTCCTCGAAGGCACTCCAAACCCATCACTTGAGAATGATCGATGAAAAGGTTAACCTGTACACCAAATGTTGAAAAAGAAATCAGCGATCGCACATAGATTCGGTCCGGGAGTAGGATGTACGTAAAACTTGCATCTAGCCCAAGGGGTAGAAAATTTTCCAAACAAAAATTAAATGAATAAGCTCTTGACAAAAGAAAAAAGCCTCTCTTTTTTGCTTGTAAATGCACAAGCTCTCGGTAAGCTTCTTTTGCTTGTGGGTCCCACTTTTCTTATAGTTTTCCCGTCCCTAAATAAATATCCACAATGAAAAAAGCACACAGTTTTAGAAATGTGCAACTATTGCACCTTTTAGTTTAACTAAATGACATCTTTAGCCTCGGGTACTGAAGAGAGATTTTTCCATCTCATAATTAGGTGTAGAAAAGTTTCCAAACATTAATGAATAAGTATAAGCTCTTGACAAGAGAAAAGGCCAATTTTTTGCTTGTAAATGCACAAGCTCTCATTTAGCTTTCTTTTGATTGGCCGTCTAAGCTTGTGGGTCCCACTTTTCTTATACTCCTTCAGTCCCAAAATAAATGTCCACAATGAAAAAGGTACACAGTTTTAGAAATAAGCACTTATTGCACTTTTTAGTTTAACAAAATGACAGTTTTAGCCATAATACTGGAGAGAGGAACTTTCACAATGTCATAACTAAGGGTAGAAAGGGAAAGTAGAAGCTTGTTTTGAAACAAACTAAAATAGAAATGTACACACTTATTTTGTGACGGAGGGATTAGATAATATTTCTATGCTAGAAAAAGCTTTAACGAAAAAGTTTGCCATTGTGGATGTTCTAACTTCTAAGACTAGTGTACAACAAAAAGATTACACAACGATGAAGAATAAATAGATTGGAAGGGGAAGAAATGTACATTGGGACCGTATTGCTTAACGAACCACTCCGAGGTTTTGGCATTTGATGCTTCAAACATGGTCTTTTCGAGTCCAAGACGTCCGATCACCTTTGCTATGATGTCAGCCCTAACAGAATCAGCATATCTACAGACATCTTCGGCATCAATTGATATCATGTCTGCTCCAGCTTCCAAGCATCTCTCCGCCCTTCTGATCAAGAAATCGACATCCTCCACACGTTCTGCATGATATCAAACAGTCGCACTTCATTATACAGATGATTAACATGGTAATTTTTGTCTTCCGGATTGTCCATTAATGGAACTATTAAGAGGTAAACTAACAACCCCTGAATCAGTTTTCACCACGCACTGAATCATTAAGAGCCACTTATCAAACCGTTATTTTGCTCCCTACAATATCTCACCAAGTTTTTTTGTTGAAACAACAAACATAACTTCCCATGAATTTATTTTGACGATGAACTTTTCCTACGGCTGTGTGTATGTGTGGGTTTCATAGATGCAGAGAAAACTAAAAAGCAAAAAAAGATTTGGAAATGATTACATAAATCTTTAGAGTTTGAGCAATAGTTAAGAAAGAGGCATTGTCAAGGTCTGAGAAGGACGAAAGGTAAGTAATTAGGAGATAGGAGGAAGCAATCATCTTCATTTTAAATCTCCTTATTATGTGCCTTTAGAAGTTAGGACTTAGGACACATAATAGATAAACCGTAGTAACACTATTAGAAAGACCTATGTTTGGCAGTTGCTGAATGGTTTGGTGCAGGATGATTAAGCAGTCAGAACGATTAAGAGGCTCTTACGATATAGTGCAAAATGAAATATAATCGTTTAGCAATTATTCAGAATGAATTTAGGGAACTGAATGGTTAAGGCAGGTCCAAGATACAAAATCATTCAGATGGTTTTAGAACCATTAAGAGGCAGACTTTTTTTGTTAAACAAGATTCACCTTTAGCGATTCAGAGATTGCCTCTTAATGGAACTATTAAGAGGTAAACAAACAGCCCAAGATTCATACCAGATGTTCGAGGTGTTGGAACAACATAAGCACCATATGCTCTTGCATGGGTTGGAGGAATGTCAGCCTTGTTGATCTTTACAGCAAATTGAGGCTTGGCTTTAAGCCCTTTGCTCTTGATTAACCGTATGTATCTCAACAGAGTTTCTTCAGGAAGTTCAAGTGAACCCATATTTAACTCAACCGTATCAAATCCCAGTTGCTTACATTCCTACGACAGCCATACGATTTATTAGGAATTTAGGATTTAGGACAGACATCAACCAATAAATGTAATGGGATTTGACTTTTTTCTGACCCGAATTACCTCTATGTATTCTTTGAAAGAAGATGAACCTTTTTGCAGCAAATACTCAGCCCAATCACCTGTACTAACATATATATTGTGTTCGTGGGCCAACTTTGTCGCTTCTCTAATGAAGGATTTCGGCATCAAACTTTCGGAGCCTCCTGTAAACTTCAAACCATCAACAAACTGGCCCATGGACTCCAAAGTATCCTGTCGTAAGCATGAATACAAGTACAACTTAAGAATGTGTAAACTAATATATATTTCAACAATTATTCTAATTAAATTCATTTATCATGCTACCAAATGAAAATTAGAAGGCAGATCGTTACCTTCTTAAACACTTGTTAAATAAGGGAGGCAAAGAAGAAAAAGAAGTTCCTATCCGCACTAATGGAACTCAGTGTAGATTTACTTCATTGACTTGCATTACAAATTGTTATGCTTGGATGAAGATAACATAATTCTCATCCATCCAAGATACATCAAGGCGATTCAAGATACATACAGAAGGTAGTAGGGAGGTAAAGTTAGATTAGAGGTATGTAGCTTCTTTAAGTCAGTTATGTCTTTGTTCTACCTATCTGCCTTCATTTGTATGCTTTTGCTTTCTCTTAACAGAATTTTCAAATCATCATCATCATCCCTTTCTCTCTTTGTCACAATTTTCAGAAGTCCATGGTCTAAACTGCTTTACTCTTAGGGATAGACATCAGAGCTAAATTCGTTTGAAATTCGTTTCATTGAGCTCCATTATTCATGGTTCCAGAAGGTAATTCGCTTCACGGAACATAAGTTACAATCTAAAACACAAAAATTACGATCTAAAAACATAATTTCTTGTTTGCAAATTAACATATAGTGACTTCAATCCTCATTTCTCACTACAAACTGAAAATTTTCAAGCTGATAGTGCACATGAAACAAATTTCTCTAATGTATATAAGTTATAATTATTTGAAAAGACTTAATCACCACTCCAGATCAACAATAAACTGATTCTAACTACAAAGTGTAGGCTACAAGCTGATAAATGCACAGGTTAGAAAAAGTCTCCTCTTATATTCAAATGTAAGAAGAATTAATCATCAAATCAACATTGAAAAATTGAAAAACGCAGTTAAAGGCTATTCAATATCCACAATAATTTTGATCCTCATTTCTCTCTACAAACCGAATAACTTCAAGCTGATTATTCACATAGAACAAATTTCTCCTATATATACTTGAAGAAACATAATCACCAGATCAACAGTAGAGTAAAACCGATCTAACTACAAATTTCAGGCAACAAGCCGATAATGCACAGAATACAAAAATTCTCCTCTCTTATATTCTTCAAATGTAAGAACAATTAATCACCAAATGAAGATTGAAATTTTGAAAAACGCAGTTGATTGATCGATCAGTTGATTAATCGAATAAAATACCTGAAGTAAAGTGTGAGAGAAGAGAGAGGTGTGATTTGGGGCACGTATCTCAGTTACACCGAATCTGCGTGGTTTTTCGGGGCGATCCTCGTCCTCGATGAAGCTCTTCCATCGGTAAACCGCCATTGTTGATGATTGAAGTTATGGAGTTGGATGTGTGATGAAGGAAGGAGAAAACAAACAGAGAAGAAAAATGGTGAAAAGAGAGAAGCAGGTAGAAGAAGCAGGAGGTTCTAGAGAGTGTTGGAAGCCATGAATATCAATCTTCCTATTCCTACCCTTTCTTACGTGTCAATTTCCACGTCACCAAAATGGTCTACGTGTCAATTTACTTAACTACTTATTTTCGGTTAGGGTTTATCGGTGAAATTGAACGCCATCATCTATCATATCATATCGGACAATATGTTAGTCACTTTAATACGGTATCGTATGCAACAATTTACCCGGTTAGCGTTTAGCGGGTAAGATTCGTAAATCTTAGTTACCATGTAAGACTCTCTATTCATGCAATCGTTCTTACCGGGTAAGATTCTAGTATTTGTCATGTGTACATCTCACAAGGTAAATTCATCCGATAAACATTTTGAGCAGGGACGGAGCTAGGATTTTAGTTTAGGAGGGGCTAGAAAATAATAAATAAAACGAATTTAACTTGTTAATTTAAGACGTTGAAGCAAAATGTTAATGCAATATATGTGATTAGTGTTCATTGTTACAATTCTCATTAGATTCTTAGAGGAACTTTTACGTTCGATAAGTGTGTAGAAAAGATGACAAAAAACCCCATAAATATAACGATTTTTGTTCGTAAAATATTAGAACTTAGAAGTGAGATAAATTTTCTTTATTTATAATTTTAATTGAAGCTCAAAATATGTCTTTATTATCAAACTAACCTTTATTTTTCACTAAGATATTACTATAATATCAATATAGATATTGCATCAATGTATCATAATACATGAGAGAAAAATATATTTTACAACTACTTGACAGAAAATTGGATCATGAAAATCTACAATTCAAAAGTAATATTGTAAAATTTTAAAGTTATATAATTTAAATTTTATATAGTGATATTAATATAGTATTAGTTTATTTAAATTTTTTATGCAATAATATTTGTTAATAAATTTATAAAGGTAAAGACAATAATATTTTTTTTAATGATAAAAATGTAATTTTAATGATAAAAATGTAAATACTAAAACTTTGATAATAAAAATGAAGAACTTTTAGATAAAAAAAAATTATCAATTAATAAAAAAAGGAAAAAGAAACAAATAAAAAACAGATAACAAGGTTATAATTTAATAAAAAAAAGGAAATATAAATAAAAAGAAAAAGAAAACGTAAAAAAAGGAAAAAGAAGAAATTATATTATAATACCATACATTTGTGAGGAAAAAAACAAAATTGCCCATAAAATTTGATTTAATTACAAAATTGCCATTTTAGTAATAAAATAATGAAAGAAGATTTTATGTCCATGTGGTTGCAGGAAAAAGAAAACAATTTCACCTTAACATTTACTTTAATTATTAAATTGCCATTCTAATATAAGTAATAAAGAAAACAACTATTTTCCTCCATGTAGTTTGATATTTTTAACGATTTTCGTCCTTGATCTTTTATAATTGTTTTTTCATCCCTATGATTTTTGTTTCATTTCATTTTCATCTCTCCATCCAACTTTATATTAAAGTAAGTAGTTAACTCATCCAAATATTTTTTTTGATTAAATTACATATTTTAACCTTATAGTAGACTATTCTTTATATTTTTTTATTCTCAAATTATATAATTCACATTTTGTTAGTCTTTACATTATTTATTTATTTTATCAACACATTTTTTTGACTATTTATATGGGTACTATAACTTTAATCAAAAAACGAAACAAATAATTATATAACTATACAATTATCAGAGTAGAATATTACTATACCATACAATATGCAGAAAAAAAATGTGACCCTGGAAATCACTTAAATTACAAGACTGTCATCATTGTTAAATTACAAGATTTCCATTGTGGTTAAATTACAAGACTACGATTTTAGGACCTGTTGTATGATATTTATAATGATTTTCGTCTCTACTCTTTAACAACTGTTTTTTTTTTTTTCATCCCTGTGGCTTTATTTTCATTCCATTTCATCTCCACATTCATCTTTAATAAATTAAGTTATTAACTCATCCAAATATTTGATTAAATTACATTTTTTGTTATTATAGTAGACCATTCTTTATATTTTATGTTCTCAAATTACATATTTCATATATTTTACTTTTTACTATATTTATTTTTTCAATTGAATTTGTTCCATTGATTAATTATAAATTATTATAATTTTAATAAAAAATAATCATGAGCCGGTATTCAACTCCATTCATTTATTACATTTAAATGTTATTTATTTTATTATGATTTTTATTAATTAAAGTTAATAAATAATCAAATAATTATGACCAAATAGACATAATAATGTGACGCACAAAACAGATAACTTAAATAATAAATTTATAATATTTAAATCTTTTTCAAATCTTTAGGTTAAAATCTCTTTTACTTTATATTTTTATTTATTCAATCTTACTATGTATGATAAAATTTATCGCTGTTTATAACCCGGTGCAAAGCCCGGGCTCTTAATACCTAGTGAAAAACAAATAACAAGATTTAATTAAAAAAGGAAAATACAAACAAAAAGAAAGAAATGAAACAGAAAAAGCAAACGCTGCCAAGAGGATTCGATCTTGAGCCACCACAGGAGAAAAAATTTGCTTTAACCACTTCACTAAACTCTATATTTGCTATAAATTCCAGATGAAAATAATAAAAGGTTTAGCAGTTAGGGGGGGCTGAGCACCAGCCAGCCCCCCTACTAGCTACGCCACTGATTTTGAGTTACCTTATTTTACAAACTTACTATTTTGTGTGAACCGTGTAAACTCATTTTCGTCCAATCAGAATGCAGAGTTTTGGTGGGAAATAAACCAATTATCCCATGTGTGCTAATTTTTTTTAATTTGAAAATAACCAATTTTCATTAAATATAGGCATCTAATCATGGGCTTTGATTAAAATAATCAACAGTTGTGATAGGTTTACATGGTTCACACAAAATAGTGAATTTGTAAAATAAGGGGCCTCTAAGCATTTATTGGGTAAGTGTTAAGTAAAAGGTCCCTTTGTGTTTTTGAAACTTTTTTTAGGGGTAGAATATCAAACCAAAAGAAAAATAATGATAAGTTTTCTTCTAGATATGGAAGGGAAGAAAAAAAATTTAATTTAAAAAAAAAATTTATTGGAATTCATAAAATTACAAAACCATTCAACCCTTCATTATAAATGATTCATTTTAAAGGTATATTTTCATTTCTTTTCCCTCCTATTCAAGAACATGAGAAAGATTTTTCTCTCTTTCAAGAACACAAATTAAAAAAAAAATCCTTTATTTTCTCTTCTTTTCCTTTTCTTTCTATCCATTTTTTTCCTTTTCTTCTCTTTTCGTATTCGAGAACACAACGTAAGAGCATCTTCAATTCAACCGTTTTCTAAAATGAAAAATATACGGATTTTGAATTGATATTTTGTTTCAACAACATCCTAGCTAGTATTTTGGTTCATCGCCATCCTCAAAACTATCTCTGATATGGAGAAACTAACAAAAAGAAAGGTTTTTGTTATCTAAACATGAAAATAACTCAAATATGATTACCAAATGAAGATACAAGTAGAAAACTTTAAAATTAAAAATTTAGAAAGGAAAATAATGTTTTAATAAATAAATCAAATATTATAATTAATTATTGAAATCTTCAAAATAAGAAATGTGTTGGAGATTAATGCAATTTATTTAAGAAATTTTGTTAAAGATTAATACAACTTATCAAAATTAAAGGAGTAATTTGCAACTTTCATCCATCTAGGTTGTTTGCTTTTATTGGTTTTGGTCTTTATAAACTTTTATTGTAAGAAAATTTTCATGGTATGCAAAATTTGATTTGTTTTACTTTTCCTTAATTGAAGCTAAATTTCATCCATTAACTCTTTTATGTGCTTTGTATATAAGGGTAAAATAGTCATTTTATTTTTGAAATGTAAGATGAAAAAGATAATATGAAAATAATTTTTTTTAAATTATTTTACTCTTATTTTTCATGGACAAATAATTAATTTCTCCGTGTGTAAGGATACATGGGGAGTTAACCAATGAAATTTAAATTTTGGGGTGAGAGAACCAAAACCAAACCTTTTTACATACATGGAGTTTTTTGTAATAAACTTTTTGAAAGAACTAAAACAAAAAGAAAAGGAAAGGAAAAGGGACCAAAATTTCACTTTACTCAAATAAAAGTACATATAAAACTTTAAATTGATAGTCTTCACAAGAACCTTTTTGTAGGTTTGTTGTATTGTATCTTCTTAACATAGTAGTTATAGAAAAACTAGTATATTGACAAAATGATATATAAGAAAATATTGAAGTATGATTTTACACAAAGTTGAATGTAAAAATCAAAGTTTTTTCTGTACAAAAACAAAGATTTAATTTTAAGTGACACTAAAAAAATATTTAATTTTAAGTGTCTTTTATAATTTAATTTTTTCACTGGTACTTCTTCTAATAAGTAATAACCCATCTTTTTTTCTTATAAGATTCTTTCAATGAAGGTAACTAAAATTTGACACATAATTCATTTTGGTTATTGTAATATTCTGCTTTTAATTATCATACAAAGAACCAAGTTTAATTGGTTATATAAAATTACTTGCCTAATTGTATATTATGTTTTTTTTTTGAGAAAACTACTTTTGTTAAAAGTTGAAAAATTTATGAAATACAAACGTCTCAAATGTCTTTTTCCACATCTTTACAAGAATAAAGTTTTTCATGCAATTATGTCGTTTGGGGAACTAATCGTAATTCCTATATAACTACAGGGGTCCTACCCCAATCTCTCCCAATTCTACCCAAAATACCCAACCGGCCGCTACCGGCGTCCAGCGGCCGCTATTGGAGGTCCGACGAGTTTTCCGGCCAAAACAACCGGCGACAGCGGTGGTCCTAGCGGTGGAAGAAGATAAAGTGGAAGAAGAAGCCATGGCTGCACATGAGAGGTATCATGGCCATGAGAAGAAGCCAACTTCAGATCCAAAATTAGAAATGAAATCATGTGAAGATAAAGTGGAAGAAGAAGCCATGGCTGAACACTTTTCTTCTTCTTCCATGGCTGCACATTTTGAACAAAAATCATGGCTTCTTCTTCTCATTCACAACCACACCCCCACCGAAGGTTTTGGCCGGACGGCTATCCTTGTATGTGCAGCGGTCGCCGGAAAACGCCGGGAGCCGCTAATAGGGGTAGCTCCGGTAGCGGCGGTCGTCGGAAACCGCCGGCTACCCCTATTGGGGTAGAGAAATAAATCAATCTGCTATACACACATATACTCACCCTGTTGTGTTTTGGCCGGAAAACTCGCCGGACCACCAATAGTGGCTGCCGGACCGACAATAGCGGCCGCCAGACGCCGGTAGCGGCTGGTTGGGTACTTTGGGTAGAATTGAAAGAGATTGGGTAGGAGATTAAACGTATTTATTTGTGGATAGATAAATAATTTTCTCTTTGTAATTTGCTCTTTTATTTTAATTTTTAAAAGTTTACTGCCATCTTTCACATATATTTATTCCAAATGAATAAAACTTTATTAAATTGCTATTTTTGTGTAATTATATATCTGAAAAAGCATTTGTGGATTAAGTTACCATAGTTTGAAATATTGATGATTTATACATCAATCACCTGAAGTTTGTAAAAGATATCAAATAGGTCATTTCACTTTTATTCGAAGTTAAAATAACAATTTTACCCTTCCATTTGATGTTTACGATGTTTTCATAAAATCTAAGAAGTTGATTAAAAAGTAAATAAAAATTTATTTCGAATAAAAAACTTTAAACGCAAATCATATGTACTCTCAACCGACATCCCACTTAAAGATGGAAATTTTACTCGCAGAGACGGTACCAAGGCGGATATTCCCTGTTTCGGCTAGTAAGGGGAAAAGAACAAGGGTTTATCTTCACATGTGAAGTCGGGTCGGATGACATTACCTGCCCCTAAAGCGACCTAATTAATTTTTTTTATTTTAATTAATGTATGTATATATAGTATGTGTGTGTATATATACACGTCCAACATCAAATGACAAAGGGACTAAATGGGGGTCGGAGTTAGGGACAGGGGATGCATTATTTGCTCGGTTTCAAATCCTAATCTCACCCACCGTCTTCTCCTCACCTATTATTTTCTGAAGGCTACTACATTCGATCATCCTATTATTTTCAGAACGCTACTACATTCGATCATCATACTCTAGACCTTCGTTCACAAAATATACTTAAGTTAGGCGTATCCATTTGACGTAATTCACAAGGAATTGAACTTGAGAGACCTTTTTATTTACGTTTTTATAGTTAAACAACCACAAAATTCGGTTTTATTACAAACTTCTTTTTAACGTTTTTACAGTTAAACGACCACATAATTAAGCTAAGTTGGTTAAAGGGTTGCAATATGGTTATACCATGATGATACGAGTGAGAAGATACCCTACTTTCCTTGTTTGCCATGTAAGGAATCCAAACCAAACTCAACATAACAACTAATCATACAACATATCCATATGCACTTCAACCTCCTTTACTCTTCCCCTTTATTCTCTTCCCTTTATCTTCCAAACCCATCTCCATAAATCCCCACAATGAATCCTTAATCTTTTCTACACCCAAAAAGATGTCGATGAATGGTCAAAACATGGGTCAATACATTGTACCATTCGTCTGTCTCTTGATCGTAATCATGGATCTCACTGCAGGTATTCTAGGTATCCAGGCTGAGGTAGCTCAAAACAAGGTATGTTCTTCAACTCAAAATCACTGACCTTCTAGGTAAACTAATCTCGAGATATGTCCATTTAACATTCTTGTTTATGTAAGTTTTATCTTTCTATCATTGGCTTACATTGCCATATAAACGCTAATTCAAACAACTTAGCTCATATGATGGCTAAACCGTAACACATGTCCATCAGTTAGGCAATTTCTAACCTTCTCTAAATGGCTTTCTTTGCCGCCTAACCCAACACTATGATTTATACAATATAGTCGTAATCTATTGAATTTATCTTTTATTTTAGTCTTTTAGTGGCACCTTGTGGCTTAAGTCACCTTGCATTTATGTGATACGTTATTTCTTGAGCATCGACTTTTTCCATTGTGATAGATGTTAGAAAGTTGTACATATCCAAGCCTTAGATCCTACTTTCAAGTGGGATATATTGTGTTGGTTTGGTTTAGCGATATATGCTAATACTATAATTTGTAGCCTCAAAGCCTAATTTGGGTATCTTTGATGAACTTATTACTTATCTTGTAGGTGCAAAATCTAAGGGTGTGGATCTTCGAGTGCAGAGATCCAAGCTATCAAGCATTTAAGCTCGGATTTGCAGCCGCAGTGCTTCTCGCATTTGCTCATGCCATCGCAAACTTGTTTGGCGGCTGCCACTGTGTATGGTCCAAACCCGAGCTCGACAGGGCCACCTCTAACAAGCAATTAGCCATGGCTTCACTCATCCTATCATGGTACGAGTATTCTTGCATAGAAATTTCTAAAAATGTACTTAACACATCAGCATACAGGTCTGCATGCATCTCAGTTGCCGTCCTGCAAACCCCATTTTCGAATGGGGCATACTGGGTTTGTGGAGTATCCATGAAAACAACCGCTCTACCTTTCATGGTAGAGGTCAGGTCTGCATACATGATACACCACAACCCCGAGACCCCACCTGGAGACATATTGTGTTTGTTTGGTTTACCTTACGTATTAAGCATTGTACCAGGATTACACTAGTTATTGGCTTCAGCATGCTAATTGCCGGAGTCATGGCCAACTCAAGTTCAAGAAAATCATGTGGAGTTTCGAACCACCGTTACCTGTCCATTGGCGGCATTGCATGCATCATCCATGGGATGTTTGCGGTTTCGTACTACATTTCCGCCACCGCTGTTGAGAAGGAAGAAAAGAAGCTGAACCCGCCTGGACCATGATGATGAACCCGCCCGGACCGATGATGAACCCGCCCGGACCGATGATGAATCCGACGGTACCAACTGCACCTGTTTGAGACAAAAATGTAACCTTGATCCAGATATCTTTATATTTGTTTACCTTTTTTGAGGTTTCACTAATCAAAAAGTCATAATTTGTTCTAACCTGTTCCATCTGATTCTGCAATCCTAAATTTACAAATATCATTGAACAGTAACGAAAAAGATTTGCATTTAGATGGTCATTAATACGGAACTAATACACATCAGTGAAATGAAAATTGCAAGTAAAGAATACCCTCGTTAATTTCATTTCTGCTTCAGAAATCTGACGGTCAAGAATGACCAATCAACTTCCTGCTAACTGAAGAGAAAACTACAACGAAGACATTTAGTTCATGCAAGAGTAATCCCAATATAGTATAACTCATGAGTCATGACGGAAAAAGTATAACCAATTTAAGGAAAGTATGCCAAGCGTAGTCTAACTTACAAACCCTATCTCCCACCTTCTACCTCTACAGCTCCCTTACCTCCTCTCTGCTTCCTTCGTCTCCAATAGATCCTATCAGAGCTCATGTTCTCGGAAATGCCTAAAGCCAGAAAAATGTGCGATCCATGGCGTACATACCACAATATGTAAATAACAATTAAATGGAGAAAATATAGATCATTTACGACTTGCTTTAGATATTACAATAGCTCCCGAAATTTGAAGTACGCTTGTGCTCTCTTCCTTTATTATTCGGATGAAGTCTAGACTCTAGATCCAACAATCCACCACCATTTATTGCATTATAATTTTTAGGGAGCTTTGCAGATTAAAATGCATAGTTAACTTGTCTAAAGTTATCTAAATAATCTTACCAGTACCTTTAAACGGAAGTATCAAAAATGGTAAATTGCATCTAATCCTCTTCTTTGATTAACTAACCATCAACCAGAATAGCGTTCTATGCATTTATCTTGGTCTGATACTTTTTTTAAATTCTAACGAACTATGAACCGATTTCTCTGGTTAATAAATCTTTATTTACACCTGAATCGCAAAAGTGGACCTTGAAAATAAACATTTCATTCAGAAGTATAGCCAACAAATAACACTCTGAGGTATATTCACATCAATCAAGTATTCAACCATGATTCATTTGGATCCATACATCAATCTCTAGTCGACAAGCCTATGATTAGGAATCCACTTACCTTAGTCTATATTAACGACAACAACTATCCTTAATAACGCAAGAAAAAAATCTATAAAATGAGACGAAATAAAAAGGAAATACAATGAAGGCAACACGCAATACGGATCAATGATGTATAGACAAAGCATGCATAATGAAGACACTTTTCGCTATCAAAGAAAGCTTTAAAATGGAATTACTTTCGTCTCACCAAATTCCCTTTGCGATACACATTTGGCGCGCTACATGTATACTTATATAACATCAACCCTACATAAAAATTAAATCCCCAATAGACCAAGAAAGCATAGTGATCTTTTTCGTCTCACCAAATTCCCTTTCGACTTTAGTGCCTATTTCAAGAATCACCATAGTGATCTTTTTCAATAATAACTAGAGAAGATCAAGAACGTATAATAGGCATCACAAACACGGGATCATAGATTGAAATAATCACCAAATTGATCTTTAACATAACTAAAGAAGATCAAGAACGTATAAAAGGCATCACAAACACAGGATTATAGATTGTGATGAACACCATATTGATCTTTAACATAATTAAAGAAGATCAAGAACGTATAAAAGGCATCACAAACACAGGATCATAGATTGTAATGAACATCATATTGATCTTTAACATAACTAAAGAAGATCAAGAACGTATAAAAGGCATCACAAACACGGGATCATAGATTGTAATGAACACCATATTGATCTTTAACATAATTAAAATAGGGTGTTTGGGATTGCTTTTTGAGGTCCAAAAGTGCTTTTGAGCAAAAGTGCTTATTGACTTATAGCGGTAGGAGAAGGAGTTTTTAAAAAAGTGTTCGGATTAGCTTATCAACTTTTTGAGAAGGGTTTGTAGCAATAAGTCAATAAGTCATGGTGTTTGGCTTAGCTTATCAACTTTTTGAGAAGGTTTGTAGCAATAAGTCAATAAGTCACAAATTGTGACTTCTTGAAAACTCCATTTCACCCCTTGTCAAAACGGAGTTTTAAAAGCACTTTTGGATTACACAAACAAGCTTATCAACTTATTGACTTCTTGAAGAAGCCAAT
Source organism: Centaurea solstitialis (assembly GCA_030169165.1). Taxonomy (NCBI): domain Eukaryota; kingdom Viridiplantae; phylum Streptophyta; class Magnoliopsida; order Asterales; family Asteraceae; genus Centaurea; species Centaurea solstitialis. The sequence continues at coordinate 50,893,654 of CM058040.1, forward strand.
AAGTCAATAAGCAGTTTTAAAACGCAATCCCAAACACCCTCTAAAGAAGATCAAGAACGTATAAAAGGCATCACAAACACGGGATCATAGATTGAAATAATCACCATATTGATCTTTAACATAATTAAAGAAGATCAAGAACGTATAAAAGCATCACAAACACGGGATCAAAGATTGAAATAATCACCATATTGATCTTTAACATAACTAAAGAAAATCAAGAACGTATAAAAGGCATCACAAACACGACATTATAGATGGGAAATTATCAAGATTTACCATAAAATAAGCGAAACTAACTTGCTACAGTTACAACCTCAACTGATTTTACCAACTTGAAGATACATAACTTTGATAGAAACCTTTACGACCCGATTGTAATTCCCTTTCCCAAACTAGCACTAAAGATAACTCGATGGATTTACCAACATGAAGATACATAGATTTGATAGAAACCTTTACGACCCGATTGTAATTCCCTTTCCCAAACTAGCACTAAAGATAAACAAACAGACCAGCATATTACACATATAACAGAACACAACTCTTTGCACTTGCATGACTCACTCCTAAACACATACAACCATGATCAAAGGTGTACCTTAATTGGCACCAGAATTCTCTACAGCGCTTAAAACAACTTCTGCCTGCTCTTTCAAGAGCTTCACCTTCTCCACGAAATTCTTGAGTTCAGAAACCTTCAAGTTCTTCCATTTTTGCAGCAACTCCGCCCTTTTCTCCCCCGTTACCAACTCTAACCCCTTACTCATAATCGTCTCATCCGTTATCGGCATCCCCAAGATCCCAAGATTCTCGATCCCATTCCCAGAAGGCACGGGCACGGACTGAACCACCGCTCGTGGCTCAACCTCAATCGGGGTCACCTGACTCGCCACCTCAGTCCCTCCATTCCCATTTCCCGAACCCTCACCTTTGCTAACCTTCCTACCCTTGCTAGTTTTCGGTGTCACATTGACTTTCTTGCCCTTGGAACTAATAATTCCATTGCTAGTACCATCAACACCCCACAAAATTTTCGACAATTCATACATTTCCTTCTCATGTGGATTCGACAACGACCTAACCCTCCCTTTGTTCTCAACCTTAACTACATTGTTCTCAAACTTCTTCTTAAGCCTTCTAATCTTAGTAATCATTTGCCTAATGGTCACATTCACATTAACTGTGTTCTTAGCAAACTCATAGAAATCATTAATATCCGCCATCGGATCCTTACCTTTCATCTGAACGTAACTAATCATAGCCTGAATCAACTCAATTTCATTGGTCTCACTCCACAGCCTCTGAAAAAGCAGCTTCTTTTCTCCTCCTCCGCCATTGTTAACCTCCTCCGCATCCCGCGCAGCCACCCCCATCACCGTCTTCTTCTTGTTCCTCCCACCGTCGGCCTCCGCCGCAGCCGCCCGTTTTCCGGTGGACGACTTCAGAGGAGGCGGAGAGTAGCGAGAGGTAGGGTTTTTCGACCTAGGTTTCTTCGAATTCTTCGAATTCTCACCACCGCCATCGCCGGAAACCTCAACCGAAACCGAAACCTCAACCTCGTCCATCGGCTTGGACGCCAGAGGCTTGATGTTAGGGTACGGCACCAGAGACTTCTCGTTCGCCGGAATCGCCTTCTCGGCGCCGGAATCGGAATCGGAGTCGGTTTCCGATTCGTCGTCGTCGGTGAGTTGCGTCTTCTTTGAAGAAGGTGGAGGTGTGGAGGTCTTGTCTGGTTCGGATTCCGAGGCGGAGGAGTCCGATGAGAGCTCCTCTTCTTCAGCGGAGGATGAATTGGAGGATTCGTTCTCCAATTTCGCCATTGTTGATCTCAGAGAGCTCTGAAGAAATTCTAGGGTTTCAGTAGAAGAAGGAGAAATGGTGAAGTGGTGATGGGGAAAAGAAGGTTGGTGGTATTTATAGGGTTTCAGAAGGATGAAATTTTGAAATTTTTTTAAAAAGGTTAACAAACTTTGTAAAAAAGATAATAAATTAAATGAATTTGTATTACAGTTGTGGTATATATGATGTAATAGTATTTTATAAAGTTATATAATTTGTATTCGACTTGGGATTAGATGAGACCAAACTGTTACCGTGAGACCACGTGAAACCAATACCTAACGTATGAGACTTCATAAAAAAACACCGTGAATGTCATAAAACTCGAATACGCAGACCTAAAAATCACTTTCGATGCAAAAAATATCGAAAACAAGCTAAAAAACGAAACCATCACAGCTCAAGTTATGTGAAGGTTACATATATATAATGCGAACCTTCACAAAGAAAAATGTTGTGAAGTTTTCGTTTTTAACCTTTTTTTTGGATTTTTCTTTTTCGATAGTGTTTTTTAGTATGTTTTAACGATAAATGTTCAATTTTTTTATCTTCACAAATGTTTTGATGTGAATTTTCGAGTACAATATGTTGATCTCACCGGTCTCACGGAAATGGCTTGGTCTCACCAGAACTTAACTCTTTGTATTCATATAGTGATTTAGGTTTACGTGAGACCAACTATTTTTGTAAGCTTCATGAGATTAAGACTCTACACATGAAACTTTACAGTAAAACACTGTGACACTATGTAAAAAATCAAACATTCATAGTGAAAAACCCTGTGAAAGTAAAAAAAAAAAAATCAAACATTATAATGACAAATACCGTAAAAGTAAAAATATATATATAAACCTTCAAAGTGGAAATGTTGTTAGTAAAAAAATTAGATCCTACATAGTAAGAAACATCGTGGGCGTAATTGAAAGTGTTTTTATCAAGAAAGTTCGATTTTTTTTTTACCTTCATATTGTTTTGTTGTGAAATTTTATGTATAAAGTCTTGGTCTCACTTGTCTTACGGAAACATCTTGGTCTCACGAGAATCTGACGCTATACATATAATATTATAATATATACAATATACATTATATATTATATATTATATTATAAATATGATTTTAATATTAATATGTTGTATTTGAATTTTTTATAATATTGTTTAGATTATTGTATAATAAATGTAATAATAATATGTTATATCTCGGGTTTATATATTTTATAATTTGTTATAATATAAATATTTATGTTTTATAACGGCTGTATATAAAAATATATTTATTAAAAGTAATTAAAATTCTAAGATAAGTGTAATTATATAATTATATATTATAATACAGGATTAGGTTTGGATGAGAAATGAATTATAATGAAAATTGTATAAGCTATTTTCATCCTTTGATTAACATTGTTGAGGTTTATTGAGATGTATGATATCAATTATGGTGAGAACGCAATTTACAAGGTGGATATGAGACTAAAATTAAAAGTATTTAAAGATGCAACTTTATTGTTACGATTCTCACTTTAACTCTTTACAAATATAGTATAGAATAATATATTATTTTATCACTACTATATATGAAAATATATTATGTTAGAATTTATAAAATATATATATAAATGCATTAACATTCTGGCAAGTTACGAGGGTAGAATAGTAATTTCATGTTTTTATCGAATGTTGTTCCACCTTTGGATTGAAACAAATGACCTCTAGTAGTAGTACGTCACACAAAAACGAGTTTCGTACCACCTCTTCTTATTCCATGTCATGATAAACATGAGAGTATTATTTTTCTGTTTTATCTTGTCACATGTATTAAGCGTATAAAAATATTCTTTATATGGTTTTGTCCAGTCTAATTATTATAAATGGTTAGCGCCATTTTGAATTTACTTGCATAGATCGTATCCTCTCAGCATTTGGTAAAAGCATCCGTTAAATTACAAGATATTTGGCACTGATAATAAAATTTTTAAATCTCTTTACAAGTAATTAAATATTTAAAAACAAAATCAAATATCCCGATACATCAAACTTGAATCAATTTCAACAAAAAATTACAATTTCTATAAAATATATAAACAAAAGCTAAAATCCCTTTAAAAGTTGCAATTAATTCCAACAAATTTTATGTTGTAGATATTTCAACATTAATTATACCATTAAGATATTATATAACGTTATCATATTAATACATTTTTATAAAATTATATAGAATAATAATAATTTCTGCCCATGGTTTTGTAACGGATTAAAAAAATGGTTTCTCTCTTTATACAGATTAAGTTTTAAAATTTTAGAGTTTTCTCTTGTTTTCTTATATTATGGTGTGTTTAGTACATTAGACAAGACATGTCATAAAACATGGGTCATTGTTTCGTGTTTGGTAGAACTTTTATGTTAAAAACACATGTTTCACCCACGCCATGAACAAGGTGGAACAAACTTATATTTTACCAATGCAAACCTCAATATAAATTTAATCCTCTTTTAAAGGAGAATTATAAATGGACCCCCCATATTATGAGAATGTGTCATATATGTGAATATACAGATGGGACCCAGTTTTGGGGGGTCTAGAATTATGTGAGTGTTGAAAATGTCAAAGGGGGTCCAAATAACAACACCCCTTTTAAAACATCAAATACGTCTCACTATTTACATTTTTTTTTCATTCTTTAAATTTGATGCATCGTAGTTTATACTTCTTAAACTTTTAATTTATTGTCCTTAAAATATTATTTTTTTATACAATATCTATGCTTTGATTAATTTATATAATTTATTAAAAATTAATGATGATAAATATTATACAAAAATTGAAACTACATAAATATGTTTTATGTTCAATGTTCATATTAATCGCGTTATCTAAATATTGTGCTTGTCTAAATACCAAATACATCTTTATAGAAGAATATTGAAAATTTGTTGAAAGAATGTTAATAATAAAATATTGTTTAACTATTTTTAGAGAGTTTGTTGAAATTCCCAAGAATTTCTAAAAATAAAAACAGTATTAATTTATTTCATATAAAAATAACTTATTTTTGACCCCTTCTAGAAGATGTTTGACCCCCAATCCCCAACCAAATGAGAAGTAATGAATCCATTCAAGATTCCTTTTCAACGTGGATAAAGTTTGTTAACAAACAAAATTAATTTCCAGGGCTTTAATGGTTATGGCTCCATGTTTAGTTGTTATTTCTATAGTTTGAACTTTGATCTTTACTTATTATTAGAGCATTCACAATAGAGGTTTTTTATGAGGTTCTTTATGAGGTTTCTACAAGAACCTCCACTATGAGACATAGGTTGTTGTCCAATCACATGTTCTTATTGGAATCCGGGTGCTTAAACAAGAACCCAAGATTTTTGTAATAGTTTCATTTTTTGTTATACAATAATTTACATAAATAAAAATTATATTATAAATAAAAAGAGGGAAGTGAGGTTTTTGTAAAAACCTCCATTGTAGTATTTTAAGGAGGTTCTTAGTTTGTTGAGATGACAATGACGTGGTAGAAAAAAATATGGTAAGTAAGGTTCTTGGATGTTCCACCACTGTGGATGCTCTTAATCATCTTGATGTCTAGATTTTAATGACCTAGTATGTTTGGTTATGAAATGTTTGATGACTAATTATTACTTGTTTTATTATTTGCTACAAGAATGGAATTTTTTTCTAAAACGAAAATTAAACACCAACATGGGAAACCAATAATTGTTTGTAATAGATTATGTACCATTCTCTAGCTTAAATTCATTCATTTAATATTAAAGTTGATTTAAATAATCTTTGTTAGGATACATATGAACGAAAATTGGCTAAGAAGTATCATCTTGATGAAATAGATAATGTAACATAACATAGAGTATTTATTATATGACCCTTTTTATTTAACGTTTATTATACTTTATATTAAATTGCTTAAATTACCAGCCCCGTTACCAAAGTGCATACATCTGCCCCTAATTGCGAGAACTTGAGTACTTTCCTTTGGATCATTGAAAGAAATCTTGTATATATTGTTTCTTTTTGTAAGATACAAGTTCAAGACAATCAACCTTTTCATACTTAACTTATTCTTAACGAGTTGGTTAAAGGCTTTTAATGGGCCTCGGAGACTTTATGGTTCCCGTAGAAAATTCATATCCCTTTTCATATCCTTCAATTAAAATACTATTTATCTTCGTAAAAAATAGGAATTAGATCCAATAAAACTTTATTACATTGGAAAAGGATATATTATGACTTTGTTATGGAACCCCCGGGGGGTACTCTTCCGTATATTATTTCAAAGCAAGAGTTCATATATGTTATATTATATTGGTAATAATGAATTAGTGCAGTTATCATATTTAAATATTTACTAAAGTAACCTTTTTTAGGAAATAACAGATCGTTAGTATAGACGATTTGAAAGATATAAATAGGGACCATGTATGGTTAGGTTTGTATACTTTGTGGAATTTCACATGTCTTAACCAATTCTTTTGCATAGGCTCAATGCACAATTACATGACTTCCCATAGATTTAACTCATAAAAAATCATTACTAGTCTTGATAGCTGAAAAAGTTTCCTAGTTCTACATCATTATTTGAGTCACTTTTTATGAAAAAAATTATCTTTAATTATTATAAGAAAAATAATGTAAGTTTCCTTTGAAATAGAAATGTTAGTGATTTAAAGTAAACAAACTAAATAGATTATATCTTCTAATGGATCTTTACATTTTAATACTCTACCCTAGTTATTAGTATTTAACATATTTGTTCCTATATAGATATTCCACGATTAGTATAATTCGTTGAATCTTGTGAAATCGCTTCATTGATTTTGTAAGGAGTCCAATATGGAAAAATAATCTTTTGTACTTTTGTTGTATCAATTATCACTTTTAACGATTAACTTGACTGTGTTATCGATTAGTTTGTTGAGAATAACATGAAGCGACCATGTTGGGAATAACATAAAGCGACTATGAATACTCAAAGTTTCATATATGAAGCAGGTTTTCCATAAAGTGTTCGAGTTTTAACCCTAATGAGCTATATTGATGGGTTGAAATGACCGTATAGAGAACGTTGTTATGAGGGGGTCATACGTGTTGGTAACAATTTCAAAAACAATGTAACAACATTGCCTTGGAACTTCCAAAAAAATCTACTAGAAGTGGAAGGGCTGTGTGAGTGGTGGAGATGGCTATTTTAGGTTTGTTACTTAACAATTTGCATTGAAAACAATTTAGAAAACAAAAAAAAATGCAAACGTATCGAAATGCAATGCAATTTGAAACACGTAGGTCTTGCATAATTTATAAGTTGAAATGACGATTGGTAGAGTTTTTCAAAACAATAAGACGGTTAGTGTAATTTACTCCAAAAATTATAGTAAAATCTGTTTGCCACGCATTTTTTGATATTTGAAAAAACATCGCTTAAATGAATAACATATACTAAGTTAGAGCGATTTGTAACTAGCTATGTTCATTTTTTCGGCCCACCTCAAGACATGCACCGATACACTTAATTGTTGTACAATATAAAAATCAATGATGGATCAATCACATCCAAATCAAATAATTTACAAGTGGATATGATTATCGAAGATAAACATAAGTGATATAAGTTTCTTTCGAATGGGTGTAATTCACTTGAAAAACTTTCGAGGGATGTTTGAAGTAGACTGAATTTCATAGAGAATCACAACACCAAAGTTGTCAGTGCATTGCTCAAAAATTGTACATGTACTCCAAAAAAAATGCTAGAAACATTGGCATAAATGCACAAAACCTATATACAGATTGCAAACATTCAAAGTTGGTCTCTTTTGAAAACATATAAAAAAACAAAAAACAAAGAGACACGGATATTCCTCTGCTAACGTTGTGTGAAAGAAAATTTCATGGTTTTATAACAAATCAAAAGTTAATAGCCACCACTAAATATAGTTTAGTTAATAATCATTAAATATAGTTTTAAAATGAATATCAAATCCACGACCACCTTTGAATATAGTTTTGTTAATAATCAATAAATTTCTTAAAATAAATTGCAAATTGACGAGTCTAGTTGTCTGGGTGCAGTAGAATACATGTCGAGTTCTCCGACATTAACTCCAAATAATATAATGATTGTTTGGTCATGACAGTGCCGTTCCTGACATTTTATAGGCCCTGGACAAGATGTTAAAAAGGGCCCTCGCTAAGTGTGAAAAAGAACTTTAATATATCGTTTTTATAATTAAAAAGTAACATACTCTTGAATTTTAGATATTCTAGTTCATATAAAACCATTCTTCGAGTATTTTCATACATCAATCATTAACTATTTTTAGATTAATATTATCTATTATATCATTTTTATATAGCATCGTCATTTGTTTCACCATAAAAGACATCCTATGATATATTTTTTATATATATAGATTGACGTTATTTGGAGTTGCAATATTGAATCTTCATAGCAACATTCACTATAAAAAAAATGGATTTATAAGAAATGTCAAAAATATATAAGTGTCTGAATAAAGACAAATTTATACGGTCAACCTATAAAACTTCTTATTTGATAGCATCTTAATAGGTTTATAGGACATTTAGGCATCTTAACAATCTTTTTAGTACATTTTTAAAGTAAAAGAGTTTTATTGGCTATTTTATAGGACACGTTTGAAAGAAGCCCATAAAATCATAATTTTATGGGACACTTATGAATTGTGATTATATGATAATTTGTTTAAAAACATCTGTAAAAACTTGTAAAATGCCAAAGAAATGTCCTAAAAACATACTATAACACTTTTAGATCAGACATTTTTGGTATGCTTCTATAAACTTGAGTCTTATAAAGTATAAAGTATTTTATTGCGAAGCTTAGACATTTTAGGTGTCTTATAATGCCAATTTAATACTAAATATATCAAAGAATAATCAATTCAGTAGTTTTAGACTTTCGCCCTAAATAAAAAACTTAGAAAAACAATAATGAATACTATAAAGCGAACGACCAATTAATTTTTTTTACATATTTTCGTTGACAATGTAATTAATTAATTATGTTTTGGGCTAGGATAGTCCTCAAAAAAGATCCTATTAGATACTAAAACGTTTGTGTCACTTTTATTTACAATTTTTTTATTACTACTATATGTATATATATGTAAAATTTTGGGCCCCTACTTTTTGTGGGCCCTGGGCATACGCCCGGCCCGTCCCCCTCCAGGCACGGCACTGGGTCATGATAGTATAGAATGGGTGGTCGGGCAAGTAAAACCAGGGATGATTTCCAAGAATTTGAAGTTGGAGCAAGGAAAAATCCTCGGTAGGTTCAATTGGAACTATAAAAAATTTATTGCATATCTTAATACACTATTTATGTAAACATAATTACCAACAAATGAAACCGTATAGTGCATCATTTGTACATGGACAGATAAACTAAGTATTGTTAATTGACGCAACAAGAAATTGTACGGTTCATGAAAGTTATAACAAAAACCAAAAGAAATTGATACAAGTCAAACTTAAACAACATCTATTTAGGTGAAATGAAGATATCCTCGTAAAATCACAAACTAATGAATGATTAAGATAATATAAACAGAAGAGATTTGTTGCTCTACCGAGTAATAGAATAAGCATTAAAAGATCCCGATATGGGCTTCGAATGTCGTATGTTTCCTTTGATCATTAAACCAAATTAAAAATGCATATAAACACAAGACCAAATCATAAATATACTAACATATGATAAAAATGGGAAAAAAGGAATAAAAATAACTCGGTGAAGGGCGACAAAAAGTCACCGGACACTTGTCTTGTAGTCCGACGATCAGAGGTAGTGGACCCACGTTGACCGGTTTCTCTTTAGCAAACACAACCCTAGTGAATGAACCCGGGACTAACCCAGTAGTAATGAGCCTTAGCACAACTCTACGACTCATCTCTCTTTCATCGTCTCTATATTGGGTTCTAATAACGAGCCTGGTCTGTATTCCAACGCTACTACTGTTTCCAACCCCAATGGTGAGAATTCTCGAGCCACCGAGCCAGAGGCGACCGTCCAATAGAGCTTGAGAGGGTCTTGGTAACCCAATTGGAACCATGATCTTGGTTTGTTTTGGGTTTTTTATTTCTAAAATGGTTTTTTGTTCAATTGGTCATGTAACGTGTGGTCATTATTTCATTGGATAATTTGGATATACTTCAACATATGAGTGTTTCTAGCCAATCGTTATATAGAATTCTCATAAACATATTTGATCTGATATATAAGAAATAATATATAACATTATTGATTAATAAAAAGAATTTCTTATTAAAAATCTTGATGTGACATTAACAATTACATCATAATTATTATTGTCATATTAGTTTATTTTTGACATGGTTTTTAAGGAATTGCATTAAAAATTATTGTAGTGAACGCCTTATAATCAATAAACCAAAACGCTACAAAAAATTGAATGTCTTAACATAGGGGATGTTCATGGTGCGATTTAGGGGTGAGGATGCAAATGAAATTTTACAAACCAAAACCCAAGCCGGACATGCTTAAAATAACAAAATTTTGTATCACAAAAATATGATTTATATTGTTTTAACTGTGATCCGTGTAAAGTAGCAGAAGTTTCGTAATTGTCCATAAAGTTTAAAATTTCATAATTGATTCTCTAGAGAGTTTACATCAAATTGGAAAGTGACACATACAAAATAGTTAAGTCTAAACAAATAATAAATCTTTATCGAACTTTTAAAATAGGTCTTAATAGGAAACAAAATCCTTCAAAACAACAAGTTCTATCTTTCAAATTTCATCAAACTCCCGAATGGCGATAATTTATTCTAGGTTAATAACTTTATATATACAATCCAACATTAAAAAAGGTAGAGTTCCACCACCCTAATCCCGAGTTTGACGCACATGCTACATGAGGCGAGATGAAACAAAAACATTAGTCTCATGTGTTGGTATGACATGGGTGAAGAACAAGGTGTCACAAAAAGTCATTTTAGTAGAACAAAAACATACTTTTTTTTCTCACCAAAAAAAGGTGAAACGACAAGGACAAAAACACTAGATTACCATATTGCCCTTAATCTTAATCTAATTTACCATGTACTTTCTGACAACCATCCATCCTCTTGAATCTTTTCCCTGGATTCAACTCCATCGTCATCGACCATCCGTGCATCTATTAACACCGCATAACCATGAAATTAGTCCCAAGCCAGACCAGGACCGAATCGGTCCCGGTCCTAAATAAGCCTCCCATAAGTAGTCCGAGTCTCGGTACCGATCAAATACCAAGACCCAATTCACCTTGGTCATAAAACCGGTTGCTATAACCAATGTCGAGGTAGGACCCAATTTTTTTCCCTTCCAAAAGTAGTTTTAAACACAAAAAAAGGCTTCAAAACGGAAATCATATTTTGTGGAGTATATCTTATTGAGATACATTTTAAAATCACTACTTGAGTCATTCAAATACAATTTAAAAATATTGTTACACAAAAAATTGTTATATAAATGCTTTTACATTAATGATTTTTTGAGATTTCGTTTTGTACCGCTAACAAGCTTGAAAAAACTTGAAGTTTTTGATATAAAAAAATTCAAAGAAAATAATATTAAAAAACTTGATATATGAGTATATGACTTATAAAAGCTTAATATTTTTTCTATATGGACCTATATATAAATGGTCTCAATCCCTAACTGGGCCGTGAAAAATTTCCAATGATCTTAACTGGGCCATGATATATGACTTATAAAGGCTAAATATTTTTATACTTTTAAATGGACATATATATAAATGGGACTGTTAGAGCAATCCTAAACTTTCCAAGTCTCGTGTCAAACCAAGCCCATTTGGCTATCTCTATGTGGATGTCATTCCAGGATGATTGGTCCGGTCCCCTTCTTTTCTTTTTTTTGTTGGTGTAAAAAATTATATATTATAGATTATACATAATATTTATACTTCTATAAATATCACTAGTTAATGCTAGAAAACTACATTTCACATAGAGAATTAATTAGGGTTAAAAGATGGAGACCTATGTTGGAAAAATTATTCACCATCATCGGATAACATTAATTTAAGGGTCATTTGTTGGCTCGCTTTAAAAAATTCATGGGTCGACATGCATTTAGTGCTTTTTGATTCCCAACTGCTACAGGAAACAAAGGACGAAAATCATTGGTCCAATGCTTCAGGCGTAACCTATTTGGAACAACACTTTTGTTACCATAAAGTAACTTGTTGCACTTCATAACCAAGGTCTTCATATGCTCGTTAGATCGCTTCATCAAATCGTGAGGACTCTTTTACCAGGGAAGAAGCATGACAAATCTCGTACACTTGATAATAACACAAAACAGGAGCAATGATCAAGTGTTCAATTGGATCTTCCCTTTCCCCCTGCGTCGATAGCTAGACTCAACCAATTCAACACATACATAATAACATTTTTATGTAAGGTATTTTTAAAAAGTTAACTGAGTCGGGCTCAAAACAATATATGGGTTTGGGTTCGAGAATGCTTGTCGGTCCAATGGCCATTACTAGTATTTTTTTAGTTGGATCAAGACAATCAATCCTATTTTATATAAATATATTTGGGACTAGTCAAACCCGACTTGAAACCAATCGTTGGCCATCTCAAAACGAGGTGCATAAAGTTACAGACCAATTGTATAATCTGGCAACATTGTATCAAAACGTGTAATTTATAAGGTTTACGGGACAAATTATAGTTATTACTTTCTACAACTATCATAAAAGTTTTGTTCTGAGTTTGAATTACCCAAATTTAAATAACATAACATATTAACTTTTATCAATTACTCATATGTGTGTGTATATATATATTATTGATATAGAAGAAAGTTCAAATAAAAACTAATTTTTCATTGTGAACCTGAGGACCAATAGAATTGCACCACGTGACAATATTTCACTCTGAATATCATACATTATTCAGAGTAAATATTGCCACATGGTGCAGTACTAGTGGTCCTTTAATCATGAATTTACTCGAAAAATTTGCAATTATGATATAAATATGAAAGAACTTATATTATAATATAAATAAGAACCATGAAAAATTCCTAAAAACAATCCTGCAAAATAACAAGTCTCTTAACCGGTCTCAAATCTCGACCAGGCTTTGAAATCCCGTAAAACTTATAACAGGTCTCGAACCAGACCATAATCGATCCCTACTCGATCGCCCGCCCCGGCCCATTTTTACCCCACCTTGAAAAGTAGAAATCCCATCAAAGTCATCAAACTATTTGATTTTACTACAAATGACCCGGCCCATAACCCGGCCCATGACCCGGCCCAAAATCTAAATCGAAACTCCATTATGCAGATGAAGAAGGAGCGCTTAGATCTCAAATTCAAAATTTCAAAATATTTTGGGGGTTCCTCTTTCTCTCTCTAACGGTCTAACCCTAACCCTTATCTCAACGTTCCATTTCCCCCAAATCGACCACCAAATTCTTCAATTTCCGTCAATCTTCTTCCCCAAACTTCCTAATTCGTTTCATTCTCTCCAAATTTTGGTTTAATTTCACGTTTTGATCACAAAATCCCTCCCATCTTCAACTGGTGTTGAAGAGCGAGAGTGAAATCAATGACTTCTCGCAACCAAAACAAGCCTCCTGCTCCACGAAGTCCTCTAAACGTAAGCTCAAATCTGTTATATTGTGTTTGTTTGTGTGTTTATAGCAATTGTATTCTGTTCGATTTACCGAGAAGATGAGCTGTTTTTGTGGTGTTTGTGGTTATGTGATTGGTTAATGTGAACTTAGAATGTTGTATTGTGTTTGGTATGTGTTTGATTTTGTACTGTTGGAGAGGTTTTTGAAGTTGATGTGATATTTTGTATGATTGGGTATATATGATGCTTATATTACGAAAGTTAAAATGGGTCAGTTGAGCTACTACTGCTTTTAGTATCTTTGAAGATGTTTATATATCAAATTAATTATATGACAATGCTACAATTCGTTAGCCTTTTCGACGGTTTGTTCAAGTGAAGTGCTTTCACACAATCACACTTTAACGCTCGAAATTGTTTAAAGTCTTGACGGATCACTGAATAGAGGGAGGTTCACACGAAAAATGTAACTTCTTAAGAAAACACGAGGAACAATCTCAACCACTCATCTCGGTCAACAAAGGCGGCTTTGACTGGTCCCCCCTTTAATAATCTCTACCTCCCATGAATCGCGTCAATCCTCCGTGATCACGTCCACCGTAACCGCGAGATGAGTGGCTGAGATTGCTCCTCACTTTTTCTTAAATTGATATGCTTCTCGTTTGAACCTTCCCCTATATATATATGTAGAAGGATGAAGGTCTGATTAATTGCACCACACAAGCTTCTATGGCAATTGGGATATAGAAATTGAATAGTGGTCTGGTCATGTATTATTTGCAATTCCTTCGTATGTGGAAGCTGCTGTCTGGCTTGGGTTACTGTTTTTTGATCACATGCACTGTTTTTATGGCGGCATTCTTGATGTCACATCGTGATTGGATAAATTAATGAGAAACGGAAGTGCTCATTTTGATTATGCATAGAATTTGTGTTGCTCATTTCATTTTACTCTTCTCCTTGGTTTTCTGGTGACATGCAAAGATCATTACGTCGTGGCCCATAAGGGTGAACATAAATTCACTAAGCAAATCGTTGTGTACACTTCATGCTTGAATAACGTGGTTAAACTAGTTACATTTGATTAAGAATGTCTCTTTGTATCATGTTTTGAGTAAACCGTGTGTATGGATCACAGAACCCTTTAAGATTTTATTTTTTCAGTTACTGATGTGTATTGTTTATGTACTTGCAGAAGACTCGAGTAGTCGATGATGCTCCTGTCGATAAGCGTAGGAAAATCGGCACTGGTAGGATGATGGCCTCGACCACGGCAAGTCGAGGCAGGCAAGCACTAGCCCCAATGAACAATCAAAAGGACGTTGCTGTAGCACCCTCTGAAACTGAGGGGTCCGAGTGTGAAAATATTGAATTTACAAAGGAGGAGGTGGACGCACTTTTGAATGAGAGATTTAAAGGAAAGAAGTTTGATTCCAAGGTGTGACTTATGCTGCAATTCCATTCGTGATTCATCATGATGAGTTGCTTTGACCATAGAAAGAAACAATATCTATGCAATATTGGTGTTGCAATTCCTTCTTTTTTTGAGAACTAGTGTCATCATAATGTGTTAAAATTTAAAAATGCCTTGGGCATTTCTTTTGTATTTTCAGGGAAAACAGGACTGGATGACAGAGTATATGAAAAAGCTGAAGGTTTGTATTAAATGGTTTCAAAAGGTTGTAGAAGACCTTACCGAAGAAAAGGATAACTTGCGGAAGTTGCTGGATTCTTCAGAGATGAAATGCATGGAAGCAGGTTGTGGCTTTGACTGATGAGAGTCATTTTAATATGCAAAAAATAACTTCTTGTTGACAATCATTTATTTTTATTTACAGAGGCTGCAATGAAAAGTAAGGAAGAAGAGTTGAACACAACAATTTCTCAATTGGAAACAAGTATTACTTCTTTGAAAGAAAGTTTGGCAAATGAAGAGTCTGAGAAAATTGTAGGGCTTTTAATCTAATAGCTCTGTGGTATCTTATTTATCTTCTTTGTTTGTTTGTTTCTTTATCTCTAATCTTTTGTATACATTCCTCAGAATGCCCTTGAGTGTCACAAGACAGAAAAAGAAGCAAGGATGGCTTCTGAAAAGAATGTGGATTCTTTGAAGGAAGAGCTTGGAAAGGCTGAACAGAATACACTAAAAGCTAATGAAAAGGTAATAAATAATAAGTGAATGCACAACTATAGAAGTAAAACTACACGTTGTGGTTCTGATTTCAGATTGTTTAGTTCATGGGCTTTCTCCGTTTTTTGATTTTCAGGTGAAAACTCAAGAAGATCAGTACAAGAGGTTGCAAGAGTACAACACGAGTTTGCAACAGTACAATACCAAGCTTCAAAATGAACTTAAAGCAGCCACCGATGCTAACAAACAAGTAGAAAGAGAGAAAGCTGTAATTTTGGAAAACCACAGTACCTTAAGGGGTCATTATAACTTGTTGCAGAAGGAGTTTTCTTCTACCAAAGTAAGTCTTTTTTGCGTACATTATTTTCTATTTACGCATATCACTCATATCACTTAAAACATGGTGATCATGATGCTTTGAGATTACTCCACTTTGCAAGGACTATAGAGGAAGTCTTCAAATCTAGAATTTGACATGCATCAAATCTTCTGTAATTTTGTTTATAATCCTAAACGACCATTTCCAATACCAAAAGTTTAATTTGAAAAAAGTGAGGGAATTTATTGTCAGTGAGCGCTAAACTAGTCTAACAACAATCATTTGATAGAGTGATATCTTCCCTGTCTTATTAGTTCTGAACCATGGTGGTTACATACAGCTGATGGACACTTTTACACTTTCTTAGCTTGCAATTTTACCGTGCTTTTTAAATGTTGTAATAGGATTCTCGAGATGATGCCATGAAGCAAAAAGAAACTGCAGTGAAAGAAGTTGACATGCTCAGAGGGGAATTGCAGCAAGTAAGGGAGGATCGTGATCGGCAGTTATTGCAAGTGCAAGACTTAACTTCTGAACTGATAAGGTTTAGGGAAAGTACTGGACGTACTGCTGAGGAGGTTAATAAACTGCACTCAAGGTCAACTGCTTTGGAGGTCAGTTTGTGTTCAACCTCTCCTGTTATGTACTCTTCCTGTCTCAAAATAAGTGTCCACATGTTTTATTTTGGTTTGTCCCAAAGTAAGGGATTGCTTTCCAGATGTACCCTTAAAGACGAGATGGCGAAATTCGTTACTCTCTTTGTTGTTAAGGGTAAAATTGTGATTTAGTAAATTAAAAAGTGTAGACATTTCTAAAACGGTGTGTCTTTTTTTTATATTACTAAAAGGGTGCATGTGCAATGCAGCGAGGTACATTTCAATTTTGATGTTTTGTTTACATTCTTTGGCTCTTTTAATGTTATAATACTTTTCTTTATGTGGTTTTGAGAATGCAATAGAGTTTTTTATTTTATTTTTTTGAATAAAATATAAATTTGAAGATGTCATAAAAATTTGAAAAAGCTATATTGTTTGTAGCAAATTAACTATTTAAAATTTGTTGTTTTTTGTATAATTTGATTAATTTCTGCAGTTCAATTTTTTTATTATACGAATTCAAACATGGAGCTTTACTAAGTTGTATTTAGGCACAATCTACTTGTAATATTGAATTCTAAGTAATATGCATTAGTAAAATGTATTTTATTCATAAAACTGGTTTTTAAGAGTTTTTGTCAAATGCTTTATAACATAGTATAGATATAGATTATCTAGAGTATCTGTTATATGATTGCAAGATGTTAATGCTTTTATTTCTTTTTTAGGAGGATTGCTCATCTCAAAGAGAGGAAATATTACGACTGCAACATAAGTTAGAAGCTGCCAATCAAAAGCTTAAGGTGCATGTTTCATTGGCTTCATCTTTGATCACTGTTTCATTAAGGTTAAAAAACCGTTGCTTATTGCTTTTTTTTCTATTAGATGGCTGATTTATCATCATCAGAAATAAGGGCAGAGTACGAGGATCAAAAACGTATTGTCTCTGATATACAAGAACGTTTGAAGGAGGCAGAACAGCAGCTTCTTGACGGGGAGAGCTTGAGGAAGAAGCTCCATAACACTATTTTGGTACTTATTTTATCATCCAACACTTAGCCTACACTGCTAATATCGGCTATCGGACCTACATAATATATTGGTGGTGAAATATTAAATAGCCATCAAAATTTTGGAGACATTTGCCGGAATCTTCGTGATTTTTGACAAAATAATCGGATAATCGGAGAGGGATATTTGTTTTTTTTAATTAATTATTGGGCTTTTATATAAATACTTGGGCATTTTTAATGCTAGTCGATTAGTCTAAGTGAGAAGATGTTGACTCAGATGCCGAACCTATTGCTTGCGATTAGCTTTTTATTGGTTTATGAACACTTTTTCTATTTTGTTTTGCTGAAACTATATTTTTGATTGATGCATATGATATGTGTATGGATGCATACATATATATGTTAAATATAATTTTAAGAAATATTATATGAGCTGCTATTTTTGGATCGATATACCCGCTGATATATCACATATATTTCAAATATCGGTCTTGACTAATATTTTGTATTTTGACCACTGTACATTCATAACACTTAGCTCTAGGCACATAACTCAAGTTTCAAGGCTCATGGGCTTTGGCTGTCTTAATTGCAGGAGCTGAAAGGAAACATCCGAGTATTTTGTAGAGTCCGACCATTGCTGCCCGACGATGGCCCTGGAGCAGAACCCAGCGTCGGTTATCCCACTTCGGTAGAATTAGCTGGCCGAGGAATTGATCTAGTTCAAAGTGGTAAGGGTTCATTCCACTGTTGTCAATAGCGATAGATAGTGCAAAATAGCGATAGCGACAATGTACTGCTATCCAGTATATAGCGATGGCGATGGCATTTTCGTAATTTTTTTTACTTTTATAAATACTAGAGTTTTACCTATTATATTTTGTTTTCTAATATATAAAATAGTTTAAGACTTAAGACACTTAGTATTATGTTTTGTTCTCTAATATACATAATAGTTTAAGAATGAAGACTTTTAAGGTAATATATTAATATATAATATATTAATATGTAATTTATCTTTTAGAAGGCTATCGCTAAATGTTAAATAGCGGTCAAGGTTTTAAAAATCCTAATCGGGATTCGAGGCGTTTTCCCTCTGTGAGGCGAGGCGTAAGCCTCGAGGCGGTCCGAGGCGTAAGCCTTGAGGCTTGTATATAATATATATATATATATATGTGTGTGTGTATGTATAATACAGAATATACGTATATATATACATACACACACTAAGTATATACACACAAATTACACAGACAGAAAAAATATACATACAGAAAATATACACATACAGAAATGCAAAGTCACCCTCTTCCTTTCTTCTTGATAAGAGGAAAGGACACCCCAAAATGGGTTTTATGTACTTTAAAATCACTAAAATTATAATTGCTAGATAAAAGGTACATTTGACTATCCACAAAGATTTATAAGGTAATACTAGTACATAATAAAAGGGCAAGTTCATTTTTTTCAGCCCAAATCTCACCAAAAACAGAAACTACCTGAGGCTTACGCATCACCAGCGCCTCACGCCTCACTGCCTCAACTCACCGCCTCGGCCAATGAGGCGTAAGCCTCGTTCAGGGAAGTGAGGCTTAAGCCTCATATGCGGTTTTGGACCGCCTCGCCTCGAGGCGCGCCTCGAACGATTTTTAAAACCATGATAGCGGTTGCTATTTATCGCTATTCGATACTGACAACTATGGTTCATTCTGATGGGTTTGCCAGCTTCTTAATTGTTTTAAACGTGGAAAGTTAAATTGTCCACACATTTGAAGTTCAAACATATAATGCACACTTTATAGACACTCTTTTGCCATATTGGTATGTTTCGATTCTGCAGGGCAGAAGTATCCTTTCACATTTGACAAAGTGTTTGCCCACGATGCATCTCAACAAGAGGTCTTTACGGAAATATCACAGCTCGTGCAGAGTGCACTCGATGGATATAAGGTTGTTAGTTTTTTCCTTCTGCAAACTTAATGACAACTAGGTTTCTTTCATAATTCTTTTGCCGTTTTATTGAAGTTGGTTTTATATTTGAATATGGATTATAATCATTTTAAAAGGAGCTGTTTGGTTGGTTTTCCATTAAGTCTTGTATGGGTAAAGCTGTCCGTGTGAGGTTTTTTCCATAGATCAAAGGAGCATGAATTTTGATTAAGTCATGTGTAGCTGAGCAAATAAGCTGTGATCTCCATTAAGCTCATTAAGCACCTAAAAAACAGTCGCATACCCTAGTGTCGCTTTAATCATTCTGAATGCTACAAGGTCCAACTTCTATGAGATGAAAAAATTGAATTATCTACACCCCCCCCCCCCCCCCCCCCCCCCCCTCTTTCCCCCTTATAAAGGGTAAAATTAGGGACCAACAGCGCAATACAGTGTAAACCACATGGACCTTTTCCATAATTATTTCAAAATAGAGACCAATAGTGCGATAAAGTGTAAACCACAGGGACCAGATATGTAATTTACCCCTTTGTTTATTTAGGACATTTATTCTCGAACAGAGGGAGGGATTGTTACGATAGATTCATCTTTTCTTTTTGCGTCATCAAATGAACCCGGGTAAAGTATTCGTTTTTTGATTTTACAGGTTTGCATTTTTGCGTATGGGCAAACTGGTTCTGGTAAAACGTACACGATGATGGGTATACCCGAAGCTCCTCAGCAGAAGGGTCTGATACCACGCTCGCTAGAACAGGTCTTTCAAACAAGTCAGGCTCTAGCTGCCCAAGGCTGGAAATACAAAATGCAGGTTATATATTGTTCGTCCTATTTTTGTCTTGGCACACGGGGTCTCACTATATGGGTGGACCATTACTTTTTTAACTAGGGTTGTGTTCAAACGAGAACAAATAAATGAGAAGAGAACACCTATATGTGTGGGATTTTACACTGAATGCATTGTTATTCAGTTTGAATAACACATGAATATTCAAACTGAATATGCCACATGGCGGGCTCTCGGCTGTCCTCACGTTCACAATGAAAAATGAGTTCACATTTGAACCTTACCCGTTTACCCTATATATATGTATGTATGTATGTATAGAGGAAAGTTCAAATGTGAACTCATCTTTCATTGTGAACGTGAGGAACCAAAAAAATTGCGCCATGTTGCAATCTGAATCAGCACCTATAAGCTTTATTCAGAATGAATATGAATAAAACTTTTACTATGACTTAATAAAGCTTTATTCAGACTGAATAAAGCACGAATATTCAAACTGAATATTGCCACGTGGCGTGATATTAGTGGTCCTCACGTTCACAATGCAATATGGAACACTACATGTGCGACATACATTCAAAGTTGTTTTGCATGTGAAAAAACATGTAAATATGTATGTTGCATATGTGAAACACACACAAGAACAAAAACATGTGAAACAACTTGAATCCTAACTTGAATTCAAACTCAAACTCATTGAATTATCTGGGTTGGTTCTCATGGGTCTTTAACATTTTTTATTTCTTATGAAATTATTGTATACAGTACACTATTTAGGTTGTGGTATATGCAAATCACCATTTAGCTAATAGGTCATGCCAAAATTTTGGTATAAATTCAGTATTGATTGTAGAGTGTGACAATGAAGCTTATGATTACTATTTTATCAACCTGTAACAGGCTTCTATGTTGGAAATCTACAACGAAACAATTCGAGATTTGTTGTCGCCAAGATCAGAAATCGGCGGTGCAGGGAAGCAGTATGCCATCAGACACGATGCCGATGGCAACACTTTTGTTTCTGATCTCACCATTGTTGATGTATGCAGTTTTAAGGAAGTCTCCAATCTTCTTCAGCAGGCTGCACACAGCAGGTATACATATATATATATATATATATACAAAATCATATATGATTCGCATAGGAAAATCCACGTACAATAAACTTGTACAAAATCATATATGATTCGCATAGGAAAATCCACGTACAATAAACTTGTACAAAATCATATATGATTCACGTAAAAAATCACATGATTTGTGAACAAAATCATATATGATTGATAATGTACGCGACTTGCCTGCGACTTTAAGTAGTGTGGAAGTCGCCTTTCTTAAAAGGTTATATATACATACATAATACATATATGTATGTACATACATACACATATGTATAGGGTCAGGTTCAAATATGAACTCATCTTTCATTGTGAACGTGAGGACAACCGAGAGCGCACCACGTGGCATATTATGTTTGAATAATACATGAATATTCAAACATAATATGCCACGTGGTGCGCTCTCGGTTGTCCTCACGTTCACAATGAAAGATGATTCATATTGAACCTGACCCTATACATATGTGTATGTATATACATACATATATGTATATATAGGGAGGTTCAAGGGAAACCTAAAAAAAGAAAAACTGAGGAGATTTTCCTAGCCCTTCATCTCGACCGTGTGCACTTGTGAATAGAAGTAAATTAAGTTGTTTTTTGTTTTTTATGCACATGTGCATATTATAAATCAGTTTTATGCATAAGTGTATAAGGTTTAGATTAAGGGCTACGAGAGTGCTCTTCAGTTTTCTGTTTTTTTGAGGTTTTACCTTGAAACCGACCCTATATATATTGTGACAACTTTTTTTCCCATAGTTTTGAAGTATATAATATTTATATATGATAAATCATATGATTTTTTCA
Source organism: Centaurea solstitialis (assembly GCA_030169165.1). Lineage (NCBI taxonomy): Eukaryota > Viridiplantae > Streptophyta > Magnoliopsida > Asterales > Asteraceae > Centaurea > Centaurea solstitialis. Next base: position 50,915,894 of record CM058040.1, read on the forward strand.
TCATTCAGGTCCGTTGGTAAGACAGATATGAATGCGCAATCGTCGAGAAGTCACTTCGTATTCACGTTAAGGATTTACGGAGTTAATGAGGTAGCATCTTACTTCCTTTGCCCCAAAATAAGTATCTGCATTTCTATTTTATTTTTTCTAAAAAACAAGTGTCCTCTTTAAATGTTAAGTGCATACCTGACATGGAAAAACTCATTATTCCTCTCAATTTCTAAAAGAAAAATTGTCATTAAGTTATTTGATAGTAATTACATATCTCTGAAGTCTTTTCCATTGTTGGGATTTATTTTGGGACGAAAGAATTTAAATAAATGCTGTTTTTATAGGGCACGGAACAACAAGTTCAAGGCGTTTTGAATCTTATCGATTTGGCGGGAAGTGAACGACTTTCGAGAAGTGGAGCGACGGGAGAACGATTAAAGGAGACTCAGGTCCAAACTCGAATTTTTTTTGATGGTTTTTTTCGTGAAAACATCACATTAATGTTTATTTATGTGTTTTTATTTATTTTCTTTATTTATGTATTCAGGCAATCAACAAGAGTTTATCTTCATTGAGTGATGTTATTTTCTCTTTGGCAAAGAAGGAAGATCATGTTCCATTTAGGAACTCAAAGCTTACATATCTTCTTCAGGTATTTCTAAGACATTTTATTTAGGATATTTAGGCATATAACTCTAAATGAGATTTAAAAAAAACCATAACCTTTTTGGGTATATTGAAGCCATTTTTCTTTTAAGGAGTTTTTATTTAGAAGCATGACTTTATATAACTTTTCTTAAACTCAATGACCTGCCTTTTGGTGTTAAAACAAGCCCTCTTTGTATAAACTTGTAATATGTTCTATTATGTACAAGGTCAATTATCTTAAATGTGTTTTTAATTAAATTTACAACCTCTTGACCTATTAGAAGAAATATGAATTCTTACTTATCAGAATGTATAAATTTAATTAGAATTTCTTTTGGATAAATGACCTTAATGTGTTTTCAATTGTGAGCATTCTCTTTTTTTGAACTTAACGATCTTTTATCTTATCTATCCCTGGTTCAAAACAATATGCAACCTTTTAGAGAATCCCATTGAGCTAAAATACGTTTTCCATTTGTTATCAGACAAAATTTAACTTTCTATTTTGTTTGTAGCCTTGTTTGGGTGGAGACTCGAAGACCTTGATGTTTGTGAATGTTTCACCCGATCCATCGTCCGTGGGCGAGTCGCTATGCTCGTTACGGTTTGCCGCACGGGTGAATTCTTGCGAGATCGGTATCCCACGACGTCAAACTGTCCGACCGTTAGAGAAAGATTCACGATTGAGTTACGGATAAACATTTGATATATGTTTTGCCAAAAGGGTCATATGCCTAATGACATTACTAAGTATTTGTTTGGATTTGAGAGTGGAAAAAATGTGTGTTTTTTAACAAGAGAAATGAAATTTAGCTTGTGGAAATTTGGATTGTGTATTTGTTGTAACTGATGTAGATGAGTTAGTAGTGATTTGGTTTCATCCATTTGTAATATTCACATATGAATGAATGATGATGGATGGTGATATCTGATTTTATTTTTTAATGGTTTTATGCATGTAATGCACAAATAAAATAAAAAGGGTTTTTGGCTAAATACTTTTTGATTTGTTTTTTTATTTTTATATATATCCATAACCAATAATAGAGTTGAAATTGTTTCAGATTAATAGCAAAAATGCATTCTTATAAAGAATACTAAAAGTTGTTACGGGTTACATATGTATCAAGGAGATCATAACTAAAGATAAAACTTAAAAGTAAGAAACATGTCTCGTTGATCTTACCGTTGATCTCACCCTAATTTATGATCGTGTTTTGGATTTAAAGATAAAATATCTTATTTCTACGTGAAATCATTTTTTTCTCTAGCTAGTAGACTATAATGACGTTAATTAAAATCCTTTTTAATTTGTGGTTGTTCTTTTTCATTTTTATGCACATTTTGTTTTTCTTAACCATCAAATTTCATAAAACAAATATTATAAATTTTATATATAATGATTTTAAAACTAATTTTAATAACCATTTTAGATTACATTCAGTACAACTTGAAGCACTTGTTATAATAATCCAAGAACGAATTAAATGGCAAAATTGATGTAACCTATGGAAAAAACTTCAAAAGTTTTTTCTATTAATAATTTTTGTCTTTATTAAAAAGTTTCTTTTGATCACCAAAACATATAAATTTTAAAACAAAACCTATCCATAAAAATCGAGTTGTAGACAAAACTGTGTGCTCAAAACTACGTTCTACCAACAAGTTGTTAAACTCAATAAATCAATCTGATTTGAATATATTTGTTGGTATTAATGTCTTATTAATACAAGATAAGATATTTAATTTGATAAATAATCAATTAAAAGAATTTAAAAATGACCCATTTATGATGTCTCCAATAGGGATGAAATATATATTTTATGTAGTAAAAAATTACTATTTACTTAAAATATCTTGACTAGAAGTTAGGATTTAGAAGATTACATCAAATAGATATTATCAAAGTATCTCATGAAATGGATTGGTGCAAAATTCACAGATTCCATTTCCATGTGACAATTTTATTCAATTTAAAGAAAATGGGTCCCAATTTATGTTTATCCAAATCCTTTTAATACTTCTTAAGAACTTAATTTCATAAAATCATCAGT